>WOAB01000640.1:1353776-2707553 GCA_027886185.1 Rheum nobile
GCTTGGCTGGGAAGCGTTCTTTGTGAATATGCACCCACACCATGTCTCCAGGGGTGAAGATGACGCGGCATCGACCGCGATTATGCTGTGATGCGTACTGAGTAGCGCGGCGTTCCAGCTGCTCGCGCGTTCTACAATGAAGTTCCTGGATCTACGCGGCGGTTGGCCGCGGTAGTGTGCTCATTGTCCTTGAGTGGTCATGGCAGCATGTCGAGTGGTGTCAATGGGTTTCGGCCGTAGACGACCTCGAACGGGGTGAGCCTTGTCGCGGAGTGCCTAGACCTGTTGTAAGAAAACTCAACAATAGCAAATAAGTCTTCCCAACACTTGGGATTGGCCTTGAGCATGGTCTGAAGGAGTGCTCCTAGGGTTCGATTGGTCACCTCGGTTTGGCCATCGGTTTGGGGGTGGTAGCTAGTGGAGAAGAGAAGTTTGGTACCTAGCTTTTCCCAAAGAGTTCTCCAAAAATGCCCCACAAATTTAGTGTCCCTATCACTCATAATAGACCTAGGGATCCCATGCAAACGTACCACATTCTCAAAAAACAACGCGGCTATGTCACTAGCATTATAGGTGGTCTTACATGCGATGAAATGTGCCATTTTGGAAAACATGTCCACAAGAACAAATATGGAGTCCTTACCCCTACGAGAGAGAGGCAAACCTATAATGAAGTCCATGGACAAATATTCCCAAGGGTCTAGGGGGATGGGCAAGGGCGTGTAGAGGCCGTAGGGACTAGAACTCACCTTAGCGCGTTGACATGTCACACAACTCTTATAATATCGCGTCACCTGGTTGGTCATGCGCGACCAAAAGAAATGCTCGCGAAGGGCAGCCAATGTTTTTGTAACCCGAAAATGACCACGTCCTTCATGCGCTTCCTGAATTAAAAGGTGCCTAATGGAAGAGCTAGGGATGCATAGGCGACCGGCCTTGTAAAGGTACCCCTCATGTAAAAAATATGCCTCAAACTCACGGTCCCTAAAGCAGTGTTCAACAATAGGCTTAAAGAAAGGATCATTCAAGTATAAATCCTTAATTAAAGCAAAGCCAAGAACTTTATTTTGAAGATGAGTAAGGAGGTTATACCTTCGAGAAAGGGCATCGGCGACCACATTCTCCTTACCTTTCTTGTGCACAACGACGTAAGGGAACGTCTCCATGAATTCCACCCATCGCGCATGGCGACGGCTTAGGTGTGCATGGCTCTTCAAGTAGCTAATGGCCGCGTGGTCTGAGTGAATGACGAACTCTCGAGGCCAGAGGTAATGTTGCCAGGTCCTGAGCACGCGGACAAGGGCGTAGAGCTTTTTGTCGTAGGTGGGATAGTTCAAGGTGGCCCTGGTGAGCTTCTCACTGAAGAACGCGATGGGCCTCTTATCCTGGTGCAAGACGCCGCCAATGCCCACATTTGACGCGTTGCATTCAATCTCAAAGTGTTTGTTGATGTCTAGGAGTTGGAGAAGGGGCGTGTTACACAGGGCATCTTTCAACGCGATGAATGCTTTCTCATGGTTCTCTAACCAATTCACTTGTGAGCTCATGGAGAGGCGCGGCGATGGAGCTGATGTCATGGACAAACCTCCGGTAAAAACCTGCCAAGCCAAGGAAGCTGCGTACCATGGTTGGAGTTGTAGGCATGGGCCAGTCTCGGATTGCCTTAACCTTGTCTTCATCCATGCGAAGGCCATCTTTGGAGACCACATAGCCCAGAAAGTTAGCGGTGTCGGAGCAAAAATGACACTTGTCGAGGTTGGCATACAATTGCTCACGTCTCAAGCACCCTAACACAAGCCTAAGGTGCTTTACGTTCTCATCAAGACTACGTGAATACACCAAAATGTCATCAAAATAAACCACGACAAATTTGCCCAGAAATTCCCTCAAAACGTGGTTCATCAGCCTCATGAACGTGCTTGGGGCATTAGTGAGCCCAAAAGGCATGACGAGCCATTCATAAAGGCCATATTTGGTCTTGAATGCGGTCTTCCATTCATCACCTTCCTTCATGCGAATTTGGTGATAACCGCTCTTTAAGTTAATCTTGGAAAAGAGGGTCGCGCCATGAAGCTCATCAAGCATGTCGTCGAGGCGCGGAATCGGGTGCCTGTACTTCACCGTTATTTGATTGATGGCGCAGAAGTCAACACACATGCGCCACGAACCATCCTTCTTGGGCACGAGGATCACGGGCACGGCACAAGGGCTTAGTGATTCCCTCACGTAGCCGCGATGCAGCAGTTTGTGTACCTAACGCTGCAACTCTCTGATTTCCACAGGGCCGGCGCGGTAGGTAGCGCGGTTGGGCAGTGAGGCACCAGACACCAAATCAATTTGATGCTCAATGCCTCGTAATGGGGGAAGGCCCTGCGGAAGCTCCTCTGGAAAGACGTCATCGAACTCAGCTAGCAACGCGGTGATGGCGTTCGGCAAAGGGTCGGTGACCGGCGTCTCTGGAATACAAGGAGTGGGCACCAATAGGAAACATGGCGTCTTGCCGCTCAAGGTGGCAGTGAGGTTGCTGGGCCGCGCGAGAAGCAATCTGTGCTCACAGTTGCCTTGCAACGCCACACTTGTTGACGCGATATTCACACTGCCTTTGCAACGCGTTCTATCCTTGGGTGCGTTAGCGTTGGAAGCGTTGTGTTGCCCGGGGGGAGTACGCGATCTCCTGTTGCCAGTGCCTGGGGTCATTGAAGATTCTCCAGAATTCAGGTCGGATCGCGGTGGCGTCGCCGCGGACTTGGCTGTTTCCAATGCCTTTTGGCAATCGCGCTCGACCTGATCCTGTAAAATCTCATGTGGAGACATGGGTAAGAGGGTGATGCGCTTCCCGTGGTAAGTAAACACGTAAGTGTTTAAATAGCCATCGTGAAGAACGCGCATGTCGAATTGCCATGGGCGCCCCAACAAAAGATGTGTGGCGTCCATTGCAATGACATCACATAGGACCGAGTCCGAATATTGGCCAATGGAAAAAGAGATAAGACATTGTCGAGTTACAATGTTACCAGAACTCGAAGAAATCCACTGTAGGCCATAGGGTTGTGGGTGAGGCATGGTCGGCAGGTTGAAATGGTTGACCACTTTCTCATTGATTATATTGCAGCAGCTGCCTCCATCGATGATGACACTCAATGACACCGTCGTGACCAAGCAATGCGTGTGGAAGAGGTTCTCGTGTTGGTCGACTAGTGTGGCCTCCTTGACAGTGAGTATACGGCGCGTGACAAGGCTGAGAGGTGTGCCATCATGGAGCGCGGTGGCTTCACAAGTGTAGGCCTCCTGATTGTCATCCTCGAGGCCTTCTTCGATGGTCTCAAGCGGGGCCTCCTCATCTTTGTAAGATTCATAGCCCGCGGCAATGTTGGAGAAGAGGACCTTTTTGTTGTTTGGACAATCCCGCTTGTAGTGCCCTCGCCCTCTACACTTGAAACATTCTAAGTCATACGCGCGCTCAATGGCCGATAAGGAGCCCTTTGGCGGTGTCGCGCGAGTGGCATTGGAGGTTGTCGTTGCGGTCTTGCCATATCGGCCTTGATTGGACGCGTTGGTTCTTCTGGGTGGAGCACGCACATTAGGAGTAGGGGATTGACCAGGGTTAGTATCATACCTTCGTTGTCCTTGATTTTGCCAAGAGGATTGCCGGCAACGTGATAGTTGATGGTGTATTTGCATCGCGGTGTGACTCAATGTGTTGAGATCCTTGATTGGCAAAATCTCCAACTGGTCACGGATTGACACATTCAAGCCACTAAGAAATTTTATCCGAAGGGTGGATGGGGCGACGCTTATGCTTGCCTTGTAGTACATGTCCTCCAAGTGAGAGAAGAACTCCAAAGGTGTTTTGGTTCCTTGTCGCGCCATGGCAATTTCCATTCGCATCTGGTTTCTATAGTCGGTTGGCACGTACTTCTGTGTCATGACGTAGACAAGCTGGTGCCACTATGTGATGGGGACAAGGTTTCGACGAACGCGGTCATCAATGAACCTGTGCCACCAAACGCGTACAGCGCCTTAGAAGTGTAACGTTGCCGCGTCAACATGCTCATCCGTAAGGATGTGACAATATCTCAAAGTATACTCTGTAGCCTACACCCACTCAAGAAAAACAGTCGGATCATATTCACCAAAGAAATGCTCAATTTTGACCTTTACCTCATGGCGGCTAAGCCGTGGTGTGGGTTGAGCAGGTTGGGCGCATAAGCGCATTGTGCAGGGGCTGGTGCGCGACGAAGTTGGCGGCGAGTGCGGCCATCCTGGACAGCGTCAGTGCGTTGTTGTTGTGGCATAGGAACATAGGCATCGTTGCGGCGACGAAAGTCACGCGGCATGTCCTCGTGGTGTTGTCCACGAGTGTCACACGTATTGTCGTTTTGGACGCAATGTTGTGGGCCTACTTGCTGGTATGGGGGCGGAATCCAATCCGTGGGCCTATCCTAGAGCTCAATGGGATCACCAAGGGGAGGATGGTAGGAGCCTGGGTTGATGATTCCCGCGTCCTCCATCTCTTCATCGTCGAAGTCATCATGGATAGTTGGCGTAGTCGATCCATAGCCATCAGAACCATAGCGTAGTGTGTGCGTGCTTTGATGGCCAAGGTGGTCATTTACGTTGAAAGGCACCGGAGTGGGGTCATGGTGATGCTGACGCGGTTCAACGCCTGTGGCGCGGAAGGATCTACGCGGTAGACCGGATTCACATTCATCGCGGCGTGCGCGGCCATCAAGAGGTGTTGAGGCATTCTCGCGGCGACGTCGAGTTCCTCTGGCTGCATACCTGTCATGAAAGTCAAAGGGTTCAGAGTACTCACCCTGTGAATCATTGTCGCGGTTGGAGCCGCTATCGTAGCCGGCAGGGGTTGCTCGCGGTACGACACGTATCCTTGCCGGCTCTCTATTACTGATTGTATCCGTTGAAGGCGTGGTTGCAAGTTGGAGGTTGAGGGCATCAACCCTTTTCCTTTGTCCACATGTGGTTGACTTGGCCCAGCTTCAGTGGGACGCGGCACGCCTACGGCATCCATTGGAATCACCAAGGTCTGTGTGGGAAGCACGGGCGTAGCGCGTTGCGTGGCTTGTAGTGGAGCAACTTGGCGTCTTAGCTCTTGTATCTCGCGCTGTTCGGCCGAGAGCTCCAATATGGGGTCTGGATTAAACGGATCAAGGCGTGGAACCAAAGAAGGGTTTGGTTGATTGTTGTGGTTGTCTCCGTTGCCATCACTACTTGTCGGGGCCACCATGTTACCTATAACAATATGACCAGACATCGAAGTAAAACGATCAAGAGGCAAAAGCAACCAACAATCACACAAGCACTAATCAAGACACACAAGTCCACGAAGGTAGGCAGTTTAGGTGTGCCAAGAGGGCGGCGAAGGCTAAACACAATAATGGTGTGAGAAGCAAGCATGAAAAGCAAACAAGACTTAAGCAAATAATCCTAACCTCTATGTAAGCAATCAACACTAGCTAACGTAACTTACCTTCTAGGAGGAACCTAGACGGTGAAGAGGTAGAGAAATGAGCCAAGGCCGAGAGGGGGAAGAAGGGTTGCCTTATTTTGGCTTTCCACTTCTTATAGATCGGGTCTTTTTTTTTTAATTAATGCACAAGATCTTCTTTTTTTTTAACCAGATCTCGTAGAAGAAAGAATCAAAACAAATAACGGCCTTGGTAACTTAAGAAAGAAAATCACAAAATATTTCGTGATTGGAGAGAGAAAGATTTTTGAGATTTGGTGGTTACAACTAGAATTCAAATTACGCAAGATATTAGTGATATTTTACGCAAGAAATTCAGAAATCAATCACTCAAATCTCGGAAGATCTCGAACTAGCAAATCACACCAAAAATCGCGTTGAATGGAAAAAACAAATCCGGCCAAGTGCTTGGCTTGAGAAGCCGATAGGAAGGGCAATTTTTTTTTAATATGATGGCGGAAGCAATCGAATGGGCAAGAAAAAAATATTCGTGAACAAATGCACTTGAAATAGCGACTTACAAGACCAAAGGCTCTGATGCCAGTTGATGCATTCCTGCCTTCGGATGCCAGATCGAGGTCTTGGTGGTGAGTCGTTCTTCTCGTCTGCAAGTGTAGATTGATGGAATGCGGTGTTTGTCACTTCACGCGAGCAAGCGAGGGCGGTGACGGTGGCGATGCAGTGTGATGACGGTGGAGTGTCACAACGCTAATGTTAGCGATGCGATGATGTGAATGGGACTCGTGACCTCAGGACTAGGCGCGATGGAGGGATCGGTGGCTCGATGGATCGAGCGGCGCCATAGCGTCGACAGCGGAGTGAAGGTGATGAGAAGATAGATTTAGGGTTTGACGTCTAATCAAAGGAAGGAGGCAATTAGGGCTCTCAACTTAAGCTTTGATTATAAATTAGACGTAACCTAATACACAATGTTGAGATGGCCTTATATAAGGGTCGCGAGGCTCGGATGGGCCGAGTCTCGCCTAATGGGCTAGCCCACTCAAGATGAGTGGAACACATGCCCAAAATAGGAAAATACTAAAAATAGCAAAATAATCTATAAATGAACGCGGTGCTGATTGTGACGAGGATTTTGAGGAAGAATGCGATCTCTGGACTAGGCGCGAGGAGTTTGAGAGAGAACGTGTGGCGACGACGCACACGATCAATGATTGTGTGGCGTTGGCGATGGCCTTGGCACACGATCTTGTTATGGGCCCTTGTGAGCGGATGCTCATGGCTTCCTCCTCCTCAGTTGCAGTCATGGTGGGCAGGGGTGCATCACACCTCTACTAGAACCCACAATGTCCTATCAAAACAGGTAAAAAGACTCGTGTTAGTACAAGATTGAGACCCAATATTAATAATCAACTAAACATTGTTCAAGGTATACATGTTTGAAGTCCTCGTGAAGAAGTGAAGATGACGATCCGTCCATACTCTTACTATGTTTTCCTTGTAGGGAATGAGCCACTCCCTCTCAAGGTACCCAACGAGGCCATTATGCCACGATGTCCTCAATCTGTTCAGCCTGTCTTCGTAGCTTTCTTCAGTGGTTGAGCATATCAGAGTCTCAACATTGGTCCGCAAAGTTTTTGACTTCCTCACTGTTCTTCAAGACTGGGGATACATATGCCTCGATGTTGTGTTTCATATGCACCCATCACAAAGGTGTTGCACTTTCCCTTCGAAAACTATACAAATTGCATTGATGAGGGAATTTTCTCGATAATTCATTATAACCGTAGGCATTACTCCCAAGTCTACAAACAATTGCCGAAGTTGTATCATTTTGAACCTGTAATGCAAAACCTTTTCCCCTCGGGTAAATGCATAGGCAATGTTGAACGTCTTGTGAGTGCAAGTAATACCAACAATCTCCACCAGAGACATATCATACCTATAGATAAATGTAAAAAGAGAAAATGTATTAGTTAAAAATAATGGAACCAAAATTTAGTACATAGATAAAACTACTATTCTATTGAAATGTATTACATACCTATTTGTCTTGTATGTGGCGTCGATAACTACCACATATGGGAACATCTTCAACAGGCGTAGCGAGTCCGGATGAAAAAAAAAGGCTATCCATCTCACCTGTTAACTTCTTCCTCAGAGGACGAACTACGTAGTTATTTTCTAGCAAAAATTTAGCGCTCATTTGGTAACCGTCAATTCTCCACGATCCTCGTACTAGATCTTTTGCAAATAGTTGACAACCTGCTTCATGGATGTTACATTTTCGGGAAAGAATGTTCTCAAATACGCATCAATACCTTTCGGCCCCATGAAATGATCGCCCAAGCTCCTAACCACGACCTGCTCATCCGGAGTCATTCTACCCATGTATGCATGCCCAATGAAGCTATTCGAAAGCGCATGGTTGTGGTGACCGTCTATCACATCCAAGATCCATTTATGAGTATTCGACCATGGCTTTTTCTTCAACCGAACCCCATACAACTCAGATTTGCATCCGGACTTCTTCGATCTGTTTTCACGAATAATCTCAACTTTCTTTTCCGGATCTTTTTCATTAACTTTTGGCCTCCCCGATCTATATTTACCACAATGCTCACAGGTCAAGTTAATCATTATATCATTTGAGTTACGAGTGACCAAAACAATCATCAAATCTTCTGCCTTCTGCATAGCCGAGTCAACCAATTCCTGGCAACTATCCCACATTGGGCTAGTACGAAATTCACCTCCATAGTCTCTCCCCTATACATGTTTGCATAATCACGGATGATGTAGAAAATCTGGATTATAATTTCTAAAGGCCCCATATACTAGTTTGAATATTTTTTTCTTGCACCTACAATATATTCAATCATACGTAAATAGTATAGGCCTCTATGAGTATATGTAATGTAAATATTAATCTTTAACAACCAATGAATCCATATCTAGACAACAAAACTAACTACGTACGAAATTTATACTTATAAATACGACAAAAATTATCAATTCAACAAAAAAATATTCAACACTAACCACGAATTTTTTTTTTCTTACACCTACAATATATTCAACCATGAAGTTGTATTCATCAATAACTAAACTAAATAGCTACTAGTTCATACCTAATAGTATAGGCCACTATGAGTATATATATAATACAAATATTATAATCTTTAATGAGCAATTATGCATTACTAAGGTTACAAACTAACTACGTACAGAATTTATACATATAACTATGACAAAAATGATCAATTCAACGAAATATATTTCAACACTAACCATGAAATTGTCGCTCGAGTGCCCATCGTCATCATCTCCTTCATCTTCACCGCTCGCATGCCAATCGTCATCCTCTCCGCTCGAGTGCCAATCGTCATCTAAACTACTATGAGACATGTTGATAAGGGTATGTTTGGATATAGAGTTGAGAGAAAGAATTCGGATACGTATAGGGTGAGATTTTGCCGTTGGAAAAATATGATCATTAGTACGCCTCCAGTTGGCGCACTAACGGTTGTATTTTCCAACGATAAAATCTGGTAAGCCTTTTTAAGGTGTGCCAGATTGGTGTGTTTCCCTTGGGCGCACCAGTGTGCCTTATTTAGGTGTGCAAGTGTGCTGTGTCAGAATAAGGCGCATAACGGGTATTTTGTCCATTTCTTATTGATTTGCCCCTTCCACGCTTAAATTTGGCGTACCAAACCGCACGCTTCTTTTTGGCACACCAAAGTGCGTGCAAAAGGATAAAAAAACCGTGTGTATATAACGGCCTCGTAAAATAAAGTAATACATAGACATATAATTTTGTACATTTTCAGCCACCTAAACGAATCTGGCCCCACAATACTGACATGTAATTTTGTAACTAATCAAAATGTTTTTATATCTATATTTTAGCCTTTTTTATTTTACAACAAATACAATTTATATCATTTAGTTTATTACAAGATTTTTATGATAATTATGGCTATAATCTCAATGACCTTCTTAGTCTACTCTTTATAATTTTCATTTAATTCGTAACTCAAATCTATTAGTTCAAGTATATTAATATTCAAACTACCTACATTAAAATGTCAAAAATCTATCTATTATATATATATATTAAACCTAAGAATCATGCTCTAGTGAAACAGCCTTTTGTAATGAAACGGGTGGATGAATATAGGGCGTTGGATTAGTTTTAGATAGATGGATGGGATTTAATTTAGAGAGGCACAAATTTGGGGGGTGGAATCACCCACACCTGATACATTTGCGCTTTTTTGGGGACTCATTTTACTGCTTTCCAAATTCCATGACCTTTCAACTTCCATTTTGGTAAAAATTCTCGCCTCTCTCCATTGTCATCTGGAACCGCCGCTTCTCATTGGTTTTCTCTCTCTCTCGCATGTGCACTCATCTCCATCGTCGCCTTCATCTTCTCCTACCTCGTGTCTCTCTCTTTTTTCGATTGCCCATCATCTCTTCCCTTGCATCTCTCTCCATTGTCGATTGAGTTGGAGATTATCGCTGTCGTGTTCTCGCCTCTCTCTTGCTCGCATTTACCGTCGTCTCTAGCGCCTCACTGTAGAACGCCGTCTTCATCGTCGTCTTTGTTTTGGCATTAAAGGTAACCCTAAAATCACCGCCCCACTGATTTTTGTTTTTTGTCGCCTTTAATCTTCTCCTTTGTCTTCAATTTCGGTTCAATTTTGCAAATGTGTTCTTCAATTTGGAGTTCTAATTTAGTACTTTCATTCGATTATGCTTATGTAATCACCATCTTCGCGGATTGTCATCATCCTCCATTACCGTCGGCTTATTTCATCATTTTTGTGCCTATTTTGTTCTCAGGTATTTTGTCCTATTTCATCATCATCGTCTTTTAATCATTACATTTCATCCTCAACGTGTGTATTGGGTTTTAAAACCTTCAAGGTGATTCATTTGTTGCTGGATTTGGAGGTTGCTTTTTCATTTTACTCATCCGCATGTATGATGAGTATGCCAAATAGTTGTTCAAGTATGCCAAATAGGTTGTTTAGGGTTTTTCAGTGTTGTTGTATTATTCACGTCTTTATTAGGTGATATTCATGTTTTGATCTATTGATATTCATGTTTAGGTTTAACGCTTTTAGTGTTTAATATTCACTTTTCATGTTATGATATTCAAGATTATCATATTGATATTCACATTATTGCAATATGTGTTTTGATGGTGTTGATTGTGTTTTTATATTTGATGTTTTGTTGGTGTTGTTTAAGCTTTTGGTAATTGATATTTAAATTTTATGATGTGATATTCATTATAATGCTTTTGATATTCATGTTGGATGCATGTTTCATGCTCTGAGTAGTTGATATTCAAATTATATGATGTGATATTCACTATAATGTTGCTGATATTCATGTTGGATCAGTTTTGGTATTTTGTTGGTGTTGTTTTTACTGTTTACAATTGATATTCAAATTGTTTGATGTGATATTCATACAAATGCTTTTGATATTCATGTTGGATGTACGTTTAATACTTTGAGTATTTGATATTCAAATTTTATGTTGTGATATGTTGGATCGATTTTGTTGTTTTGTTGGTGTTGTTTTTACTGTTTGCAATTGATATTCAAATTTTTGATGTGATATTCAAACAATTGGTTTTGATATTCATGTTCGATTAGTTTTGTAGTTTATGTTTATGGTTTAGTGTGCATGGATTTAGGGTTTAGGGTTGATTGGTTTAGGGTTTAGGGTTTATTTGTTTGGGGTATAGGGTTTATTGGTTTTGGGTTTAGGGTTCATTAGTTTAGGGTGTAGGGTTTATTCATTTAGGGTTTATTGGTATATGGTTTAGGGTTTATTGGTTTATGGTTTAGAGGGTTTAGGGATTAGAGTTTATTAGTTTAGGGTTTATTGATTTAGGGTTTATTAGTTTAGTGTTTAGGTTTTATTGGTTTAGGGATTAGGATTTAGGGTTTAGGGTTTAGCGTTTAGGTTTTATTGGTTTAGGGTTTAGGATTTATTGGTTTTGGGATTTTTTGATATGTAATGATGTTCAAGTATTCATAGAACATGTAGAGTTCTTTTTCTTTGTCATATCCTTAAATATCAATATTCACATTTTTGTTCTTGATATTCATGTGTACATGATATTCAGGAATTTAGGTGTAAAGTTCAGCAGTTTTGCCAACAAGAAGCCCGAAATTCTAAACATGAAGTGGCGTAACGATAAAAATAAGACTGGTTGTGGGGTATTCGCATATGGGGGTGGAGGCATACCTAGGTCAATGTGTAAAGTATTATAAAATTGCATTCAAGCATAATTTCTCAAAGTACATGATTGGATATTCTTTGAAGTTTGATCAATATTTTCGAATTATCCTACTAGTGTAAAACATTACAATCGCAACTCTATGCATGACGTAATATCAAATGTACATAACTCAATGAATATCGTTTACAAATTCATGAATACTATCCAATTTAGTTAAAGTGAATGTATGAAACACGAATCTGATTATCAAGCATAAAAGATTTCCTTGCAAATTTCGACAAATCACTTATAAATTCAGGAAAATACAAACACAATTCCAATCATAGTAATACACAACATACAAACTTTGATAGGCAAATCATGAATTTCTGGATCACGCATATGAGTATCTAGTATTATGATACGAATATCAGGTCATATATATCTAACATAGGCCCAATGCTTATTAATGCAAAATGTGTGAATATCGCTACTTAAAAAATGAATATCTAGAATAAGAATATAAATATCTAAACTACAGGTCTTCTTTGCAATTCCTATGATCATGTTTTGCATACTTGTTGTACCTCTTACATTTCCTCGATCATGGCCTTCTTCATTTTGAATATGTCTTAACAATTCCTGAATATCACCAATAAGAATATAGATGCATAATAAACATGGTGAATACGTGGAGGTGGAAAGGAATATCAATTTATACAAAGTGTATATCAATTTAAAAACAAATATCAATTTATAATTAAAGCAGATAATCATGGGCATTTTTCAACATACCTTCTATTTGTAAAAATCATCAATAGGATCCCAATCTGAAGGAATAATAAAAATCATCAGTAAGAGGGCTCTACGAGTCGGCGGTTTCAGACATACAGAATCGGCGGTTTTGGAATAATAAAGATCATCAATAAGAGGGCTTGACAAGCCGACGAAGCGCTGCCGCCCACGAAAGAACAAGGTGGATCCTTTATGCTGGTGACTAGGTCGACGAGGCTGATGGTGCTCGGTGCAGAATGACGAAGGGGACGACGATCAAAATTAGTGGCAGCCATTCGAGAGTTTCTTAAGATCGTGAAGGGGTGTTCAATTTCGATTCGTCAATTTTATTCTACGGCATTGTTGTGCTGCTCAAGAATGCATCAAACCGAAATGGAAGAAGATCTCGAACCGGCTCAGTAAAAAATTTCCCCCAAAATCGGTTTTGTAAAAAGGTAAAATTCTAAAATTAAGGAACCGGCCACAAGCCGGTAATTATTTTTAAAAATCAAGGGTATTTTGGTAATTTTTTCCCATTTAACGGAAAATTGGACCGGTTTGCGTCGGGGTGGTTGATTGTTAACGGAGTTAATTTAAGGGGTGGTTTAAAATAATTACGTCAATAACGGGTGGTTGTAGGTAAAGGGCCCCATTTAACGGGTGGTTTCCTGCAATTTCGCCTTCTTTAATTAATAAAAATTAATTATATCTATGTTTTAGCCTTTTCCTTATTTTTACAACAAATACAATATATATCATTTAGTTTATTGCAATATTTTTATAATAATTATGGATATAATCTCAACCACCTCCTTATTTTACTCTTTATAATTTTCATTTAATTCCTAACTCAAATCTTTTAGTTCAAGTATATTAATATTCAAACTATGTACATTAAAAAACAAAAAATCAAATGGAAATGACAACATTTGATAAGATTAGGCTAAGGAATCTAAACTCTGTAACCTTTAAATAGTTATATCTTTAAAACTATGGTAAATGTTTTACATTTATATAAAATATAATAACGATTTTACTCATTAATATTTTAAAATTTTCTCTACAAATTAAATCCAATTGAGGTCCATATAGAAAACTATTATAACATATAGTACTATAGACATAAAATAAAATATCAAATTGTTTATTTGTATATATAGTTCAAAGTTATAAAATGCAAGTATTTAAAATTTGTCTTTACAACCAATAAGCATCTAAACGAAATATAATTATAAGTATTGACTGATATGATTATATCTCAATTAATTTAAACAACCTATTTTGTTAGTTAAGTTTATATGTATGTATATATATATTCAACATTTTCCCTTTCGAGCCACTAGAATATTTCTTGGTCCAAAAATTATACGTGTTATTTTGTAGGATTTTTGCCGTTTGAAAAATTGTAAATACATCTGTTATTAAACAATTTTAATAATTTTATTTGTTTTACAATAATTATTTAACAAATTTCAAATCTTAACAAGCAATATGAAGATTTCAACATGAATAAACTACTAAAACAAAAGAATATTTTTATAAATAAAATATTTTTTTGTAGTTTTTAATTATTTGCCATAAATACTATTAAAACTATATGATATTCTTCTTCTTGTAAATTAAAATTCATAGAATTTTGCTGTAATTGGAAAGAAATATGACATGAACTTAATTTTTAAAATAATATAAAATTATGTGAACAATTGTGGTGATGACACGTAGCAGAGATGACATGGTTTATTATGGTGGTGACACGTGTTCTTAGGACCACATGCTTTAGTATTATATAGTAGATTCTTATATCCTTACACTCAAGTTCATTAAAAAATGATACTAGTGCCAATTCATGCTCTTACTGTTGTTAACACCACCTATATTTCTTATCAAGATTGGATCTTGTCTCTTTCACATCAACATTCTTTTACACATAAACCAAATTATAGGAAGCGATTTTCTAGATGGACAAAACCTCCTGCCAATTGGATAAAAGTAAAATTTGATGCCTCTGTCAAACAGAACAGTTCTACTCCCAATGGTTTCGTTTTTCGGAACAATGCCGGATAGATGGTCTTTTTAGACAATAGGCAGATTCTCCGCTCCTCTCCTCTTAAAGCTGAGGCTTTTGCCGCTCTAGAATGCCTTTGTAGGGCTATTTCCCTCAATATTCGGTTTTTAGTCCTCGAAGGAGACAACCTATCTGTTATCAATGTTATCCGTGGAATTTGGAAAATTTCTTGGGAAATTTCTCCTATAATTCAAGAAATTAGATCCCTTTTACGTGGTTTAGATGATTTTCAAGTCCATCACTGCTACAGAGAGACCAACAGAGCCGCTGATTTTCTCACTACATCAAACATTTCCCTTGTTCTACTGCAAAGTACAATTATGGATTACATTTCACCTAATCTCAGCTGTGAGCACTTGTTTCGATCCCGACTTCATATTTTACGTTCGGGCTCTACCCTTCATTTAGCTTGTAAAAATTTTATATAAATCATCTGTTGTAATGATTTAGGTATTCATTCTACTATGTAAGGATACCTTGTATTTGCGTGTTAAAAAAAATGATACGACTCTATCCATTTCACAATATTTGTCCTTTTAGCCATTTGGGTATGTTTCAGAAAAAAATGTTCTTTTAATTTTCTTACATCGACTTGACATATATAACCTTATACTTTTTAGCATTTTTTAATGAATAAGAGAAGAATTGTTAGAGTTATTAAAAAAGTAAAAAAAATAAAGTAATAAATAGAAATATATTTATATATATGATACTCTTAATTGTCCGAAAGGATAATTATTATGAAATGGATAAAGGATTATTTCTTATTGGTTTTCATATTAGGATCTGAAATATCTTGTAATTTCTATGCAATTCAATTTGCATTTGTTCCCGTCTTTATCTCTCTGGGTATCATGTCTCTCTCACATGTTATCTTGTTCATTTTCTTTTGAAAAATGAACAACGAATGTAGCTTTCTAATTAGCGTGTGATGTTGGAATACATATAGTGAAGGTTAATGTGATGTTGATCAGATCAATCGTTGAAGAAATCAGTGCAATTTGGTTGCACATTCAAATTTCACTGTTGCAATTTTTTACTTTTAATTTATCCATCTTTTTACCCGCACCAACGACCGTCAATTACTTGTGAAGTTGTGAATATATCACACGATGGTCAAGAATATATATTTTGTAATTTATTGAAAATACATTATAAGGTTTATGTTTTTAGTGTAGAAAGCGATATGGATAAACAATTACTAAAAATCCGGTTAATTGTTTATTATAGAGCATCGCAAGTGGATCACTTGGACAAACGAGTGTGGGTGGATAGGAATGGAATCAGGATTTTACTCCAGAGGGGGCTAAAATCTTGCGCGATAAAAATATTGTGTTGTTTAAATCCAACGTGACTTAAATCCTATTTCGCAAATATCAATTTTAATTTTTTTATGAAGCTTAAGGTAATTTTCACATGAGATGAGGCAAATAAAACTTAAGTAATTTTAATTTTTTGACTTAAATCTGTTAAGATTGGCTGAAATTGCATTTTCAGATGAGATGAGGGGGTAAATTTAAGGTAATTTCATTTTCATCACTTAAATTTATTAGGACTGACTGAAATTACATTTTCAGATTAAATAAGGGTAAAAAAAGCTTTAAAAATTATTTTATTTTTGAAAAAAAAAGTTTTTTTTTCTTTCTACGGGGGCTATAGCCCATCTTGTGCCTCAAGTAGCTCCGCCCTTGTGGGTGGGCATCTCAATCTTTTTCTAACCAGACCCAACAAACCCAAAAAAGGGACCCATGATCGAACCCACTCCGATACCATGTGAAAGTCTGTGGGCCCATTGATTGGGGATCGTGCGGACACGAGCGCATAGGCGCAGATAAGCCCAGTACATAAGTCCAATGAGGTTCCATCCTAAAACCAATTGGCAATAAGAGGAGTAATCCATCAAGCTTATATACAACCAAGTTATGTCTCAACTTTAGATGTGGGGATCCACATTTAAAGTTGGTCCCCACATCTAAAGCTGTGACATAACTTGCATGTATATAAGCTTGATGGGCTACTCCTCCTATTGCCAATTGATTTTATAATGGAACCTCATTCGGCTTATGTGCTAGGCCCATATGCGCAATTGCGCCTTACATACGCACATTCCCCTGGGTAGGCCCACGGTCCATTGTCTAATTCGACAGAGTACACACAAATTATGTGTTAGAGAATGACACTTCTTTGCATCAGAAACAATTACGACCTCAAGCACACTGACACGGGCAATGGCCGAGCTACTCCGCATAGCAAAAGCTCAAGCAGAGATCGATGAAGTCCTCTACAACAAGCATGATTCACCCACCTATACCGCTATTGGTGCCTCACAAGGCTCAAGACAACGTAAAACTCTACGGCTATCGCATACCCAATAACACACAAGTGCTAGTTAACTTTTGTGCTATTGGGCGAGACCTAGAGACCTGGCAGAATCCAATCGAGTTCTTGCCTGAAAGGTTCTTAGAGCGCGTCGACATTGACGTGAGAAGCAAGGACTTACATGGGCCCAACGGGGGTTGTTGCCCCCGCTAGGCCCCACTAAATTAAAAAAATATATATGAAAAAGAAAATTTGTAAGAAAAACCTAGTAAATTCAAAATTGAGAAAATGAAATATGGAGGTTCGCTCGCTATTGGACCGATTATCAAACTAAAACATCCAATAAAAAAGCACACACTAATTACTTGAATCATGGATTATAACTTATAGAGATTAATAATAATAAAAATTGTTTGAAACAAAACACGTCTTTAACATAAATTTTCTAACTAGTTTCAAGGCTTTGTTTAATTTATATATAATGCACTGCAAATAACTTACCAAAAAGTTTTATGCCATTATAATTTAGTTCGTGTTCATCTTAATTGCCTATGTTTTTTTATTATTAGGACGCTCTAATCAAGTTGTTAGTGTAAGAAACTAAAACGTATATTGAGAAAGATGTAGTGTCATCTATTGAGATTGGAGATATTATTGTGAGATTTCACAATATGACACCTCCAAAAATGTTACTATAATAAAGAAAATTATGACATTTAGTATTATATATATATTGTAATACTAGTTTATTTTCGACCCTACTGAACTAAAACCTACATTTGTACTTGGTGAAAGGGCAAGATTTCGAGCTCATGCCATTTGGAGCGGGGAGAAGAATATGTCATGGAGTGTTGTTGGCTTACAAGATGGTGCACATGATGTTGGCTAGTCTTCTCCATGCTTTTGATTAGGAGCTTCCAAATGGGATAAGGGGAGAAGATATTGACATGAATGACAAGTTTAGGCTCACTTTGCAAAAGGCAAAGCCTCTGCTTGTTCTCCCCGTTCTGAAGTGACCTTTGATAGGCCTATGAAGTATACATATGTACTTGTAAATGGGAATGGAACTTTTACATTTTGTAATAAGGAGACACTATGTATAACTAAAACCTTTTTTTTATAAGGAGACACTATATATAATTGAAGGTCTATGAAGTTTCTGTTATATGGTTTTATGGATGGATCTAAATATCTGTTATGTGTTCAACACTAGTTACTGTTACTTGTCGAACAACAATTATTCTTTAAATTTTGATAGATTATTCATAACTACAACAAAGTATGAGGGATAATATTAGGGTAGAAGACAACTAAGTAGGAGGGATGGGGTTGTTGTTGTTGTTGTTGTTGTTGTTGATGATGATGATGATGGTGATGATGATGATGATGATGATAATGATGTTGTTAGAGTATTGTTGGCGTTGCTTTTATGCTCATTTTTATATTGTTTTTTTCCCTACTTTTTCTTTATTTGGTATCTTGGGAAACACTCGATCTCTCGACTTATTCGGGATATGGATATGTACATCCTGACTCTCAGACCTGAGTAGCGCGGCGTTCCAGCTGCTCGCGCGTTCTGCGATGAAGATCCTAGATCTGCGCGGCGCGGTTGGCCGCGGTAGTGTGCTCATTGTCCTTTAGTGGTCGCGACAGCATGTCGAGTGGTGTCAATGGGTTTCTGTCGTAGACGACTGATAGAAGCTAAAGTCATGTGCCTAATCAAAATAATTCTAAACAAACCTAAACAAGTAGCAAAGGCAAGCAAGGGTCGAATCCCACAGGGAGGAAGTAATCTTTCTTAGTGCAAAGTAGTATGTCAAAGGTAACAAAGGGGGGTTTGTTGATTATTTGATGAAACAAAATAAATAAAAGTAAATCAAAGCAAAGGTTGTAATCAATTAGGGAAAAGTACTTAGCCAGACAAATATCCAACATTCATGAGATTGGTTGATCCTAGATTCTCTCTAATTCCTTCCTATGAATGTTCCTATTCCTTTTCGTAAGTTATAAACAGGACAAATAGACCCTGAGAATACTAACTATTAAATAACTATGAAAACCTCACGCGTCAATTCAATAGCAGCAATGAGTACAAAAATTTCGATAGATACATGCAAGAGTAGCAAACAGTCATACTATTGCATGCAATTAATTATCTCTACAATAAACTAGTCCCAAACAGTTCTTAAAGTATTGCAGTTGCTACACATGAATAAGGTAACTCAAACAGTAATTATCAAACCCTAGCAATAGACAATTATCAATAATAACTAGTTGCGTCCAACAAGCGAAATCAATAATAATCAATGGGATGAAGCACAAGAAAATCAATACATTCAAAGGAAAAGAAATAGAAATAGAATCTCACAACCGTATATCAAATGCAGGCTTCAATTGTCGGACTAAGCAAATGTGCTTAGTTCTTCATAGTTCAAAGGGAAAACAATACTGAATGATAAGAAATTCGATAATGAAAATTGGCTAGGGGAAACTTGGTTAAGAACCCTAGAAACTAAAGTAAAGATAACCAAAATAATCAAAAAGGAAATAAAATATGAAGTATGAAATAATAAAAGAAAATCGAAATCGAAAATAATAAAAATAAGAAAAACTCGGAAATCTTCTCGCAGACCGCCTCCGTGTCCTTCCGCGGTCGCGGCACCAAATCCGCGGTCGCGGATAATGGATCTTTGCTCTCGGCATTTGCACAACTCTGAATTGTCCGCGGGCGCGGTGGAGATTCCGCGGTCGCGGCAGTGACAGTCTTCGCTCCGCGCTTTGCCTCTCGCCGCGGCCTCATCCGTGTATTCCTTCTTGGTCGCGATAGCCCGCGGCTCACCTTATTTTCTCCTTCGTTGGTCATTTGTGTGGCTCTCCTTCTATCTTCTTCGTCTCCTCAGGTGGTTTCTCTTCGTCTTCTGAATGTATTCAATTAGCTTCTCCAAACCACCATATCCACACTTCATCTCTCCAACTACATACTCCACAGTTGTGCTCTAAATCCCTACAAATGGCATCCTAAACACCGATAACAACTCCTAGATAAGCACTACAAAGTAGAGCTGATCAAACTCTCCCATGCTTAAATCTTGCTCGTCCTCGAGTAAGCTAAAATAAACCTACTCCTCCAATCAAATTCCCAAGGTCTCAGGAAGCATAGAAAAGTCATCCCCTCTAAAAATTGCACCTAACATGAATCTCCACGGCACCAACACAATATGCTCAACACAACACAACACATAACGCAACACCAAACTTAGAAGGAAATCAGAGTACTTCCCCCAAGCTTATCCCGAACACAATAGAGTGAATAAAATCTAATCCTAGTCTTCCATCTATCTTCTTATGCCTCCCAGAGTGACTTACCCGAATCCTCCTTATATCACCTCTTCTTATGTCACCACGCCATGTAAAATGATGATTCCTAAAAATCACTCTTCTTCTTTTCACTCATTTTGCCAAGGCGCCCTTTTGGGTTTTCACCAAGCCACTCATTTCATTTTTCAATAGATAGGCTCACAATATATCTCACATCACTCTTGACTTCATATTACCCCAGCCTAATGCTGGTCCAAGCCACCTGCTTATTGCATAAGCCGTCCTTTCGGGTTTTCGACTTATCCCAGGATTTCTATTTTTGCCTTTTTTCAAATTTTTGCCTTTTTTTAATTCATTTTTCTCCTCAACGACATAGCAAGTATAGAACCCTCCCCCATGCTTAAACATTGCATTGTCCTCAATGTAATGAAAGACAAAAAGAATAGAAGCACAGGGAAAAGCGGAAAGGTTACTCACAACCGTCGCTGAGTTGGCTTGGAACTGGAAATTTTCGCTGGCGGTATATCAATAAAGCACATATCTTTGGTGTTGCGGCTTCTTCAAATTCAACTCCTACCATGCAACCAAAAGGGAACCACTGTAGGGTGTAGTGGAATAACAAAGATGTCGGGGTTGCACGGCCTTCTACGAACACATGGTGGAGCCCAGATGTAATCATGGTGGGGGCTCTAGTGTTCCTCATCCTCAGCTGTCAATTGTAGGGCCATCATCGTTGTCAAATAAATATGTGGGGCTACTGTCTCCTCATTGACAACATGATGCGCACCGTCTCTCCATGGGAAACTCGGACAGCTAGCCTTCGGTAGAACTTTTTTTTTTGATTTTTTTTTGAAATTTTTTTTGATTTTTTTGAACAGGGTAATAGGAGGACTTACAATGGTGTAGTTAACACCGTCTTCAATATGGTTCGGGCCTCCTCCCTACAGGTTAGTCGAAACGCAAAACAAAAACAAAATAACACACTAATAACTAAAACAAACAAGGAAAGGGAAGACTGGAAATAAATATATACCTCGGGTTGCCTCCCGAACATCGCCTTATTTAACGTCGTGGCTCGACTCATCTAAGGTGATCACTTGTCAATTTCGGGGTCTTGAAGGTCTGTCTCTTCTATGACGCTGTTGTCAAAACCTTCATGGTAGGGTTTCAACCTTTGACCATTCACCTTGAACAATGACTGCCGGTCAGTATCATATAACTCAACTGCGCCGTGAAAGAAAACGCGAGCAACAACATAGGGCCCACCCCAACGGGATCGGAGTTTTCCCAGGAAGAGACGAAGGTGAGACATAAATAGTAGGACTTTGTCTCTTGGCTTAAAATCCTTTCGCAGGATGTTCTTGTCGTGCCAGGCCTTTGTCTTTTCCTTGTATGCGACTGCGTTATCATAAGCTTCAAGTCGCAGTTCCTCTAATTCTTGCAGCTGTAACTTGCGAAATTCCCCAACTTTATCATTTCGCATGTTGCAAGTCTTTACAGCCCAAAATGCTTTGTGCTCAAGCTCCACTGGGAGGTGACAAGCTTTCCCAAACACCAATCTGTAAGGCGACATTCCAATGGGTGTTTTATAGGCAGTACGATAAGCCCAGAGTGCATCATCAAGTCTCAAACTCCAATCCTTTCTATTCGGGGCCACCGTCTTGTCAAGGATAGTTTTGATCTCTCTATTGGACACATCAGCTTGCCCGTTGGTCTATGGATGGTAGGCCGTGGAAACTTTCTGCATGGCATGGTATTTCTTCAGTAGCGCGCTCACGGTCCTATTGCATAAGTGAGTTCCCCTGTCACTTATCAAAGCCTTGGGAATTCCAAATCTAGAGAAAATGCGTTTCTTTAGAAAATCTACCACCACTTTAGAGTCATCAGTCTTGGTGGCCTTCGCTTCCACCCACTTGAAAACGTAGTCCACCGCAAGCAAAATATAGAGATTCCCAAAAGAGTTAGGAAATGGTCCCATAAAGTCAATGTCCCAAACATCAAAAATCTCGCAAAATATTAATGATGATTGTGGCATCTCATTCCTCTGAGATATATTCCCAACTCTCTGGCATCAATCACGAGATTTACAAAAAGCATGTGCATCCCGAAAGATGTGTAGCCAATAAAATCATGTGTCCAACACCTTCCTAGTAGTTTTATCTGCCCCAAAGTGACCTCACATGCATGAGAGTGACAAAAAGCTAAGACAGATTGTACCTCATTATCCGGGAGACATCGACGGATTACCTGGTCAACACAGTGCCTCCAAATATAGGGGTTGTCCCACACGTAGAATCGAGACTCACGCCGTAACTTATCCCTTTGTGCTTTAGAAAAATTAGGTGGGAACTCGTCTCGAACGGCTTGAGTGTGCGGAGCCCAAGGAGTATTTTATCAGAACACAGTTCCAATGACGACTTAGAGGTGGTTCCGCAATCGCGGTTCTCAATCTGCGGTCGTGGATAATCTTCGACAGAATTTACGAGAGCAACGGACGCGTCAGGTGATTTTCCGCGGTCGTGGAAAATGTTCGACATCTGGGGCTGTTCGAGGAATTTCAGGGAAATTTCCGCGGTCGCGGTTGTGTGTCTGCGGTCGCGGAAAATGCTCTGTTTCGATCCCATTCAGTGTTTCGTCGGGAAAATCTCCCTGAATTTGCGCCTCCTTCTTCGATCTATCCTCTTCATGTACGAGCCAGCTCAAGTGATTAGCCACTAGGTTCTCATCTCCCTTTTTGTCTCGGATCTCCACATCAAACTCACTCAAGAGCAGTATCCATCGAATCAATCTTGGTTTTGCCTCTTTCTTCGTCATTAGATACCGAAGAGCTGCATGATCCGTGTAGATAATCACCTTGGTACCCAACAAGTATTGTCTGAATTTCTCCAGGGCAAACACGACAGCTAGCAATTCTTTCTCCGTGGTGGAGTAGTTCCGATGTGCTCCATTCAGAGTCATGGAAGCATAATGAATCACATGAGACGCTCGTGCTTCTTTTTGCCCAAGGACTGCGCCTACAGCATAATCACTCGCATCGCACATTATTTCGAAAGGGCGAGACCAGTCCGATGCTTGAATGATCGGTGCACTAGTGAGGCAAGTTTTCAAGTCATCAAATGCCCTTTTGCATTCATCATTAAGCTCAAAGGTCACTTCCTTCTTCAACAGCTCGCATAGAGGTGATGAGATCTTTGAAAAGTCTTTAATAAACCGGCGGTAGAAACTTGCATGGCCTAAGAAAGAACGCACTTCACGCACATTAGTAGGATAAGGCAGAGACTGAATTACATCAATCTTTGCCTTATCGACCTCAATACCTCTAGCAGACACTATATGACCTAACACAATGCCTTGCTCAACCATAAAATGACACTTTTCAGAATTAAGAACCAAGTTGGTAACTACACATCTTTGAAGTACAAGTGATAGGTGGTCTAAGCATGCATCAAAACTATCACCATGGACTGTGAAATCATCCATAAAAACTTCAATGAACTGCTCCACATACTCAGAAAAAATGCTTACCATACACCTTTGGAATGTTCTGGGTGCGTTACACAACCCGAATGGCATCCTACGATATGCAAAAGTACCAAAAGGGCGTGTAAATGTCATCTTTTCTTGATCCTCTGGTGCAATAGCTATATGAAAATACCCTGAGTATCCATCCAAGAAGCAGTAAAAGGGGTGACCAGCCAGTCGTTCGAGCATTTGATCAATAAAGGGTAGAGGAAAATGGTCTTTCCGAGTTATCGCATTCAGCTTACGGTAATCAATGCATACTCTATATCCGGATTGCACTCGGGTAGGGACCAACTCTCCCTGTTGGTTCTCTACAACTATGATTCCTCCCTTCTTTGGGACAACTTGTGTCGGGCTCACCCATTTATTATCGGAGATGGGGAAAATCATTCCAGCCTGTAGGAGTTTCAGCACCTCCTTTTTCACCACCTCCATCATTGGTGGGTTGAGTCTTCTCTGTGGCTGTCTCGAAGGCTTGGCGTCCTCCTCCAACAAGATTCTGTGTATACAGGTAGAGGGACTAATCCCCTTTATATCGGCGATGGTCCACCCCAATGCTGACTTGTGTTCCTTAAGCACTGCCACCGGTTTCTCCTCTTGATCCTTGGACAACTTGTTGGAGATAATTATTGGCAGTGTGTCATCCTTGCCCAGGAAGGCATACTTGAGGTGTTCCGGTGGTGGCTTAAGTTCAATCTCTGGTGCCTGCACAACAGAAGGTAAAAGCCTCTCGCTTGGCACTGTTAGTGGAATGGGGCCAACGACCAAAGGGTAGAGACGAGGCTTACCATAGGCATCCAAATGAGCCACAGTTTCCTGCAGGTTAGTAGACAAAGAGAAATCTTCCTGGGGGTCTACTATTTCATTCTCTAAAACAGATTGTAGCTCATCCGAACAGGTAGTGTCAAAGACATCTTGCACAATAGGATCAATCACATCAATAGCACGTAGAGAATGATCATCAACGGGGTGTTTCATCGCATCATATATGTTGTATTCCACTTTCTCCCCATCAAATTCCATAATAAGGGTTTCACTACTTACATCAATCTTTGTCTGGGATGTTTTCATAAATGGCCTACCTAACAGTACAGGGGCTGCATTTTTATCATGGTCCATATCCAACACAAAGAAATCAGCAGGGAAAATCAAGTTGTCAACCATTACTAGGACATCTTCAACTACCCCTTTCGGGTACACTATACATGTTTCATGCAATGGGCCTAATCCTAATGATTCATACAAAGAATAAGGCAAGACGTTTATAGATGCACCTAGATCTAGCATAGCTTTCTCAAATTTAGTGTCACCTATTACACATGGAATACTAAACATGCCTGGATCACCACACTTTTTAGGCATACGCCTTTGAAAAACAGCAGACACTTGTTCGCTCACCTTAATCTTTTGCTTTCCCTTCAATTTCTGATTTCTTTTAATGGTACACAGTTCTTTCAAAAATTTAGCATAGCGAGGAATACTCTTGATGAGATTGAGTAAGGGAATGTTTACCTCGCATTTACTGAATGTCTCGAAGATCTCCTTGTCATTCTCCGGCCTTCTGGTGTCCATTAACGCTTCAGGGAATGGTGTGGGTGGCTTCGTCGAGCCGAGCGGTGGAAAATTAGGCCGAACATAGTCATCCACGTACGGTACAGGTGATCCGCGGTCGCGGAGTGGTGTCCGCGGTCGTTGACTTGCGTTTGGGTGTTCGGAGGCGTCAGGGGACAATCCACGGTCGCGGAAATCTCTCGACCTGAAGCTCATCTTCAGCCCTTTTTCCGCGGTCGCGGTTTTCATTCCGCGGTTGCGGAATTTCTTCGGAAAAATCACCGCCTTCAGATATTGGTCCGCGGTCGCGGATTTCCTGGTTTGGTCGCGGAATCTCTTCTGTGGCGTCTTTTTCTACTGTAGCTCCGTTTCCAGCCATTTTTTCTTTCACATGTCCACCTTTGCTTCCCAACTGTATACCACTCCTTAGTGTCATTGCACAGACATTCTCTCGTGGGTTCTCTACCATAGGACGTGGTAGTTGTCCGGATTCCAACTTGCTCAACGCTTGAGCGACTTGTTCAATTTTTTCTCGCATCGAGGTTACAATGCTAACCATAGTTGCCATGTTCTGCATCATAGTGTTGAGTATGTCTGCACCGGGCATGGGCAAGCTTGCATTTTGGCCTTGGAATCTATGTGCATATGGTTGCCCATACTGTTGCGGATTTCCATACGGATTGAACTGTTGTTGGTATGGATTGAACTCCTGGTTGTCATGGCCATGGGGAGGATATTGTTGATTCCCGTATCTTGGGTTATTGTGATCCCTCCACCCTGAGTTGTAGGAATTTGAATACGGCTCATATCTCGGTCTCTGCGGACCAAAACCTCTTATAGCGTTCACTTCAGCTTCGGGATCTCCAAGTGTTGGGCAGTCATCAGTGGGATGCCGCGGATCATGACAGACTCTGCAAGCTTTAACTAGCCTTACTGCACTGGGGTTCGCTCTTCTATTGAATTGTCGTGAGCCTTCAGATAGCTCAAAGAATAACTCAAATGCTGCAGCTGGCGTCTTGTTCAGAATACTACCGCCAAAAGCTATGTTCACCAGTCTGCGGTCATCATCCAGAAGCCCACCATAGAGATAGAGAATAAGATCTTGGTCAGAATACCCATGATATGGACAGCTGGATGTCAACTTCCTGAATTTCTCATAATACTCGTACAAAGTTTCACCGGCTTGCTGTTCAATATTACTAATGCTCTTCTTCAGGCTGTTCAACTTCGTAGCAGGGAAGTATTTTTCTAAGAAAGAATTTTTCATCTTTTCCCACGTATCAATACTGCCCGTAACCAAATAATAGAACCAATCCTTGGCCGCATCCTTCAAAGAGAAAGGAAAGGCCCTTAGCTTGATCTGCTCCTCAGTGACTCCAACAGGTTTCATGCTTACACACACGGAATGAAATTCAGCGAGATGCTTGTTAGGATCATCTCCATTCAGACCATGGAATTGTGGGAGAAAATGAATCAAACCAGATTTCAATTCAAAGTTCACTCCTTCATCCAAAGCAGGGAGCTACACAGCAAACTCTTGCTGCGCCCAGTTGGGTGCGGTCAACTGTCTCAAGGTACACTGTTGGTTAGCCATCTCAGAAGGTCTCACTCACTTCTCTGTTGAATCAAAATACTAAAGTAGATGGATTAGTAGCACATGTGTGGATCGTAAGATAGATCCACACAATAGTTGACACACAAACGAACACAAAGAAAAATTGAAACTTGTCTCCCCGGCAACGGCGCCAATTGGATTGAGGCTAAAGTCGTGTGCCTAATCAAAATAATCCTAAACAAACCTAAACAAGTAGCAAAGGCAAGCAAGGGTCGAATCCCACAGGGAGGAAGTAATCTTTCTTAGTGCAAAGTAGTATGTCAAAGGTAACAAAGGCTAAAGTCGTGTGCCTAATCAAAATAATCCTAAACAAACCTAAACAAGTAGCAAAGGCGGCCTCGTCCGTGTCTTCCTTCTTGGTCGCGGTAGCCCGCGGCTCACCTTATTTTCTCCTTCGTTGATCATTTGTGTGGCTCTCCTTCTATCTTCTTCGTCTCTTCAGGTGGTTTCTCTTCGTCCTCTGAATGTCTTCAATTAGCTTCTTCAAACCACCATATCCACACTTCATCTCTCCAACTACATACTCCACAGTTGTGATCTAAATCCCTACAAATGGCACCCTAAACACCGGTAACAACTCCTAGATAAGCACTACAAAGTAGAGCTGATCAACGACCTCGAACGGGGTGAGCCTTGTCGCAGAGTGCCTGGACCTTCTAGAAAGGGCGTCGGCGACCACATTCTTCTTACCTTTCTTGTGCACAACGACGTAGGGGAATGTCTCCATGAATTCCACCCATCGTGCATGGCGACGGCTTAGATGGGCCTGGCTCTTCAAGTAGCTAATGGCCGAGTGGTCCGAGTGTATTACGAACTCGAGTGGCCAGAGGTAGTATTGCCAGGTCTTTAGCATGCGGACTAGGGCGTAGAGCTCCTTGTCGTAGGTGGGATAGTTCAAGGTGGCCTCGGTCAGTTTCTCACTGAAGAATGCGATGGGCCTCTTATCCTGGTGCAAGACGCCTCCAATGCCGATATTTGACGCGTCACATTCAATCTCAAAGTGTTTGCTGAAGTCTGGGAGTTGGAGGAGGGGCGCATTGCACAGGGCAACTTTTAACATGATGAATGCTTTCTCATGGTTCTCTAACCAATTCACTGCGGTGCCCTTTCTTGTGAGCTCATGGAGAGGCACGGAGATGGAGCTGACGTCGCGGACAAACCTCCGGTAAAAACCTGCCAAGCCAAGGAAGCTGCGTACCATGGTTGGATTTGTAGGCGTGGGTCAGTCCCGAATTGCGTTAACCTTGTCTTCATCCATGCAAAGGCCATCGTTGGAGACCACGTAGCCCAGAAAGTTAGTGTTGTCGGAGCAAAAACGACACTTGCCAAGGTTGGCATACAATTGCTCATGTCTCAAGCACCCTAACACAAGCCTAAGGTGCTTTACATGCTCATCAAGACTACGTGAATACACCAAAATGTCATCAAAACAAACCACAACAAATTTGCCCAGAAATTCCCTCAAAACGTGGTTCATCAGGCTCATGAACGTGCTTGGGGCATTAGTGAGCCCAAAAGGCATGACGAGCCATTCATAAAGGCCATATTTGGTCTTGAATGCGGTATTCCATTCATCACCTTCCTTCATGCGAATTTGGTGATAACCGCTCTTCAAGTCAATCTTGGAGAAGAGGGTCGCGTTGTGAAGCTCATCAAGCATGTCGTCAAGGCGTGGAATCGGGTGCCTGTACTTCACCGTTATTTGATTGATGGTGCGGCAGTCGACACACATGCGCCATGAACCATCCTTCTTGGGCACGAGGATCACGGGCACGGCGCAAGGGCTTAGTGATTCCCTCACGTAGCCGCGATCCAGCAGTTCGTGTACCTAGCGCTGCAACTCTTTGGTTTCCTCAGAGCCGGTGCGGTAGGCAGCGCGGTTGGGCAGTGATCCACTAGGCACCAAATCAATTTGATGCTCAATGCCTCGTAATGGGGGAAGGCCCTGCGGAAGCTCCTCTGGAAAGACGTCATCGAACTCGACTAGCAACGCGGTGATGGCGCTCGACAAAGGGTCGGCAACCAGCGTCTCTGGAATACAAGGAATGGGCACCAACAGGAAACATGGTGTCTTGCCGCTCAAGGTGGCAATGAGATCATTGTGCCGCGCGAGAAGCAATCTGTGCTCACAGCTGCCTTGCAACGCGACACTTGTTGGCGCGGTATTCACACTGTCCTTGCAACGCGTTCTATCCTTGGGCGCATTAGCGTTGTGTTGCCCGGAGGGAGTACGCGATCTCTTGTTGCCAGTGCCTGGGGTCGTTGAAGATTCTCCAGAATTCGGGTCGGATCGCGGTGGCGTCGCCGCGGCCTTAGTTGGTTCCAATGCCTTTTGGTGATCGCGCTCGACCTGATCCTGTAAAATTTCATGTGGAGACATGGGTAAGATGGTGACGCGCTTCCCGTGGTAAGTAAACACGTAAGTGTTTAAATAGCCATCGTGAAGAACGCGCCTGTCGAATTGCCATGGGTACCCCAGCAAAAGATGTATGACGTCCATTGCAATGACAACACATAGGACCAAGTCCGAATATTTGCCAATGGAAAAAGAGATAAGACATTGTCGAGTTACAGTGTTATCAGAACTCGAAGAAATCCACTGTAGGCCATAGGGTTATGGGTGAGGCGTGGTCGGCAGGTTGAAATGGTTGACCACTTTCTGATTGATTATATTGCAGCAGCTGCCTCCATCGATGATGACACTCAATGACGCCGTCTTGACTAGGCAACGCGTGTGGAAGAGGTTCTCGCGTTGGTCGACTAGTGTGGCCTCTTTGACAGTGAGTATGCGACGCGTGACAAGGCTGAGAGGTGTGCCATCATGGAGCGCGGCAGCTTCATAAGTGTAGGCCTCCTCGTTGTCATCCTTGAGGCCTTCTTCAATGGTCTCAAGTGGGGCCTCCTCATCTTTGTAAGATTCATATCCCGCGGCAATGTTGGAGAAGAGGACCTTCTTGTTGTTTGGACAATCCCTCTTGTAGTGCCCTCGCCCTCCACACTTGAACCATTCTAAGTCACGTGCGCGCTCAGTGGCCGGTGAGAAGCCCTTTGGCGGTGTCGCGCGAGCGGAATTGGAGGTTGTCGTCGCGGTCTTGCCATGTCGGCCTTGATTGGACGCGCTGGTTCATGTGGGTGGAGCGCGCACATTAGGAGTAGGGGATTGATCATGGTTAGTATCATACCTTTGTTGTCCTTGATTTTGCCAAGAGGATTGCCGGCGACGCGATAGTTGATGGTGTATTTGCATCGCGGTGTGAGTCAAGGTGTTGAGATGCTTGATTGGCAAAATCTCCAGCTGGTCACGGATTGACACATTCAAGCCACTAAGAAATTTTGTCTGAAGGGTGGACGGGGCGACACTTATGCTTATCTTGTAGTACATGTCCTCCAAGTGAGAGAAGAACTCCAAATGCATTTTGGTTCCTTGTCGCGCCATGGCTATTTCCATTCGCATCTGGTTTCTATAGTCGGCTGGCACGTACTTCTGTGTCCTGACGTAGACAAGCTGGTGCCACTGTGTGATGGGGACAAGGTGTCGACGAACGTGGTCATCAACGAACATGTGCCACCAAACGCGTGCAGCGCCTCAGAAGTGTAACGTTGCCGCGTCAACATGCTCATCCGTGGGGATGTGACAATATCTCAAAGTATACTCTGTAGCCTGCACCCACTCAAGCAAAATAGTCAGATCATATTCACCAAAGAAATTCTCAATTTTGACCTTTACCTCGTGGCAGCTAAGCCGTGGTGTGGGTTGAGCAGGTTGAGGCGCATAAGCGCATTGTGCAGAGGCTGGTGCACGACGAAGTTAGCGGCGAGTGCGGCCATCCTGGACAGTGTCAGTGCGTTGCTGTCATGGCGTAGGAACATAGGCATCGTTGCGGCGACGAAAGTCACGCGGCATGTCCTCGTGGTATTGGCCACGAGTGTCACGCGTATTGTCGTTTTGCACGCGATGTTGTGGCCCTACTTGCTGGTGTGGGGGTGGAATCCAATCTGCGGGCCTGTCCTGGAGCTCAATGGGATCACCAAGGGGAGGATGGTAGGAGCCTGGGTTGATGATTCATGCGTCCTCTATCTCTTCATCGTCGAACTCGTCGAAGTCATCATGGATAGTCGGCGTAGTCGATCCATAGCCATCAGAACCATAGCGCGGTGTGCGCGTGCTTTGATGGCCAAGGTGGTCGTTTACGTCGAAAGGCACTGGAGTGGGGTCATGGCGACGCTGACGCGGTTCAACGCTTGTGGCGCGGAAGGATCTACGCGGTAGACCGAATTCGCGTTCATCGCGGCGTGCGCGGCCAGCAAGAAGCGTTGAGGCATTCTCACGGCGACGTCGAGTTCCTCTGGCTGCATACATGTCATGAAAGTCAAAGGGTTTAGAGTACTCACCATCTGAATCATTGTCGTGGTCGGAGCCGCTGTCGTAGCCGGCAGGGGTTGCTCGCGGTACGTAGCGTTCGCGGTGCGACACATATCATTGGCGGCTCTCTATTACTGATTGTATCCGTTGAAGGCGTGGTTGCAAGTTTGAGGTTGAGGGCATCAACCCTTTGCCCTTGTCCACGCGTGGTTGACTTGGCCCAACTTTAGTGGGACGCAGGACGTCCACGGCATCCATTGGAATCATCAGGGTCTGTGTGGGAAGCACGGGCACAGCGCGTTGCGTGGCTTGTAGTTGAGCAACTTGGCGTCTTAGCTCTTGTATCTCGCGTTGTTCGGCCGAGAGCTCCAATATGGGGTCTGGATTAATCGGATCAAGGCATGGAACCAAAGAAGGGTTTGGTTGATTGTTGTGGTTGTCTCCATTGCCATCACTACTTGTCGGGGCCACCATGTTACCTATAACAATATGACCAGACATCGAAGTAAAATGAACAAGAGGCAAAATCAACCAACAATCACGCAAGCACTAATCAAGACACACAAGTCCACGAAGGTAGGCAGTTTAGGAGTGTCGAGAGGGCGACGAAGGATAAACACAATAATGGTGTGAGAAGCAAGCACGAAAAGCAAACAAGACTTAAGTAAATAATCCTAACCTCTACACAAGCAATCAACACTAGCTAATGTAACTTACCTTCTAGGAGGAACCTAGACGGCGGAGAGGTAGAGAAATGAGCCAAGGCCGAGAGGGAGAAGAAGGGTTGCCTTATTTTGGCTTTCCACTTTTTATAGATCGGTCCTTTTTTTTTTAATTAATGCACGAGATCTTTTTTTTTACCAGATCTCTGAGAAGAAAGAATCAAAACAAATAACGGCCTTGGTAACTTAAGAAAGAAAATCACACAATATTTCATGATTGGAGAGAGAAAGATTTTTTAGATTTGGTGGTTACAACTAGAATTCAAATTACGCAAGATATTAGTGATATTTTACGCAAGAAATTCAGAAATCAATCACTCAAATCTCGAAAGATCTCGAACTAGCAAATCACACCAAAAATCGCGTTGAATGGGAAAAAAAAATTCGGCCAAGTGCTTGACTCGAGAAGCCGTTAGGAAGGGCAAATTTTATTTTATTTTTTGAATATGATGGCGGAAGCAATCGAATGGGCAAGAAAAAAAAATCGTGAACAAATGCACTTGAAATAGCGACTTACAAGACCAAAGGCTCTGATGCCAGTTGATGCGTTCCTGCCTTCGGATGCCGGATCGAGGTCTTGGTGGTGAGTCGCTTGTCTCGTCTCCAAGTGTAGATTGATGGAACGCGGTGTTTGTCACTTCATGCGAGCAAGCGAGGGCGGTGACGGTGGCGATGCAGTGTGATGACGGTGGAGTGTCACAACGCTAATGTTAGCAATGCAATGATGTGAATGGGACTCGCGACCTCAGGACTAAGCGCGATGGAGGGATCGGTGGCTCGATGGATCGAGCGAGGCCGTAGCGTCGACAGCGGAGTGAAGGAGATGAGAAGATAGATTTAGGGTTTGACGTCTGATCAAAGGAAGGAGGCAATTATGGCTCTCAATTAAGCTTTGATTATAAATTAGACGTAACCTAATACACAATGCTAAGATGGCCTTATATAAGGGTTGCGGGGCTCGGATGGGCCGAGTCTCGCCTAATGGGCTAGCCCACTCAACATGAGTGAAACACACGCCCGAAATAGGAAAATACTAAAAATAGCAAAAGAATCTCTAAATGAACGCGGTGTCGATTGTAACGAGGAGTTTGAGGGAGAACGTGGTCTATAGACTAGGCGTGATGAGTTTGAGAGAGAATGTGGTCTCTAGTGTCCCTTGGCTAGCGACGACGCGCACGATCAATGATTGTGTGGCGTTGGCGATGGCCTTGGCACACGATCTTGTTATGGGCCCTTGTGAGCGGATGCCCATGGCTTCCTCCTCCTCAGTTGCAGTCATGGTGGGCAGGGGTGCATCAAATTGTATCCCTCAAAGTATATTAATATATAGTTGTTCGTTTTTTGAAGTAAGTGATAAGACATATATCATCTCTAAAAGTAGGTTCTAAGTTTTTGGTGAAAATATAATCTCTCGTAGCGGATTATATGAATATTCATATTTATATATCATCTCCCATAAAAGATGATAAAATGTCGTCAAAAGAAATGTATGTGGTTACCCCCTTGTCACCCAAAGTTGACAAATGTGATTGTATGAAAAGTTTCATTATTGAAGAAAATGATAGATCGTCTATTATTCGTCACCTGAACTACACAAAAAAATTACTATGTGTCATCTTTATTTACATTTTCTTACATAACATTACATTTATGTTTCATATATATAGTATTTATTCTTATTTATTGTTCATCTTATGTTGTGAAGATTTTTATATTTTAATTCGAAAACTCTAAGCTTTTTCGGAAGAAACAACTTGTTGTGTGTTTTTAATGTCTATTTTTTTATTGGATAGTGGAAAATTGGGAGAAACATGCATCAATTGAAATTCTATTTTGGTAGATTGTGTCAACTATATGAGAGCCTAAAAACTCGAGTTTGACAAATAGAGATCGTTAAAAATTCTAGAAGAGTTAGAGGATCTCATCACAATCATGTACTCCAGTAGTAGTACAAGAAATGTGGGTCTATTTCATATTCAGAATTATTTATAAATAACCACCAAGCATGCCCTAGTAGTTGAAGACTTTATCTTGACAACCTCTAGCATGCTTGAAGCATGCCTTATCCAGTAGAGGGTGTAAAGGATGTTACAATTAAGCGTGCAATTGTAGTCATGGTTATGGTTTATAGCTAGAGTGTAGTTATATGTGGCTTAATTCTAATGTCATAAAGAACATTAGGAATCAGATAAAGGACAACTAATATATAACGTAATTAGCCACTAGTTTAGTACCAGATGTACGACAATGACAACACATCCAATACATATAGGTGTGGAGACTATCTTGTCTAAGTTGAAGATTTAATTGCACACATTTTGGGGCATCACTTTTTATAGAAATTAAGATAATGATTTATTTGATTTTCAAATGACGATCTTCTAGTTTTTGAATGGATCACCCATGTGCAAATTTTCAATGGCTGACAATTATATTTGTACATGGTGTCATTAAAATATATCATTTTGAAAGAAAAACATTTTTTCACGATCATGCGAATTGGAAATTCTATGTGAATATTATGTTCAACATGAACAATCTCATAGAAAATTGTAGAAGAGTGTCTATCTTGTTACTTGATCGAAGAAACACAAATTTATGTGATAGTTGCTTTAACATTACAACTCGTAGAGAAACTTGTTTGACTTGTACAGATATATTTGGAAAAACAATTGTCATATAAACACCAAGTAAGGTTGAGAATGATGTCAAATATCTAAGTCTTGCATCTCATAAGCTGGTCTGAAGCAACTTTCAAAGAAAATGATAACTTCCACATCTAGATTATATGACACGGATAAATAACCATTGAATTATATATTATGTTCCATGATATACTTGATCACCTATGTGAAATAATAATACGTATGATCATTGAATATTCACATGGACAATATAGGACCAAAAGATCACAAGACCTGAAGTTTTTTTTCTTAAGGGCTATGGTGACCTAGTATACAAAATTTCTTGTGGTCCTTGACTGAGTTTAAGAGACATATGAGGACCAAGTACACCGACATGTGCACCAATGTGAGTTGTCATATATTTTATGATGTTAATAGATGCCTCAAAATTTTGGCTACACAAATTAAGTGGAAGAATGAGATTATTCAATGAGTAGTGATTGAGCATTGCCTAGCTCTTATACATTCACAAAACGGCCAAGTAGTGTCGCTTGTAATAAGATCATAATGGATAGCTATACAAATGCTAATACATAACATGTACGACCTAGAAGAGTTGTTGATCATATTAAAAATTAAAACTTGGATTTCCGTAATTAATTTGACTTAGACCGACTCCTTAAAATTCTCTTATTTTAAACTTGTCTCCAAGAAGAGAACTATAAGTGTTTGGATATGCGGTATACGTCCTCTTACCTCCCATGATATATTAAAGTGATATCACAGAAAACGTTGGGATTATACAAGGGTTTGATTCTCTTACGTTTACTAAATACCTATAGCTTATGAGTGGGTGATCAATATATTGATCAGTATTAAGATTATCGTTTAGATAAGGTGAAAATACCAACTTTAGAGGGATAGGGAAATTAGAAAAGTAAGTAAGAGATTGCATATAATGCAATTTTAAAATTTTAGATTCGAGGATAAATGAACTAGAAGTTTAAATGAATGAACTAGAAATTCAAAGGAATGAAATACAAGTTCAAAAGAATGAATCAAAAGTTCAATGGATTATATAGCTAACATGCTATCAAATGTATTTACTGTGCCAAAAAAGTATAGAAAAGTCACATTTATGAAAATGCTCAAGTTCATTTGGAGTTTGTTGTAGTATCGTCAAACCAATTCATATGTTGACTATGAGCGAGTCTTAAAATTGCCAAAGGAATGACTATATTAAGGATCTAAAAGCTCATTTTAACTCAACATATTATTGATATGTGGACAAGTGGTTTTCCTGGAAAGAATTTTTTGGAAGAAACATTATTTTCAAACTCCAAAGTAATACGGAGTTTTTATTGAAAATTCAATATGTCCACGAATTGTGTTAGAACCATTTTTGGATAGTATAGATAAGGATGTACTTTATAAACTCTTTATACATACAATAACACTAGAAGTGTCGAGTGAGGATGATGATCCTCAAATAACAACAAAAGAACATTGACATTGTAATGACTGTATAGGTTGCAATGAAGTAATGTGAGGAAGCTAGATTCTTCGAATAAACATAGTAAATTTTGGACCAATAGTTCCAGTACTAGAAAACATGACACTAGTCAACTCTATGAAAATGTCATGAGTGCAATAAGATTGTGATATAAGGATAGATTGGTAACGTAAGGCTTTACACAAAAGTTTGGAGGAGTATATGAAACTAAATTCACATGTAGTGTATTTTATTCACAAAATTCTAGCTAATGAGACATTATAGTAAAAGTTAGTTACTTATAATGTTCTGGATATGTTACTTCATATTTATATGAGACATTCGATACATTTATAAATTTAAAGTCCCTGAATGACTGAAAAAGCATGAAGCATAAAAGCGAAAACACATTATGTGTACTGCATTAGAATATAAAGGCTTCTAAAAGCAAAATATCTCCATCAACTCATTAAATTAGGCAAAGATGAAAACGCTCTCTACAAAGAAAACCAAAACCCTAAATCTAACCCTTCACCAACACCACAGCACCGCCACCCCCCTAAACCAAAAACCTGGAAACCCTAAGCAAGCCACCACTAAATTTCTCTCCGAGAGATGGGGCCTTCCTTCCCTGATCTCTGTAAAGCAAAGAAAATCGCAGTCTGAAAAGGTGCAACAGAAGCCCAGATGGCCAAGCTCTCGGAGGTTTCGCCAAATCTGGCTTGAGTTCTCTGATGGAAAAACCCACGACAACGACAACTTCAACTCCAAAACTCCAGGACGCCTCCTGTTGAAAGACTGGGTGCTGGTCTTGCTCTCGGCGTGGGTGATTGGGTGGCTGTAATACCTCGACAGCTTAGCAGCCCGGCCCATCACAGGGCTGCAGCCCATACACCCCAACCCCTCACTGGCCCATATTAAATGGCGACCAGCAGGTTGTTCGTGAGTCTCGAACTCGAGACCTCACGCTTTAACAAGCTGCCAAAGCATCACTTGTCACCAATTACGCTGCAGCACAATTGGTGACAAGTGATGCTTTGGCAGCTTGTTAAAGCGTGAGGTCTCGAGTTCGAGACTCACGAACAACCTGCTGGTCTCCATTTAATATGGGCCAGTGAGGGGTTGGGGTGTATGGGCTGCAGCCCTGTGATGGGCCAGGCTGTTAAGTTGTCGAGGTATTACATAAAAATACACTTTATGTTGGTGCCTGACCTTGCTGACTACGGGCCTGACAGACACCCCGGCACTGCCATCCTTAACAGGCCTGCAGGCCGTGTACCCCAACCCATCCTTGGGGGATACTCCAAATTAATGGAAGCCATTTCCAAGAGGTTGTTGGGAGCGCTCGAACTCGAGACCTCTCCCCTTTATCCATTCCCCACAAGGAGTGAATACCAATTGCGCTGCAGCACAATTGGTATTCACTCCTTGTGGGGAGTGGATAAAGGGGAGAGGTCTCGAGTTCGAGCGCTCCCAACAACCTCTTGGAAATGGCTTCCATTAATTTGGAGTAGCCCCCAAGGATGGGTTGGGGTACACGGCCTGCGGGCCTATTAAGGATGGCAGTGCCGGGGTGTCTGTCAGGCCCGTAGTCGGCAAGGTCAGGCACCAACATAAAGTGTATTTTTATGTAATACCTCGACAGCTTAGCAGCCCGGCCCATCACACGGCTGTAGCCCATACACCCCAACCCCTCACTGGCCCATATTAAATGGCGACCAGCAGGTTGTTCGTGAGTCTCGAACTCGAGACCTCACGCTTTAACAAGCTGCCAAAGCATCACTTGTCACCAATTGTGCTACAGCGAGGTATTACATAAAAGGGATTACATAAAAATGTAATCCCTTTGTGCTGCAGCCCTGTGATGGGTCGGGCTGCTAAGCTGTCGAGGTATTACATAAAAATAACTTGTTACCAATTGTGCTGCAGCGCAATTGGTGACAAGTGATACTTTGGCAGCTTGTTAAAGGGTGAGGTCTCGAGTTCGAGACTCACCAACAACCTCTTGATAATGGCTGCCTGTTATAGGTAGAGCCCCCAAGGAAGGGTTGGGGTGTATGGGTTGCAGCCCTGTGATGGGCCGGGCTGCTAAGTTGTCGAGGTATTACATAAAAAATACACTTTTATGTTGGTGCCTGACCTTGCCGACAACGGGCCTGACAGACACCCCGGCACTGCCATCCTTAACATGCCTGCAGGCCGTGTACCCCAACCCATCCTTGGTAGCTCCAAGCCCAAAGGCCCAGCTATTTCCAAGAGGTTGTTGGGAGCACTCGAACTCGAGACCTCTCCCCTTTATCCACTCCCCACAAGGAGTGAATACCAATTGCGCTGCAGCACAATTGGTAACAAGTTAGCACGAGGCTGCTTGTTAAAGCGTGAGGTCTCGAGTTCGAGCCTTGCGAACAACCTCCCAGCCATGGGGATTTGGTTGGGGTACATGGGCTGCGGCCCATGGATAGAGAAATGGCTGGCCGATAAGGTCGGAGCCCCTCTCATTCAAAGTATACTTTTTTATAATACCCACACCACATTGGGCCGGCCCATCACAAGGCTGCAGCCCATACACCCCAACCCATCTCTGGTGGCCTACACTAAATTAATGGTGGCCAGTTCCATCAGGTTGTTGGTGAGAATCGAACACGCGACCTCTCACCCTTTATCCACTCCCCACAAGGAGTGAATACCAATTGTGCTGCAGCGCAATTGGTATTCACTCCTTGTGGGGAGTGGATAAAGGGTGAGAGGTCGCGTGTTCGATTCTCACCAACAACCTGATGGAATTGGCCACCATTAATTTGGTGTAGGCCACTAGAGATGGGTTGGGGTGTATGGGCTGTAGCCCTGTGATGGGCCGGCCTAATGTGGTGTGGGTATTACAGTGGCGGTGCTCCCTTGATGGCCGGCTTCTCCCTCCTTTCCCTCTGCCGAGGGTTTGCTGCTATCGGCGAGTTATCGGAGCCAGGAACGCGTTTTTTCTCCGGCGCTGTGCTTTCTTTGTGCGGCCTGAGAGGATGATCCATGGGGCTGATTGCGATTGGACCTTTGTCGCTCAGATCTGGGATCCCATGTTATGGTTTTCTGACCCCCTTATTGGTAACCCTTTTGCTGAAATTTCTTCTCTTCTCTTTGCCTCTAACCTGCACTTAGTTTGGATTAGAGGGACACGAATCTTTTACCCTGCACTGCGTAAGTATGAAAAACAAAATGATCTTGCCTTACAATTTGAGAGATTGAGCCCTACTTTCTTGACCATCTTGTGTTATGACAATTTGATGATACACTGCTACTATGAAAATGATCCTCTGAACCATGATTCGAACCCTTTATTATCTGATGACCCATTGAATCTCTTGATCACGATCCTCTGTGGTAACTTCTTTTGACAAACTAGCGCCTACTGATATTGCCTTTGACATGAATTACAACTATTATTTCCCTGCTTTTACAAAGCTTGACACTGAACAAACTGACTTGATCTTGCTTTGTGTGGGCTACTTTTTGACTAAATGTTTCAAGGACCCTGATCTAGATATGTCTGTGTTTTTTTCCTTTTCGACTAAGCGTTTCAATGATTCTTATCTCTGAACCCTTAACCCCTCAATCTAAAAACTTATTGGTTCACTCTTATGACTATCTTCATACTAATTTGAGGGTTATCCGGAATTTCAATCTGATTGTGAACTTGCCTCTGTTTCTTGACCATTTGACTCACTTCTCTGCTAAGTCTCTTCTATTGACCAATGACATTATACTCTCTAATACTAGTACTGACAATGATAGTTCACAGTCTTTCTATTATATGGAAACTCTTGACACGACCTTTGAATTGAAAAAACGTTGCTAGAAACCACTGTTTGAACTCCCCTATATGGATACTCTTGTGGTGTGTTGTTTCTTGGCTCATAATCTTTGTTGACTGCATCTTAGATCTCTGTGACAGGAACCATCTCCATGGGAGATTAATGACTCAAGAAAACAGGAATTACAACCCTAAGAAGACAATTCATGATACTCCAAATCGAAGCTCAAAGGTGAACAAATCTGCTACTAGAGGAAATTTCTGGGAGTGCTGGTGTCGTTGTGAAGCCGAAGATCCTTGGGTCTGCTTTGCTTGGTGCAGTTTGGCATTTGGACAAGTCGACCTTACTCCTTGCTTGGCTGGTTTGCAAACTCTACTTTCTACCTTTTATCATGATTATGCCTCCTCAACCTGCTCTCGTAACTCGCAAATTGAGACTATGCCTGACTCAGAATTTGAACCTCGACTATATGTGAGACTATTATACATATTTAAGTACCCTCTGATTTTGATCTTTGATTACCTTTTCCTGCTGTCTAAGGGATGTTCCCCGTCTTTTGTTGATTCTCTTCTTGGTTTTCTCTTCTTTGTTTGTTCTATGCTCTTTTGTTCTGTCTTTTCTCTCTTTCTCGGCCTTAGTTTATCCCTTTGCAGTAGTTTATCCTGTCACCCTCAAGCACCATCTTTGAGACCCGGAGCTCCTAAATCTCTTGAAGAACTACTTGTCAACTGGAACCAGAATGCAAATGATGACCACAGAAAGGAACCCAAAAGATGCAGTTGCTTGCTAAACCCCTCTGTTGAACATGATATGAGTAACCGAATTACTGTCATAGATCATTTGCTTTTACTTGAGATTTGTCCCAACAGGAAAGTTTCTTTGAAAACTTGCTTTGTTGAACCCCTGTACATTTTTTTGTATGGTTTGTACTTGTTGAATCGAGTTTATCTCGTTCCACTTATGCAAAATCGAAACCTAAAAATCTGTGACCACATGAACAAAAAATACTTGAGCCAACACTGTTCAAACAGGGATAACCCAGAAAACTGCTATATGACCAAAACCAACATTCCATATTCTGACAAGGCCGAAAAGAAAAAATATAACAAATATGGAAATAAGAGGCTTGGAGAAATCACTTCAAATCTAAAGTATCTCTCCTCCTTTGCTACAACCCTGAATTTATGGATAACAAGAAAAATGACAAATTTCATCCTATTTGATTATTTTTTATGAAGATATCGGTCTGGAATTGTAGAGGTCTAGGTAGAAAGAACCTCTGGGCATATATTGAATCCTTTTGCAAAATCGAAAAAATCCAACTTTGTGCAATTCTTGAAACAAGAACAGAAAATCAACCGAACGAACGAATTTGGAGAAAAGCCGGATTTGATGTTTTTCATTTTACACCGGCTACCGGATTTTCGGGAGGTTTGTGTATCATGTGGAAAACATACCAATTGCCTAACGAACTACTTGAAATATAATACAGCACTACGAGATTCTCTTGCATTAAATACACGAATACAATAACAAAACACAAGCTCATGCTGATTATAGCCTATGCACCTCCGAATGAAATCAACAAAAACTCCTTCTGGAGTGAAATTTCCTCTTTTATTACCAACTTCTCTATTCCCTGTATACTCTTGGGGGATCTGAATGAGATTCAAGATCACATTGAAAAAAGTGGAGGGGCGCCTACGCAAGTCAACAGATTCAATAGACTGCTGAATATTAAAAATGATTGCGAACTCATAGATATTCCGACACAAGGCAACACTTTCACGTGGCGGAAAAACAAAACGGAAATAAATAATACATATGAAAAGCTAGACAGAACCTTAGTACAACACCAAATACTGCAATGGTATCATGAACTTTACACTAAGAACCATGCTTTTTCATCCTCGGATCACTGCCCGATCTCGATTGAACTAGCTACACCTACCCACTTTAAAAATCAACCCTTTAAGTTTGAAAAGGTTTGGTTAACCAGACAAGATTTCAGAAATGTGGTTAAACAGGCATGGAGTTCATGTTTTCATGGATCCAGAATGTATGACCTGACCAGAAAAACGATAATACTTAAAAAACTAGCCAAACAATGGAACAGAAACACTTTCGGAAACCTCTTCACACAACTAAACAAAATTGAAGAACTTACCAAAATACAAAAAGTCATTGTTTTGAATGCTGACAGAACCCTGGCCACCAAGAAAACTAGACTCATCACAATAAAAGAAAACCTACTTACTTTCCAAAAGATCTTTTGGAACCAAAGAGCAAAAACTAAACACATAAAGTTTAATGACACAAATGCCAGTTATTTCCATAAAATTGCCACTGGCAAGAGAAATAGGAAAATCATCAAACAAATCCGAACAAATGAAGGCACCATTATAATTGGGGAGGAAAATATTAGAAATGAAATTCGCAACCACTTTATTAAGCGCTTCAGGAGTACACCGATCAACCAGAATATTCTCCATGAACACCTACAACTCATTCACACTGAAATTACCCAGGAGGATAACCAAGAACTCATCCAACCAGTGACAAATGAAGAAATCAAGAAAGCTACTTTTGCTATCGGCCAAGATAAATCTCATGGACCTGATGGCATGACCGCTGAGTTTTACCAAAAATACTAGGACATTGTTGGACCTTCTGTCATCCAAGCAGTGAAAAGCTTTTTCCTTTCTGGAAAAATCTTGAAACAAATCAATCATACATTTATTACGTTCATTGCCAAATGTGACACCCCAAACTCGACCAATCATTACAGACCTATTAGCCTTTGCTCTACCATATATAAAATCATCACGAAAATCTTAATAGAACGACTCAAAAATAAAATGGAAAAAATCACCCACCCCCTCCAAGGAGCCTTTGTTTCGAATAGATCTATCCAAGACAACATCCTCATTGCCCATGAAATTTTCCATTCCTTCATATCTAAGAAGGGAATTGAAGGATACATCGCAATTAAACTTGACATGGAAAAAGCGTATGACAGAATTGAATGGAACTTCATTATTGAGGTAATGCGGAAATTTGGTTTCTGCTCAACCTTTATCGACTGGATAAAAGAATGTATATCCTCCGTATCTTTCTCAGTACTTATGAACAATGGACCTACTGAAATTTTCGTACCTGAAAGAGGACTGAGACAAGGTGACCCGCTCTCACCTTTCCTTTTCATCCTTGGGGCAGAAATACTTGCTAGAAAATTAAAAAAAACTACAGAGAGACCAACGAAACCCCTGGGTTTTCAACTCACTAAAAATGGAACAAGAATCCCCTTCCTGGCTTTTGCGGATGATATCATGATATTTTCGAAAGAAAAACAGGAAAATTGCAAGGAAATTAAGAAAATAATTGACGACTACTGCTTAATCTCAGGACAATGTGTAAATTTCCATAAATCGGCTTTCCAAGTCACAAAGAATGTACCGACCACACGAAAACAACAAATACAAGGGATCCTTACAATCACAAATATGATATCACTAGACAAATACCTCGGATGCCCTATTATTAATGGAAAGGTAAATTCTAATACCTTTGCAGAGATGGTAGCAAAATCCAGAACACAACTAACTAAATGGAAAGCAAATTCTTTATCCCAAGCAGGAAGAACAACCTTGATAAGATCAAACATAGCTATTAAACCAAACTTCATTATGCAAAGCTTCATGCTCCCAACCTCAACACAGAATGAGCTTGACAGAATCAATAGATTGTTCTTCTGGAACAAAGACTCCTCCCACAAACCCCTTATTGGATGGGATAAAGTTTGTCAACCACTCTCAATGGGGGGTCTTGGTATTCGAAAAACTAAAGACATGAACCATGCCCTCCAATACAAACTACTGTGGAAAATTCTAGTTGAACCCGACAATTGGTGGGTAAGAATAATCAATGAAAAGTACCTTAAAGAAACACACCTATTATCATATGAGTACAATAAAAACGGATCTTGGCAATGGTAAAATATGATGAGCATCAAAAAAGATTTCCAAAAAGGGCTCATATGGCAAATTGGAGATGGAAAAACGATCAAGTTTTGGACTGACAGATGGGCACTAAATGAACCTCTCTATAAGATTATCAACCCTGTACTAGGTTCTAACCTAGACTGTAGAGTTCATGATCTCCTAGACAAAGATATGAAATGGAATAAGACAAAACTCCAACAAATGGTACCAGACGAAATGGTGGCACAGATAATGGGAATTCTCATTCCTGTAAACCACATAACTGATCGGATGTACTGGGAACCAAGCAAAAATGGGTGGTTCTCAACAAAATCAGCGATGGAACTCATCAACAAAAATAAACACATCACAACATATGACTCTTCTTGGATCTGGAAAATGGACACATATCCGAAAGTCAAAAAATTTCTCTGGAAAATTTTAAAAAACAGATTATCAACAAAAACGCGACTATAAGAAAAAGGGGTTTCAGTCCCCCCGGGATGCATATCTTGCTCCCACCTAATGGAGGATACAATCCATTTCCTCCTCAAATGCAACCATACCTTAGAAACAATTGCCAAAATTAACAAGACGACCAGCCTCTACCTTAGAACAATTAATACTATGAACAAACGTATTGGAGAAATTTTTGAAGAAATAAAACTCAAACTTTCCCCTATTGAACTTACAGAGCTATCTGTAACTTGGTGGGGGATCTGGTTCTCTAGAAACCAAAAAACTTTCTCAAATGACAACCCTGATAGGGATATCATTAAAGACCTGTCCATCTACATTCAAAACCTTATATGTGCATGGAACAAAACACATAAATGGAACCCTGATTGTACGTATGAGCAAATCCCCACATCACAAAAAAAGACAAATACAAGGAAACATCGGAAACTAAAGTGGAAAAAACCCCCGGAAAAAATAACCAAAATTAATGTTGATGGTTCTACCAAGGCGAATGGCGAATCCACTATTGGCATTATCTGCAGAAATAACCAAGGACATCCCACTTTTATCCATGCAGAGAAGTGTGGAATTTCGACTCCCCTCAGAACTGAAGCTCTAGCCCTCCGAAATGCCCTCCTTAAGGCCAAAGAAATGAAATATGACCAGATTCTAATAGAAACTGACAACCTCACCATTATGAACGTTATCAACAAAATCTGGCACTGCCCATGGGAAATTGAGATTCTTATCTCTGATATCCTATGTTTATTACAATGCTTTCAGGTAGTGCAGATTTCTCATATTTTTCGTGAAATGAATGCGGTGGCTGACCTTATCGCCAAACTTGGCCACAATTTGTCTCCGAACGATATCTTGAACAACTCCGAGCTTAAGGCTCTCATCCGCAAGGATGCTATAGGCTAAGTGTCAAGTTTTCTTGACAACTAGTCTAATTATTACCTTATCAAAAAAAATAAAAAAAAATAAAGGCTTCTAAGTAAGAAAACAACAATTGAGGCATATGGGGTATAATTGTGTTTGTCAGTACTCGATAAGAAAATAGGATTTAATAAACAATCATATGGTTGCTACATGTTTACAGAAAATGAAGAAGTCGAGTTATGGTATTAAAGCGCTAGAAGAGATCCAACAAGCAACTGATATATGTTAATAAGGTCATTTGATGTGATGAAGTGTTATTTTTTCATGAAATGAATCTCATTTTTCCTCATCGGAGAATTATATTAATAATATCATTTGATGTAACAAAGTATTGTTTTTGCCATTAAGCAAACAATAAAAGATAGTTGGTCCAGAAGTACCATATCTTATGCAAAAGTATTATGATGATATATATATCTAATGCATGAAAAATATATCTTTAACTGAAGGAGAGTATTATTTCTGCAACTGTCCTTTTTTCCCTTAGTTTTGGTTTTGTAAGCAATGTTTTTATTGAGACGTTTCGTGAAATCAACGATTTGAAACTTCCGATGAGATATGACATGCACCCAAGTTGATAACACATATGTGAATAGAAGGCTTAAACTATCAATATTGACTCGACCTATAATTCAATCATGCAAAATATGTTTGTCAAATTGAGGGGAGATTTATTTTCAAGTGTACTCATATCCATAACGCTAGTTTTATAGCGCATAATTTTTTTCCACGCAACTGTTTTAAACGTGATAGGTTATAAAATAAGATGTGTACATCCAAGGAAGAGTGTTGTAATATTATACTTATGTACAATATATGTATATACACCTACATGAAGGAATTCTCCTATGATGATTATCCTATTAATGTGTCTACTTACTACTCATATTTATCACCCATAATTATACCTCTATTTACATGTGTGTTTAACCCATTATAATTCATGCATTGGCCTATATATGGTCTTGTACATGAGATGAATAAAATAGAAGAAAAAGGCTATGTGTGCATATATTCCTCTCCCTCCCTCTCTCTCCTTGCAACTCTCTTTACAATCTAACAGTCGATACATATTTATATTAGTTTTATAACACAATCTTTATTATTATTCTTAACATATGTAATTAAGATTACTTGATATCTTCAGAATGACGTGTTGGTTCCAAGAGTAAGTTTAACTTTGAATAATACATATAATAATCTATTTATCCTAACATATTTTCTTATTAATTATTTTATTTATTTTTTTATGTTTTTTATAAATGTGTTCACAATAATAATGAATTTATTAAATTTATATATTATACAAATTCCGTACAGAATGTAGTAATAAGGTAGTGGTTTATCTATAATCTATAAGTATAAGAAACGTACAAGATATTAGTTGGTATAATATTAAGATATTATGTTGGTTATAATCAAGTGTAGCAAGTTACAAACACAGTTTTTTTTTTAAATCAGCAGATTCATTTTATCACGAGCTTGTGGAATCTAGGGTTAGTTGGGTAACGCTTCGAGTTTTCAATTTCTAATTTAAAGTTTCTAAAAACTGTTTTTTGTAACTTATAGATTTTAATTAGCAATTTTAAAAATTAAAATAATAAATAAGATATGATATATTTAAACATATTACAACTGTAAAGAAAATACTTCAAGAATTAAGGTTACAAAAGACTTTGTGATTAGAATAATAGAATGCCACTGTGTGTGTGATTATGAGCGTAATATTTTAAGTTGTGCGTGATAATGCGTGTAATATTTTAAGTTATATATACCAGGTCGTGTCTTGATTTATTTATTATTTTGGTGGGATTTTTTTTTTATCCACTGATAGAGTTAGAGCCGCTCTACATTCATACTGGATACTGTTGATACACGAACGTTTAAAAAAGTCTAGTGTCAAATTATTAGATCAACTAAATTAAATATTGATTTATTTTGATGGGATTGTCTATGATAATTGTGTGCATGTTCTCTTATACATTCATCCGTATGTGCATATATATTGATAAGATAAGATCTGCATATATACGAACTACGAAGTCATTCATTCATAACAGCCTATTGAATGATCAAACACAATATGGAAAATTCAACTCTGCTGATATTGTCCTTGTTATGTTTGTCTCTTTTTGTTGTAAAGCTACTCTCTTCAGTCCAAGAAAGGAAAAAGCTCAACAAACTTCCTCCTGGCCCAAAACCATTGCCAGTTCTCGGCAACATCTTGCAACTCACTGACAAGCCCCACCATGCTCTGGCAGACCTCTCAAGGATCCATGGCCCTCTGATGACTCTCAGGCTAGGCCACGTGGATACCCTAGTCGTGTCTTCCGCTGACATGGCGAGAGAGGTTTTCTCGAAGCACGACCTGGCCTTCTCCAGCCGCCAAGTCCCGGACGCTCTACGTGCACTCAACCACAACCTGCACTCTATGGCTTGGTTGCCCGTGTCGCCCAAATGGAGAAGCCTCCGAAAGTTGGCTGTCATTCAGCTATTCTCTGCCAAGTGCCTGAATGAAAGCCAGGCGCTTCGCCACAAGAAAGTTCTCGAGCTCTTGGAGTATGTGAATGAGTGTTGTAGGAGTGGTCAGAGTGTGGATATTGGTCGTGTCGGATTCACAACGACGCTGAATTTGTTGTCGAACACCTTCTTCTCTAAGGATCTGGTTACCTACAGCGCTGTATCGTCCCAGGAGTTGAGGGACGCTGTGTGGGGCATAATGGAGTGTGCCGGGAAGCCTAATTTGGCTGACTTCTTCCCGGTGCTTATTCGCTTTGATCCTAGTCGAATAAGGCGAGACATGACTACTCACTTCTCCAAACTGTTTGCGGTGTTTGATGATATGATCAAGCAGAGGATGTGTGCTGATGGAGCGGATTCTTGTGCGGATGCCGACGTGTTGGATACACTTCTTCGAATCAACAAAGAGGATGATTCCGATAATCTTAGTCTTGATGATATCAAACATCTTCTTTTGGTATATATTGTCATTCTTTCTCACTTGTTTTGCTTCCTCATAGAGCAAAATATATAGTATTGACTCGAGGACACTAATTGCTAATTTTATATATATATATATGTATATATGCAGGACTTCTTTGCTGCAGGAACGGATACTACCTCAAGCACACTGGAATGGGCAATGGCGGAGCTACTCCGCAACCCATCAAAGATGGCAAAAGCTCAAGCAGAGCTCGATGAGGTAGTCCTCGACAAGCACGCTTCATCGGTCCATGAACCCGACATTGAGAAATTGCCTTACCTGCAAGCCATTGTGAAGGAGACCCTCAGGCTTCACCCACCTGCGCCACTGCTGCTGCCTCACAAGGCTCAGGAGGACGTACAACTCTGCAGCTACCGCATACCCAAAAACATGCAAGTGCTAGTTAACACCTGGGCTATCGGGCGAGACCCGGAGACCTGGAAGAACCCAGCCGAGTTCTTGCCAGAGAGGTTCTTGGAGCGCGTCGACATTGACATGAGAGGGCAGGATTTCGAGCTCATACCGTTTGGGGCGGGGAGACGGATATGCCCGGGGTTGCCCTTGGCTTACAGGATGGTGCACGTTATGTTGGCTACTCTTCTCCATGCTTTTGATTGGGAGCTTCCAAAGGGACAAGAAATTGATATGAATGACAAGTTTGGAATCACCCTACAAAAGGCAAAGCCTCTGCTTGCTGTCCCTGTTCTTAAGTGACCTTTGGTGGTCCTTTAAGTTCTACATTTGTACTTGTAAAAGATAAATTGAACTTGGAATCTTTGAAGGTCTTCTGTTATATGATTTCATACTGAAGGCTTTAAATCCCTGTTTTTACTTTCTCATTCATGGGTTCTTATTTTTTTGGTGGAAAATTCATTCATGGGTTTCTGATTCTAGTGGAAATATGAAGACTTGTAGAATATATAGATAACACCTCATGAATAATGGCGGATTAAAGCTTTTTTAATTGCTATAAATAATAACTAGCAATCCATCATGCAAGTTTTATCCCCTAAAACTTAAAAAGAAGATGTTGCAAATGTCTCTTTGACTTGGTATTGCAACTGATAAATAGAGGCGGCTAGCAGCTCGTAATCAGTATGGATTGATAGAACCAACATATGTGGGCGCAACGATGAAAGACCCCACCGTGTTAAACGGGACGATTTATTTAGTAGGAAAACTTGTATACGATTTATTTTTGGTTAGGGGCAGCCACACACCGCGAACTGCGATCACCCTCCGAGTCCTCTTTTTTTACAGCTAAGTATATGCCATCACCTCTTTTTTTTTGAAAGGATATGTCATGACCTTATACAAGTTAAGGGTCTAATTGTCCATTTTTATATAAGCGTATAGTTTTGAAATAACTATAAATAGTATACTTATGGACTATCCAAGCTTAGTGCACATGTCTTACACAAAAAATGTAGAAGTATTAATTAAATATTTTAAAAAAAGTACTTTTTTTATGTCAAGTTATACATTTAGAAAAAAAATATATACAAAATTTAAAGGCTAAAATGACACTTATCAGTTATCACTATTTAGAGTATAATATAATATCTTAGTGAAATAAAATGTTAGGAAGGTATAATATAGTATTTGAATGTTAAAATTACAAATTTTATATTGAATTTATGATTACAAATTACAACCTTAATATTTATATGATGAAAAAGATTTCACAAAAAATAGCCTTATTTTTGATATAATGATTACAATCTATATTTATATGATGAAAATGATTTCATGATTATGACAAAAGTTGATGTGACTCATTATAAGGATATATATATATTGGAGCTAAACACAATTTTATTTATATAAAACTATCATATATATATATTGATTAATTTGACAATTAGGACTACATTTCTGAATTGTTTTTACTTCATACACAAATAAAAACAAAAATGAAATCTAATCATGTCTATCACTCTCTCATATATATATATTAATATAATATTAAAAAATCAATATAATATTGGTAATAAAAATAAAATTTCTATATATTAAATAAAGATAAAAAAAGTATATATAATAATCTATATGCCTGGAAAGGAAAGTTAAGATCTAGAAATGAAATAGAAATATTTATAAAACACAAAATCACATATATATATATTTAAAAGAAACAATTGTTGCTGAAATTGGAAAGAAATATGATATGAATTTAATTTTTAAAATAATATAAAAATATGTGAACAATTGTGGTGATGACACGTAACAGAGATGATGTGGGTTATTATGGTGCGACACACGTCCTTAGGAGTACCTGCTTTAGTATTATATATAGTACTCCCTCTGATCAGATTTATTTGTCATTTTAAGAATTTGCACAGATATTAAAGAGAGTTTTACTTTCTCTATAAACTACTAATTAAATAAAAAATTTGAAGCTACATGCTTTGTGAAGAAAAAATTAATGTCACTCAATAAACTATAATATCACTTTGAAGATCGGATATTGGAACTATCGAGGGGTCATGCGCCCCCATTTCTGGACAGAAATAGGCTACCTCAAACATGGTAACCACTTAGACATGCTTTGTCTTGCTGAAACCAAGACTAATGAGTTACTTGCTTCTTCCTTTCTAAACAAACTTGGCTTTCGTGCAAATATTATTTCACCCTCTCAAAGAACTAGAGGTGGACTCTGGTTATTACTAAGTGACTCTCCACTTTTACAAAAGATTGATATTTTATACAATGACTCTAACATTATATTAATACAAGTCCAACACGATAATCTTAAAATTTATGATTTTTTTCCCTTTATGCGCCTAGTCGAGAAGATCATAAATCAAACTACTGGCAAACGATTGCGCAATTGATCTTAAACCATGATCTAGCAGTTATGATTATTGGTGGCTTGAATGACATTTACTCCCCTGTAAATAAAATGAACGATTTACCGCCCACTCAATCACGATTTTCAAGACTAAATGACTTCATGACAAACTTTGGTCTTCTCAATACAAACTTCACATGTTTTCATTTTACATGGCGGAAATCTGCCATTTCCACCGACACTATTGTAATACCCCTCATTTTTAGTAAGGGCATTTTTGTGATTTTCCAAACACTCGTACTGAAGTCGAATTAATTTCAGAGAAGTTTAGACATTCTGTTAAATGCTTGATCTCTGTAATAATTTCCTAAGTGGAATAAAATACATTCAAAGTATTTTTGGGGTTTAGAATAATTGTTCGGATACGAATATATTTAGCCCGGGGTTAAAACTCATACCCAAAATTCCGGTGTGAAAATTTATATTATTTTAAAAGCACATGTACTATGAATTGAAAATTGTATATATTGTATGATTTTGGCCCATAAATTTATATAGGTCAAATTATATATGCAAACTCATGAAAATAATAGTACTAATTACATAAATGAATATAAGATGTATTTTATGTACAAGCTTAGTAGGAAATCTATCATATATTATTTTGACATATATTATAAGCTTATTGTATATGTAATTTGTAAAAATCAATGTTTTTAAGAAAGTTGTATATAATTTTATATATTTGAAGTTAGTTGTAATTAGATATTGTGATTTTCATTTTTAAATATTAGATATTGTGATTTAAATTAAACAGAATTGTGCCAGATCTTATTCAGAATTGTGGGGCCAGAATCAATATGGTGGCTGTAAATTCATTTGCTTTAATATATATATATAGATTTTGGTGGGATTGTCTATGATAATTGTGTGCATGTTCTCTTATACATTCATCCGTATGTGCATATATATTGATAAGATAAGATGTGCATATATACGAAATACGAAGTCATTCATTCATAACAGCCTATTGAATGATCAAACACAATATGGAAAATTCAACTCTGCTGATATTGTCCTTGTTATGTTTGTCTCTTTTTGTTGTAAAGCTACTCTCTTCAGTCCAAGAAAGGAAATAGCTCAATAAACTTTCTCGTGGCCCAAAACCATTGCCAGTTCTCGGCAACATCTTGCAACTCACTGACAAGCCCCACCATGCTCTGGCAGACCTCTCAAGGATCCATGGCCCTCTGATGACTCTCAGGCTAGGCCACGTGGATACCCTAGTCGTGTCTTCCGCTGACATGGCGAGATAGGTTTTCTCAAAGCACGACCTGGCCTTCTCCAGCCGCCAAGTCCCGGACGTCATACGAGCGCTGAATCACAACCTGCACTCCATGGCTTGGTTGCCCGTGTCGCCCAAATGGCGAGACCTGAGGAAGTTGGATGTCACTCAGCTATTCTTTGTCAAGTGCCTGAATCAAAGCCAGCCCCTTCGCCACAATAAAGTTGGGATGTTGGGGTATCTGGGTGAGTGAAACACGAGATCGCTCTCTGATGGCAGTGAAACACGAGATCCTACCCCTTCCCTATAGGATCTATTTTTGGACGGGATAGCCGACGTGTTGGACACACTTCTTAGAATCAGTGAAGAAGATGGCTCTCATCTTAGTCATTTGCACGCTTTGCCTCCTCTGTTGGAAAAGAAGCACAAAATTACACAGAAACGTGCCCAGAAACAAAGAACAAACACAGAGAAAAGACAGAGAAGAGTTTTCCAGAACTGCACTATGTTCTGATTTTCATTACTTGATAACTGAATCAATAGTCCACGAATTTAAACAATCTAAGCACTACTAACTTCCCACTAATCACGTCTACAATAATGCCTAAGATAACTTTCTCAGACGACCCCACTAATTAGCCTAACAACCTCCTTAAACATAGCTAGTTAAAACTGAAACAGAAATAATAACATGAAAAATAAACTAAGTGTTGAATCACATTTTAACACCTTCCCTTGATTCAAACTTGCACATTCCAATCTTCTCCATAAAGAACATATGCTTCACCTGATTCAAAGCCTTTGTAAACAGATCTGCATTCTGATCATTTGTGCCACAAAACTTCAGCACAACTTTCCCTTCGAGCACCAACTTCCTCACATAGTGATGCTGAACTTCAATGTGTTTGGTTCTGGCATGGAATGCAGGGTTCTTTGTCATAGCTATGGCTGATTGGTTGTCATACCACAGCTCGGTTACAGCCTCCTGAACACAGCATAGATCAACAAGCATCTTCATCAACCAAACAGCTTGCCTTGAAGCAGCTCCTGATGCTACATACTCAGCTTCTGATGAAGATAGAGCCACAATGTCTTGTTTCTTCGAGCTCCAAGTGATTGCTCCAGATCCTAGACTGAACACAGAGCTAGAAGTGCTCTTTCTGTCATCCAAGCAGCATGCCCAATCACTATCTGTGTACCCTATGAGCTTGAAGTCCTCACTTGACTCATACCAAATGCCATAATCTGCAGTGCCAGCCACATATCTGAGAATCCTCTTTGCATCTCCTAAGTGTTGCCTTGAAGGTGAGTGCATATACCTTGAGACAACACTCACACAATAGGCTATATCAGGCCTAGTGTGTGTGAGATAGTTTAGGCCTCCAACAAGGCTCCTAAACAGCTTCTCATCTCCTCTCTCAGTGCCATCTTCTCTCTGCGGCTTCTCATTTGTGTTCATTGGTGTGATAGTAGCCTCACAATTCTCCATGTGGAACTTCTTCAACATGTCCTTGGCATACTTCTCCTGACACACAAATGTCCCTTGCTTCCTCTGCTTGACTTCAAGGCCAAGAAAATACTGCAGCACTCCCAAATCTGTCATCTCAAACTCCTTCTTCATCACAGTTTGAAAGCTTGTCAAAAGCTTCTCTGAGTCACTGAAGTAGATTATGTCATCTACATTTAGACACACCACAATGAACCTCTCTCCTTCTTCTTCTTTTCCTACATAGAGTGTAGGCTCATTCTCACTTCTCTCGAAGCCATTATTGATGAAGAAATCATCAATTCTGTTGTACCATGCTCTAGGGGCCTGTTTTAGCCCATAGAGAGCCTTGTGCAGCTTGAGAACTTTGCTTTCTTCTCCTTTCTTGATGAAGCCCTCAGGTTGCTCAACAAATACTTCCTCTTGAAGCTCTCCATTCAGAAAGGCTGACTTTACATCAAATTGATACACAGGAAGCTTCTTCTGAGCAGCTATTGCAAGCACAAGTCTCACAGTTTCAAACCTTGCCACAGGTGAAAATGTTTCCTCAAAGTCAATCCCTTCCTTCTGTGCATACCCCTTGGCAACCAGCCTTGCTTTGTGCTTTTGAATGCTTCCATCAGTGTTGAATTTGGTTCTGAAGACCCACTTCAAACCAATCACATTCTTGCCCTCAGGGAGATCAACCAGCTTCCATGTTTCATTCCTCTGAATGGAACTCATCTCTTCCTTCATTGCCTGATGCCATTCATGCTTACTTGCAGCTTCCTCATAGTTACTTGGCTCAGTAACATTCAAAGCAAAATCATAGCTTTCATACAATTCAGCCAATGATCTCATACCTCTTGGTGGTGTACCACTTGATGAGCTTGAGCTTGATGACCTCGAGCTACTTGAAGAACTGCTAGTTGGTGAGGTTGATGAGCTTGCAGTGCCATTGCCAAGATCAACATCTTGAGCATTCTCTGTTGCAACTTCTCCTGAGCTATCAACCATGTCAACACTTTGCCTCTGAGCAGACTCACTTTGCTCTTTCTTCCAGTCCCACTTTGAGCCTTCATCAAACACCACATTCCTGCTTATAATCACCTTTTTTGACACAGGATTGTACAGCCTATATGCCTTAGACTGTGTTGCATAGCCAATGAAGACACACTTCATACTCTTGTCATCTAGCTTTGCTCTCAGGTTCACCATAGTGTAAGCAATGCAGCCAAATATCCTTAGATGACTCACACTAGGTCTCTTACCTCTCCATGCTTCATATGGAGTTTGATTCATCACAGCTTTGGTAGGAGATATGTTGATTATGTAGACAGCAGTGGCTACTGCCTCACACCAGAGAGCATTTGGCACTTCCTTTGCCTTCAACATGCTCCTTGCCATCTCCACCACTGTCATGTTCTTCCTCTCAGCTACACCATTTTGCTCAGGTGTATAGGGTGTTGTGAGCTCTCTCTTTATCCCATGCTCCTCATAGAAATCAGTGAACTCCTTGGACAAGAACTCTCCTCCTCTATCTGTCCTTAGAGCCTTCACCTTCTTGCCACTTTGGTTTTCCACCAATGCCTTGAACTTCTTGAAGTTCTCAAAGGCTTCAGACTTAGCCTTTAAGAAGAACACCCAACTCATCCTACTATGATCATCTGTGATCAAGAGAAAATACATGCTTCCTTCCAGTGATTCAGTCTGCATAGGACCACACAAATCTGCATGAAGCAGCTCTAGTACTTCACTTGCTCTCCATGCTTTGCCACTCGGAAATGACCCCTTTGATTGCTTCCCATACACACAGCCTTCACACAACTCTAGCTCACCAATCTTTGGCAAGCCATTCACCATCTCTTTTGTCTGAAGCAGCTTCAACCCTTGCATATTGAGATGACCATATCTGTGATGCCACACTCTGGTGTCTTCATCACCTTTTGCTATCAATGCCTTCCCTGCACTTGAAGACAACTCAAGAGGAAAGACTTTGTTCTTTCCCATTGCAACTCTCACAACAACTTCATCTGATTTCTTATCCTTTATGAGGCAAGACTGATCATCAAACATAACATAGAATCCAGAGCATAACAACTGACCAACACTGAGCTGATTGTGAGCTAACTTTGGCACATATTGCACATCATAAATCAGTTTAATGTTACCTCTCTCTGACATCATGGCCACTGTGCCTCTTCCTTCAACATCCAGTTGATTGTCATCACCAAGCCTAACTTGGCTCTTCTTTGAATCATCCAGATCTTTGAACAGCTCTCTTACTCCTGACATGTGGTTGGAGCATCCACTGTCGACATACCAAACTCTACTTGTGATCTTGGTAGATGTGTTCTGTGTAAGAAGCAACTTTCCTTGCTCTACTTGCTATGCTAGAAATAGCTTCTCTTCCTGCTCCACAAAGTTTGATCTCTGATCATTATTCTTCTCTCCTTCATCCCTTTGCTTCTTCTAGCATTGGGCCTCCTTGTGTCCAGGTTTCTTACAATAATAGCATTTGAACACCTTCTTTTGCTGATCAGACTCTCTTCCTTCACTTCCTTGGCCAAGTCTGCCTCGACCTCTTCCTCTGAAGCCACCTCTGCCTCTTCCTCTATTGAAGTGTTGGCCTGATCTTTCTTTGCTTTCATCTCTTTCCATGAAAGCCTTTTCTTCCTTCTGATCTTCGGATCTATTCAGTCTCTCTTCATGGGCCTGCAGTGACCCCATCAACTCTTCAAAGGTGTATTCTTCCATGTCCTTTGACTCCTCAATAACAGCTACAACATGATCAAATTGCTTAGTAAGACTTCTCGGAATCTTACTAACAATATGTTGATTGCTCATCTCTTCCCCATATGATCTCATCTGATTCACAACTCCAGAAACACGAGACATATAGTCCTGCACAGACTCCTTCTCCTTCATAAGGGAAGTCTCAAATTCCCTTCTCAGTGATTGCAGTCGAACTGTGATCACTTTCTTATCTCCTAAATACTCTTGCTTTAGAGTATTCCAGGCTTCTTTGGATGTTGATGCAGATGCTATCCTTGGGAAGATCTCATCATCCAGGGCTTGTTGTATCATAAACAAAGCCTTAGAGTCCTTCTTTCTCTTCTCTCGAAGAGCTTGGTCTGGCTCCTCAGTTTGATCATCTTCAAACCCTTTCTCCACCAGTCCCCACAACTCATGGGACTTGAACAAGGTCTTCATCTTCAGACTCCAGAAATGGTAGTTGATTCCTTTGAAGATCGGCAACTGCTGAGACCCACTGTTGTTTGATCCATTAGATTGCATCTTGATCAAACCTCACTCTTTACCCGTGTTTCCCTTTGTGTTTTCTCTCAATTCTTTCACTCACTCTCCTAGGATCGGAACCTAGTATATGCTCTGATACCAATTTGTTGGAAAAGAAGCACATAATTACACAGAAACGTGCCCAGAAACAAAGAACAAACACAGAGAAAAGACAGAGAAGAGTTTTCCAGAACTGCACTATGTTCTGATTTTCATTACTTGATAATTGAATCAATAGTCCACGAATTTAAACAATCTAAGCACTACTAACTTCCCACTAATCACGTCTATAATAATGCCTCAGATAACTTTCTCAGACGACCCCACTAACTAGCCTAACAACCTCCTTAAACATAGCTAGTTAAAATTGAAACAGAAATAATAACATGAAAAATAAACTAAGTGTTGAATCACATTTTAACATCCTCACCCTTAAATTCTAGTGATTTATGTGCAGGACTTCTTTGTAGCAGGAACAGATACAACCATAAGCACACTGGAATGGGCAATGGTCGAGCTAATCCGCAACCCAGCAAAGATGGCGAAAGCTCAAACCGAGCTCGATCAAGTCCTTGACAACAAGCATGGTACAGTCAAGGAACCCGACGTCGACAGGTTGCCTTACTTGCAAGCAATATTGAAGGAGACGCTCCGGCTTCACCCACCTTTACCGTTGCTAGTGCCTCACAAGGCTCAAGACGACGTACTACTTTGTGGCTACCACGTACCCAGAAACACCCAAGTGCTAGTTAACACCTGGGCTATCGGGCGAGACCCGGAGACTTGGAAGAACCCAACCGAGTTCTTGCCAGAGAGGTTCTTAGAGCGCGTCGGCATTGACATAAGAGGGCAGGGGAGAAGGATATGCCCGGGGTTGCCCTTGGCTTACAGGATAGTGCACGTTATGTTGGCTACTCTTCTCCATGCTTTTGATTGGGAGCTTCCAAATGGAGAAGAAATTGATATGAATGACAAGTTTGGACTCACCTTGCTAAAGGCCAAGCCTCTTCTTGATGTCCCTCTTCCTAACTGATTTTTGGTGGGTTTTTGTATGAAATAAACAAACATTATTACATATACTTTTGGCAATAATTCTATCGTGCTTAATTGGTTGAATAAAGAAAGTGTAATTTCTAAAAAATTACTTTATATTCTAGGACTTTGAATTCATAATAATTGGTAAATTATCTTTGGTTAAAATCTAAATCATGGAAAATATGGGGAAAAAAATCTTACCCACCTCTCTCTTAATGATTGGAATTCATGTGTTTTGCGAGAATTGAAAATCCCAGGAATTAGAATATTTGAGTTTTTCAAAAATTAAAAGTCAACCAAACACATATCTTTAATATCACTTCTTGAGGTATTTAATTCATGAGAATTTACTTATCAACCAAACGTGCACTTATAAAGATCTCAAATACAATCTTTCTTGTATAGTTGGAAAACTAGCATCTGTCCCCGTGCCTTGCACGAGTATGCCTATATATTTCAAGAATGAATTTAAATTTGTTTATAGTATGTAAAATATAAAAGAGAATTATATAGGAAAATTAACATGATGTATAAGAAAGATAATTTTTATTGGAATAATTTATAAGGTGTATTGTATGATGTAAATTGAAAGTAGATGTGTTAATTTATATCAGTAGAAGAAAATATAAATTATGAATTTTATATAATTATTAAAAATAAAACTGCACTAAATTAAAATTGTATATTGTATTCTTTATAATGGTGTTTATGGACATTCTATTCACCCTTATTAAATCATGAACACTAATTAAGTATGAAAATAATGTTTTTGATAAGTGCATAATTATATGTATGTTGGTGGATGAACCGTATAATGTTAACTATTTATGGACCATCTATCTATATACATATTTTTATAATGGAGTTTATGGACCATTAACGTACATATTATATTATGACACTAATTAAGTATGATAATGATGTTTTTGGTAAGTGCAGAATTATCATATACAATGGGAAATATTTTGGGATAGTAATTTAGGAAATTTGTATAAATAAAAGATAAAATAAATTGTAAATAGAATAAGAGTGAATAGGTAAATGTACATAATTATTTAATGATGTGACATACTTAGATGAACGACAAATTACGGCTTTAGTAGTAGTATATAGATAGATGAACTTTGCGCCATCACCCCCTTCACTTTGGCTCATGCATCATCAATCCTATTTGGCAGTAGAAACATATATTTATCTTAACTGAATTAGGATTAATGCTGGTTGTCCTTTTTTATCACTATATGTCTATATCCATTACACTTTTTTTTGATACAGTAAGAATTAGACTGGAAAACCATAGAAGTACGGTTTCTCAGTCTATAGCATCCTTGCGGATGAGAACTAAAAGCTCTAAATTTGCTTGAATATCTTCCAAGGAACTTCGTTGACTCAGCTTCGCTATGCAATCGGCCGCAGCGTTTGTTTCTCGGAAGACATGACAGATCTATACTGAAGAAAACAGTTGTAATAAACAAAGGATATCAGAAATCAACATTTTGATATCCCATAGACAGTGCCAGATCTTATTCATGACGTTTACTATTGTAAGGTTGTCACACTCCAGTTGGATATTAGGAAAACCCATTTCGTTTGCTTTGATTAATGCATTTCTAACCGCTATAGTTTCAGTTTTCAGAGGAGTTGATAGACCACAATTTTCACCAAACATAAGGAGAGGATCACCTTTATTATTACGAAAGATGAAACCAATACTAGATTCACCATTTGTTTTCGTAGATCCATCAGTATTAATTTTAATTATATTTTTCTGGTGGTTTTTTCCATTTTTTCAACATCCGCCCTTTTGCGGTGCGTATTGTTTTTTTTTGGGATAGAATCAACCAAACATTCTGGATTCCATTTTTTGGCCTTATTCCAATTGTCAATTTGATTTTTGATGTAACTTGGTACATCTTTTATCGGTTCATTGTCATTATTTGTTATGCCGAAGCTTTGTTGGTTTCTATAATACCAGATCCCCCACCATGAAACTACCAGTTCAATGAATTGTGATCTGTCTATTTTATTTCAGATTTCCTCAATAATCTCATCAGTTTTTTTAGTTCCAACCTTGTGGAATTGCCACACCTTTTTCAGCTAATCTTGATTTGGTTGGTAGTCCATTTCTTATAATTTTCCAAAGAAAATTTGTAACTTTTGGATAAGTGTCCAATTTCCAGATTCATAAAGAATCATGTGTTGTGTATCTTTTCTTTTTAATAAGCATATCCATAGCTGATTTGGTTGAAAACCAACCATTTTTACAGTCTGTCATGAATATTGTTTATAGGTATTGGTGTAGAAATAATTTGTTTAACTAGATCCTCTGGTAAATATTATTCAATCATTTCTTTGTTCCATTTATTATTTGGAAGCATAAAATCTGCAACTAAGGCAGATTTTTTTGAAATATGTTGCATGTCAATGACGTCACAAAGGGTGATTGTAGAGAACCATTTATCAGTCCATAATCTAATGGTTCTACCATTTCCCACTTGCCATATAAGTCCTGCTTTGAAATCATCAATGATTTCACACACTTTGGACCATTGCCATGAGCATTGTCCTTTCTTTTCATATTGTAAAATATGTTCAGTTTTTAAATATTTTTTAGTGATAACTTTGACCCAGAAATTATATGGTTCAGCCAAAGGGGGATTGTAAGGCTTTATTCATATCCTTTGATTTTCTCAATCCTAGTCCGCCTAGTTCAGGCGGTTTGCATATTTTATACCATCCTATCAGAGGTTTGTATGTATGCTCTTTGTTCCAAAAAATACCTCTATTTAATTTATCAAGTTCATTATGGGTTTGAGTGGGTAACATAAAGCTTTGCATCAGGTAAATTGGTCGTGATGCAAGATTCACTTTGATAAGAGTTGTTCTGCCTACTTGAGAAAGGGAATTAGCCTTCCACTTTGTTAATTGTTGTTGTGTGCTAATTAACAGATCAAAAAATGTATTGGAGTTGACTTTGCCATTAATAATAGGGCAGCCTAGATATTTGTCTAGGGAAGTCATATTTGTAATTGTAAGAGTTCCCTGTATCACTAATTTTTTGGTGTTTGTTACTTTCTTTGTGACCTGGAAAGCAGATTTATGAAAATTTACTTTCTGGCTTGAAATTTTGCAATAATCATCCATGATATCCTTGATTTCCTTACAGTTTTCTTTTTTTGCTTTGGAAAATATCATAATATCATCCGCAAAAGCCAAGAAAGGGATTCGAGTTCCAATTCTTGCTATTTGGAAGCCAATGGGATGTCTTGGTCTATCCGCTTCCTTTTGTAATTTTCTCGCTAAAATTTTAGATCCTAGAATAAAAAGGAAAGGGGATAGTGGATCTCCCTGACGGAGACCTCTAGTTGGTCTAAAGATTTCCGTCGGTCCATTATTGACAAGTACCGAAAAGGACACATCATGATGCATTCCCTGATCCATTTTATGAATTTCGAATGGAATCCAAATTTCTCCATGATTTTAAGAATGAAATTCCATTCAATTCCGTCGTATGCTTTTTCCATATCTAATTTGAGTGCTATAAATCCTTCAGCTCCTTGTTTCAATTTGAAAGAGTGGAAAATTTCATGAGCTATTAATATATTATCTTGGATGGCTCTATTGGCTACAAATGCATCCTGAAGAGGGTGGATTAATTTTTCCATAGTGTTTTTCACTCTAATAGTTAGAATTTTTGAGATTATTTTATAAATTGTAGAGCATAGACTAATCGGTCTATAATGGTTTGTTGAGTTTGGATTGTCACATTTTGGTATTAGAGATATAAATGTGTGATTGATCTGTTTAAGTAATCTTCCTGAAAGAAAAAAAGCTTTTTACAGCTTGGATAACAAAAGGTCCCACAATATCCCAGTATTTTTGATAGAATTCAGTTGTCATGCCGTCCGGTCCTGGCGATTTGTCTGTACCAATATCAAACACTGCCTTTTTAATTTCATCATTAGTGATATTTTTGGTTAATTCTTCGTTATCTTCCATAGATATTTCAGTGTGTATTAATTCTAGATTTTCTTGCAGTAGAGCGTCATTCATTTCTTCACTTTTAAATCTTTTGATGAAGTCATTTCTAATTTCATTTCTGATATTCTCTTCACCAATAATGCTTGTTCCTTCTTGCATTTTTATTTCTTTAATGATTTTTCTATTTCTTCTAGCACTTGCAAATTTATGAAAATAGCTCGAGTTGGTGTCAGTTAGTTTAATATGTTTCACTTTTGCTCTTTAGTTCCATAATATTTTTTGGAAGGCTAGTAATTTTTCTTTCTTGTCAATAAGTCTTTTTTGTTTTTGGATTTCATTAATATTTGCATTAGTGCAGATATTAATTTGAATCTCAGATAATTGTTTTTCTATGTCTTTAAGTTGAGTGAAAACATTACCAAACGTCGTTTTATTCCATTTTTTGCATGCTTCTTTAGTAGTTTTGTCTTTGAAACTAGGTCATACATCCTTGATCCATGATAATTTGTTCTCCAGGCTTGTTTTACAACATTTTTAAAGTCCTTTCTTGTCATCCAGATTTTTTCGAACTTGAATGGTTGGTTATTGAATGAACTAGTCGATGCTATTTCAATTGATATAGGGCAGTGATCTGAGCTCGTAAATGCATAATTTTTAGTACAGATATTCGGATACCATTGTAAAATTTGGTGATTAATTAAGACTCTATCCAGTTTTTCATAGATATTCTCTATTTCAGTTTTGCTTTTTCTCCAGGTAAATGTATTTCCTTGGAAAGGAATATCTAATAATTTGCATTCATTTTTGAAGTGTTGTAGTCTAGCAAATTTTGATAAAGGTGGTAAAGCTCCTCCCATTTTTTCGCTTGGATCTTGTATTTCATTCAAATCACCCATAACAATGCATGGATAAGTACTATTTTTAATAAAAGTGATTATCGTATCCCAGAATTCATTTTTACATGCTTCATTTGGTGGCGCATAAGTAAGAATTATCATTATTTTAGTATGTGTACACAAGTTAGAGTATAGAATACTAATAAATTTTTTTTCAATCTTGTCGATTTCAAGTATTTCATTGACCAGCTGATATGTTTTCCACATAACACAGATTCCGCCCGTGAAACTCGTGGCCGGGACACAGTAGAATTGATCAAATCTTGCTTTTTTCCATAATTTTTCACTAGGTACTTTATTTGTTCTTGTTTCAAATAACACTAGTAATTGGATCCTTTCTATCTTACAGAAGGATTCTAAATCCATCCAGATTGTTTTCTTACTAATTCCCCGACAATTCCAAGTGGAAATCTTCATAAAGAAACCAACTTTTGTGTTGCCCCATATCCATTGACATTGAGGGGTCTTGCTAGAATTATACACTTCGTTTTAGAGTAATCAGGTAAAAATTTCAAAAACATGCACGTGTTACAAGCAAAAACATTTATGGTCTTCAATTGCATTTTCTCATAAGGGAAAAGCAAAGCCGTTGGTAAGCTTTTACAGTGCATATACGCAGAAGTAATGGCAGTAACAGGCAAGCTATGTAAATAGCACATATAGTGCAAAGAAAGATTGTTCGTGGAGTTATAGCTCTAAATGTATTTGTTCATATGATAGGGGTTCATATATGGAATATCTTTGTTCTCTTTGTTTTCCTGTTTCGTTGGTCTCATTTGTGTGCTTAGAATCATCACTTTTTGTCATGAGGTAGGTTCTTGGAGAGCAATCCAAAGACACATGAGATGCATAATACATCAATAATTCAAGATTAGAGGTTCTAGAGTGATAAAACACACATATAACTGCTCTCGTTCCATAACCTAGAAGTATTCTAAGCATTGTTATAGCTACCTTGTACTCAGGTATATTGGTGAATCTGTTGAACCTTCTAAGGGTCCTTTGAACCTCACTTATGCTCAATTTGATTTCGAATATTTGCTTAAGATGCAACAAAAGAGCTATCTGAGATATAATGGTAAAAAGAAATTCAAAGTGTTCATTATTCTTTATTCTGTATTGTGTCGTATAGTCAAACGATTTAGCAATACTATCTGAGATATAGTTCCAGAGAGTAAGTAAACCAAAGATAGAAATGATAAAAAGATAATTAATCCTTCCAATCTACATACAAGGATCATTTTTCACATTTTGTTCAATTTTTCTAATACATGATCCCACAAGCCTGTAATAACACATAAGAGAACAGATTAATCTAGAAGAGATGAGAGTCAAAGTCAGAAATGGCAGGTCATGCCAAGAACCAAATTTCTCGAAATTTAGGTTCCAATAACAATTGTTCAGAGGGTAAGGTGTCAAAAGATGATTTTTACCATTGCTCCATATTTCATAGCAAAATTTGTTCATGGGTTGAAGGTTCATTCTTGGTGTTATTCCTCTTTTGGTCCTTGGATTCTTTTTCTGATTTTTACCTTCATTGGTGCTAGCCAAGAAAAGCCATGAAATCCAATCCAAAGCTTCCTGGTACACATTTCCATTGAAAAACTCATCAAAGTGAAGTCTGAAGTGAACAACCACACAAGAGATCAAACTATGATGCACAACAGTAGGAACATCGACTAGAAAAGAGTTCAACTGCAGAATTTCATAGAAATGAGTGGAAAATAGATGAATATCGAATGGTTCAGATCTGTAATTCATGCAAATAGGTTCAAACATATGAAAATTTATGTTGAAATCACCATTACTTTTGATTTTCTCAACCATAATGGTATCCTGTTCAAAAGTTTGTATAAGACTCAGTTGTTCATTTTGGTTTAACATATTGGTATAGGCTTGTTGAAACAAGAAGCTAAAAGCTTCCCTAGTAAGACAACAAGCAAATAAGGAAAGCACAGGGAACATAAGATTCTGGTTAACAAAACTGCTATGAGGTGCAGACCAGTGCAACTGTAACAGTCTGGATACTGCTATAATAAAGGAGTAACTCACAAACCCCCAAGTCTCAGATGAAACATTGGTCATATCATAGGTCAAGGTTAGGGTTTTAGACTGGTCCAAAAAACCATCCTTCACAGCAGCAGAGGAAGAAGAAACAAAGACGAAGCACTGGGAAGGAGGATCACAGATCCACAACCAAATGCAAACAATCATCAACGAAGCAACACAATAAGATTTCAGATGATAAAGAGTCGCTATTAAGGAATATAAAGTATCAGCAACAGGATCAAGCACAAATTCAAAGAAAAACAAGAGCAAAAAACATAAAGCAGGAAGCGAAAAGAAAGAGTCGAAGAGGAGATTTAAAAGGGGAGGGTCAGAACAATATAACATGGATAAAAGTCATGGAGAAGAATCAAGCATGATTCCAAAGAGCGGTTTGGCCGCCTAAGATCGTCCTTCATCAACCTTGGACCAACCACATATCCATCTCTTTAGAGCACCCGGATCCCACACATGGTGAAGGAGGCATGGTTCGCTAGAAGAGGAAGAAGGATAATGAAATCGTCCCTCCAGGCAGATCTGTTGTAGATTCCAATAGCAAAACGATGCCGAAGAGCACCAACGGAACTCATACAGTAACGATCCGACAGAAGAGGAAGGTCGAGCAGAGAAACACTCCAATCCCGTCTCCAAGACCATGAAAGGAGGGAGACCCATATCGCAAGTGCCCCACAACCCGGAGGAGGAGGACGAACAGCGACGTGGACAACCACCCAAGACCAGTAGCTCTTCAGTTCGTCCAGTCGACAGATTTGAGCATGGCTCCGACGAACTGAAAACCTGTAAGTGTCCACTTCATCATTCGAGTAAATTTGAATGGTAAAGAAATAGAGGAGAAGCAAATGACTAAGGCTTTGTTGGATTAAAGTGTTGAAGATGAGGGATTTGAGGTAAATCTGGAAGAAGTTCCCCAAGGGGGCAAGCGGCAGCTGGTCTAGATTTAGATTTTGGGTTTGGATTGTACAGAGGAGGGTTGTTGAATTGGGGATTTCATGGGTTGAGGATGATCGGAGGTATTGGTCTTCATGGGTGGGGTTGGTGGTGACGGTTGGTAAGCTAGGGTTCGGAGATCTAAAATTTGGGAGCGTTTTCATTTTCCCGTGTTTTTGCTTTATATCCAGTACGCTTTGATAAGCCTAAAATCTTAAACGACATAATTTCCAAAGAAGGTTATTATATAGGCTATTTCGCTTGGTAATCTACGGTATTGCTTAATTCGCGCGGTACATAAAAGTTTGACATATTTCGCGTGATAATCCTGAATATTTTTTTTACGAAATACCCAAATCGTTAAATACAAACGCTTTCCGTTTTTTTTAAAATAAACCCTACACCGAATCCCTAATCCATAAACCCTAAGCTATAAACCCTAAACCATAATCAATAAATCATAAACCCTAACCCTAAACCATAAACCCTAGTTAGCACAAGGCACGAAAGAGGAAGTAGCTGAGCTCCCGAAATCTAGTTTTACTAGGGAAGTAAAGTATCCTAGGTGGCTAGCCAATGTGGTCATGGTTCGTAAAGAAAATGGGAAATGGTGAATGTGGGTTGACTTCACGGATTTGAACAAGGCTTGCCCAAAGGATAACTATCCCCTGTCGTCAATTGATCAACTGTAGACTCTAATGCGGGTCACGAACTTAGACGTGTATTCAAAACCCAAAATTTCTACCTTTTTAGTTGGAATGTTTGGTCCTCATTTGATAAAGGCATGGTTGAACAAGATAGAATTTATAATCCCTTTGTGAAGTTTATTGTCATTAGGAACCTTGGTACGTCACAGGCCCGACCCAGGACATGTGCAACATGAGCACATGCACAGGGCCTCCACTTTTATAGGGCCTCAATACAACATGCCGGCCCAATACACTACTTAACAATTTTAATCTTTTTGAAAGAAAAAAATCAATAATGCATGTTTTCCATTTCTTCTTTTTTCTTGGGGCCAATCTTCTCTTCCCCAACTTTTCATGCCCCTTTATTTGGACCCCACCTTCGCACTTTCCTTTAAGGAGACATGTTTTTTTTTATAAAGGCAAACATTAGGACCCTTCCAAAACGAAAGACTATCCTAAATCATCCGAATTGATGATCTTTACAAACTTTGTACCGAAACTATCAAAATTAGAATTCAAACTCATGAAATCATATCTAGTGTCAAGAAGGCTTTCTGCAACAGTAACAAAATTGAGTGGTGAAGGAAGTCGTTGGAATTTATGAAGAGTGGTTGTTGGAATGGCGTGTGTAGCAAGAAAATCAGCAGCACGATTATCTTCGCAAAAGCAATGATGTACCTAAATGCAGCAAAGGAACATAGTAACACAGTAATGTCATTAATAACAGTGTGAATTTCCCAAGGGACTTTCCAAATGCCCCTAATAGAATTGATCACAACTAGATTGTCGCCCTCTATAACTAAATGTTTAACGTGAAGCTTAGCAGCTTGTTGAATACCAAACAGTGTCGCAAGAGCTTCAGATTTCAAGGGTGAGGTTGGTGGAATATTGTCACGATGAAAGGAAAGAATGGCGCCATTGTAGTCATGCAGAAGGTATCCAAAATGTGATGTATCATCCTGTTTCCTGGATCCATCAAAGTTTAATTTAATCCAATTGAGAGGAGGTTTCCTCCAAGTACGGTTGGTAGATCGCAAACAATTACGCTTTATAGGTGCTCGGGTTAGAGATGTATTTAATGTGATCTAATCTTGAAATTAGAAGAAGGCCTAGTCTGAGGGGTAAGTCTTTTGTGTGATGTTGTCTTTTCTAAAAATACGTGTATTTCTATAATTCCAAAGACACCACCATAAAAACATTAATGGTTTAAGTGAAGGATTTCAATGTCTAAAGTATTCAAAGTTGTAGAGAAAGTCGGATGTAAACTGAAGTGAAAAAGAATAATTCATTTTATTTTCAAGTTTGGAGATCATAGTTTGAGTGAATGAGCAAGTAAAAAAGAAATGATTTAAATCCTAATCATTCGAGTGACAAAGATTACATAAAAAAAGGGACTTTAGTCAAATGTCGATTTAGTTGTTCAATAGTTGGTAAAGCATCCACCATAACTTTCCAGAGAAAGTTTTGAATCTTAGGAGGGATGTTTAGTTTCCAAATCCATGAGAATGAATTAAGTTGAGGATTCGGTAAATGATTTTCAATAATCTTACGTGTTGATTTTACTGTGAAGTTTCCATCCGAGGTTAGTTTCCAAATGAGACGATCTTCCAAAGGAAAGGATGGGATGTGCACGTTCAGAACTTTTGTAATGATAGAGGGGGTAACAGAGTTTGGAGGTGTTGTATATTCCACTCATTAGTAGTTGTAACAAAAGAAGAAATTGTAATATTTGGGTCAGTATTATTATTGAAGTAAGGAAGAAGATTACCTTCTGGGAGCCAAGAGTTGGACCAAAATTTAACCTTTTTGCCATTTCCAATTTCCCAGCATAGACCTTTTTGAAACTGATTACGGAGATGAAGGAGTTTAAAAAACTGCCATGGTAGTTTAGATTTCTTTTTGTAAGAGAATAATAGGACAAAAACCTACCCACAAGCATATGGGATCAGTTATAACTTTTCAAGTATCATTTCCACGAGGACTATATAGTATCGATTATAACTTTGACTCGTAAGCTAATCCACAAAGATGGGAATTCGTTGAACTAATAACAGAAAATTAAGAAACAAAGGCAAAAGATGGTTCTAATTAATGGAGGGAAGGCTTCTAAGGCAAGGGATCCCCACAACTATGCATCCGTAGACTCAACTAGATAAATGTATGAATTTAGTCTGTCTTTGCTGAATGTAACTATCTTAGGTAATTACTAATTCCTCTCGGATGATAGTAAATGTGCCAAGATTCAATTAACATTCACTCTTACGACTTGCTAATCAAGATCTAGACCCTTTGGGCACTTAGAATCTAAGGTCAAACTGAACTAAAATTCACTCCCGTGACTTGCTAAATCCAATCTAATCTTAGGGTTTCTATGATAGTTATTAATCCACAAGAGAAATTAAGACGCTCTCGTAATAATGAAATCTCAGGTTCAAATCCTAGGAATCCAACATAAGTTATTACCTCTTGGTCTCAAACCCTATCTGACTACCTATTAACGTTATCACCTCTCGGTCTCAAACCTTAATATGATTTAATTCGCATAAGCGAATATGTCATTAAGCACACCAGGAATGAATCAACAAAGTTTTAGAGTTTCATTCAGGCAAATATCAAACAAGTCTACCTACGCATAGTTGGGATCACCCCAACCCTAGAAATATGGAATTAGCTAGACATATATGCAGAAAGAATCAAAGAATTCATATTAACGATGGAAATCATAAACAAGATTAAAGAGAAAGGGAAACTTAGTCTTGAATCCAGTAGAACAATCTCCAAAGTTAAAATCTTCAAATGAGACAAATAACTAGGTCTAGAGAATTAGAAAAAGTGGCAAAAGATCCATCTCAAAACCTAAGACGAAGTATTTATACCTAAGACAAAAAGTTTCCAAAAATAAAACCAATCCGGGTAGAACGCACGGCCCGTGCCTTGACCTTGCAAAAAACGCACGGTCAAATTCACAGTCAAAAAGTTACAGGTGTGGAAGCGCACGGTCATGCATAAAACGCACGAACAAAGCACACAGCCTGATTCTGTATGTATGGAAAAGGCACCGCCATGTGGTTGAGTGCACGGCCGGTGCAACGAGAAATCACCGCCTTGCACGGCCGTGCGGTGAAATGCACGACCCTCTAAAAGAAATTCGAACCAATTGCACGACCTTCTATGAGTTTTTGAGCAACTCTTGTTTTAGCTTGATTCCGCCCCTAATTTGCTACGATTCACCACATTAGCCTATAGACGACAACAAGGGTGCCAGTAACATCCATAGAAAGTCCTAGAAATCCACCAAAGTACCTGAAATTAGGGGTGGGCGTGGGCGGTTAACCGAACATCGGTTAACTGGAATTTCGGTTAGTGAATTATGATAACTGTAACCGTTCCGTAATTCTCGGTTAACCTACACCGGTTAACCAAATCTTTCGGTATGGATACTCGGTTAACCAATTTAAAAACTAAACAATATTGTTTTAATAATTAAAAAAATTCTATAAAAGAACTTGTATACCCTATTAACATGTTTGGTAGAGTATAGACTCCTATAATTCAACATTATTAATATATCATAAAATAATATGCAGTACATTATAAAATAACTTGTAAATCTAAAATCACAGACCAATATAAAAAAGAACCTCAACTTCATTGAACTGAAAGTTTGCAATGCATACTACATTATAAAATAATATGTAATACATTATAAAATAACTTGAGGAAGATTGGAGTAGAGTCGAGATTTTGTGAACAAAGATGTTGGTCCAACACCGACTCACGACTGGACAGATTTCTCAAACAAAGGTGTGGACGTCGGACGAGGGTCGGGTGGAGGTGGATGCCGGACGGTAGAGTGGACTGGTTCGGTGGACGTCATCGGGTGGATGTTCAGATTCAGAAGGCGTCGTTTTTCAACCTCAAAAGAATTGAAGGAGGAGCACTGGAGGCTGGAGCAGGAGTCAATCTAGGGTTTAGTTGGAAAGTGGAAACAAAAAAATGAAAGATTGGGAAAGATAGAAAGAAATAAGAATGTAAAATAAATATTTATTTTAAAACAAAAAAAAATCAAACACATAAGAGTGTCACCGGGGCGTTTCGAACCCTCGGTGTCCCGCTCCCTTTCATTAAAATTAAGCATCCTACCACTAGGCCATCTAAGTTAGAGTGTATTCTTTTTAAAAACATATATAATATACTCTCGGTTATTTGGTTAACCGAATAAAAAAACTTTGAACCATGACCGAACCGATTGACCGCTCGTATTATCAGTCGGTTCACCTACAACTTTCAACGTTCAGTAAGCTGTTCCCATTCACTGTTCCTTTCGTAGTTCCCCCTTTAGGCAAAGCTCCATCAAGATGATTCTGAGTTGCTTGAGTGGATAGAAAGGTTAGTTTGGATATTTTAAGGGTTCACACAAAACTGAAAAGATACATCCAAACAAAAATAGAGGTAGGGAACAATGACGATCCAGATAATGATTCCCAGTAAAAGTTGGTAAACAAAGAAATGTGCATAGGGAACGTTTACCTGGATCCAAGCTTGGGACGACAGTACAACCAATTATCATTTTGGCTTGTAATGAGGGTTCAGATAATCAAATCGGTTGCTTTGGGCATGAAATGAGATGTTATCAAGTAACCCTGAAGCACATATGATCAAGTAAAGAAGTAGCATGTAATGTATGATATCATGTAACACATAGCACACAGCAAGACATGATGAACTAAAATTTTCAACTAATAAGCAACATAGAAGATGTTCCTTGAATACGATTGATCAATTTAGCCAATCATGGAGGGAATAGTGGATAGTAAGTTTCTCAGTTTAGTGAGATCATCCCAAGGAGCATTCTCAAACACTCAAAGGGTTTTCTATCCAGTGCTTTGGTGAAGATATCTGCAACTTGATCCACTGTCTTGCAATGATCCATTCTAATGAAAATTTTCTCAACATTATCACGAAGAAAATGATAACGAATATCAATATGCTTAGTACGTGAGTGATGAACATGATTTTTGTAAATGTTGATAGCACTAGTATTATCACACATAATGGGAACGGTGCCAAGAGACATACCAAAATCCTCCAATTATTGTTTGAGCCACAATACCTGGGAACAAAAAGAGGCAGCAGCTACGTACTCAGCTTCGGCGGTGGAAAGAGCAACATAATTTTGTTTCTTTGTTTCCCAAGATACAAGACATGGGCCAAGGAAATGTGTCGTCCCTGATGTGCTTTTGTGATCCACTAGGTGGCCAGCAAAATCAGCATTAGTGAAACCCACAAGTTCAAACCCACTGTTCCTTGGATACCAAAGATAGAGATTGTCGTTCCCTTTCAAGTACCGCAAGATCCGTTTGACTTCAGTTAGGTGTGACTTTTTAGGATTTGCCTGAAATCTAGCACAAAGACACACACTAAATATAATATCTAGCCTACTTGCCGTTAGATAGAGTAATGACCCAATCATTCCTCTATGCATTGTAGCATCCACATTTTTGCCATTCAAATCTGCTTTATCTTGATGTTTGAGTTCAACACAACTTCTCATGTTCCTATAATTTCTCAGCATCTCTTATCTCCAAGGGCAACGGTTCCCTTAGAGTGTTGTTGAAGTGAGGTGAGGTGATCTCTAGTTCCCGTCATATGGCATGAGCACGTGCTATCAATGAACCACCTGTTGTTCCCCCTCACTTCATCCTGCATTAAGAGAGTTAGTGTTTGGCGACCCAGGCAAGCTTGGCTTTACCTGGTCGCTTAGAGACAAAGTGATATTCTATAGGCTTAGCATGGCACATATTAGGAGATGCATCATAATCATTCAAATCAACATTGTTACTTCGACTGTTCCTGCGTTGAGTGTGCTCTTCAGTGAACTTTTGTTTCTCAGCACAGTTTCTCACAACATGACCGTTGTTCCCACAATGCCAGCAAATCTTATAATAATCCCCCAAGGTGTACTTACGGTTTGGGATGGGCATCCTACGTTGCTTGGCTCTAACTGGGTCAGGTGTACTAGGCAACTTTCCCTGGGATTGGATGAGATACATCTTATGGGCAGGTTGGCCTTTGTACCAAGATTGGTTTTCACTCAGCCCACTCTCCAGAGTCTTCACACGCTCTTCTAGGTAAGAGTTCCTATCCTTAGTAATCTGAAGTTCCCTATCTTTTAACTCTCTAAGCTCAGGTATGGTTAACTCATGTTCCTCACTTTCTTGTTTTTCACCTTTGTATCCCACACCATACTTGGACTCAACAAAGGTAATCTCTTCTTCCTTAAGCTTCTGCTCAACTAGAATAGAGTGAATTTTATCAATCTGAGCTTTCATCAGAGACAGTTCCCTAACCGTACTAAAGGAGCTAGGTTCACTGTGAGTAGCATCACTTCTAACACAAGGAACAACAGAGGAACTAGCAATTCTAGATAAAAATTCATTCAATTCAATGCATTTATCCTCAACATTACTCAAATCATTTTGGGTTTTAAGATTTTCATTATACATGCTTTTGATAAGAGAAATCAAGGACTTTTTATCAAAATTGACAAGAGATTCAAAGAAAGTTTCAGGATCTACCTCTTGTTCTTCACTTGATGACTTCAGAGTCATTGCACACATTCTGTTGTTCCCCCATGACTCTGGCTTGTCATCATTAGAGTTGGTACACTCATCACCCCAGACAGCAACGAAAGCTTTCTTCTTGTCGTTCCCAGTATTATCACCGTTGGTGTTGTCTGAGTTGTTCCCTTTGGGGCACTTGCGCATAGTGACCCTTGTCCTTGCAGTTATAGCATGTAACGTCTTTGAGATCTCGTTTCTCACCATTGTTCCCATCATTCCTGAATGATCTACCTTTGCGATAGAGAGATTGCATGGCCTTGGTGAGAAGAGCAGTTTCTGGATCTATACCATCCAAATTTTCATCTTTGTTGTCTTCTATCATCTTGACAGCTTTTTCAACCATCAAGGCGATGCCTTTAGGTTTAACATACTTGTCTTCTTCATCATATTTTTTGATTTTTCCAAACACTTCATGAAGAGCGAGTTCAAGAGTTTTGGGATTTTCCTTGAGAATAGCTTTGGTCATCTTGTGCCTTGGAGGAAGTCCATCAATGATGATGAGAACTTTCTCCTTGGAAAGAATTTCTTTGTCATCGACGTCATGAGAAACAAGTCTAGCCATAATTTCCTCAAACCTAGATTGGTAGGAGGAAACAGACTCGCCATCAACCATAGAGAAGTTATAGAAATCTTTCTTGGCTTGAAAGCGATCCATCTCTCTGAGATCGGAACTTCCCATGTACATCTGTTCCAAGGCAGCCCACATGTCTTTGGCGGTTGCACACGATTGTAGCTTCGAAGCATCTTCGACACTAAGGGCGTTGTTGATGAACATGCTAGCCTTAGAGTTTTTCTCCATGATTCTAAAATCATCTTGACTCCAAGGTGTTGTTCCTTTGATCACTGCTTCAGCGACTCTCTCATCACCGACCTCAATAACTCTCCATCATTGGTAGTCGTTACTCTTCATCCAGTCAGTGAAGAGATCCTTCCAATGTTGAAACTTTCCACCGATGGGTAGGAACGGTGGTTTGTTGTTCTCAATACCGACTTCATGAGTTGAAGACATTGTTACCTGTGAATCTGAAAAGAACACACAATCTAGAGCGAACCTGCTCTGATACCAATTGTTGAATCGTAGTGTGTTAGACAGGGAACAGTTTCACTGTTCCCTGGGCAGCGGAAATAACAGAGATTCAGTAGTAACAGCAAGACAGTTCCTTATAGAGGAAACTCTATCAACCAACTAGTTGAAAATAGAAAACCTCTACCTCTAGGTATTACCCTAGGAGGATTTCAAACAAGTGTACTTGTATTATTAATCAATTTGTACAATCTCACAAGTCTTATCTCCACCTAATCACACACAGTTTCTAGGTTTCTAGACTTTGAGTGCAATCAACTAGTAACAACACAAGAACATAAAAAGACTCTAAGCAAGTACTCACAACTCAAATTCGTACCTTGCCTTGAACCTTGATCTCAATCGCAATAGCTCTTCAGTATGATTCCTTGGTGATGATCGAGATACCTTATCCTAAGATATCCTCAACTATTTATAGTGGCAGCCAAGACCTTGTTACCAAACAACTCATATATCTATCGAATCCTATACATGGTAACAGTCTGAGATTTCTTTTCCTTCTAAACAATTTGGCTTACAAACACATGGTTTCAATAAGTAGCGATCTCCACTAGGAACAGCTGGCAACGTCTGAATTCTTCATTGTTCCTTAGTCGATGTTTCCAAGCATAAAAGTTTTCTTATATGAACAATACGCGCGCTTCATTACTCAATATTGCTTCCACGTAACTGTTCCATGTTTGCATCACGTTCCTTAGCATCTTTTCCTTTCTCTTCTTTCACATGCTTTCCATTGTTCCCTAAATCGTTCATAAACCCTGAAACTCATAGAAACAATGTAAACCATAACACCCAATGATGTTTATCATCATCAAAATAAAAGGGAACGTCATGGTTCCAACAAATAGCTTTTTTGTTTTACTGATATTTAATTGTTGAAAATTCATTTTTACACCTTATGTTATTCTATTATAATTACTTTCTATAATTTCTTATCTTATCAAATAGTTTTTTTTATAGGTAAAAAAGGTATACTAGTTTGAGTTTTTAATAAATTTTATAATTTATAAGAACTTACACTTATAAATAAATATTTTTGATTTTTAAATCAATTACTATAAATGTAGGATGTGATTAATTACAATTTTGAACAGGGACTCCATAATTAATTGGACAGCCCTTGTCATATTCTCATATCTTTATCACAATTTTTGTCTTAATACTCTATTTGTGATTGTTGAAAAATAATACAAATTACCAATTAATATTAATTTCTTAATAATTTTTATCATCACAACGCTTTTTTTTTTTTTTTTTTTGGGTCAAGTTTTTATTTTGATTTTGGTAATGCCCAATCCCACTTTAATGGCATGCTATTCCATTTATTTTGATTGGACAAAAATTAATTAAAAATCATTAAAAGGTACTATTATTTTATTTGGTAAAAGGATAGAAAATGACTATATTTGAGATACTAACCTTTTCAATTTAATCTAATTGGATAGACTCGATAGAGGGCCCGCTCAAATAAAAATAAAATTGGATAGAGGGCAAAATATAATTTAATACCCAAAAAAAAGTAAAATTGTATACAAAAATCATACTTTTGTTTTTCATTCGTTTGATCGTTTCCAACTTAGGAATTGGAATGGTACTCCCTATTCTGTGGTCAACCATCATCCTCTCATACCTTGCACTCTTCATTTTCTAGCTGAAAAGTGAGCTTCGCATGTAGCTTTCTAAGCTTGTGATGTTGGAATTTAGTGAAGGTTATTTGAATTCAGATTAATCTTTGAAAATTTAATGCATGGTTGATTGCACAATCCAGTGTTGACTTTTATTTTGCAAATCATAACTTTAAATAGCCATATTTGACCAACACCAACGGTCGGACAACTTTTCATGTGCATAAAATGGTCAATTTAGCACAAACGACCCTATCAGGCAATTGATAATTTATTTTATTAAAAAGATCGACCTTAGGTTTATTTGGTAGAAGGTGTTTATAATGTGATTTTTGTTGAAAAATAGTTTTTGAAATTTGAAATTCGTGAGACATTGAAATTTATATAAGATTGAAAAAAACACTTTTTTGTTTATAAAGTATTTATAAAATTTATCAAACGGAGCCCTTATCAGGCAATAGATAATGGCTTTGTTTGACTCTACTAGTTTGTTTATAAACATTTTTTCAAAAACCTACTTTTATACATTTTCATAAATGTGTAATAAGATTTTTTTTCATTACTCACATTTTTTTTAATAAACTACACACATTTCAATAAAAACCACATTTTTATCAAATATATTTTTTATACAACCATATTTATCACATATTTATACGGACAAGCTAAATACACGCGAAAATATGTTTAAATGGACGCGAAACTATACGCTTAAGCTAAGCGTCCGGTTTTACACGCTTAGCTTAAGCGTGTAGGGGTATTATTGGTATTTTTTAAAAACATCCCACGGTTCTTACACGCTTAGGTTAAGCGTGTAGTTTTTTTTTTTTTTGCAAGTTTAAAAGCACACGCTTACCTTAGGCGTACAGTAAAAAAAAAATTCCCCAAAATTGCATTTTTTCCATAATCATGTAGAGAATTTCAATACGAGTCCGTACATATAAAATTCGTCCAAAACGGACATCGTTTGCACCTCCAAAAGCCCAAAAAACGAAGCTTTCAACCCGTGCGCATAGTTTCTTCGAGCAGTCCATCTGTAAGCTTTTATAAGCTTCAATGGAGGATTTGGCAATTTTCTTGGATCCGATTGAAGCCATTAACTATTGGGCATTTAAGAGGACCTTATCATACACGTAATTCCACATTTAATCAGATTGAATGTCGATTAAAATCGTAGAATTTTATCCCCAAAGCCACCGTGTCGTCCAAGGGGCCGATTTGAACAAATCCAAAATTGGACCAAATCATCTTCAATTGGAGGGCATGAACCATAGGGCCTTCTTGAGGGTGTCCTAAGATTCAAAATGCCTATAAAATCTCCTTCAATCGTTGCCCCAATGCATCCAATTTCGAAGTCAAAACTCATGAATCCTAAATCCCGTTACCGGTTGTTCTTGACCGAAATTCGAGCACATGAAAGCTTTATTCTTGTAATTGTTGGTACTACTAGCCTTGAAAATTGGTCCTCTTTAAAATCCCTCTCTTTACATCGCCGGAAAAAGACAACTTCCATTCAATTTGGAGTTTTTCCGACGAGGTGTCAAGAAAGTATTCCGGCAGGATTGAATTTGTGCCCATTTTGCGATTTTTGGGGTATTTTTCATTTGTTTTGTCTTAATATTGGTTAAGTTAATTAATCTAGATTAGTGAAAAATATTTTAGGATCAATTTGGTGTCCGACATATAATATGTAAGTAATAAGTTTACAATATTTAACTATAATGTGTAACTATAGTATGTAAGTAATAAGTTCATAATATTTAACTATAATACATAGTATATAAGTAATAAATTCATAAATATTTAACCATAATGTTTAACTATAATATATAAGTAATAAGTACGTAATACTTAATTATAATGCATAACTATACTTTATAACCAATATATTTTGTAATACTTAACTATAATACATAACTATATTATATAAGTAATAAGTTCATAATACTTAACCAAAATGTGTAACTATAGTATATAAGTAATAAGTTCGTAATACTTAATTATAATGAAATACTATAGTAAATAAGTGTAACTATATAAAATTTCATGAAGTACTATAGTAAATAAGTCTAAGTATACTAGATTTAATAAAATATAATAGTAAATAAGTGTAACTATATGAAATTTCATGAAGTACTATAGTAAATAAGTCTAAGTATACTAGATTTAATGAAATACTATAGTATATAAGTCTAAGTATACTAGATTTAATAAAATACTATATTATATAAGTCTAAGTATACTGGATTTAATGAAATACTATAGTATATAAGTTTAAGTATACTAGATTTAATGAAATACTATACTATATAAGTGTAACTATATGAAATGTAATGAAATATTATAGTACTTAAGTGTAACTATATAAAATACTATAATTTTATTAAATCTAGTATACTTAGACTTATATACAATAGTATTTCATTATATTTTATATAGTTACACGTATATACTATAATATTTCATATAGTTACGCATATGTACTATAGTATTTCATTACATTTCATATAGTTACACTTATATAGTATAGTATTTCATTAAATATCGTATACTTAAACTTATATATTATAGTATTTTATTAAATTTCATATAGTTACACTTATATAGTATATAGTATTTCATTAAATATAGTATACTTAAACTTTTATACTATAGTATTTCATTAAATCTAGTATACTTAGACTTATATACTATAGTATTTTATTATATTTCATATAGTTACACTTATATACTATAGTATTTCATTAAATTTTATATAGTTACACTTATATACTATAGTATTTCATTATATATCATATAGTTACACTTATGTATTATTGTAATTCATTATATTTCATATAGTTACACTTATGTACTATAATATTTCATTAAATCTAGTATACTTAGACATATATACTATAGTATTTCATTATATTTCATATAGTTACACGTATATACTATAGTATTTTATTATATTTCATATAGTTACACGTATATACTATAGTATTTCATTATATTTCATATAGTTACACTTATATACTATAGTATTTCATTAAATCTAGTATACTTAGACTTATATACTATAGTATTTTATTATATTTCATATAGTTACACTTATATACTATAGTATTTCATGAAATTTCATATAGTTACACTTATATACTATAGTATTTCATTATATATCATATAGTTACACTGATGTACTATTGTAATTCATTATATTTCATATAGTTACACTTATGTACTATAGTATTTTATTAAATCTAGTATACTTAGACTTATATATTATAATATTTCATTATATTTCATATAGTTACACGTATATACTATATTATTTAATTATATTTCATATAGTTACACTTATGTACTATAGTATTTAATTACATTTCATATAGTTATACTTATATAGTATAGTATTTCATTAAATCTAGTATACTTAAACCTATATATTATAGTATTTTATTATATTTCATATAGTTACACTTATATAGTATAGTATTTCATTAAATCTAGTATACTTAAACTTATATATTATAGTATTTTATTATATTTCATATAGTTACACTTATATATTATAGTATTTCATTAAATCCAGTATACTTAGACTTATATACTATAGTATTTCATTAAATCTAGTAAACTTAGACTTATATACTATAGTATTTCATTAAACTAGTACACTTAGACTTATATACTATAGTATTTCATTAAATTTCATATAGTTACACTTATGTATTATAATATTTCATTAAATCTAGTATACTTAGACATATTTACTAATAGTACTTCATGAAATTTCATATAGTTACACTTATTTACTATAGTATTTCATTATAATTAAGTATTACGAACTTATTACTTATATACTATAGTTACACATTATGGTTAAGTATTATGAACTTATTACTTATATACTATAGTTATGTATTATAGTTAAGTATTACAAAATATATTAGTTATAAAGTATAGTTATGCATTATAATTAAGTAATACGTACTTATTAGTTATATACTATAGTTAAACATTATGGTTAAATATTATAAACTTATTACTTACATATTATATGTCGGGCACCAAATTGATCCTTAAAATATTTTTCACTAATCTAGATTAATTAATTTAACCAAGATTAAGACAAAACAAATGATAAATACCCAAAAAATCGCAAAATGGGCACAAATTCAATTCCGCCGGAATACCTTCTTGACACCTCGTCGGAAAAACTCCAAATTGAATGGAAGTGGTCTTTTTCCGGCGATGTAAAGAGAGGGCGTTGAAAGAGGATCAATTTTCAAGGCTAGTAGTACCAACAATTGCAAGAATAAAACTTCCATGTGCTCGAATTTCGGTCAAGAATAACCGGTAACGGGATTTAGGGTTCATGAGTTTTGACTTCGAAATTGGATGCATTGGGGCAACGATTGAAGGGGATTTTATAGGCATTTTGAATCTTAGGACACCCTCAACAAGGCCCTATGGTTCATGCCCTCCAATTGAAGAGGATTTGATCCAATTTTGGATTTGTTCAAATCGGCCCCTTGGACGACACGGTGGCTTTGGGGATAAAATTCGACGATTTTAATCGACATTCAATCCGATTAAATGTGGAATTACGTGTATGATAAGATCCTCTTAAATGCCCAATAGTTAATGGCTTCAATCGGATCCAAGAAATTTGCCAAATGCTCCATTGAAGCTTATAAAAGCTTACGGATGGGCTGCTCGAAGAAGCTATGTGCACGGGTTGAAGGCTTTGTTTTTTGGGCTTTTGGAGGGGAAAACGATGTCCGTTTTGGACGAATTTTATATGTACGGACTCGTATTGAAATTCTCTACACGACTATGGAAAAAAATGCAATTTTGGGAATTTTTTTTTGTACTGTACGCCTAAGGTAAGAGTGTGCTTTTAAACTTGCAAAAAAAAAAAAACTACACGCTTAAGCTAAGTGTATGGGCACACGCCTTAGCTTAAGCGTGTAGTTTCGCGTCCATTTAGACTTATTTTCGCGTGTATTTAGCCATTGCTTATTTATAAACAAAAAAAAATCTTTATAAACTCCTCACCCTAATAAAGAGGGCCGTTCCGATACACGAGGGTCTTAAGATAAACACTACAAACAAATCAGAGCCCTAGGATGGAGCAGATAGACGGGCAAGATTGAAGTAGAAGGAAAAAGGAAGAAAAGGGAAGTTACAGGCGCGGTGGCATATCTGTAATTAAGAGTAATTTTTATGTATTATTACACGTTTATCCCTTACCTCTAAACCGCGCCAAAACGCTCTTAGACGCTCTGAAACCAACTATCCACAGAAGTTGAAGAGGAGAAGACGAAGCGAGCGATTTCAGAACTCGATCGATCGAATGCGATAGTTGAAGAGGAGAAGACGAAGCGACCAGTCTCAGACGCTCTCAGACGCTCGGAACTGACCAAGTACAAGCCAATAGAACAAAAAAACGACATGAGGAGCGACACATATTACAGTGAAGACGACTACAAAGGTACGTATCTCAAATTTAGGGTTTAGATTTCACGAAAACACCTAGATTACTCAAAATTCAAGATTTCGAGAGTTTGTTAAATGTTGTTGCACCATTAGAAACACAGAGCTCGAAGTTAGGGTTTCTTCAGTACTTGACGTTGTTTTCCTTGTGACATTGTTTTCCTTGTCTGAATTGTATGTTCATTTCCTGATATTCATCTCTGACTTGGAGGTTCATTTCCTTCTTCCAAGAGTTCATGCCTTTGTGATAAAAAAATTAGGCTTACCTGAGGTTCATTTTGGGAGTTGGAGGTTCATTTTCTTTTACGAGGGTTCATGCCTGTGTGTACCTAACTCGCATTAATACCATGAGGTTCATCTATGACTTGGAGGTTCATTACCTTCTTCCAGAGTTCATGCCTTTGTGATAAAAAAAATTAGGTTTACCTGAGGTTCATTTTGGGAGTTGGGGGTTCATTTGCTTTTACGAGGGTTCATCCCTGTGTTTACCTGAGATGCATTAATTCAATGAGGTTCATCAATGAGTTAGAGGTTCATTTCCTTCTTCCAGAGTTCATGCCTTTGTGATAAAAAATTAGGTTTACCTGAGGTTCATTTTATGAGTTGGTGGTTCATTTGCTTTTACCAGAGTTGCATTGATTCCATGAGGTTCATTTATGAGTTGGAGGTTCATATATGAGTTGGAGATTTCATGCCTTTGTGATAAAAAATTAGGTTTACCTAAGGTTCATTTTATGAATTGGGGTTCATTTGCTCTTACCAGAGTTCATGCATGTCTTCACCTGAGTTGCATTAATTTCATTCATTTATGACTTGGAGGTTTATTTCCTTATTCGACAGTTCATGCATGTCTTATGAACTTAAGTTCATTATGTTTTCCCTACTTGAGTTGGAACTCTTTTGATGGGGTTCATTTTATGAGTTGGATACTTAGGTTCATTTACTTTGTTACAGTTTACTTCATGGACTGAAGTTGGTCTTATAATTGTGATGTTTCTCTTAGCAGGGTCGACCGGTCCATCCAGACGACACACTATACGCAAAGGGCTTACATACAAGGACATCGAGATAGATTACGAGAGTACAGATAGTGAGGACATTCCAATAGTAAATAGAGTGTCTGCTAGGAAGTCCGTTGTTTCAAAAAGAAAGAAAACCCAGCATCAAAAGAGATCAACACCGACTAAAAAGAGCCAAAGAAAGCCTAGACAGAAGATGAGGAGTCATATAAGATTGAGAGACACAGTGACCAAGGCTACACAGGGTCAAACTTCACAACAACAAGAACCCCCCACAAAAAAAGCAGTGCACGAAAACACCAGACACTGAAGGAAAAGATGAAGATGAACAGCTTTCTCAGGCTTCTACACAGAAGGAATTAGAAGCCACTAAAGAAATTATGGCAACACCAGTCATCACAACTGCACAAATACCAACCACTGAAGAAGATTTGACAACACCAACAAGCATGCAAGCGACTCTAACAAGTAGGTCACCCGCTGGAGATGTATTAGGTTTAGAAGTTCAGGAGAAGGGAAAGGAAGTTCAAGACAAGGGCATCGTGAGTTCAGAGAAAGAGAGCAAGATCAGATCATCTGAAAGTTCTGAGAGAACACCACCCACAAGACCAAGCACTAGGTCAGCGATTGCAGCTCAACACCATGTAGAGAAGGAGTTACAAGGAACTAAAGAAATTGAAGCAACACCAGTCAACACCATTGAAGAGATACCAACCACTCAAGGAGATGTATTGCATTTAGAAGTAAATGGGAAGGGAAAGGAAGTTCAAGACAAGGGGAAGGGAAAGGAAGTTGAAGACGAGGACAACATCAATTCACAGGAAGAGAGCAAGAGCAATTCGTCTAAAAGTTCTGAGAAAACAGCAGTCACAAGACCAAGCACTAGGTCAGCAGTTGCAGCTAAACACCGTGTAGAGCATGGCACAACATCTTCTCAGGAGAACAAAGACACAACATCGTCGGACAGTTCCGATGATATTCAACCAACCAAACCAAACACTCGGTCCAGGGCTGCACTCCGACCAGATGCAGCAGATCAATTAGAGAGTTTCAGTGAAGAGGAGCTTGAAGACAATTTGAGGAGCAAACCAAAGACCAGACAGATTAAAGGGAGGAAGGACAAGGGCAAGCGGAAAATGGAGGTTGACGAGGAAGAAACTGCCAAGAAAACAAAGAAAGAAAAGTGGGTTGTAGTGAAGGAAATAGGAGAGAGAAAGTTGGTAATTACCAAGGCAAAAAAGGAGAAGCACAGAGAAACAGAGGACAACAACCAGCTGGAAATAGTCCCTATCCACCTCAAGATAAAAACATAAGAGGATGGATCCCAGTACAAGTGGTTGAACACAAGGAATATCCCGAAAGCGTTTGTTAACGCGCTGAAAGGTATCCCTGAACACATGAAGGCACATGCAAAGGTGTGGATTAGGGACATGGGGTTTGAGAGCATGTTGGATTTAAAGATTAAAGGGGTGCCTTATTGCCTCACTTTCTGGATCCTCGAAAACTATGATGAGGTCAAGTGTGAGATAAAGATGGTGGATGAGAGCACCATAAAAGTCACAAATGAGGAAGTCCAGAGGGTGCTGATGATTCCTAGAGGGCAGAGGACGATAGAAAGGAGAGGCAAAGAGGTTGCTGACAACGCCGTTATAAAGGAATGGAAAGAGTATTTTGACAATATCAAGCAAATCAGGCCAAGCCATCTGGCAGTCAAGCTAATCAGTGCTATTTTGTAGTGCATATTTAGGGGTTATTACCAGGTTTGAGGCGTCGTTTGGATGGATTTAGAGCACAATCGTGGATTATGGAGTTAGAGTGGAGAAGTGAAGAAATCATGGGATTTATAGAGGTTTGAAGTGTATTGAAGAGTAGAAGAACAATGTGCTGAATTCAAATGGTTCGTTCTCTCTACTCAGATGTCTAAATGAAGTGATTCCAATTCGAGGAGTTAGATATTGAAGTCTACTGCAAGTCCTAAAAATATGAGCGCAATACTAGTTGGGAATCAAAAGTTATGGCGTTTTTACGGAAGTGTCGCAGAAGCTGAAGAAGACACCGTCACCGCCGCCCCCGCGATGGAACTGGCCGCCCCGCGGTGTAACTAGACGCCCTGCGCCAGAAGCCACCGCGAACCGACGGTGGATCTCAGAGAAGGAACTGACTCCCCGCGGTGGATCTCACCGCCCCGCGGTGGATCTCACCGCCCTGCGGTGGGCACATGGACGTCTCGCGTTCATGTGCCCAAAACTGCTCCATTCCGCTGATACATTTTCTTCTTGTTCAATGATTTTTCAGCGTTCATAAATATTGATCACGTCTTTATAAATATTGTTCATGCGTTTATGAATATCGATGGATGTGAATATCTCCACAATAGATATGAATATCACCACTTGATATTTTCAGCGTCCTAATGCTTTGCAAATTCGTAGATTTATAAATTTGTTCTTGTTGCTTTTGTCATTGTTTCTTGAATACCGTTCATGTTTGTATGAATATATTTGTTTAATATGTGGATATCACCAATTAAATACATGAATACCACAACTTAAAATATGAATATCACCACTTAATAATATATGAATAACATAATCAATTACACAAATATCATAATCACTTAAATGAATATCACACTCAAGTACATGAATAACATAACTCAATTCATGAATATCGATCACTACCAATTACATTAATATTACCACCCAATTACATGAATATTAACACATATTACACGAACATCACCCTCGATATCGTGAATATTACATGAATATCACCATTTAATTCATGAATACCGATCACAAACAAATTATTAATATTACCACCCAGTTACATGAATATCAACACATATTACACGAATATCACCCCCTATATCGCGAATATTACATGAATATCACCAATCAATTTATGAATATTGATGATTATCCAATTACCTTAATATTACCACCTAGTTACATGAATATCAACAAATATTACACGAATATCACCCCCGATATCGTGAATATTACATGAATATCATCACTCAATTCATGATTATTTGTATGAATGATGTTGATATTCATGTTTGATAAACCCTAAATCCTAAACCCTAAACCAATAAATCTTAAAACCCTAAACCAATAAACCCTATACTATAAATCAATAAACCCAATCCCTAACCCAATAATTTATGTTGTCTTCAACCTCGATAATGGCTTCGGCAACGGCGTCGGTGGCATCCATTACGAATTCCGACCAATCCTTGCATTAATTTCACACATCAATCATTTCATCAGAATTAAATAAATCTAGCTAGCTACATGCGATGCATGCATTATATGGAATTAATTAATCAAAAATTCAAAGTTAAACTGGGTACATGTGCTGATGTGGCAAAAGTGAGACTGACGGTGAACTTAGCGATCTCAAGGGCCCGGCGGAAGCATTGGAGCTCGGGAGCGGAGCAGGTGTTTGTGGAGGTAGAAGTAGGAGTCGCAGTAACGCGGCGAGAAGACGGCGATGCCCACCTTGCAACCGCAAATGACGATGTCGATTTTGTCGAAAAGGCGGTCACCGGGAAACATGCGCGCTCTTGCTGTCCAGGAAGGGGTGGGCGCCGAGCCCCGCAGGTGGTAGTAGAGAAGTTCGGCCACCTTTCGCTTGGTGTCGATTCCCCGGTGATTTATGAAGACGTCGTATTTCGGGGAGGCGGAGGAGGGCGATTTTGGGGAGGAGATGAGAGAGGAAGTCGAGGTTGAAGGAATTTCGGGGAGGCGGAGGAGGGCGATTTTGGGGAGGAGATGAGAGAGGAAGTCGAGGTTGAAGGAAAGAGCCAAAAAAGCGTGTTAAAGCAAAATTGGAAACTGAATTGTATGCTGTGATTTGGATCGAGAAAATCCCTAAAATCATGGGATTTGGGTCAATTTAGTGTGTGCAACCCATTATACAAAATTTCCACTCTCTTACATTCAATCCAGACCATTGATTTACTTCTAATCTAAATGCTTTAATTTATACTTCCGTTTTATCCTAAATGTTTGTTTCACCCGAACCAAAATCTATATATATATATATTTCCAGTTATATATTTAATTATATTATCAACGACCTTGTGAAACGTAGTGATCGTTTTGAATGTCATGTTGTGATTATCTTATACGCACAATATCATAAGATATATTATCATATAACATAACACAATTCTACTGCATCATTTCCAACAAAAAATATATCCATGAATTTGTTTTGTGGTTCGTATGCATTCAAACTTGAAAGATATTGTTTTTATATGGAGAAGATGTGATACGGGGTTAGCCGTGTAGAAGATGGATCTAGGCAACGGATCTCAAAACAAAAGAAAATACAAGATTAGAACAATGGCGAAAGTGAAACTAATGGAAAGGATAATAGATAGAACCAATAGAAACGACGAGAAAACCTGCTTGCTTGATAGCAAGGAACCTTGTCGAACGATCTACCAACCCGATCTCTACAACGCCACACAACCAAGAATCGCTGACGAACTTGGAGCACGGAGAGGATTGCTTATGAAGTACGAAATCACCAACTCCAGAGGGACTTGACAAAGACGAAAACAACTAAGCAGGAAAGAACAATCGATTGAGACTCTCACGGGGAGCCGAGTTTTCAAAGCAAAAACCAAGCTCTGTTTTTGTGTTTTAACAATATGAGAAATCTGCTAATGAAGAAGACAAGGCCGCCTTAAATACCTAAGAGGTGGCCGGCCCTAGCTTCCTAAAACGGGCTACAATTGTTCCAAAAATACCCGAAAATAGAAAGCTGAAAATAAATAAATAATAATCCTAAAAATATCCAATGCAGAAATTAATAAGATTAAACATATGTAACGTTGACCAATAAAGTCAACGCCTTGACTTTGGACTTGTCCTCTTCGTCATGTGATACATCATGTGCCATAAACGTCTCCAGCTCTTGACGTAGTTCCTTCAATCTTGACCTAGTAATCGGTCCATCAAAGGTTGGCACTAATGGCGGGGATGATTCCTCATCATTCTCCCCTTATTGAAAAGGACTCGTCCTCGAGTCATCAACATCAGCGGCTGCATAAAGGGTAAGATCACCGACATTGAATATCGGGCTCACGCCATAGTCATCGGGCAGCTCCAACACATAGGCATTGTCGCCTACTCTCTTCAGCACCTTGAACGGTCCATCACCTCTGGGAGACAGCTTCGACTTCCTCTGCTCCGGGAACCGCTCCTTGCGCAGGTGTAGCCACACCAAGTCGCCGGGCTCGAACAACACTTGACGCCGGCCGTGATTAGCTCGGGCTGCGTTCTTCGCTGCAGTAGCTTCCAAACGAGCCTTAGTCCGCTCGTGCAGCTCCTTCATGAACTCAACCTGTCTATCAGCATCAAAGTCTGCTCGTCCCGGTAAAGGCAACGGCTTAAGATCCAAAGGGGTTAGGGGATTCAAACCATACACACATTCAAAAGGGGACATATTAGTAGAAGAATAAATAGTCCTATTATAAGCAAACTCAACATGTGGTAAGGCTTCTTCCCAACTTTTCAGATTAGATTTAATAACAACCCTAAGGATAGTACCCAATGTACGGTTAGTGACCTCAGTTTGTCCATCTGTCTGGGGGTGACTAGCAGTAGAGAACAACAACTTAGTACCAAGTTTACCCCACAAGGTCTTTCAAAAGTAACTCAGAAATTTGACATCCCTATCACTCCCAATAGTACGAGGTACACCATGCAACCGAACAATCTCTCTAAAGAACAAATCAGCAACATTCCTAGCATCATCAGTTTTATGGCATGCAATAAAGTGAGCCATCTTAGAGAACCTATCAACAACCACAAATATAGAATCTCTCCCCTTCTTAGTCCTAGGCAATCCAACAATAAAATCCATACTAATATCAACCCAAGGAAAGCAAGGAATAGGCAAGGGAGTATAAAGACCATGCGGTTTTGCCTTAGATTTAGCCTGTAAGCACTCAACACAGCGTTTGATAAAATTCTCTACATCCCTAAGCATGTGTGGCCAATAGAAATGAGTATGCAACATGTTATAAGTCTTATCTCTACCAAAATGACCCATCAATCCACCTCTATGGGACTCATCAACAAGTAACAACCGTAGAGAACAAACAGGAATGCACACCTTATCAACTCGTAACAAGAATACATCAAACAAGAAAAACTTATCAAATGAACCCTTTTCCACACAATGCTTATAAATCACTCCAAAATCAGCATCCATATCATACAGCTCCTTAATATAAACGAATCCAAGGACCCAAGCATCCAAAGTAGTCAAGAGTGTATGTCTCCTAGAAAGGGCATCAGCTACAACATTATCTTTTCCTTTCTTATACTTAATCACATAGGGAAATGTTTCTATGAATTCCATCCACCTACCATGCCTCCTATCCAACTTATCTTGACTCCTAAAATGCTTTAAGGACTCATGATCAGTATTAAGCACAAATTCTCTAGGCCAAAGGTAGTGTTGCCAAGTTTTCAGCACTCTAAACAAGGCATATAATTCCCTATCATAAGTAGAATAATTCAAGCATGCACCTTTCAACTTCTCAAAAAAGAAGGTAATGGGCTTACCTTCCTGCATGAGGACTCCTCCAATACCAATGCCAGAGGCGTCACACTCTACTTCAAAGGGGTGAGTGAAGTCAGGCAGAACCAGCAATGGCGCGTCTGTCAAACGATCCTTGAGAGTCTGGAACGTCTTTTCTTGAGCTTCACCCCAACGGAATGGAGTATTCTTCTTTGTGATCTCTGTCAGCGGGGCTGCAATGGTGCTAAAATCTCGAACGAACCTCCTGTAGAAGCCAGCCAGGCCGTGGAAACTGCGCACGTCACCTAGGTTCTTCGGGGTCGGCCAGTCACGGATGGCTTGCACCTTCTCGTGATCCACTTGCAGTCCATGAGCACTCACTACAAAACCAAGAAACACAACTCTGTCAGTGCAAAAATCACACTTCTTCAGATTTCCATACAACTGTACAGCTCTGAGAGTGGATAAAACTTCCCTGAGGTGCTCTGCATGTGCTTCCAAATATTTGCTGTAGATCAGAATATCATCAAAGTAAACTACAACAAATCTACCAATAAAAGATCTCAAGACATGATTCATAAGACGCATAAAAGTAGAGGGGGCATTAGTCAAACCGAAAGGCATAACAAGCCACTCATACAAACCAAACTTCGTCTTGAATGCTGTCTTCCATTCGTCTCCTTCCTTCATCCGGATTTGATGGTATCCACTGCGAAGATCGATCTTGGAGAAGGTGGAGGCGCCATGGAGCTCATCCAACATGTCATCGAGCCTGGGGATTGGGTGCCTGTACTTGATCGTGATGTTATTAATAGCCCTGCAATCAACACACATACGCCAAGTATTGTCCTTTTTTGGGGACGAGTAAGACAGGCACAGCATACTGGGATCGGCTCTCTCTAACATACCCTTTATCTAGAAGGTCCTGGACTTGGTTCTGGATTTCCTGGGTCTCAGTAGGGTTCATCCTATAGGCAGGCCGGTTGGGTAGGGTAGCACCGGGAATCAGGTCTATCTGGTGCTCAATGCCTCTAATAGGGGGTAGGCCAGGGGGTATCTCATCCGGGAAAACATCAAGGAACTCAGCTAAAAGGGTCTGGACAGCAGCTGGGAGTGTAGCTCGGTCGTCGTCACCTAACAGGGTATAGGCCTGACAAAGGGACATGATGGCGACGTCCGGGGGAAGGTAATCTACCAGGTGGTCTCTGCTGGATGCTAAGAGCACTCGGCTAGGGGTAGAGGCGAGGGTGAGGTCGGTCCGTGTGGAGGCAGTGGATGGTTCGGCTGGGGACTTACCCTTACGCTCGGCCTCTCTTTTCTTATCATAAGCCTCAGCCACTTGAAGCGGCGTCATCGGTTTCAACACCACTTTCCTACCACGAAACTCAAAGGCATGTTGGTTAGTACGTCCATCATGAATAACATGTCTATCAAATTGCCAAGGACGACCTAACAAAATATGACAAGCTTGCATAGGAACAATATCACATAAAATTTCATCCTCATAAGTTCCTAGCTTAAGTGTAATCTTAGCTTGCCTATTCACCTTGAGTTCACCACAATCATTCATCCAATGAAGTCTATAAGGTCTAGGATGCAAAAAAGTAGGGAGTTGCAGTTTATTAACTAATTCAACACTAGCAATATTACAACAACTACCACCATCAATAATCATGTTGCAAACTTTCCCTTTAACAAGACATCTTGTATGAAACACATTCTCACGCTGATTATCATCACAAGGAGCTTGATTAACATGCAAAGTCCTCCTAACAATCAATGAATCACCATGCTCATATTCAATAAAATCCAAATCATCATCATTGACATGCTCATTCATATCATGGCTAGCAACTAAATTTTCATGCTCAGTGTCAGACTCAGACTCTAACTCACCCAAATGATTAATCATCAAAACACGAGTATTAGGACAATCCTTCATGTAATGACCCTTTCCTTGACATTTAAAGCAAGTGATATCTCTAGCTCTAGGAGGAGGGTCAGCAGGGTTACCTCGTGTAACTGCAGGGGCGGGCCGTGTGGGCTGCTGTGGTGCGGTGGAGGTAGAGGGGTGTGCACCATGGGAATTCTGCTCATTGCCGCGAGGCGGACCGGTTGCTGGGCGGGATCTCTGGTGTCCGGTGCGGCCCTGCTGCTGGTCGGGACGCCAGCTTTGGCGTTGTGGCACCGTGCGGTGTTGTTGGGTATAGCTGGACTTGAATTGTCTCTCCACTTTAATTGCTTGGTGTAGCAAATCTGTCATGGTAGAATAGGGATACAATTCTATAGTGTCAGCTAAATGAGGATGCAAGATACGTAGATACCTGGACATAATGGCCTCTTCATCTTCGACGACGTTGCCGCGTGCCATGGCTATCTGTATATTGTTGTAGACCTCTTCAACACCTAAAGAGCCTTGCCTCATAGTCTCCAAACGGTTGCGGAGAACTCTATTGTGGTGGTGGGGAACGAAGCGGGCCCTCATCATAGCTCTCATCTGGTTCCATGTGTTGACCGGAGGGTCCATGGCTTGTCTTCGAGCCTTCACAACAGAATCCCACCAAACCAAAGCATAACCAGTAAATTCAAGAGCAGCGAGTTGTACCTTTTTATGTTCAGGGAAATTGTGGCAACCCCAAATCTGCTCAATCTTCGTCTCCCATTCAAGGTAGACGTCTGGATCACACTTTCCATCAAAAGTCGGGATCTTCACTTTGATCCGTCCAATGCCGTCTTGTTCGGCTTCATGGTGGCGGGGCTGTCCGCGGTCATTCCGGGGGCAGTAAGGACGCCACTCATTACGCTCCTCGCGCTCATAGTCCTGTATATCATCATCACCCCATAAACTAGAACGTATCGACATAGGAGGGGACTCAGACCTATCACGAGGTGCGGGATGCCGAATCGGGCGTATGCGGTCGGTGCCAGTGGCTCTCGGTTGGCGATGCTCATCCATCGCCGCTTGGTAGGCCGTGGCTTGGTCGACCAAGGGCTCGGTGGCGGGAAGGGGTGCGCTATGCGATGGACCAATGTGTTCCTGCACAACCGGGAGTGGGTTGGAGCGGGTCTCCAACGAGTCAAACTTCGCAGACAACTGCGCGACTGTAGAAGCCAATTGTTGTAGCATCGCCTGCATATCGACATGGGAACCATTTGCAGTAACCTGTTCATCACCGGAACCTGTCATGATCACCACTTAGACGAACACAGAAAGACGTTAAGGTTAGGAAAACCAAAAAAACTCTCAAGTGTTTGCACTCGGTGATTGTACAACCTGCGAAGTTAGGCTCGTAAATGACAAGTTCTCTATGTGCTCAAGATACGCAGCAAATCAAGGTCAAGCAGAGATGTAATAGACAAGACAAGTAGATGTACGACGAAAAATGACTCAAACAAAAGCGAGACTAGAGAACGACTCAACAAGGAAAGCGACACAACTATAGTCACAAGAATGAAATGCAACTAAAGATGGGGCTATATATGTGTTTCGAACTCAAGAAATGCGAATTGCAAGTCAGAAAGACGTACCTTTGTCGACTCGGAACGAAGCCAATTGGAGCCGAGAGTGACCCGAGGGAACGGAAGGGAGAAGGGGTTCGGGCAAGAGGGGGGTAAAATCTCTAGAAAATCAAGCAAGTATCTTGAAGATTACCAAAATTGAACAACCGGATCTCTGGCGCGCACGAACCTGGACGCCGTCGTGTCTTGCTCGCCAAGCTAGGGTTCGAACAACAATGGTGGAAGGGGGGGGGCGAAATTTTATTTTATTTTTGGTGATTTTTTGACGGTTTTGGTATGTTTTTGTGGATCCTCGTAGTCACAATCAACCGCAACGAACTCCTTTCCAAGACAAACAAGAGCAAACAATCAGTCAGACTAACAATTCACTAATGTGACTCAAACAAAGAAATTCAATTGACGATTGAAAACAGGAAGATCCAATTTTTGATGATGAATCTGGAACCGTCAAAGGCGATCCGAAGCCGCAAAGCTCTGATACCAATTGATACGGGGTTAGCCGTGTAGAAGATGGATCTAGGCAACGGATCTCAAAACAAAAGAAAACACAAGATTAGAACAATGGCGGAAGTGAAACTAATGGAAAGGATAATAGATAGAACCAATAGAAACGACGAGAAAACCCGCTTGCTTGATAGCAAGGAACCTTGTCGAACGAGCTACCAACCCGATCTCTACAACGCCACACAACCAAGAATCGCTGACGAACTTGGAGCACGAAGAGGATTGCTTATGAAGTACGAAATCACCAACTCCAGAGGGACTTGACAAAGACGAAAACAACTAAGCAGGAAAGAACAATCGATTGAGACTCTCACGGGGAGCCGAGTTTTCAAAGCAAAAACCAAGCTCTGTTTTTGTGTTTTAACAATATGAGAAATCTGCTAATGAAGAAGACAAGGCCGCCTTAAATACCTAAGAGGTGGCCGGCCCTAGCTTCCTAAAACGGGCTACAATTGTTCCAAAAATACCCGAAAATAGAAAGCTGAAAATAAATAAATAATAATCCTAAAAATATCCAATGCAGAAATTAATAAGATTAAACATATGTAACGTTGACCAATAAAGTCAACGCCTTGACTTTGGACTTGTCCTCTTCGTCATGTGATACATCATGTGTCATAAACGTCTCCAGCTCTTGATGTAGTTCCTTCAATCTTGACCTAGTAATCGGTCCATCAAAGGTTGGCACTAATGGCGGGGATGATTCCTCATCAAGATGTGGACAAAATCGTTTACTTCTAGGCTTCTAGCAATAATGAAATGAACTCGAATTTGTGTATGTAAACCCCAAAGCTCCCAAAAGAGCCCAAAACATCATGGAAAGTTCAATTCTACTAATATTATCTTCCTTGTGGCTATCTCTTTTACTTGTAAAGATGTTCTTTTCAAACCATGGAAAGAGCAAGCTCAACAAACTTGTTCCTCCTGGCCCCAAACAATTGCCGATCTTCGGCAACATCTTTCAGCTCATTGACATACCCCACCATGCTCTGGCTGACCTCTCAAGGATCCATGGCCCTCTGATGACTCTTAGGCTAGGCCACGTGGATACCCTAGTCGTGTCTTCGGCTGAGATGGCGAGAGAGGTGTTTCTAAAGCATGACTTAGCCTTCTCCAGCCGCCAAGTCCCGGACGCTCTACGCGCACTCAACCACAACCTGCACTCTATGGTTTGGTTGCCCGTGTCGCCTAAATGGCGAAGCCTTCGAAAGTTGGTTGTCATCCAGCTATTCTATGCCAAGTGCTTGAATGAAAGCCAGGCGCTTCGCCACAAGAAAGTTCTCGAGCTCTTGGAGTATGTGAACGAGTGTTGTAGGAGTGGTCAGAGTGTGGATATTGGTCATGTCGGATTCACAACGACGCTGAATTTGTTGTCGAACACCTTCTTCTCTAAGGATCTGGTTACCTACAGCGCTGCATCGTCCCAGGAGTTGAGGGACGCTGTGTGGGGCATAATGGAGTGTGCCGGGAAGCCTAATTTGGCTGACTTCTTCCCGGTGCTTATTCTCTTTGGTCCTAGTCGAATAAGGCGAGACATGACTACTCACTTCTCCAAACTGTTTGCGGTGTTTGATGATATGATCAAGCAGAGGATGTGTGTTGATGGAGCGGATTCTCGTGCGGATGCCGACGTGTTGGATACACTTCTTCGAATCAACAAAGAGGATGATTCCGATAATCTTAGTCTTGATGATATCAAACATCTTCTTTTGGTATATATTGCCATTCTTTCTCACTTGTTTTGCTTCCTCATAGAGCAAAATATATAGTATTGACTCGAGGACACTAATTGCTAATTTTATATATATGTATATATGCAGGACTTCTTTGCTGCAGGAACGGATACTACCTCAAGCACACTGGAATGGGCAATGGCGGAGCTACTTCGCAACCCATCAAAGATGGAGAAAGCTCAATCCGAGCTCGATCAAGTCCTCGACAACAATCATGACATAGTCAAGGAATCCGACGTGGACAGGCTACCTTACTTGCAAGCAATAGTGAAGGAGACGCTCCGGATTCACCCGCCTATACCCATGCTAGTGCCTCACAAGGCTCAAGACGATGTACAACTCTGCGGCTACCACATACCCAAAAACACACAAGTCCTCATCAACACTTGGGCTATCGGGCGAGACCCGGAAACCTAGAAGAACCCAGCCGAGTTCTTGCCAGAGAGGTTCTTGGAGCGCATCGACATTGACATGAAAAGGCAGGATTTTGAGCTCATACCGTTTGGAGCCGGAAGACGGATATGTCCGGGGTTGCCCTTGGCTCATAGGATGGTGCACATTATGTTGGATACTCTTCTCCATGCTTATGATTGGGAGCTTCCAAATGGGATGGTGGGAGAAGATATTGATATGAATGACAAGTTTGGAATCACCCTATAAAAGGCAAAGCCTCTGCTTGCTGTCCCTGTTCTTAAGTGACCTTTGGTGGTCCTTTAAGTTCTACATTTGTACTTGTAAAAGATAAATTGAACTTGTAATCTTTGAAGGTCTTCTATCATATGATTTCATATTGAAGGGTTTAAATCCCTGTTTTTACTTTCTCGATCATTCATTTCCAGTGGGAGAGCACCAAGTCGAGCCACGGAAATAACTAAGGCGCTGCTCGGGAGGCAACCCGAGGTATGAAATTCTTTTCTTGTCTTTTCCTTTCCAGTTCTTATTATTGTTTGTGTTGTTTTCGCTTCGTTTTTGTTTTTAGACTAACCTGCAGGTAGGAGACCCGAGCCAAATTGAAGACGGTGTTTCTCACACCAGTAACTTTTCCGCGGTCGCGGAAATATCACTATAAGTCCCCTTTCCTCAAAAAAAAAAAGTTCTACCCAAGGCCAGCTATTCGAGTTTTATTTTGAGAGACGGTGCGCATTATGATGCCAAGGAGGAGACATCAGCCCCACATTTGTATTTGGCACCGATGATGGCCCGACATTCGACATTTGTTGAAGAGGAATACCAGAGCCCACACCACGATTACATCTGGGCTCCATTTTTGTGTTTGATGAAGGCCCGTACAGCCCCAATTTCTTTGATGTACCACTACACCTTACAGTGGATCTATTTGGTTGCACGGTAGAGTTTGAGTTTGAAGACCGGCGCAACACCAGAGACATGTGCTTTCATTGATATACCGCCAGCAAAAACTTCCACGTCCAAGCCAACTCGGCGACGGTTGTGAGTACCTTTCCATTTTTCCATGTGCTTCATCTTTTTTTGTCTTTCATTACATTGAGGACAATGCAATGTTTAAGCATGTGGGAGTGTTCTATACTTGCTAGTCGTTGATGAGAAAAAAAAATTAACGACAATAGAAAAAGTCAAAAATATTAAAAAAAGACAAAAATAAAATCTTGGGATAAGTCGAAAACCCGAAAGGGCGGCTTAGGCAATAAGCAGGTGGCTTAGACCAGCAATAGGCTGGGGTAATATGAGGTCAAGAGTGATGTGATTTTTATGTGAGCCCGTCTATTGAAAAAATGAAATGAGTGGCTTGGTGAAAACCCGAAAGGGCGCCTTGGCAAAATGAGTGAAAAGAAGAAGAGTGATTATTAGGATTCCTCATTTTTCCTGGCGTGGTGACATAAGAAGAGGTGATATAAGAAGGATTCGGGTATGTCACTTTGGGAGGCATAAGAAGATAGATGGAGGCTAGGATTAGATGGTTACTTTCACTCTATGGTGTTTGGGTTATGCTTGGAGGAAGTACTCTGCTTTCCTTTAGGCTTTGTTGTTGTATATTGTGTGTTGTGCATATTGTGTTGGTGCCCTGGAGATTCATGTTTAGGTGCAATTCTTAGTGGAGATGGTTTTTTTTTGTGCTTCCTGAGACCTTGGGGATTTGATTGGAGGAGTAGGTTTATATTAGCTTACTCGAGGATGAGCAAGGTTTAAGCATGGGGGAATTTGATCAGCGCTACTTTGTAGGGTTTAACTAGGAGTTATTACCGGAGTTTTGGGTACCATTTGGATGAGTTTAGAGCACAATTGTGGAGTATGGAGTTGAGGAGAAGTATGATTATGGTGGTTTGGAGAAGCTTAAATGAAGGTTATGAAGATGGAGAAGAAAACCACGAGAGAAGACGAAGGAAGAGCTGAAGAGGGAAGCTACATAAGCTTCACTGCCGCGGTCGCGGAACGAAGACGGAGCGAAGAAGTGCAAACCCGATAATCCACGGTCGCGGAAATCCATGAGTCAGACGCGTTGAAGATTTCGTCCGAAGATCCGAAGATTTGCTTTTTACTTTATTTCCTTTTAGTTTATTTCTTTTATTCCGGTTATTTTATTTCCTTTTTTCGTTTGTTATCTTTTAGCATTAAGTTTTGGGTTAGGTTTATAACCTAATTCCTAGCATCCACTTTCATGATCTTAGATCGCAGTTTACATCAGTTTTTCCCTTTGAGTTTTTTGTTTTTTTCAAGACTATGAAGAACTAAGCACTTTTGCTTAGTCCGACGATTAAAGCCTTCATTTGATATATGGCTGTGAGATTATAATTCTATTCCTATTCCTTTGACTATATCTTTTCTCTTGAGCTTATTCCTATTGATTATTATTGATTTGACTAGATTGATCACCTAGTTGATATTAGTAATTGTCTATTGCTAGGGTTTGGATATTTCGAGTTGAAATCCCTTATCTTGTGTAGCAAACATGATTGTCTAGGACTAGTTGGACTAGTTTATTATGAAAGAGAATTGATTATGTGTTAAATGCTACGAGTTGTGGTGTTGCATGTGTCCTAGTTAATTCCTATGCTTCCTACTGCTATTGTTCTAAATCTTGATAGTTTCTCGTGCATTCGATAGTTAGGGTTGCCAGGACTAGTTGGACTGGTAACTATTTCAGAATAGGGACAAGAATATTCATAGGAAGGAATAGAGATAATCTAGGATCAATCAATCAAATGAGCGGTGGATATTTGTCTGGCTAAGTATTTTTTTCCAATTGATTATAACCTTTGCTTTACTTTACTTAGTTTAATTGCAAACAAACCAACAAAACTCCCTTTGTTACTTTGGCATCCATTTGTGCACTTAGAAAGATTACCTCCTCCTTGTGGGATTCGACCCTTGCTTGCCTACTTTACTTTGTTAGGTTTTTAAGGATTATTTTGTTTAGGTGTCACGACAACCCCTATCAAATTGGCGCCGTTGCCGGGGAGGCAAGTTTTGATTTTTCTTTGTGTGTGTTTGTGTGCCAATTTTTGTGTGGACCTATCTTATGGTCCACACCCATGCTATTGACTCTCCATTGTTAGATTTTGATACAGGGATTGAGAGAACAATTTCCAAAAATCGTGTAACAGCCCGTATGAATCAAGAGATGGCTGACGAACAACCGACGTTGAGGCAGTTAACTTCCCCTAATCTGCAGCAACAACCGCTGGCTGTGCAGTTCCCTGAGTTGGCAGATGGAGTAAATTTCGAGCTGAAGTCAGGGTTAATCCACTTACTCCCCCACTTCCATGGGATGAGTGGAGAAGACCCCAACAAGCATCTTTCTGAGTTCCATGCCGTCTGCACCAGCATGAAGCCACGAGGCGTGACTGAGGACCAAATCAAGCTGAGGGCCTTTCCTTTCTCTTTAAAGGATTCGGCCAATGATTGGTTCTACTATTTGGCCCCAGGGAGCATTGACACATGGGCCAAGATGAAGAAAGCCTTCCTGGAGAAGTACTTCCCTGCGATGAAGCTCAACAGCCTGAAGAGGAATATTAGCAACATTGAGCAGCAGGCTGCTGAGTCGATGTACGAGTACTATGAAAGATTCAAGAGGCTGATTTCTAGCTGTCCCTACTATGGGTATTCAGACCAAGACCTCGTACTTTATTTGTACGGTGGTCTACTTGACGACGAGCGTCGAATGGTGAACGCAGCCTGTGGAGGAAACATCTTGAACAAGACGCCAGCTGAAGCATATGAGGTCTTCTTTGAGATATCTGAGGGCTCAAGACAATTCAGTAGGAGGGCAGGCGCCCAATCAGTCAAGGCTGCAGACGCCCAACCAAATTCCTCACTAATTTCTAAGTTGGCTTAGATGAAGGAGATGATGAGGAGGTACAAGATGAAGGGTGGCCAGCAGCATGTCAAGTCTTGTGGGATATGCTATGACACGATGCATCCGACCGATGCATGTCCTACGCTGTAGGAGCCCATCGCTGAGGTGAAGGCTATTGGAGGATATGGCCCTTCAAGGCCAAGATATGAGCCGTACTCTAACCCGTATAATCTAGGGTGGAGAGATCACCCCAATCTGAGATACGGGAATCAGCAGAGCACCTCTCAAGGCCAAGAAAATCAAGAATATCAACAGAGGCCACCACAGTTTTTACCACCCCCACAACAATATCAGCAGCCTGGGGGTCAACAATAACAATTTCGAGCTCCATATGACCGAAGACCCCAAGGCCAGAGCTCCAGTTCATCTATGTCCAGTGATGACATGTTCAGGTCTCTCGCTCAGAGCGTCTCGACGTGGGCTGGCACTGTGACCTCCATGGGGTCACAAATTCAGAAGGTAGTCAAACATCAGGAGACTCTCACTCAGAGCATGATCCAACATCAGCAAGAGACGAAGTCTAGTATTCAAAACTTGGAGAAGCAAGTGGGGAAGATCTCCGTAGCAGTGAGAAAAATTAGAGGCCAGAGATTCGGGGAAACTACCATCTCAAACGGTAGAAAACCCGAAGGAGCGTGTATGTGCCATAACGCTAAGGAGCGGAACAAAAGTGGATGAAGGTCGGGGCCAACAGAAAGAAATCCGCGACCGCGAAGAGGAAAGCCGCAACCGCGGATTTGTCCATGGAAACCAGGAGAAAATCAACGCTTTTCCGGGATCGCGGAAAAGTATCTGCTGAAGAGAATTTTCTCGATGATTTCCGCGACCGCGGAGAGGAAGTCCGCGGCCGCGGAAAAGTTCCTGGAGCCCCAGACGATGTCGAAGTTGTCCGTGATGATTATGTGCGCCCCAACTTCCCTTCGCTCAGTTCGTTAAAGCCTTTCGCTCCATTTCCCGAGGCACTGAAGGACACCAGAAAGGTGGAGAATGAAAAAGATTTATTTGATACCTTCAGCAACTGCGAGGTAAATATTCCTTTGATAAAACGTGTTCAAAGCATTCCTCACTATGCCAAATTCTTGAAAGAGCTGTGCAAGATAAAGAGGAAGAAAGCGGTGAAAGAGAAAAAGAAGATCCGGGTCATTGAGATTGTATCCGCTATGTTGCAAAAGCGGTTGCCCAAGAAGCGCACTGATCCGGGCATGTTCACTATTCCATGCAAGATAGGAGGCACCATGTTTGAAAACGCTATGCTAGATTTGGATGTTTCTATCAACGTTCTACCTCTCTCACTGTATGAATCTTTAGAGGTCGGGCCATTAGAGAAAACAGGGATTGTGATCCAATTGGCGGATAATTCCTATGTGTATCCAAAAGGAGTGGTGCAGGATGTCCTGGCAGAAGATGACAAGCTAATCTTCCCTGTGGACTTCTTTGTGATGGATACGGGGCAAGATAAAAATGCAGCCCCTGTGATGCTAGGAAGGCCGTTTATGAACACGGCATGTACCAAGATTGATGTGAGTAGTGGTTCGCTCACTATGGAGTTTAACGGGGTGAGGGTCGGATTCAGCATAGACGATTCAAAGAGGCACCCTCCTGATATTGACCCCGAGTGTTAAACTGATGTGAGCAAACCCAAGTTGAGTGGGAGAGCACCAAGTCAAGCCACGACAATAACTAAGGCGCTGCTCGGGAGGCAACCCGAGGTATGAAATTCTTTTCTTGTCTTTTCCTTTCCAGTTCTTATTATTGTTTGTGTTGTTTTCGCTTCGTTTTTGTTTTTAGACTAACCTGCAGGTAGGAGACCCGAGCCAAATTCAAGATGGTGTTTCTCGCACCAGTAACTTTTCCGCGGTCGTGAAAATATCACTGTAAGTCCCCTTTCCTCAAAAAAAAAAGTTCTACCAAAGGCCAGCTATTCGAGTTTTATTTTGAGAGATGGTGCGCATTATGATGCCAAGGAGGAGACATCAGCCCCACATTTGTATTTGGCACCGACGATGGCCCGACATTCGACAGCTGCTGAAGAGGAATACCAGAGCCCACACCACGATTACATCTGGGCTCCTTTTTTGTGTTCGATGAAGGCCCGTACAGCCCCGATTTCTTTGATGTACCACTACACCTTACAGTGGATCTATTTGGTTGCACGGTAGAGTTTGAGTTTAAAGACCGGCACAACACCAGAGACATGTGCCTTCATTGATATACCGCCAGCAACAACTTCCACGTCCAAGCCAACTCGGCGACGGTTGTGAGTACCTTTTCGCTTTTCCCTGTGCTTTATCTTTTTTTGTCTTTCATTACATTGAGGACAATGCAATGTTTAAGCATGGGGGAGTGTTTTGTACTTGCTAGTCGTTGAGGAGAAACGAAGAAAAAAAACGACAATAGAAAAAGTCAAAAATATTGAAAAAAGACAAAAATAAAATCCTGGGATAAGTCGAAAACCCAAAAGGGCGGCTTAGGCAATAAGCAGGTGGCTTGGACCAGCAATAGGCTGGGGTAATATGAGGTCAACAGTGATGTGAGTTTTATGTGAGCCCATCTATTGAAAAAAAGAAATGAGTGGCTTGGTGAAAACCCGAAAGGGCGCCTTGGCAAAATGAGTGAATAGAAGAAGAGTGATTATTAGGATTCCTCAATTTTTTTGGCGTGGTGACATAAGAAGAGGTGATATAAGGAGGATTCGGGTAGGTCACTTTGGGAGGCATAAGAAGATAGATGGAGGCTTGGATTAGATGGTTACTTTCACTCTATGGTGTTTGGGTTATGCTTGGAGGAAGTACTCTGCTTTCCTTTAGGCTGTGTTGTTTTATGTTGTGTGTTGTGCGTATTGTGTTGGTGCCCTGGAGATTCATGTTTAGGTGCAATTCTTAGTGGAGATGGTTTATTTTCCGTGCTTCCTGAGACCTTGGGGATTTGATTGGAGGAGTAGGTTTATATTAGCTTACTCGAGGATGAGCAAGGTTTAAGCATGGGGGAATTTGATCAGCGCTACTTTGTAGGGTTTAACTAGGAGTTATTACCGGAGTTTTGGGTACCATTTGGATGAGTTTAGAGCACAATTGTGGAGTATGGAGTTGAGGAGAAGAAGTATGATTATGGTGGTTTGGAGAAGCTTAAATGAAGGTTATGAAGATGGAGAAGAAAACCACGAGAGAAGACGAAGGAAGAGCTGAAGAGGGAAGCTACATAAGCTTTTCTGCGGATGCTAAATTCACCGCCGCGGTCGCGGAACGAAGACGGAGCGAAGAAGTGCAAACCCGATAATCCGCGGTCGCGGAAATTCTTCCGCGATAAGTCAAAAACCCAAAAGGGCAGCTTAGGCATCCAAAGATTTTCTTTTTACTTTATTTCCTTTTAGTTTATTTCTTTTATTCCGGTTATTTTATTTCCTTTTTTTGTTTGTTATCTTTTAGCATTAGGTTTTGGGTTAGGTTTAAAACCTAATTCCGAGCAGCCACTTTCATGATCTTAGATCGCAGTTTACATCAGTTTTTCCCTTTGATTTTTTTTGGTTTTTTCAAGACTATGAAGAACTAAGCACTTTTGCTTAGTCCGACGATTGAAGCCTTCATTTGATATATGGCTGTGATATTATAATTCTATTCCTATTCCTTTGACTATATCTTTTCTCTTGAGCTTATTCATATTGATTATTATGGATTTGACTAGATCGATCACCTAGTTGATATTAGTAATTGTCTATTGCTAGGGTTTGGATATTTCGAGTTGAAATCCCTTATCTTGTGTAGCAAACATGATATTCTAGGACTAGTTGGACTAGTTTATTATGAAAGAGAATTGATTACGTGTTAAATGATGCGAGTTGTGGTGTTGCATGTATCCTGGTTAATTCCTATGCTTCCTGCTGCTATTGTTCTAAATCTTGATAGTTTCTCGTGCGTTCGATAATTAGGGTTGCCAGGACTAGTTGGACTGGTAACTATTTCAGAGTAGGGACATGAATATTCATAGGAAGGAATAGAGATAATCTAGGATCAATCAATCAAATGAATGGTGGATATTTGTCTGGCTAAGTACTTTTTCCCAATTGATTACAACATTTTCTTTACTTTACTTAGTTTAATTGCAAACAAACCAACAAAACCCCCTTTGTTACTTTGGCATCCATTTGTGCACTTAGAAAGATTACCTCCTCCATGTGGGATTCGACACTTGCTTGCCTACTTTACTTTGTTAGGTTTTTAAGGATTATTTTGTTTAGGTGTCACGACAACCCCTATCAGTTGTATTCCAATGTGCTTCACTTGTATTCGATTTGTATCTGATGCACATACTAAAAGCAAATGCAATATATAGGCGAGTACAGACCATGATATACATGATGGACCCTATCGCTGATGCATAAGGAATCCTACTCATCCTCTCTAGCTCAATAGGTGTCACTAGACACTGCTTCTTGCTAAGATATAAGCCATGCTGCATACACAAGAATCATTTCTTGGAATTCTTCATATTGAACCTATCAAGAACCTCATCCACACAAGTTCTTTGAATTAGTCCAATAAGTCTCTTAGATCTATCTCTATGGATCTTGATGCCTAATATGTATTTGGCCTCTCCTAAGTCTTACATTGAGAAATACTTTTTAAGCCAGTCCTTAATGGGCTCCAGCATAGGAATGTCATTTCCAATGAGTAGTATGTCATCCACATACAAGACTAGGAAGACCACTTTGCTCCTACTAAACTTCTTGTAAATACAAGGTTCTTCTTCACATCTGATGAAGTCAAACTGTTTAACCATTTCATCAAATCGAATATTCCAACTCCTTGATGTCTGCTTAAGTTCATAAATGGACTTCTTAAGCTTGCATACTTTCCTAGGATTATGTGGATCATCAAAACCCTCAGGCTGTGTCATGTACACATCCTCTTCTAAATACTTATTTAGAAAAGCGGTATTGACATCCATTTGCCAAATCTCATAATCATAATGAGCTGTAATTGCTAGGATTATCCAAATGGATCTCATCATGACAACTGATGAGAAGGTTTCATCATAGTCAATACCATGAATCAGTCTAAAGCCTATTGCAACCAGTCTCGCTTTGAAAACTATTACGTTTCTATCCTTGTCTATTTTGATTTTGTAAACCCATTTGCACATACCCCATCTGGCAAAACTATTAAGCCCCATACTTGCTTCTTAGACATGGAATCCATTTCAGACTTCATGGCTATATGCCATTTTTTAGAGTCTGGACTCACCACAACTAGGGATGGCAATGGGGGGGGGGATTCCACATTCCCCGTGGGGAATACCCGCTATGGGGACAGGGTGTTTAAACGAGGATGGGGGCGGGGAAAAAATTTAAACCCCGAGTGGGGCGGGGATAGAGGTCCCCAACCCGTTCCCGCCCCGTCCCCGCCCCTGGCGGGGAAACCCGCAGGGATCTCCGTCGAATACATTATCTTTGTGATTTTCTTAACCTTAAATTATAAATTTTATATTGTTTAGTCTCTAAATCTTGTACCCTTTTAGACGTTAAACCATAAATCTCAAATCCTTTATACCCTAAATCTTAATAACATATAAATTAAAACAAAATTTAAAAAATTTGTGTAGTGAAACGGGGACGAGGATCCCCAACGGGGAGCGGGGACGGGGAATTTTTTTTATCCCCGTTAGAGGACGGGGACTGGGGCCAAAAGCGAGGACGAGGAGAGTACTCTCTGCCCCGAACCCGCCCCATTGACATCCCTAGCCACAGCTTGCTTGTATGTAGTAGGCTCCTCACTTTCTAAAAGCAGGATATCCAAACTCGCAGTCAATATGAAATCAACATATCTCTTTGGCTGCGTTCTGGGCCTATCTGATCTACGTGTAGGCTGAACAACAAGAGGATTTTCCACAACATTTTGTAAAATCTCATTAGAATCAGATTCTTTAGGAACGATAGGAATGGGGTCTTGTGACTCCACTACCTCCGGTATATGGGTTGTCTTCCCTTGTGGGATTAGACCCCCAAATATCGTCGTCTCTGGCATTGTATAATCTTTTTCATCTTGTTGCTCAGTTTGTTGCTACATTTCTCCCACTTGACTTTTTGGAAATAAATTCCTTTTTCTATAAAGACACTATCCCTAGCAACAAACACTTTGTGCTCACTGGGATTGTAGAAGTAGTATCATTTTTATTTCCTTAGGAAATCCTACAAAAAAGCACTTATCTGATTTGGGTGCAAGCTTATCTGCTAGTAAACGTTTTACATAAGCTTCACATCCCCAGATCTTAGAAAAGACAAACTTGGAACTCTTCCAATCCATAACTCATATGATGTCGTATCTACAGCTTAGGACAGTGTCCTGTTTAGTGTGAACATTGCGGTTGTGAGAGCATATCCCAGAAAGATATTGGAAGATCAACAAAACTCATCATAGACCGAACCATGTCCAACAAGGTTCTATTCCTTCTCTCAAACACACCATTCAATTGTGGTGTTCTTGGTGGAGTTAGTTGTGAGAGGATCCCACAACTTCTTAAATGATGATCAAATTATTGACTCAAATATTCACCACCACGATCAGATCGTAGTGCTTTAATTTTTTTGCCAAGTTGATTTTCAACTTCATTCTAAAACTCTTTGAACTTTTCAACAGATTCAACTTATGCTTCATTAAGTATATCTATCCATATATACTTATATCATCAGTAAAAGTTATGAAGTATCTGTAACAACCTCTAGCTTCTGTTCTCATTGGTCCATGTACATCTGTATCTATTAGGGCCAAAAGCTCAGTTGCCCTTTCACTTATCCAAGTCAAAGGTGACCTTGTAATCCTTCTCATTAGGCAAGATTCACATGTTTCAAATTATTCACATTCAAATGAAGTTATAAGTCCATCCTTTTGGAGCTTCTGTATGCGTTTTAAGTTTATGTGACCCAAATGACAATGTTGTAGGTAGTGTTTAAATCATTTGATTTTTGATTTTTTGTAATTATGTAATAGACATGGGATTCTAATCCAGCATATAAAGTCCATTACTCAATTGAGCATTGGCATAAAACACATCATCCATATAAAAGAACAACAATTATTCTTAATAATGAATTCACAACCTTTAGTATCCAATAGAGAAGCTGAAATGATGTTTTTGGTAATAGCAGGAATAAAATAACAATTCTTCAATTCTAAAACTAAACCAAAGAGAATAAATAGATTATTATCTCCTACTGTTAAGGCATCAACTGTTGCTCCATTTCTAACATGTAGGTTTATCACTCCCTTAGCCAACCTTTTACTTCTTTCGAAACCTTTTCATCTTCTAAGTACTTTGGATAGTTCCTCTTTCAATGTCCATTTGCATTGCAATAGAAACAATCATGGTCAACAACTACTTTAGCTTTTTCAGAAGTCTGCTTGGGTTGTGCAATTTGCTTGCCCTTCCCATGTTCCCTATGAACCTTTCTTTGTTTACCATATTTTACTGGGTATAATTATCTGGATCTTCTTTGTTCCCTAACTTCATATTTGTTTGGATATATCTTTATAATTTTGTGTGAACCCAATTTAAATATCCAAACTAGCCTTCTTATCCACTTAAGTATCTCGGAGTCGTCTTGATGGAGCTTTGCTTAAGGGGGAACAGAGACATGAACAATATTGATGGAAACAGTTTGAGGAATGTTGAGAATTGCAGGTGAACGTTGCTTTAGTGAGAAGTCTGCATTGAATGTTGATTTGATAGTTCTGTAGAGAGGAACGACTACTTTGCTGCAAAAAAAGTTAAAAAAATGGAATATATAAAAAAAAAGGAGGAAGAAAGAAAAGAAAAGAAAAGGAGTTTACCGGGAAGAACGTGAAGTTCCCATGACCACTGAGTTGGACATGGTGAACATTAACAAGATGAAGTATCAGGGTGATAATAAGGGAACTCTACTCGCGTTCGAGATTATCAAGTGAGAAGCTGGTGATGGAACTTCAAGGAGTGGCTCTGTGCAAAGTCAGATGCTGGCTGAGCTGCGTGAGATCAAGAATATTTTTTTAACTTTTTTTGCATCAAAAGGACAAGGACCAGAAAGAGGATTTTGAGTGGAACCCTTATTTATCCTAGCCCGTTATTCCCTCTTCAATTGACTTTCCTATATTATCTTGTTTACTTGTTTGCTCTTTGATCTTTTTGTGTTGTTTGTTAAGTCTTAATGATATTTTGTAACCATCTCCCTGCTTGATTAATGAACTTTATTTTGTTCTTACTTCACTACAATAGTCTTATTGTTCCATTGGTTGCTTTTGATCTTTTGATGATGCCAAAAGGGGGAATTGTGAAAAATTATGCGATGAACTCAGTAAAGAGAGGTAACAGTCTTATTGTTCCTAATTCTTTATGATTTTTTTAGCGATGCTAGTGCTGAGGGGGAACGATGATGCAACTTGAAGGTATGAACTGTTATTATTCATTTGATATAAAATTTTGCTTAACACTTGATCTTAGATGCATGATGATTTATATTTACTTGCTTATTACTCTCTATTTTGATCGAACAATTTTTTGAATGGGTTTGTCATCACCAAAAATGGGGAAATTGTTGTTACCTTGACATTCCATCTGGTTTTGATGATGATAAACACCATTAGGGGTCTGTTTGGATGACACAATATCGGGCATTATAATATCGTTTTTGACATTATAATGTCAGTTTTTGACATTATAATGTCAGATAATGCGTAATCCAAACACACCCTAGATTTTATGGTTTATATTGTTCCTATGAGTTTCAAGTTTTATGAAAGAATTAGGGAACAATGGAAATCATGTGAAGAAGAGAAAGCATAGGACTGCTAAGGAACATTGTGGAAACAAGGAACTGTTACGCGGAAGCAAATTGGAAATATGAAGCGCGCGTATGTTTTATATAAGGAAACTTTCATACATGGAAACAACGTTTAAGAAACAATGTGGGAAAGCAAGAATTGCCATCCGTTACCAGGTGAAGACCGCTATATATGGAAACCATATTTGAATATGTACTCGGAGAGAGAAGAGTTAGCTAGCGTGTCTTAGAAAAGTTTTTATATGGAAACTATGTAATTATGAGCAAAATTGTTTAGTTGGAAAGTAAAATTTTCACCGTTACCTTGTGTAGAAACCGATAGGTGTTTAAAGTATTTGGTAAGGAGATCTTTGCTAACACTATAGATAGATGAGCATACCTTAGGGAAAGGTATCTCAGCTACACATTGAAGACTACAAGGAGCTTATTGCAAAGTTGAGATCGGAGATCCAAAGGCAAGGTACGGGTATAGTACTTGATTGCTTAGGATTTTCTTTTGTTCTTGTTTATTTGTGAGTTGATTACACTCAAGGTCTACAAGCCTAGGGTCTGCGTGAGAATAGATGGAGAGAAGACTTGTGAGATTGTACAACTTATTAATAATACAAGTATACTTGGTTTGAAATCCTCCTAGGGTAACACCTAGAGGTAGAGGTTTTTCTCTTTTCAACTAGTTGGTTGATAGAGTTTCCTCTCTAAAAAACTGTCTTGCTATTACTACTGAATCTATATTATTTCCGCTGCCCAGGGAAGAGTTTCACCGTTCCCTATTTAACACATTACGATTCAACACACTCTTTCTTGTATAGTTGGAAAATGAACTTTCCGCCATCACCCCCTTCATTCCCGCTCATGGAAATCAATCCTTTTTGGCAATAAAACATGTATTTATCGTAACTGAATTAGGATTAATGTTGGTTGTCCTTTTTTATTACTATGTCCACTATGCTCTAATAAGCCTAAAATTTTGAACGACATAATTTTCAAAGGAGGTTATTATATCTTCTCACTTACCATCTCCACACATCAAAACCCAAAATTTATACCTTTTTAGTTGGAATGTTTGGTCCTCATTTGATAAAGGCGTGGTTGAACAAGATAGAATTTGTAATCCCTTTGGTGAGGTTTTTCGTCTTTATATATATTTTTTATAAGGAAAGGAATTAGGGGGGCACCTCTATCTTGAGGTAGACCGCCCTAGAGCATCCTTGCGAATGAGATCGAAAAGATCTGGAATGGCTCCACTATCTGGTGAAATTGATCTGTGGTAAATTTTTGCTATAAAATCGGCCACAGTATTAATTTCCCGGAAGATGTGGGAAATGCGACAGGATGAGAAATGTCGCAAGTCGAGTAGTATATCTGAAATTATGAGTTCAATATCCCACGGGCAGTCCCATTTTCCGTTTAAGGCATTGATTAGGCACAGGTTGTTGCCTTCGATCTCGATATCTGAGATCCCTAGCTAAATAGCATCTTGAATGCCAAATCGCATCAAGATTGCTTCTGCTAGCAACGGGGAGATGTTCCCTAGGGCACCATTAGCCATAGTAGTTGCTCGGCCTTCATGGTCCCTAATGATGTATCCGTATGTTGCTAGTCCATGTGTACCTTTTGATGCATCTGAGTTTAGTTTGTAGACATTAATGGGTGGTTTTGCCCATTTAATGTTCTTTCTTTTTCTTGTTGTATTTTTTTACAGTTCTTGTTTTTCCCAATATCTGTATCCAATTTGGCCTTTTTCCAGTTTTGACATTGCAGTTGTATGAAGTTCGAGAGATTTGGTATAGTGTTCTTATTTTGATCTTCGAAAGATTTAAGATTTCTTTGGTACCACAAGCTCTACCAACATATCGAAAGGGTTTCCATTGACTTTAAGCTAGTTTTATCCATGATTTCATTTAGTAGTGTGTTGGATCTTTGTTTTCTATATCAATATTGTTAATTAGTTGTTCAGTATGTGGGTCTATGCTTCGTACGACCTATTTGGTATGCGGGCATTTAAGCAATAGGTGGATGAGGTTCTCCACCGGACAATTGCACATTATACACTTTAGTAGAACAGGTACATGCCTTTCGTAGAGTTTTTCTTTGGTTGGTAACCCATTTTTACTTACCTTCCATATTAAGTGTTTAATTTTGGAAGGGATATCGAGTTGCCAGATCCAATTAGCATTTGTTTCCGAAAGTCCTTTATTTTCGTAAATTATAGTTATAGCACTCTTGGTAGAAAACCAACCATTTCGGTTATGTTTCCAGTACAGTCTGTCTTCGATGACATTGTTTGGTAACCTTTTGTTAATGATAGTAGTGATTGTATCTTGGTCAAAATGTATTTTCAGTTCCTCTATTTTCCAAGTTTTATCTTGGTTTACATAATGGTCTACTGTTTCCGAAGTATTTATGAGATTTTTATCTCTAGCTAGGTGGGCTAGTTTCCCTATAGGAAGCCAGTTATCGTGCCAAAAGTTAATGGATCTGCCATTTCCGATTTCCCATTGTAGTCCAGTTTTGAATTCTGGTGTGAGTTTGGTTAGGTTACTCCATTGCCAGAAGTAGTTTGTATTTTTTGTCCTTTCATAATCTAATATTGATTTTGTTTTTATCTATTTTTCCTGGATGATCTTTACCCATATATTGGTGGGTTCGGCGAGTAGTTTCTAGAGTAATTTCATTTGAAGTGCTTTGTTCATGTCTTCACCTTTCCTGATCCCTAATCCTTCTTTATTGGTTGGTTTACATATCTGATTCCATCCTATTAGAGGCTTATGTTTATAATCCTTATTCCAATAGAAACATTTGTTGATTGTATCGAGTTTCTTGTGGGTGTTGGTTAGTAGCATGAAGTTTTGCATGATATAGCTTGGTTGGGCCGCCAGTGTTGCCTTAATGAGGACTTTCCTACCTTCTTGTGATAGCGTATTAGCCTTCCATTTGGTTAGTTGTTTTGTTGTTTTGTCAATTAGCGGTTGAAAGGTGGCATTAGTTACCCGCTCATTAATGATAGGGTACCCTAGGTACTTATCAAGACCATTGGTAGGTACTACATTAAAAATTTGTTGAATTCGTGATATAGTCGCCTGGTTGGTATTTTTTGTGACTTGGAATGCTGACTTGTGGAAGTTTACTAGTTGCCCTGATACATCACAGTAATCATCAATGATTCTCTTTACCTTATTGCATATTGTTTGTTTAGTGGAGGAGAAGATAATGATGTCATCAGCAAATGCAAGGAATGGGATTTTCGTCCCTTGCCTATTTATTTTTATCCCTAAGGAGTTGGTTGCGTCAGCTGATGCGCTTTGCAGTTGGCGTGATAGGATTTCTGCTCCTAGTATGAATAGGAAGGGGGAGAGGGGGTCTCCCTGTCTTAATCCCCTTTTGGGAAAGAATTGCTATGTTGGTCCATTGTTTACCAAGACCGAAAATGATACAGTTTGGGTACATTCCTTTATCCAGTTAGTGAACTGGGTGCAGAATCCGAATTTAGTTAGGTTTTGTAGTAAGAAGTCCCAGTCAACTCTATCGTAGGCTTTTTCCATATCTAATTTCAGCGCAACCCACCCCTCCTTACCCTTTTTTGCTCTGAAGGAGTGGAAAATTTCATGTGCAATTAGTACATTGTCTTGGATGCTTCATTGTTGGGTGAATGCTCCTTGAAGTGGGTGTATAAGTTTTAGGATGATCATTTTTAATCTTTCTGTAAGTATTTTCGATATTATTTTATAAATTGTATTGCATAGGCTAATTGGTCTATAATGATTTGTTGAGCAAGGGTTGTCACATTTAGGTATGAGTGTGATGAAGGTATGGTTTATTTGTTTAAGTAGTTTTCCAGAGTGGAAGAAACTTTTAACTGCTTTGATGATATCCTGGCTTATGATCTCCCAATATTTCTTATAGAATCCAGATGGCATTCCATCTGGGCCTGGTGATTTATCTTCTTTTATTCCCTCTAGTGCTTTTTTTATTTCTTCGTTGGTTATAGGTTTGGTGAGTTGGTCATTATCTTCCTGGTTCACTTCTGCTTGTATTACGTTTAGAATTTCTTGGATTTTACTTTGGTTTATATGTTGTTTTTTGAATCTTTTTTCGAAATGTATTGTATTTCTTTTTTGACATTTTCATGTCTAATGATGAGTGTACCTTCCATGCTTTTGATTTGTTTGATGTTTTTTCCGGTTTCTTCTTCCTGTGGCTATTCGGTGAAAGTAGTTGCTATTTGTGTTTGTTGATGCTATGTGCTTGTGTTTGGCTCTTTGGCCCCAGTATTTTTGTTGGAAGGATAGGAGGCATTCTTTTTTCCTAGTTAGATTGTCCTATTTTTTTAGTTTTTCTTGGTTTAAGTTTGTGAGCATAGACTCTTGCAGTTTTGTTAATTCTTCTTCCACCCTCTTCAATTGCTCAAAGATATTGCAAAATCGGGTCTTATTCCATTCTTTTATTTTTGTTTTTAGTAGTTTTGTTTTTTTTTGTGAGTACATACATATGCGTACCTATAAAATTACTTCTCCATGTTTGTTTCACTAAGTTTGCTAGGTCTTTCCTTTTGGTCCACATCATTTCAAATTTGAATAGTTGTGTTATTTTATTTGTTGAGTTAGAAATATCGAGTGATATGGGACAATGGTCGGATGATGTAAAGGCGTGGTTATGAGTAACCAGATTAGGGTACCATTGTAATATTTGGTCCTTAACTAGTACTATGTCTAGCTTTTCTAGTATGTTATCTTGTGTATTACTGGCTCTGCACCAGGTAGGTTTATTGTCTTTATGAATCTTGGTACGCCACATTCTCATATCTTTATCACAACTTATGTCTTAAATACTCTGTTTGTGATTGTTGAAAAATGATACAAATTACCAAATAATATTATTTTCTTAATAGTTTTTATCATCACAACGCTCTTGATTTTGGTAACGTCCAATCTCACTTTAGAAACACCGGTTTACACACAAATCTAATCTTATTATGTTATTGGAGCCAAAGAGCTCATAACAGATTCGTCAACGTCGGTGCACTTATCATTGATCGAATTTATCAATGGATCCACCGACAACTGATGATGAGGCAACAACGGAGAGTTCACCCTATTTGTTCATATTCCATGACAATCATGGGAACATCATCACGCATGAGCAACTAAAAGAAGACAATTATGAGCAGTGAGCTCGTTCTATTCGAACCGCACTCCAAGCCAAGAAAAAGTATGACTTTATAGACAGTATGCATAAGAAGCCAAATCATGAATCACCGCACATTGAAGATTGGTGGACGATGCATTCGATTATTGTCTCATGGATGTTTAATACCATCGAGACAACCCTTCGTTCCACTATTGCGCACAAGAGAATGCACGCGATCTATTGGACAATATTAAACAAAGATTCTCGATTAGCAATGGACCGCGAATGCATCATATCAAATATTATCTATCTCAATGCAAACAAAACGACGAGCCTTTTGTGAATAATTTTGGTCGCCTAAAGCGATTATGGGATGAATTGGCTGAAATTGATAAGATTTCAGCTTGTTCTTGTGTCGGTTGCAAGTGCCGCCTAACCGCTGAGGTAACTAAACGCAAGGAAGAAGAAAGTCTCCATCAATTTCTTATGGGACTTGATCATGATTCATTTTCTATGGTCCGATCGTCCATTCTTAATTGTGATCCCTTACCAACAATGAACAACGCCTACTCCATGGTTGTCCAAGAAGAAAGAGTGAAGACGATTACTCGTGAAGTTGCTACGAAGCCAGATCCCATCAGTCTTGCGGCACGAGCCGGGACTGGGGGTTCTCGAACCAACAAGTGGAAGAAGAAGGACCCAAATGTGTTATGGCCCCATTGTAACAAGAAGGGGCACACCAAATCGGGTTGCTTTGAATTAATAGGTTATCCTGAGTGGTGGGGTGATCGATCCAAAAGTGTTGGATGAGGCAAGTCCTTAGCCATGGCTAATGCGACTCAAGTTGGCATCCACAATTCAAAAGCTGAAGCAATCGACAATAAAGTAGTCCCGGTTCCGGGTCTTTAACAAGATCAATGGAGTTCTCTCTTAAACTTGCTTAATGGCAAAAAAACTAAATGTGGACAATGTCTTAGTGGTAAGCTAATAGATTTGCCATGGATAAGAGACACATGCACCTCTCATCATATGACGGGGCGTTTGGAGTGCCTTACAAGCATGAGAAATATGAAGCCTTGCTTGGTTCGTCTACTGAACGGGGACGTTATCAAGATTGCCTAGCTAGGCATTCTTGATTTTGGGGACAAGTTGAAACTAAGAAATGTTTTATTTGTGCCTAATCTTGATTGCAATTTGCTATTAGTACCGCATTTGTTGGATGATCAAGATGGTTCGGTATTGTTTACTAAAAGGTTTTGTGTGATATATGACCATAATACGAGGATGCCAATTGGTGCGGGTAAGAAGAGTGAGGGGTTGTATCTTCTAGTTGGTGTCGAGCATGCACAAGTCGATTAGAGACAGTTGCCATCTGGCATCAAAGGCTGGGTCATCCATCATTCAAAGTCATAGAATTGCAATACTCTTGTTGATTGTGAGACTTGCTTTAAAGAAAAACAAACTAGAGACGCATTCTATTTAAGTAAGAATAAAAGCAATTGTTGTTTTGATTTAATTCATTGTGATATATAGGGTCCTTATCGAATACCAACGTCTTGTGGATCTAATTCTTTCTTGACAATTGTGGATGATTTTTCTCGAGCTGTGTGGATTTTCTTATTAACTGGAAAAGGGAAAGTGGCTACTAGCCTGCTACCATGAAAAATTTTGTGGCTATGGTTCAACGTCAATATAGGAAACAAGTGAAAATTGTCCGAGTGATAATGGAGGAGAATTTATTTGTTTGAAATCATATTTTGATGAACATGGAATCATCCATCAAACGTTGGTTGTTGGAACTCCACAACAAAATGGTCGGGTGGAGCGAAAGCACTGACATATTTGAAATGTTGCGCGAGTTGTAAGATTCCATACACATCTTCCAATTTAGCTTTGGGGAAAATGCATCTTGGGAGCGGGATACTTGATCAATCAAACACCGAATATCCAACTATAAGGAAAAAAAACACCCTATTAGATTCTCTATGGTGAGCCTCCTTCATATAAAAATATTCATGTATTTGGTTGTCTCTCCTTCGCGTGTAATCTCAAAGAAGGTGGACATAAATTTCCAAGCAGAACTCGAAAACGTATTTTTCTTGGCTATCCTAATGGGAAGAAGGTATGGTTGATGTATGATTTGGACAGAAAAGATTTTTTTGTTTCACGGGACGTTCGATTTGTGGAATCAAAATTTCTTTTTTCTCTCACAACTTCGGAGACAACTGAGTGAGCAACACCAGGGTTCAGTTCCCGTAACCAATCCTATTATAGCTTTTGATGTCTCACCAAGTGCTTCAACAGAAATTGTCTTAGGTGAAACATTTGAGTTCAGACAAGATGAAATGGGTCGTGCGCAACAACCATTGATGCGTTTGTGTGACTTTGTGAGAAATACAACTTGCCTTATCCCCTCGCCCACACCCGCACAACAATCGCATTCCTCAGGTACATGTTATCTTATCGCTCACTTTGTAAATTGTGATAAGTTGTTCGCACACCACTCTGCTTTTTGGCAGCCATTACATCTACAAAGGAGCCTGACACATTTGCAGAAGTAGTAAAAATTATCGGTGGCGTGAAGCCATGAAAAAGGAGATTGATGCTCTTGAAAATATGAAACATGGTTTGTTATTGATCTTCCTTTAGGGAAGAAAGCCATTGGATAAAATGGATTTACAAGATTAAGTACAATGTCGATGGGAGTGTTGAAAGGTACAAGGCAAGGCTTGTGATTCATGGAAACCGCCAAATTAAAGGAATTGATTACAACGAAACATTTGCGCCAATAATGAAATTGGTCACTGTGCGAACTTGTCTTGCAGTGGCATCCACACTTAGATGGGAGTTCCATCAAATGGATATGCATAATGCATTCTTTCATGGTGACCTAGCAGAGGAGGTGTACATGAAACTCTTACCCGTATTCATTACACTTCCCCGCAAAGTCTGCAAGCTCATGAAATCTCTATATGGCTTGAAATAAGCGCCCAGATGTTGGCTTGAAAAGTTATCAACCGCCTTAAAACAATATGGGTTTCAACAATCTTATTCGAACTATTCCTTGTTTGTATATAGCAATGAAGGAATCCGCCTGAATGTGCTTATATATGTTGATGATTTGGTCATTTTCGGTAACAAGTCTCATCAAATACTTCAGTTTAAGGACTATTTGAGTCAGTGTTTTTATATGAAGGACTCGGGAAAGCTCAAGTATTTTCTAAGGATAGAGGTGTCACGCAATAACACTGGTATTTTTCTTTCACAACGCAAATACGCACTAGATATAATGGCCGAATGTGGGTTGCTTGGTGCTCGACCTTTTGCCATCCCTATGGAGCAAAATTACCGCTTAGGTCAAGCAACAGTGAAGTACTCTATGATCCTGAAGCATATCGTCGTCATGTAGGTCGTTTGGTCTATCTAACTATTACTCGACTCGATATCTTGTATAGTGTGCATATCTTGTCACAGTTTATGCATGAGCCTTGCAAAGAACATTGGTCAACCGTATTGAAGGTTGTTCGATATCTTAAAGGGAAACCTAGAGAAGGCATTTTGCTGAAATCGACTAGTGACCTTCAGCTACATGCTTATTGTGATGCAGATTGGGCTAGTTGTCCCCTTGGTTGTCGCTCTTTAACCGCCTACTATGTGTTTCTTGGCGACACTCTAGTTTCTTGGAAGACCAAGAAGCATCAAACTATCTCACGTTCGTCTGCGGAAATCGGGTATAGAGCTATGGCGTTAACGACATGTGAAGTGAAATGGCTTACTGGTCTACTCAAATCATTGGGAGTTCACTTGTCAAGACCAACTATATTGTTTCGTGACAGTCAATCTACTTTGCACATTGCGAAAAAATTTGTGTTCCACGAGAGAACAAAGCATATAGAAGTTGATTGTCATCTTGTTCGGGATGAAGTTCAGAATGGGACTATTGACATCTTGACAAAAGCTCTATGAGTTCGTCAATTTGAGTTTTTGTTGAGCAAGTTGGGCGTTTATGGCATTCACGCTCTAACTTGAAGGGTGGGGATATTAGGGAGTTATTATTAGCTTAACTAAAATTATTATCGGATGAGATAAAATTAGATTAGCTATAATAGAACTATTTCTTGTGGTTAAGGTTTGAGCATCGTTTATATATATATATATATATGTAAATGTTGTTTACTTGAAAGAGAATAAGAAACATCGGTTTACACACAAATCTGATCTTATTAAAAAGGAAATATTAATTTATTTGGTGAGAGGATAAAAACTGAGTATATTTGAAATACAAACTTTTTTTATTTAATAGAGGGAAAAAATATTGTTGTTTTATTGTTTTTAGAATATATAAAATAATAAGTTTGTATTAATGTGTATTTTTTTTAGTTTCAAAAGAGAATGTCTATTTTAATTTTTTTCCTATAATTTAGGGTGTATTCTATAAATGATTTAAGATTGAATAGTTTAGTTGATTACAGAGTAAGATTGGCTAATACACAAATTTTTATTTAACTATTTTTAATTAAATAGACTATATATAACTAATTTGGACTCATTGTTGTAATTTTTGTTTAAAAGGCTAGATGTTGTGGCGAATGATGGTTGGATTGGTGATAACATGTAGCCGAATTAAATGTGATGACGACACATATAATTTAGACCTCTTCTCTTGTATATATATAGATAGAATGTGACTAATATTAAATAGAGTATTTAGTTTTGTTTGCTAAAAATTGGTTTTTCTTTATACTCATGGTTTTTAAATAATTTTGTTAAAGTGTTTATGTTATGTGCTTCAAATAAGAAGATTTTTTACAATAAAAGACATTAATAGTTGAACTCTATGATATCAAATTAGTAAACTAATTTTTATAAATTTTACCATAGTTCAATTTATGACAAAAACTTGAATAATTACATATGATAATATATAACCATTTTAATTATATGAAATATATAAAAATCCTATTGGATATCATTTATTAAATAAAAAATATTACTTTATATTTATGATAGACATATAAAATATAATTGTGATAATAATAATATTGAAAAGATATTAAATGTGTTATTTTGAGAGAAAATGGGGGGAAAAAGCATGCAAAATATTATTTCATATGTAAAACAGATTTTGTAACCCAATAAATTGAAAGCATTTATTGGAAAAAAACCTAACTTTTAGTGTTAGGGCAAAATGAAAATGCATACCCAGAAAAAAGTAAAATTGTACTCGGTATATAAAATCATACTTTTGTTTTGTAGGTGTTTAAAAAGAGGTTTTTGTTTATAAAGTGATTTTTTTTAAAGTGGTATTTGAATTTGAATATTGGGTGTTATAGGAAAATATGAAAAAAAAAATTAATTTTATTTATAAAATATTTATAATCATTTCACCAAACAGGCCCATAGGAAATGGAATGGTACTCCTATTCTGTGGTCAACAAGCATCCTTTTATTATTAGTTTAGTACCAGCTCCTCTCATACCTTGCTTGCACTCTTCATTTTCTAGCTGAAAAATGAGCTTCGCGTGTCGCTTTCTAGGGCTGTGATGTTGGAATTTAGTGAAGGTTAGTTCAAATTAATCTTTGAAAAAGTCTATGCATGGTTGGTTGCGCAATCCGACTTTGACTTTTAATTTGCAAATCATAACTTTAATTAGTCACATTTGACCAACACCAACGGCGGGAGAACATTTCATGTGCACAAAATAGTCAAGTTAGCACGATTGACCCCATGAGGCAATTGATAATTTATTTTATTGAAAAGATCGACCTTAAAATCAGGAGATTAAATGCACCTTTTTTATACTCTTTTTTATGTATTATGTAGGTTAAATTTGTTTATTTTACACTCTAAACCTTAAAATATAAACCCTAAAACATAAACCTTAAATCTTAATATATAAATCATAAATCATAAACCTTAAATCTTATTTCATATACCCTAAATCCTAAAAGCCTATAACTTAAACCTTAAACTATAAACCTTAAATCTTAAACTATAAACCCTAAATCTTAATTATTAACCGTAATTTAAGGTTTAAAATATAAAACAAATATGTAAAATTTAAAGGATATATAAAAGGGTGCACAATTAGGGTGTAGAAAATTTGTTTTGTATAATAAGGCAATTGATTTTTTTTAAGCATAATCAGGCAACTGATAATTGAGGAATTAGCAAAAAATAGGCCTCTCCCATATTTACATTGCACCATTAGTCCATAAATTTAGAAATTAGCATGAAATGCCTTGCTTATATTACATGGGTATCTTTTTGGACATAAACAATTGCAAAAATGCCTATTTTCCCTAATTTCATATTTATCAGAAAAAGATAAATCAATTTTCATTTTTTCTTTTCTTTTTGTTGCTTCGGGATTGTAAGGGGATTTTTTTAATATGGAAAGTTTACCTTTTTGTAAAAATGGAAAGTTTACCTTTTTTACTAAGCAACAAATTTATTATCCCCCAAAACTGTTCCCTTCCCCCTCCAAATTCCCTCCAAAACCTTCCCCGACATTATTGCAACTAGCCTATCTCTCTGCAACTTTCATCTCTCTCAGTTAGTTTTGGGTCAACTTCTTCCAGTTCTTCAACCAGTTTTACGCCGCCCTCCAATTTCTCTGATTCCTTCCTCTCCGAACTGAACTGAACCTCCATTGTTTACCTCTGAACCTCATAAGAAAAATCCCTAGAAAATGGTAGTGCTTAGAGGCGGTAAAGAATCAAGCCCACTGAAGAGCGGAGAGAAAAGGAGACTAAGCAAGGGTACAAAGCAGAGTGGTTCGAATAGTCGTATTAGGTTAGACTCATCGCTTCTTGAATCAAAACCGATGACGATAGTCAACCACCATACTCCTACTAGAATACATGAAAAGACATGATCAAGAGAAGATTCTGGAGACCGAGTCTCACAACAATCAATCCCAAAAGAAGACTCCAACGAGTTGAGTCTTATCGAAAACATGATAAATGTTGGGGAACATAAATAATATCACACAAGCGTTCAAAAATGACTTGATGTTTCGGTTCACGACCAACCTCACCGCTCAAAGTGAATCCAGATTGAAAAGAGAACGTTACTCTGATCAAAGTTAAGACGAGATTTCCTAGCTGCACTATTGCCTAGATGCACTACTCGAAAAAGGGTATATTAATTATGTGCGACAACAGAACTTATCTCATTAAATTCCAAAACACACATCACATTATAAGCTTTTAGATATATGTTTCGCCATGAGGGACATATATCGAAGGGAATCCTTCCCAAGGTTTGTGACACTAGCTAAGTGCACTACCTCTATACTCGGATAGAGGACGATCATGATCCGCCAGTTGATGTCAGGGTCTCCGATGCCCTCTCAACCAATAATTATCAAGAAACGGCTGGACCCCAGGGTCCCAGTAACATTCCTACGAATACTCGTGCTAACTAAACAGTTCAACACAGTAATAATCTACATCACAGCCATCATGGCCAACATCAAAAACATATATCTATACTAGCGTTGTTCTAGCAGATACAACCTAGTATAATATCATGTTTTAATCATATATATATATAATAGCGATGTTCTAATAGATATACAACCTATTATAATATCCCCTTTTAAATCACAAACAGTTATCAAAACTGTTCCCAACGAAAACAGTAAATCATCCCAAATTAATTAACAACTAAACAATTGATAATTAATTGAAACATGGAATGATGAGCAAGAGCGAACCGCCACTTGCCTTAGATCCGCAGAAGCTTAAAGACGACGAGTTCTTGGGTCCGAAACAGGGACAGATCTGAGACCACAGATTCCTTCGGATCGACCCAAAATGAAACCCTAAGTTAGATTCAATATCCACGTATATGAATCTAAAAGAATACGAAAAGAATCGAGGGAGTCAAGCCTCGCCCAAAGCCAAACACCCAAGAACATACACTCGGACAAGGCTCGCCGCGGGTGCGGCCAGGTTACAGTGGCAAAGGTCGTGACAGATTTTCGATGGAGAACTCACCCAAATCAATTCGTTCGACTTTGATTCGTTATTGGTTTGATCTCCCAACACCTTAGGCCTTTGAATACCACTTAGGAGTACCTTTTTATCACTCAAAGGTATCTCGATCACCTTCTCACACCAAGCTCAAAAGCTTGAACAACAATGGAGAAATTCAGAGGAGAAAACAGAGGAGGAAGGTGAAGTGCCCTTTGACTTTTGAATTCAACCCCCTTTTATAGCCCATTAGTGAGCTTCCTCAGAGGGGACAAGCAAGGAGACCAGCTGGGAACAAGGGGACAACAAGTGGAGCAACTTGCTCGGCCAAGGATAAGATTTTCAAAAATCTTATCGCGACGAAGATGGCTTGCACCGTGGGGTGCGGTGGCGACTCTATTGCCGCCTCCAAATTTGGCTTTCGCCGTGGGTGCGGCCACTTGACCGCAGGGTGCGGTCAAGGCCATTTTTTTCACCCTTTTGTCCGTTTTGACTTTGGGTTAATCTTCTTAACCTCGGGTTAAATATATTCGTACACGAATGACTATTTAACCTTGAACATACGTCAACTGTATTTTGTATTACTCAGAAAAAATATTACAGAGATCAAACATATTACCGAATGTTTGAACTTCTCTGAATTTAATCCGACTTGTAATACGGGAGTTGGAAAAATTCCAAATTATCCTTATAAAATGAGGGATATTACATTACCTCCCCCTTAAAAGAAGTTTCGACCCCGAAACTTGATTATTCTAGGCCGAAAACAACTCGGGAAAGCGTCTAAGCATATCCTCTTCAGTCTCCCAAGTTTCCCAAGTAACCTCGGTCAGACATTGGTAGGGCGATCTTAGAAAATCCCTCTACGAACTGTCTGTAACATCCAGCAAGTCTTGGAAAACTGCACACCTCATTCACATCCTGAGGCCGCTTCCAAATAGCTACCGCTTCGATCTTCTGGGGATCAATCATAACCCTATCCTTACTGATCACATGGCCTAAGAAGGTCATTTCCTTGCTCCAAAAGTTACACTTAGACAACTTCGCGTACAGCCGATTTTGTCTAAGGACTGACAAAATAATCCAAAGATGTTCCACATGAGCTTCCACGCTCGAGGAATAGATCAAAATACCATCGATGAAGACCACCACGAACTTATCCAAGTACTGGCGAAAACATCGATTCACCAGGTCCATGAAAACTACTGGAGCATTGGTGACTACGAACTCGTAGTGACCATATCTCATCCGGAAAGCAATCCTCGAAATATCTTCCTTACGAGTCCTGAGTTGGTGGTAACCAAACCTCAGATCGATTTTGGAAAAGACCTTTACTCCCTGCAATTGATCCAACAGATCATCAATCCTTAACAACGAATATTGACTCTTGATCATGACTTTATTCAACTCTCGCCAGTTGATACACAGTCAAAACGATCCATCTTTCTTCTTGACAAACAAAACCGGGGCACCCCAAGGTGATGCACTCGGCCTTATATAATCCTTGTCAAGAAAATCCTCGAGTTGCTTCTCCAACTCTTATATCTCAGCAGGAGCCATCCGATACGGTGCCTCGGAAATCGGCGCGGTACCAGGCTCAAAATCAATCCACGTCACACTACGGGTTAACCGGGAATATCTTCTGAAAAGACATCCGAAAAAATTCACAACAATCAGAATATCAAGAACTGAAGGTTCATCTTTCATGGGCGGATCCAGGTGGCAAAGGTACCCGACACAACCTTGTCGAAGTAGCTTAAACGCAGCCATCACAATGATAAGTCTGCCGTTATCAGCGTCATTCCGACCCTTAAATCTGCATACAAACTGGCCCCCAGATGACACTGTCACAGTTCTTGAATTAAATCGATGACCGCCCCATAACGCGTCAACCCATCCATACTGAGAAAAATATCGTATGGAACCATGGCTAATCAAATTAAATCCGCCTCGAACTCCTTACCCTAAATGGTAATCGGAATTTCCAAAAGGCGCTTGGTTCCAACTAAATGGTCACCATCTTGGACCAGCCCACTACATGGTTCACAAACGGCCCACTAGTGGCTCCGAACCCAGGCCCAACCATTTCCAGCATCCACTGTTGTCATGAGCCGCTGTCCATCCATCTCAACCCATCCTTGGTGGCTCCACCTAATTAATAGGCAGCCATCTCCAAGAGATTGTTGGTGAGTCTCGAACACGAGACCTCATCCCATACCAAGCAACGAAACACTAACTTGGTATAAACCAAAGGTTCATATATAAGAAGAGTTACAACAAAAGGTTCACAATCTCGTTGCACACACAACTTAACTTACTACACAACTATCCAAAACGAAAGACTGGGTAACACCCAAATCAACAACATACCAACATAAGGTAATAAACACTTTAAGCATATGGAGCATCAAGTCCATCCGCCTCACGCATCTCGTAAAGGCGTTGACCTTGACTCCCAGAAGCCACTGGGGCTTTCCCCTTGTTCTGTGCAGCTGTCTGCATTGAAGGACTAGGAGCTTCCATCGGACTGAACCTGGGTCGGTTGTTCTAATTAACAGACCCCTGACGTGACTCCGCTCCCTCCTGCATTCCCTGCCAACAGAACCTCTGCAAATGTTCTTCCTTTCCGCAACCAAAACACGTCTTCCTTTCTTTCTGACACGCAAGGCTTTTGTGCCCAGTTACACCACAATTGTGACACTGGATTGGTCTCTTGCCCTGACCCGAACATTGCGTAGACCCATCATGAGTCATATCCATTTTTGCTCGGCCAGATTTGGCAAAGTCAGATGGTGGCGCGGAACGTTTAAACCCACTTGCCTGAGGCTGGTTCTGCACTTGCCTCTGGCTATTATGTTTCTTGGTCGACTCCTCCAGAGTCACCTCCAACTTATAGGCTGCATCCACGTACTGCTCCAAGGTAGAGCATCCGTGATGCACCATCAGTGGCTTAATATCTGGATTCATCCACTCGTGGAAATACCAGATCTTTTGCTCCTCGCTGGACGCTTCCGTCCCAGCATATTGCAGTAGATGGTTGAACTTGGTCGCAAGCTCAGTCACTTTTAATCCATCTGTCTTTGGATACAAAAACTCTTTGTACTTCTCTTCCCTCATAGCTCGGGAAAAGAAACGATCAATCATCTTTGACTTGAACATTCTCCAGTTCAAATCAGGATGATCAGCTAGATCGGTGTTCTCCCACCATTCAGTAGCATCTTCCTTCAATTGAAGGGAAGCAATGTGCACTTTCTCCGCTTCTGTGCACTCAACATTACAAAACAACCGTTCCATATGTGAGAACCAATGAGCCACTCTGACTGGCTCTCCTTTTCCATCATACCTGTCAGGCCTCATAGAGTTAATGGCTTTTAGGGCTCGGCCATAATCACCTCTATTCCTGACTGCCTCTTCTCGGTGTACATGGACATCTTGTTCCTCAAGCCTAGGAACTACTGGAGGAATTGGCACAGCCTGTGCCTGAGGTGCGTTTGGTCGCATTATTTCCGTAATCGCTTGCATTACAATACCCCGTATTGCTTCAATTGATGTTGCATCAAACACCACTGGAGCATCGGCCTGAGCTTGGCCATTGCCTCCTGGATTATTGTGAGAAACAGACTCGCGTTCCTCCACAGGGTTCATAACATTCCTCATGTTTGGTCTGGGGTCATTACTCGGCCCAGCACCAACACGGATAGTGTTCCTCGTGTTCACCATCTATTTATCGATCAAATTCCAAGGAATTCACACATTAATATCTTCCAATATACTTAACGTAATGAAATCAACTTAGAAGAGATCAAACTAGATAAATTTCATTAGATGAACTTCAAACCGAGTTACTAGGTTCTACAACCTCAAATCATAACGAGGAAACTGGGAATTCAAGCCTTACTGGAGATGGCGAAACCACCTCGGCTTCTTCTGAGTCCCTCTGAAAGAACAGAATGCACCCATATTCTACGGGTGACGAGAAGAGAGTTAGTCTTTCTAAATATGGAAGTTCGTTTCCATATCAGACTAAAGATAAGGCACGACTATGAACGGTTAAAATTTTCATTTGAAAATTCAGAGCCTTAGAAAATATTTCTTAGTTTCAAACGAGTAAACGGTTTTATAAAAAATTTCGTTCCAAGAAAATGTTTTAAAACCCACCCGAAAAAAAATTCCGGCTCTGATACCAAGTCTGTAACACCCCCAAATAACCTTTTGAAAGGTATTACCGCCAGTGACCTCAGACGTTCTGTCCGATGTCACCCAAGGCTTTACCAGTTGATATAAATCATCAAGCAACAGTTATGATACAAAATACCATAACTTTCATTTAAACCAAAGTCTCGGAATTACAACATAATTCCAAATACATCAGAAATACAGCGTAAGTCCTTACACAAAACATATTTAACACAGCAGAAGTCTTTTAAAATAATTAACAAAGGGTCTTGATTGCAATGATCACCCGTACAGGATTCTCAACCTGAATAAACTTGTCAAAACACTGTTCGCCTCTATAGTCGTTCTAGCCTTCACGGGATGGCAACTTATCTGATGTGCCGAATCAAACGGATGACACCAGCCAACCATGCAGAGAACAATTATGGTTGGTTAGTCTAATGAAAGACTAAGCAAGGGTACAAAGCAGAGTGGTTCGAATAGTCGTATTAGGTTAGACTCATAGCTTCTCGAATCAAAACCGATGACGATAGTCAACCACCATACTCCTACTAGAATACATGAAAAGACATGATCAAGAGAAGATTCTGGAGACCGAGTCTCATAGCAATCAATCCCAAAAGAAGACTCCAACGAGTTGAGTCTTATCGAAAACATGACAAATGTTGGGGAACATAAATAATATCACACAAGCGTTCAAAAACGACTTGATGTTTCGGTTCACGACCAACCTCACCGCTCAAAGCGAATCCAGATTGAAAAGCGAACGTTACTCTAATCAAAGTCAAGACGAGATTTCCTAGCTGCACTATTGCCTAGCTGCACTACTCGCCCAAGGGTATATTAATTATGTGCGACAACGGCACTTATCTCATTAAATTCCAAAACACACATCACATTATAAGCTTTTAGATATATGTTTCGCCATGAGGGACATATATCGAAGGGAATCCTTCCCAAGGTTTGTGACACTAGCTAAGTGCACCACCTCTATACTCGGATAAAGGACGATCATGATCCTTCAGTTGATGTCAGGGTCTCCGATGCCCTCTCAACCAATAATTATCAAGAAACGACTGGACCCCAGGGTCCCAGTAACATTCCTACGAATACTCGTGCTAACTAAACAGTTCAACACAATAATAATCCATATCACAGCCATCATGGCCAACATCAAAAACATATATCTATAATAGTGTTGTTCTAGCAGATACAACCTAGTATAATATCATGTTTTAATCATATATATAATAGCGATGTTCTAATAGATATACAACCTATTATAATATCCCCTTTTAAATCACAAACAGTTATCAAAACTGTTCCCAACGAAAACAGTAAATCATCCCAAATTAACTAACAACTAAACAATTGATAATTAATTGAAATATGGAATGATGAGCAAGAGCGAACCGCCACTTGCCTTAGATCCGCAGAAGCTTAAAGACGACGAGTTCCTGGGTTCGAAACAGGGACAGATCTGAGACCACAGATTCCTTCGGATCGACCCAAAATGAAACTCTAAGTTAGATTCAATATCCATGTATATGAATCTAAAAGAATACGAAAAGAATCAAGGGAGTCAAGCCTCGCCCAAAGCCAAACACCAAGAACACACACTCGGACAAGGCTCGCCGCGGGTGCGGTGGAGCCTCTTTCGCGGGTGCGGCCAGGTTACAGTGGCGAAGGTCGTGACAGATTTTCGATGCAGAACTCACCCAAATCAATTCGTTCAACTTTGATTCGTTCTTGGTTTGATCTCCCAACACCTTAGGCCTTTGAATACCACTTAGGAGTACCTTTTTATCACTTAAAGGTATCTCGATCACTGTAATATCCCGTATATTTGTACGAATAAATTTCAAATTTTTCTTAAGCCATATTGCTAGTCAGATTAATTTTGAAGAGATACGAACATTCTGTGTAATGTTTGGCTTCTGTAATATTTTTCTGAGCAATATAAAATACAGTTAACGTATTTTTGGGTTAAATGATCGTTCGTGTATAAATATATTTAACCCGGGGTTAAGTAAAATTTACCACTTAAGGTAAATAAGGGCAAAGTGGGAATTCGGCCCATGCCTTAGCCAAAAATCAGCAAACATTTCAACAACTTACAAGCCAACTTGAGGCAGCTGGAAACTAGCTTGGATGACTCATCGGGGCTACTTGGCCTAGCTTGGACACCTCTTGGTATACTTGTCTTCAGATTAGTCTTCGTGGTTTGCCAATAAATGAAGAGACGAAGTCGTGGGAGAAGCCAGAAGTCGGCTCCTCACCATCTTCTTCTGTCAAAAGCCCAGAAATTCAGCATCTGGCAAGCATTTTGGCACGGCTGGTTTGCCTATAAAAGGAGAGGCGAAGTCGTGAGAGAAGCCAGAAGTCGGCTCCTCACCACCTTTTTCTATCAAAAACCCAGAAATCAGCACTCTGAGCTGAACTTTGAGCTCGGTTTGTGAACGATTCTGTCATTCGTTCGAGTAGATAGAAGTTGCATCTTGAAGGTGTGGTGTAGCTTAAAAGGGTGAGAAGATTAGCCAAGCTCGATTCGAAGTATAAGTCGATCGAAAGTTGGTAAGAAAACCCTTGAAGCTCACTGTTTTCAACCTCTGAAATTCATGATTTTTGCTGAACTTTGAACCCGATTTGTGTGGTCATCTCGACCTTGTTTCGATCCATTTTCAGGAGGTTATTAGAGCTTGTTGGTAGCTTAAGAGGGTGGTAGACTCGAACCAAGAAGAATCGAAGCCTAAAGGGGTCGATTTGGGTGAGTTCTCCTCGTTGCCACCGCTGTCTTTCGCCCCTGCCTGTGCACCGCACCCCGCGGCCCCATGACCGCCGCACCCCGCGGCAAGCGTGGTTCATGGTGCCGAGTGTGTGTTTTGGGTGTTTAGGCATGGATCGAAGCTTGGTTCCTTGATTCGTTTCGTATTCCATTAGATTCGTATATATAGATATTAAATCTAATCTAGGGTCTTGTTATGGGTCGTTCCATATGAATTTATTATCCAGGATCTGTTCCTGTTCCAGACTCGGAAACCCTTTAATTCTAAATGTGCGAAGCTTTCGTCGGATCTAAGGCAAGTGGCGGTTCGCTCTTGCTTATCATTCCATATTTCCATTAATTATCAATTGCTTAATTGTTAATTAATTTGGATTGATCATTGTTCATGTCTGAGAATAGTTTTATGAAACTATCTTTGGAAATTAAAATGGATATTATAATAGGTTGTATATCTGCTAGAACAACGCTATTATATATATATATACCTAGATTGAAATATATCTATGATGTTAGCCGTGATGGCTTTAGTATGATTATTTGACTGTTCTGAACTGTTTAGTTAGAACGAGTATTCGTAGGAACGTCACTGAGGCCCTGGAGTCCAGTCGTTTCTTTATAATCAGGTAGAGAGGTGGCTCGTCCCCACCTAATACCAATTGGATGGTCATGACCTACCTCTTTACTCGGGTGAAGAGGTGGTGCACTTAAACAGTGTCATAAATCTTGGGAGTGTTCCCAAAAGATCTCTCATCTCGGGACGAGCTGATCCTAAAAGTTTATAACGTAATTGTGTGTTTTGGAATTAAATAAGATAAGTGCCGTAGGTTCGCACATGATTAATATACCTCGACGAGTAGCGCAGCTAAGTAATAGTGCGGCTAGGAAAACTCGTTTAGACTTGAATGTAGTACGTTCTCTTTCCAATCTGGAGTCGTATCATGCGGTGATTCGCATTATACGGTGAGGTTGGTCGTGAACCGAAGCATCTCAGTCAGTTTTTAACGTTATGTATATACATATGAAACTATAATGTTCCAGACAATTGTCATGTTTCCGAAAGACTCAATCTTTTGGAGTCTTCTCTTGGATATTTTCCTATAAGACTCAATTCCGTTGGAGTCTTCTCTTGATCATATCTTTTGATATATTCCAGTAGAAGTATGGTGGTTGACTATCGTTATCGGTTATTATTCGAGAAACGATGAGTCTAACCTAATACGACTACTCGAACCTTCTGCTTTGTACCCTTGTATAGTCTTTCATTAGACTAACCCACGAACATTGTTCTCCGCATGTGGGCTGGTGTCATCCGTTCGATTCGGCACATCAGATAGAACGCAGATATGAGGAGACTAGATTGACTATGAAGATGACGGTTGTTTTGATGTTTTAATGATTTTAATCAGGTTGAGATCATTGGGCAGGTGATCATAGAGATCACAACCCTTTTTGTAATATTTTAAGAAAGACTTCCGCTGTGTTTGATTTAACTCTGTATATTTGTCCTATTCGGGATTGGGATGTAATCTCGGGATTCATGATTTAATTAAATATTACAATGATTTTATATCATTTGTATTTCATGATTTGTGTATTTCCGGTAAAGCCTTGGATGGCTTCGGTAAGGAACACCGAGGTCACTGGTGGTAATACCTTTCCAAATGGGTTACGATTTGGGGGTGTTACAATCACCTTCTCACACCAAGCTCAAAAGCTTGAACAACAATGGAGAAATTCAGAGGAGAAAACAGAGGAGGAAGGTGAAGTGCCCTTTGACTTCTGAATTCAACCCCCTTTTATAGCCCATCAATGAGCTTTCTCAGAGGGGACAAGCAAGGAGACCAGTTGGGAACACGGGGACAACAAGTGGAGTAACTTGCTCGGCCAAGGATAAGATTTTCATAAATCTTATCACGACGAAGATGGCTTGCACCGCGGGGTACGGTGGCGACTCTGTTGCCGCCTCCAAATTTTGCCTTCGCCGCGGGTGCGGTCAAGGCCATTTTTTCACCCTTTTGTCCGTTTTGACTTTGGGTTAATCTTCTTAACCCCGGGTTAAATATATTCGTACACGAACGACTATTTAACCTTGAACATACGTCAATTGTATTTTATATTACTCAGAAAAAATATTACAGAGATCAAACATATTACCGAATGTCTGAACTTCTCTGAATTTAATCCGACTTGTAATACGGGAGTTGGAAAAATTACAAATTATCCTTATAAAATGAGGGATATTACAGGTTTTACCTCCTTGAATAGGCTATCTCCCTCTACTTCTTTACCATCTTTTCTCTGCAAAAAGCTTTCAACTTTCATGGTAAAATTTTTAATTTCTTACCGTTTCTTGCTCTTTTCGTTTCTCATGGCTTTTTCAAGATCCAAAAAAAGTTGAGGCTCGTCCGGCGGACCCAGTGAAGATAGAAACGACGTCACCCCTTTGGGACTTCTTAGCCCTAAGGATTCCTTGGCCAGCACCCTGACTCAGTCGGAGTTAAATAGGATCCTAGAAGAAGGATTGTTTCCGGTCGGGACAATAGCACGTCTCCCGCATCCTCACGAGCGATCCGATTGGCACCGGGAAGGTTGGGTCTGCTTTAGTTAGTATCCCTTTAAAGTTGATCATTCTTTCCCCTTCTCTAGTCTTGTCCAAAACTTTTTAGCCGTCTTGAAGCTTGCCCCTTGTCAAGTTATGCCTCACGCATGACAATTGCTTAGAGTAGTTGACTTGTTGGTCTCTAGTTTTGACGTTGGTTTTGATTTCGATGCTATGTGGTACACTTATTATTTAAGTAGTCGAGGGTCGTCTAGGTTCCAACTGCACCTTCGGCGGGGTAGGTCACCTATTGCCTTGAACCTTGATGTTAATGACCGTAGAAGGAGATCCCAGTTTTTCTTCGTGGAGTGAAAGTCGCTTGAAGGGGGTGTTGATTGCTCTTTCTTGATGTCGGATTGGAGGAAGACATGTATCGTATTTGTCCTTTCAGATTTTTTAGCGGATGTATTCTAAACTTTCACAACGGAAACTTTAGCATTGCTCGCCCTTCTTGAGGTCGATCGCTCCTTCAAGAACACTAACTTTTTGGCATCCAACCTCATAGACATGTCGACTCCTTCGACTTCCATAACAAAAGGCACATGTTCATTCCTACAGGTATGTGTTTGGTTAGTTTTTGGGCTCATCGTTTGCTTACTATGTTACACTCTCCTAACAGCAACTCGTGGCGGAAGGTCGAGTGCCCGCCTTTCCAGAAAGAGCCTCATAGAACATAAGATCACTGCGGCTAAGGCGTCGACTAAGGCTATCACCTTGGATTCGCCATCGTCAAAGACCTCTAGGGCGAAAAGGAAGGTGAATGTTGCTACCGAAACATTAGTGGGTGAACTCAAGGATAGGTCTTTGGGCGACTTGCTTCAGCCTCTGGACCTTGAGGCTAGGAAAGAGATCGGAGACCTGCACCTGATTGATTGTATTAACGAGGCGGGGGCAGCAGCCTTGAAGGTATGCGCAGAGTCATTTGTATGTATATATGCATTTTTTATTGATATGTGATTACATGATCTTTTGTGTGCATGCCCTTTAGGATTCCATAGTGGCATTTTCGACCATGCATGCGTTAAGCAATTGGGCCGACAGACGTATCGCCCAGGTTGAAGGTCAGCTTAAGGCGGCTAATAGTCGTGTGAAGGCGGCTGAGAGTAAGCAGACCTCCACTGAGAAGAAACTAAAGCAAGTCCAAGCCCGATTTGAGGAGTTAGAGAGCAATGTCAAGGCACTTCGAATGAGGGATGCTCAGATCGCCATTGATGTTGGGGCATATTATTGCATCAAGTCTCATGTCGAGATGATGGAGGAGTATGTTGCGGGGACCCATTATGCCTGGAATATTGAGGATGAGAAGGCTAGTATGGATCTTCTCTATCCCAATAGGAATCCTAGCGACAAGCTCTTCAAACTTGTTGGTATGGGCGAGGATGAGCAGAAAGAGGAAGACGATCTTGAGGCAAAAAAAGATGTTGTTAAAGGTGCCTCCTGTGACGGCAAAGGTTCAAGAGACCATTCCTGCAAATGTCGAGGAGAGGTCAGGTGAATCTTGATTTATTTCTGTGTAATAGTAGTGATAGTGACTTGCTCGTGTCGTGTTGTTGACGCTTTGACTTTGATGTTTTGTGTTGTGCCCCATCGTGGAGATGGGATGGATAATTGTTTTGGCGACCCGTCCGCCATCGCGGATTACGTATTATGAATGTTATGTTTTCCGCATACCTTGTTGTTGTTCGCTTTGTTTTGCAGGTGGACTTGTCAGTCGCGTCCCGATTGAATCATGTGGTATTGGTCGAGTTGACATGTGATTGTGGTTGTTAGTATGACATGTCGTGTAGTTCCAGGGAAGAGCGTTGTAGTATTTGTATAAGATGTGTACCTTTATTTAGGACAGGTCTTGTAAACATGTATCTTGTTTTTGTTCTTCTATTCCTTGTGTGTCGATCGATCGTGTAGTGTGTAAGCGCTTTATTATATGATAGTGTTTGTTGCACAATTGTGACTTTGTCTTGAGGCCTCTTGTCGTATTTCTGTTCAAGACACTTGGCAAAACATATAGAAAAGGTCAAAGGGCGACCGTTGGGTGTGAACCCAACGACCCTCCAATGCTTAAGTTAGTAAAGTGTTGGATAAATATAATCGACTGAATCTAAATGAAATGCAAAGTACAAGATTTCAAAAGTGATACAACTTCAAGTGGGTTGCGTTCCAGCTTTGCAGGAGTGGTTGTTCGTATTTCGTCTCGAGTCCATATGCTCCCTGACCGATAATCTTTTTGACAAGATACGGCCCTTCCCTTTGAGTCCCCAGTTTTTCATCTACTGGGTCCCGAGTATTTTGGAACACCCTCCTTATGACCAATCTCCTACTTTGAAGACCTTGACGCGAACATTTTTGTTATAGCTCCTGGCGACTTACAGTTGATACCTTACCATTCGTATCCTAGCTTTTTCACTAACTTCATCTACGGTGTCTAGGTTATAGGATAACTCGATGTTGTTCTGCTCCAAGGTTTGTAGCCCATACCTAGCTGTTGGGATGAGGAGTTCAACAGGTATGACTGTTTCGCTCCCATAGACCAATGAAAAGGGGGATTGTCCGGTTGCGTTCTTCGGGGTGGTCCTATCGGACCACAATATCAGGGGGAGTTCATCTGCCCATGTGAGACGCTTCTTGAGATTGTTTATGATGATCTTGTTACTCGACTCGGCTTGGCCATTAGATTGTGGGTATCGTGGTGTGGACGTGACCAAGTTGATGTTCCATTGTTTGCAAAAGGATCGTGTCTTGCTGCCGATGAATTGGGAGCCATTGTCGCATACCATTTCTGATGGAACGCCAAATCTGTGTAGGATGTTACGCTTTATAAATGAAATGACGTGCTTTTCTTTTACCTCTCGATATGTTTCAGCTTCAATCCATTTAGAAAAATAGTCAGTCACATCAAGGAAAAAGACGCGTTATCTTGATGTTGGTGATAGTATTCCTACAATGTACATTCCTCATCTCATGAATGGCCAAGATGCTAGCGTCGGGTGTAGCATTTTCGATGGGTGATGGGTGCATGCCGTTGGCAGGCGTCGCATTTTTTGACGTAATCCGTTGCATCTTTGTTCATTGTCGGCCAATAGTATCCTATCCTAAGAGCTTTACCTGATAGGATACGTCCTCCAGTGTGGTTTTCACATTCTCCGTCGTGTAGGGATTGTAGGACGCGTCTGACTTCGGTTGTTTTTAGGCACTGTAGGTATAACCTTGTGACAGATCGTTTGAACAAGATATCGTCTTTTAGGTCAAAGGTTGTTTTGCTCGTACCTTAAGTTTCTTGGCTTCTCCTTTGTCCATTGGGAGTGTGTTGTCTTTTATCCATTTGATGTAAGATGTAGTCCAGTCGTCTTGATTGTTTATGACATCATTTTCGGTGTCGTCGCCTACTTCCGCTGAGTTTACTTCTTCCAAGGGCAGTTTGTCTACTGCTTGAGTGTCGTCACAGCTGGTCGCTTTGTGGGTTTTGGGGACTGCTGGAGTTGTGACGTGTGCCAGTGGGATGTTGCAAAAGTCGTTGGGGTATAGGGCCAACCCGAGGTTTGCTAAGGCGTCGCCTTGAGTGCTGAGGTCGCGTAGGACTTGCTTGATGGTGAAATTCTGGAACTTGTATGTTAATTTTTTGATGACGTCCAGGTAGGCCATCATCCTGTCATCTTTAGCGGCATACAACCCTTGCACTTGATTGACAATCAGAAGGGAGTCGCATATCACTTCAATGCTTTGGATTGCGAGGTCTTGTGCGAGCGTTAGTCTGAACATGAGTGCTTCATGCTCTGCTTCGTTGTTGGTCATGTCCCATTCGCACCTCACAGCTTGGGCTATATGGTCCCCTTGTGGTGATTTTAGTACAACTCCTAACCTGACTCCTCTTATGTTTGATGCTCCATCTGTATGGAGTTGCTATGTGCCTCTGTCCTCTTCGATCGTTAATTGTGCAGCTTCCTTCGCGGCTTCTTGTTCTAGTATTGGACTAAAATCAGCCATAAAGTCTGCCAAAGCTTGAGACTTAATTGATGTCCTTGGCTCATATTTGATGTCGAAACCACTCAAGTGTACTACCCATTTGGCCATTCATCATGTCAATTATGGTTTCCTCATGATGGCTTTCATGGGATGGTTAGTCCGTATAATAATAACGTGTGATTCGAAATAAGGCCTTATCTTGTTTGAGGCCATTACTAGAGCTAAGACTAACTTTCCAAGCGATGTGTACCTTGTTTTGGTCGAGAGTAGGGAGTGACTCATGTAGTAAACTGGAGATTGCTTTCCGTCTTCTTCTCTTGTCAGGACTGCACTTACTACCGACTCCGATACTGCCAAGTACAATGGTAGTGGCTCATCATCCTTTGGTTTTGCTAGTAGCAATGGACTTGCCAGGTATGTCTTCAGGTTTTGGAAGGCTTGTTCGTGTGCTGCCGTCCATTCAAATGAATTATTCTTCTTCAGAGCCTCATAGAAAACCCTACATTTGTCAGAGGATTTTGATATGAACCTATTGAGCGTTGCTATCCTCCTTGTTAACTTTTGGACGTCCTTGACGCATCTTGGGGATCTTAAGTTAATGATCGCCTTGATCTGGTCCAGGCTTACTTCTATCCCTCATTAGGTCACCATGTATCCTAGGAACTTTCCTGAGGACACTCCAAAAGAACACTTGGTTGGATTCAGCTTCATGTTATACCTCTTTAACACTTCAAACGCTTCTTTTAGATGTCCGATATGGTCTTGTAGTGCTTTTGATTTGACCAGCATGTCGTCTATGTATACTTCCATGGTGTCCCCAATCTGATCTTTGAACATCTTGTTGACGAGTCGTTGGTATATGGCCCCTGCATTTTTCAATCCAATGGGCATGACTTTGTAGCAATACATAACTTGAATGGTTATGAAAGCTGTTTTTTCTTGGTCGTCTAGGTCCATTAGGATTTGGTTGTATCCACTAAACGCATCCATGAATGTAAGCATTTCGCGGCATGCAGTCGCGTCGACCATCGCATCGCTGTGTGGCAGGGGAAAGGAGTCTTTGGGACATGCTTTGTTTAGATCTGTGAAGTCGATGCAGACTCTCCATTTTCCATTTTTATTTTGCACCACGATGACATTTTTCAGCCATTCGGGGTATTTAACTTCCCTGATTTTACTTGTTTCTAACAAGTTTCTGACTTCGTCGTCCACGATTTTATTCCGCTCTGGTGCGAACTTCCTTCTCTTTTGTTTGACCGGAGGATAAGTCGGATCTACATTCAACTTGTGAGTGATAATATCGGGTGAAATTCCCACCATATTCTCATGTGACCAGGCAAAGCAATCAGTGTTAGATCGTAAAAGTGCCACTAGGCTAGCAGTCAAGTGTCAAGAATTTTATCTGTTGGTTGATTCTGCCGGCATATGTTGTTAACACTATTTCGCCAAGGGTATGTTTGACTTTCACACCGAACCCAACTAGTGGAGTTGACTTTCGAGTAGATCGTCCTTGCTTAAATCCATACCCTTCAAGGCATCTAGGGTCAACAAGTTGGTGGAGCTACATGTGTCTATTAATACTCGGCGTATGAGACAGTTACCAATTGATAAAGAGATTACCAGACCATCATGGTGGTCGCCTAGCTCCTTAGCTTCGGAGTCATCGAAGGTGATGGCAGGCACGTTTACTGCTTGTGGTCGTCTTGTCTCTGATCGGATTGGTCTGTCGCCTTTGCTTTCCTTGGTGTATCTTTTGGCGTCTGAGTATGTGTTTCCACATAAGTCCGACCCTCCTGAGATAGTTTTTATAATTTTAGTGTGTACTGGAGATGAGGGTCGGTCGATTGTTACCTGGTCTCTTCGATCTAGTGTCGCTTTGGCTTTGTCGGAGATGATATCGCGCAAGAGTCCTTGCGCGAGGAGTCTTGCGACTTCCTTGCCCAGGGTGATACATTCATATGTTGTATGACCATGATCTTCGTGGAAATCACACCATCGGCCCATATCTTTCTTGGAATCTGGCTTGTCGCTCTTCTGATGCCATCTTACGTCTTTCCCATACATGTCGAAACTCTTGACGAGTTCCGACACTAAAATGTTAAAGTTGTAGGAATGGACCTTCGGGGGCAGAGCTGTGTTGTTCTTCCAGTCTTGATTCATGTCATAAGAGTTATTTACCTGATTTGGATCGCTTTGTCCCTTGGGTATAGTTGGTGTCGCCTGTCACATCGATGATCCGAAGATGACCTTCGGTCGACTCGATCAGGACTTTTGTTTGCTTTTGTAGGCCCTTCGTCTTCTTCTAACCTGACTTGGGCCATGGCCTTAGCTTGAACATCTTTGAAGCTTCGGCACGTGTATTTGGTATGTTTGCGATAGAGTTCACTACCTCTGACCAACCCTCGACGAAAGGCTTCGACGTTAGGATGTCACAATGTGGAATCGCGACCTTCTCCTTGTTGTACATGTTAAGATAATCTCTTAGGGGTTCACCGTACATTTGTACAATCGATATAGGTCGCTTGATTGCTTCTCCAGTCTCCGACTGCCGGCAAACTGGATTTTGAATGAATTGACCATATCGGCGAACAATGTGATCGAACCATGCGGCAAGTGCATGAGCCAAGTTAGTGCGGGTCCCGCGAGGGTCGTGGCAAAACTTATGCACATGACCGCTTCACGATTCCCTCTTGGAATAGAGATAGTCATTAATTTTTGTTTGTAAATAGAGATATGATCGGCGGGGTCCCCGGTCCCATCGTAGTTGGGCATGTTAGGGACGTGGAACTTCTTCGGGATTTCGACGCATGTGATTGCCTCCACGAAGGGTGAGTCTTCGTATTCATCGATCGCTTCTTTTTCAATCGGTTGTGGGACTCTTGGAATCTGAGCGATGCAATCATCCAAAGCCTTCATATGCTCGTTGATGGCTTATTGTATGAAGGTTTGGAGACCCATCGGTATGGCAACCTGTGGAGGGGCTACTCGAGTCTCGGTGGGCTCGATCGCGGAAACTGGAGTTTTAGTCATGAAAGCACTGACTGGGGGAGTTTGAAATGTATCGATAGGTTGCACGACGCTCTGAGTGATTGGTGCAATGGGCGTCGAGATTGTCCCATCCATGTTGAGACGCATTTGGAGGCCTTCGGTGTTGACTACACGCCTTGATCCCCCTTGGGGCCGAAGCAGCCAAGTTCACCTGTGATTTCAAAAGTTCATTTTCATGGGTTAGTCATGCAATTTCAGCTTTAGATTGGGTACTTAGGGTTTTGGTTCTTAGGCGTTGCTAAGCCAGTTCCTCTTGGAGGACGCTCGTGCTTTTCGCTAATTCTTGGATTTTGGTGTCCAAGATGAGCGGATTGACGGCGTCCTCGGTTTGATTTCCGAATAGGATGTCGGTTTGGACCTAGTCTTCAGCGAGGATCATGTGATTCCCGGAATCGGCCATGATTGGATGTTGATTGGATCGTTGATTGGCTAGATGCCCCACGGTGGGCGTCAAATTGTTTTGGGGCAAAAAGATCGAACCGACCTAAATCTCTTTGAGAAGGGCAACTAGACAACAATAAGATTGAAATACCCAGACAATCCAAATCAACTAAAAATCTAGACGAAATAAGATTAAACGAATGCGAAAATAAGCTTATTTCCTTCAAGTGGGAGACTAATCGAATCAAGAAATTTAGTCGGTCGTCGCTTCAATGCTAGAACAAGAGAATGAACCATAGAACAATTCTTCATAGTGAACAGAATAACGGTAGAATATTGCTTGTATTCAGTAAGACTGATAGTGTCCCGTTACATGATAATTATTCTCATATTTATACTATTTCTACGCCTAAGTCGGTTAAAGGATCATCCGAGATTCGCGGAGGTCGTCCCTCTGCATAATGGTCGCCCCGAGATCCTCCCTAACGTCTCCCAGCGTCAACGTTCATATATGTTTATCTCACCCAGATCTTCTAGAAGGCAGCTTGGTCCAAGCTATTGGGCCGATCCAGGGGTTGAATAAAAACGAGGCCCAACATGTACCATGGGATGAGGAAAAGGCGGTGGTGGAATATATTGTTGGGCTCCCTCCTTATATTAGGAAGTGAACTTGGCCCAAGAACAAGATCAAAGCTCATGTCCAAGGTAAAGAAAGATCAAGAAGAAGAAGTGTCTAGAATTATCAAGATAAATGGCTAGATTAACTAGGCAATTGGATAAGGATTAGCATAGAAAATATATACCTTGTAACTAGTGCATGCTTATCCATTTGAACCAACCCCCCATTCCTATAAATAGGGGAAGGTGTTGCAAATTGGAGCATCAAGCAAACAAGAAACAATCAAGTGTGGGTGAGTGAGTGAGGTTTGTAGTGATTGAGCTATTAAGCTCAAGGGAGCATGAGTTTGAGTCCTCGGGTGGGTGAAGAGTGTAAGTTAAAATTCGGGTGAGTATCCCACACACAAATTACTTAGTCTTGTATTTGTCTCTTTCCTTATATATAAAAAACTAGGAGTGTGTTTGTATTTCGCATCTTGCCCATCTTAATCACACGAAGAGGGAAAAGGCTATTTTTCCCAACAGTGGTATCAGAGCCATGCAAGAGGAGATAAAAGCCTTGCATGAGAGCCCAACATATAAGCAGGTGAGATCCATGCAGGAGGAGACAAAAGCCTTGCATGAAGACCATATTCATGAGCTAGCAAAATGGAAGCATGTGCTAGAGCGCACAGACGTGGAGACGGCCGAACATATTTCCAAGAGATCAATATCAATGTATGCCTTTGCAGGGGGAGCTGACTCCTGGAAATTGAATTTGCAACGGTGTATCGCCTTAAGCATTACTAAGGCAGAGGATATCGCATCCAAAGAGGGATGCAAGGAAAGCTGGTCACACACAGTGACCAAGGTGATAACAATCGAGAAGGTTGAAGATTGTGATCGAGGTAACGACATCATGATACTTCCTAAAATAAGTTGGGAAGGGGGAGATGGTTGGGCTCCCTCCTTATATTAGGAAGTGAACGTGGCCCAAGAACAAGATCAAAGCCCATGTCCAAGATAAAGAAAGATCAAGAAAAAAAAGTGTCTAGAATTATCAAGATAAATGGCTAGATTAACTAGGCAAATGGATAAGGATTAGCATAGAAAATATCTACCTTGTAACTAGTGCATGCTTATCCATTTGAACCAATCCCCCACTCCTATAAATAGGGGAATGTGTTGGCAAATTGGAGCATCAAGCAAACAAGAAACAATCAAGTGTGGGTGAGTGAGTGAGGTGATGCGCCCCTACCCACCATGATTGCCACAGAGGAAGAGAAAGCTATGAGCATTCGCTCAGAAGGTCCAATAACAAGATCGCGTTCCAAAGCAATCGCCAACGTGACACAATCATTGATTGTGCGTGTCGTCGCTAGCCAAGGAACTCAAGAGACCGCGTTCTCCCTTAGAAGCCTCCAGCCAAGTTTAGAGAACGCATTCTCTATCAAGATACTCTCCACCATCACTGAACGCGATCTTTGAGGTTGTTTTGTCAATTTAGAACATTAAATTTTTGTTAGTTTTCTTTTTGGGCGTGTGTTCCACGCGTGTCGCGTGGGCTAGCCCATTAAGCGAGACTCGGCCCATCCGAGTCCCGCTATCTCTTATAAAAGGTCAACTCGACCTTCTGTACTAGGTTACGTTCATTATTAATCAAAGCTTAAGTTTGAGAGCCATAGTTCCTCCTTCCTTTGATTGGACGTCAAACACTTATCTCTGTCTTTGCATCTCCTTCCTCCGCCGCCGACGCTATGGCCTCCACTCGATCTCCATCGAGTCTATCCCCTCCGCTGCCGATGCTACGGCTTTGCTCGACCCTTCGAGCCACTAACTCTCGCGCCTAGCCCTGAGCCTGTGAGTCACACTTCGCCACCATCATCGCATTTCCTTACTCATGCGAGACCCTAAACACCATGTCCCACCCATTCAACATCAGATTCGACACGCGGGACTCACCACTAAGATCACGATCCGGCATTCACAAGCAGGAATGCATCAACTGGCATCAGATCCTTTAATCTTGTAAGTCGCTTGTCAAGTCTCATTTGTTCACAATTTTTCTTCTCCATCATCTTGCTTCCGTGATTGTCACAAAAAAGATTTCTTTTCTCCCTTGCATGTCCACTCGGTTTCCACAAGAGAATCTCTTGGCCGATTAATTGCTTGATCTTTGCGAAATTTGTGTGATTTGCTCGCGTGAACTCTTCTGAAATTAATTGCTTAATTTGCTTAATTGATTATGTGAATTTCGCATGCCATAAATGTCATATCTTCTTGTTGATTGACCATCATAAATCTGAATCAATCTTCTCTCTCCTATCACGCGATCTTCGTGATTTATTTCCTTAGTTACCAAGCCATATTATTTTCCATTTTAATTGTGTAAATCTTATCCGATATCAATCAAAAGTCAAAGACTAAGATTCGGATTTGAAATTCAAATTTCAAAAGTCAAGGCGCATTAAAAAAAATAAAAAATAAGATGCGACTTATTTTTATTTTTTTTAAAGAAGGAAAGCCAAAATAAGGCAACCTTCTTCCACCATTCGGATTGTCTCATCTTCTTTAACCCCTCCACCGTCTAGGTTAACACCTTGAAGGTTGGTTCTTGTGTGTTTGTGTTGTTTACGTAAGAGGTTAACACTTTAATCAATTGGTTTCGTTTGGTTATGTGCTTGCATATCACACTTGTTTTGTGTTTTGCCTAAGCCGCCCTCACGACCAAAAAGACTGTGCCTTCCTATGTGAACACTTGTTTCTTGATACGTGCTTGCTTGTTCTTTGGTTTTGTATTGTCTTTTGTTCGTTTTTACTCGCGACGTCAGCCCATATTGTGATAGGTAGCCTCACGGCGCCCACCGGTGGTAATGTCAAAGGAGATGGCAACAACCACCCCCCACAGCAAAACATCACCCAACATGAAGTTGTCCCTCTCGCCGATCCTCCCCATCAAGACCCCATTTTGGAGCTCTCGGAGGAACAACGCGTGATACAAGAACTTAGGCGCCAAGTGGCCCAATTGCAGGCCATGCAACGCACTGCGCCGGCACTTCCCACACCAACTATGATGGTCCCTATGGACACCTTGGGCGCGCCGCGTCCCACTGAAGCCGGGCCAAGTCAACAACGCGTGGAAAAGGGCAAAGGATTGATGCCCTCAACCTCAAACCTGCAACCACGCCTTAACCGGATTCAATCTGTCATAGAGAGTCGCCAAGGTTATGTGTTACATCGCGAACACTATGCACCGCAAACAACCCCAGGCGGCTACGACAGCGGCTCCGACCGCGACAATGACTCCCATGGTGAGTACTCTGAACCCTTTGACTTCAATGACAGGTATGAAGCCAGAGGAACAAGACGCCGCCGTTACACTGCTTCAACACTTCTTCCCGGCCGCGCACGACGAGACGAACACGACTCAGGTTTGTCGCGTCGATCCTACCGCGCCCCAGACGTTGAGCCGCGTCAGCGTCGCCATGATCCCACCCCAGTGCCATTCGACGTCAACGACCACCTGGGCCATCAAAGCGCGCGTACTCCGCATTATGGCTCTGATGGATATGGATCGACAACGCCGACTATCCATGATGACTTCCATGAGTTCGACGATGAGGAGATGGAGGACGCATGTCTCATCAATCTAGGCTCCTTACATCCTCCCCTTGGTGATCCCATTAAACTCCAAGATAGGCCAGCGGATTGGATTCCACCTCCACTTCAGCCAGTAGGACCACAGCATCGCGTTCCAAGCGACAATACCTGTGACACTCATGGCCAATACCACAAGGACATGCCATGTGACTTTCGTCTCCAACATGATGCCACTGTTCAACGATGACGAAAAGGATGTGATGCGTACAACGCGCATCCTAGGGACTTCGTCTCTGACGATGTCCAGGCTCACCAAGCGCGCCATCATCATCATCGTGCTCAAGAACATGCTCCACGTGCTTATGCGCCACAACCTGCTCAACACACACCAAGGCTTAGCCGTCATGAGGTAAAAGTTAAAAATGAGCATTTCTTTGGCGAATATGATCCCGCTGTGTTTCTTGAGTGGGTGCAAGATACAGAGTACACTTTGCGATATTGTCGCATCCCTACAAAAGAGCATGTTGACGCGGCAATGCTACACTCTTGAGGCGCTGCACGCGTTTGGTACCACAGGTTCGTGGACGATCGCGTTTGTTGACATCTTGCTCCCATCACGGAGTGGCACCAACTTGTCTATGTCATGACACAAAAGTACATGCCAGCGGACTATAGAAACCAGATGCGAATGGAGATCGCAATGGCGCGTCAAGGCTCCAAAAGACCTCTGGAGTTCTTCTCTCAATTGGAAGACATGTACTACAAAGCCAGCATCAGTGTAGCCCCATCCACACTGCGAACAAAGTTCTTGAGTGGCTTGAATGTGTCAATCCGTGACCAACTCGAGATATTGCCAATCAAGGATCTGAATACCTTGACTCACACCGCGATGCAAATCCACAACCAACAATCGCGTCGCCGCCAATCCTCTTGGGAAACCTCAAGTCAACGAAGGTATGATTCTAACTCTGGTCAATTCCCTTCTACTAATGTGCGTGGTCCACCCACAGTAACCACCGCGTCAACTCAAAGCCGACAGGGGAAGACCGCGACATCTACCACCAATGCTCCTCGCGCGACGCCAACAAAGGGACTAGCACCAGCTCCAGAGCGCGCGCATGACTTAGAGTGTTTCAAGTGTGGAGGACGAGGACACTACAAGAGAGATTGCCCAAACAACAAGAAAGTCCTTTTCTCCAGCATCGCCGCGCGATATGAGTCTTATGAGGAGGAGGACACGGCCCTTGAGACCATCGAGGAAGGATTAGAAGATGACGAGGAGGCTTACACTTGTGAAGCCACCGCGCTACATGAAGGCACACCTCTGAGCCTTGTCACGCACCGTCTCCTCACTGTCAAGGAAGCCACCCTTGTTGACCAACACGAGAACCTCTTCCACACGCGTTGCTTGGTCAAGACCGCGTCCTTGAGTGTCATCATCGATGGAGGCAGCTGCTGCAATATCATCAATGAAAAGGTGGTCAACCATTTCAACCTGCCAACCACTCCTCACCCACAACCCTATGGGCTACAATGGATTTCATCGAGTTCTGATAACAATGTAACTCGTCAATGCCTAATTTCTTTCTCCATTGGACAGTATTCAGATTCAGTCCTTTGTGATATCATTGCAATGGACGCCACACATCTTTTGTTGGGGCGCCCATGGCAATTCGACAGGTGTGTTCTTCACGATGGCTATTTATATACTTATGTGTTTACTTACCACGGGAAATGCGTCACGCTCTTACCCATGTCTCCACATGAGATTTTACAGGATCAGGTTGAGCGTGATAGACAAAAGGCAATGGAAGAAAAAAAGAATGCGTCAAAACAGACGCGTCCCAAACAAGATACTGGGAACTCCCCAATTCCAAGTACAAGGAGCTCGCGTTCTTCCACAGGGCATGAAGCCTCTACCAGCGACAACGCATCCAATGATCGAACGCATGGAAGGGAAGGTTCAAAGACCGCTCCCATAAGTACCAAGTTGAAAGGCACCTGTGAGCACAGACTGCTGCTGGCGCGGCCAAGCGACCTCACTGCCACCTTGAGCGGCAAGGCACCATGTTTCCTATTGGTGCCAATGCCATGCATGTCGGAGAACCACGACAATGACGCATTGCCAAGCGCGATCACCAGGTTGCTGGATGAGTTCACAGACGTCTTCCCAGAGGAGCTTCCACAAGGCCTCCCCCCATTACGAGGCATTGAACACCAAATTGATTTGGTGCCTGGTGCCTCTCTGCCGAATCGCGCTGCCTATCGCGCTGAACCAGAAGAAACCAAGGAGTTACAGCGCCAAGTGCAAGAACTTCTGGATCGCGGCTACGTAAGGGAATCTCTAAGCCCTTGCGCGGTCCCCGTGATCCTAGTGCCAAAAAAAGATGGCTCGTGGAGAATGTGTGTCGACTGCCGTGCCATCAATCAGATCACAGTGAAGTACAAGAACCCAATACCGCGCCTCGACGACATGCTCGATGAGTTGCACGACGCGATCCACTTCACCAAAATTGACTTGAAGAGTGGTTATCACCAGATTCTTATGAAAGAGGGTGATGAATGGAAGATCGCGTTCAAGACAAAATATGGGCTTTATGAATGGCTAGTCATGCCGTTTGGTCTCACCAATGCGCCAAGCACGTTCATGAGGCTCATGAACCATGTATTTAGTGAATTTCTGGGGAAATTTGTTGTAGTGTACTTTGATGATATTCTGGTGTATTCGCGTCGTCTAGATGACCATGTAAAGCACCTTAGGCTTGTATTAGAGTGCTTGAGACGCGAACACTTGTATACCAACCTTGGCAAGTGTTGTTTTGCATCTGACACTACCAACTTCCTGGGCTACGTGGTATCCAAAGATGGACTCCGCGTTGATGAAGACAAAGTGAAGGCCATACGGGATTGGCCAACACCTACCACTCCAACAATGGTTAGAAGCTTCCTTGGTTTGGCAGGCTTCTACAGGAGATTTGTTCGTGACTTCAGCTCCATCGCCGTGCCTCTCCATGAGCTCACACAAAAAGGCGCCGCGGTCAATTGGAAAGAGAACCACACTCACGCGTTCAACGCGTTGAAAGAAGCATTGTGTAACGCACCACTGCTATAACTCCCAGACTTCACCAAGCACTTTGAAGTGGAATGTGATGCGTCAAATGTGGGGATTGGTAGAGTCCTACACCAAGAGAAGAAGCCTATCGCATTCTTCAGCGAGAAACTCACAGGGGCAACTTTGAATTACCCCACCTACGACAAGGAGCTCTACGCTCTTGTCCGCATGCTCAAGACTTGGCAACACTATCTCTGGCCACGTGAGTTCGTGATCCACTCGGACCACGCGGCAATTAGCTATTTGAAGATTCAATCCCACCTCAGCCGCCGCCATACTCGTTGGGTAGAATTCATGGAGACGTTTCCCTACGTCGTTGTGCATAAGAAAGGTAAGGAGAATGTGGTCGCTGACGCCCTTTCTCCCAGGTATGTTCTCCTTACTCATCTTCAATCTAAACTTCTTGGCTTCGCGTTGATTAAGGATTTATACTTGACTGATCCATTTTTTAAGGCAATTGTAGAACACTGCCTTAGGGACCGCGAGTTTGAGACCTACTTTTTACATGAGGGGTACCTTTACAAAGCCGCGAGTTTTATCAAAGAAATATTTACCTCGCAGTTGCTGAATGTCTCGAGTAACTCCTTGTCATTTTTCGGTCTCCTGGTGTCCTTCAGAGCCTCGAGAAAGGGTGCGGGTCATTTCAACAAACCAAGCGGAGGGAAGTTGGGCCGCACATAATCATCTAGAACATCAGAGGCATAACCGCGAATGCGGTTTGGGGCCCGCGGTCGCGGCTCTTCGTTTGTGGAATCTGGGCCTACAGGGACTTTTCCGCGATCGAGGATTTCTGTCCGCGGTCGCGGATCTGCTTCGAGCAAGTCTTCTTCAGCATAGACTTTTCCGTGATCGCGGAAAAATGTCAATTTTTTCTTCTGATTCAGCACGAACTCCGCGGTCGCATATTTCTTTCTGTTGGCTACGACCTTCATCTACTTGTGTTCCGCTCCTCAGCGTCATGGCACATACGCTCTCCCTCTAGTTTACTACCGTTTGAGATGGTAGTTTTCCCAAATCTTGGGCTTCCAGTCTGCTCACTGCGATGGAGATCTGCCCCACTTGCGTCTCCAAGTGGGCCACCATAGTCTTTGTCTCTTGCTGATGTTGGTTCATCCTGTCTGCCAACATTATCATATTCTGAGTGAGAGTCTCCTGATGCTTGACCACCGATTGAATTTGTTGGGCCATAGTGTTTGCCAACGTTGTGACATTCTGAGTGAGAGCACTATTTTGTTGGACCATAGTGTTTGCCAACGTCGATATGTCTTGGGTGAAAGATTTGATTATGTCATCACTGGACATAGACGAACTTGCGCTTTGGTCTTGAGGTCTTGGGTCATAATGAGCTCTAGATTGTTGTTGTTGACCTCCAGGCTGCTGAAATTGTTGTTGGCGTGGTGGGAATTGTGGTGGCCTTTGTTGAAATTCCTAGTCATCACGACCCTGATGATGATTCTGCTGATTCTCGTATCTCAGATTAGGGTGATCTCTCCACCCTGGATTGTAAGTGTTGGAGTACGGATCATGTCTTGGCCTTGAAGGGCCGTAACCGCCAATAAAATTCAATGCAGCAGTAGGTTCAAGAAGTGTCGGGCAGTCGTCAGTGGGATGCATCGGATCATGACATATTATGCAGGCTTTAACTGCCCTTGATGTATAGGAGCTCGCCCTTTTGTTGAATTGCCTTGAGCCCTAAGATAGCTCAAAGAATAACTCGAATGCATTAGCTGGCATCTTGTTGAGAATGCTACATCCACAGGCTGCGTTTACCATTCTTCTCTCATCATCAAGAAGTCCTCCATACAAATAAAGTACGAGGTCTTGGTCAGAATACCCATGGTAGGGGCAGCTAGAGATCATCCTCTTGAACCTCTCGTAGTACTCGTACAACGTCTCAACAGCCTATTGTTCAATGTTGTTGATGCTCCTCTTCAGGTTGTTTAGCTTGGTTGCAGGGAAGTACTTCTCCAGGAAGGCTTTCTTCATTTCAGCCCATGTGTCTATGCTCCCTGGGGCCAAATAATAGAACCAATCATTGGCCGCATGCTTTAGAGAGAAAGGAAAGGCCCTCAGCTTGATCTGGTCCTCCGTAACGTTCCTCGGCTTTATACTGGTGCAGACAGAATGGAACTCAGACAGATGTTTATTGGGGTCTTCTCCACTCAGCCCAAGGAAGTGGGGTAACAAATGGATCAACTCGGATTTTAGCTCAAAATTCACGCCCTCTGCAAGCTCTGGAAACTGCACATCAAGCGGTTGTTGTTCGAAGTTCGGGGCAGTCAACTGCCTCAAGGTCGGTGTTTCTTCAGCCATTTTCTATATCAAAATCAAAAGGGGAAAAGTCAGTAGAACAGGTGTGGACCGTAAGATAGGTCCACACAAAAGTTGACACACAAACACAGACAAAGAAAAATTAAAACTTGCCTCCCCGGCAACGGCGCCAATTTGATAGAAGCTAAAGTCGTGGTGCCTAATCAAAGTAAATCCTTAAAAACCTAAACTAGTAGAATAGGCAAGCAAGGCTCGAATCCCACAAGGAGGAAGTAACCTTTCTAAGTGCACAAATGTATGTCAAAGGTAACAAGGGGGGGTTTTGGTTTTGTTTGCAAATAACAAATTAAATAAAAGCAAAGGATTGTAATCAATTAGAAAAAAGTACTTAGCCAGACAAATATCCACCATTCATTTGATTGGTTGATCCTAGATTACCTCTAATTCCTTCCTATGAATGTTCTTATTCCTTTTCTTAAGTTACAAACAGGACAAACAGACCCTGAGAATACTAACTATTAAATAACTAGGAAAACCTCCAAGATTCAATTCAACAACAGCAATGAACATAGGAATTTTAATAGATACATGCAAGAGTAGCAAACAGTCATACTATTGCATGCAAACAATTCTCTCTACAATAAACCAGTCTAAACAGTTCTTAGAATATTGCAATTGCTACTCATGAATAAGGTAACTCAAACAGTAATTACCAAACCCTAGCAATAGACAATTACTAATATCAACTAGTTGCGTCCAACAAGCAAAATCAATAAGAATCAATGGGATGAAGCACAAGAGAATCAATACATTCAAAGGAAAAGAAAAAGAGTTATAACCTCACGACCATTATTCAAACGAAGGCTTCAATCGTCGGACTAAGCAAATGGTGCTTAGTTCTTCATAGTCTCAAAAGGAAAAACAATACTGAATGTAAAACTAAATCTGAATATTGAAAGTGGCTGGGAAAATTAGGTTAAATAACCTAATCCCAAAACCTAAAGCTAAAAAGATAACAAACTAAAGGAAAAAAAAAATAAAATAAAGATAAACTTCGGACAAAAATCCTCGTGCCGCGCTGAAGCAGATTTCCGTGATCGCGGCAGGAATTCCGTGATCGCGGAAAATTCAATTCCTGACTCTTTGCTCTCGACTTTTCCGCAACCAGGCTTCCGCGACCATCCGCGATCGCGGATCTTCGCGTTCTTCACTTCTCGCTTCCATAGATTTCCGCGACCGCAGCCTCAACCCCGCGATCGCGGTTTTGGCTCTGTTGCTTCTCTTCTCTGCTAAACTTCTTCCTTTCTTCGGTCTTCTTAAGTGGTTATCTTCTCATCTTCTTAATGTCTTCTTTTAAGCTTCTCCAAACCACCATATCTGCACTTCTACCTCTCAACTCCAATCTCTACAATAACACTCTAAACTCGTCTAAATGGTACCCAAAACATCGGTAACAACTCCTAGTTAAACCCTACAAAGTAGCGCTGATCAAATTCCCCCATGCTTAAACCTTGCTCGTCCTCGAGTAAGCTAATGTAAACCTACTCCTCTAATCAAATCCCCAAGGTCTCATGAAGCACAGACAAACCATCTCCACTAAGAATTTCACCTAAATATGAATCTCTAAGGCACCAACACAATAATCACAACACATAACACAACACCAACCAAGCTAAAAGGAAAGTAGAGTACTTCCCCCAAGCGTATCCCGAACACCATAGAGTGAATAAAAATCTAATCCTAGCCTCCATCTATCTTCTTATACCTCCCAGAGTGATCTACCCGAATCCTCCTTATATCACCTCTTCTTATCTCACCACGCCAGGTAAAATGATGATTCCTAATGATCACTCTTCTTCTTTTCACTCATTTTGTCAAGGCGCCCTGACAAGCGATTTGTCGTATATCACTAAATCAAAATAAACCTAAACAAACCTAAACAAGTAGTTAGGGCAAGTAAGGATCGAATCCACAGGGAGGAAGGGATTAATCTATGTGTTGCTCGCATGCAGAAGTAACAAGAGGGGGGGAGTTTTTGGTTGGTTTTGTAATCAAGAAAATAAACAAAGCAAATAAGCAAAGAGTGTAATCAAATGTGGGTAAAACACTTAGCCAAACAAGATCCACTTTTCCATTGGTAGATTGGTCCTAGGTTCTCTCTATTCCTTTCCTTTGTTTATTCATGTCCCTATTCTTGTATAGTTACTAGTCCTACCAGTCCTAGCAACTCTTATTATTGAATGCACAAGAAACAATCAAGATTTAGAACAATAATAGCATTGGGCATAGGATCAAACCAGGATACATGTCAAATAATCACAACCCGCGATAATTTAACATGCAATCAATCTTCTTTCATAATAATCTAGTCCTACCAGTCCTAGATAACTATGGATGCTACTCTAGATAAGGAATCACCGACCGGTCAATTCCAAACCCTAGCAATAGATAATTACTAAACCTAACTAGGTGATCAGTCTAGTCAAATCAATAACAATCCATATGAATAAGTGCAAGAAGAAAGATATAAACCCAAAAGAAATAGGAAATAGAGAATTAACCTCGCAATCAAATCATAGAAAAAACTTCACATGCCGGGCTAAGCAATGGGTGCTTAGCTACTCATAGTACTGAAAGACATAATTGTTGAAAGGGAAAAACTCTGAATACTGAACATACGATAATCCGGGGTTCATCTATGTGGGATCCCGAATGGAGGCTGTGGGAGTTAGGTTAAATAAGTTAACCTAAAGCCCAAGATCACAAAACATCATCCCTCAAAAGGAAAAAATACTAATATTCGGAATTAAATAAAACAACGAAAAAGGAAAAATAGAAAAAGAAAACAGAAGTTCGGAGCGCGTCGGGCTGACTCCCGCTGATGGCCGCGGTCGCGGCCTTTTGGCCGTGGTCGCGGTTTGCTCTCGAAGTGCATAATTAATTTCCGATAATTCGGCCGCGGGCGCAGCCTTCAGACCGCGGGTGCGGCCTCTTCGCTATCGCCCATCTCCTTCAGAAATCTTGCCGCGGCCTTCTGCTCCCCGCGGCTTGGTCGCGGTTTCTTCACTTCACCGCCTTCTCACGTCTTTTCTTCATGGATCTTGCTTGTCTCCTCAGGTGGTCAATTTCTCTTCTTCTGGATGTCTCCAATAAGCTCCTCCAGACCACCAAAACCACACTTCTCTGCTCCAACTCCATAATCTCTAATTGTGCATAAAATCCCACCAAATGGCGCCTCAAACCTGGTAATAATCCCTAGAAATGTGCTACAAAATAGCACTAAACCCGACCGTCTCCCCATCAAACTCCATTGTGAGCGAACCGCTACTCACATCAATCTTTGTACTAGCCGTGTTCATAAACGGCCTTCCCAGCATCACATGTGAATCCTTGTCCTGCCCAGTGTCCATGACGAAGAAGTCTATAGGGAACACTAAGTGGTCCACCTGTACCAGCACATCCTGCAGAATTCCCTTTGGATTGACAATTGAATTATCCGCCAGCTGGATGACAATCCCCGTCTTCTCAAGTGGCCCCACATCTAAGGACTCGTAGTGAGCGAGTGGCAGCACATTGATGGAGGCACCCAAGTCAAGTAATGCCCTGTCGAACAGGGTACCTCCAATCTTGCAGGGAATGGTGAACATCCCTGGATCATCTGCCTTCTTGGGTATCCGCTTTTGCAGTATAGCGGACACGTTCTCACTCAACACCACCTTCTTCTTCTCCTTCACTGAGCGCTTCCTCTTTTGTGTGTAGATCTCCTTCAAAAATTTAGCATAACGAGGGACACTAGTCAAAAGTTTAAGCAAAGGGACATTTACCTCGCAGTTGCTCACCCAGTCAAACATATCCTTATCCCTGGCAGGCTTCCTGGTGTCCGCTAGAGCCTCTGGGAATGGCGCAGGAGGCTTCTCGGAGAAGAGGGGAGGAAAATCAGGTCGTACGTAGTCGTCCACGTATACAGGGGCCTGGCCGCGGCCGCGATTTGGGGACCGCGGTCGCGGTTGCTTCAGAACTTCAGAAATCTTCTCAGCGAAGAGGCCGCGGTCGCGGCCTTTGTTCCGCGGTCGCGGCTTGCTCTCGACCTCGGGGGAGAATAAATCGGCATTTTCATCAACGAATAGGCCGCGGTCGCGGCCTTCGTGCCACGGTCGCGGCTTCTTCTCTTCCTTGCCGAACTTGTCTTCGACCTCATTTTCTTGGTGGCTTTCCCCCTTGGTCACCTGGACCTCCTTCTCAGCTGCCTTCCTGGCCTCTATCTCAGCACCACTTCTCAACACCATGGCGCACACATTCTCCTTCGGGTTGAGTACCGTTTGAGAGGGTAGTTTCCCCGACACATGAGCCTCTAGCCTGCTCACCGCCATAGATAGTTGACCCATCTGCTTCTCCAGGTTTTGAATACTGGATTTATGTTCCTGCTGATTCTGGGCCACCGTATTTGCTAGCGCTTGGATATGTGCTCTCATCTCTTTATTTGTTTGGACCATAGCATTTGACATTAATAGTATGCCTTGGTTGAGAGCTTTTATCTGGTCGTCGATGGATGTAGAGACACTGGAACTCTAGCCCTGGGGTCTTTGTTCATAAGGAGCTCTAAATTGTTGCTGACCCCCAGGCTGCTGGTACTACTGCGGATGCTGGAGAAACTGTGGGGGTCTCTGCTGATAGTCCTGGGTCTCCTGTCCCTGATGAGTGTTCTACTGGTTCCCGTACCTCAAATTTGGGTGATCTCTCCACCCGGGATTGTAGGTGCTGGAGTACGGGTCATATTTTGGCCTTTGAGGGCCATATCCGCCAATAGCGTTCACCTCAGCAGTTGGTTCTTACAGGGTGGGACATGCGTCAGTTGGATGTGTATTCTCATAGCATATCCCACATGATTTGACTTGCTGCAAGCCACCTCTCATCATGCATCTTTTCATCATCTCCTTCATCTCAGCCACTTCAGCAAGAAGAGTAGAATTGGGCTGAGACTCTGCAGCTTTCACGGAGTGGGCGCCCGCCCTTTTACTGAACTGTCTTGAGCCCTCAGATAGCTCAAAGAAGGTCTCAAAAGCTGCAGTATGAGTCTTGTTGAGGATGTTTCCTCCACAAGCAGCGTTCACCATCCTTCTCTCTTCATCAAGAAGACCATAGTACAAATAAAGTACGAGGTCCTGCTCAGAATAGCCGTGGAAGGGGCAACTGGATATCATCTTCTTGAACCGCTCATAATACTCATAGAGCGATTCACCAGACTGCTGCTCGATGTTGCTGATAGCTCGCTTCAGGCTGTTCAGTTTTGTAGCCGGAAAGTACTTCTCCAGGAAGGCTTTCTTCATCTTGATCCACGTGTCAATGCTCCCTGGAGTGAGATAGTAGAACCAGTCATTGGCTGCATCCTTCAGTGAAAAAGGAAAGGCCCTCGGCTTAATCTGGTCCTCAGTCACATTCTTCGGCTTCATACTGCTACACACCGAATGAAACTCAGCAAGATGCTTATTGGGGTCTTCACCACTCATCCCATGGAAGTGGGGGAGTAAGTGGATTAACCCAGACTTTAACTCGAAATTTACGCCCTCAGCCAACTCAGGAAACCGCATAGCCAGCGGTTGCTGTTGCAGGTTGGGCACAGTTAACTGCCTCAACGTCTATTCTTCTTCAGCATCTCGAATGCATGATTATCAAAAACCAAAGCACGGTTTACTCTGCGACCTTGGGAAAGAGTCCTCTCAATCTCTGAATCAATCTCAAATAGAGGGGAGTTAGTAGCACGGGTGTGGACCATAAGATAGATCCACACCAAAGAAACACAGACACACGCAACACACAGAAAAATCAACACTTGCACTCCCCGGCAACGGCGCCAATTTTGACAAGCGATTTGTCGTATATCACTAAATCAAAATAAACCTAAACAAACCTAAACAAGTAGTTAGGGCAAGTAAGGATCGAATCCACAGGGAGGAAGGGATTAATCTATGTGTTGCTCGCATGCAATAGTAACAAGAGGGGGGAGTTTTTGGTTGGTTTTGTAATCAAGAAAATAAACAAAGCAAATAAGCAAAGAGTGTAATCAAATGTGGGTAAAACACTTAGCCAAACAAGATCCATTTTTCCTATGGTAGATTGGTCCTAGGTTCTCTCTATTCCTTTCCTTTGTTTATTCCTGTCCCTATTCTTGTATAGTTACTAGTCCTACCAGTCCTAGCAACTCTTATTATTGAACGCACAAGAAACAATCAAGATTTAGAACAATAATAGCATTGGGCATAGGATCAAACCAGGATACATGTCAAATAATCACAACCCGCAATAATTTAACATGCAATCAATCTTCTTTCATAATAATCTAGTCCTACCAGTCCTAGATAATTATGGATGCTACTCTAGATAAGGAATCACCGACCGGTCAATTCCAAACCCTAACAATAGATAATTACTAAACCTAACTAGGTGATCAGTCTAGTCAAATCAATAACAATCCATATGAATAAGTGCAAGAAGAAAGATATAAACCCAAAGGAAATAGGAAATAGAGAATTAACCTCGCAATCAAACCATAGAAAAAGCTTCACATGCCGGGCTAAGCAATGGGTGCTTAGCTACTCATAGTACTGAAAGACATAATTGTTGAAAGGGAAAAACTCTGAATACTGAACATACGATAATCCGGGGTTCATCTATGTGGGATCCCGAATGGAGGTTGTGGGAGTTAGGTTAAATAAGTTAACCTAAAGCCCAAGATCACAAAACATCATCCCTCAAAAGGAAAAATACTAATATTCGGAATTAAATAAAACAACGAAAAAGGAAAAACAGAAAAAGAAAACAGAAGTTCGGAGTGCGTCGGGCTGACTCCCGCTGATGGCCGTGGTCGCGGCCTTTTGGCCACGGTCGCGGTTTGCTCTCGAAGTGCATAATTAATTTCCAATAATTCGGTCGCGGGTGCGGCCTTCGAACCGCGGGCGCGGCCTCCTCGCTATCGCCCATCTCCTTCGGAAATCTTGCTGTGGCCTTCTGCTCCACGTGGCTTGGTCGCGGTTTCTTCACTTCACCGCCTTCTCACGTGGTTTCTTCATGGATCTTGCTTGTCTCCTCAGGTGGTCAATTTCTCTTCTTCTGGATGTCTCCAATAAGCTCCTCCAGATCACCAAAACCACACTTCTCTGCTCCAACTCCATAATCTCCAATTGTGCATAAAATCCCACCAAATGGCGCATCAAACCTGGTAATAATCCCTAGAAATGTGCTACAAAATAGCATTGATCATGCCCTTTCGGGTTTTCACCAAGCCACTCATTTCATTTTTCAATAGATGGGCTCACATATAACTCACATCACTCTTGACCGATTATTACCCTAGCCTAATGCTGGTCCAAGCCACCTGCTTATTACCTAAGCCGCCCTTTCGGGTTTTCGACTTATCCCATGATTTCTATTTTTGCCTTTTTCAAATTTTTGGCTTTTTCTTTTTCTTTAATTTTTTTTTCTCCTCAGACGACCAGTAAGTATAGAACACTCCCCCATGCTTAAACATTGCATTGTCCTCAATGTAATGAAAGAAAAAAAAATGAAGCACAGGGAAAAGCGGAAAAGTACTCACAACCGTCGCCGAGTTTGCTTGGACTGGAAAGTTGTCGCTGGCGGTATATCAATAAAGCACATGTCACTGGTGTTGCGCCGGTCTTCAAACTCAATCTCCACCGTGCAGCCAAAAAGAATCCACTGTAATGTGTAGTGGCATATCAAAGAAATCGGGGTTGTACGGCCTTCAACGAACACACAGCAGAGCCCAGATGTAATCGTGTGGCGGGCTCTAGTGTTCCTCCTCCTCAGCTGTCGAATGTAGGGCCATCATCGTTGCCAAATAAATATGGGGTGAATGTCTCCTCCATGGCAGCATGATGCGCACCATCTCTCCATGGGAACTCGGACAGCTGGCCTTCGGTAGAACTTTTTTTTTTGTCAAGGGACTTACAATGATATTTCCGCGACCGCGGAAAAGCTTCTGGTGCATAGTTCACCATCTTCATATTTGGTTCTGGGTCTCCTACTTGCAGGTTAGTCTAAAGTAAAAACAAAAACAAGCGCAAAAACAAAACAAAACAGGATAAAACAAAAACAAAAAGACATGGAATGAAAAGACAAGGAAAAAGATACATACCTCGGGTTGCCTCCCGAGCAGCTGTCGAATGTAGGGCCATCATCGTTGCCAAATAAATATGGGGTGAATGTCTCCTCCATGGCAGCATGATGCGCACCATCTCTCCATGGGAACTCGGACAGCTGGCCTTCGGTAGAACTTTTTTTTTTGTCAAGGGACTTACAATGATATTTCCGCGACCGCGGAAAAGCTTCTGGTGCATAGTTCACCATCTTCATATTTGGTTCTGGGTCTCCTACTTGCAGGTTAGTCTAAAGTAAAAACAAAAACAAGCGCAAAAACAAAACAAAACAGGATAAAACAAAAACAAAAAGACATGGAATGAAAAGACAAGGAAAAAGATACATACCTCGGGTTGCCTCCCGAGCAGCGCTTTAGTTACTGTCGTGGCTCGACATAGTGCTCTCCAACTCAACTTGGGTTACTCACATCAACTGAACACTCAGGGTCTCCATCAGGAGGGTGTCGCTTTGAATCGTCTATGCTGAATCCGACCCTAAACCCGTCAAACTCCATTGTGAGCGAACCACTACTCACATCAATCTTGGTTTTCTCCGTGTTCATGAACGGCCTTCCTAGAATCACAGGGGCTGCGCTTTTTATCTTGCCCCGTATCCAGCACAAAGAAATCCGTAGGAAAAATAAGTGTGTCCACTTCTACCAGCACATCCTGTACAACTCCTTTGGGATACACATAGGAATTATCCACCAGCTGGATCACAATCCCCGTCTTCTATAATGGTCCTGGCTCTAAAGATTCATACAGTGAAAGAGGCAGAACATTGATAGAAGCACCCAAATCCAGCATGGCTTTTTCAAACATGGTGCCATCTATCTTACAGGGAATAGTAAACATGCCCGGATCACTGCACTTCTTTGGTAACCGCTTTTGCAACATAGCGGAAACGTTCTCACTGACCTTGACTTTCTTCTTCTCCTTTACCGCTTTCTTGTTCTTTAATTTGCATTGTTCTTTCAAGAATTTGGCAAAACGAGGGATGCTCTTACAAAGTTTTATCAAAGGAATATTTACCTCGCAGTTGTTGAACGTCTCGAATAACTCCTTGTCATTTTTCGGTCTCCTAGTGTCCTTCAGAGCCTCGGGAAAGGGTGCGGGTCATTTCAACGAACCGAGCGGAGGGAAGTTGGGCCGCACATAATCATCTAGAACATCAGAGGCATAACCGCGATTGCGGTTTGGGGCCCACGGTCGCGGCTCTTCGTTTGTGGAATCTGGGCCTACAGGGACTTTTCCGCGATTGCTGATTTCTGTCCGATGTCGCGGATCTGCTTCGAGCAAGTCTTCTTCAGCATAGACTTTTCCGCGATCGCGGAAATCTGTCCGCGGTCGCGGAAAAATGTCGATTTTTTTCTTCTGATTCAGCACGAACTCCGCGGTCGTGGATTTCTTTCTGTTGGCTACGACCTTCATCTACTTGTGTTCCGCTCCTCAGCGTCATGGCGCATACGCTCTCCCTCTGGTTTACTACCGTTTGAGATGGTAGCTTTCCCAAATCTCGGGCTTCCAGTCTGCTCACTGCGATGGAGATCTGCCCCACTTGTGTCTCCAAGTGGGCCACCATAGTCTTTGTCTCTTGCTGATGTTGGTTCATCCTGTCTGCCAACGTTATCATATTCTGAGCGAGAGTCTCCTGATGCTTGACCACTGCTTGAATTTGTTGGGCCGTAGTGTTTGCCAACGTTGTGACATTCTGAGTGAGAGCACTATTTTGTTGGACCATAGTGTTTGCCAACGTCGATATGCTTTGGGTGAAAGATTTGATTATGTCATCACTGGACATAGACGAACTTGCGCTTTGGTCTTGAGGTCTTGGGTCATAATGAGCTCTAGATTGTTGTTGTTGACCTCCAGGCTGCTGAAATTGTTGTTGGCGTGGTGGGAACTGTGGTGGCCTTTGTTGAAATTCATGGTCATCACGACCCTGATGATGATTCTGTTGATTCCCGTATCTCAGATTGGGGTGATCTCTCCACCCTGGATTGTAAGTGTTGGAGTACGGGTCATGTCTTGGCCTTGAAGGGTCGTAACCGCCAATAAAATTCACTACAGCAGTAGGTTCAAGAAGTGTCGGGCAGTCATCAATGGGATGCATCGGATCATGACAGATTCTATAGGCTTTAATATCCCTTGCTGTATAGGAGCTCGCCTTTTTGTTGAATTGTCTTGAGCTCTCAGATAGCTCAAAGAATAACTCGAATGCGTCAGTTGGCGTCTTGTTGAGAATGCTACCTCCACAGGCTGCGTTTACCCTTCTTCTCTCATCATCAAGAAGTCCTCCACACAAATAAAGTACGAGGTCTTGGTCAGAATACCCATGGTAGGGGCAGCTAGAGATCATCCTCTTGAACCTCTCGTAGTACTCGTACAACGTCTCAGCAGCCTGCTGTTCAATGTTGCTGATGCTCCTCTTCAGGCTGTTTAGCTTGGTTGCAGGGAAGTACTTCTCCAGGAAGGCTTTCTTTATTTCAGCCCATGTGTCTACGCTCCCTGGGGCCAAATAATAGAACCAATCATTGGCAGCATTCTTTAGAGAGAAAGGAAAGGCCCTCTGCTTGATCTGGTACTCCGTAACGTTCCTCGGCTTCATACTGGTGCAGGCAGAATGGAACTCAGACAGATGTTTATTGGGGTCTTCTCCACTCGGCCCATGGAAGTGGGGTAATAAATGGATCAACCCGGATTTTAGCTCAAAACACACGCCCTCTGCAAGCTCTGGAAACTACACAGCAAGTGGTTGTTGTTCGAAGTTTGGGGCAGTCAACTGCCTCAAGGTCGGTGTTTCTTCAGCCATTTTCTAAATCACAAGGGGAAAAGTCAGTAGCACGGGTGTGGACCGTAAGATAGGTCCACACAAAAGTTGACACACAAACACAGACAAAGAAAAATTAAAACTTGCCTCCCCGGCAACGGCGCCAATTTGATAGAAGCTAAAGTCGTGGTGCCTAATCAAAGTAAATCCTTAAAAACCTAAATTAGTAGAATAGGCAAGCAAGGGTCGAATCCCACAGGGAGAAAGTAACCTTTCTAAGTGCACAAATGTATGTCAAAGGTAACAAGGGGGGTTTTGGTTTTGTTTGCAAATAACAAAGTAAATAAAAGCAAAGGATTGTAATCAATTGGGAAAAAGTACTTAGCCAGACAAATATCCACCATTCATTTGATTGGTTGATCCTAGATTACCTCTAATTACTTCGTATGAATGTTCTTATTCCTTTTCTTAAGTTACAAACAGGACAAACAGACCCTGAGAATACTAACTATTAAATAACCAGGAAAACCTCCAAGATTCAATTCAACAGCAGCAATGAACATAGGAATTTCAATAGATACATGCAAGAGTAGCAAACAGTCATACTATTGCATGCAATCAATTCTCTCTACAACAAACCAGTCCAAACAGTTCTTAGAATATTGCAGTTGCTACTCATAAATAAGGTAACTCAAACAGTAATTACCAAACCCTAGCAATAGACAATTACTAATATCAACTAGTTGCGTCCAACAAGCGAAATCAATAAGAATCAATGGGATGAAGCACAAGAGAATCAATACATTCAAAGGAAAAGAAATAGAGTTATAACCTCACAACCATTATTCAAATGAAGGCTTCAATCGTCGGACTAAGCAAATGGTGCTTAGTTCTTCATAGTCTCAAAAGGAAAAACAATACTAAATGTAAAACTAAATCTGAATATTGAAAGTGGCTGGGAAAATTAGGTTAAATAACATAATCCCAAAACCTAAAGCTAAAAAGTTAACAAACTTAGTCTTAAAAGGAAAATAAAATAATGTAACCGGAATAAAGAAACTAAAGGAAAAGGAAAATAAAATAAAGATAAACTTCGGACGAAAATCCCCGCGCCGCGCTGAAGCAGATTTCCGCAATCTCGGCAGGAATTCCGCGATCGCAGAAAATTCAATTCTTGACTCTTTGCTCTCGACTTTTCCGCGACCAGGCTTCCGCGACCATCTACGATCGCAAATCTTTGTGTTCTTCACTTCTCGCTTCCGTAGATTTTCGCGACCGCGGCCTCATCCCCGCAATCGCGGTTTTGGCTATGTTGCTCCTCTTATCTACTGAACTTCGTCCTTTCTTCGGTCTTCTCAAGTGGTTCTCTTCTCATCTTCTTAATGTCTTCTTTTAAGCTTCTCCAAACCACCATATCCGCACTTCTACCTCTCAACTCCAATCTCTACAATAACGCTCTAAACTCATCTAAATGGTACCCAAAACACCGGTAACAACTCCTAGTTAAACCCTACAAAGTAGCGCTGATCACGCGCCGCGATGATCAAGGATCTGCATCAGCGAATGCGGGAGCAGCTAGAACGTCGCGCTACTCAATATGCCACCCAGCACAACCGTGGGCGCCGCCGCGTTATATTTGCCCCAGGATACTTGGTGTGGGTGCATCTTCGCAAAGGCCATTTTCCAGCTAAACGCAAATCAAAACTGGCCCAACGCGGTGATGGTCCTTTCCGTGTTGTGAAGGCCATTGGCGACAACGCCTACGAGATCGAGCTTCCACCAGACTACGGTGTCCACGCGACCTTTAATGTCGCCGACTTAGAACCATATGTGGAGCCAGAATTCGATGATGGTGAAGCGGGGACGCTTCACAGCCAAGTGGGGGAGGGTGATGTGCCCCTACCCACCATGACTTCCACAGAGGAAAAGGAAGCTATGAGCATTCGCTCAGAAGGTCCAATAACAAGATCGCGTTCCAAAGCAATCGCCAACGCGACACAATCATTGATTGTGCGTGTCGTCGCTAGCCAAGGAACTCAAGAGACCGCATTCTCCCTCAGAAGCCTCCAGCCAAGTCCAGAGAATGCGTTCTCTATCAAGATACTCTCCATCATCACTGAACGCGATCTTTGAGGTTGTTTTGTCAATTTAGAACATTAATATTTTGTTAGTTTTCCTTTTGGGCGTGTGTTCCACGCGTGTCGCGTGGGCTAGCCCATTAAACGAGACTCGGCCCATTCGAGTCCCGCTATCTATTATAAAAGGTCAACTCGACCTTCTGTACTAGGTTACATTCATTATTAATCAAAGCTTAAGTTTGAGAGCCATATTGCCTCCTTCCTTTGATTGGACGTCAAACACTTATCTCTGTCTTCGCATCTCCTTCCTCTGCCGCCGACGCTACGGCCTCCACTCGATCTCCATCGAGTCTATCCCCTCCGTTGCCGACGCTACGGCTTCGCTCGACCCTTCGATCCACTAACTCTCGCGCCTAGCCCTGAGGCTATGAGTCACACTTCGCCACCATCATCGCGTTTCCTTACTCACGCGAGACCCCAAACACCGCGTCCCACCCATTCAACATCAGATTCGACACGCGCGACTCACCACCAAGATCATGATCCGGCATTCACAAGCAGGAACGCATCATGAGGTTTGTAGTGATCGAGCTATTAAGCTCAATGGAGCATGAGTTTGTATTTGTCTATTTCCTTATATATATAAAAACTAGGAGTGTGTTTGTATTCTGCATCTTGCCCATCTCAATCACACGAAGAGGGAAAAGGCTATTTTTCATATATTGTTGGGCTTTTCCTTCCTTAGCCCAAGTCTTGACCCATTAATGCTAGCCCACTATGAAGACTAATCTAGAATATGTTAGAGGATAAGTACACTAGATTTGTCCAGATTAATCCTCTAAAATATCAACATTGATGTTGATGAAGGTCGGTGGCAAATTGAGCCATTTCCACCGACTCATCACCACTATATATAGTGGTATTTGGTTGCACTTTGTATGATCCACCATAAAAAGAATCAAAGGCAATAAAGGAAGCATTAGAGGTTAAAATCAAGGTTAGTTATCCTCTCTTATTCTTATCTAGTTTGCCCATAAAATTAATTAGCCTTGTTCTAGTCTCTTCCTTAGAATACGAAATTAGCTAGCCTTCCTAGTTGTCCTACATTCCCATCTTATCACACGAAAGAGGGAAAGACGGTATTTTTTCCAACAAGTGGTATCAGAGCCAGGCTCGTTTTCAATCATCGATAGCTCGTGCGATTCAAGATGGAGGGTACCGTTACCTTGAGGGTGACATGTTCAAGCTCACGGCGGACAACTACTCCTACTGGAAGCCGATGATGGAAGATCACTTGATCTGCAAGGACTTGCACGAACCCATCACCACCATTGAGAAACCGAGAGGAAAGAACGACAAGGCATGTGAGCTCCTAAACCGGAAGACGGTCGCCGTAATCCGTAAGTACATTGACCGATATCTCTTTGAACACGTCTCTACTTATACAAATGCTTTTTAATTATGGACAAAACTCGAGTCCTTGATTCAAAAGAAAATGACTCGGAATAAAGCTCTCCTTTTACGACGGTTGGTAAAGATGGGGTATAAGGATGGAGAGAGCATGATGGAGCACTTGAATAATTTCAAAGGGCTCGTGAATCAGCTCAATAAAACCGACATGAAGGTTGAAGATGAGATGCAAGCCCTTTTACTCCTCAGTTCCCTACCTGAGAGTTGGGACACGCTAGTTGTCACTCTCAACAACGCAGCACCCGAGGGAAAGCTTACCATGGATACCGTCACTGATAGCCTTCTCAATGAAGAATCCAGGAGGAAGGAATGAGGCATGAGTACTCACTCGGACGCAAATGTCATCGACAACCGGGGTAGACACGAGACATGTGGGCGCAATAGATACTGAGGCCGAAATCCATCTCGAGGGCGATCCAAGTCACGCATGAGGGTTACCTGCTACTACTGTGGCAAGGCGGGTCATAGGAAATCAGAATGTCGGACTTTGAAGAACGATCAGCAGACGGGTAACGTCAAGCCAGACAGGTACAACCCAACGAAGAGGCAGGATGACAAGACCACCACTGTCGTGGCAAACGTCGACAATGATTTGTACCTCATCAGAGAAGGTAATCTTCTGAATCTTGCCTCTGATGATAGCTCCTAGATTGTGGACTCTGGTGCTTCCTTCCACGTCACCCCTCATAGAAGCTTCTTCATATCATACCGAAGCGGTGACTTTGGACACGTTCTAATGGGGAATGAAGAAAAAAGCAAGATTGTCAAAAAGGGTGATGTCATCCTTACATCAAACACATGATGTAAGCTCGTTCTCAAGGATGTAAGGCAATGTTCCTGACATGATCCTCAACCTCTTATCAACTGGAAAGCTCGATGATGCTGGTCTAGGAAACCACTTTGTCGATCTCAAGTGGAAGCTCACCAAAGGAAGCCTGGTCATGGCTCGAGGAAGAAAAGAAGGATCACTGTATGTGATAAAAGCTAAGCTGATGAACCCTCGGATCTATGAAGCCTCTGTGCAAGAATTTGCTCTTGTTGTGGAAGAAAGTGGCCGATCTCCAAGGATGAAGAACAAGGCACTTTTCGGCGAAAATGGAACTTGTTGTGGGTAACGATGGCAAACGATTGTATGGAAGATGGATTGTGATGGATAAGCACTCTCTTATGTTTATATTTGACACACTAAACACAAGAAAGAGACCTAGAGGGATTTGAGATGTAACGCACTCTAATCTCTCAAGGGGTTTCAATTTGATTTGACTCACAAATTGAAGAACAAAGAGAAAACTCAAAAAACTGAAATACTCTGATTTTGATCTGAATTCAACGTCCAAACACAAAGCCAAAATGTTTGCCTAAGTAACCTAGCATTCGGTTACCAAAGGAAATAAAAGAAAAATACTAAAAATCAACCACTAAAGCTAACACGTGCCCACTAACTTAAACACACTTAATGGGCAGTTTAGGGAATTAAAATAAAGTCTAATAATGTTTAAAAACCAAAGGAAATAACCGGAAATGATTCGCAAATCAAAAGGGCTCCATTTGGGCTTTTAACCCAGGCGTGGCCGCCGGCGCCGAGAAACTCGGAGAGGCCTCCAAGCATGTGACCAGGCAGGGCCCGGTTTGGCTCGGCACTCCTTGAACCATTAGACCTCCCTTGAGCTGGTGGTGAAGTGGGCCAGCTCGGGCTCGGGTGATGGTGCCAGATGTAGGCTCGGGCCTATGCTCCTTCCCACGCGCGACCGTGAATCTAGGGCTTGACCTAGGGCTCGGCAAATGTTGCATTGGCTCGGCACCTTGGGCTCCAATGATCTGAAGTGACACTTTGGGAGTTGTGGGAGTCTTGGTGGCCGAGAGAAGTGGAGGATTGCCGGGTGAAGTCGCCATGTGGTCCGCCGCGGCATTAGGGTTTGTCGGCTCGGAATTAGGGTTTGCCTTGTCCTCGGCACTTGGCAATATGGGCTCCTCTTGAATGGTTGGTGCTTCACTGGCCATGAGCATAGTCATATCATCCTCCCTCCCTTGAAAGGGATTCGACCTCGAATCCAGCTCGTCAAGGTCTTCATCTCCTTCCATGCAGTGGCTTTCCTTATGCGGGACGCCTCCTTGACCTACAATAGAACTACTAGAAAACCTATGCAACACCACATCGTCCTCATTAGTAGGGTTAGTCTCATAAAATGTAATTAAAGGTGGAGGACATGCAATGAATGTAGGTATAAAAGGCTTGGCCAAGAGCATATGATGCGAAGCACCACCTTTACTTCCAATTGCCATCTTCTTACCTTGGCTTTGCTCTATGTGTTGGCCGGCCTTTCTTTGCTCCCTAGCCACATGGTCAGCTATGATTTCATGGGGCATCATAGGATGTAGAGTGATTCTTTTACCATTCATGATAAAAGAATACTCATTTGTCACCCCTTGATGGATGACACCCCTATCAAATTGCCATGGTCGGCCTAGGAGAAGGTGGCATGCGGTCATGGGCAAAACATCACACACAACCTCATCCACATATTCTCCTATAGCAAACTGGATGGTGGCTTTGTCCTTGACCTTAAGGGGCTTGTCGGAATTCAACCAACAAAGTGTGTAGGGTTGCGGGTGAGAAGTGGTCAATAGATTGAATCTACTCACCACTTCTTGATCAATCAAGTTGCAACAAGAGCCACCATCAATGATGACACTACACACCTTTCCCTTAATGGTGCACCTAGTGTGAAAGAGAGTCTCACGTTGACTAGGTGCACTAGGACTTTTCGAGATGGTTAGTGCTCTTTTGACCAAAAAGCACTCACCCTCGGCGGCCACAACATGCAACTCCTCTAAACCATCCTCATTCTTAACAAGTTCTTCCCATTCATCCTCGGACTCAATGTCCCCTATAGTGTTGAGAAGAACTTGCCTTTTTGAGGGGCAATCCTTGGCAAAATGGCCATGACCGAGACACTTAAAACACTTAAGATCCCTAGCTCGGGTCTCTCCCTCCTTTCGTTGGGTTTGATCCGGATTAGGGGCCTCTCTTCTAGGATGACTTGAGTTGTCACTCCTAGTGGGTTCTAAGCGTCTTGGCATAGCTTATGGCCCCTTTGAACCACTTGATGAATTTTGCCAAGGCCGTGAGCTTTGAGCTTAGGGGCGCCTTGAATGGAGTGCTTTATATATATGATTAGTATAATGAAGCACTTCTTCTATAGGGGTCCCTCTAGAGAAGTGTTGCTTGCTCACTATGGCTCGGAGCTCGGGGCTAAGGTTATTAATAAACTTAGAAATAAGATACCCCTCGGGAACCCTAAGTCTAGACCTAAAGACCAAGGTCTTTAGCTCCATATAGAATTCATCCGGGGTCTTATTCCCTTGCTCTAACAACTCCAACCTCTCATACACCCTATCCGAAAAATCTTCCGGGACAAACCTATCTCGGAGAGCTTGCTTGAGGGCTTGCCAAGTAGTGATTTGAGGGTTTCCGAGGTACTCTCGTTCCTCTTTGTCCCCAAGCCACCATTGGTAAGCAAAACCCTCAAATTTTATGGTCGCTATAGCTACTCGTTGAGCTTCTGAGTAGTTATAGTACCTAAAAATTTGATCGGTCTTTTGCTCCCAATCAAGACAGATCTCCGGGTCACATTGCAAACCAAAAGATTGTACCTCCAATTTTATCCCATGAGGCCGTTGTTGGTCATATGCATACTCCTCACGATGGCCTCCAAAGTCTTCGTCATAACCTCTGAATCCTCTTTGGGGAACATAAGGCATCCTCCCACCTTGGTATTGGCCTCGGCCCATGCCTCCTCTTCCAGCCATCCTCCTTCCCGGGTCTTGGTACCCATTGTATTCATTTGGCACCCCTCTTGGCTCCTCTCTATGGATGGTGCTTGGCATCCCTCTTGGCTCCTCTCTATGGATGGTACTTAGTCCTGGCATGTTAGTGCACAAAGGAGGAATACTAGTAGTGCTAGGTACAAGATAAGAAGATGAGAGATTAGGAGGCAAACCGAACCCTTTCCTCGACGTAGCTACATTCGGTGGAGGGTGATGAAACCCTTCACGCAAGGAGATACCCGCCAAGTCTTGGGCTAAGAGTGGTATGGTCACTTGGACCCCTTGATTGCCAAGTGATGGCTCGGCCAATGGCAGATTTTGGGCGCCACTCCCGTGGGGTGCGCCTTGAGATTGGCTCGGTGATGGACTGTGGGACAGCCCCCACTTCTCCTCCATGGACTTCATGAAGGCATCTTGCTCATCACGCAAGGCTTGCAAATCTTGGCGAGTTCGCTCTTCGGCTTGGCGACCTCGCTCTTCGGCCTCTTCCTTGGACGATTGGATAGCCAGGAATAGGGTCTCTAAAGTAACTTCCGATCCCTCCTTAGGATCCTCCGAGGCCATGTTCTTGTCATTGGCTCTCACCGTGACTTCCTACACATAAGAAAATCCAAGCACAACAGCCCACAAGATGGAAGAAAAACAAATGATCTCAAAACTAGTAAGCAAGCTACAAATTCGGTTTAAACCAAAGAAAATTCGCAACTTTTACTAGCTCAAAATTTTAGGCTGAGGTAGGGCTGTCTAGATGCTCAAATTGACTCCAAAGACAAGATAAAAGTGCACCACAACTTTAAGTTAGTCCTTGTGCTAAGTCCACAACTTTCACAACACAATGCAAGTACTTAGCCCTTGAAATTCCCTTACAAAAGTTGAGTGAACAATCTGGCCGAATAACAACAATGAGCACTTCACAAACTAAACAAAGGAATGACAAATTCCACACAAGATATCAAACTTTAAACAACCACTTTTCCAAGCCAAGTCTTTTTCTTGTGTTTTTATGGCTTGACTCTTCCGGGTTTTTTTTTTTTTTGATCTTTCATTTCTTTTTTTTTCTTTTTTGATGAACACTAGAACAACTTAACAAACTGAAAATACAGAAATGATAATCGGAATCAACAATTAGGAATTCAAGAACTTTTCCTACGCAAATGTGAAGTTAGATTGCTTCGGTTTGCACAAGAACAACCCTATGTTGATTAAATGCCAAATACAAATAAAAATGACTCAAAATTACTAAACTAAATGCAGCTAATTAGGTCACGGCTGGTTGATGAAAATTGAAGGCCGAAATTCGAATTTCAAACGCATGCAACAACTTCAACAACAAACCCTAAAATCTAGGAAGAAAAACTAACCACTTCCCCTAATGATGCACGGCTATTTAGACTCAATTAAACTGCAAATCTCGACTCCTCTCCCTTCTATGCAGACTCAAGGACTCAAATGCAATCAAACAAAGAAGAAAGAGCAAGAAAACCTACGGACAACTACACATGCAATGATGAAAGGCACGAAATGGAAGAGCAAGTAAATGTCCGATTTTTCTATTGATTTAAGGCCAAATTTAGAGCAAATACTTACGTAGCTCTAATACCAAATGATGAACCCTCGGATCTATGAAGCCTCTGTGCAAGAATTTGCTCTTGTTGTGGAAGAAAGTGGCCGATCTCCAAGGATGAAGAACAAGGCACTTTTCGGCGAAAATGGAACTTGTTGTGGGTAACGATGGAAAACGATTGTATGGAAGATGGATTGTGATGGATAAGCACTCTCTTATGTTTATATTTGACACACTAAACACAAGAAAGAGACCTAGAGGGATTTGAGATGTAACGCACTCTAATCTCTCAAGGGGTTTCAATTTGATTTGACTCACAAATTGAAGAACAAAGAGAAAACTCTAAAAACTGAAATACTCTGATTTTGATCTGAATTCAATGTCCAAACACAAAGCCAAAATGTTTGCCTAAGTAACCTAGCATTCGGTTACCAAAGGAAATAAAAGAAAAATACTAAAAATCAACCACTAAAGCTAACACGTGCCCACTAACTTAAACACACTTAATGGGCAGTTTAGGGAATTAAAATAAAGTCTAATAATGTTTAAAAACCAAAGGAAATAACCGGAAATGATTCGGAAATCAAAAGGGCTCCATTTGGGCTTTTAACCCGGGCGTGGCCGCCGGCGCCGAGAAACCCGGAGAGGCCTCCAAGCATGTGACCAGGCAGGACCCGGTTTGGCTCGGCACTCCTTGAGCCATTAGACCTCCCTTGAGCTAGTGGTGAAGTGGGCCAGCTCGGGCTCTGGTGATGGTGCCAGATGTAGGCTCAGGCCTATGCTCCTTCCCACGCGCGGCCGTGAATCTAGGGCTTGACCTAGGGCTCGGCAAATGTTGCATTGGCTCAGCACCTTGGGCTCCAATGATCTGAAGTGACACTTTGGGAGCTGTGGGAGTCTTGGTGGCCGAGAGAAGTGGAGGATTGCCGGGTGAAGTCGCCATGTGGTCCGCCACGGCATTAAGGTTTGCCGGCTCGGAATTAGGGTTTGCCTTGTCCTCGGCACTTGGCAATATGGGCTCCTCTTGAATGGTTGGTGCTTCATTGGCCATGAGCATAGTCATATCATAAGCTCTGCAAGGAGGAGGTGAATCTTGCGAGCAATGAAATAGAGATATGGCACAAAAGGCTCGGGCACATGAGCGAGAAGGCTCTCCATATCCTCGCTCAAAAGCAACTCCTTCCTGATATAAAAGGTATGTCCCTCGAACCATGCTCCGATTGTTTAGCTGGTAAACAACATAGAGTCATTTTCCAGAGACCTTCAGAACCTAGAAGAAGAAAGTGCATCCTTGAACTTGTGCACACTGACGTATGCTCTATGTCCGAGAGATCCAATGGAGGTGCACAGTATTTTGTCACCTTCATTGATGACCACTCAAGGAAGGTTTGGGTGCACCTGTTGAAATCCAAGGACCAAGTCTTTGACGCCTTCAAGGAGTTTGTAGCACGAGTGGAACGAGAGACGGATCAGAAACTCAAGTGTGTTCGATCGGACAACGGTGGTGAGTATCGAGGTCCATTCGAGGCATTCTGCAGATCTCATGGGATCAGAATGGATAAGATACCACCTAAGACGCCATAACTAAACGGGCTTGCTGAGAGGATGAATCGAACCATAGAAGAACGAGTTCGATGCATGCTCTCTCACGCAAAATTACCCAAGTCATTCTGGGGAGAAGCTGTGATAACCGCAGTAGACACCATCAACCTTTCACCATCAGTTCCCTTGGAGGGTGATGTCCCAGAGAGGGTATGGTCAGGTAAGAAGGTCTCCTACAACCATCTAAAGCTTTTCGGGTGCAGGGCGTTCGTCCACATTCCCAAGGACGAACGGGCCAAGTTAGATTCCAAGACAAAGGAGTGTATCTATCTTGGTTCACCCAGAGACGAGTTTGGCTATCGACTTTGGGATCCGATCAACAGAAAGGTTGTTAGAAGCAGAGATGTTGTGTTTTTCGAGGACCAGACAATTGAAGACATCCAGAGATCGGAGAAGCCAAGGTCAAGAGCTAGTAGAAGCGGAGATTCTCATCCTACTCATGGACAATGTGACAACTCAGAAGAGGCGGTCGAGGCCAATGATACTGACATTGAAGACGGTGCCCCTACTCAAGATCAGAATGATCAAGAGATGGACGAAGAAGAGTTGTTGGAGCCGAAAGAAGAGTCTAGCACACAGCCAGAGCCTGAGGTGAGAAGATCCTCAAAAGACAAGAGACCGTCCATACGATATAACCAAGATGAGTATGTGACCTTCACAGATGAGGGGGAACCTCAGAGTTATAAAGAGGCCATGTTCGACACTCACAAGGTCGAGTGGGTTAAAGCCATCCAAGATGAGATGCAATCCTTGCATGAGAACCACACCTACGAGTTAGTGGAGCTTCCGAAAGGGAGAAGAGCCACTACTATAAAATATGCTTTTTAGCCCGGACGTTTTCCATTATATAGCCCGGATATAGCTAAAAAGGGTCCGGGCTATTGGTTGGTGTGATAATAGACCAAATAGCCCGGACCCATTGTCACACGCCCGGGCTATATTCCTTCACATAATTTAGGGCTGAACTTCACTTAATAGCCCGGACGTGTATAATACATGTCGGGCTAAAAAGTCCAAAATTTCCAAGTTAATTATTTCTCCTGTCCGGGCTGTATGTTCTTCATATCCGGGATAAAAGGTTTGTCCTAGTAGGCATATATTCGTGGTTATATAGCTCGGACTTATAATTTCCGGGCTATATAGTATTAATTTTTTTCCCGCAAATATTTATATTTATTGCCTATTTGAATACCCTGTTTATATACTTCGCTGTATTTTGCTGCATTGTACCAATATTTAACTCACACTAGAGAATAGAAACATTTATAACTGATAAACCAGATAGTATAGATCCAAAACACTGAGTTACAATATCATTCTTCATATAATTTAGCAAAGGACTCCTAATAGAAGTTCACAACTTAACACATACTGAAAGAAAACAACTAATTCTACGCCTTCTAGCAATACCACTTGTGATTCTTCATCTCTGTTGACAACTTTCCATTCGACAAACACGCCTGCATGACAATCCTTTATGCAATCAGCTAATATATATCAACTTCCTACAAAGCTTTGCATAAATTAAAGAACAAAAAAATATATAACAAACAAAAAGTGGAATGACTTATTAGGTGTTATTAATAAATTCAAACTACAAGCAATAGGTAAATAGAACTTCATACCTACATAAGACTTAGGAAATAATCAAACCACTCCCGTCGAATTGCATCAACATCTTCATTTGTGTAGGAAGATCGGTCATCATACCACTGTAAAATATATACAACATGATATTTATTTAGAGTAAACCTTATTTATCAAAGACAAACTATTACAGATTAAAAAAGCCTTACATTGATGGGAATTACAGAATAATTTTTTTGGTGAAGTATAAGATCTTTCATAAACTTCAAAACATAGTATCCACAATCAATCGCATTCTTCTGACGAGGACACTGTAAGTCATACACAAATAATTGTATAAGATTGGAAAATGTATCGAAAGAATGATATATTCATACATGTAACACTTTAATTAGGAAATTCTAACTCAACCACAAACAAGTTTAGAAAATCAGTACATTTACCTTAACTTTGTGCCACAAAGTTTCTTTTCGTGGTGTTTTCCTACCCAATTTGGCATATTTCAATTTATAGCTCCTATTTACAACAGACGCAATTACTTATGTAAGGAATAATGCAAGAATCTTACTCGATATATCAAACAAATACTTACAGTGTAACCAATGACTCCGCATCCTTCACAAATATCAAAGTTCTGAAATTGCCAACTTAAAAAAGGAAACCAAACTTACGTGTTGCACAAGTCCATCCTCACCACAAGTATAAAATACGTGAGGGCTCCCTGGCTCAATTGCCAACTTACGAGCACGGCCTTCATGTGACCCCAACAATTTTGTTTCTATGTCTCCACCATTGTCAATTTCTGCATGTCTAACCTGCAATCAAGCAAGATCCTAGATAGACATAAGTTCTCTCTTGTGCGGTAACATACCCAAAATACAATTTTTGGAAACTTCAGGACCATAGAAAAAATGTCAAGAAAGTTTGCTGCACAAATATTTTGCAGTTCAACATATTGAAAATCTAAGCAATCCGCTAAAGTCATCACAAGTCAGCTCCTTGTGTAAATCTCTAGAAATTCATTTGATTAAATTTCTCACGTTAAACTAGAAAACCTAAAGAGTTTTCACTATCCATTGAAAAGATAAGTAGTCTAAACATCATAAGTAAAACATTTACATTATTTCGGTAGTTACTTAGGTACCACTTACCAGCCCGTCTGCCCCATGAGTAACAATACTGCGGTCATCACTGTATGGCATGAATTTGGCCTAAAAGACATTACCATGATGACCAGAATGAAATGAAAGTTTGATTCGTCCAGTTTCCTAATCCCACAATATAACCTTCTTGTCATCAGATCCCGATACCAAAATATCACCAGCTGCATTAAAGCTGACAGTGTTGACACAGCCCCTGTGCTTTTCGAGTTTTCTTAAGACATCTAGTTTCAGAATAAGGTCCTGAAATGAAAACAACCAAGTCAATAAAATATACTCCAGCAAGCATATTATCAGTCATATTTAGTATATAAAGTGTGTGTTAATGGATGACCAGATCAATTGATGAGAAATTCTTGCTAATACTCAAAAGTGTGTTTTGTTTAATTGTTGGTTCAACAATCCTTTCTTCCGGAGCAACAACAATGCTAAATTGTAGAGATTGTAAATGTTGTATGCAAAATTACTGAAACAAGAAAGCAAATGTGATCCAGACACTTTCTCACCACATTCAAGACCAAGCAACAAACAGCCCCAAGTATAAACTGCAAACAAGCAGATATAAAAAACAACAAAACAAAAAAGTACATATATAGATAAGAATGTACCATTTTCTTAATCTAGTCAACTCAGGGATACTTCCCCCCTGTAATTTCTCAGTTATTCTCCACAGTTCAATCCACAATTATTCACCTGCTAAAAGCGAACTATGAATTCGAATCAATTTCACCATCTTATAGCGCAAAGATCTACCCAAACCTCATGAAAGTATTACACTTACAATTACAAAAAAAAAACTTAAACAGCAGCCCACATTTACCATCTAGATCTACCAATACAGCCAAATCAACAATTTAATTTGAACCAACTTACAACACACAATTTAGGGTTTTAGGGCTTTTTCAATTTATGAATTTACAACTACAAATCCAAATCAGGGAGGTTATATGGTTCAAGACATACCTTAGGGTGGATAGCACGCCGTAATTGACGCCGGAATTAGAGTCGTCGGAGATGGAGTCGTCGGATCGAACGAGGAAGGAGATGGAGGGGCCGGAGATGCAGCGCGCCGACTGGAAGGACGGGTCGGAAAGGAAGCGCCGGTGGAGCTGTCTAGTCGGGGAACGAGGAAGGATACGGAAGGAGGCGTCGGTGGAGTTGTGTAGTCTGGGAAGGTAAGGTCGGGGAAGGAGACGGAAGGAGGCGCAAGTGAAAGTTAATTTTGAAGGAGTAAAAGGTACGTGGTTAATTACGACCACAAAATAGCCCGGATGTTTCGTAACCGGCTTATTTTAATGTGGGTTAATATAGAACGCGACAAAATAGTCCGGACATTAAAAAAAAAACACGCCCGGGCTATTAAGTTTTGACTCTTTTAAAATAAATTTGTTTTTAGCCCGGGCTTCTCTACAACGGTCCGGGCTAATATGTTATCATTCTTAAATAGCCAGACTTCTTCTGGTGTAACAGGACTTTATATCACGGATAATTAGGATCCGGGCTAAATAATCACGGGCTAAAAAGCGTTTTTTGTAGTAGTGAGCCTTGAAGAACAAATGGGTGTACCGAATCAAGTCCGAGGAGAACAACTCGAAGCCTCGGTTCAAGGCCCGACTGGTTGTGAAAGGATTCAACCAGAAGAAAGGCATCGATTTTGAAGAGATATTCTCACAGGTGGTAAAGATGTCTTCCATATGAGTCGTACTCGGTGTAGCAGCTACCCTAGACCTGGAGATTGAGCAGTTCGATGTCAAGACGGCCTTCCTTCACGGTGATCTTGAGGAGGAGATCTATATGGAGCAACCTGAAGGATTCAAAGTCCCGGGCAGGGATAACCTAGTGTGTCGACTAAAGAAGAGTCTTTATTGCTTGAAGCAAGCATTGAGGCAGTGGTACAAGAAGTTCGACTCCTTCATGGCGGAACATGACTTCAAGAAAACCATGAATGACCATTGTGTTTTCATGAAGAGGTACGCTAGCGGTGACTTCCTCATACTCTTGCTCTATGTTGATGATATGTTGATTGTAGGTAATGACCGCAACAAGATAGCCGCCCTTAAGAAAGACCTGAGCAAGAGCTTTGCCATGAAAGATTTGGGACCAGCAAGACAGATTCTTGGGATGAAGATCACTCGTGATAGACCGAAGAAGCTGCTATGGCTATCCCAAGATCGATACATTGAAAAGGTGTTGGAAAGATTCAACATGCATAAGGCAAAGCCGGTGAGCACCCCACTTGCTGGACATTTCAAGCTAAGTTCGAAGCAGAGTCCAACAAGTGAGAAGGAGAAGGAGGAAATGAGGAGTACTCCTTATGCATCAGCCGTAGGCAGTCTCATGTATGCCATGGTGTGTACCAGACCTGATATCGCCTACGCAGTTGGAGTTGTGAGCCGTTTCCTAGCCAATCCGGGGAAGGAGCACTGGGCAGCAGTCAAATGGATCCTCTGGTATCTACGACGCACGACTAAACGGTGCCTATGCTTTGGAAATGGGAAGCTTGAGCTGAAGGGCTACACAGATGCAGACAAGGCCGGTGACGGTGATTCCAGGAAATCAACATCAGGCTATGTAACTACCTTTACAGGGGGAGCTATTTCTTGGCAATCGAAGCTACAGAAATGTGTTGCCTTGTCTACCACTGAAGTAGAGTACATCGCAGCTACTGAAGCTTGCAAGGAGATGTTGTGGATGAAGAACTTCTTACATGAGCTAGGAGTCGAGCAAGACAAATACGTCCTACTATGTGATAACCAGAGCGCAATTCATCTAGCAAAGAATCCGACCTTGTACTCCCGCTCGAAGCACATCGATATACGACACCATTGGATCCGAGAAGTCCTTGAAGAAAAACTCCTACATCTCAACAAGGTACACACTGACGAGAATTGGTCATACATAATGACCAAGGTACTGCCAATCAAGAAGTTCGAAGCTTGTTGTCAAGGCACCGGCGTCGTGACACACTCAGGCTAAGTCGGGAAGGGGGAGATTTGTTGGGCTTTTCCCTCCTTAGCCCAAGTCTTGACCCATTAATGCTAGCCCACTATGAAGACTAATCTAGAATATGTTAGAGGATAAGTACACTAGATTTGTCCAGATTAATCCTCTAAAATATCAACATTGATGTTGATGAAGGTCGGTGGCAAATTGAGCCATTTCCACCGACTCATCACCACTATATATAGTGGTATTTGATTGCACTTTGTATGATCCACCATAAAAAGAATCAAAGGCAATAAAGGAAGCATTAGAGGTTAAAATCAAGGTTAGTTATCCTCTCTTATTCTTATCTAGTTTGTCCATAAAATTAATTAGCCTTGTTCTAGTCTCTTCCTTAGCATACGAAATTAGCTAGTCTTTCTAGTTGTCCTATATTCTCATCTTATCACACGAAAGAGGGAAAGACGGTAATTTTCCCAATATATATATATGTTGGGGATTGCTTCCAGTTTGGGCTTCTCTTCCATTCATATTGAATCAGATGTTCTGTCTATGGTTTCGAGAATTCAAGCGCGTAATTTTTGTTTGTCCGATGCTGATCTTTTGTATGATGATATAGTAAATATTTTTCAGCTTTTTTCCTTTGTCAAAATCTCTCATGTAAGGCGTAGTGGTAACAAATTGGCACACTTTGTTGCTCGGTTACGAACTCTGGAAAATCCTTATCTACTGTTTACTCACAATTTTCCTCCAGATCTGCTTGATCTGGCTGAAAATGATATGTTACTATAGTATCTGGTTTAATTTCTCCTTTAATAAAACTTACAAGAAATATAAGGTTGGTAATATAATATGGAAAAGTGTTAGGTGCGAAAGCGGCTTAACGTACAAAATACGAAAGTTTTTCAACCGTTCGATTTGCTTCAGTTTTTTGCATTGTTACACGCGCTTTCTAATTATTATTATTTTCGCTCCAGTTTTTTGCTCCAGCCTTCTTTTTTCGCTCCAGCTTTTCTACTTCTTTTTTTACACTTTTTTTTTATTCATTTGCACTTCCTCTTTAACCACTTGCACTTCTGTTTAACAGCACTTTCTTCCTATTGGCTTGCACTTTCGTCATTTCGATTGCACTTATTCATTATTCTGATGCACTTTCTGTTCACTTGCTTGCACTTTACTTCGTATTCTCATGCACTTTCTTCCTATTGGCTTGCACTTTTGTTTAACAACTTGCACTTTCGTTCTATTCGCTTGTACTTATTCATTATTCTGATGCACTTTCTGTTCGCTTGCTTGCATTTTAAATATTTTTTAATCTCATATTTGCTTGCACTTTCTGTTCACTTGCTTGCACTTTACTCTGTATTTACATGCACTTTCTTCCTATGGGCTTGCACTTTCGTCATTTCGCTTGCACTTATTCATTATTCTGATGCACTTTATGTTCACTTGTTTGCACTTTACTTCGTATTCTCATGCACTTTCTTCCTATTGGCTTGCACTTTCTGTTATTTAATCTCTTGAACCTAAAGTGCAAGCATATAAGAAAAAAGTGCAATCAGAAAACATAAAGTGCAAGCATATAAGAAAAAAGTGCAAGCAAATCAACACAAAATGCAAGAAAATAAATAAATAAATAAAGTGCAAGGGAATAAACAATAGAAAAGTGCAAGCCAATAGGTAGAAAGTGCATGGAAATACAGAGTAAAGTGCAAGCAAGTGAACAGAAAGTGAAAGCAAATATGAGATTAAAAAATATTTAAAATACAAGCAAGCGAACATTAAGTGCATCAGAATAATGAATAAGTACAAGCGAATAGAATGAAAGTGCAAGTTGTTAAAGAGAAAGTGCAAATGAATTAAAAAAAATACAAAGGATTAAACAACAGAAAAGTGCAAGCCATTAGGAAGAAAGTGCATGGAAATACAGAGTAAAGTGCAAGCAAGTGAACAGAAAGTGCAAGTACATATGAGATTAAAAAATATTTAAAATGCAAGCAAATAAACAAAAGTGCAAGCAGGAAAACATAAAGTGCAAGCATATAAGAATAAGTGCAGGTAAAAAAATATAAAGTGCAAGCATATAAGAATAAGTGCAAGTAAAAAAAATATAAAGTGCAAGCAAATAAACACTAAGTGCAAGCGAATAAAAATAAAGTGTAAGAAAATAAACGAGGAAGTGCAAGCATATAAACATAAGGTGTATTTGAAGGCAAGAGAATAACACTGAGCGAATAAAGCGCGTGTAAATAAATAAAGGTTTTTTTCCTATTCTCTCCTGCCGTGGATCTCGCCACCGTGGACGGCTAATATTCTTTCGTATTTTGTATCTTAAGCGGCTTTCGCACCCGAACCGCGTCCATATAATATTAAGATATTAGCTAGGGCTCCGTTTGAAAAATTGTTTATTAAACATTTTATAAACAAAAAAGTATTTTTCTTAACCTTACACAATTTCCAATACATCACAAATTTCAAATACTATTTTTTAAAAATAAACATATTATAAACAATAAATATCTTTTATCAAACAAACCTTAAGTTGTTAATCAAGTGTAGCAAGTTGCCAACACATATTATATCCATGTATTGGTTGTGTGGTTCTTATGCATTCAAACTTAAAATATATAGTTTTTATATGGAGAATTTGTGCGTATAGACAAAATCGTGTACTTCTAGGCTTCTAGCAATAATGAAATGAACTCGAATTTGTGTATGTAAACCCCAAAGCTCCCAAAAGAGCCCAAAACATCATGGAAAGTTCAATTCTACTAATATTGTCCTCCTTGTGTCTATCTCTTTTACTTGTAAAGCTGTTCTTTTCAAAGCATGGAAAGAGCAAGCTCAACAAACTTGTTCCTCCTGGCCCCAAACAATTGCCGATCTTCGGCAACATCTTTCAGCTGACTGACAAGCCCCACCATGCTCTGGCTGACCTCTCAAGGATCCATGGCCCTCTGATGACTCTCAGGCTAGGCCGCGTGGACACCCTGATCGTGTCTTCCGCTGACATGGCGAGAGAGGTCCTCTCGAAGCACGACCTGGCCTTCTCCAGCCGCCGAGTGCCGGACGCCATACGAGCGCTGAATCACAACCTGCACTCCATGGCTTGGCTGCCCGTGTCGCCCAAATGGCGAAGCCTCCGAAAGTTGGCTGTCATTCAGCTATTCTCTGTCAAGTGCCTGAATCAAAGCCAGCCCCTTCGCCACAAGAAAGTTGTTGAGCTGCTGGAGTATGTGGACGAGTGCTGTAGGAGTGGTCAGAGTGTGGATATTGGCCGCGTCGGATTCACAACGTCGCTCAATCTGCTGTCCAACACCTTCTTCTCTAAGGATTTGGCTGCTTACAGCTCTGCATCGTCCCAGGATTTGAGGGATGCTGTCTGGGGAGTAATGGAATGTGTTGGGAAGCCTAACTTGGCTGACTTTTTCCCGCTTCTTGCTTACTTTGATCCTCTTCGCATAAGGCGAGATTTGACCGCGCACTTCTCCAAGCTGTTTGTGGTGTTTGATGATATGATCAGGCAGAAGAAGTTGAATGATCGTGCTGAAGCCGACGTGCTGGATACACTTCTTAGAATCAGTGAAGAAGATGGCTCTGATCTCACTACTCGTGATATCAAACATCTTCTTTTCGTATGTATGTCATTCTTTAGTCATTTGCACGCTTTGCCTCCTCACCCTTAAATTCTAGTGATTTATGTGCAGGACTTCTTTGTAGCAGGAACGGATACTACCTCAAGCACACTGGAATGGGCAATGGCCGAGCTACTCCGCAACCCATCAAAGATGGCAAAAGCTCAAGCAGAGCTCGATGAGGTAGTCCTCGACAACAAGCATGGTGTAGTCAAGGAATCCGACGTCGACAGGTTGCCTTACTTGCAAGCAATAGTGAAGGAGACGCTCCGGCTTCACCCGCCTTTACCGTTGCTAGTGCCTCACAAGGCTCGAGAGGACGTACAACTCTGTGGCTACCACATACCCAAAAACACCAAAGTGCTAGTTAGTACTTGGGCTATCGGGCGAGATCCGGAGACCTGGAAGAACCCGACCGAGTTCTTGCCGGAGAGGTTCTTGGAGAGCACCGACATTGACATGACAGGCCAGGATTTCGAGCTCATACCGTTTGGAGCCGGGAGACGGATATGCCCGGGACTGCCCTTGGCTTATAGGATATTGCACATGATGTTGGCTAGTCTTCTCCATGCTTTTGATTGGGAGCTTCCCAACGGGATGCTTGGAGAAGATATTGATATGAATGATAAGTTTGGAATCTCCCTACAGAAGGCCAAGCCTCTGCTTGCGGTCCCTGTTCGCAAGTGACCTTTGGTAGGCCTATGAGTATGTACTTGTAATTGTAACCTTTTGTAATAAGGAGACACTATGTATAACACTATAACTGTAACCTTTTGTGTAAGCAGACTCTATAGTCTATATATAATTGAAGGTCTATCAAGTTTCTGTTATATGGTTCCATTGTAGGATCTCAAAATCATAATCATGAATTATCATGTTATGTGTTCAACACTAGTTACCGTTAATTATCGAGTAACCAACGTTGTTTAAATTTTGATGGATTCTTCACAGCTACAACTTCCTTCAAGACAAGAGTGTGGGAGGATAAGAGTTCACTCCAGTCTAAACGCACCGCTTCTGCAATTTCAGTTGACGACGAGAGACGGTAAAATACAAGTAGTACCGAAATACACAAGACAGAGTCCAAGTTGATGAGCTAGAAACGTCCTTGGGAAAAATGTCACCTTTCATAACATTTGACCATGCTTGCTGTTTTTTACTACTATTCACAAGCTAATTTGGTGTCAAAGCTGCTCAAGCATATAGCGAATGCCTGGAAAGCAGATAGCGGATACCGGTAATCCATGGTGAACATGTCCTTGCCAACCTTCCCAAACTGCAGGATGATCTTGTCGTGATCCGACGATGACGATGACGACTGGGACGTAGGCTGCGGAGCAGCTGTCATAGGAGCTCCCACTTCAGGTGGCGGTTGGCTGGCAGCAATCAGCTGAAAATTCTTCACGGAAGCAACCGTCACCCGTCCCTTGAAGTTGAGGCACCAACACTGCAACTGCTCGTGCCACCTAGGAACCTTGTTCCTCAGAACCAGGGGCTTGTCATGGACACGGGATCCAACGATGATGTCGGAAAATCGGGAGCTGCCAAACTCGGTGGAGTTGTCGATGGAGATGCTCCTGAATGAGTCCTCTAGGGAGCCCGGGAGCAGCTCGGGCTGCCCCGGGACGCTCGATCCTGGCTCGAGGGATGACATGGGGATCGAGTGCATGATCACGTGCATTTTGCGTGGGCCTCGTGTGCCGAGTACGTTTAAATCGTACGTCACCTGCGCTATGTTGTAGTTGCCACTGGGGACCTTGGGAGAGACTTTCTTTGAATAGAACCTACGGCTAGAGCGGCCTGGTGGGAATGATTGTGAGATGTTTAACGGAGGATGCGTATCGTAGACAATGAATTTTGTCCCCAAGAAGTTTGACCTGAAGTACATATAATCATCAGAAAGCAAAATCTATATGATAGCATAATAATGAACATTTTTATATATGTATAGCAGCAGAGGGACTCTCTCAATTCTTATTTTGTCCAAATAATACATGTAACAAAAAGTACTTGGTTTCGGAGGGTCAGAAGATGGTGGAAAGACCTCACACTACTTATAAAATGCCAAGTCAACAGATCCCCTCAATAACCTTAGTATAAGATGAAGTCAAAATTCCAGCCTTACTTACAGCAAGACTGAAGTAATTATAATAAGGAAGTACTATAGCTTTGCATTGTTTGGAGGCAAAACCTCAGCACTAAAATCATATGGAAAAAAAAAACTATTCTTACACCGAAATTGATACAGATAATAACTATTAACTACCAGTCCGTCATGCAAGATGTCCCACAAAACAAAGAAATCATGTTGCAAATGTCTTTGGACTTAGTCCTGCGACTTGCAACTAGAGGCGGCTAGCAGCTTGTAATCAGTATGGATAAAAAATGAGTTAATTCTTACCTTAGTTTCCCAATGTAGGTGCTACTTGACCTGGATATATTTTCTGCATCCATGCTGATTACATACTCTGTACAAGTGGTTCTCCTGGTTCGCTTTGCAGAAAGAAGAAACTTTCCATTTTCGACAAGTAAGGCTGCATGTGCCAAAAAAACATTTATAATTAACATCAACAGAATCCCATAAAGTAGCACAGCAAGAGAAAATGAACTTTCGAGTTTCGATACCATAGTTTATATACGAGGAGCATCAACATATGTCATTTCAGAAATCACATTGGATTCTAGCATTTTTACAGCATAACAAATTCTAAAGGTCTGTTTGGTAAGCATGCTTATAATGTAAATGGTGTTGCTAAGGTAATTGATGAAGCCTGTTAGGATGAAGATAAGGTGATAATCTGCTCATAATGATGTTTTATCATTTCAATTTTATGTTCCCAAACACACCATGAGTGGTCACTAAAAAGAACAAAGGCAAGCGTTAAATGTGCCGGCTTATCTCTGTCGGGCAATCCATCCGAGTAAAAGCTTACTTATAAAAGAAAGGGAAATTTTTGTAGGTGTCCCTGAGTTTAGGGTTATTTCTGTTGATGTCTCACGATTAAGTTTTTTCCGGTTGATGTCCTTAAGGTTTGGGTTTGTTTGCTTCGTAACCAAACTTTTTCATGTTTGTACCATTCTAGTTCAAATTGATTAAATCCAAGTTCACCATTGTGTTCCTCGCCCTCAAATTAATAAGATTTGACTCCTAAAATACCCAAATCCATGTCTAAACCATGTCGATTTGAATTCTGAAGCAACAACCCGTTTCCGACCTTAAGAATTCAAATCGGAATGGTTCGAGTATGGATTTGATTGTTTTAGGAGTCGAATCCTACTAAGTTGAGGTCAATAAACATAATGATGATCTTCGATTTGATCAATTCGAACCGAAATGATACGGATATGAAAAATTTTGGTTACAAAGCGAACAAACCAAAACCTTAGGGGTAACAACTGGAAAAAACTTAATCGTGGAATACCAACATGAATAACCTTAAACTCAGGGACACCAACAGCAATTTCCCTAAAAGAAACAAAGAAAACTGCAATATAGGGCGTTAATCAACAGTATTTAAGAATTATGCAAATGAAGAAATTGTCAACATTTCCTTCATGTCAAAGAGCACTCAAGGAGCCGAAGAAAAGACAAACATGAGCACTAGGATGTTTTTTCACTTCAAAGCACATATCTACTCTTATCAAACATATGGAATGAACCTGCAGTTCTGCACAATGCCCAATTGAGACTCGATGAGTTTATACCACACTATCGATCAGATTAACCCCTAGACACATAGTGTGTTTCTGATCAAGATATGCGATGCATCAACCAGTTTCACATATCTATGCAACAACAAGTGGAGGATGATACCGCGAGTCATTGTGGAAGTTAATATGAAAAACAGAAACTTACCAGGGCTAAGGGAAAGGAAAAGATGGTAAGTTAAATTAGATTTGTCTCTCTTGATGTAACACTGAATAGTTCCATCTCGTGGTCCAGGCTGTAAGACAGAAAATAAGGCTATATTAGTTGCCATTTTGATGCTTTATGAAACAAGATTTCAGCAGAAGATGCATCATTCTTGAAATGTGTAGATACAAAATACATCTTAAAAAGAATTTCAATATATTCAAAAAAAAAAAAGAGCAAATAGCTAGGCGCACCTGCTTGAGGGAAACCGGGAAAGTGAGCTTTCCACAAAGCTCGGGACTGCTAACGATTTCTTTACAAATTTCCCTCCATGATCTGCAAACAGCAGCACAGGCAACAACATGTTTACGTGCAGGCCATGTGCTTTCACTAGCCTCCAATCTCTTTACAACATCTCGCAACAACTCAGGTGGGAGACTAGCCCAGCGACTACTTTGGAGTGAAACAGGTGGCTCCTGTAATCCATGAACGGAACAATGGGATTTTCCTCTGTGGAGACTTGGAAGCCTGACGTCAAAGCTCCTCCTCGATAAGCTCCCGAAACTGTCCCTAACATCACGGACTATGCTGCGGAACGACATGGACTCTAATACCAGAACAACCCTAAAATTCCAATGCTGGATTGCTTTGCATAAGCTTAGTTATAGCTCAATCTGGATAATTAGCGGGGCAGATACCTGGAAGACAACCAAAACACACATCCTCAAATCCTGCCTAATTGTTTTTCAGTGAATAAGAAGAACAAAAGAACGAGTCTGAAAATGGAGAAATGAGTAACGCAAGAAAAGATTCCCCCAAAGAAGGTTGAATTCATTTGCCGATGAGGGTATAAATGCCAGACTTTCAAGGGAATCAACCTCTAATCATTCATGACACCAATATCTGGATTTCAATTTTATTCCTTGCACCCAAAAGTTCCTTGATTCACACCAATCTTTGGAAGAATCAAACAGCCCGACAGCATCCAAATACAAAAGCGCAACACACCATAACAAAAGGTATTCTGCAACCATAACTTGGCAACAATCAAGCCCGTCAAGAGAGCAGCTTTTAACATGTACATCTAGAATTATCAAGCAAGCACCAGAAAGTTGACGAGATCCAAATTTGAAAATAGAAAACCATCCCTAAAAAGCCTAAGGACAAAGTTCACGAATAGAAATGATCGCTTGTCAATCATCAGCCAAAACACAAAACCAGATTAAAATTGGAAAAGTCGCACAACTCACAGTAATAGTAGATGCAGGAGGTGAGAGATAGATGGGTAGAGCAGATAAGCAAGAGACAAACAGAGAGGATGAGCTTCAGCTAACAAATCACCTGCAAAAGTGGAAGAATCACACAAATGAAGTCGAAAGCGAGCGAGAAGATGCACAGAAATGAATCGGTGGAGACGAAATTGAGAGGAATTAGGTCTAACCGGTAGCAAGTAGGTATTGTGTTCTTCGTCTTCCTCTCAGCCACACGGTTTCTATGTTTGACCTTCTTACTCAATTCTCTCTCTCTAGCGTACAAAACACAAAGCGGAATCCACATCGGAATCCAAATCTTATTAAATCCGACTCAGAGAGTCAGAGCCCACGTATAATAGAATTAGTTAAAATAAAGGCCATTAATCGTCGACTGATTTGCTTGGTTAAGAAAAAGAGCCAATGCTTTACTCTGGAGTACATTTCTGATTTCTCTCTACCCAAAGGTCAGAATTTGAAACATGTGACAAATATAATTATAGTTAATGATATTTGTAATGGCATGGGTTAGATTTTTGTATGTAGTTTGTGCATGTTTTTATCATAGTGTATACTAATTTTGGCCCTTGAGAATATTCTTAAAATTGCAATTTTAGTAAGTAAGAAAATGAATAATATATTGCTGTGGATAAGAAAATCTACGATTTGAAAATATACAAAGGGAAAGGGGGCGGGGCAACTAGGGTGGCTAGTTGTAGTTGACCCCGTCGTCTAGTCTGCTTTACGGAAACGGAGCGAAGTGGCGAAGAAATATCGTTCGGAAGTAAACGTGGAGAAATTATACGGGGTCTTGTTTACACCGGAATTTTTTGATTTTCGCATTATAAATTTGAACGCTTTGAATCGGGTCAAGTTAAACGCTATCATATAGCGTTTATTATTTTCATCTGGTTCAATAAAATAATAAATAAACGAAATTAAAATCTGGAAAAAAAAATTAGCGTTTTTGAACGCTACGTTGTGGCGTTTTCAGATTTTGTAAACCCTAAAAATGTCTAACGGCAGCGAAACAATAGAGGACATCAGCAAGGTGGTGGAGGCGGGAGGAGAGACGGCGGTGGTGGAGCTGCTCGCGGAGGTGGACCAGATCTGGTGGAGGAGGCGGGAGGAAAGACGGCGGTGGAGGGAGTAGCGGAGCGAAGAGCCTGCGGCGGCGAGGAGGACGACGCGGAGGAGTTGGGTCCGGAGACGACGACGTCGGAGGAGGTGGGTCCGGAGCCAGATCTGATGGAGAAGGTCGAGCCGGGTCGGGTCGGGCCCGGTTCGGTGGAGGGAGTTGGTCCGGGCCGGGCCCGGGTCGAGGCCGGCTGGAGGAGACGAGGCGGGTGAGTGGCGTGTCGATGTGGGGTCGGAAAACACTCTCTCTGTGGCTGCGGCAGTCGGAGCGGTGGCGCAGTCGTCGACGTGGGATGAGTCGGTGACGTCTATGATTTAGGCGAGCGGATCGAAAAGTGTTTTGGTGGTTTTAAAGCCGAAATGACGTACTTATGAGGTATTTTATGAATTATTAATTATTAATTACTTGTTTATATATGATAATTGAAATGCACTCGTAATTAAATTATAATAGGGAAATAAAATTTGACTTCCAAATATTAGAAGGATTTTAGGTATAAATTGCTTATGAATGTAAGAAATGATACTAATAAGCAAATAATAAATGAACGAATAATTAAAATTTCATAATAAATTTATGTTAATTGATAATTTATACCATTTTAAATTATTAAAGTTGGAAATATAGATTTATTATAATTAAAATCAAAGAAAAATATAAATAATAGTATTAAGTAAATTATAAGTAAAGAAAAAAAATTAATGAAACAAAATATAAAAATCAAAGAAAAATAATTAAATAATAATTTAAATTAGAAGAAAAAATTAACTTTATTAAATTAATTAAAAAAATAACTAAATTTATCTTATCTTAATTGATAATTTATCTCATTTTTAATATTAAAGATTAGAAATATATATTTATTATAATTTTAATGAAAAAACCCGAAAAATAATATAATTAAGTAAATTATTCCCCGTAAAAGTATATATAAACTTCACATTGAATGTATAAATCAATTTAACTCAAAAGAAATAAAATTTTGATTAAACAGGATATATTGGATGGTTTTCGACGACGGTTTTGCTCGTATGGACGGGATACGGAGCACCGCCACATTACTGCTTCTGCCCGCAAGCGAACGAGGGCAGATGTTTTCGGGCAGAAGAAGAAGAAGCCTCGACGTCCCGTCCATAGCGATGATCCCATCCCTACATTGGAGGACGTTGATATTGTCATGGAGGACCCGCCCCAGCAGGAGCTTGTTCCCGACCCTATTCCCGACCCCATTCCCGACCCCATTCCCGACCCTATACCCGACCCCATTCCCGACCCTATACCCGACCCCACTTCGGATCCTATACCCGGCCTCATTCCCGACCCCATTCACGACCCTTCCGCTCTCCATCCCGCCCATGACGCCCGTCCCGAACCTCCTTACGATGTGGGGAACGGTGAGCTTTTGTCGTCTTTCGACCAGCACATTGCGCATCGGATATGGCATCATCCCGGGGAGGCCCCTCGTCGTCTGAAGATTCATACACATCCACGCTATCTCAGTTTCTGGAGACGGCACCGCCTTATTCCCAGAGGGAAGGTGGTTGAGGGTAGCTGGTGGCATTACGCTTCACTGAGCGGGTTGACCGGACTCCACGCGTTTCAGTTTGGAAGTGTGGATCACGTCCCCATTTCTGCTTTTGTGGAGAGGTGGCATCCAGAGACCAACAACTTCCATTTTCCATGGGGCGAGATTACCGTCACACTTCATGACGTCGAGAGGATCATGGGGCTGCCTATCGAGGGATACGCCGTTAGTGCGGTACTAGATGACGGGGCGTTGGCCGATTTATGGCAGGAGGTTTTTTACTATGACCTAAAGGAGGTGAAGAAGTGGGTGAAGGCATCTGGGGTTGATGCATGGGACTTCGTGTTCGACGTGCGTTGGATGATTTTGCTGGGCGAGGACCCCATGTCTTGTGCAGCAAGGTATTTATTCCACTTGTTGGGGTCCAGCTTGTTCGTGAACAAGTCCACGAACAAGCTCAAGTGTCAGTTGTTGTCGTTGTGCGTGGATCATGAGTGTACCCAGCGGACGGCCTGGGGAGCCGGAGTTCTCGTCTGCCTGTATAGGAACCTAGGTGAGGCTTCACGTGGGAAGGCTAAGAGCATAGCCGGTTGTTGTTTGATACTCCAGGTAAAACGTCGCTAATCTTTTAATCTTTGTATATTGCATCGAACTTTAAAACTACCATTTAAAAAATTAGGGTTTAAATTTATTTTATGACGATTGTAGATGTGGATATGGGCGTACTTTCCTTGGTTTCTCGGACATCCGCATCCCCTGGTTAGGAGAGTCGACGATGACCGACGAGCGACATGGTGGGTATTACGCCCCCCTTCACGGGATCCATCTCGGATTCAGAGTTACCGCCACGTCCTTGATGAGTATCGGCGTGAGGATGTAAGTACATGATTCTATTATATTTTGTGATTAGCTTGTAATGGTTACTCGTAACATTGATGTTGTTTATGCTTGTAGGTGCGGTGGATGTCACACGGCCTGCTGGATTTCCATTTGCGGTATAGATGACAGAAGCTAAAGTCGTGATGCCTAATCAAAATAAATCCTTAAAAACCTAACTTAATAAAGCAGGCAAGCAAGGATCGAATCCCACAAGGAGGAAGTAATCTTTCTAAGTGCAAAAGTGTATGTCAAAGGTAACAAAGGGGGGTTTGTTGGTTTGGTTTTAAGTAACAAAGTAAATAAAAGTAAATCAAAACAAAAGTTGTAATCAATTGGAAAAAAACACTTAGCCAAACAAATATCCACCATTCATTCGATTGATTGGTCCTAGATTATCTCTATTCCTTCCTATGATTATTCTTGTCCCTATTCTGAATTAGTTACCAGTCTTATCCGTCCTGGTAACCCTAACTATTAAACAATCCCTACCAACCTTCAAGATTTAATTCAATAGCAGCAAGAAGCATATGAATTAACCAGGATACATGCAACACCACGACCCGCAGTATTTAACATATAATCAATTCTCTTTCACAATAAACTAGTCATACCCGTCCTAGAATATCATGTTTGCTACACAAGATAAGGAATCTGAACCCGAAATATCCAAATCCTAGCAATAGACAATTACCAATAACAACTAGTTCACAAAGTGGTTTTGTTTCATCTCATTTTACATTAATAAATAATAATTAGTAAACTATAATGGAATACCTTATATATATCATTCGTTGTTTAAAAACCAATCGTAAATTACGATAAATTTGATTGTACAAATTTTATAAAGTACACTGATATATTAAAAATATCAATTAATCTAATTATAAATAAAATGGAATTAAACATGTCACGGACCCGTGTATAGCACGGCGCACATGTAACAAGTTCAGTTATAAACATTGTGATCGTTTTTGAAGTTAATTTAATTTGTTTCAATTCCAATTACAACAAGTAGCCCCGAGTTCTTCTTTTCGTGAATATGTCCGAAAAATAAACATTCTCAACATGACAAATACATAACATGTGTAGCTTAGATTTACTTATGTTAATGAGAAATTAATAAAAGAAATATTACATATCAATAATGAAGATCGTTGACCACCAACAATCACTACATTATCTTGAATGTTTCATTTAATATATGAGAAGACAAAGCAATGGAGGCGTGTTTCTATGGAAGAAAATAAACATTGTTTCATCTATTAAGTTCTGAAAACAAGTAGTTGGATACTATGTACAAATTAGTTAAGAAATCGAATGTTTCATTTGTTATATGACATAACCTCGAATTGAACCTTCAAAGGAATTCGAGGGTATGTTCTAGGGTATTAGCCTCGAATTTGACCTCAAATCTAGCCTTGAATTTATCTGAGAGATATTAGCCTCGAATTTGACCTCGGATATAATTTTGATGCAATTTAACCTCGAAATATACCCTCAAATTTAGGTTGGATTGTTCTTTGGATGGCATTTTAGCATCAAACATAGCCACGAATTTAGCCTTCGACACGCTTCGAGCCTAATTGACCGCGAATATACCCCCGAACAAAAATTTTGTGGCCATATAGCCACGAAAATTACCCACGAATATTTACTTTGATATAGGCACGAATTTAACCTCGAAAATTTTCGTAGGCAATTTCGCGTGTTTTCAAGTGTTCATACAAATATCAATCTCACACATAAGATAACAAGATATGGAGAATCAATTCAAGCAGATCTCCCATATAACAACAAACACGTGTAACTAATGACAAAAAAACAAGAAGGACACCTACCAACAAACTCCAGTTGCCGGCTTCTGAAAGTAAGAGACGAACGATGGTGTAGACAAAGAAATACCTTCACTTTCTCCACCAATTTTCCCCTCTCTTCTTTTTTCTCCATCCTCTCTCTTATGCTCCAAACTCTCTCAAAATGCTATCTCTTATGCTCCAAACTCTCTCAAAATGGGAGCTGTAACTAAGGCAAACACTTGTGCCCGATTTGAGATGTCACTCACGTGGTTCCATTTGCTTTATATATGTGAAGCAAATGGGAGACATGGGCTGGACAACCAAATGGGCCTTGAGTCCAATAGGTATAATATTGATGACCAATATATACAATGTGAGAAGTATTAACATCCAATGAACCAAATGTACTTGAAATCTTATTCTTTTTAAATTTAAATTCAACAAACTTTCAGATTGTACATTCAAATACAATAGAAAATTATTCCAAGCAGTATAATAAGAAGAATACAGAGGGTTCGATCAATTCAAGCGTTACATAGCACTCCACTAAACCATAGCAAAGGAACACTAAAATTTGAGCCAATTGAAAGAAGCATGTACATGGACCGAAGAAGAAGAATCACAATAACAAGAGAGTGCTCACGAACAAATGCAACATCACCATCGTGCTTAGAGACTATTGAGGGACCAGATTCATCATATTCGCCCTTGGAGATCCACATGTGAATCAACAAACACAATAATTTGGTAAAAAAAACGTATAATATATCAAAATGAATGCTTATAAAAATAAAGGGCATAATTACCTGCTGAAATGTGCTTAGGGATGCCAAGATAGAGCCGCCTATCCAAACACTATACTTCCTCCGGATCCCGGGTGGTGCAACAACCTTAATCCTCACGCGCCGTACGTGGTGCAAGAGCCGTGATCTCTTTGCTAGCTCATACGGTGGACAATACCGGCGAGCATGGTTGTTCCTCCAGTGAGTACTATGTTACCATAAAGGTCGTTCCACATATTGAAATCACATTTGTTGATGGAGTTGTAGGTCGACTCATTGAAGGCTGGAAAAGAGCCTCCGGACAACGGAACCTCTCAGCGCCAATTGTGATTACCTGCCCATCCGGCAACTCATAGCTCTTCTCAGCCGACGAGCTTCTTGATGATAGTCGAGCGCAATATAAGCTAGTTAGTTTCTCTTTTATGTCACGGACAATTTCTCGTTCAGCGGCTGTAGTGAATGAGAACCGGCCGCTCTCCGCTAGAATGTTGCTCAGTGAGATCCAGACCGGCAAGATCCAAACGATGCATGGGTAGCATGAGGGACGACATACCCTTCAAAGATCGGAACTACGTGAGTCACTCCGTCACCAGAATCAACAATAGTACCTATACGTACGTACAAAATAATTTATATTATATTCATTCATTAGTTTATTAATTAAAAAAGGCGAATACTTCAGTATATATCTATCTAGACTCTATTGCATGATGCTAACCCGTTGTACGTACGACCACCGGCTTGATTTTCAACATACATAGCTGGCACATTGAAGGTCTCGAACATGATCTGAGTCATCTTTTCTCTTTTAACCTTTGGGTTTAATTTAGGAGTGGCTCAGTGAGAAGCACAGGGTGCTCGATCTTCTGGCTCAACACCAAGTTCCTGGTAGAATGTGTGATGCCAAATCTTCTCCATGTCGTCCCAATTGCGCACTGTCCCACGCTCGATTGGGTACTTTAAGGTTAAAGTATCTCTTTTCGACATGGCTTCGTCTCCTACATATGCATCCTTCTCGCCTGCGCGGTGACGCCTACCAACAATAGTTGGAAAAACTGCTCTAGCTAGGAGCATCTTCTCCTGCAAATCCAGCCTGTTAATTGAGAAACAATATATATATAGTTACACGCGCGTTGAGAAAGATAAAAAGACCTATATATATATCTTCGACAAGTTCAAATATAAGTAATGTCGTCACTGAATAACTTACCTTGAACACGCCACTTCCATTGTCAAAAACAACAGGTTTAATTTCCACTTCGTTGGCCATCTTATCCGATCTTGCTTATTTTAGAGGGACAACATGCATTTGGTTAGATATATCACACAATGCATATGTCTCAACAGTCAGCCAACTACATTCACTATATTTGTCCATCTAAAGTGTTTAAGCACATATTAAGGAATTTATTAAATTAATATGTTTTACAAATCTGAAAATTTTCTAAATTTTATGAGTCGCTATCCTTTAAAACATAATTTTGTGATATATTAATTTGGAAATCTACGAGGAAAAATATAATTGAATGGAAGGAGTAGTTAAGATTTTCCTATAGAGATATCTACATTTTCATAATATAGTTATCATTTCAAATACCACATGCATATAAAAAAATTAGAAAAAAACAATTGTATAGTTTAGATATTCAAATAGTACTGATTATTTATCAAGTGAAAAATACTCATAGGATAAAAAAATAAGGAATAATATGAATCATTGGATAAAGGGGGAAAAGGTGTGTAAGATTAGAGAAAATGAGTGACATTTTCATAAATATTTTAAACTGGTTTTCTTATACCACGACTTTTTTTCCCAATCACTGCATGGATAAAAATAAGGTGTGATACGCGCTCTTCATGCTTTATAGGGGAATGAATTATTTTTTGAGAAAATTGGGACTGAAGTGTTTTTTAATGAAAAAAATAGCAAGTTTAGGTTTATTTTTTTTTAAAATTGTAAATATAATCCCCTATTACTATATATATGACCTTCCCTATTACTACATATATGACCTAAAGGGATGAAAGTATTTTTTTTAGAATTTAAGATTTAAGGATTAGAATTTAGGATATAGAATTTAGAGTTTAGGGATTTTTAAAGGCTTAAGAAATCAAAAAATTACTTTATTTAATTAAGAGTCTAAACTTGCTATTTTATTTTTTAAGGGATCAAAAATCCTAAGAATAGTTATTTTTATCCTGTTAGAAGACCAGCCCACGTTGGGGTAAAACACGGTCGTTAAATTAAGCGGGTTGGAGGGCCTTGATCATTCCGCGTTTCGTAAGTTAAGGGTCCTCCGCACCTGATCAAAATTCTAATTAAATTATAGTACGTGGTATTTGATGTTGTGGGAGTTGGTTGAAGGTTGTGAGTTCGAGACTCAAAAGAGGTGCACATCCCTCTTTTTTTCTTACAATTCTCCTTTCCCAATTACTTTATTTTATTTATTTTAATTTTTTTTTATAAATAAAGAATTTGAATTATCCGAAATAATAAAATTGAGTAAATCGAGAGGTCGATAAATCGACGCCGGTCAAAACCGAACAATAACAACAATATATCAAACATCAAAATTACAACAAAGCAATTGGAGAAGGAAAGGTTCACTTCCCTATTTTTTTTTCTTACATTTCTCCTTCCCACGTCACTTGAAAAAACTAAAGTGCATCCCTTTCAGTTTGTTCAATATTTTTGACACATCTTTTTCGTTTTATTCTTTTTGCCCAAATATAATTACACTTCTTAGCACAATTTTTTTATTTTATACTTTCGTCAAAAATAATTACGGATAGTGTTTTAACATCCTTAATATGAACCTTAGCGTTATTATATATGAATCTTAGAAGACAATATATGAACATCAACACATAACATATGAACCTCTAGTTTATTTATACGGTTCACAATATGAAAAATAGATGAAGTTTTCAGAATAATAATATGAAGCTTAGATACCTATATATGAACATGGATATGTTACATATGAATTTCATAGACCAAGTAAAATAAATTTAAACATAATGTGCTCAAAGTTGTACATATGAACCACATAGACCAAGGTTCATATGTAGTATACTAGATGTTCATAATTAATATACCAAATGTTCATACTTAATAAACATGCATTTTAAATATACTTTACGTAAAAGATAAATGGCTAAGAACTATAAATTATACTTGAGGTTCACAATTAGTATAATAGAGGTTCATACTTAATATACTCAATGAACCTCTAGTATAAAGTTTATTAATAAACCTCTAGTTTAATTTAGTTAGTAAACTTCTATTATAAACTTTGTGAACATATAGTATGAATATTTAAACATCTAGTTATATATGTGAACCTAAGTATAACCATGCAATGTGATGGAGAAAAAAATGGTTTGAAAAAAAAACTTTACGTCATTTTTGAAAATGTCACACCGTGTCATTTATTCTCCACTAATCATACACATCTCTTTCCCTTCATCGAATGATCCAAAATGCTCCCTACATTTCATCCTAAGAACATTTTTCACTAAAATCCCCCTTATCATATAAATTCAGACATTTAATTTACAAATTTGACATAACTAGATGGCTTGAACTCGTGCTTCTCACGTGAAAAAAATATTGTTGTTTTGTTTTTTATAATATATAAAATAATAAGTTTGTAATAATGTGTACTTGTTTTTTTTCCAAAAGAGACCGTCTATTTTTTCCCTACAATTTAGGGTTTATTCTATTAACGATGTGTGATTGAATAATTTAGTTGATAATTTTTTACTTACAGACTAAGATTGGCTAATACATATTTTTTTTAATTAAATAGAATTGAAATATATAATTAAACTGGACTCACTGTTATATTTTTTTTAAAGGCTGGAAGATGTGACGATAGATAGTTGGATTGGGGATGACACGTAGGCGAGTAAAATCTGATGATGAGACATAGAATTTAGACATCTTCTCTAGTATATATAGATAAATTGTGACTAATATTAAGTAGAGTATTTAAATTTATTTGCTAAAAACTGGTTTATCTTTATACCCATGTTTTTTTAAAATAATTTTTCTAAAGTATTTATGTTATGTGCTTCAAATAAGAAGTAATTTTTTTGTACAATAAGAGTTGAACTTTTATAATATCAAATTAGAAAACTAAAATTTAGAAATTTTACTATAGTTCAATTTATGACAAAAACTTGAATAAATTATAGATGATAATATATTACCATTTTAAACATACAAATTAAATAAAAAATTTAAGATTTAAGTTTGCATGATTATATATTATCATCTATAAAAAATCTATTTTACATATGAAGTAATATTTTGCATGTTTTTTTCCCTTTTTTCTCCCAAAATAACAAATTTAATGTTTTTTTAGTACTATTATTATTATTATCACAATAATAATTTGTATGTTTATCATAAATATAAAGTAATAATAATTTGTATGTTTATCATAAATTATTCTCCACTAATCATTACTAAGAGTTGAACTTTTATACCATGGTCTGATCTAGAGTTTTCCAAACATACCCTAACATTTACTGTTATATACATGTAAAAATTAAATTATATAACTATATAATTTGACATAATTACGCAACTTCAACTATCATAAAACTATAAATTTATTTCTATACACTTATAACAACGTCGACTTCCTCAGAGGCTCGGGTTCTATATATCAATCTAAACAATTCAATCCATGTTTTTAGACCTAGCTCAGATTATCTGTAAATAAAATCATAGTCCAAATAATTTTAAGACGTGATCATTTCATATCATTAAAATAACCAATCAGACTACACATTTCATGCTATCAACACCAACATTTATTTGGTTTCGAAATCCAAACACATTCAGAATACAAAACAAACCATGCAAACTTCATTAAGGAAAAAAAACTTTGGCATGAACAACAAGTTGAAAGTTTCACTTACAATCAGACTAAAATCAAGGAGCGACGACGAGAGGAGGTTGAGAGCGAAGCAACAGCGGTGGAACTACAGGAGTTGAGAAGGGAAGCTATTTATACGGTTGATGATGGTGGCCTCAGTTATTCAGAAAGGTGTTGAAAAAGACTGCACAGTTTTTGAAAGGACAGTGTAGAAAGAGGATCTAAGAATCAATTGAGAACACCATTAGAGAGAAGAAGAAAGAATTTATGAATCTGGATATCAGTTTATTATTTTTCACAATCTCAAGTTGACAAATTTACAAAGGCTAAACAGCCTTCTATGACCGGCTATAATAAGTCTACTAAACCGGTTATAACCCGTGGCAAACAACCTAGTGCCACGTCACCATATAATCCCACATCCTCCCCTCAAGTTGGAAGGCTCACAACTCCCAACTTGCCAGACAAAAAATGATGAGGAGAATAAGCTAAAGCTTTGGTCATAAGATCAGCTAATTGCAAGTGAGTAGGAATATAAGATGTTTGAATGAAACCAGATTGAACTCTTTCTCGGACAAAGTGGGCATCAATCTCCAAATGCTTAGTCCTCTCATGGAAACATGGATTGGCGGCAATTTGCTGAGCAGCTCGATTGTCACAAAAGAGAGTAATTGGAAGATGTACTTCAACTGATAAATCAGCAAGAACAAAGCTCACCCAAACCAACTCGGCAGAGGTAAACGCCATGCTCCTGTATTTAGCTTCTGTAGAAGAACGGCTCACTGTAGGCTGTTTCTTGGTTTTCCAAGAAACCAAAGAGTGACCCAAGAACACACAATACCCAGACAAAGATCTCCGAGTGTGCAGACATGCGCCCCAATCTGCATCCGTGAAGCCAGTAATCTTGAGTGACTGCTGAATAGGATAAAACAATCCCTTATTGACTGACCCCTTCAGATATCGAAGCACATGTAGAGCTGCACTGAAATGAGGCTCTCTGGGCTGACTGACAAACTGAGAAAGATGTTGTACTGCATAGGAGATGTCTGGACGTGTCAAGGACATGTAAAGGAGACGTCCGACAAGACGCCTGTATTGCTCACTATCGGCAACAGGTGCACCAACACCAAGTTGCAGCTTGAGTCCTGTAGGTAAGAGAGTATTTACAGCCTTGGTTTCTGTCATCTGAGCACCCACCAAAGTATCCATGATGTACTTCTGTTGGCTGAGATAGGTCCCCTGTTCATCACGCAGTATCTCCATCCCTAAAAAATACCTTGCACTACCAAGATCCTTGATGGTAAATTCCTTGTGCAGAGCACTCTTCACAAGCTGAATATCTTCCTCATTACTGCCTGTAACAAGTATGTCGTCCACATAGACTAGTGCAATCAGAAAACTAGTTGGAGCATTCTTCACAAACAGTGAAAAATCATGTGTGGACTGTACAAACCCCAGACCAATAAGAAAATGAGACAATTCCAGATTCCATTATCTCGAGGCTTGCTTAAGACCATAAAGGGATCTCTTCAACTTACACACTTGTCCTGGTTTACCTTTGTGATACCCCTCTGGAATTTGCATGAAGATATCCTCTTCCAAGTGACCATGTAGGAAGGCATTGTTTACATCCAGTTGATGCAAAGGCCACTCCTTAGCAGTTGCTATTGCAATCACAATTCTAACAGTGGGAATCTTGGCCACAGGACTGAAAGTGTGTTTATAATCCTTTCCTAGCTTTTGATTATAACCCTTCACGACCAACCTTGCTTTATGCCTTTCTATAGACCCATCTGATCTAAATTTAACTCTGTAAACCCATTTAGACCCAATGGTTGTTGCACCCTGAGGCAAACTAGTAAGCTCCCAAGTTCCATTAGATTCCAAAGCTGCTAACTCCTTAGCCATAGCTTCTTCCCAAACTGGAATACCCTGAGCCTTGTTGTAGGAAACTGGTTCAACAACACTGAGCACTTTAGTCAAGGAGGCACAAAAACTACTGGTACTGTCTGGGCATGACACAATTCCAGTGGCAGACATAACATAATCAACAGTCCACCTAGGAGCTCTTCTTTCTCTCCCTCTTCTGTCTGCAAGAACAACATCTTGTTGGACAGGAGGTGCCACTGGCTGGGCTGCAGTAGAGGGAGATGAAGGAAGTGTGGATGAATTGGGAGAAGGTGTAGGCAAAGCAACAGAAATGAACAAATCATCATCATCATCCTGTATGTAACTAGGCTGCATAGAAGGAGATACAACATGATCACTAGCTGTATGAGGTTGATTATCCTTGAATGGGAACTTGTCTTCATAGAAAACAACATCTCTACTATAAATGATATGTTCTGACTCCAAATCAAATACCTTATAGCCCTTCTGATTAGCTGGATAACCAAGCAGAACACACCTCTTGCTTCTAACATCAAACTTGTCTCTTCCCCTCCTGACAACACCAACATAGCATAAACACCCAATCACCTTGAGATTGTCATATGTAGGCACACGACCAAACAACATTTCAAAAGGTGACTTCCATTCATTAACCACTAAAGGCATTTTATTGATCAAATAAGTGGCCGAAAGAATACATTCTCCCTAGAATCTCTTAGGCAAACCAGCATGCAAACTAAGAGCTCGAGCAGTGTCCAAGAGATGCCTATGTTTCCTTTCCACAACACCATTCTGTTGTGGTGAATAAGGCATGCTCCTCTGATGCACAATCCCACAATTTTTGAAGAAAGACTGACATTCTTGATTCAACAACTCTGTCCCATTATCTGATCTGATTGCCTTAGGACACTTCCCAAACTGATTCTGAGCAAGGCGAATAAAATCCTTAACCACTGTCATGACCTGCTGTTTGCTGTGCAAAAGAAAAGTCCAAGTAGCCCGACTAAAATCATCAACAATAGTGAAAAAGAACTTTTCTCCATTAAAATTTGAAATGCCAAAAGGCCCCCATAAATCCATATGAAGTAAATCAAAAATACTGGATGATCTGTTTGTACTGGTAGGAAATGGCAGTCTGTGAAACTTGGCCAAATTACAAGTATCACAAAAGGTATCCTTAACATTCTTACAGCTAAGATGAGGCACATGAATCATTCTAGAATATGACAAATGTCCTAATCTATTGTGTAAGATCTGTAAACTGTTATTGCTATTTGCAGCACAACACTCCTCATTGCTCTTTCCATCTGCTACCACTTCATTCGTCAACTTGTAGAGACCACCACACTCCTTTCCTGAAGCCACAGTCCTTTTACTCAAAAGGTCCTGTAATGTGCAAGAATGACCATCAAAACTAGCAATCAATTTCCTTTGTCTACTGATCTTACTGATGGAGAGCAAATTAAATTTAAAATCAGGCACTAGCAAAACATCATCAATCACAAGATCATGATTCAACACTGCCTTCCCTGTCCATTCAACTTGCTTCACAGTACCATCAGGCAACCTAATCAAAACAGGCTCAGAAAGTTTCTTAAGATCAAATAGACAATCAGCAAAAGGACACATGTGGTCGGTAGCCCCTGTATCCCATATCCACTCATACTTGTGAGAATCATGAGAAACAAGATTCAAGAATGATATACCTGCGAAGTTCACTGAGGATCCTGTCACCATACCCTTTCCTTTATGCATCTTCATAATTTCCTGATATAAAGCCTGCACAAAAGATGGATCAATGGTTTGTTGCTTGCTAAGATGTCTTTCTTCACTTGTTGCAAGAGGAGTATCTCCAACACATTTCTCTTGTGTTACATTTGAAGCAGTTTTAGGATTCTTCATTTTTCTCTTCCCCTTGTACCAGTCTGGATAGCCTACCACTTCAAAGCAATTCTCCGAGAGATGTCCATCCATATTACAAACCGAGCAGTGCTTCCTTTCTCCACCATAATTCTTCCTACCTTCCTTCTTCACAACATGATTCCCTTCCTGAAATGATAGTTTATGTCCAACCATGAAAGCTGAACTCTCTGGAGGTTTGTGGGAAATTTGTTTCTGCTTCTCGACTTGCAGAACTAGTCCATAGGCTCTATTCAGTGTGGGAATTGGATCCATGGCCAGTATTTGGCTCTTAGTTGCATCATACTCAACATTCAGATTCACAAGGAAATGTAACAACCTATCCTGATCTTCCAATTCCTGAATTCTAGCCATTATCTTACTCGTACATTTGACCAAATTACCACAACTACAAACAGGTATGGCATTCATAAGCTGAAGTTCATCCCATCACTTCTTCAGTTTTGTATAATAGCTAGTGACAGACTGATCTCCTTGTGCAATACGAAGGAGATCCTGCTTTAATTGGAAGAGTATAGGAGCATTAGTCTGGCTATACCTGTCTAGTACCTCAGTCCAGAGCTCCTTTGCTGAATTCGTCAGGATGAACGAATTGTTGAGTTCCGGCTTCATAGAATTCAAGATCCAGCATGCCACCATCTCGTCGCACCGGATCCACCTTGCCAAATCCTTAGAATCTTCATCAGGTCGCTTCACTGTTCCATCAAGGAAGCCGATCTTCATTTTAGCTCCCAACGCTCTTCTCAGTTGTCGACTCCACGCAACGAAATTGTTGCCATCGAACAACATCTGAGTGATCTGAGCATTGGGATTTTCTGAATTCGACATGTACAGTGGATCGTTGTCCTTCATTGCTCCAAGCTGCGCAAGCTGCTCGTCGAGCGTCATAGATCCCGATCTAAGCTCCTTCGACTGGATTCTGAGGAAGGTAAACGTCTCCTACAGTGCTCAATCGATCCCCCTGAGCTCTGATACCATGTAGAAAGAGGATCTAAGAATCAATTGAGAACACCATTAGAGAGAAGAAGAAAGAATTTATGAATCTGGATATCAGTTTATTATTTTTCACAATCTCAAGTTGACAAATTTACAAAGGCTAAACAGCCTTCTATGACCGGCTATTATAAGTCCACTAAACCGGTTATAACCCGTGGCAAACAACCTAGTGCCACATCACCATATAATCCCACAGACAGCATTAATAATTTCAAAAGACCGCAAAAATGTCTCCTTATTCGGATTTTATCTTTTATACGACTTGACTTGCAACGTGATTATTGCACAAATAACAAGTTTCATCAGCATCACATAACCTGGCATGCCATTTGAAGCTAAGGAAAATAATTAGTGTCCGCTACTTCTGGGTCTTTTTTATATTCTAAAAGTAAGTTTGATCTGGGTCAGTATTTTTCTGGAAAAAATAATGCTGGATTGCGAAGGCCTCTAACGAGTTTACTTTAATATGTAATGTATTACCATAGAATAAATTATACATAAATTATGGGGGGGGGGGGGGGGGGGGGGGAGGGGGGGGATTTTTGGTGAACCAGCATTGTACTCTTTGTTAGATATTAAATTTAGAGGAATGTATACGCGACAATAGTTTATGAATAAATTGTCGAATTGTTAGATGACATCTACAAGTAAGAGTCTGATATTGCAAGAAAATTAGACTTACTACAAGTTGTGTAAGTTAGATTAATTTTCAGTAAGGATTGACTTTTGCTTTTTTACAATGAATAAAAATTAAATGGCCTTTTTAAAATAGTTTCAACCTAAATTATCCGTACAGATAATATATCTTTAAGGTAGAAATCCTTCATAAGATGGGGAAATTGTGTGTTCCTCCTTGTGTTTGAGCGAAACATACTGTCTAATGATCTAAATGTTGCATTCTCATGTGACTAGACGATATGTCGCTTGATTTGCTTCTCTGTAACAGTAGCAGATCTTGATCCCATCAAAGCTCTCCAGAAATCGCCTGACATATGTTATCAATGGAATCCTGATATCCCAGGCTGTTTCCCAATTACCGCTTTGAGAGTGTTGATAGCTGTTAAGTTACCCCTTTTTTTTTATTGAATGAAAGGTAAGCAATTCATTCATGGAGGATATAGGTTTATGAAATTCTACCTCTATTTATATTCATGATTGCGGATTACGAATCCGTAGTGGCTGCTCAGATCGTTCCTGATGGCACGTACCATCAAATTTCAACTTTACGTAACTGGGTGTTGAATTCTTCTAGCTAACTCTAATATCTTTCTTTATAGGATTTGATAATGTAACATCCTCAATAATAGGTTTCCACCATCTTTAAGTGTTGACAGCTTCCTGCCATGGAAATCGGTTATATTATATAATTTTATCCTGTTTAGGTTAAATGACCCTTTAAGAAGTGTGAAATTAGACAAATGCCCTCCAATAAGCTTTTACTAAACCCATGATCCATGATAATGTCATCATTACACAATAATGACATCACAATAAGTCAACCCAACTAGGACCTTTGACCATTGACCGGCGTTGACCATTTTTCCCACCAGTAACTGTTTTTGATGACGTCACGTCATCATCTTACTGTCATCACAAACACAAACTATCATCACAAATACAAACTGTCATCACAAACACAAACTGTCATCACAAATACAAACTGTCATCACAAACACAAATTGTCATCAAAACACAAATTGTCATCAAAACACAAACTGTCATCAAAACACAAATTATCATCAAATACAAATAGTATCGCAACTAATTGATGACACATACTGTCATTGCAACTAGTTGATGACACATACTGCCATTGCAACTAGTTGATGTCACAAACTGTCATCACAACTAGTTGATAACAATTATCGTTTTGACGACAAATCTCGTTATGATGACGATTCTCGTTGAAATGTCACCACCATTAGTTGGTGGCATTTACGAAGTGTCATCTCTACTAGTTAGTGCACGTTTAAAGTGTCATCAAGACTAGTAATTAGTGACGCTTTCAAATTGTTGAGACTAGTAATTAATGGCCCTTTCAAAGTGTCATCGAGGCTAGTAAGTGGTGACACTTTCAAAGTGTCATCGAGGCTAGTAAGTGGTGACACTTTCAAAATGTCACCGAGGCTAGTTGGTGGCGCGTCGAAGGGTCAACGAGGCTAGTCGGTGACGCATTCGAAGGGTCACCAAGGCTAGTCGGTGGCGCGTTCGAAGCGTCACCGAGGCTAGTCGGTGGCGCGTTCGAAGGGTCACCGAGACTAGTTGGTGGCGCGTTCGAAGCGTCACCAAGGCTAGTCGGTGGCGCATTCGAAGCGTCACCGAGGCTGTTCAGTGGCGCATTCGAAGTGTCACTGAGGCTAGTTCGGTGCCAATCAAAGATAAATCAAATTAATATATAGAACAAAATACGCAACTTTTTAGAATAAAATACTAATCAACCTCCATCCAATAGCACCCTGTATCATTATATTATTTGCGTTTTGTGAGCTTTCGAGAGTGATGCAAATCAAGCCAAAGTCTATCGTGATTTCGTGATCTTCTATAAGCCATTCTCAGTTGAGCCATGTCAAAGAAAATTCTTAGCAAAGGATAAATCTAGTTGGGTCATTCAGAAGTTTATTTTTCAACTTGGGTCCCTATGACTGTTACATAGTGACAAAGATCAACAGAGTTTATCAGAGGATCTCCAAAACAAAGTTCCCCAAGACATTCTTTCAAGTCCAAGCAACAAATATTGTCCTAAGTCAACAAATTCAAACTAATTACAGTGAGAGTCCCAATTTATCAACTTCAAGCACTGACACTAGCTTTCCATTCTAGTGAATCTGGAGAGTAGCTCCACGTGCATCACAGAACTAAATAGCAAGTTCACTATCCCAGATAACTCTCACATGGACTAGTTTCTTTAAGACGACACTACAGATAACTCTCAAATGTGAAATTTAGCAAAAGCTGACAAGAAGCTTACCACTAATGGCTATAACATCCATGTCAGGGAAATCATTCCTGAGAAACTCCAAGACGTTCTGGACATCTTTGGCTACCATGTTCATCCATAGCATCGCCTGTACTGCACGAAAATCTTGTGTAAATATTCTTTCCAGCAATGCCACACTTAATTTGTTTGAGCCTTGCGAATCTACTAGACTTGTAATTATTAGAAAATGCATTGGCATCCCATTTCTCAGAAGCTACTCAGCCTTGCAAATCCCCCTAAGTTCCATTTTTAAGCCCAAATCTTGCACCTCAAACAAGCTACCATTATGACTATTTAATTTAACATATTCAAATTTAACATATTCAACAACAGATTGGGGGCACAAACCTGTTAAACACCATGGATAGGGTCTCGAAATTGGCCGGATTCTCCAAGAAAAACTTGAGATCAGCTGCCCTCCTTGCTGAACCGAACCTCAAAACAGGCGACCTAGTCATCCAATCCCTCAGAAGGGCACTGTTAGCACCTTCGGACAAGTGAATTTCTTTGCACTCCTGTTGCTGCTCGCAATCAAGCATCGGTGGTCACCATGGGAACCTAAAACTCGTGACCGTCAAGCAACAACGGACCAGTTATTCCAACCGGAATCTGCACGAATCCCATCGGCATCTCACAGCACTGGCCTAGAATCAACTAATAGTCGAAGCCGGAAAGGGAAAGCCCCTCAAGCGACCGCCCAGTCGCCCTCTGGAGCGCCGCACGACGGATCTTGGCAGCAGGGAAGCAGTCGCCGAGCTTGGATTCGAGGGAATATGAGGGATAGAGAGCGTGAGTGTGATTAGAAGATAGGGGTCAAAATCTTAAACTGAATTTTTCCGGGGGCACTTATCATATTTTGTAAGAAAAAAAGGGTTAATGGGCCTCATTTATTCTAATTTTATTTCTATGTTGCCATATATGCGACCATCCATACCGTCCTTGGCGCAAATGACCCCTTAAGTGGGCTGGAATAGCAGGTTTGGGACCACAATTATGTTTAATAGCCGCTTGACCATCATTAAGCCTAACACATGCGCGAGCCACTGATTGAGCTGCTTCATAAAGCACGTGCGAAACCGAATTTTCTTCCTTCGCAAGAAACAACACACCGAGACCATTTTGCTCCTTCAAATCACGAGAAAACTGCAAAGCTATCAATAAAACGAAGAATCGAGACAAAATAACAAGAACAAACAACATATCATAAGTAATTCGACACAGAATCGAAGTTGTTTGGGCGAGTAGTGTGCAATCTGCAATTGAAAAGAGGTATGTATTACAAGTGATTTTGATAGTTCAATATAGTTTATATAGGTTCGATAAACAATATGGAAGAGATTATAGAGATATTCAGTTGATTAGAAACAACAATTAAAAGGAAAATTTAAACTTCATCTTCATCTGAAGGTTACAATTTGCAACTGTCCCAGCAAGGATATGAAAACATTTTGCAACTGTCCCAAACAATACTAAACAATTGTCCCTTATAAATGCTTGGGACAGTTGAAAACTGTCCCAAGCAGATTCTATTGTTGAGGGAGAGATAGCAACTGTCCCCAAGGGAATGCTATGTGAAAAAAAATGTTTATAATATTAAAACAATGTGTACTCTATGTATTATGAGTGATGTACAACTGTATCCTCGTTGAAGACAATTTGAAAATGTCTCCATGAAGGATCTGGGAACATTTTGCAGCTGTCTCGAACAATACTAAACAATTGTCCCCTATAAATGCTTGGGACAGTTGCAAACTGCAACTGTCCCAAGCAGATTCTGGTTCTGAGGGACATATTGCAACTGTCCCCAAAGGAATGCTATGTGAAAATAAAATTAAAAAATGTTTATAACATCTTCATTGTGTAGATAACCATGAAGATTATTACTGTGTGCTATGAAGGAGAATTGAAGATAAAAGATGAAATTAGCACATACATTGGGAATGTAGTCTCCAAGGCAATTGTGTGTAATGAGAGTATAAAGTTTCAAGAGCTGAAGGAAAGGATAAAGGAAAGATTAAACATCAATTCATCACTTGATGAATTGAGAATTAGTCATTTGAATCCATTCCAGAAATTCAGAGAAGCGTACTTGGTCGATATAGAGGAGGATTTCAGAAGCTTCTTTGAGATCAATGAGGACCCTGAAGTTTCATGGAGTTTGCCTTTATATGTGTCATCAACTAGAAACACTCGTGGAAGCCACGACAATCATGATACTGTGCAGAACAGTGTAGCTTCTCTTCAATCTAGTTACCATTTGGAACAATACAGTGGCAGTGTTTGTTGTACAGAGAGAAACAATCTTGAAACTGGATCAATCTCTGAGCAAAATGAGATAACACAGAATCCAGTCAATACAGACTTCATTACAGTGGGACAAATTTTTGGGACAAAAAGAGAGCTTACAAATGTTGTGAAACATATGGCAATGCGCGAGAACTTTGGATTTAAAGTAAGGAAATCAAATCCTGAACTGTATAAGATTGTATGCCTGGATGCTGGATGCAAGTGGAGATTAAGAGCTGCCGTATTGAAGGGTATTGAATTCTTCGAAGTACGAATATTTGTTCAAGAACATACTTGCTCTTTTGACTTCAGATGTGAAAACACGATTAAACCTTCATTCAAAATGGTTGGAGAGACAATGAAGACAAGGTAAATGTCCAACCAAATAACAATATATTGCATAGTCTAAGAAATAATTTTTATCAACACATGTCTTGCCTTCAATGCAGGTTTATAAATGTATCAAAGGGGCCGACGCCTAATATGATTCGCAATGACATGAGAAGTGAGTTTTTTCAGGATATAATCTATTGGACAACTTGGAGGGCACATGAATGGGCACAAAATCTCATAAGAGGAACACCTGAAGCAAACTATGGGATGTTACCTATATACTGTCACACTATCAAACAAATAAACAACGGTACATACAGATGCTTAAAAACTGAAGACCAGAACCGTTTCAAATATGTATTCATCGCAATTGGAGCATCAATCAAAGGTTTTCAAGAAATTAGAAAGGTACCAAATTAAGATCAATTTGTAGTGTGATTTATTCAAAATAATACTTGTTATAGAATTGAATTTACAAAAAAGAGGATCTAGAGACAGTTTGCAACTGTCCCCAATAAGACTCTAGAAAGAGTTTGCAAGTGTCCCTAATGAGTATCTAGGAACAATTTCACATTCCAAGTACCACAAGCTGCTTTCAAGCACCTTGTCCATTGGGGACAGTTTGCAACTGTCCCCCATTGCTTGAATGAAATAGGGACAGTTGCAAATTGACCCCAAAAAGGCTGTGGACAATTACATAGTGTCCACAATAAACTTTATCTAGATTGAAATTTACATGGTGAATGAAATCTTTTGTAGGTGATCATGGTGGATGGAACGCACTTACACGGAAAGTATAAGGGACATATTTTGATTGCATCTTCACAAGATGGAAACCATCAAATCTACCTGCTTGCTTATGCTGTAGTAGATTCTGAGAATGACAAGTCCTGGAGATGGTTCTTTGAACAATTGGCTAAGGTCATTCCTTCTTCAAGCCAGTTGGTTATTGTCTCTGATCGGCACCAGAGTATTTTCAAAGCCGTTGAGCTTGTGTACTCTTCATCTGAACATGTAGTATGTACAAGGCATTTGAAAGAAAATTTGAAAACAAGATTAAGAGACAAAGGAGTATGCAGATTGTTTACAAAAGCTGCAAAAAGTTACACAAGAGTAGATTTTGATGATAATTTCCAAAAGATATGCACCATAAATCCAGAGATAGGAAAGTATCTAGAAATTGCAAAATTGGAGAAATGGGCTAGAGCACATTGCAAAGGGCAAAGATACAAAATTCTGACCACAAATAATGCATAATCAATCAACAATGTGCTCAGGGAATCAAGATCATTCCAGATTGTTGCTCTTCTTGAATACATAAGAAATTTGATGTCAAAGTGGTTTAGCGAGAGACGGAACAAGGTAGAAGAGAACAAGGACACACTGACACCATCTATCCAAAAAATACTCAAGGAAAGATATAATCTATAAAAAATGTATGAAGTGAGAGAACTAAACGGAGTTCAGTTTCAAGTAACATGTGGGAAATTCTATGGAGTGGTTGATTTAAAAGCCAAAAGTGCAGTTGCAAGGTATTCGATGTAGAACACATTCCTTGTGTACATGCATTTGTATAACCCCTAAAAGTCCCGAACTGTCATTTTGTATGGAAGACATGTTGGGAAATTTCGGTAACCTCTATAATCTCTGTATGAACCCTTTGAACGTAATAATATATGTCTAGCAAAGATATTTGGGTCATAAGTTATTTGGGAGTATTAAGAATAACAAGTTTTAAGCATAAACCCAAGCAAGGACCGCGATCATCGACCCAATGGCGCGATCGCGGTAGTCCTGCGACCGCGGAACTGCCCAGGGGCAACCGCGACCGCGGCGGAGAAACCGCGCCCGCGGAAACGTGTTGCGTCTTTGTCTTCCTCTTTCCCCCCGCGTGCGTCGCTTGGGATGCCGGCGTTACGCCGAAGGGGGAGGTCAACCGCTTGGGTTGCTCGGCGTTGGGGCCTCCTCCACCCTATATATAGGGGCTCTCGCCACCCTAATTCCTCATCCAACCCGCAGCTGCAACCAAGCTCCCCCACTCTCTCATTTTCTTGTTCGTCGTCGGAATTTGTGTGCTCGCCGGAGTTTTTGGAGGTTGCCGGAGGTGTCGTGAAGCCAGGAGGAAGTAGTGGTAGTGCGCATCCATCCCAAGTGAAGGAATTCGTCGTCGTCGTTGGTAAGCTCGAACGCCTCCAAGCCGTCGTCGGAAGGGAGATCCGCGACCGCGGGGATGAATTCTGCGACCGCGGCTCTGCCCAGAATTCCGCGACCGCGGATGTGCAAACCGCGACCGCGGCTTGCCTTAGCAAGCGCGATCGTGGCTTGGGCATCCACGGCCACGGCTTAGGCTTTTGTTTCCATTCGATTTGTTCCGTGTTTTCGTTCGTTCCGTTGTTTCGTGTTGTATCGCATCTAACTTAGGGTTCCGTCGTTTATCTCATCGTCGTCGTAGGAATCCGTACACAGATTCTAGCCTCCAGATCTTGGAACCCGACATCTTCGATTCATTAGACTAAGGCAAGTGGCAGTTCGCTCTTGCTCATTATTCCATGTTTTCCTTGATTATCAATTAATTGATTGTTAATTAAGATGGGATAAAAGTTATTGTTTTCCGTTTGGGAACAGATTTAATTAAATAATATGTTTAAAATATGACTTTATAATAGGTTGTATATATTGCTAGAAACAACGCTATTATATAGTCTTATATGTTATTACTTTAATGAATTTTGGTATGAATTTAAATGTGAACTTAAATGCTAGTTGAGCACGAGTATTCGTAGGAACGTTAATTCCTTATGGGAATTAGTCGTTTCTTTATAACTGTGGGTGATTAGGAAGTAAGTGCCCTAAAACTCTTTTGGTCATGACCTTCCCTTATCCGAATATAGGGGTGGTGCACACAGCTGGTGCCAATTTCGGGAGGTATATTCCCAATCTTAAGGGATTTATTCCCAATGTCTCATTGCGAGATGTGAAATTAAAAGCTTTAACGTTAATGTGCGTTTCGGAAGTAAATAAGATAAGTGCGATTATGCACATAATTAATAAACCCTCAGGCGAGGAGTACAACGTGGAAACCGCCCAGACTCTTGTTAGAGTAAGTCCTCTTTCCAATCTGGATTCGCATAATGCGGTGAGGTTGGTCGTGGGCCCAAATAATCAAGGTCGTTTTTAAAACTTGTGTGTGAAAACTTAACGTTCCCAAACATTTGTCATACGTTTCCCATAAGACTCAATTCCTTTGGAGTCTTCTTTTCAGTGCATGTCTAATTCTAATCATTCCGTGAAAGTTTCGGGTTATGTATCGTTCCTTCGGTTATTATTCGAGGGTCAATGATAGTAAACGGTTACGATCACATGAACCATTCTATTTGTACCCTTGCATAGTCTTTCATTAGACTAACCAACCGGGTTGTATTCCTTGCATGGTTGGCTGGTGTCATCCGTCCTATACGGCACATCAATGGTTGGTCCCCGAAGACTTGAAGTAACGAATCGAAGAAGAGGCTTGCAGTTGAAGATTTAAGTGTCAGTGTTTTAAGGTTGTTAAGTATTACCTTAATATATATATTCCTATAACCTAGTCATGTTATTGGGTTTGTTATAAAGTCTTCCGCTGTAATTTCACTCTGTTGTAAAATCGTTATTCTCATTTAATGAGAGATCTTTTAATAAAAGGTTGAGTTTCATTTAAAAATGTCTTCCGCTGCTTAATCTTTCGTTACTTAATAATACTTATTTAAGCTTGATTGTTCCGATTAAAGCCTAGGGTGACTTTGGACAGTAACGTCTGAGGTCACTGGCGTGTGGTACTACCGCCGTAAGTCGGGGGTGTTACAATTATGGTATCAGAGCAATGGTTTTAAAATTCTTGGCCTATTGTTAGGTTTGAAAATTTTTGAAAATTAATTTCGAATCTATTTTCAAACTGTTTTATTCTAGGAATTTCGATAGTTTTAATGTCAGTACTAAATTTAAGATTTTCAAATTGCTTAAGGTTTATGAAATTTAAAAGTAATAGTGTGCTAAGATTAAATGAATAGAATGGTATTCGAAATGGTGTTAAAAGTAATGTTTAAATTCTCTTGTGTTAAGCATTAATTTTCATAGTACTTTTATAAAATCATATTATAAAACATTTAAAAATTAAGTTATGTTATAACTTTAAAAGGTGTGGTTTGGATTTCGGTAAGAGTTTACAAAGGAATAATAATGTCTTTATTTCAAGGAGATAACTATGATTTTGCCAAGTTAAGTATATATGATTTATATGTATGAAGTTTAAGGTTTAATAATAAGTGGGTTTTCAAACTTCTGCAAGCTTCGAGTTGTTACTTATTCCTTAGATTCATTCTTAGGGATAGTGTCTCTCCTTAGGTTTAATGTCATTTAAAGGTTGACATTTCTCCTAATGTGTCCATTCTCAAGTAAAGGGAAGAGAATCGTTTTACGGTTAATGGTGGAGAGTCAGTCAGACTGATATAAAGTTATTAGTTTGGACTCTTGTAATTCGTATCATAACGTAATTGACTAAGTATCATGTACAAGTTGGAAAAGTTCTAAACTGACGTTATGGTTCATCAACAGATGGTGAACACAAGAAACACAATTCGTGTCGGAGCTGGGCCGAGTAACAACCCAAGGATGAATCTGAGAAATGCCGCTAACCAAGGGGATGAGAGCGAGTCTGTCTCTCATAATAACCCCGTAGGCAATGGCCAAGTTCAGGCTAATCCCCAGGTGGTGTTCGACGCTGCGGCCATAGAGGCCATTCGTGGGATTGTTATGCAGGCGGTCACCGATATAATTCGGCCAGTTGCACCGCAAGAACAAGGTGGTCCAGTTCCTCAGGTTATTCCTGAATTTGAGGAGCCAGTGGACCATGTATCTCAGGTCGATGCCGTCAGGAATAGAGGAAATTACGGTCGAGCCTTGAAGACCATAAGCTCAATGAGGCCTGACAGTTATGACGGTACTGGAGAACCAGTCAGAGTGGTGTATTGGTTCTCGCATATGGAGCGGTTATTTAGGAATGTCGGGTGCACTGAGGCTGAGAAAGTGCACATCGCCTCCCTCCACCTTAAGGATGTGGCTAGCGAATGGTGGGAGAGCGCGGGTTTAGCTGATCATCCCGGACTGAACTGGGGTATGTTCAAAACAAAGATGACTGACTGTTTCTTTTCCCGTGCTATGGGGGAGGAGAAGCATAAGGAGTTCCTTTACCCTAAGACCGATGGGTTGATGGTGACTGAGCTTGCAACTAAGTTCAATCACTTGTTGTAATATGCTGGACCAGAAGTGTCAAGTGAAGAACAAAAGATCTGGTACTTCCATGGATGGATGAATCCAGAAATCAAACCTCTGATGGTGCGTCACGGTTATTCTACGTTAGAGCAATATGTGGATGCATCCTACAAAGTAGAGGCCACACTGGAAGAATCCGCCCGAAAGCGGGAGAAACAAAATAAAGGAAGGGGTGGGCAACGAGATCGCCAGGTTGGTACATTCAAGCGACCGACGTCGCCCACCAAGTTTGAGAAATCTGGTCGCGCTAAGACCGAGACGACTCAGTCTGACTCTGCCATAGGCTCAGGTTGGAGTAGCGGAGTGATTCAATGCCACAACTGTGGTGAGGCTGGGCATACAAGTTTTAATTGCCAAAAGGAGAAGCGGGTATGTTACAATTGTGGGAAGGAAGGCCACATGAAACCATACTGTAGGCAGAAGGTTCAAGGGCCAACACAATCATATCAAGCCTCAAATGTTGGAAATGGGCAGAACCCAAAGCCAGAGGTGTCCGCTGCTGAGCAATCTATTGCTCGTAATAAAGGCAAGACACCTATGGAGTCTTCGGGTCGGGGGCAACGACTCTTTGTGACTCGTCACACCAATGGGAATGAGACCCTGAACGAGTAGTTGCATTTTTGTTGAGTTTTTAAGAATAAGGAGTGATGACTTGTGTCGATAGTCTCCATAGTTTAGTAATCTGTCTGTTTTGACTTTCTGTCAGTTGTTTTAATGTAATGTTTCGAATAATAAAGAAGTGTTTCCTTGTTCCGGAAATTACTAGATTCGTTGCTATTGCAAGTTGTTCGTTCATACGAGAATCCTTGAGTGCCAAAAATAGTACACATCACAAGTTGATAAAGACTGTTTGGACTCATAAAGGACAGTGTTGGGTGGGGACATATGTGATTGTTCCCTACCTTATTAGCGCTAGTTTCGAATCGAAACTATTCGTAAGAACCCCTCTATGATCTTGCAATAATGTCAAGTTGGGCATTGACATTATCTGTTTCCTTTTCTCGAATTTATGAGCATTGTCTCGAGAGGTTGATGCTGTAAGGATTCCTTGCTAGAAGGATTTGGGTGTGTGTAGTAATGCTCTGTGGTGTTTGAGGTTGTTCCTCATATGTATACTCTGAGCATTAGATGGAGTGTGTGGTATAAAGTATATATTTAAGTGAATAAATGTATAAGAGAGATAATTCGTATGGAGTCGTTTTCTCTAAGATGATCGTACTCTAAATACGATCTTGAGCAAACTTTAGAAGCCTAAGAGTTATGTTGATGAGGTTTATAAATGAGTATGTCCATTATGGGACCAGTATTAAAAGTTTTTTGGAAAAGTTAAGCGTGCGAAATCATAAGTGCTGTTTTGGGAGGACCTATTTGAGGTTTCGTTATGGGGTATTCTTAAGGAAATGATATAATGAGTTGATGATACGAGAAGTGTTAAGGTGATTAAGTCTTGGGTAAATAGTAAATATCAGTAAAACAAAAAGGGTGCTTGATTTGGGATAATAAATCATATGAGGACAACTGATTGTTTAAGGATTTATGGGTGGATAACAAACTCAACTGGTAAAGGTTGTTATGATTTTTGAAGATCAATAGTGTGGCATAAAGTAAGTATGTGGATGTTATCAACTGGACTTGAGGAAAAAGTGACCTACGTCTATTAGGGTGATCGTATGACACGTTTGGGTAAAACGAGGTTATAATCTTGTGGAATGGATTATTAAATCATTTTGAGATAAACAGACATATGATGTGGTGTGATTAATTGTGGAAAATTAAGGGATCGTATGCAGAAAGATTTTGGGTTAAGATATGGCACAAGGGCCAAATTTAATTCAGGTAACCAATGAGATATATAAGGTGCTTATGTAAAAGAGTAAGCCGATATGACAATTGGAGGTACTACGTTTGAGGTATAAGTGAGTTTTATGGATGTACTTTGAGGATCTGGTCATCGAAAGGAAGTTGGTAGCAAAATATTGTATTCTTCTGCTCAAGGATATCAAAATCGTTATGATGTGTAGGGCATAATAGTGAGATTATATTGGAGACTATAATGGATACCCGGATTAAGGTAATCATAATCGTCTGGATGATCATATTGACTCTAACAAAGGTAGTAGGTAGTAGGTGGAATCATGATCGAATAAATAGTTCGACTTTGGTGATATAGGTTACGAAGACCAAATTTATTTAAGGATATCAATTTAAGGAAGATAAGGTATGAACCTTGAGAGTGGTTTATAAAGAGAAAAGTTGAAGGAGAAATGTGTGTTCTCATGCTTAAGATATAGCAAGTTTATTGCGATGATTTTGGAGACTATTATCCTAAGATAATTATGACCTTGTGGAGATAGTCACGATTTATTACATGTGTAGCACATGGAGATAAGATATGAGATATAATGGTATGGTTGAGAAAACATATCGTGTTCCTAGGAGCAATTTCAAGGATGAAATGGTTAAGGATATTAAGTTCAGGTAGTGAGGTTAATGGTGGAACCGGTCCCTCTACCTTAGTGATGTTAGTTTTGGGGTCAAAACTATTTTTAGGGGGGTAGTAATGTAATAACCCTCATGATTGCCATAAGGGTAATATGGTGAAATGTATAATTGGTGAAAGCAAGTTATAAAATTCCCTTAAGTTATGAAGGGTCTAAATTATGGTTAACCTTACGTTAACTATAATTTGAACCAACTTATAAATTTTAACCTAGAAGTGCTTGAACCAATTTACAAAGTATTACATGGGTTAGGCATGGTTAAACTTATAAGGTTGGACAACTTAAAGTAAGGTTGTTTCTCCGAGCTGTTATCGGCCAAGTTTCGGGGTCGAAACTTATTTTAAGGGGGTAGTATTGTAATAACCCCTAAAAGTCCCGAACTGCCATTTTGTATGGAAGACATGTTGGGCAATTTTGGTAACCTCTATAATCTCTGTATGAACCCTTTGAACGTAATAATATACGTCTAGCAAAGATATTTGGGTCATAAGTTATTTGGGAGTATTAAGAATAACAAGTTTTAAGCATAAACCCGAGCAAGGACCGTGATCATTGACCCAATGGCGCGATCGCGGCAGTCCCGCGACCGCAAAACTGCCGACCGCGACCGCGGAACTGCCCAGGGGCAACCGCGGCAGAGAAAACGCGCCCGCGGAAACGTGTTGCGACTTCGTCTTCCTCTTTTCCCCCGCGTGCGTCGCTTGGGATGCCGGTGTTACGCCGGAGGGGGAGGCCAACCGCTTGGGTTGCTCGGCGTTGGGGCATCCTCCACCCTATATATAGGGGCTCTCGCCACCCTAATTCCTCATCCAACCCGCAGCTGCAACCAAGCTCCCTCACTCTCTCATTTTCTTGTTCGTCGCCGGAATTTGTGTGCTCGCCGGAGTTTTTGGAGGTTGCCGGAGGTGTCGTGAAGCCAGGAGGAAGTAGTGGTGGTACGCATCCATCCCAAGTGAAGTAATTCGTCGTCGTCGTTGGTAAGATCGAACGCCTCCAAGCCGTCGTCGGAAGGGAGATCCGCGACCACGGGGATGAATTCCGCGACCACGGCTCTGCCCAGATTTCCGCGACCGCGGATGTGCAAACCGCGACTGCGGCTTGCCTTAGCAAGCACGATCGTGGCTTGGGCATCCACGGCCACGGCTTAGGCTTTTGTTTCCCATCGATTCGTTCCGTGTTTTCGTTCGTTTCATTGTTTCGTGTTGTATCACATCTAACTTAGGGTTCCGTCGTTTATCTCGTCGGCGTCGTAGGAATCCGTACGCATATTCCAGCCTCCAGATCTCAGAACCCGACATCTTCGATTCATTAGACTAAGGCAAGTGGTGGTTCGCTCTTGCTCATTATTTCATGTTTCCCTTGATTATCAATTAATTGATTGTTAATTAAGATGGGGTAAAAATTGTTGTTTTCCGTTTGGGAACAAATTTAATTAAATAATATGTTTAAAATATGACTTTATAATAGGTTGTATATATTGCTAGAAACAACGCTATTATATAGTCTTATATGTTATTACTGTAATGAATTTTGGTGTGGATTTAAATGTGAACTTAAATGCTAGTTTAGCACGAGTATTCGTAGGAACGCTAATTCCTTATAGGAATTAGTCGTTTCCTTATAACTGTGGGTGATTAGGAAGTAAGTGCCCTAACACTCTTTTGGTCATGACCTTCCCTTATCCGAATATAGGGGTGGTGCACACAGCTGGTGCCAATTTCGGGAGGTATATTCCCAATCTTAAGGGATTTATTCCCAATGTCTCATTGCGAGATGTGAAATTAAAAGCTTTAACGTTAATGTGCGTTTCGGAAGTAAATAAGATAAGTGCGGTTATGCACATAATTAATAAACCCTCAGGCGAGGAGTACAACGTGGAAACTGCCCAGACTCTTGTTAGAGTAAGTCCTCTTTCCAATCTGGATTCACATAATGCGGTGAGGTTGGTCATGGGCCCAAATAATCAAGGTCGTTTTTAAAACTTGTGTGTGAAAACTTAACGTTCCCAAACATTTGTCATACGTTTCCCATAAGATTCAATTCCTTTGGAGTCTTCTTTTCAGTGCATGTCTAATTCTAATCATTCTGTGAAAGTTCCGGGTTATGTATCGTTCCTTCGATTATTATTCGAGGGACAATGATAGTAAACGGTTACGATCACTTGAACCATTCTGTTTGTACCCTTGCATAGTCTTTTATTAGACTAACCAATCGGGTTGTATTCCTTGCATGGTTGGCTGATGTCATCCGTCCTATATGGCACATCAGTGGTTGGTCCCCGAAGACTTGAAGTAACGAATCGAAGAAGAGGCTTGTAGTTGAAGATTTAAGTGTCAGTGTTTTAAGGTTGTTAAGTATTACTTTAATATATATATTCCTATAACCTAGTCATGTTATTGGGTTTGTTATAAAGTCTTCCGCTGTAATTTCACTCTGTTGTAAAATCGTTATTCTCATTTAATGAGAGATATTTGAATAAAAGATTGAGTTTCATTTAAAAATGTCTTCCGCTGCTTAATCTTTCGTTACTTAATATATACTTATTTAAGCTTGATTGTTCCGATTAAAGCCTAGTGTGACTTTGGACAGTAACGTCTGAGGTCACTGGCGTGTGGCACTACCGACGTAAGTCGGGGGTGTTACAACATTAGCTGCCATTAAGAACAAAAAATGGAAAATGACAGATTTTGTTAGCAGATACTACTCTACTTCAGCTTGGTACAACGCATACCGAGAGACAATCTACCCAGTACCTACACAATCAGACGAGATTGTCCCAGATGATGTAATCAACATAGAATGTTATCCTCCACTTGTGACAAGAAAGAGTGATAGGCCAAGAAAGAGAAGGTTACCTTCTGCAGGAGAATTTGGAAGAATTGCCAACAAAAAAGCATCAAGAAAACCTTGCAAGTGCAACATCTGCGGTTCTGCTGAGCACACCAAGAATACATGTAGGAGCAAAGCATCAAGCAGCAAGTTGATGCAGTTGGAGTAGTTTTATTTTGTTCAACAACAAATAAAATATTACTTCTATGAAATTTGGCTACAACAGTTTGTTGTTTTGTTGGAAATGTGTGGATTTTATCTCGCAGAAACTTAAAATCTAATTCTAGAATTGTTAAATAAATCTTTTTTATCAGTTTTGGAAAAATACTTCTTAGACGCAGTATTGTTGAGCAAATTTAATATTCTGGACTTGAAGAAAAACTTCCAAAATGACTTCTGGGACAACTGTCCCTAAAGAGGCACTTCCAAGAAGCATATGGGGACATTTGTAAACTGTCCCTAAAGAGACAAATTCCAACTGTCTCTAAAGAGAAAGTATTGTTGAACAACTGTCCCTAAAAAAGACACTTCCAAAATGCATTTGGGGACAACTGTCCCTAAAGAGGCACTTCCAAGAAGCATCTGGGGACAATTTCCAACTGGCCCTAAAGAGACAATTTCCAATTGTCCCTAGAGAGACAATGTAGTTAAACATTGTCCCTAAAAAGACAATTCCAAGAGACATCTTGATGCGCTCCTGGCTAGTCTTGAACCAGGCTTCGGCGAGCCGCCGAAGACCAAGACCGTGGCGTCCCCCGTGGCATCCGACAAGCCTATTTAATTAGTTTTTCTATGTATTTCAGTACTTTCCGTTTTTAGTAGTTCCTTATTTAGTAGTTACTATATTTAGCTTAATTCCTATTTTGGTGTGCGAGCCCATCTGCGTATGGACTCGGCCCATTAGGTTAAAAAAAGGCCCATCAAGGTCGTGCACTATTTTGGTTATATATAGCCTTCACTTGTAATCGTTTTAGTTACGTTGAAATTTATGCCTAAGCTTCGTAGTTGAGTTGAACTCCTCCCCTTAGGCCTCGGCGTCACAAAACTGGTTAGACCCGATTGAACCACGTCACGGTTCACAAACACAACCTTCACTCTCGCCCCACCCTCGCCCAAGCGAGCATAAGAGAGTCGCGTACCATCCTTTCCGGTGGTTCGTACTTATCCGGTTACCAAGAGAAGGATCCGAGACCATTTCCTACCTAGATCCGGCTTCAGATGAAATCTGAGCCATCAGATTCGTATCACATCTGGGGACAATTGTCCCCATAAAGGCACTTCAAAGAAGAATATGGGAACAATTGTAAACTGTCCCTAAAGAGACAAATTTCAACTGTCCCTAAAGGAAAAGTATGGTTGAACAACTGTCCCTAAAAAAAACACTTCCAAAATGCCTTTGGGGATAACTGTCCCTAAAGAGGCACTTCCAAGAAGCATAAGGGGACAATTGTAAACTGTCCTTAAAGAGACAAATTCCAACTGTCCCTAAAGAGAAAGTATTTTTGAACAACTGTCCCTAAAACAAACACTTCCAAAATGCCTTTGGAGACACTTCTCCCTAAAGAGGCACTTCCAAGAAGCATCTGGGGACAATTTCCAATTGTCCCTAAAGAAACAATTTCCAACTGTCCTTAAAGAGAAAGTATTGTTGAACAACTGTCCCTAAAAAAGAAACTTCCAAAATGCCATTGGGGACAATTATCCCTAAAGAGGCACTTCCAAGAAGCATCTGGGGACAATTTCCAACTGTCCCTAAAGAGACAATTTCCAACTGTTCCTAGAAAGACAATATAGTTGAATAATTGTCCCTAAAAAGACACTTCCAAGAAACATATGAGGACAATTTCCAACTGTCCCTATGAAGACACTTCAAAGATGCATCTTAGGCCTAAGATGCAACAATAGCTAAATCTGCTTAATGAGTATGCTATGTGCAAAGTTTCAGCTGTCCACAAATAGGAGCTAAAAATATTGATGATGATAAGAAATTTTTTAATTGTAAAACAAATTCATAAAAGATTTCAAACAATACATTCTGTCCTTAAGACATCAAACACAAACTGAGTATCTTCTACTACATTACATTAAAAACCCATAAAAACAACAACATGACCAAATGTTTGTCACTTGCAAGCATTAGAAAGACACCAGAAAGTTCAAAGTTCACGCTGGTTAGGAGGCAATGGCTTGAACACATATCGCTCATTGAACATATCAATACACATCTTGTCTCTATGTGCTTTGATACGAGCATCATCGAGATCGTCAAAGTTTCCACCGAAAGCACGAGCTTCAATAAATTTTAATGTGTAGACTCCACAGTTGCCACTGTATAGAAATACGATAAGAATCAAAATAAGAAAACAAAAATGAAAATCAGAGTGCATACAAGAATTGAAGAAAATTACCTTGGAGGATCTTGAGGACAATCATCTATAGGTACTCTGTGCCAAGCAAAATCCTCTTCAAACGAGCCCATGTGTGTGAATCTATTAGATCTCTTCAATACCCTTGGAAGGATAGACAACAAAGGACGTATCAAAGGATACAACTTCTGATGCGAATCCGATGGCTCGGATATCGTCTGACGCCGGATCTAGGTAAGAAATGGTCTCGGATCCTTCTCTTGGTAACCGGATAAGTACAAACCACCAGGAAGGATGGTCCGCGGCTCTCTTATGCTCGCTTGGGCGAGAGTGGGGCGAGAGTGAAGGTTGTGTTTGTGAACTGTGACGTGGCTCAATCGGGTCTAACCAGTTTTGTGGCGCCGAGGCCTAAGGGGAGGAGTTCAACTCAACTACAAAGCTTAGGCATAAATTTCAACGTAAGGAACAATGATTACAACGAAGGCTATTTATAGCCTTTATGCTCGGCCAAGAGCCCTAATGGGCTTGGGCCGCAAGACACACTAATGGGCCGGCTTCTCTAGCAAGAGAAGACACACGCCCGAAATAGAAAGTGCAAAAATAGAAAGTACTAAAAGTGGCAACATGCCAAAACAAAAAATAATGGAAATAGGAACTAATATGACTAAACTAGACTAAGTCCTATGTCAAGGGGGACGCCACAGTCTTGGTCTTTGGGGGCTCGTCGGGCACCGGTTCAAGACTAGCCAGGAGCGCATCATTCTCCCTCCCTTAGAATCGAAGCGTACTCGCTTCGAACTAGTTGAGGCAAGGGAAAGAATGCGTGCGGCAACCCTAGTTCGGCCATGATGCGCTCCTGGCTAGTCCTGAACCAGGCTTTGACGAGCCGCCGAAGACCAAGACCGTGGCGTCCCCCATGGCATCCGACGAGCCTATTTAATTACCTTTTCTATGTATTTCAGTACTTTCCGGTTTTAGTAGTTCCTTATTTAATAGTCCATATTTTTAGCTTAATTCCTATTTTGGTGTGCGAGCCCATCTGCGTATGGACTCGGCCCATTAGGTTAAAAAAGGCCCATCAAGGTCGTGCACTATTTTGGCTATATATAGCCTTCACTTGTAATCGTTTTAGTTACGTTGAAATTTATGCCTAAGCTTCGTAGTTGAGTTGAACTCCTCCCCTTAGGCCTCGGCGTCACAAAACTGGTTAGACCTAATTGAACCACGTCACAGTTCACAAACACAACCTTCACTCTCGCCCCACCCTCGCCTAAGCGAGCATAAGAGAGCTGCGGACCATCCTTCCCGGTGGTTCGTACTTATCCGGTTACCAAGAGAAGGATCCGAGACCATTTCCTACCTAGATCCGGCTTCAGACGAGATTTGAGCCATCAGATTAGAGTCGACAACCTTGGAAGGGCCGGCATAGGCACATTGGGCACGTCGGGCTTGTGCGCGGGCATGGAAGCATCGGGCTCGGGAGCAGGCACGCTGGGGCATGGATCCACTGCCGTGGACAAGGGGGCTGCTGCGCTGGGGGCCGGTGAAGGAGTGAATGTTGTAGCCGCGGTCGCGGCTGTGGCCACGGTCGATGTTGTTGCGGCCGCGGTCGCGGCTTGCGCGAGAATGAGATTTTTGGCCTCCGCGAGCTGGGCTCGAAGCTTGGCGACCTCTCGGGCATGGGCCTCGTCTGCTGCCTGGCGAACGGCCAACGCTTGGCGCTTGGTGGTGGCTTCGTGTGCGACCGTTGGAACCGGTGACACGGGAGGACGCTCGGAACGGCGCACGTGCAGGTGCTCAGGGTAGCGCACTAGGGCGTACTCGCGGCGCGGTGGCGAGTTGTGTTGGCGCCTGGGCGGGTAGGATAGACGCCGGGGCGGAGATTATGGGCGGCGGGACGGGGGGTCACAGTTGCGGCGCGGCGGAATATAGTCCGGATGGGCCTCATATAGACTCACGCCATTAAACCATTCATCGTCGTTCCACTCGTCGGCGAAGAGGTAGGGGTTGTAGGTCCACGTGAGGCGCCGGTGAGCCATGGGAGGGTGCTAGCTCGGCTAGGGTGTTCCAGGGTGGCTAGGTGGCACGGCTAAGGAGAAGGCCGAACTAGGGTTGCTAGGGCCTGCGGCGGCTAGGGTTTGGGCAGTAGGGAAGGGTTCGTATTTTGGCCTTTTAAGGGGTCAAACGATGTCCGTTTTGGGCGAATTTTATATGCCCGGACTCATATCAAGAAGCTCTACAAGATTGAGATAGAAAATTGCAGAAAGGACGAAATTTTTTTGGACGAAATCTGGGCAGAAGTCGAGTTCGGTTTTGGGAGTTTTAATGGTGATGATGGGTATGGAGAAAGGAAAAAGAAGGAAAGACACACCTCGTACCCCTGGCGCTCTGATACCAATTGATACGAATCCGATGGCTCGGATCTCGTCTGAAGCCGGATCTAGGTAGGAAATGGTCTCGGATCCTTCTATTGGTAACCGGATAAGTACAAACCACTGGGAAGGATGGTCCGCGGCTCTCTTATGCTCGCTTGGGCGAGGGTGGGGTGAGAGTGAAGGTTGTGTTTGTGAATCGTGACGTGGCTCAATCGGGTCTAACCAGTTTTGTGACGCCGAGGCCTAAGGGGAAGAGTTCAACTCAACTACGAAGCTTAGGCATAAATTTCAACGTAAGGAACAATGATTACAATGAAGGCTATTTATAGCCTTTATGCTCGGCCAAGAGCCCTAATGGGCTTGGGCCGCAAGACATACTAATGGGCCGGCTTCTCTAGCAAGAGAAGACACACGCCCGAAATAGAAAGTGCAAAAATACAAAGTACTAAAAGTGGCAACATGCCAAAACAGGAAATAACGGAAATAGGAACTAATATGACTAAACTTGACTAAGTCCTATGCCAAGGGGGACGCCACGGTCTTGGTCTTTGGGGGCTCGTCGGGCACCGGTTCAGGACTAGCCAGGAGCGCATCAACTTCTCATCTTTGAACAAATTTATGTTGGAATCCCAAATTGTAACATGACGTTCTACCAAGTCTATTTCTAAAGCTATCCAATGCTCCATGTTTATGTTAAAGTGGGTGAACACTTTAGTAACATCGGTATACCATGACTTCAAGTAGAATCTAAAAGCGGTTCCGTCAAAGAAGTTAAGAAGGCGATCTGGAATAAAATGATCATCAGCTAAACACTTTTCTTCCATTAATGGGTTGAAATAGTGATAGGTGATATATTGTATAGCGCATCTAGTGGTTATTAGCATGATTTAGATGAGTTTTAGGTGTGTTCTGGTGTTAACTCTGTGATCCGGATGAGAAGCCAAGAAGTGGAGAAAGCATAGGATTTACAGAGTTCTGAAGCACATGGAAGAGAAGAGTTGAGGAGCGGTGCAAAGGATGCAAGGAGAAGCTGCGAGATAAGACATAGGAGTTCTGGAGCCTTGCCACACCCGTGCCGAAGTCTACCGCACCCCGCGGCAGATCATGCAGAAAGGAGAACAACTTCTGGAGTGCCACCGCACCCCGCGGGGACACTGACCGCACCCGCGGCGAGAAAGTCAGAGAAGAGGAGCCGGACACTGAAAGACCACCGCACCCCGCGGTGGGTGTCACCGCACCCGCGGTGGCACGCGCTGAAGACTTTTTCCGAGTTTTTTATTTCCCGTTTTGTTTTATTTCCGAAACTTTATTTCCAAGTTTGTTATTTCCTTTTCTTTATTTCTGAATTAATTACCCTAGTATTTAAGGTACTTTCTAAGACTTTTTGGAGGTTACCTTTTGTTTTGCCACCAAACCCTAGTTTTATCTCACAAACCTTATGGAGAACTAAACCTCCATTGTTGCACTTGACGTTTTGAAGCCTTCAATTGATTGATTGTGAGTTTTCTACTCTTGTTCGTTTTCCTATCTAGTTGTATTAATTCTCTTGCGCTTGAATGTTTATTGAATCTTATTGGTTTATCTAGACTGATCACCTAGGTTTATTGATATTATCCATATAGCTAGGATTTGTGATTCCGGGTTTGGGTTGCATATCTAGTAGCAAATACGATTTACATAAGCGGGTTGCGAGTGTTCATCGTGAGAGAGAGTTAATTGCATGCTTATAGTAACGGGTTGTTTCTATTGCATGTATCTTGTTGAATCCTTGGTTGAATGCTATTGCTTTATTGAGTCTTGAAGGTTTTCAGGTTTGATTTAGTAATAAGTACTGTTAGGGCTGGTAGAACTAATAGTTACATATGATCGGGATAAGGACAACTATAGGAAAAATAAGAACTTGAGACTAATAGAATTCAGTGATCAAACATATCTCTTGTTGTGTGGATCTTTGTCAGGTGTAGCGCTTTTCCCCATCATATTCACATCCTTTGCTTTGCTTTGTTTTAATTACTTGGTTCGAAAATCATACAAACCCCCCCCCCTAGTTCCTAGTTGGTGACTTGAAAGACACAAGAATTGATAACCTGATTCCCTTGGGTTCGACCCTGACTTACTTTCTATACTCTTTAGTAGGTACTTTAGGATTTCTTTGATTAGGCATACGACTTTAGGCCTACCAAATTTGGCGCCGTTGCCGGGGAGTCAAAATTTCTCTTTTTGTGTTTTTGTTTGTTACCGACTTTGGTGTGGATCTATCTTATGGTCCACACCCGTGCTACTGATAATCCACTTGTTGATTTAGATCCAGAGATCGACAGGACATTCCACAGGAACCGCAGAGAACACACCACCCCATAAGCTGCAATGGGTGACCAAACGCTTCGGCAATTGACTGCGCCGAATCTGACTATGCAACCACTAGCTGTGACCATCCCAGCCATAGGAGATGGCGTGAACTTTGAACTAAAGCCGGGGCTGATTCATTTGCTCCCATCATTCCATGGACTAAGTAGTGAAGACCCAATCAAGCATATGGGTAAATTCCACACTGTCTACATGAGCATGAAACCGACGAACGTCACGGAGGAACAAATCAAGATGAGAGCCTTCGGGTTCACCCTCAAGGACGTAGCTGATGATTGGTATTACCATCTCCCCACTGGAAGCATAGACACGTGGAACAAGCTTCACAAGGCCTTTTTGGAAAAATACTTTCCTGCCAAGAAAGAGAACAACTTAAAGAAGGCTATAAGCAACATTGAGCAAGAAACCGACGAGACTCTGTACGAGTATTATGAGAGGTTCAAGAGACTTTGCTCAAGCTTTCCATTCCACGGGTACACTACTCAAGATCTAGTGCTTCATCTCTACAATGGTTTGCTGGATCATGAGAGAAGGATCGTTGACGCTGCATGTGGTGGCAACATTCTCAACACAACGCCGGTAGCAGCCATGGAAAAGATTCAGGAGATGGCAGAGGGGACAAGAAACTTCGGTAGAACTTCTACCAAAAGAGGAGTCAATGTTGTGGACTCCAACCGCCCTGAGTTTGCAAGAGATATTGCTGAATTGAAGGACATGGTGAGGAGACTAACGCTGTAAGGAACTCCTCAACAACTCAAAGCATGTGGGATTTGTGCTGATCAATTCCACCCCACCGATGCATGTCCTCAATTGCAAGATGATCCGAATGCTGAGGTGAACCATGTAGGAGGTTATGGACCTCCAAAACCTCGGAACGATCCCTACTCCAGCACTTATAATCCGGGATGGAGAGACCACCCAAATTTCAGATGGAGGGATCAACCGAATCAACAACAGCAGCCTCAGTTTCAACAACAACAGCAGCCAAGACCTCAATTTCTACAAAGGTCGCAAGATCAACAACCGGGTACGTCTGCCTCAACTGAAGATATGCTCCAAGCTTTGACGAAACATTTCACTACTCATGTTCAAGCTACGGGGTCGAGCATAAAGAATTTAGAGAATCAGATGAGCCAAATGGCTGAAGCCATCACAAGGATCGATGCAAAGATTTCGGGAAATCTACCATCTCAAACGGTAGTGAACCCACGAGTAAATGTTAGTGTTGTAAACCTCTGAAGTGGAAAGCAATTGCCTGTCGCTCCTATTGCTGAGAAGCACGATTCAGGAAAAAGGGAGTTTCTAGAGGACCACCGCACCCAGCGGCAAGAGGACCGCACCCGCGGTGAGAATACATATGAGGACCAGAACATTCTGTTGAAGCTACCATACCCAGCGGTGGGACCTGCCGCACCCCGCGGTGACGATGCTGTTTCTCGAGAAAATTCTGGGGACACACCGCACCCCGCGGTGGAGGCTGACCGCACCCGCGGCGGGTCTCCTGGAGCTGCCAAAGAGCCATACATCGACACCTATGTTCGTCCGTACTTCCCTCCTCTCGGTTATGACAAGCCACCCGCCCCATTCCCAGAGGCGCTTAAGGAGAGGAGAATGTTCGACGACAAGGACCTCTTCGAGACGTTTAGCAAGTGCGAGGTAAACATCCCTTTACTCAAACTTGTTAAAAGTATTCCCAAATATGCTCGTTTCTTGAAGGAACTTTGCACAATCAAGAGGAAACAGAAGCAGAAGCAAAAGAAGCAGGTCCAAGTGAGCGAACAAGTATCTGCTGTGTTTCAAAGGCGCCTGCCCAAGAAGTGCAGTGATCCAGGTATGTTTTCTATCCCCTGTGTCATTGGTGAGACAAAGATTGATAAAGCTATGTTAGATCTTGGTGCAACTATTAATGTCTTACCATTGTCATTTTATGAGTCTCTTGGTCTGTCACCATTACAGGACACTAGGCTAGTTATTCAATTAGCTGATGGAACCAATGTCTACCCGAAAGGGGTTGTTGAAGATGTCCTTGTTATGGTAGATAAGCTGATTTTTCCCACTGATTTTTATGTGCTCGATATGGGTGGGGGTACAGGTGCACATATGCTATTAGGTAGACCATTCATGAAAACCGCAAACACCACAATTGATGTCAGAAGTGGGAAATTAACTATGGAATTTGATGGGGATGGAGTTGAATATAACATATATGATATGAAACCTGTCATTAACACCTCTTTAAACTTTATTGATGTAATGAGTCCTAACCCTTTGGATGAATTGCAACCTATAATAGAGGATCTCATAGTTGACTTGCCTGTCGATATTTCTGTATATTCTAATCTGCATGAAGTCACGACTTTATTGGATGAGAAAGGTGATTCTCCCACTTCTCTTTTGGGTAGTTGCCCCACTTTACTGACTCCACAGGGCAAGAAACCTTTTCCTTTTGTTGTGCAGAATGAACAGTCGGAGGTTAAACGCCCCCCTGATCGATCTAAGTATGGGGGGAAGGCGACTAAGAAGGTCAAGGTGGAGGAGCCGCTGAAGAAGAGGAATGGTCTAAGGTTCAAACCTTTCCATGATTGGTTCAGAAAGGAGGTGCTGAATGAGAGGGTTCCTAAGGAACCTGATGCTGTGGATTGAGATTGTCTGAGTCCCATGTCGAGCCAACGACATTAACTAAGGCGCTGCTCGGGAGGCAACCCGAGTTCTTTCTTTCTCTTATCTTTGTGGCTTCATAGCTATGTAGTTTTTTTTTTGTTTCGTTTCGCCTGTGCACTAACACGCAAGTACGAAAGAAAAGGTTCAATGGAGGGTTCTGGAGAGCTCACCGCACCCCGCGGTGAGCAGCCCACCGCACCCGCGGTGGGCACCCCTTTACTTTATGCTTTTCTAAAAAAAAAAAAAAAAAAAAATAGTTCTACCGTAGGCCAACTGTCCAGAGTTCCCCATGGAGAAGGTGCGCATCATGTTGTCAAGGAGGAGACATTCGCCCCACACATTATTTGGCAACGATGATGGCCCTACAGTCGATAGTTGAAGAGGAGGAACACCAGGGCCCACACCACGAACACATCTGGGCCCATTTTTTGTGTTCATTGAAGGCCGTGCAGCCCCAAATTCTTTGATATACCACTATTCACCAAAGTGGTTTCCTTTTGGTTGCACGGTAGGAGAAGATTATTGATTAAGAAGATCTCGCGCAACACCAGAGACCTGAGCGTTCATTGTTTTACCGCCAGCAACAACGTACGTCTCCAAGCCAACTCAGCGGCGTCTGTGAGTTATTTTTTGCTCTTTCCTGTGCTTCTATTCTTTTTGTCTTTCATTACATTGAGGACAATGCAATGTTTAAGCATGAGGGAGGGTTCTATACTTGCTATGTCGTTGAGAAGAAGAAAAAAATTGAAAAGAGCCAAAATTTTGAAAAAAGGCTAAAATAGAAATCCTGGGATAGGTCGAAAACCCGAAAGGGCGGCCTAGGCAATAAGCAGGTGGCTTGGACCAGCATTAGGCTGGGGTAATAATTGGTCAAGATTGACGTGAGTTTATGTGAGCACATCTATTGAAAAATGAAATGAGTGGCTTGATGAAAACCCGAAAGGGCGCCTTGGCAAAATGAGTGAAAAGAAGAAGAGTGATTTTTAGGAATCATCATTTTACCTGGCGTGGTGACATAAGAAGAGGTGATATAAGGAGGATTCGGGTAGGTCACTCTAGAGCGATAAGAAGATAGATGGAGGCTAGGATTAGATTGTTACTCACTCTATGGTGTTCGGGATAAGCTTGGGGGAAGTACTATGCTTTCCTTCTAAGCTTGGTTGTGTGTGGTGATTTGGTGTTGTGTTTTTGGTTGTCTTGGAGCTTATTGTTGATGTGTTGTAACTACTAGTGTCATATTTTCTTGTGCTTCCTGAAGCCTTGGGGTTGAATTTGGAGGAGTAGGTTGACTTTAGCTTACTCGAGGACGAGTAAGATCTAAGTATGGGGGAATTTGATAGGTGATATATTGTATAGCGCATCTAGTGGTTATTAGCATGATTTAGATGAGTTTTAGGTGTGTTCTGGTGTTAACTCTGTGATCCGGATGAGAAGCCAAGAAGTGGAGAAAGCATAGGATTTACAGAGTTCTGAAGCACATGGAAGAGAAGAGTTGAGGAGCGGTGCGAAGGATGCAAGGAGAAGCTGCGAGAGAAGACATAGGAGTTCTGGAGCCTTGCCGCACCCGCGCCGAAGTCTACCGCACCCCGCGACAGATCATGCAGAAAGGAGAACAACTTCTGGAGTGCCACCGCACCCCGCGGTGACACTGACCGCACCCACGGCGAGAAAGTCAGAGAAGAGGAGCCGGACACTGGAAGACCACCGCACCCCGCGGTGGGTGTCACCGCACCCGCGGTGGCACGCGCGCTGAAGACTTTTTCCGAGTTTTTTATTTCCCGTTTTGTTTTATTTCCGAAACTTTATTTCCAAGTTTGTTATTTCCTTTTCTTTATTTCTGAATTAATTGCCCTAGTATTTAAGGTACTTTCTAAGACTTTTTGGAGGTTACCTTTTGTTTTGCCACCAAACCCTAGTTTTATCTCACAAACCTTATGGAGAACTAAACCTCCATTGTTGCACTTGACGTTTTGAAGCCTTCAATTGATTGGTTGTGAGTTTTCTACTCTTGTTCGTTTTCCTATCTAGTTGTATTAATTCTCTTGTGCTTGAATGTTTATTGAATCTTATTGGTTTATCTAGACTGATCACCTAGGTTTATTTATATTATCCATATAGCTAGGACTTGTGATTCCGGGTTCGGGTTGCATATCTAGTAGCAAACACGATTTACATAAGCGGGTTGCGAGTGTTCATCGTGAGAGAGAGTTAATTGCATGCTTATAGTAATGGGTTATTTCTATTGCATGTATCTTGTTGAATCCTTGGTTGAATGCTATTGCTTTATTGAGTCTTGAAGGTTTTCAGGTTTGATTTAGTAATAAGTACTGTTAGGGCTGGTAGAACTAATAGTTACATATGATCGGGATAAGGACAACTATAGGAAAGATAAGAACTTGAGACTAATAGAATTCAGTGATCAACCATATCTCTTGTTGTGTGGATCTTTGTCAGGTATAGCGCTTTTCCCCATCATATTCACATCCTTTTCTTTTCTTTGTTTTAATTACTTGGTTCGAAAATCATACAAACCCCCCCCCCCTAGTTCCTAGTTGGTGACTTGAAAGACACAAGAATTGATAACCTGATTCCCTTGGGTTCGACCCTGACTTACTTTCTATACTCTTTAGTATGTACTTTAGGATTTCTTTGATTAGGCATATGACTTTAGCCCTGTCAAATAGCCATAAAAAACAAAATCCATTATGGCTATATTCTTCCAAGCATCTGATTCTTCGAAGACGCGCTTCCTGAAGTGGTATAAAACTTCACCAATTTGTTGTTACAACAAATATGAATAAAATGAAATTAGGTTCAGAAATAGTGAAAGTTATAAAAAAGGACTAGTCACAGAAGGAAGCTTACATCATTAGTAATCCACTTGTTCTTGTACTGTAGTTTAAAGAAAAAATCCTTAGTAAGTGAACCATCCTGACCAGGCACAATAGTTTCAGGATTTCTATAAGAATAAAACATTAAAGATATAATTAAAACAAAGTGACTTAGGGACAACTCTTGAAGAAAGAATGAAACTCTCCCTTACCCGACTGTCCCCCAGTAGGATAAGGGACAGTCCCAAACAGTTGGAAAAGGATGAATAAACAATTCAATACTTCAATCCAAAAAAAGATAAAAACTTACTCATTAGATTTGAACCATTCATGGAAAGGTCCACGCTTCTCAATATCGTAAAATAAATATGCTGGTCTTCCAGGAATTCTGATTTTTTTACTCCTGTCACCAATGAAAGGAGTTTGCAAACTTTTGCTAAGCATTGTTGCTCTACTGGATTTGCGTATAAAGCAACCCTCTTCCGACACTTGTGAACCTTGAAGCGATCCACCCTCGCCTTGAGATTCACTGATTACACCAACCTTGTTCAAGTCTGTCTTTTGTGATTCATCTATGGATTCAATATCCCCGATTCCATTATCCTTTTCCATATCAGAATCTTGAGGAACTTCTGTTGTTTTTCCAGTGCCACCCCCAACATTTGGTAGTTCATCAATCCTTGGCACATTGACACTCTCAACATCCAAAGTACCATCACCTTGTTTCAGACCAGGTTCATTGATGTTGGCATTGTCAACAACTGTATTATGTTGATCCAGTTTAGATTTATCATTTGTTGATTGAACAAAACTAGGATTACCTGAATCCTTCAACCTTCCATCAACTTCAACATCAAAAGTCTCAGTCTTGTCTTCATCACCTAGGCCACCTTCATCCTTAGTATCACAAACAACTAGTCTTTGAAGTGCTACAACCATATTAACTTTCTCAGCTTCCAATGAACATAGCTCTTCTTTTCCTTCCTCATTCAAACTACCATCCACACCATCTCTAACTTCAACATCAAAGCTACAACATCCTCTTTCTACATTACCTTCCTCATTCAAACTGCCATCCACACCATCTCTAACTTCAACATCAGAAGGTTCATTGATGTTTGCATTTTCATAAGATTCACCAACAACAGCGTCCGAATCAATAGCCTTAGTTATCACCTATCAAAGAATAAAAGCGAAAAATTAATAAAAGATCACAACATAATACAAATTGAATTAGCAGTTATAAAAAAAAATTAGGGGACAGTTTTAGAGTATGCTTAAAAGGATGGGGACTTTTTGAAATCTTTCCCAAGAGTCTTGGGGACAGTTACTATAATATCACAACTAGATTTGGAAACAACTTCCAAATTGTCCCAAACATATAGGCATATTTTGAAAACTCGTGGGTACAGTTTTCTGAATGTAACACAAGAGGCAGGGATGAAGAAAATTGACGTGTGAGAATTTACCTGATTGACTTTTCTTTCATGCTCAGAAATGAGTTCAATTGAGCCTTGTAAGGTATTTAAATTTGTTATAGGTGGCACATAAAACTCATTGAAGATATGTTCTCTTGACGGCTGAAAAAAAGCATCATCTTGATCATTGGCATATAAGTCTTCATCTGTTGCATTTACATTAGACTTCATAGTCTTCTTAATATGTGCAACATCCTTCACAAGTAGAGAAATTTTCAAGCCTTGAGCCTTCAAAATAGCAAACAGTTTCTTTGCCCAATCTGGTTCTGGGGTATCATCTTTTTTGGAATTAACACCAGCTCCATCAAAACTTCCCGCGTCATCCTTTCTTCCCGACATTTCAATAGAAGCACTAACAGTTTCTTCGCTTTCTGAAATTGTACCTTGCTCCTGTTTTCCCAAAACATTCTCTGTATCTGTATGAGACAAATTTGCAAGAAAATATTCATGTATAAATATGATCAATCTTCCTTCTCATGTCAACATTTTCCTCATACAAAACAATTGCTCTTGAGCCGTTGTCCTCTAAAGTGACAGACTTACCAACATCCTTGGGTTTCTTCACATTCTGATGGTAGAACATAACATCACCTCCACTTTGATTCCTCTGTTATACACCTTGATTGGCTTGTTTAACTTTCGGTGTAGCACGCTTATTGGGTTGAGGAATTCTTTTTTGTATATTCTTTATAGACTGTCTCGGTGAAGAACGACACTTAAACTGAGCACCACTTGTGGCAATCTGCTTGATAGATTCTTTTTTTGTAGCAGGCTTCTTAAAATCATTTTTCTCTTGAACTTTTTGTGTAGCAGGCGAATTCACAACCTTAGACTTTCGCTTCCTAGAATCTCTAACACATGGAGATGCAACAGTTACTCTTTTTCCCTTTCCACCAACTTTTTCCTCTTTTAACTGAGCCAAAACAGCGCCTATGTCATCACTGTCAAAGGATATTGTATCTTCTTCATTTTTTTGTTGACGCTCATATGCAAGAGCAACCATGGATTCAGAAAAAGAATCGAACGTTTCATCATCCACTTCATCTTCAAAAAACAGATGACGAAAACGCACATGCTCTTCATACAGTGGATAGTAAATTTTCTGTAAGAACATACAAGAAAGAATTGTCATAACATAGTTTGATACATTTGACTGAAAGAAAGCTTGGAGACAATATGCAACTGTCCCCATGATGGTGGAGACAGTATGCAACTGTCCCCATGATGGGGGGAAACAATATGCAATTGTCCCCATGATGGTGGAGACAGTATGCAACTGTCCCCATGATGGTGTAGACAGTTAAAAACTATCCCCATGATGGTGGACATAGTATGCAACTGTCCCCATGATGGTGAAAACAGTATGCAACTGTCCCCATGATGGTGGACACAGTTAGAAACTGTCTCCATCATATGAGGACAGTTACAAGTTGTCCCCAAAATGGTGGGGACAAATTCTACATGTTCCTAATAAGGTAAAGACATTACTGTCCACACCTTACTGTCCCCGTGATGGTAGGGACAGTTATAAACTGTCTCCATAATGGTGGAGACAATTAGAATGTGTCCCCATGATGGTAGAGACAATTAGAAACTGTCCATATGTTGGGGACAGATAGAAACTGTCCCCATATGTGAGGGACAAATTATAGATTGCCCATAAAAGTTTACAACACATGTAATAACAATTAAAAAAACGACTTACCAAAGGATAAGTATCACAAAACTTATGCATCTCAGAAATGACTGCAAGAATGCCTATATGGAACATTTCTTGGCCTTGTACCAACACATTTAACAAGATGTCGAAACTGCGGAAATGACTGCAAAATCCACACCTTCAGAAAACAATAAAAAAGGAACAAAAATTAGCATAACTAACTATTTGAAAACAAAACATGAAAAGGTGAGGAAAAATAACAACATAAAAGAATTTAATAATATGTGAAAAGGAAGTGGGTGACCAATCTTTTCTTTATTATTAGTAAGAGGATAGATATAAATGTGTTGACGTACACAATGAATAACATACATATAAACATGCAACAATTAAAGGAATTAAACATCACCATATTGTATACTACAAATATTTATTTAAATTTGAGAAACGTCCCATCCATGAAACAATTGATAATTAAGTTGTAAAAAAAACTGATAATTTTTTGTGTCCAAAAAGTTTTTTAGTATAAGTATTGATAAATATATATTGTATTTTAAAATAAATATGTTATAAATTTATTTCTAATAATTCAAAACAAATTAACTAATAAAGAATGACAAAAAAGCCCATAATATAAAAAATTCTCATATATGTAAAACCTGATTGAAAATGTCTTACTATATGTAAGGTGTATCATAGACAATAGATTATTCTCTCACCCCCAATTTTTTTTTACCAATATCACCCAACTTTGAAACATTAAACTATTGTAACACATGTCTTTTAGAATTTCAAACGCTTAGTATTCTTTTGAGCTAATCAATTCTATTGTTCAATGACCACAATAATTTACTTCCGAACTCAAACAACCATGCATAGACCTATCAAACGGGTCGGGTTCGGGTTTAAGCATATCGGGTCGGGTCGATTACGGGTCAAAATTTGCAGGTCGATTGTGGGTCGGGTCGTTGCGGGTCAGGTACGGGTTCGGGTCGACCCAACGGGTCGAGAGCACCATGTCAAAATTTTATAAAATGATTATTAAAATAAGATTTTAATTAAAACAAAAAATAATAATAATAAAAAATTATTATATAATATTTTAATAACAAAATATATTATAATGTTTAATATATAAAATAAAAACACATTTGTAATGACCCAACGGGTCAATGACCCAACCAGAAATTTCCGAGTTGAACGGGTCGGGTCACTTTTGACCCAATACTTTTCGGGTCGGGTCTCGACCCAGAAAATGCGGGTCGGGTAAAAAATTGACAGCTCTAACCATGCACATTAAAAAATCCACAATTAAGTTTCTACTAATATTTACATATACATAACAAAGCTTCTTTCCATGCATCCACATTCCACATCGGAAGTACCATAAACCATATAAATAATCACAACATAGATTGCATATTTTTGTCTACCGTATGGAGGAGCCACATACAAACATCTTATATACCAACTTGCTACAAGTTTGGTTAATGGAGTTATAAGGAGAAGTTGTATCAATCGTTTTTTCTTTCCATCTCTTTTTGTCTAATTATTTGCTTTCAATTTAGGGTTTTGCTATATTAGTCTTGAGATTGCAAGTGTTTGTAATCTAAAATAATAATTTTGAGCTTTAATTATTATTTATTTATTTGAGGGTTTCATGAGATGAGTTTGTTAGTATAAGGCATTTCGATTTGTTTTGCGATTATGAGCTTTTTCTCTTTGAGGGTTTTGTAATGGTGGAACATTGTAATTTAACCATCAAAGATAATCATACTATGCATTCTTTCTGTAATGTAAGCTAAAAAAGAGCTAATGCCACGAACAATATATTTATATAAGAAGATAATTTTAAAAAGAATTCTTTAATAAAATCTCAAATTCTTAATAGCAATTTTAAAGAGTTGAATTTTTTTATGTCACTTCTAGATTTAAGTAGGTAAACAAATACTTAAGAAAAAAAACATCAATATCAAAGAGTAAAGAGATTGTAAGTAAAACCTATATTTAGATAAACATTTTCTTTTATGTAATTTTATTGACTTAAATTCCCTATTTTTACGCTTTAAAATTTTAACAAAAAAATATCAGTGTCTTAATAGATGGTGAATCGTTGATACATTTGTAGAAGAGTTAACGATACATTCATATTACAATATCCAATAAATAAGTAAACAAATAGAATAATTGGAGAATAAAAGACAACATCTATATAACTACTCTCCTTCGGTTCATAATAATTGTACAACTGATTTATTACTTTTCGAAAATCGCAACTAATAATTTTTTTCAATTTTTATTAAAAGTGATAAAAATTATAAAAGGATATATGTAAAAGGATAATTATTTTGAAGCATAAACACATGGTTAGAAAGGATAATTATTATAAAAAGGATGGAGTATATTTTAAGATATAAGATAACTTCTAAAAAATTTTAGTCTGTATCTGATATCCTATGTACACACAAATAGAAAATTGGAGTATAAATGACTAAATAATTAATTATCTAATATAAGAAAAAAAATGTAGTAAATGAATACAATGGGTAAATTTGGTCAACTTTGGCTAAAATAGCTAAAGGACAAATAAAACTAAATAAAATTTTAAGTCTAAGAGAATAATTCAATCTTAACGGAATGACTATTATATCATTTGAATAAGTATATCGTAATAAATGAAATACGAGTTTGTAGTTTAGCAACATTGGTGAACTTTTAGTATGAGAAGATTGCTATTTGATATTAATTTGTTTTTCACCGAAAAATGATGCAATATTGCTAATTTGAGAAACGAATAATATTCTTATACAATTAAATACTTTTTTTTTTTGAGAAAATATAAGCTAGATAAAATGTAAAATATTTTATATTGAAATTAATAACCAATAATGGAAATTATAAACTTCCAACATAAGGTATATAGTTCTTTGGAGTTTACAATAAACTACTAAGAATTCAATTATTATTATTTTACGTGACTCAGTAGTGTTCGTAGCCTATTGTACATCTCTCTCAAAAAATCACACAAAAATGGTTAGAAAACGGGATTGAACTGAGATAATAATTGAGTACATAAATGTACTTCTTTGCTCCCATTTTCTGTCCCTTTTTTTTTTACATTTTTTAAATAGTAATAGCTATAATATCATCATTGAAAATGCTATAATAAGCTGGATTAATATTTTGGTTTCAAAAAAAAGAAAGCATTATCCTTCAAATACTAAGGGATACTATACAATATAACATTTAATTTGATCAGTTTTTTTATTTCCACTTCTTAACATAACTTTACAAAAAATTAATATAAAAAGTAAACCAAAAGCCTTTAACATTCTAGGAAAACACACGGTTGTTTTAACTTACTTCTTCATGGTAATTTTCAAATGTTGAAATTTAGAAATGGTCAATATAAATCGAGAGCATAACACTTTTTAAAAATGACTGTTTTAAATATTCATTCACATTATGCCCCAATATATTTAAACCGAAACTTTCACTATGTGAAAATGGTTGTTATATATATTTAAATGAAAAGCATGAAACTCGATGAAAATGCATGCATTTTAAACTATTATAATTAAAAAAATATTTTTCAGATGAGACCCAAATGATTAGTATAAAAGAACATGTGTAATGATATTCACAATCTTCACCCCAATTTTACAAAATCTAAAATTTCTATTATAATAATATTATCAAAAAAATGAGAGAATTGTTGTTTTGGATTTACTAGCCGGATTTCGTTAATTCAATTGTTTCTTCGTCAATTATAAATTAGGCTATAGTATCATATTAATCACCTAAAATTTGAATAACATAAATAATTACAAAATATTAAACCTCATAATATTTAACATCCGAACTCATACATAATATTTTAAAGAGAAAACTAAACAAAAGTTCCTAAGGTAAAAATGAAAAATTGAATGTAAATAATAATGTAGATTTATGCAAAGATAACATGTCACATTTAGATTTTTCATTACAAAAGACAGGCAAACATATATGATTATGACATTGTGCTAACTTTTTATTTTTCCATACTTTTGTTTAAAATATAAATACTATGAAGTATTATTTCATGAACCATTATATATATGCCCATAGGGTAAGTATTCAATTGTCAATTCAAGTTGTTATCCGAGTATTGTTTTTGTTTGAAATATGCAAACTATCTCTAATTTGAAAACTTTCATTGAAAAATTAACACTACTAGCTCCTTTTGTAATTAATTCCAACAGTTATATATTGAACTATGAAGTTTAAAGCTTAATATATAATAAAACATATTTATCATAGGAGGTAGAATGTAAACATGATTTAATATGTATAAAGTAAAGATATTTACGACATAACAATTATATATATTAATAAAATGTCAAATAAAATAAGTTCAATATAATTTAATAAAGCTCGTGCGTAGCACATGCATATATTTCTAGTTCATAAAAAAACACGATTACTTTTCGGCGCATAGGCATTTTGCCGTTTGGCGCATAGGCTCGCACGTAACGTGAGAGTACAACCCACACGTTACATGTGACAGTGCTCCACACGTAACGTGTGGGACAATTTCACACGTTACGTGTGGTTTGTACCCTCACGCTACGTGTGGGTTAGTCAATATGGTTTAGAATGTTTATTTGTAGTATTTATTTGTTTATCTAAAACCCTACAAAAAACACCCCAAAATAATCAACATAGAAGATAGAATAGAATTGTTCATTACGTTGGATGAATACAATCACATACAAGAAATAATACAAGTTCTTCATAAACTTAGAAAACCTAGCACAAAATAAATGACATCGTCTAGTTGCGTTTGAAAAAATTAGGATAGTCTCTTGTAAAACTTCGCGACATATCATGTCTCTGCTTTGATAAAATTGCTTGCTCCCTACAAAGGTTGATAGTACGTAAACAACATTACACAAAAGATATGACATCAAGGCATTATATGATGTACATCATTATATAGATTGAGGTTATACCTACGCATCTTATCCATATCTTGTAAAAGTTCTTGCTTAACAACATCTTGATTCACCTTAATAAGATCTTGTTTTTCCCGCCATTGTTGTCGAATAACCGCGTGTGCCCTCTCCTCGTACACAGGATCAATCCAATTCCTGTATAAACACCCTAGTCTTGGGCATCCCCAATACCTCCTTCCGTAGTTCCACTGCAAATCCCAAGTACGGACAATGGTTTTCAAATTACACTCGCATTGTGGAGCACTTATTTGTTGATGGTGCCTATTTAGGTTTGATGATGATTCGGATGAAGATGTCATTATTTGATGTAGTGCTTGGTTTCCTACAAATCCATTAATATGAAAAGGCCAATTAGGGTTACTAAATCGAAAGAAACTGGAAGAAGAAGCTTACCCACAAATGAATCTTCAATCTCGCTTGTGTTGGAAGTGTTGTAGTGAACAAACAACCCTAATGCCTCTTATATAGTGAAATGATATATACAGCTGTAGTAATTAAAGACCACAACCACAAGAATTAAAGACTTCAACCACTAGCATTAAAAACCTCAACCACTAGCATTAAGGACCTCAACCACTCTTACCCTAATAACCCTAAACCCTAAACGTCAACCACTCTCATAAACAATGTAACTCGCATACCCAAATTCACCCTTAATAATTAAAGATAAACTCTAAACTCAAACCTTAATCATAACACTAACCCTAAGACCTAAACCCTAACCCTAACCCTAACCCTAAACCCTAAACTTAAAACTCATTATTTTAAACTCTACCGAAATGCCATAACCCTATACCACAAAAAACCTAAACCCTACCCCTATCCATCCTATCCTACCCTACCCGACATACGCCTAAACCCTAAACCCTAGTAATCACACGTTACGTGTTAATGTGTTTCAGACGTAACGTTCTAATATACTTCGCGCGTAACGTGTGGAACGGTTTGACACGTAACGTGTGGTTCAGTCTGTTGCAAAACGCATTGAATTAACCGTCTTGTCCCCACCTAACTGTAATAATGACCCATCTTCTTTGTCCGCTAACAACCCATTTCGAATCCATTTCGAACCTAAACCCTCATCCTAAACACTCCCAAAATCTTGATTTTCACTCACATTTTTTGTACAAAAAATGAACAATCCGAACAATAACGAGTATTGGAGCAACAATGGGGAAGATATTCCACTTTGGAACGAGGTAATTTCTATAAGTAACCCTAAAGTTGTCTTTTTTATTTCTTGATTTGAAAATGTTTAAAGTTCTTAGCTTCATGGTTAGGGTTTAGAGAAGTTATTTTTGATGGCCCATTATATTTGTTGTTTAGGATTTAGGAAAGCTATTTTTGATACTTATTGTTTAATATTAAAGATCTCATTTTATTGTTTAGGGTATTAGAAACAAAGATTGAGCGTTGTTTAGGGTTTAGGGCTACGAATTTGCTGTTATATTGAAGAACAGTTTCACACGTTACGTGTGAAGAATGTTCACACATAACGTGTGAAGATGTTCAACACGTTACGTGTGGGTGTGTTTCACACGTAACGTGTGGACACTCTTCACACGTTACGTGTGTAATCACCACCCGAAACCAGGTTTCATTCTGTAATATGGCACGGTTTGACAGTAAACGTGCTTTTTTATAATCAGTGCACTAATTGATGACATGATTTCGTGTATGCAGACGAACTATCATTTATACGAGGGGTTAAACAATATCTCCCTCAATGACTGGAGCACTCCACAGAAGACATTTCCGGTTTGGGAAACGCCTGAAAAACTGCAGGATTGGAGCACTTCTCAGAAGACATTTCCGGTTTGGGAAACGCCGGAAAAACTGCAGGATTGGAACACGCCTCAACCAGTTATTGATATACCATCATTTGATGTTGGGATACCGTTTCCTCCAGAAGCATCTTCATCTCATGCTACCCCACAACTGTGCTTTCCATCCCTACACACACAGCCTCAATTCAATGTACTACCGGAGGAGGATGTGTACGTCTCAGCCGATTATTCAAGGTTCTTCACATCTGATCAAATCTGGCAGTCTAGAGAAGAAGCCTTTTTGTGGGCGCGGGAGATTGCTATGAATCAGCAATTCTGCATCAAAAAGTGGAGGAATAAAGCTTCCACCCCTTCGACCCTCGGGGGGACTTGGTTACCGTGTGATAGGCATGGACAAAACGTCCCTAAAGGAGCTGACCAAGTGAGAGACATCACAAGGTCGAAGAAATGTGGGTGTCCCTTCATGTTGAGGCTGAAAGAAAGGCCGAAGGGATTGTGGAGGATCACTGTACAACATGGAACTCACAACCATGTCATAGGAGACAATTTGTATGGTAGTGCATTAGCTGGGCGACCAACTGCTGAAGAGAAGGAGATTATAAGGGTGATGACGGTCAATCATTGCAAGCCTCAGAAGATTCATACTACAATCCAGTCGTCCCCTGGAAATTTCACCAAGATGAAGCAAGTATACAACATCATGCACGAGATAAGAAAGAAGGGCATGGAAGGAAGAACAGTTGTACAACAGTTCTTGTATGAGTGCAATGAGAAGGGGTACTTCATGGAGTATAGATTCAACAAGGAGACCAACAAGATAACGGATATCTTCTTTGCAAGCCAGGATCAGTTGCGGTTGCTGAAGGCATTTCCGTACATTGTGCTGCTGGACTCTACATATGCAACTAACTGGTTAGTAACAAACATATGAATTATACTCTTCATTTGTTCATGTCAAGGTTAGGACGTCATTGTATTTTATATATGATTATGTGTGCAGCTACAATTTGCCCTTCCTTGAAATTGTCGGCATCACATCAGTTTGGAAAAACTACAATATTGCCGGGGCGTTTCTGGAGAAGGAGGACGAAGACAGTTACAAATGGGCCATAGAGCAACTTGCTAAGATGTTTGCCAAGGTGCAACGAGCATGATCCTACATTTATTAAATAGATCAGATGCAATAATGAATTGTAAACAAATGCATGTTATACTAAATGTACTTACCATAGGCTGATGATAGGCAGCGTTCGGGTACACCGCCGGGTTCTCCCACGGGTTGTCCTGCTCCTCATCTCCCTGATAATAATCTCTCGGGCTATGATGAGGGCTCACATGCGACGGTAGTACCGGCAGACTAAAATTTCGCCCGTAATAGTTATTCTGATCTATTGTATCAGAATAACAATGCAGCGGACTTCCTTCATAGTCTGGGTCCCTCGGAGGCTCAGAGCCTGCTCTACCCCCAATAAACGACGGCACTGCCATTAGGCTATGCACTCCTATCATGCCAGTATCGCCAGCAGCCCCACTACTGCTACCGACTCCAGTTTGAAACCCTAAACCAGCCCTAGTACTGCTACCTGCTCCAATCTGGTATGCGCCGGTCTCATCATCCCGGTAGCACACATCCCTCCGTTGCCTCCTTTCCGACCTTTTGACCTCTTCGCCAGTCACATACGACTGTTGGCGTAAAAGGTTGCGACGTATCCTGCGTTCAGTTCTTTCCCCAGGTTCCATCTGCGTTTACATATCAACACATTTTAATCAACAAAAATAAAAAAACAGAAAATCAGCGTTACAGATATCAAAAAAAAAGGAAATTCACGCGTTACGTGTGACTTGCTCTCACACGTAACGCGTGGTGCACATTCACACGTTACGTGTGAATGTGCTTATTCCAATTTCACCGGCAAGTCGCCGGCGACTTGCCGGCGATATTCCGGTCGTCTTCTCCGGCGAGACAGTTCGAATTTTAATCAACAAAAATCAAAAAACAGAAAATCAACGTTCCACAAATCTAAAAAAATGGAAATTCACACGTTACGTGTGACTTGCTCTCACACGTAACGCGTGGTGCACATTCACACGTTACGTGTGAATGTGCACATTCCAATTTCACCGGGAAGCCGCCGGCGACTTTCCGGCGATATTCCGGTCGTCTTCTCCGGCGAGACAGTCCGATTTTTTTTTTTTCAAATATACCCAAAATTCAACAACAAATCCACAATTTTTACCAATCTAACAATATCATCACTTCCACTTTCATTTTTCCACACAAAATGTCTACAAACCTAGATCTACCTAACCAAAACCCTAAACATCACAAAAACTTCTACAAAACCTAGATCTACCATCCAAATCATCTCCAAATCGTAGATCTATCATCCAAACCTAGATCTACCTAACCAAATACTATGTATGGATTTAAATTTATTAAAAACAAAATCAAATAATTATTTCTAGGAACTAACCTTACGCGGGAGGGGCGAGGAGGCGTTACGCGGGAGGGGCAAGGAGACGTTATGCGGGAGGGGCAAGGAGGCGCAGCGGGAGGGGCAAGGAGGCTGAGTGCTGATGCTGAATGAAGAGGAGGAGCCGAATCTGGCTTTTATAGCCAGATTCCCACACGTTACGTGTGATACAATGTCACACGTAACGTGTGAACCGATCCCACACGTAACGTGTGGAGCCAATTCACGCGTTACGTGTGGGTCTTGAATGGGTCAGTATCGACGCGTAACGTGGGAAGTCTATTCTCACGTTATGCGCGGCCCTATGCGCCAAAAGGCAAAAATGCCTATGCGCCGAATAGTTGAGCCCTAAAAAAATAAACAATTAACAACATTAATGTGCTTTGGCCTCAGTTTCGCAAATTGAATGATAACGATGACATTTTCGTTCAAGGTGGTATATATATCTCATCAGCAAATTTGTCCAACATCGTACAACTTATAACATCATTCATACAATAAAATTTTAAAACGTTAGTAACCTATATATATATACGAAGTTATAACTACACACATTCATATAATATAATGAAAATAATTTAGGTTTGTAAATACATGATATGTTGTAGTTGGATATCAATCTTCTTATGTTCTTCCTTCTTTTCACCAACTTTGCAAGACTTAATATGCCTAATGCCTACTAAACTCCCTATAACATGTATAGAGGAAAAAACTAACAATGTTAATATATATAAATACTTAACATAAATATATATATATTTAGTACAATAAAGTATAGATGTAGATTTTGAATTCACTCACCAACTAAATATACGTCTTCCGTGGAATTATATAATATAACATCAAAATTCACGAAATCAAATATATTTTGTGGTATTAAAAGGTGATTAATCTGTTGTACTTTAGTAGTCCTGAAAATGTCATATTATAGGGAAGACGACAATATCAATAAGTATCACCATTATTGTCCAAACTAAAATTGGAAATTAAATATACACCATATCTATGGTGGGTAGACCTATCAATCGGGTCGGTCAAGTCAGGTTCGATTCAGTTATTTCGGGTTCAGGTTGAGAACGGATTGGGTCATTTCGAATAACAGGTCAAGCCGGGTTGGGTCATTACAGGTTAGCGGGCGGTTCGGGTTGACCTACGAGTCAAGAGCGTCATTTTTTAAATATTTGTTCACTATTTAAATATTATTAAATAGTTAGAAACTAATTTAAATATGTCAAAATAAGTTGAAATGAATTAAAATAATAATAATATTATTAATTATTTTGATGTAATTGATACTAGTATACCAAAATCATATTTTATTTTTATTTTTAATTTATATTATATTAATTTATTAATTTCTTTATTATAAAAAATTATATAAGTATAACAATGTTCTTTTTTTAGGATAATTGAGCATATTACCATTATTTATATGTCATTTATCATATATATTTTATGTTATATTTTATTAATACTCCACATTTATTCGTTAATCGGGTCGGGTTTGGTCTCAATATATCCGGGTTCGGTAAATTCGGGTTACCAAAAATTTCGGTCGGGTCCAAAAGCGAGTCGATCAGGTCGGTAAACGGGTTTGATAACTTTTTGACAACTCAAATGGTGGGAAATTTCGTGAATAATGATTTTTGTATAAAACCATAAAGTTTGCTTCCCGAAAAAAAATATTGTGTTAATATGTAGAGATAAATAAGTAATCGTGTTTATATAAACAAAATTTAAATAAGTTACTTACATTCTCATCAACCAAAATCATTTCTTTACCAATGATAATATCCTTATTAACCAAAATCATTTCTTTACCAATGATAATATCCTTATTTTTATATAGTGTTTTATTTCATATATGCATGACAAACTCGAATCTAGATTCTAGATGATATTAGTCTTAAATTTGAGGTCTTAAATTGAGTGTAAATTTTCAGGCATTGTTCACAGCAAAAGTAGAATAAATTATTAATAATTCAAATAATGAGCATGAAGTAGATGATATAGTTAAACGAAAGTGGTAAAACCTTTACAGAGAGAAGAATGCTTATGCAGAGAAGTAGAATACCCAATTATCATCGGTTACATTAGATTATGTTTTGGCAACTGCTATTAGAATATATCTCCATGAACTTAAACGATAAGTTTATATATGAAAAATATGCAACTTAATCGTGAAAAAAAACCAACACTCTAAACCATAATATTATATAAAAACATAACATGGTTCGAGCATTAATAGATATGATTAAGTTCTTAAAAATATTTATATAAATTTTTTAAAGTCTGAATAATGTGGCGGGTGATAGTTGGATGAGTAACGACACATAGACGAATTAAACGTGAAGTAAACAAATAGAATTTAAGTATCTCCTATAAGTATAGATGTTTATTAAGAATTTATATTATTTCATAACAATATTTAATAGTAATGAGAAGTGGAGTTGTAGACTTGTAGGCCATGGGCCTCTTTTCGTTTGTCGGTCCAAAGACCAATATGGATGGCGGGACAAATGTAAAAAAGAAGGAATCCAAAAAATATGTTATTAATGAACTTGGGCCTCTTTGCCTTTTCAGATTAATCCGGCCCAAAGACCAATATGGATGGGAGAAAATTGGGCCCAAAGGGCCCAATTTTCACATGAATAGCACGCGCTGGTCTCATTAATCCGAAACTGCAAGCGTGACCCCCTCTTATTCTAACTCGTATGTTTTTGCCCTTTCTCTCTCCTCCTCCTATTGACTGACAATACATAACTTCGCGCATTTTGGCCGTTGTAGTCGGTTTTTGCTCTCCTACTGCTACTTCCCCTCTTGTACAATATTCGTCTCTTGGAATTTCTATTCAATTCCTCTCAATCGTTTCCGATTTGGTCAAACTTCGTTCAGGCTACCATTCCACTGTGTTCGATTTTCTCGTAAGTGTCGTTCTCTCCTTAAACTATCTCCATTTTTTTAGGGTTTATGATGTATCGAATCATGCTTCTATCTGTCTAGACTTGATTGTTTTTCATTCTTCATCATTTTCGTGCTTTTACTATTTTATTACTATCAGTTTCTACCAGATCTTCCTTTTGAGGATGCATAGGGACATATTCAAAATGTTCTTAATGGGATGTGGACTGTTTCACTTCTTCCCATCGTTGTTGGTTACATTTTTCACTGTCCCTATCTATATATGTCACAATTACAAACTTTTTCCCCTATTATTCACATTTTTTTAACTGTCCCCATCTTCTATGGGACAATTTTTAACTGTCCCTACATTTGTTAGTGCTTTTTGTAACTGTTCCCAACTCTATAGTATAGGTCTTCACTGTCCCCATATTGTTTTTGGCCTTTTTTAATTGTCCCTACATTTGGTAGCGCTTTTTGTAATTGTCCCCGACTCTATAGTATAGGTCTTCAATGTCCCCATTTGTTAGGTGCTTTTTGTAACATATATACTCTATGCCTACACTGTTGGGGGGCTTTTTGTTACTTTCCTTACCTTTTACATGACATTTATAAACTGTCCCCATACCGTTGGTACATTCTTGTAACTTTTTGCACCTACTGTTTGATTTATTAAGTCTGAAAGTTCTTTGTTTGTTTAAATTATTTTATAGGTGATGGATCCATCAACATATGAGTATGTTTGTGATAGAGTATGGTATCGTCCTGGTAATGTTAATGTGTATAACAAGTATTCAATACTTTCTCGTATTGAGGCGTCTTTGCACATTGAGGATATGTAACGTATGCACGGAGGTGTGTTTGGTGATATTATTGTTTGGGGTGATAGCTTTAAATTTGTGAGCCATTTAGTCCACTACATTCTTGCGCACCAGGTTAAGAGTGAAAAGAAGTTTGAGATGTGGTTTAAAGTAGGAGGCCATGTATGCCGGTATGGATTGGCTGAATTTGCAGTGATTACTGGCATGAATTACGCTGATCATACGAGATTTGTTCCTCCTAATGCTAATATGAAAGAGGTACTAGGAGTTGATCCATGTCACTGGGATCACCTTTTACATCTGTTTGATGCTGAACAAGATAAGGATAAGAAGTTTAGGCTAGCACATCTTATTATAGTTGAGATGGTTTTGTTCCCTACACGTCAAGAATATGTTAGATCTGAGTTTGTTAGACTATTCAATGATTGGGGCATGTTTTGTAAGTATCCTTGGGGTAGGGCTGTGTATTGCGCCTCTCATGATGTCTTTATGAGTGTTGCTACTGGGATGAATGGTCGTCTTCTTACTGAAGAAAGGTATCTCTATACAATGGCTGGTTACCCACTTCCTTTTCACGTATTATTAAATTCTTTTATGTTGTTATTTTTCCTCACCTTTTCATGTTTTGTTTTCAAATAGTTATCTATGCTAATTTTTGTTCCTTTTTTATTGTTTTCTGAAGGTGTGGATTTTGCAGTCATTTCCGCAGTTTTGACATCTTGTTAAATGTGTTGGTACAAGGACAAGAAATGTTCCATATAGGCATTCTTGGGCTAGTTTTAAACAACAAATTTACTTTAAATTTTGTGAGATGCATAAGTTTTGTGATACTTATCCTTTGGTAAGTCCTTTTTTTAAATGTTATTACATGTGTTGTAAACTTTTATGGGCAATCTATAATCTGTCCCTCACATATGGGGATAATTTCTATATGTCCCCAATATGTGGACAGTTTCTAACTGTCTCTACCATCATGGGGACATATTCTAACTGTTTCCACCATTATGGGGACAATTTTTAACTATCCCCACCATCACGGGGACTGTAAGGTGTGGACAGTAATGTCTTTACCTTACTAGGAACAGGTAGAATTTGTCCCCACCATTTTGGGAACAACTTGTAACTGTCCCCATATGATGGAGACAGTTTCTAACTGTCTCCACCATCATGGGGACAGTTGCATACTATGTCCACCATCATGGGGACAGTTGCATATTGTGTCCACCATCATGGGGATAGTTTTTAACTGTCTACACCATCATAGGGACAATTGCATACTATCTCTACCATCATGGGGACAATTTGTAACACCCCCAATTTATACCGGAGATATTACATGTCAGTGACCTCAGACTTTACCGTCCAAAGTCACCCCAGGCTTTTCCAGAACGATTAAGCTTAAAAACATAACATAATTACATATTAATTGAAAGATTAAACAGCAGAAGACTTTAAATTACACAGCGGAAGACTTTAAAGAGCCAACTTAAAACATGGCTAAATTATGAAGATACATTGAAGTAACACTTTAACAATCTTAAAACACTTAACAGCTTAAAACACTGACTTTTAAATCTTCGTCTGCAAGCTTCTTATCCTTCAATAGGTTACTTAAACTCCGGGAAACAACTCCTGATGTGCCGAAACGGACAGACGGCACCAACCATGACGATGCAGATAACAAAAATACAGCGGGTTAGTCTACTGTATAGACTAGCAAGGACACAAAGCAGAGTGGTTCGAGTGATCGTGACCGTTTACTATCGTTATCCCTCGAATAATAATCGAAGGAACGATATATAACCCGGCACTTTCACGGAATGATTAAGCAATTAAGATATGCACTGAAGAGAAGACTCCAACCTGAAATGAGCCTTATAGGAAATTATGACAACCGAGGGAACATTAAAGTTACACACACCAATGATTTAAAAGTTGACTGAGATGCTTCGGTTCACAACCAACCTCATCGCATACAGCGAATCCAGATTGGAAAGAGAACGTACTACATTCAAGTCGATACGAGCTTTCCTAGCTGCACTATTACTTAACTGCACTACTCGCCATGGGTTTATTAATCATGTGCACTCGGGCACATATCTTATTTAATTACAAAACACACATTACTGAAACACGTTAATGTTATTAAGAGCGACAACAAGGCTTAAATCTTAAGGCGACCATTACGTCAACCCAAATTAAAACACACACAACACACACGCGGGACTTAACATTATTATGCCGAGTAACAACAGCGTTATTATTACACCGGGTGACCTTACGTTCACCCTGATTGCACTATTACAGTGCTTACACTTATTAATTATGTGCTTAACTGCACTTATCTTATTAAATTACAACACACACACTACTGTTGAGGCTTTTAATATTATTCCGAGAACACGGAAGTTATTATTACACCGGGTGACCTTACGTTCACCCTGATTGCACTGCCACAGTGCTTACACTTTAATTTACAGGGTGACAGTTACGTCCACCCCAATTGCACTAGCTAAGTGTTTAATACACATGACTGCAATTATGCTCATCCAATGGCGCTTGCAAGGCGCTTAAACACTTCAAATCCTTAACGGTGGATAAGAAGCATAGGTCATGACCCTTAAATTATTCGGAATTAATCCGAGGAATGTTATGATTTAAAGAAACGACAAATCCTTACTTGGATTAGCGTTCCTATGAACATTAAGTTATTAAGAAACGACTAATCCTTATTTGGACTAGCGTTCCCACAACACACACGAGATTAAGCATTAAAGATTAACATTAAACCACCCGATACCATCACGGTAATTATCACATATAATAGCGTCGTACTAACAGATATAAAACCTATTATAATATTATTTTAATCACGTTTACTTATGAAATTAATTCCCAAACCGAACAATAGTTCACATTAACTCAATTAACAATTAAACGATTAATGATTAACGAAACAAGGACTGATTAAGCAAGAGCGAACCGTCACTTGCCTTAGTTTACAGATCTGGAACAGAGCAGAGACAACGGGATTCCGGGCTCGACACAGGTATAGCTCCGACAGCACAATGACCTTCGAGTCGACCCATAAGGAAACCCTAAGTTAGATCCGACATAAACTAGTATGAATCTAAGGAAAGACGAAAGAAATCGAAAGGAAGGACTCCACAACGATGACCACCAAGACCAAGCCAACAAAGGGGCTTCTGGCCACTGGCGGCGGTCGCCGTGTTCATCACGGCGGGCGCCGTGAAGAACCTTCGACAACAGAATGGCGAGAAGACTCACCAAAACGATGCGCGTTTCGACCCCTTTTTGCCTTGCTTGGGTTCTGACCTCCAAGGGAAACCAAAAGGCTTAAAAAGGGCTTCTGGAAACACCACCAAATGACACCGGCGAGCACCTCAGAACTCCGGCGAGGCACAAAAATTCCGGCGAGGCAAAGTTTGGGAGAGTTTGGCTGTGGAATCCCTCAAATCCGACCTCCAAACCCCTCCTTAAATAGCCAAAACCCTGTGAGACACAATGATGGCCTAACTGGAGGCGTGGCGGGGCTAGTTCGGCGTTGTCAGACGTTCGCCGACGACCTTCGGGCAAGGACCTCCGGACAACATCGACGGCGGGCGCCGTCATAACTGCGGCGGGCGCCGCCATCAATGCGGCGGGCGCCGCCATCAATGCGGCGGGCGCTGCCATAGGCCTGGCGTCCCCAGCTAGGAGAAGACCAGCCGGCCACCTTGAGCCTTGCGACGGCGGGCGCCGCCAATCTCACGGCGGGCGCCGCCCCTGGCTCGACCGCTTCCTTTGCTTCTCGGACGAAATAACGTTAATCCGGGATAAAATTTATCGTACGCGAACGAGTAATTAACATCCCAAGTACGTCGTCTGTATTTTATTTCACTGAGAAAAATATTACAGATACAGAGCACATTACAGAATGTCTCCAACTTTCTGAATTAAATCTGACGTACTAAACGGGTGTTCGGGAAAATTCCCAAAATTCCCAAAATAATCCTTACAGAATTATGGGGTATCACATCACCTCCCCCTTAAAATAAGTTTCGACCCCGAAACTTGCATTAAGCCAATGAGGATACTGCCTCAACACCAATCTTACCACCTGGATCCAACATCCTTAATCACTTCATCCTTGAAATGGATCACAAGAGATATTACTCTTAATTCCTTAGGATATCATTCTGAAAATGATTCATCCGTCTCAAAGCTTATGGCACAAACTCACGCATGAGAGATAGCTCATGATCTCTCTGAACAAAACTCTACAAGCTCATTCCCTTTCCTTAAGAAATCTCGGAAGAACTCCGCGTATGAGATAACGCTTACCACAGTACTCCTTAGATGCGTAGACAATTCTCTTTACGGAATCTTTAATACATCGGGATCATCAACATATCCCATCCTTAACTACAACCTTTCCTCTCAACATGACCGCTCCACAACTTAATCTTCCTCAAAGAGTTGCACCTAGCCTTGTAGATGACATACTCTATGTATGAAGAAGAATCTTAGGAGTGGATTTAGATTTAAATAGCAGAGTCGACCCTGGGATTAACCACAAGGGGACGGACATCTAAGTTGTCCACAAAACTCTACCACCATAAGTCCGACAGTCCTTATCCTTACTTGGCATAAGCTATTCTCAACACTTACGGGGTTTCGTATGAAAAACTAATTCGTACTGATAACGCATTCAGAAATTTTCCAAACACAAGGAAACACTTCATTATCGTTAAATATTACATTAACTGACAAAAGTTGAGCAACGATTTCACGATGCCACGGAGATTACCGACACACGTCGTTACTCCTTAATCTTATAGAAAGACTTAGCATCGATACAACTTAATGGATCAGGGTTCTTCTCCGTTGGCTTGACTCATTACAAAGAGTCGTTGCCCTTGGCCTGAAGACCCCATAGGCGCTTTGCCTTTATTACGAGTCATAGACTGCTCAGGAGTAGTGATACACACAATTATGTTGCGTGTATTGACGGAGTTTTGGCATGATTTTAGTGGTATTTTAGGATGCTCTAGTGATGATTTGGAGACTTGGCAAGGAGGCGCGGAAGTTGCGTTTTTGGAGCTTTTGGAGCTGAGGAGCGAAGTATGAAGAAGCAGAATTACGGCGACCGCCGCATAACAACGGCGACCGCCGTTAATTCCCCCTGGAGAACCTCAGCTACGACATTGAAACGGCGACCGCCGTTTAATTGCGGTGACCGCCGCAATTACGGCGATCGCCGTGGGAAAAGCAGCGACCGCCGCCGCTGTTGGACGAAGCGCCGAGCCGATTTTCCTTTTCTTTTCGGTTTTAGTTATTTTATTTTATTACGTTTTGTTTTATTTTAAGTTATTTTCAAATTAAACTCCCTTTGGTATTTAAGGGTTGAGAAGACTTGTTCTTTTGGCATCTCGGAACCCTAGTTTTATTTCTGACGTATTTTCCCTTGCTATGAAGAACTAAGCATCTCTTGCTTAGTCAGACATTGAAGCTCTTCGTTTGATTCAGTTGTAAGTTTATACTTTTAATCTATTGCTTTGGCTTTTATCTTTTCTCTTGCTTGAATCTTATGATTGATATTGGTAATTTCTAGTCTGATCAACTAGGGTTTGTTGGTATTTATCTATTGCTAGGTCTAGATTGTTACTGGTTGAGCATATCTATTCCTTAGTAGCAACTGCATCGTGTTAGTAACTGGTTGTGCTGATCTTATGCAGAAGAGAATTGATTTGCATCTTAGGGTAAAAACTGGTTGTTTTATTCTAGGTTGTATCCAACTATGTTCCTATCCATAAAGCTGCTGTTAAATTGAATCCTGATAGTTTCAGGGTTGTTTAATTAGTTAGTTTTAATAGTATCTGGTTGTGCTATTAGATACTTTTGAAAAGGAATTGGAATTGCCATTGCATGCGATTTTGAGTGGTTTCTATGATCAACTTGTCATTCGATTAGTGGATATTGTTGGACTAAGTGCCTTCTTCATACTTGATTTCAACACTTTAATTGCTTACTTACTTTTGCATGCTTGGTTACTCTACAAACAAACAAAACCCCCCCTTTGGTTACTTCAATTGACATACACTTTACATACTGCGATAGATTGTGTTTCCCTGTGGATCGACCCTTACTTGCCTGAGACTGCGTTTTAGGTTTTGTTTGGATTTCTTGCATAGTAGGAATTAGAACGACAAAATTCCTATTATCAAATTGGCGCCGTTGCCGGGGAATATACAATTCTATCTTGTGTGTGTGATTTGTGTGCCAATTTTGGTGTGAACCTCTCTTATGGTTCACACCACCCGTGTTACTAATACTCCACTTCTTGATTTTGATCCAGAGATCGAAAGGACTTTTCACCAGGCTATCAGGGCTACGCGTGCATTACTGCAGGATACTGATACGATGGATGATCAACGTGTTACTCTTGAGTCCTTGACGGCTCCCAACTTAGACCAACCAACTCATGCTGTGGAATTTCCCGCTCTTGGTGCAGGAGTAAAATTTGAGCTTAAGACATGAGTAGTTCACTTACTCCCGAAATTCAGCGGAACTCCCCTTGAAGACCCTATTCAACATTTGGATGAGTTCGTTGAGGTCTGCACCAGTATGAGGCCATCTGAGATCACTGAAGATCAGATGAAGCTTAGAGTTTTCTCCTTCTCACTGAAGGACTCTGCGAAAGACTGGTACCATACTTTGGCCCCAGGAAGCATCACCACCTGGACTGCCCTGAAGAAAGTTTTCCTAGACAAGTACTTCCCAGCAATCAAATCTAATCAGCTGAAGAAGAAGATATGCAACATTGAGCAGCAGTCTAATGAGTCCCTCTATGAGTATTATGAGCGCTTCAAGAAGCTAGTGAAGAGCTGCCCCTACCATGGATATGAAAAGCATGATCTTATTCTTTATCTGCATGGAGGACTACGTGAAGATGACCGTCGGATGGTGAATTCCTCTTGTGGCGGTAATATTCTGAAAAGGACCTATGAAGAGGCCCTGGAGATATTTGCCACTCTAGCTGATGATGCGAGACAATATAGTGGGAGAGGCTCTCAAAGCTTGGTTGCTGCAAGCTCTCAGTCTAAGTATGATCAAGCTGATTTTGATTTGCTGCGAGAGGAGGTGAGGCGTCTGAAGCTGAAGGGTACGCCTCAACAGGTTAAGGCCTGCGAGATCTGTCATGACGACCTACACCCTACTGATGCATGTCCTACTATGCAAGAGGAGGTGAATGCAGTAGGAGGATATCAGCAGCGGCCCAGGAATGATCCCTATTCTAGTACATACAATCCTGGCTGGAGGAACCATCCCAACTTCAGATGGAGAGACCCGGAACAGGATCAAGGCCAAACGCAACAACAGGGTAACCCACAACAGTCTAAACAACCCTATGTACCGAGACTCCAAGGGCAGAGCTCGAATCCTTCATCATCCATGGAGGACATGATGAAAACATTGACTGCGAATGTTGTCCAAATGAGCAAGAATCAAAAGGAATTCCAGGAGCATACACAGTCCAGCATCCAGAATCTGGAAAGACAGTTTGGTCAGATTTCTCAAGTGGTGAATAAACTGGATGCCAGGGATTCCGGTAAACTCCCGTCTCAAACTGAGGTGAACCCAAACATTCGAAATGTCAGTGCTGTGACTTTGAGAAGTGGGAAGCAGCTTGGGGAAAATAATTCTGAGATTAACGAGGAAGAAACTGAGGATTTGGCCATGAACAGTGACGGCGACCGCCGTGACGACTACAGCGCCCGCCGTCAGGAGGAGTCTGCTCTCGACTTTTGTGATGAAAACAACGGCGACCGCCGTATCAATTGCGGCGCCCGCCGTGACGGTGTTCCAATTTCCGAAGTTTCTGATGATGTCCACGGCGACCGCCGCGAAACTTACGGCGACCGCCGCGAAACTAAAGTAGCTCTCAACTTATCCGAAGAAAATCACGGCGATCGCCGTGACAATTGCGGCGCCCACCGTTCATCTGGATTCGAAGCTGAGGCTCAGGAGAAGTCTGACTCTCCGATTTTTCCTGAGTGGAAGCCGGTTGCGCCCTTCCCATCTGCTCTGAAGCGCACCAAGCCACTTGCGCAGGACAAGGACATGTTCGAGATGTTCAGGAACGTCGAGGTCAACATACCTCTTCTCAATCTGATCAAGTCCGTCCCCCGTTATGCCAAATTCTTGAAGCAGATGTGCACCACAAAAAGGAACCAAGACAGGAATAGCAAGAAGAAGGTAAAGGTAAGCGAACATGTCTCTACTGTGTTTCAAAAACGCTTACCCAAAAAGTGTGGTGACCCAGGTATGTTTACTATCCCTATCACCATTGGAGGAACCAAGTTTAATAAGGCTATGCTAGATTTGGGTGCTTCTATCAATGTTTTACCTTCCTCTCTCTGTGAATCCTTGCGACTAGGACCTTTCCATGCAACTAATATTTCCATTCAATTGGCTGATAGGTCTAGTGTGCGTCCTATAGGGATTGTGGAGGATGTCTTGGTTATGGTTGGTGATCTTACGTTCCCTGCTGATTTCTATGTGCTCAATATGGAACATGACAAGCATGCAGCCCCTATTCTGTTAGGGAGACCTTTCCTCAAAACTGCTAATACTAAGATCAATGTGAGCACAGGTTCTTTAACTATGGAGTTTGATGGCCAGGCTATTAATTATAACATATATGAAGCCATGAAATATCCTGCTGATGATCACTCTTTGTGTGCTATTGATGTGCTTGAGCCTGTAGTACAAGATGTCTTTGATGATGACCAAGTAGATTCTATGCAATCCATGATTGTTGATTCTAGTTTAGATTTTACTCTATCTGCTAACGTGCAGGAAGTTGTCAATGAGTTGGATGCTTACTATAAGCGTCCTACTGAGCTACCAGGTAAAGCACCTCTGCCACTAACCCTGCCTGGCGAGAAACTTTTACCCTCTATTGTGCAGGCACCAGTGATTGAGTTGAAGCAACTTCCCGAGCACCTCAAGTATGTCTTTCTTGGAGACGAGGAGACCTTGCCAGTGATCATCTCTAACAAGCTCACCAAGGAACAAGAAGACAAGTTGGTAGTGGTTCTCAAGGAACACAAGACAGCAATTGGTTGGACCATTGCTGACATCAAGGGAATCAGCCCCACCACATGCATGCACCAAATTCTGCTGGAAGGCGAAGAGAAGCCTTCGCGACAACCCCAGAGGCGTCTGAATCCACCTATGATGGATGTTGTCAAGAAGGAAGTTCTGAAGCTTCTGCAGGCAGGTATGATCTTTCCTATTTCTGACAGTAAGTGGGTTAGTCCTACGCAGGTCATCCCAAAGAAATGAGGGATCACAGTTGTGGAAAACCAACATGGAGAGTTAGTCCCTACACGACTGCAGACAGGCTACAGGGTGTGCATTGATTACCGCAAGCTGAACGCGGTGACCAGGAAGGACCACTTCCCTCTACCATTCATTGACCAGATGCTCGAGAGACTGTCAGGTCGTGCATTCTACTGCTTCCTGGATGGATACTCAGGCTATTTCCAGATAGCCATTGCACCTGAAGACCAAGCGAAGACGACATTCACTTGTCCCTTTGGCACTTTTGCCTATCGCAGGATGCCATTTGGATTGTACAATGCTCTAGGTACCTTTCAGCGGTGTATGGTAAGCATATTTTCTGAGTACATTGAGAAATTCATAGAGGTATTCATGGATGATTTTACTGTTTATGGAGATGACTTTGATGCATGCTTGCACCATCTATCACTTGTGCTTGCAAGGTGTGTTGACACCAATTTAGTGCTGAATTCTGAGAAGTGTCACTTTATGGTTGAGCAGGGCATTGTTTTGGGTCATATTGTGTCGTCTAGGGGTATTGAGGTCGATAAGGCAAAGATTGAAGTAATTCAGTCTTTGCCCTATCCTACTAATGTTCGCGAAGTTCGTTCTTTTCTGGGCCATGCAGGTTTCTATCGCAGGTTCATTAAAGATTTTTCCAAGATCTCATCACCTCTATGTGACCTGCTGAAGAAGGAGATTGGATTTGAGTTTACAGCTGAGTGTCGGGCAGCCTTTGATGAACTGAAGGCTCGCCTGACAAGTGCCCCAATCATCCAGGCGCCTGACTGGTCTAAGCCCTTTGAGATCATGTGCGACGCCAGTGACTATGCTGTGGGGGCTGTGCTGGGCCAAAAAGATGGAAGAGCATCCCATGTGATCCAGTATGCATCCATGACGCTAAATGGTGTGCAGAGGAACTACTCCACCACAGAGAAGGAGATGTTGGCAGTAGTGTTTGCCCTTGAGAAGTTCAGGCAGTACCTGCTTGGTATAAAGGTCTTTGTCTACTCCGACCATGCTGCTCTGCGCTACCTCATGACGAAGAAGGAAGCCAAGCCAAGGCTGATCCGGTGGATCCTATTACTCAGCGAATTTGATGTGGAGATCAAGGACAAGAAGGGTGCTGAGAATCTTGTTGCTGACCACCTCAGCCGAATTGTCCAGGAAGATAACACCCCACAACCCCAGATTCAGACGAGATTTCATGATGAGTCTCTATTCCGGCTCACTACTGTAGAGCCTTGGTATGCTGATTTGGTGAATTTTCTCACCACGGGTGACTTTCCTCCACCCTTCAACAAGGCTCAGAGGGACAGGCTGCGCAGTTCAGCCAGATTTTTTGTCTGGGACGACCCCTACCTATGGAAACATTGTTCTGACCAGGTAATTCATAGGTGTATCCCAGAAAATGAGGTAAATTCTCTCCTTACTTTTTGTCATTCTGAGGCATGTGGTGGACACTTTGGGGTACAACGAACCGCAAGAAAGGTACTTGAAGCAGGATTTTGGTGGCCTTCCATCTTCAAGGATGCGCATAACCACTGCAAATCCTGTGACAAGTGTCAACGGGTTGGAAATATATCTCAGAGGGATGAGATGCCACAAACAGGGTTGATTTTCTGTGAAATCTTCGATGTTTAGGGTATTGACTTCATGGGACCGTTTCCATCCTCTTGCGGTAACATATATATTTTGCTTGCGGTGGACTACGTCTCCAAGTGGGTGGAAGCGAAGGCCACCATGACTGATGATGCTAAAGTTGTTGCAGAATTCTTGAAGTCCCACATATTTACCAGGTTTGGAGTGCCAAAGGCTCTCATCAGTGATAGAGGAACTCACTTCTGCAACAGGACAATTACTGCGCTGTTAAAGAAATATCATGTCACGCAGCGAGTTTCTACCGCCTATCACCCTCAAACGAATGGGCAAGCTGAAGTGTCCAACCGGGAGATAAAGTCCATCTTGGAGAAGACGGTGTCTCCCAATAGAAAAGACTGGAGTTTGAGGCTTGATGACGCACTCTGGGCATACAGGACAACTTACAAAACACCAATTGGTATGTCACCCTTTCGGTTGGTGTTTGGTAAGGCTTGTCACCTTCCAGTGGAGCTAGAGCACAAGGCATATTGGGTTGTAAAGAATTGCAGCTTGCAGATGGATGAGGCTAGAGTGCTTAGAAAGCTCCAACTACAAGAGCTGGAGGAGGCCAGGATCGAGGCTTATGACAATGCCATTCACTACAAGGAAAGGACCAAGGCCTGGCATGACAAGATCATACTGAGGAAGGACTTCAAGGTTGGAGACAAAGTCCTCTTATTCCAGTCACGCCTTAGACTTTTCCCAGGCAAGCTGAGATCGCGCTGGGCAGGACCATATTATGTGACCAAAGTCTTCCCACACGGTGCCGTAGAGCTGTTTGACTCGACATCACAGACTTTGTTCAAGGTGAATGGGCAGAGGATAAAGAAATACCATGAAGGCTTCACCAAAGACACCATTGATGAGGCATTCCTGAAGGAACCCGAAGCTGAAACGTGATTGAACCTACACTGAGTCGAGCCACGACGTTAACTACGACGCTTCTCGGGAGGCAACCCGATGATTAGGTAATTTCTTTTCCTTTCCCTTAGTCAATTCTAGTTATTTCCCTTTTGTTTCTATGTTTTTGTGTCGAACTCACCTGCAGAAACGTGAAAAATCGAAGAAGGTGTTCACGGCGACCGCCGCGTAACTTACGGCGACCGCCGTTAATTGCTCACCATGGAGGTTGCCTACGACTTCAAAACGGCGATCGCCGTTTAATTGTGGCGACCGCCGCAATTACGGCGACCGCCTCCCTCCATACGGCGCCCGCCGTTTCACCCCCCCTCGATCACGCTGTTTGCATCAAATGACGGCGACCGCCGTTTAATCACGGCGACCGCCGCCGTTTCAGGTTCGATTCTTTTTTTTCCTTTTCTTTTAATTTTCGCAAGAACAAAAAAATGGGCCCCGAAAAAACCCTAAACGGAGTGCAAACGACAGAAAATAAATCCCCGAAAAGACCTTAAACGGGGAGAAAAAGTCACAAATCCAATAAAAATGGACCCTGAGAAAACCTTAAACAGGGTGCAAAAGGCATAAAAAGAAACCCGTTCAAACCAAACGGGGTAAAAGCCAAAAAAAAAAAAAAAAAAGGGCCCCCCTTCCCAGACCTATCATCTAACCTACCCCCTACCCTCTCCCTCACTTTCCCATTCCCCATTCCCCTCTCTCTCTCGCCACTCGCCCTCATCCCCAGATCCGGCGACCGCCGCGCCAGCTCGCCGCCAACTTCGCTCGCCGCTTGCCCGCCGCCAGCCAAGGTCGCCGTCGTCGCTCGCCGTTTCGGAAATCTGCAGAATCTGTGAAAATTGAAAACGGCGACCGCCGTTCTTAGCAGCGACCGCCGCTCAACCCGGCGACCGCCGTTTCGTCGAATCTGGTGATTTTATTCTTATTCCCTCCCTGTTCTGCTTTTTGCTGTTGCTAGTAGTGTTGCTAGTAGTTGGGATTATTGAGATATCGGGATTTTTGAAACGCTCATTGTCTTCCCGGAAGAAATCAACGGGAGGTGAGCCCTCTCGAAAAAAATCATCGGGGGTTGAGGCCTCCCGTAACAAGGTTGAGGAGGCTCGTAGGAGGCTTTTGCAGGAGAGGGCTTTTCAGTCCACATTATTCTTTGATCCAGGCACTCTGCGGGAGTTGCAAATATATGAGAGTACGCAGGAGCTTTTTGTCAATGGTGGGCTGGGTAGTTTCTTCCATTTTACGGCGCCCACATTCCCCAACTGGACTGTGGAGTTTCTGGCCAGCTTTGATAGTCATTGTGATGAGGAGAGGATCACATTTAGTTTGGGTGGCAGCAGGCACTCTATGTCCTGGACGGACCTTGATCTAGCGCTTGGGATTACCAGGCCACCATCTTCTGCGCAGGCGTGGAACGCCGCCAATGGTTACTTCCCCTTTTGGTACCACTCCACAGGGTCCAATGTCTACAACCCGCAGGATGGGGAGTACAATTACAAGTGGTCACATCCGGGCCTGCAGCTAGCACATAAAGTAGTGCGGATGGCCTTCCATGGCCAGTCCGAATTGAACAAGCTCCCGTACGACGATTTGTATGCTGTATGGAGTATGACCCCCGAGTGCCCTCTGGTGTGGGATTGGCGCACCCATTTTATTGTTGCGTGCAGAAAATTTTAGGATAACAAGGGGCAGAAGATCGTCATTGGGGGCATGATCACTTTGATAGGCCGCCACCTGGGTCTAGAGCAACCCGACCCTTCCCAGCAACTCTCTCCTGCTTTTACATATGATTGGAGGTAGCTCAGGACTTCCGCTGTGATATCCGGGACCGGGTCTAACCCGAAGTTCTGGCTGTATGGCACGCGGGGTATCTACAAAATCCCCATCCCTTTTCCGTTTGAGGTGACCTGTGGCCCGCGCTACAGAGACTTTGATGTGAGCGGTTACCGGGTGGGAGCCCCTGGGGTGCGTCCCGTGCCAGCTGGCAGTGTTGCTCAGGATGATGATGACAGTGAGGATGAGGACGATGATACCAATGACGATGAGGACACTGCTATGCCTGCGGTACAAGCTACCGCTGCTGCTGGACCATCTCAGGATTACCAGAGACAGACTTGGGAAATGGTCCAGGGGATTGACTCTCGCCAGCAGTCTATGCAGTCGGACTTTGCTGCCTACCACCAGGAGTTCATTGACTTCCTCCAGGAGTCCAGGGATCACTACGCGACGCAGGCCCAGGACATTCAAGCCTTGGAGGAACAGATGAGGCAGTGGAACCTTTTCATGGGTTCCCAATATCCCGATTTCCCACCACCGCCGCAGCAGTAGTAGGTACATTCTTCACTTCTCCTCTGTTATTATGTCTGATATCATTGAGGACAATGCTTATTTTAAGTGTGGGGGAGTGGATTATGTATTTATTATTGCTAGTAATTTATCAAAATAAAAAAATAATAAAAAAAAAAATCCTGGGATGGGCTGAAAACCCGAAAGGGCGGTCCAGGTAAAAAGCAGGTAATCCGACAGGCACTAGGCCTGGGCAAAAAGTGGATTCAGAGTGATGTGAGGCGGTGAGTCCATCTATGATAAAATGAAATGAGTGGCTAGGATGAAAACCCGAAAGGGCTCCTAGGCAAAATGAGTGAAAAGAAAAGGAGTGTTTTCTAGGATCTCATTTTACCGGCGGGGCGACATAAGATGAGGAGACAAAGAAGGATTGTCGGGTAGGCCATTGAGGGAGACATAAGGAGTCATAGATGGAGGTTAGGACTAGTGGTTACTTTCATTTTTGGACGACCGGGATAAGCTTGGGGAAAGTATTCTGCTTGCCCTTAAGCTTGGATGTGTTTTGAGTTGGCTGCTGTGGTTGAGGTTGTGGATATTGCATATGTTTGTGTTGATGTTGTGCTAATTATGATGCCGGTGTTGAGGGTGTAGTTGTGTTGTGATTGGTTGGCTGAAGGATGTTGAGCTTTCATGTACATGCTGTTACTCTTGGTTGTGGGCTTTCCTTGCATGTTGATGATCTAGGTGCTTATTGGTGATGGGTGGTAGTTCTCTATCCACTCGAGACGAGTAGAGATTCAAGTGTGGGGGAGTTTGATACACACAATTATGTTGCGTGTATTGACGGAGTTTTGGCATGATTTTAGTGGTATTTTAGGATGCTCTAGTGATGATTTGGAGACTTGGCAAGGAGGCGCGGAAGTTGCATTTTTGGAGCTTTTGGAGCTGAGGAGCGAAGTATGAAGAAGCAGAATTACGGCGACCGCCGCATAACAACGGCGACCGCCGTTAATTCCCCCTGGAGAACCTCAGCTACGACATTGAAACGACGACCGCCGTTTAATTGCGGCGACCGCCGCAATTACGGCGATCGCCGTGGGAAAAGCAGCGACCGCCGCCGCTGTTGGACGAAGCGCCGAGCCGATTTTCTTTTTCTTTTCGGTTTTAGTTATTTTATTTTATTACGTTTTGTTTTATTTTAAGTTATTTTCAAATTAAATTCCCTTTGGTATTTAAGGGTTGAGAAGACTTGTTCTTTTGGCATCTCGGAACCCTAGTTTTATTTCTGACGTATTTTCCCTTGCTATGAAGAACTAAGCATCTCTTGCTTAGTCAGACATTGAAGCTCTTCGTTTGATTCAGTTGTAAGTTTATACTTTTAATCTATTGCTTTGGCTTTTATCTTTTCTCTTGCTTGAATCTTATGATTGATATTGGTAATTTCTAGTCTGATCAACTAGGGTTTGTTGGTATTTATCTATTGCTAGGTCTAGATTGTTACTGGTTGAGCATATCTATTCCTTAGTAGCAACTGCATCATGTTAGTAACTGGTTGTGCTGATCTTATGCAGAAGAGAATTGATTTGCATCTTAGGGTAAAAACTGGTTGTTTTATTCTAGGTTGTATCCAACTATGTTCCTATCCATAAAGCTGCTGTTAAATTGAATCCTGATAGTTTCAGGGTTGTTTAATTAGTTAGTTTTAATAGTATCTGGTTGTGCTATTAGATACTTTTGAAAAGGAATTGGAATTGCCATTGCATGCGATTTTGAGTGGTTTCTATGATCAACTTGTCATTCGATTAGTGGATATTGTTTGACTAAGTGCCTTCCCCATACTTGATTTCAGCACTTTAATTGCTTAATTACTTTTGCATGCTTGGTTACTCTACAAACAAACAAAACCCCCCCTTTGGTTACTTCAATTGACATACACTTTACATACTGCGATAGATTGTGTTTCCCTGTGGATCGACCCTTACTTGCCTGAGACTGCGTTTTAGGTTTTGTTTGGATTTCTTGCATAGTAGGAATTAGAACGACAAAATTCCTGTTATCAAGTAGATACCACTGGCCTTGGGTTCTGCCCACCACCAACATTTGACGCCTGATAAGACTACATTGGTCCCTGACCCTTCAGTCTGCAGTATGCTTTTATGTGGCCTTCCCTTCTACAATTATGACACATCCTCTTGTCCTTTTGGCAAACAAAACTTTTATGCCCCACTTCACCATAATTGTGGCACTGAATTGCTCTGCCGCTCCAACCTGAGCCTCTGGCAGAGTCTGACTGAGTTGTCTCGGTCTTAGCGCGACCCGACTTCTCAAACTTGGTAGGCGATGCCGGTCGTTTGAATGAACCAACCTGGCGATCCTGTTGCCCACCCTTTCCCTTAACTTGCTTCTCCCTCTTAAGGGCAGACTCCTCCAATGTGACTTCCGTCTTGTAGGCTGCATCCACATATTGCTCTAACGTAGTACAATCATGACGCAACATTAGAGGCTTGATCTCTGGATTCATCCATCCATGGAAGTACCAGATCTTTTGCTCTTCGGTTGACACCTCAGGTCCAGCGTACTGCATCAAGTGATTGAACTTAGCTGCGAGCTCAGTCACCTTTAACCCATCAGTCTGCGGGTACATAAATTCCTTATACTTCTCCTCCCTCATAGCTCGGGAAAAGAAACGATCGGTCATCTTGGTTTTGAACATACTCCAATTCAGCTCGGGATGGTCAGCCAGACCGGTGCTTTCCCACCATTCGCTAGCCACATCCTTGAGTTGAAGAGAGGCGATGTGCACTTTTCCAGCCTCAGTGCAATTAATATTCCGGAGCAACCGTTCCATATGTGAGAACCAATATGTCACCCTGACTGGTTCTCCAGTACCGTCATAGCTGTCAGGCCTCATTGAACTCACGGCTTTTAATGCCTGCCCGTAAGTTCCTCTGTCCCTAACAACATTGACCTGAGGTACTTGCTCCACTGACTCCTCGACTTCAGGAGTAGCTTGAGGAACTGGACCACCTTGTGCTTGTGGTGCAACTGGTCGCATAACATCTGTGATTGCCTGCATGACAATTCCTCGAATTGCCTCCACTGCTGCAGCATCAAATAACATCGGAGCGTTGGCCTGAGCTTGGCCATTGCCTCCCTGGTTATTGTTGGAAGCAGCCTCACGCTCTTCCCCTTGATTAGCGGCGTTCCTCAGAATCAACCTTGGTTCAGCACCAGCATGGGCTGTGTTCCTTGTGTTCACCATCTTCTGGTGAATCATAACGTTACTTTAGAACTTATCCAACTTAATTTTGACACTATAGTCAAACACGTCATGATGTAGATTATAGAGGTCCAAACTAATAACTTTATATTAGTCTGACTATCCTTCACTGTTAACTGCAAGAACGATCTTCTTCTGCTCACTAAAGACTGAGAACCTGGGAGAAATGTCAACCTTTAAATGACATTAATCCCGAGAATAGACAATATTCCTAAGAATGGATCTAAGAAATAAGTAACGCTTGAAGCTTGCAGAAGTTTGAAACCACTTATTAACAATCTCACTTTCAAACTTCAACCCTTTAAACTTTAAGTTAATCGCTTATAACACAACACTTTTATAAACCAATTATAAATAGCTTTCGAACTTCGAAACGCTAAATCACTTAAATTAAATCACCGAGTTACTTACAACTCTTAACATTGAAATTCTCAAAATTCCATTTTAATATAGAATAGGTTCGAAAACAGTTTCAAAATAAACTTTCGAAAATTCTCAAACCTAACAATAGGCCAAGAATTTTAAAACCATTGCTCTGATACCATAACTGTAACACCCCCAATTTATACCGGAGATATTACATGCCAGTGACCTCAGACTTTACCGTCCAAAGTCACCCCATGCTTTTCCAGAACGATTAAGCTTAAAAACATAACATAATTACATATTAATTGAAAGATTAAACAGCGGAAGACTTTAAATTACACAGCGGAAGACTTTAAAGAGCAAACTTAAAACATGGATAAATTATGAAGATACATTGAAGTAACACTTTACCAATCTTAAAACACTTAACAGCTTAAAACACTGACTTTTAAATCTTCGTCTGCAAGCTTCTTATCCTTCAATAGGTTACTTAAACTCCGGGAAACAACTCCTGATGTGCCGAAACGGACGGATGGCACCAACCATGATGATACAGATAACAAAAATACAGCGGGTTAGTCTACTGAATAGACTAGCAAGGGCACAAAGCAGAGTGGTTCGAGTGATCGTGACCGTTTACTATCGTTATCCCTCGACCAATAACCGAAGGAACGATATATAACCCGACACTTTCACGGAATGATTAAGCAATTAAGATATGCACTGAAGAGAAGACTCCAACCTGAAATGAGCCTTTTAGGAAATTATGACAACCGAGGGAACATTAAAGTTACACACACCAATGATTTAAAAGTTGATTGAGATGTTTCGGTTCACAACCAACCTCATCGCATATAGCGAATCCAGATTGGAAAGAGAACGTACTACATTCAAGTCGAGACGAGCTTTCCTAGCTGCACTATTACTTAACTGCACTACTCGCCATGGGTTTATTAATCATGTGCACTCGGGCACATATCTTATTTAATTACAAAACACACATTACTGAAACACGTTAATGTTATTAAGAGCGACAACAAGGCTTAAATCTTAAGGCGACCATTACGTCAACCCAAATTAAAACACACACAACACACACGCGGGACTTAACATTATTATGCCGAGTAACAACGACGTTATTATTACACCGGGTGACCTTACGTTCACCCTGATTGCACTATTATAGTGCTTACACTTATTAATTATGTGCTTAACTGCACTTATCTTATTAAATTACAACACACACACACTACTGTTGAGGCTTTTAATATTATTCCGAGAACACGGAAGTTATTATTACACCGGGTGACCTTACGTTCACCCTGATTGCACTGCCACAGTGCTTACACTTTAATTTACAGGGTGATAGTTACGTCCACCCTAATTGCACTAACTAAGTGCTTAATACACAGGACTGCAATTATGCTCATCCAATGACGCTTGCAAGGCGCTTAAACACTTCAAATCCTTAACGGTGGATAAGAAGCATAGGTCATGACCCTTAAATTATTCGGAATTAATCCGAGGAATATTATGATTTAACAAAACGACAAATCCTTACTTGGATTAGCGTCCCAAGAACATTAAGTTATTAAGAAACGACTAATCCTTATTTGGACTAGCGTTCCCACAACACACACGAGATTAAGCATTAAAGATTAACATTAAACCACCCGATACCATCACGGTAATTATCACATATAATAGCGCCGTACTAACATATATACAACCTATTATAACATTATTTTAATCACGTTTACTTATGAAATTAATTCCCAAACCGAACAACAGTTTACATTAACTCAATTAACAATTAAACGATTAATGATTAACAAAACAAGGACTGATTAAGCAAGAGCGAACCGCTACTTGCCTTAGTCTACAGATCTGGAACAGAGCAGAGACAACGGGATTCCGGGCTCGACACAGGTATAGCTCCGACAGCACAACGACCTTCGAGTCGACCCATAAGGAAACCCTAAGTTAGATCGACATAAACTAGTACGAATCTAAGGAAAGACGAAATAAATCGAAAGGAACGACTCCACAACGACGACCACCAAGACCAAGCCAACAAAGGGGCTTCTGGCCACTGGAGGCGGTCGCCGTGTTCATCACAGCGGGCGCCGTGATGAACGGCGGTCGTCGTGAAGAACCTTCGACAACAGAATGGCGAGAAGACTCACCAAAACGATGCGCGTTTCGACCCCTTTTTGCCTTGCTTGGGTTCTGACCTCCAAGGGCAACCAAAAGGCTTAAAAAGGGATTCTGGAAACACCACCAAATGACACCGGCGAGCACCTCAGAACTCCGGCGAGGCACAAAAATTCCGGCGAGGCAAAGTTTGGGAGAGTTTGGCTGTGGAATCCCTCAAATCCGACCTCCAAACCCCTCCTTAAATAGCCAAAACCCTGTGAGACACAATGATGGCCTAACTGGAGGCGTGGCAGGGCTAGTTCGGCGTCGTCAGACGTTCGCCGGCGACCTTCGGGCAAGGACCTCCGGACAACATCGACGGCGGGCACCGTCATAACTGCGGCGGGCGTCGCCATCAATGCGGCGGGCGGCACCATAGGCCTGGCTTCCCCAGCTAGGAGAAGACCAGCCGACCACCTTGAGCCTTGCGACGGCGGGCGCCGCCCCTGGCTCGGCCGCTTCCTTTGCTTCTCGGACGAAATAACGTTAACCCGGGATAAAATTTATCGTACGCGAACGAGTAATTAACATCCCAAGTACGTCGTCTGTATTTTATTTCACTGAGAAAAATATTACAGATACAGAGCACATTACAGAATGTCTCCAACTTTCTGAATTAAATCTGACGTACTAAACGGGTGTTCGGGAAAATTCCAAAAATTCCCAAAATAATCCTTACAGAATTACGGGGTATCACACAATTGCATACTGTCTCCCCCATCATGGGGACAGTTGCATACTATCTCCACCATCATGGGGACAATTGCATACTGTCTCCACCATTATGGGGACAATTGCATACTGTCTCCTAGCTTCCTTTCGGTCAAATGTATCAAACTATGTTATAACAATTTTTTCTTGTATGTTCTTACAGAAAATTTACTATCCACCGTATGAATAGCATGTGCATTTTCGTCATCTATTTTTTGAAGATGAAGTGGATGATGAAACGTTCGATTCTTTTTCTGAATCCATGGTTGCTCTTGCATATGAGCGTCAACAAAAAAATGAAGAAGATATAATATCCTTTGACAGTGTTGACATAGGCGCTGTTTTGGCTCAGTTAAAAGAGGAAAAAGCTGGTGGAAAGAGAAAAAGAGTAACTTTTGCATCTCCATGTGTTAGAGATTCTAGGAAGCGAAAGTCTGAGGTTGTGAATTCGCCTGCTACACAAAAAGTTCAAGAGAAAAATGATTTTAAGAAGGCTGCTACAAAGAAAGATTATGTCAAGCAGATTGCCACAAGTGGTTCTCAGTTTAAGTGTCGTTCTTCACCGAGACAGTCTATAAAGATTATACAAACAAGAATTCCTCAACCCAAGAAGCGTGCTACACCGAAAGTTAAACAAGCCAATCAAGGTGTAGAACAGAGGAATCAAAGTGGAGCTGGTGTTATGTTCTACCATCATATTGTGAAGAAACCCAAGCATGTTGGTAAGTCTGTCACTTTAGAGGATAACGGCTCAAGAGCAATTGTTTTGTATGATGAAAATGTTGACATGAGAAGGAAGATTGATCATATATTACATGAATATTTTCCTGCAAATTTGTCTCATACAGATACAAAGAATGTTTTGGGAAAACAGGAGCAAGGTGTACTTTCAGAAAGCGAAGAAACTGTTAGTGCTTCTATTGAAATGATGGGAAGAAAGGACGACGCGAGAAGTTTTGATGGAGCTGGTGTTAATTCCAAAAAAGATGATATCCTAGAACCAGATTGGGCAAAGAAACTGTTTGCTATTTTGAAGGCTCAAGACTTGAAAATTTCTCTACTTGTGAAGGATGTTGCGCATATTAAGAAGACTATGAAGTCTAATGTTAATGCAACAGATGAAGACTTACATGCCAATGATCAAGATGATGCTTCTTTTCAGCCGTCAAGAGAACATATCTTCAATGAGTTTTATGTGCTACCTACAACAAATTTAAATACCTTACAAGGCTCAATTGAACTCATTTCTGAGCATGAAAGAAAAGTCAATCAGGTAAATTCTCACACATTAATTTTCTTCATCCCTACCTCCTGTGTTACATTCAGAAAACTTTCCCCACGAGTTTTCAAAATATGCCTATATGTTTGGGACAATTTGAAAGTTGTTTCCAAATCTAGTTGTGATATTATAGTAACTGTCCCCAAGACTCTTGGGAAAGATTTCAAAAAGTCCCCATCCTTTTAAGCACACTCTGAAACTGTCCCCTATTTTTTTTATAACTGCTACTTCAATTTGTATTATGTTGTGATCTTTTATTAATTTTTTGCTTTTATTCTTTGATAGGTGATAACTAAGGCTATTGATTCTGATGCTATTGTTGATGAATCTTATGAAAATGCAAACATCAATGAACCTTCTGATGTTGAAGTTAGAGATGGTGTGGATGGCAGTTTGAATGAGGAAGGTAATGTAGAAAGAGGATGTTGTAGCTTTGATGTTGAAGTTAGAGATGGTGTGGATGACAATTTGAATGAGGAAGGAGAAGAAGAGCTATGATCATTGGAATCTGAGAAAGTTAATATGGTTGTAGCACTTCGAAGACAAGTTGTTTGTGTTACTAAGGATGAAGGTGGCCTAGGTGATGAAGACAAGACTGAGACTTTTGATGTTGAAGTTGATGGAAGGTTGAAGGATTCAGGTAATCCTAGTTTTGTTCAATCAACAAATTATAAATCTAAACTAGATCAACATAATACAGTTGTTGACAATGCCAACACCAATGAACCTGATCTGAAACAAGGTGATGGTACTTTGGATGTTGAGAGTGTCAATGTGCCAAGGATTGATGAACTACCAAATGTTGGGGGTGGCACTGGAAAAACAACAGAAGTTCCTCAAGATTCTGATGTGGAAGAGGATAATGGAATCGGGGATATTGAATCCATAGATGAATCACAAAAGACAGACTTGAACAAGGTTGGTGTAATCAGTGAATCTCAAGGCGATGGTGGATCGCTTCAAGGTTCACAAGTGTCGGAAGAGGGTTGCTTTATATGCAAATCCAGTAGAGCGACAACGCTTAGCAGAAATTTGCAAACTCCTTTCATTGGTGACAGGAGTAAAAAAATCAAAATTCCTGGAAGACCAGCATATTTATTTTATGATATTGAGAAGCGTGGACCTTTCCATGAATGGTTCAAATCTAATGAGTAAGTTTTTGTATTTTTTTGGATTGAAGTATTGAATTGTTTTTTCATCCTTTTCCAACTATTTGGGACTGTCCCTTATCCTACTGGGGGACAGTCGGGTAAGGGAGAGTTTCATTCTTTCTTCAAGAGTTGTCCCTAAGTCACTTTGTTTTAATTATATCTTTAATGTTTTATTCTTATAGAAATCTTGAAGCTACTGTGCCTGGTCACGATGGTTCACTTAATAAGGATTTTTTCTTTAAACTACAGTACAAGAACAAGTGGATTACTGATGATGTAAGCTTCCTTCTGTGACTAGTCCTTTTTTATAACTTTCACTATTTCTGAACCTAATTTCATTTTATTCATATTTGTTGTAACAACAAATTGGTGAAGTTTTATACCACTTCAGGAAGCGCGTCTTTGAAGAATCAGATGCTTGGAAGAATATAGCCATAATGGATTTTGTTTTTTATGGCTATTTCAACCCATTAATGGAAGAAAAGTGTTTAGCTGATGATAATTTTATTCCAGATCGCCTTCTTAACTTCTTTGATGGAACCGCTTATAGATTCTACTTGAAGTCATGGTATACCGATGTTACTAAAGTGTTCACCCACTTTAACTTAAACATGGAGCATTGTATAGCTTTAGAAATAGACTTGGTAGATCGTCATGTTACAATTTGGGATTGCAACAGAAATTTGTTCAAAGATGAGAAGTTGATACGCTCCTGGCTAGTCCTGAACCGATGCCCGACGAGCCCCCGAAGACCAAGACCGTGGCGTCCCCCTTGGCATAGGACTTAGTCAAGTTTAGTCATATTAGTTCCTATTTCCGTTATTTCCTATTTTGGCATGTTGCCACTTTTAGTACTTTCGTTTTTTGTACTTTCTATTTCGGGCGTGTGTCTTCTCTTGCTAGAGAAGCCGACCCATTAGTGTTTCTTGCGGCCCAAGCCCATTAGGGCTCTTGGCCGAGCATAAAGGCTATAAATAGCCTTCGTTGTAATCATTGTTCCTTACGTTGAAATTTATGCCTAAGCTTCGTAGTTGAGTTGAACTCCTTCCCTTAGGCCTCGGCGTCACAAAACTGGTTAGACCTGATTGAGCCACGTCACGGTTCACAAACACAACCTTCACTCTCGCCCCACCCTCGCCCAAGCGAGCATAAGAGAGTCGCGGACCATCCTTCCCGGTGGTTTGTACTTATCCGGTTACCAATAGAAGGATCCGAGACCATGTCCTACCTAGATCCGGCTTCAGACGAGATCCGAGCCATCGGATTCGTATCAATTGGTATCAGAGCGCCAGGGGTACAAGGTGTGTCTTTCCTTCTTTTTCCTTTCTCCCTACCCATCATCACCATTAAAACTCCCAAAACCGAACTCGACTTCTGCCCAGATTTCGTCCAAATTTTTTTCGTCCTTTCTGCAATTTTCTATCATAATCTTGTAGAGCTTCTCGATATGAGTCCGGGCATATACAATTCGCCCAAAACGGACATCGTTTGACCCCTTAAAAGGCCAAAGTATGAACCCTTCCCTGCTGCCCAAACCCTAGCCGCCGCAGGCCCTAGCAACCCTAGTTCGGCCTTCTCCCTAGCTGTGCCACCTAGCCACCCTGGAACACCCTAGTTGATGTGTCCTTGCCTCCTGTGTCAAGCCAAGTTGTCAAAGGAGACGCCTTGGATCTAGTCTTGGTTGGGAAGTCACGTTTAAACGTCACAGTGGTGGTGATCGCGAACGGAAGAACACGATGATGGTGGTGGTGGTGATCACGGTGGCGATGGAAGCGATTGATGGAAGGATGGAAGTGGTGGAAGAAGTGATTGAATGTAGGGATAGACGAATTGAAGAGACAAGTCGTTAGTGTCGTAGCGTCGACTATGGAGGGGATAAACTCGATGGAGATCGAGTGGTTGCCGTAGCGTCGACGGCGGAGTGAATGGGGATGAGAGGGATATGGGTGACGTCCGATCAAGGGAAGGAGGGATTAACACTCAACTTTAAACCTTGAACTTTAACTTTGAACGTGAGAAATAAAGAGTACAAAGTAAGGTATAAATAGGGAAGGGGTCTCGACCAAGACCTAATGGGCTTGGGTCGAAACGAGCCTAAGGGATAGCCCATGCAAGCATGCAAAAGGCACAAACTCTAAAAGATAAAAGGAAACTATCTTAAACGCTATAAATAAGGAAACTATCTAAAATTTTACAAATAAGGAAACTATCTAAACAAGCTGGAAATACCAAATATAGATAATACTTTAAAAAGAACGCGTGAAACTCATGAACGCGTTGAAGGCTTTGAAGAGATCATCACGTGAGACGACGAGGTGGCACAGTCTTCAAAAGAACGCGGCCTTTTCACAGTCTTCAGAACTTCCGATGGTGGCGAGGACGACGAGCCTTGGATTGGTCTCTGGGCTTCCTTGGTTGGCGGCAGCGCGTGCGATAAGTGACGCGGCGGCGGCGGCGATGGCCTTGGACTTAGACCTTGTTACTGGGCCCTTTGAGCGTAGGCTCATGGCTTCTTCCTCGTCTTGGGCCGTCATGGGAGGCAGGGTCACATCACCCTCCCCCACTTGGCTGTGAAGCATCCCCGCTTCACCATCATCAAACTCTGGCTCAACATATGGAGTCAAGTCTGCCACATTGAAGGACGCATGGACTCCAAAATCTGGTGGGAGGTCGAGTTGATAAGCATTGTCCCCTATGGCCTTTATCACGCGGAAGGGGCCATCCCCACGCAGTGCCAGTTTGTGTTTTCGCCGCGAGGGAAACCTTTCTTTTTGTAGATGCACCCAGACAGGATCTCCGGGGGCAAAGACGACGCGGCGGTGGCCTGAATTCTTTTGCGAGGCATACTGCGCGGCCCTCCTCTCCAGCTTCTCCTTGGTCTTTCGATGAAGCTCTTGGACTTGCTCAGCGCAATGTGAGGCGGATATATGCACTGGATCGCAGAGAGGGCGCGGTGACAAATCCAGTGGTGTCAAGGGGTTGATGCCATACACCACCTCAAAAGGTGTCAACTTGGTCGCCGTGTGCCTGCATCTACTGTAACAAAACTCGACAATTGATAGTAAGTCCTCCCAACGCTTAGGGTTGGCTTTGAGCATCATGTGAAGGAGGGCTCCTAGAGTTCTATTGGTGACCTCCGTTTGGCCATCGATTTGGGGGTGGTAGCTTGTAGAGAATAGGAGTTTGGTCCCTAGCTTTCCCCAAAGAGTTCTCCAAAAATGACCAACAAACTTTGAATCCCTGTCACTAACAATGGTACGCGGGACTCCATGAAGACGCACTATATGCTCAAATAATAAATCAGCAATCTCACTAGCACTATGGATGGTCTTACAAGCTATAAAATGTGCCATCTTAGAAAATCTATCTACGACCACAAAAATAGAGTCTTTACCTCGTCTAGAGAGGGGCAAACCCGTGATGAAATCCATAGACAAATCTTCCCAGGGGGCACTCGGAATGGGCAAAGGAGTGTAGAGGCCGTGAGGACTAGACTTAGCTTTGGCTCTCTGGCAAGTCACACAACTCCTACAAAACCTAGTCACTTGGTGGGTTATGTTAGGCCAAAAGAAATGTTCTCTCAGCGCGTCTAAGGTCTTCCTAATCCCAAAGTGTCCACGACTCGCGTGTGCTTCCTCAATCAATAGGAGCCTAATGAAATATCTAGGAATGCATAGACGACTAGCCTTATACAAATAAACCTCAGAAAGGTAAAATGTCTCAAACTCACGCGATCTCAGGTAGTGCTCAAGAATAGGGGCAAAGAACGGGTCACGAGCATATAAATCTTTAATCAAAGCAAAACCCAAAATCTTAGTTTGCACTTGAGTCAAGAGAGCCTACCTGCGAGATAGCGCATCAGCAACGATGTTATCTTTCCCTTTCTTGTGAACAACGACATAAGGGAATGTTTCCAGAAACTCCACCCAGCGAGCAAGGCGGCGATTGAGGTGAGCTTGGATCTTCAACTAGCTCAACGCGGCATGATCACTGTGGATGACAAACCCATGCGGCCAGAGGTAGTGTTGCCAAGTCTTCAGCACGCGTACTAAGGCATAAAGCTCTTTGTCGTAGGTGGGGTAATTGAGAGTGGCCCCTGTTAGCTTCTCACTGAAGTAGGCAATTGGCCTCTTTTCTTGGTGTAGCACACCACCAATGCCTATGTCAGAGGCATCACACTCTACTTCGAAGTGTTTGGTGAAATCTGGAAGCTGGAGCAATGGCGCTTGGCATAATGCGGTCTTCAAGGCGGAGAAGGCGCGTTCATGGGAATCCTGCCACAAAACTGTGCTTCCTTTCTTGGTGAGCTCGTGAAGTGGCGCGGCAATGGAGGCAAAGTCGCGTATAAAACGCCGATAAAAGCCCACGAGACCTAGAAAGCTTCGCACTTGTGTCGGAGTTGTAGGTGTGGGCCAGTCCCTGATGGCCGCGATCTTTTCCTCGTCAACGCGTAAACCATTGCTACTAACAATGTAGCCCAGAAAGTTGGTTGACGCGGAGCAAAAGGAACACTTAGCCAGATTGGCGAATAGGTGCTCTTGGCGAAGACACTCTAACACTTGTCGAAGGTGATCGGCATGGTCTTCGAGGCTCCGGGAATACACAAGTATGTCATCGAAATAAACGACGACAAACTTGCCAAGGAAAGATCTCAACACGTGGTTCATCACGCGCATGAATGTGCTGGGCGCGTTCGTGAGCCCAAAGGGCATGACAAGCCACTCGTAGAGCCCATACTTGGTTTTGAATGCCGTCTTCCATTCATCACCTTCTTTCATTCTGATCTAGTGATAACCACTCTTCAAATCAATCTTGGAGAAGAGTGTCGTGCCATGAAGTTCATCAAGCATATCATCAAGGCGGGGAATAGGGTGCCTATACTTGACTGTGATCTGGTTTATGGCACGGCAATCAATACACATTCTCCAGGTGCCATCTTTCTTGGGCACAAGGATCACAAGCACAGCACAAGGGGAAAGAGATTCCCTTACGTACCCGCGATCTAACAATTCTTGGACTTGGCGCTGTAGTTCTTTGGTCTCTTCTGGACCAGCTCTATAAGCAGCGCGGTTGGGCAAAGAAGCACCTGGAACAAGATCAATCTGGTGCTCATTGCCTCTCAGGGGAGGTAATCCTTGTGGCAACTCATCTGGGAACACGTCTTGGAACGCGGCAAGCAACTTCGCGATCGATGATGGTAAGACCGCGTTCTTCGACGATTCTGGTATGCACGGGGTTGACACAAGTAGAAAACATGGCGCTTTGCCAGTGACACATGCAGTGAGGTCACTGGGCCTGGCCAAAAGAACGTGTTGCTCACAGGTTCCTTGCAAAGGACGCGTTGGGGGCAACGAATATTATGGGGCACTTGGTGTCCCATCTATGGCGTTGTGCTTCTTCTTGCTAGCGCCTGAAGGAGATGAAGTGTGACCAGATTGGGGCATAGTGGACACGGTCTCTATGGCCTTCTGGCGATCGCGTTCGACCTAGTCCTGCAAGATCTCATGGGGAGACATTGGATGCAAAGTGACGCGCTTCCCGTGGTAATTGAACACATAAGTGTTCAAATACCCGTCATGGAGCACGCGTCTGTCAAATTTCCATGGGCGCCCAAGCAAAATATGGGTGGCATCCATTGCAATGACATCACAAAGAATAGAATCACAGTATTATTCTATAGAAAAAGAAATTAAACATTGGCGAGATACTGTATTACTTGGACTTGAAAAAATCCATTGGAGGGCATAAGGTTGTGGATGAGGAGTTGTAGGCAATTTGAAGTGGTTGACAACCTTCTGATTCACAATATTTGCACAAGAGCCTCCATCAATAATGACACTCAAGGAAGCTGTTTTCACTAGAGCCATTGTGTGTTCTCGCGTTGATCGCTTATTGTTGCTTCCTTGACGGTGAGGAGACGACGCGTCACCAAGCTCAAAGGTGTGCCCACGTGTAGAGACGTGGGTTCGCAGTCATACGCGTCTTCATCCTCCTCGGCATTGTCTTCAGGGATCGCGTCAAGTGTGGCCTCCTCGTCCTCACAAGACTCGTAGCCGGCAGCGGCCGTGGAGAACAACACTTTGCGAGCATTGGGACAATCTTTCTTGTAGTGGCCTCTTCCACCACATTTGTAACACTCAATATCACGCGCGCGATCATTGTTCACTGGCGCCGGTCTTGGCGCGTTCTGTCGCGGCGTGGTGGCCGGTGGCGCGGTCTTTGCTTTGGGGGCTTGGCTAGACGCGGCTGTGGTAGAGGCACTAGGGCGAACATTAGTAGAAGGTAAACCACTAGAGTTAGAAGAATACCTTTGTTGGCCACTGTAATATGTGTAAGACCTCCGGCGAGATAATTGTGCATGAATTTGCATCGCCGTGTGGGTGAGTGTGTTCATGTCTTTGATGGGCAAAATCTCGAGTTGATCACGGATGTTAGTGTTCAAGCCACTCAAGAATTTTGTCCTCAGAGTAGATGGTGCAACAAAGATGTTGGCCTTGTAATACATGTCTTCAAGGTTGGAAAAGAACTCGAGTGGAGTCATCGATCCCTGGCGAGCCATGGCAATGTCCAATCTCATTTGATTCTGGTAGTCTGGAGGCACGTATTTCCTGGTCATTACGTAGACTAATTGATGCCATTCTGTGACTCGTGCTCTGTGATGTCGAACGCAGTCATCTTCGAACCTATGCCACCACACGCGGGCGGCTCCTCAGAAGTTAAGCGTCGCGGCGTCAACATGGTCCTCAGGTGGCACACGATTATAGCAAAGAGTGTACTCTGTAGCTTGCACCCATTCAAGAAACACAGAGGGATTGTATTCACCATGAAAATTCTCGATTTTTACCTTGACATGGGGTCGCTGGTATCGAGGCTGTTCTGGGGCTGGGTTGAACGCGTTGTTTGGTGCAGCGTCATAAAGAGGGTTGTTAATGGCGCGCAATCCATGTGGTCTATCGCGTCCAACTTGGTGTCTATTGCGTTGTTCGCGATCTTCGCGGACAAAGTCATCCCTGGGCGCGTAGGCGTCATCGCATTGACGTCTTCGTGGCTGGGGATCATAGTTGTCACATCGATTGTCTCGCTGCTGAACATCGCGGCGCTCGCCGCCAATGTCAGGAACACGTTCTCCTCTAGGTCGGAGACGCGGCAAAGGTATCCAATCCGAAGGGTGATCCTGCAACTCAATGGGATCTCCAAGAGGTGGATGGAAAAAATTTGGATTGACCATACCTGAGTCATCGATCTCTTCGTCATCATACTCGTCGAAGTCGTCTTGGACATTGGGTGTGATCGACGCGTAGCCATCGTCATAACGCGGTGTCCGGACACTTTGGTATCGTAGATGATCGCGTACATCATGGTTGCGTTGCTGAGTAGGGGGTGTCTGTAACACCCCCAAATATCTCCTTGAAAGCATTACCGCCAGTGACCTCAGATTCCACATCTGAAGCCACCCAAGGCTTAACCAGTTTATACAAAACATAAAACAACATTTATAATACGAAATATCATAACATTTCGTATTAAATCAAAGTCTTGGAGTTACATCCATAATCCCAAAACAACAGAAATACAGAGTAGTCTTAACATAAGACATGTTTAATACAGCGAAAGTCCTTGTTAAAATAAATGACACAAAAGTCTTGATCTAGCGATCATATGCCTAGGATCTCAACCTTGGTAAAACACTTCAAAACTCCATCTGCCTTCACCGTCATTTCTAGCCTTCATGGAACTGCATTTTATCTGATGTGCCGTATGAGACGGATGACACCAGCCAACCATGCAAGGGAATATAACCGGTTGGTTAGTCTAATGAAAGACTATGCAAGGGTTAAACAGAAAGGTTCTAAGTAGTTGTATTAGGTTAGACTCATCTCTTCTCGAAAAAAAGTCGATGACGATAGTCAACCACCATACTCCTACTAAAAAAAATACGAAAGGGTATGATCAAGAGAAAAGACTCTGAAAGAATGAGTCTTACGGAAACATATGAAGAGAAGACTCCAACGAATTGAGTCTTATCGAAAAGTATGACAAGTATTTGGGAACATTAAAGTTTCACACAAACGTTTAAAAATGACTTGACTATTTGGGTCCACGACCAACCTCACCGCATAATGCGAATTCAGATTCGGAAGGTGGACTTACTCTAATCGAAGTCCCGGACGAGTTTCCAAGTTGTACTTCTCGCCCTAAGGTTCATTAATTATGTGCATAACGACACTTATCTTATTTAATTCCAAAACGTATATTCACGTTATAAGCTTTTATCATAATCATCTCATCCCTCAGGATATAGAGATATATAGTCGGGAATAAATCCCTAAAGGTTTGACGCCGGCTAAGCGCACCTCCCCTATACTCGAATAGAGGATAGTCATGACTAGAGAAACGGTGTTAGGGCTTGAACATCCTATCCAATGGGTTATAAAGAAATGGCTACCTCTCAAGGTAAGCAACGCTCCTACGAATACTCGTGCTAACTATATCTCAAGTGCACATAAAATCCACTTCTAACTATATTTCAAGTTTGCATAAAAATCCACAACAATACCATCACGGTAATAACAGATATAATAGCGTTGTTTCTAGCAATATATACAACCTATTATAATATCTGTATTTCAATCATATATATATATAATAGCGTTGTTTCTAGCAGTATAAACAACCTATTATAATATTCCTTTTTAAATCACATACAGTTATCAAAACTGTTCCCAGACAACAACAATATTCATCCCAAATTAATTAACAATTAAACAATTGATAATCAATATAAATATGGAATGATAAGCAAGAGCGAACCGCCACTTGCCTTAAATTAGACGAAGCTTGAACAAAGCTTAGAGATGACGAATTTCTGGGTCCGAAGCAGGGACAAATCTTGGGTAACAAATCCCTACGGAATGACCCATAACGAGACCCTAAGTTAGAGTCGATAACCAAATATACGAATCTAAGAAGAGACGAAAGGAATCGAAGGAACAAAGCCTCGCTCGAGACCACAAGACCCAAAGCCACACCACGAGCCCAGCCCACCGCGGGTGCGCCGGCCTTGACCGCGGGTGCGGTGGCGTGACAGTGGCGAGATGATGACGACGACGACGAGAACTCACCGTGATCGACGCGTTTGGATTCGATTAGGATGGGCTTTGACTTCCCAACTCCTTGCACTTCCAAACACCACTTGGAGAGTACCTTCTCCTCCTATGGTAGCTCCGGCGACACTCCGGCGAAAGCTTGAGCTTTCCGGTAACAATGGAAATGAGAGATTTGAGAGAGAGAGTTTGAGAGCTGTGATTCAACTCCACTCCAGCTCTTTTCCTTTTATAGCCCAAGCAAGGAGGTCAAGCAACCAGGTGACTCATGGTAGGCGCCTACAACGACCGGATGGGGCAGTTGCAGAGGCGAAGACGACACGACGTCTGAAGTCCGGCGCTGCAGAGAAGAAATGATGACACCGCGGGGTGCGGTGACCTCACCGCGGGTGCGGCGAGCCTCCCCAGACCGCCTTACAGAATTGGCCTTCACCGCGGGGTGCGGCCACTTGACCACGGGTGTGGTCAAGGCCAAATCTGGGCCCTTTTGTCCGGGTATGAGTTTTTAACCCCGGGTTAAATATATTCGTACTCGGTTAACATCTTTGCACCCGAATGAGTATTCTAAGCCCCGAAAATACATCGAATGTATTTTATACCACTCAGGAAAATATTATAGAGATCAAACAAATTACAGAGTGTCTGAACTTCTCTGAAATTAATCCGGTTTGTGATACGGGAGTTAGGAAAATTATCAAAATACTCTTTATTAAAATGGGGGGTATTGTTTTGGGGCGAAAAGATCGGACGACCTAAATCGCCTTAGACGGGGTAACTAGTCGATCGGGTGATAGAAAACAATCCAAACCAAATAGATAATAGGCAAGCGAAGAGCAAATGCAGAATAGCGAAATGACTTTATTAGATAATATATTGATCAGATTGAATCGAGATACAACTTATCGTAATAAGGCAGAGTGATCTTGTTGGATTCGACCGGTAATTCTTAGGTTACGACCGGTGGCGAATAAGCAGGGGTGATTGCTGGAGAGCTAAACGGGCAGTGAAAGTGTTGTTCTGTTTTGTTTCTGAACGAGAATGCTTGAGTGTGTAACGTGCTTGTATCCGTCCCCCTCTTATCTTCCTCTTCGTCCATATATGGTAAGTTCTTCGTGCCTCTGACTGTTATATTTCGATCCCATCCTTATCTTCAACGCCGGGATTTAATTACAGAGATTCTGTCACTAATTGCTGCTATTATGGTGTTGTGTAAATGCTATGGCCGTTGACCAATCCTGGCATTTAATGCTTGGCGGGATCTTCGCGATCTTGTCGGAGGACGTTCGACTGGAGAAGCCTCGTCGCCTTCTCTGGGTTTCTCTTATGTTCTTCCGATCCGTCGTGGGCCTGGGCTTGTCTTGCTCGATCCACCTTCCTAGGGGACGTCAGGCCCAACAATAGCCCCAAGTTGCCTTGGGCTTGCTTTTTAGGCAAGTAAGCGAAATCCGAGGCAACTTCTCCATACACGATCTTCACCATCCTTTTTTGACGCAGTTGCCTAGGGCTACATGGCGCAAGTTCGGAGCACGATGCGACTCCTCTGCAGACCATCATTTCCCTCCATAAATTCGGAGCAGAGGGGAGCGATTAGACTTCACTTCATCTTCTCTCGCAAGCTTCTTTGGTAAGTCTTCCAGCCTCTTTAGCCATAGCTTTTCGATTTCCTTCTTTTTCCGTTCTTGAAATGGTTTCTGGCGAAGCTTCTGAGTCGTCGAAGACTCTCTCTGATTCGCGCAAGGGAGAAGCTCCTCCCCTCTTCATTCTGAAAGAGTCGGACGCTCTGACAAGCACCATATCCCAGGCGGAGTTGGAGCAAATTCTTCAAGTTTGAGGCTTTTCGCCGGAGGCGGTCGCCAGGCTGCCTCACCCGGACGAGAGGGCCGATTCTCGATATGAAGGATGGGTTTGTTTCTATGCATATCCGTTTCGGATAGGACATAAGTTTCCTTTCTCTCCCCTCGTTAGGGATTTCTTGGCTGCTCTGGCGTTGGCGCCGTGTTAGGTGATGCCACAAGCGTGGAGGGTTCTCAGGGTCTTGGACCTTGTGAACATCCGATCTGTGGCTGGTTTTGATTTTGATGCTTTGTGGTACAACTATTTCTTAGGGTCGAAGAGTTCCTCTCGTGTTCAGTTACGTATCCGACATGGTCGGAAGCCTTTGGTGCAGAATCTTGATGTCAACGACCGCGGATGGGGGTCGAAGTTCTTCTTTGTCGAACGTTCTTCTCTGGAGAAGGGGGGAGAATGTTCGTTCCTGTTGACGGAGTGGCGAGTTGAGAGTATGTATTTGTCTTCTTTTTTGTTTGTTTATGTGTCTTAACTCTTTGCTTTAACTTTTCTTTTTCATAGTTCCTGAGCCAAAAGATTTGGAGGTGAGCGCTCGATCGGAAGGTCTGTCCAAGATTGTCCTGGGTGTTCCAGCATCGGAGAGGAGTTTTACCAACGTCAACCTGTTGTCAGCACCTCCTTCTGGTCAAGAAGTCATATCGACTGTCTCATCATCTCGTGCCAAGGGTGAGCTCTCGACCCTGAGAATTCTTTCTGTTCTTTTTCACTTTGTCGTGTGTTTTAAGATTTTTGCTTCGTCTTGTCGTGCCAGCTTCCCCTGGTGGTCGAGCGAGTGCTCGTTTAAAGGGAGCGTCTGGGAAAGGTTTGATTGAGCAAAGGAAGACGGCGGCCAAAGCCGCGTCGAGTAAGTCTGTTCCGGCGGACTCGGCGCTTCCAGCCAAAGTTGGTTCTAAGAGGAAGGCGGATGTTCAGTCTGATGATGTCAAAGTGGAGGAGATCCCTAGGAAGAAGGAGGCGACTGCCGAGGGGATCGGCAAGATTGGGGCAGTCGGTCAATCGATTGCCGATCTCTTCCGCGCTCAGGATCCGACTTGAAATCGGAAGTCGATGATGTTTCCCCTTTGGACTGCATTGGTGAAGCGGGATGCTCCGCGTGGAGGGTGAGTTGCCCTCTGTTTGTGCTTTTTCTCTTTTTCTTTCGTTTGGCCATGTCTTCTGACTATGTGTTGCATTGTCGTGTGAGATTTCAGACTTTCCAGTATCTCTTGGGGGCCTATTCTGGTGTCAAGACAATGGTCGCCAAGGCTGAGGAAAGGGTTGCTAGGACAGAGTCTGACCTTGCGTCCTTGAGGACCAAACTAGAGGGAGCGGAGAGCCGTTGTCGTGAGACTGAGTGTCGCCTTACAAGGGAGTTAAAGAGTTGCCAAGCGGAGCTGGTTGCGAGTCAGAAAGAGTTTGAGGAGAGCCGATCAGGCGTTGAGGAAGAGGTGAAGCAGGCTCGGATTGCTGCTGGTCAGATCGCAGGCGATGTCGGTGCTTTTTATGCACTGAAGTCGCGTGTCGAGATGATCGAAGAGTTCGATGAAGGCAAGCATGAGCTCTGGGACTTGAAGGCAGAAAAGGAGACTCTGGACTCCATGTTTCCGAAGGGAAATCCTGGTCAGGAGCTGTTTCGCTTGGCTGGCGGCGGAGAGGAGGCCATGGATGGGGACGCTGGCGAGGACGAGGCCCATTATGGCGACGTCGAGCCGACTGATGGTGTAGCCTCTCTGGAGCCAGCCCCTGTCGAAGGTAAGGCCGTTGTCCCCGATGCCTGATTTGTTTTTCTTGCGTAGTTTGACTCGTTGTCCCACTTGTGCGTGGGTTTAGACATTTGGTATTTTTGATGACCCGTCCACCATCGCGGGTCGCAGAATGTTTTTAAGTGAATGCTTGATGAAGTCCTACAGATGTGTAGGCAGACAATATGTTTTGGCGACCCATCCACCATCGCGGGTCGCGTATTTTGTATAAAAATGCTCGTGTTTTTATTCAATGCAATTTGTCTTTACATATAAGATCGTATGTTTGCTTGTTTCGTACATGTCGTCAGACATCCAAGGGGATTGCCGATAACATTTTGTGTTTGGTGTGTCGGTTTCGCCCGTGTGCTCCGTCGAGTGGGGCTCCCCGTATGTATGTGTGTAAAACAGGCCTGTAAATGTTTGTGTATGTGTTAGTCATGACTTTATGCCGGGGAGGTAAGCAATATGTTTCTATTGCGTGAATGTAATAAGGTGTCGTACCTTATGTTTTGTATAAGGCAGGCGGTGTGCCGACGTGCCTGTGTTGTTCATCTCCCCGTGTTCTGATCGATCGTGTAATGTAAGCGCTTTTTGCGGATGACTGGATCCAATGTATGTGTCAAGGAGAACGAGCCAGTTGAAGTAAGGCCTGTTTTCTGGGCTTTGGGTTGACGATTGCTTGAAGACCTTTCGAGCCTTTCCTTGCACCGAAGCATTATCGATCCTTGATTTTTATCATTTGGTATCAGAGCCACACGGGGAAGTGTGCTCTAAAGCGTTTTTGTGAAGTGCACTTGGATTCGAGGACGAATCCTTTTTAAGGAGGGGAGGATGATGTGACTACGTTGCATCATGTTCAAAGAGCTCGTTCAACCAAGGAGAACGTCCGTTCAAAGAGCTCGTTCAACCAAAGAGAACGTCCGTTCAAAGAGCTCGTTCAACCAAAGAGGACGTCCGTTCAAAGAGCTCGTTCAACCAAAGAGGATGTTCCAAAGAGAACATCAGTTCGAAGAGCTCGTTCAATCAGATAGAGAACGTTCCAAAGAGCGCGTTCAACGACACCGCGCAACGATGATAGTCTTGCATTGTCCATGGGCCCAATTTTGATCCATTCGTGCAAACTGGCCCAAATTTTGTGGAGATCCTCATAGCTACGTTAGTTTATGTATTCCAGAATATGAGCTCATTTGGATGTCTACAATTAATGTTATTAAGCTCAGAAGTTCATGAGTTGGAGTTATCTTATCTAGGCTAGTTGAAAGGTTGTTTTTGTAGCCTATTTAAGAGGCCTCCAAGGCATATTGTAAGCACGTCTATCTTCAATGAAAAACCAGTTATGGAGTTTAGTTTATTCAGAAATTCGTCTTGATCGTGAGTAATATCGATCAAACCTTTGATCTTTAACCTAGGGTGAGTCATATCCCTTTGTGAGAGATCAAACCGATTTTGTTTCAAGAGTGAGTCATATCTCTTGAATCTCGATCTCTCCTAAACTTGAGTGGTGAGTCATATCCACAAGAGTGTTAGGTGCTTATCCCTCTACCAATCCATCTCATCCATCCTCAAGTCCATCACCATTACGAGCCATCCCAAACTCCACTTGCACCATTGCAGATTTCATTCCTGGAACTTTCGATAGCCTCTCAGTAGAACTGGCGTATCTTTTTATTCCCTACCCAGAAAATTCTACAATTTTGAGGACATCATCTAGACTTCTCTATCTTGATTTGGGATTTGGAATCATCCAATTCCGAGTTCGGAGCAAGGAGAACGAGCCAGTTGAAGTAAGGCCTGTTTTCTGGGCTTTGGGTTGACGATTGCTTGAAGACCTTTCGAGCCTTTCCTTGCACTGAAGCATTATCGATCCTTGATTTTTATCGGTTTGAGAGCTGTGATTCAACTCCACTCCAACTCTTTTCCTTTTATATCCCAAGCAAGGAGGTCAAGCAACCAGGTGACTCATGGTAGGCGCCTACAACGACCGGATGGGACAGTTGCAGAGGCGAAGACGACACGACGTCTGAAGTTCGGCGCTGCAGAGAAGAAATGATGACACCGCGGGGTGCGGTGGCCTCACCGCGGGTGCGGCGAGCCTCCCCAGACCGCCTTATAGAATTGGCCTTCACCGCGGGGTGTGGCCACTTGACCGCGGGTGCGGTCAAGGCCAAATCTGGGCCCTTTTGTCCTCTTTTGTCCGGGTTAAGTACGGGTACAAGTTTTTAACCCCGGGTTAAATATATTCGTACTCGGTTAACATCTTTGCACCTGAATGAGTATTCTAAGCCCCGAAAATACATCGAATGTATTTTATACCACTCAGGAAAATATTACAGAGATCAAACAAATTACAGAGTGTCTGAACTTCTCTGAAATTAATCCGGTTTGTGATACGGGAGTTAGGAAAATTATCAAAACACTCTTTATTAAAATAAGAGGTATTACAGTGTCCTCAAAGGATCATCGCGGGGGGCAGCTCCACGATCGCGGCGGCTGTGTCTTCTTGGCGTCGCGTCGGCTTGGGCAGCTTGACGACGTCGGCCATCGCGTGGTATAGAGGCTTGCACATGGCATTGTGTTCTCCGAGAGGCATACATGTCATCAAAATTGTAAGGTTCAGAGTACTCACCTCGATCATCCTCGGCGTCGTGGTCGTAGTCGGAGCCGTCGTCGAAGCCAGCAGGTGTGGCTCTGGGGACATAGCGGTCCGCGTGGGAAATGAAGCCTTGGTGACTCTCGATGACACTCTACATTCTGTTGAGTTGTGGTTGATGTTGAGATGTCGAATGCAGGTTGCCTTTGCCTTTGTCGACTCTCGTCTTCGATGGACCCGCTTCAGTAGCTCCAGGTGGAGGCGGTGCGTCCATAGCACTTGGGGGGGTTAGAAGTTGGCACGATGGGTGCCACTGGTGGTTGGGCTCTCAAAGTCGCGATCTCTTGTCTTAGAGCCTGGATCAAGGTTTGATCTTCGGACAACTCCATGATTGGATCGCGTTGTAGGTCTTGTGGTGGTTGGTCCTGATGTATAACCAACTGTGGGGGTTGATCTCGGTTTGTGTTGTCGACTTCGCGGTCGTCTTGACTGGATCCAATCTGCATCGTGCCTATAACAAGATGGCCAGACATGGCAGTAAAAACGAACCAAAAGACAACAAAGAACAACAACCAAGCAAATCACTAATCAAGTCACAAAGGTCACGTAGGTAGGGCTTGTTTGGGCTTGCCGTGAGGGCGGCTTGGCTTGCACAAGAGTTGGTGTATCAAGCAAGTTGCAATCAAACAAACAAGAACAAATTGAAACCCTAAACAAATGTAAACAAAGCAACCGAGTAGCAAGAAATCACCTTCTAGGAAGCTACCTAGACGATGGAGAGATTGAGAAGATGAGCTTAGACCTGGGTGAAGGATTTAAGGTTGCCTTATTTTGGCTTTACCTAACTTTGGAAGCTTTTTTTTTTAATATCTTTTTGATATCTTTTTTTTTTAATATCCGAGATCTTATATTTTGATCTTTGCGGATTGCAAAAGGAAACAAAATAAAAAAAGGTCTAAGTAACTAGAATATCACAAGTGTGATGTTTGTAGAGAGAGGAGAGAAAAGATAAGATTTTGATGATATCTCATAAGGAAATTGGTAAACTTAACTAAAAACAAAATCAAGCAAACAAGGAAACTCTATCCACGCATGAAATAAGGAAACAAAATATTCAAGCATGCAAGATAACAAAATTACCTAACACACCAAAACTTGGGAAGGAAGAAAAAAAAATTCGGCCAAGGTGGGACCTTGTAGAAACCGAATAGGTAAGGAAAGAAGTAAACGTTGTTTTTCTCGCGATAATATGAAAAGAAGACGATGGGGGAAAGAAAAAATTACGTGAACAAAATTGGAACTTGAGTTCGTGACTTATAAGACTGTTGGGCTCTGATACCAGTTGATGTGTCCTTGCCTCCTGTGTCAAGCCAAGTTGTCAAAGAAGACGCCTTGGATCTAGTCTTGGTTGGGAAGTCACGTCTGAACGTCATAGTGGTGGTGATCGCGAACGGAAGAACGCGATGATGGTGGTGGTGGTGATCACGGTGGCGATGGAAGCGATTGATGAAAGGATGGAAGCGGTGGCGGAAGCGATTGAATATAGGGATAGACGACTTGAAGAGACAAGTCATTAGTGTCGTAGCGTCGACTGCGGAGGGGATAAACTCGATGGAGATCGAGTGGTTGCCCTAGCGTCGGCGGCAGAGTGAATGGGGATGAGAGGGATATGGGTAACGTCCGATCAAGGGAAGGAGGGATTAACACTCGACTTTAAACCTTGAAATTTAACTTTGAACGTGAGAAATAAAGAGTACAAAGTAGGGTATAAATAGGGAAGGGGTCTCGACCAAGACCTAATGGGCTTGGGTAGAAACGAGCCTAAGGGCTAGCCCATGCAAGCATGCAAAAGGCACAAACTCTAAAAGATAAAAGGAAACTATCTTAAACGCTATAAATAAGGAAACTATCTAAAACGTTGCAAATAAGGAAACTATCTAAACAAGATGGAAATACCAAATATAGATAATGTCTTAAAAAGAATGCGTGAAACTCAAGGACGCGTTGAAGGCTTTGAAGAGATCATCGCTTGAGACGACGAGGTGGCACAGTCTTCAAAAGAACGCGGCCTTTTCACAGTCTTCAGAACCTCCGATGGTGGCGAGGACGACGAGCCTTGGATTGGTCTCTGGGCTTCCTTGGCTGGCGGCGGCGCGTGCGATAAGTGATGCGACGACGGCGGTGATTGCCTTGGACCTAGACCTTGTTACTGGGCCCTTTGAGCGTAGGCTCATGGCTTCTTCCTCATCTTGGGCCGTCATGGGAGGCAGGGTCACATCACTAGCCGAGCCAGCACTCGCCCATGGCTCACCGGCGCCTCCCGTGGACCTACAAACCCTACCTCTTCGCCGACGAGTGGAACGACGATGAATGGTTTGGTGGCGTGAGTCTATATGAGGCCCATCCGGACTATATTTTGCCGCACCGCAACTGTGACCCCTCATCCCGCCGCCCGTACTCTCTGCCCCGACGTCTATCCTACCCGCCCAGGCTCCAACACAACTCTCCACCGCGCCGCGATTACGCCCTAGTGCGCTACCCTGAGCACCCACACGTGTGCCATTCCGAGCTCCCTCCCGTGTCACCGGTTCCAACGGTCGCACACAAAGCCACCACCAAGCGCCAAGCATTGGCCGTTCGCCAGGCAGCAGACGAGGCCCATGCCCGAGAGGTCGCCGAGCTTCGAGCCCAGCTTGCGGAGGCCATAAATCTCATTGCCGCGCAAGCCGCGACCACGGCCGCAACAACGTCGACCGCGGCCACAGCCGCGACCACGGCTACAGTCGCGACCGCGGCTACAACATTCACTCCTTCACCGGCCCCCAGCGCAGCAGCCCCCTTGTCCACGACAGTGGGTCCGTGCCCCAGCGCGCCTGCTCTCGAGCCCGCGCACAAGCCCGACGTGCCCAACGTGCCTACGCCGGCCCTTCTGAGGTTATCGACTCCAATCCGATGGCTCGGATCTCGTCTGAAGCCGGATCTATGTAGGAAATGGTCTTGGATCCTTCTCTTGGTAACCAGATAAGTATGAACCACCGGGAAGGATGGTCCGCAGCTCTCTTATGCTTGCTTGGGCGAGGGTGGGGCGAGAGTGAAGGTTGTGTTTGTGAACCGTGACGTGGTTCAATCGAGTCTAACCAGTTTTGTGACGCCGAGGCCTAAGGGGAGGAGTTCAACTCAACTACGAAGCTTAGGCATAAATTTCAACGTAACTAAAACGATTACAAGTGAAGGCTATATATAGCCAAAATAGTGCACGGCCTTGATGGGCCTTTTTTAACCTAATGGGCCGAGTCCATACGCAGAGGGGCTCGCACACCAAAACAAGAATTAAGCTAAAAATATGGACTACTAAATAAGGAGCTACTAAAAATGGAAAGTACTGAAATACATAGAAAAGCTAATTAAATAGGCTTGTCAGATGCCACGGGGACGCCACGGTCTTGGTCTTCGGCGGCTCGCTAAAGCCTGGTTCAGGACTAGCCAGGAGCGCATCATGGCCGAACTAGGGTTGCTAGGGGCTGCCGCGCGCATTCTTTCCCTTGCCCCAACCAGTTCGAAGCGAGGACACTTCGATTCTAAGGGAGGGAGAATGATGCGCTCCTGGCTAGTCCTGAACCGGTTCCCGACGAGCCCCCGAAGACCAAGACCGTGGCGTCTCCCTTGGCATAGGACTTAGTCTAGTTTAGTCATATTACTTCCTATTTCCATTATTTTCTGTTTTGGCATGTTGCCACTTTTAGTACTTTCTATTTTTGCACTTTCTATTTCGGGCGTGTGTCTTCTCTTGCTAGAGAAGCCCGACCCATTAGTGTGTATCAATTGCAACCAGTATTGATAACGCCAACAAAACACCAAAACTGACCCAACATGAATATCAACAACATCAGAGTGAATATCACATTATTAAATTTGAATATCAACTACTTAGAGCATGAAACGTACATCCAAAATGAATATCAAAAGCATTTGTATGAATATCACATCAAACAATTTGAATATCAATTGCATACAGTACAAACAAGACTAGTAATATACCAAAAGGAACAACATGAATATCAACACCATTATAGTGAATATCACATTATAAAATTTGAATATAAACTACTCAGAGCATGTAACCTGCATCCAACATGAATATCAGAAGCATTTGTATGAATATCACATCAAATTGTTTGAATATCACTTGCAATTAGTACAAACAACACCAATAAAACACCAAAATTGACAACATGAATATCAAGAGCATTTTAGCAAATATCACATCATAAAATTTGAATATATACTACTCGGAGCATGAAACCTGCATCCAACATGAATATCGGTCAACAAATTTCAAAAAATTATGTATGCAATTTTGACACCATGAAATCAAAAACTCATAAATTTCAATACAAATTATGTACGCAAGTTTGAAGACGATGACCCTACATGGAGAATTTGGAAAATTTGTAAATCCTAAACAGAAACAAACATCACGCAAAAATCAATTTACCTTTTCATGTTGGGATTTTCGGCTGGAAAAACTGGTGAGAAGTCCGACGACGACCGACGATGAATGGAGCTTCGCGAGAGAGACATAGATGAAGCTTGAACAGACGCTTCAATAGGGGACAATTGATCTGAGAGAGAGAGAGAGAGAGAGAGAGAGAGAGAGAGAGAGAGAGAGAGAGAGAGAGAGAGGAAGAAGAGTGGGGCGTTAATTTAGGGAACTGAATCGGATTTGGGAACAATTTGGATGGGGATGAAAATCATATAAAAAAAAACGATGGGTAAAAAACTCTGGTGTGTGCATTCCACCCAAAATGTTGGGCACCTCCCTCTATTTAATCCAGTCCATACGTTTCATCTTCATCAAATGCCCCAAATTTATCCACTCGTTTTACCCTAGTAAGCTGTTTCACTATAGCGTAAACATATATATATATATATATATAGAGAGAGAGAGAGAGAATCAGGCTCCGGTGAAATGGGAAGAGCATTGTGGGGCGTCGCATGAGGCTGATCAATGGCCACGAGCGACGCGCGCATCTGCTGAGCAAAATAATAAAATTGACGGCGTCAACTAACACCGTTAACTTTTCAAAATATAAAAAACCCAACCGTCGCAAAGACGCTTCATGCAATCAGTCTCTCTCTCTCTCTCTCTCTCTCTCTCTCTCTCTCTCTCTCTCTCTCTCTCTCTCTCTCTCTCTGCAAGTCTACGCTTTCCAGAGATCGAAGGCACACAAATCTCTCGCTCGCTTTCCAGATATCGAATGCAAAAGCTTCTTCGATTCCAACCAGCTTCTACTCTAGAGAAAAGGTAGTGAACTTCAACCTTAAAATCTGCATATTCTTACGCATGTTTATCTTAACCTAACCGACCTTCAACTTCGATCGAAGCTTAAACTTTGATTTTCGTTGCAGAAACTAGAAAAAAACAGTGAATATAAGTTTCATTTGTCAATTTTCGTTGTTCATACGCATGTTTTTCTTCGATTGATGCTTAAACTTCAATTTTCATTTTTGAAACTTGAGAAAATAGTTATTATAGGTTGCATTTGTTAGAAAAACATGAAGAACACATGCGATAGCTCCTATTTCCCTCACGTTTGCAATATTTTCTTTGTTGCATGTTTCTCTTCGTTTAATACTAACTACTCGCTATGTTATCTTTCCATAATAGGAAGCGAAAATGGTTAGGTCGAAGACAACATCCAGAAAAGTACTTACAAGTAAAACTTTCAATATTCATCAGATAGGTCAAACTTTCAATTTTCTAGAACATGTTCAAAAATATGTGATGTTTGCTCAAGAATAATGTGATGTTGTTTATGTTTATATCAGATAGTTCAAACTTTCAATTTTCCAGAAAATGTTCAAATTTATTTGTTGTTTGTTCAAGAATATTGTGAAGTTGTTCATGTTTTTAGCAGATAGTTCAAACTTTCAATTTTTCAAAAAATGTCCAAGAGATATGTGTATTTGTTCAAGTATATGAGGTGGTTGTTCAGTTTTTTTTTGTATTTACAATATTTGTTGAAAGCTTAGTTGTTCTGGGACAAAATATTAAAATTCTATTTTCCAATTCTAGATCAAAATGAAAAACATCTGTCAAGCGTGAATGAACTACAAAAGACTATAAAGTTCATAGATGCAACCATGATAGTGTGGGAGCATTATACCTCTTACATAGAGATTATAAGCAAACACAAGAATAATAGGGGATTCCAACATAAGAGGACTCACACAACCTCAACCAAACATGGTAATGAATTAAAAAATATTTTGATCCTATTTGTTCTATATATATTTGGATGCGCTGCATAAGAAGAATGTAACATATTATTGAGACAGTAGTTCAAACTTCAAAAATAGTTCATATATAACATTTGTTTGTTTAAATATAATACATGTTTGTTCAAACATATTACTATGTTATTCAATATTATTGATAATAGTATTTGCTTGTCTTCTTATGCAATGCCATATATATATTCTCGTTTATTGAGACAATAGTTCAAACTTCAAATTGTTCATATATAACATTTGTTTGTTCGAACACATTATTTTCTTATTCAATATTATTGATACAATAGTAATTGCTTGTTTTATTATTGGCGCTGCATAATAAGCATATGTCGATTCTGTTTAATTTGTTAAAACTTCACAAGAGTGTACATTAAATAAAAACTATTTATTTTGTTTTATATCATTATGCAGACAACGAAACATTTGCAGTTTATCTCGAAAGCAAGAAGAGGAAATAGATTGCAGAAGAACAAGACGCCGAACACCACAAGAAGCAAAAAAGATTGAACGAGCAACAAAAACAAACAGAAGATAATGTGAATGAAAATCAACAAAGCTCAGATGAAACCGAAGAAGAAAAAGCTGATTATGAGGTTGAAAATGACACGATAGATGATGAGTCTAAAACCAAGTCAGATGATTCGGAAGAGAGTTAATATAGAGGTGATGATGAAGAAGATCACTGAGAAGACGATGATGAACAAATTCCGACTAAAAGGAAAAAGGTTCAGAAAAAAACCAATCGTGTAGATGCTACAAGTGAAGATGAAGTAAGATGCAATAAAACAAGGGGAAAGAGAGGTTTGTCATGCATACAGTACAGAACAAACCCGAGGAAGTTCGTTAAAGCGATAGAGAGGTTTGTCAAGGATATTGGATTAGGATGTCTGCCAACTTCAAACTCAGCGGTATACCAAGATTTTTAGGTTATTGGCTTGTGCAAAATTTTGATGCTAACAAGTGCAGCCTCAAAATGGAAGATGGGAACCTTGTGGATATCGAAGAAGATGTACTTGTTGCAATGGGATTGCCGAAAGAAAGTCAGACAATAGAAATAAAGAGAAAGTCCATCAAGAAGAAAACCAAAGGTGATGAAGTCCATGACAACTGGGTTAAAAGATTCACAAAAGAAGAACACCGCATCCTCCCACGACATGTTTACAACATGCTGAAAAAATGCAGAAAGGGAGGTCTGTTCTTCAAACAAACTTTTATTGTGTTGTTTGTTACTTTGTTGGTTGAAGGCAACGCAAATGGCACAACAAATATGTCATTGTTGAGAACCTTGGAAGATGTTAATGGAATTAGAGAGATGAACTGGTGTGGGTACCTGCTTGACTGCCTCGTAAAATCCATAAACATTTGAAAAAAAAGGACTAAGGGGATGTTCAGGGTCATTCCCCTTCCTTGTTGTAAGTATTGTTCAATTTTAACTCTCTATTGTTTAATTTTAGCCCTCCATTGTTATTTAAGGTTTTGTTCAACTTCAAGGGGAATTTGTTCAACTTCAAGGGAAATTTGTTCAAATGATACTTTTATTTGTTTAGTGTCGCAACATATCCTCAATATATATATAAATATTTGTTTAGCTTTATATCTACTTTGTTCAACTTTAACACTTCTTTTTCAATACAATTGTTCTATGTTTACCGGGTAGTAAATGGTTGAAGGACTGTACCACGAGCATTCCCAACATTTATGAATTGAGAAAGGAAGGAAATGACAAGGAGAGAACTTTACGAGATGAACAATGGAGGGTTTGGGCTTGGTTATGTGGACATGCGATAAACTATTCCATCAACATCAGAACTAGTTTTGGTTGAGGATTCGAGAAGCAATCGTGGGGCACAAAGGAATGAAGGAGCAAAGCGGCTATCGAAAGCTGAATATTTTGAGGTAAGTTTCACATCAACACTGTAATTGTTTCAAAAATAATGTGCACTTATTCTAAAGACTATTATTTTGTACTATGTTGACATTATGTAAAAAACATGATACAAAAACTGGAAAAGAAGGCAAGGGAGGCAACCGCTATTTTGAGAGAGTTGGTTGACATAACTTTTTTAACACCAAAGGCATACCTCAAGGATGATCCAATGAAAAACATGCACAGTACTACATTTGAACTAGTTGTTGGCAAAGGTGAAGATGTCAACTATGAAGAGAAGGAACACCTGGCCATACATTTTGACAATATCTGGTCAAACTCTAAAGATCATTTATGGAATCATTCAAAACTAATCGAGTACATCAACAAAGTTGAAATGGCAATTAATGCGCAGAACAAGGTGCAAAAGAAATTCAGATTCAACAGAACATCAGTTGCAAAGAAAGTACACTTTTAAGGGATACCAACCTTTGAACTCCTGCTAGATATTGACCTTGACATGACTGTCGGTGAGATAGCTCGTACATATCAATCACCAGATAAAAGTGTTGGAGATCAGTGGGAGCAGGACCAGGTAAGTAAACATGAAGCCTTTTGAATGTCTTTCAACAATTTCCTTCAAAAAAAAACTGAAATATATGAATCACTAAAATTATTTTTAAAAATACAGAGCAACAGAGAAGGCCTAGGTGAACAAGTTCAACAAAACCCAGCTTCTGTTGAAGAAGATGAAGAACAGAATCAAATGAAACTTTTCCGAGAGGAACAAGAAGAGCAATAATGTGGTACAATGATGGGTAATGAAGAACCAGAAGGAGAGGTTACTGAGGAACCACAACAGAAGACAACAAGCATTGAGGTAAACCCTAACTACATCAAGGACTCTAAAGTTCAACTTTATAGTGTTTTTGTTCAACTTCAAGTAATGAATTGTTCATATTATAAAATATAAAAATGACAGGTGGTGACTACAACAGTGACTGACACACAAAATCAATAAGGCATTACTGATATGATGACAAAAGGGGAGGTTCATGAGGAACCACAAGAAAAATTAAACAACAAACATCGAGGTAAAACATAACTACAACAAACATATATGTAAAGTTCAACTTTATAGTGTTGTTTGTTCAACTTTAAGTAATGAATCGTTCACTTTATAAAATATAAAAATGACAAGCGGTGACTACAATAGAGATTGACCCACAAAATTAATGAGGCATTACTGAGATGGTGACGGAAAGGGAGGTTCGTGAGGAACCACAAGAAAAAACAACAAAAATCGAGGTAAAACAAAACTACAACAAACAGATCTGAAAAGTTCAACTTTATAGTGTTTTTGTTCAACTTCAAGTAACGAATCGTTCAATTTTATATTTCAAGTGGGGACAGCAACAGTGACTGACCCATCCAATGAAGAAAGCCATACTGTGATGGGAAAAGAAGGGGAGGTGAATAATGTAATACTTTTAAAAAATGTTCAAATTTATACTATTTTTGTTCAACTTCAATGTATTAATGTTCAAAATATCTCAATTGTCTGACAGTCAGTGAAGCTAGTTGAAGAACCTTAAGGACAAAAAGAGTTGATTGCTAAAACCTCCATTGCAATAGAGGTATATCAAAGTATCTTCTTGTCCAAAATAGTTCAACTACAAGGTTAATATGTAATAATTCATATTGAACAATAAACATTGACAACCAAAACAAGTTGAAAGTTAACCACAACAACAAAACATCAAAAAAGTGAAGAAACCTATACCAAAGATAAGGATTTATGTAGGGAAGACAAGAAATGCACAAAAAAAAACAGAAGGCAATGGAAGAAGCCGGGAAAGCCAAGAAAGCTGCTAAAGAAGCAGAAAAGGACAAGAAGGAAATGGAAGAAGCAGAATAAACAAAGAAGGCAACTCAAGAAGCAAAAAAGGCAAAGAAGGCAACTGAAAAAACAGAAATGTTAACTGATGGGCATCTAGGAACTAGTCTTATGCTGGGAGACTGCATCTTGTTAATGCAGTGCTCTATGGAGTGCTAAATTATTGGTGCAAAGTGTTCATCCTCCCAAACAAGATCATGAAAACCATCACAGCTTCAATGAGGAATTTCATGTGGTGTGGTTGTAATGAAGGCAAAAAATCTCCAATAGCTTGGAGCACAGTCTGCAGGCCCAAGGATGAAGGTGGTTTAGGCCTGAATAAGGTGCTATCCTGGAACAAAACTGTAGTCACTGAGCTCATATTTGACATCCTTTATGACAAGGAGTCTATCTGGCATACATGGGGAAACACCAACTTGATAAGGAGAACTAGATTATGGGAAGTCAAGAAAAAAAGCACTGACAATGCAATATGGACTGCTCTTCTGACTGTTAGAGATGAAATACTTAAGCATTTCAATGCTGGCAGTGCAACTATGATCAGTGCAAGAGGAGGCAAGTTTGACTGCAAGAGTTTCTATGATGCTGTCAGACAGAGAGGCCCAGCAGTGTAGTGGAATAGATGGATTTGGGGCAAGCTGATGACTCCCAGAACTTCCTTTACCTGTTGGATGGCAGTCTATGGAGGCATGTATACTAGAGACAAGCTTAAAGCATTTGGCCTGATCCAGGATGACACTTGCGCCCTCTACAATGGCAGTGTAGAGACTAGTGAACACCTTTAGTTTCAATGCCAATACTCAAAGGATGTCCTCAAGAATGTTCTGACATGGGGCAAGATTGGGAGAAGGCACAACACTATCAAGGATTGGATTGCTTGTATGCAAACGATTAAGGGGAAAAAGACATTGAAGTTTGCATTTTGGACCTGCTGCATCACAGCTAGCATTTACTACATATGGAGGTGTAGGAACATGCTCATATTTCAGGATAATACATGTACTGTGGATGACTTCTCTATCATGATAATTAACCATGTTAGAAATTGTACTAAGGCTAGATGGCATAGACAAAATAGAGAGACAAGAAAGTGGCTTGAGAGAGTGGGATTAGGATGCATTCCTTGTAACACCTAGGCTCTCCTAGGATTTTGTAAGTGTTTGGCTTACCTTGAATGGAAATATTATAACCTTTTCATTAAAAAAAGCAGAAATGGCAAAGTAGGCAGATGCAGAAGCGGAAAAAGCAAAGAAGGCATCTGAAGAAGCATAAAAGGCAAAGAAGGCAACAAAAGAGGCGAAAAAAATCCAAGAAGGTAGTTGAAGAAGAAAAAAAAGCCAAGAAATCAATTGCAGAAGCACAGAAAGCCAAGAAGGTAGCTGAAGAAGCTAAAAAAGCCAAGAAGGCGGATGAAGAAGCATAAAAAGCCAAAAAGGCAACTGAAGAAGCTAAAGTTGTTGAGACAAGACCTTCTGACTTCCCAAGCATATCAACCTTGCGCAAAGACATACAGTTAAAGAGAAGAAGATTATCAGGTTCATCACATTGACTACTAAAGATATAGGGTAGCTTCATTTACCCTACTATTTCAAGGTTTCATATTATACAAAAACATTTTCGAACACATTTTAATTTTAAAAACCTGTATAAATGTAGGGTGATAATGTTTTAGCACAAAAGTATTTAGCGGACTTATTTGACGTGAGGAGTATAATATGTGAATCATTTATCTCCATAAATATGATAAATGCTTGGGCGGTGATCCTGAATGAGAAAGAGAAGTACATAACCAGTAGCTCCATATCAAGATTTTTTGTAACTCCAGCAACCATTGTAAGTACATTAACGAATTTTCAGCTTTGAAAACTATTCACTGAAAAATACAAACACTTTTATATGTGAAAGGCTTTCATTGTGGTCACTCCAAACAAAAACGGCTATCACACGAACTTTAAGAGATTCATAAAAATGCTCGATTTTGTCCAAGACATGGCGCTGCACACAACACTAGAACGTGCAAAATTGGTATGTCCTCTAGAATTTTAAAACTCATTTCAATTCATACTGAATACTTTGTTCCTGATTGACAAGGCTATTTGTAATATAAGTTTTCTTCCCAATATGTGCAAGCGGTCATTACTATGACTTATTTTCCAATCTGAAGAGAATGCACATTAAAATCATTCATAACTCGTCAGTAGGGGATCAAGCAGATGACAAGTATGGAGAAGTTCTAGAAAGACTAGTATGCAACACAAATTGTTCAAATAATATAAACAAAATGCTTAAATTGATATCTACAGAGTTCACATTGTTGGTTGTTCAAGTTTATTGCCTGATTGTTCATTATTACTAACTGTTCAACTATATAATGTGGTTGTTCAATGTTGTTTAATTAATCGTTCAATTTCATTCCTTTATTGTTCAAGTTCATCATCTGAAGTGTTAATTTTTTGTACTTGACAAATTTAATTGCAGAGGAAAATATATGCAGACTACTTAAGGTTGAATGGTAGTGAAGGCATGGCAACATTAATTGATGGAATGCTAATAGAAGTTTTAAAAATGAAATGGCGCGATAGGAAGAACAAGCTTGATTGTGGTGTCTATCTCATGCGCCATATGGAGGCATACAACGGTGAAGGTTCAGACGGCTGGGAATGTCGACTCAAAAAAGAAAGCAGGAAGAACACGCTACCGTTGCGAATAAAATACCTAGCAACCATCCTTGGATCAGAACTGAATGGAATCCGAGCAACTGTTATTGGAGAAGCCTTAGAAACCACACTTCCTTGATTTTTTATTGACAGACTACTCGTGTTCCATTGCCAGTTTGTTCTTAGATCGTGAAGACAAATACTTTGTTCCAATGTTTGCAGTTTGTTTTTGAAGCAACTTTTGCAAGTTTCGTTAAACATTCATGGGTGAACAAGTTTGTTGAACAATATAGTTTGCTGAACAGTTTAAACTTTTGGTTAGTTTGCTAGACAGTTTCAATCACGTTTACTCAAAAAATTCTAATATTAACATAATGTGTTCTACTATAATCATTGTTAAACTATTACATCAAACCATCCTTGTTCAAAGAAGTATAAACATAGTTCAAAGATAATTGACAATTGTTCAACACTGAAATTAGTTATGCGTTAAAAGACTTTTGTTCAAAATTGACAAGATTTTTTTTCATCCTGAAACTCCTTTCCACAAGTCCGACAAAACATAATCCTCAAAGTAGAAAACATATTAATCAATGTATAATCGCAATGTGTTCAAAAAATATAGATTGTTCAACAATAAACACAAAGTGTTCAAGAATAAAGACAAAGCGTTCAAAAGTGAGGTCAAATAGTTCAACTACACAACAATAACAGACTTTTGTTCAACTCCTAAAATTTCTTCTATGGACAGGTCCGACTATTGTGATCAACATATTTCTTGCATACCCCACACTTCCTCGTCATCTTGTTTGCATTTGTAATAGCGATGTTGTGCTCAAGCACATGCCAGAATCCAAGTCAGTACAAGGTGAAGGGCGACGAGACTTTGTTTAGCAAGGTCCCGACAAAATGCTCAGAGTTGATATGTTTTGTGTTTCTTTTTGGAAAGAGAAAGATATAACTCTTCTAGACGGTTCTAGACGAGTTTGGGATATAACTCTTCAAGTATGATCTTGAAGAGTTTGGGATAGGCAACTCACAATCCTCGGATACAACTCACCAAGAAATATGAGAAGATATTGATTGACCATGGATGTAACGCACCAAGATCAAACAACCTTCTTTGGATATGACGCACCAAAGGGCATCTTGGATATGACACACCAAAACAAGAACTTAAGCATTCTAGGATATGACACACCAAGAAGCCATCATTCACGTGAAGCTTGGAATTCAAACAAATCTGTTTTCTCTCAATTCAAGCTTACCTTACAAATGATGGGAAACATGCCTTAAATAGGCTACAAAAGTGAATTAAAGAAAATGCTAATATTCTAGCACTAACTCTATCCACTAACTAATCCACTAACTTAGCTAATTTAATTAATAAAGAAAATGCTATTAATCTAGCACTACTTTACCCACTAACTTAGCTAATTTAATTGATTTCTAAATTAAATAAATAACTAGAAACACTTAAAGCAACTTCAACTTCAGCCTTCTCGTCTTATGCACGAACCGAGCCATTGATGGGATCCATATTCACATCAAGCGACCTCTCTACTGGGCTTGATACGATGACCACTTCCTTTATTCTTTGCTTGTTGTGGAGGCAAAACAAGGATATTGGTAGGCATACTTGTACCCACAAAAGACTTAAAAACCTTTTCTTTTCTCGATCTAGAGTTGCTTGATGAAGCCTTGCTTGATGCACCGTTGCTTGATGCAACACCTACATTGCGTGGGAAGCACTTACTCAAACAAGATTTGTGATCCTTTATTAGACCTAGAAGTTATTTCAACATAACACAATCATCGCCAATCAAATCAACACAACAATGGACCTTCAACCAGATATCAGTGGCAACAAACTTGCTTTCAACCATACTGGCACATTGATCAAATATAACACCATTAACACCGATTGAAGGTTTGAGGATTGCATTTTTTGTCCACCAATTAAGAACAACATTGCTTGGGAACTCTTCATGACATCTATCTTTAAACACCAAAACCATATGAGGACAAGGAATCCCGATCATTTCAAACAGCTTGCAAGTACATGAAGAAACTTCATTTGATATAGAAAATGTAACCTTGAAAGTCATGCCACCAGGGTCTCCAATGGTGTATAGTTTACCATCAGAATCAACATGTTTTCTTATAAATCGAGATAAAAAACATGCAACATATATCTTCTCTTGAACTTCATAGAATAGCTTCAATGTAAACACATCGGCTGCATGCTTCTCGAAAGGTAAAAGAGTCTTGAGATCCAGGTTCTTAGACTCAGATTCACTATTCAATCTCCATTGTTCATGCCTACAATGCAAACATTGAATCAATTCATAAACAATAACGTATTGTTCAAACATAACAAAGGTTTGTTCAATTATAACAGAATGTTCAATAATATGTGTTGCTTGTTCAACAATTCTAATACAATGTTCAAAAATTTAGACGGTTTGTTCAAAATTAAAGAACCAACCATGTATTGGTTCGAAGTTACTGAAATAACTAAAATGAAAAAAAAGATATGTTTTAATACCTTTGTGAATCCATAGCGCCATCAAAAAGCATTACAAGCTCCACAAGGCTAAAAGCACTATTGTTATAATTTCCAAAGAAGTGGTTTTAAGACTCAGAAATCGATGTGGTCCGAGAGTACCAAGATAGAAGCACATCACGGAAAAAGCCAGGATCCAATTGCTGCGAATTTCAAAAATTTGTCTAAACCAACCGTGATCTTGCATATTGAATACTAACATTAATACAGTCCACCTCTCCTCAAACACTTTAGGTTCAATCGTATGGCTCCAAAACAAACCATTCAACTTTGTTAAAAAAATCACCTGATTTCTTAATTGGAGGGTCAATCTTCTCAGATGCATTTACAGAACCTATGGCAAGTGTGATTAAACACCGTTTGAATTACAACTTTCATCGCCAGATCTTGATCAGTTACCAAAATTCTCGGTTCTTTTCCAGCCATAGATTTAAAAAATGTATCAAACAACCAAGTGTATGAAGGGATATCTTCTATCAATAACAATGCAACACTAAACATCACACACTTTTTATGACTATCCAACACAATAAACGGTGCAAACACCATGTTATACCTATAATAAGTTAAATTGTAAGAAGACAGTAAACACATAACAACTAAGAAAGGCTAAAAATCAAATACAAACAAAACATTTGTTCAAAGGTCATGACACATTATTCAACAATATTAATGGTTTGTTCAAAAATGAAAACAAAATGATAGTTCAATCAAAATAACAGAAATTTCAAATATCGAAGAAGATTGTTAAACAACAAATTACCTGTATGTTCTATATGTTGAGTAAATTGAAACGACGTCTCCAAAGAAAAAATAATTCTTAATCGACATCAGATCGGCCCAAAACAACTGCGTCAACTGATCTGCACTGTCAACATCATAGTCAAAGTAGAACGTTGAACATATCTCCTTTTTCTAGAAGAATTTGTCAATAACCATATGAGCATCAGCACCTCCAATAAAAGCCAACAAGTCCCACTTCACATTTTTGAAGTCTGACGACAAAGCACCAATGTTTTGATAGCCTCCAACCAACTGTTTATAAAGTCGATAACTCTTAACTGAACCATATTTTCCTTTGCATAGCTCATCACAAATTTTTGATGCACAACATTCAGGACCCGGTTCGATTTCAAAAGGTACCTACAAATCTTCTTCACAAATGTATGTTTGTGACGATCATCAAATGTTTTGACAACATATCGACAATCACCAATAAACTTAATATGATTTTTGCAGTGCAACCAACACGATTAGTAACACGTCTACGCTTCACGGTGTTATTCTTACCAACTTTGCAACCAACCCTACTACGTAACATGTACTTTAAAACTACAACACCATCCCGAGACTCGTGGACCGTGCTGTGACGAACCTCAAAACCAGATTAATCAGCATAACTTTTGTAAAAAGAAACGAAATCATCTAGAGTGCCAAAACTGTTGGCCAACAAAAGGCTTCGATTCAGCTGAACAGTTTGGGATCAAATATATGGTATTGTTATTAGGAGAGTATTGTGCAACAACATCAGCAACATCAACATCATTACATCCCATAGAGCTTGAAGCATTGTCACTTGATAAACTACTACCACCTGGGAAACAAATTACTCAAATGGAATAAAATTATATGAAAACTTCAATAACCTTAACAACACGTCACTTAACAAATTATCTACTTAAATTATTCAACTGTATCACCAAATTGTTCAAAAATAACTCTTAATTGTTCAACAACGTAATCTGTGCAAATATATCGACATATAGTTCAAAAACAACTCTGAATTGTTCAACTGTAATAGACTTTAAAATCAACTTCAAAGAAACATATGGAACACTTGAAATTCAAATACAGAAAAAAAATAGTTCAAATACGTATGTGTATTGTACAACAATAATACTACGACTTTGAAAAGCACAGAAGCAAACAACTTCAACACATCAACGAACATAGATCCAATCTTAGAACAGAAACATCATCAACAAAAACATATAAAATCAAACGAGAAACCAAAGAAATATGGCCAAACCAATTTCCATTGTAATTTCGCAGCGGTTTGACTCTTCATCGAACACAATCTACGACAAAACAAAGATCTTCAAAAACCTAAATTGAGAATGAAGAAGAAGAATATTAGAACTCCAAACAAAGTGTGAAATAATAAGAACAATGCATCAAAAATGATAATTTACACAATAACAGCAAACCGATTGAGCGAGATTCTTCAAACTCAAACATGGAAGCAACAATCTACAATGCAAAAGGAAACTCAAGCGGAATAGATTTAGAGAGCGAACAGGGAAAGAAGAACAAAATATCTGAATTCACCGCGTGCCCCCAAAATAACAAACCTAACCCCAAAAAAAATACGAAAATGCCATTAATGAAATGGTAGCAACGGTATTACAAATTTGCCATTAATGAAACATATGTTAGCTTGCTCCAACGTGTCCTCTCCCCATCGTCAGATCCAACACATCCAACGCTCCACAATCCTTCTCATTTTTCACCCTAAGCTAGCTCCTCACATAAACTTAACTCTATATTTTAATATATATGAATGACCATATATGGTCATTGAAGAATTCATTTGGATGGCCTACGGTTATGGTCATGGTATTTGATGATGTTAGATGAACATGAAAATTAACTCATTATGATGGTTGTATAAAAGTATTGATGATGGATTCCTCGTTTAAATCGGGATCATAGTATATACAATACTTGATCACGATGTATATATTGAGAAGTATACAAATGTGATGATTGCTCATTTAATGGGTGAAGAGGAAGCGATTAAGCCTTCCTACACAAGTCAGTGTGTGACTAAGACCAAGTGCTTATATGTTAGATTAAGTTGGTGGTCATTGTGTAAACGCGTGCCACCAATTAATTGGTGGAAGAATATGTGCATGACCATGTATAATTTTGGTCATGGTATAATCACGGTGTATAGAGCACTATGGGGATCAAGTGTGATGTTCAAAAGTTATGACATTTTCATGAGTTCTATTGTGATATGGATGGAGAAAAGGTCCAATAGTATTTGTAAAGATTTGAATGGACGATATTTAAGCTAAATGGTTAAATGGGTGAATAAGGAAAGATATAATTATTTTTCCTCATGTGTATACACGTGTATATATATATATATATACATATCATGATCATAATTATATATGATTATGGACTTTTCGTTGGTTTAAACGGAAGGTGGGGGACGGTGCAACCATTCAGATCAAGTCTCAAGAGACTAAGGACAAGTATCTCACGAGGTAGATGGGGTGTTGTGTGATTTTATGAGTCTACTATGCCATTGTTTTGACTATTCATATTTCTAGATTACTTGATTCAGGTCTACTGTAGTTATTACATATTATTTTATGATAAGTCTACTAGGTTGACCAAATTACCTTTTAGTCTACTATGTTATATACCCTACAATATTCTTATATTGATTGGATATGATTGACTCTACTGTGTTTTATATAGATTAGTCACTTCGACCCTACTGTACTTCGTATAGATTGGTCGATTATTTACCATATTACTTTCTTAAGTCTATTGGTTCATGTCCTACAGTATTATCATACTGATTGGCTAGAAATGACTCTACTATTTCAACTAGATTAGTCACCTTGGCGCTACTACGCTTTGTATAGATTGGTCGGTTATTATAATATTTCATATATATGTTGATGTTATATTATTTGCATATAATATGATTAATGCTAGACAAGTTATGATTTGTATATAATCACGTGTTTCTCTACAAGGAAAATCTTGATTATGAATTATGCACTTATTAAGGTGGGAAGTACTAGGATTTCGAATTATTTCCCATCCCTAGGATTATAAAATATTACGTATTGTTCGGAAAAGAATTAGGCACAAGACAAGTATATGTCAGGTTGTGTCTAGATGAGCAATGATGTGTGTCAATAGCACGCATGTTCTGAAATGGATATTCCATGATTTCTTACTCTAAGAGTAAGTTGACGATTATGGGTGGAGCCATATTTTTGTTTGTTATTTAATAAGTATATTCCATATTGATGGAACGTACTTGACCCATGCGAACTTTGGTATTAAGGGTGACCTAGTCTAAATTATTTTGGACGTATGGTGATAATTAATTTACCCTAGCCCAAGAGAAATTTTGGTTGGTAAATGTAATGCTTGCATCAGTTGGATATAGTACAATATTCCATGTTATAAGTTTTTTATGATAGAACTAAATGACTTTATTGAGGTGTTATGCACGTTTGAGTAATGAGATGTAATGATTCATGACACCTAATTTTGATAAAATTAGGTGTCAGTCCCCCGGCTAGTGCTCCGGCCCAGCAACCGTTTTCTCAATTGAGTACTTGGAAATGTCCTCGTAGAATTGCCACGTGCATCTCTCTTGCTCCCAAGACGCCTCCTTCACCGGGAGGCCCGTATAATGAATCAGATACTCGGTGACACGAGGGACCCATTTCTTCTTGACCACCCTGTCGACTAGGATCTTACGGATGCCTTGATCAAAAGATTGGAATACCAGGGGTGGAGCTCTATTGGACTCTCCACGGGTTGGCTCCTCTGGGTCAGGATGGAAGGGCTTGAGCATACTCACGTGGACCACTGGATGAATGTTCATCGTGGTGGGCAATGCGAGTTTGTAGGCGACTTTGCCTACCTTGGCTAGGATCTCGAATGGTTCTTCGTGAAATCTCTTTTTGACTTGACGAAGGGACTTCAATTGTCGCGGAAGGAGCTTGATCATGGCAATATCTCCGACCCTATACTCGGTTGGCCGCCTACTCTTATCTGCCCACTTCTTCATCCGCTTTTGCGCCTTCATAAGGTGTGAGTGAGCAAGCTCCATCTATTGCTCCCATCTTCCAGCCAACGCCCTAGTAGCTAGGCTCAAGGTACCTTTGCCGAATGGCAAGGTATGTGGTGTTATTGGTTGATGGCCCATTGCAATCTCAAATGGACTCTTCCCAGTTGACTCCAATTGCTGCAAGTTTTACGAGAATTGGGCTATATCAATAAGCTTCACCTAGTCCTTATGATTGGAGCAACATAGTGTCGGAGGTATCACTCCAACAACACATTGATGCACTCCGTCTGACCGTCGGTTTGGGGGTGGAATGCAGTTGAGAAGTGCAAGTTCGTGCCAAGAATCTTGAATAACTCGGTCCACAACTTGTTGGTGAACCGAGTGTCCCGATCAGTCACGATGCTTCTTGGTAGACCCCAAAGCTTGATGACGTTCCTGAAAAATAGGCGAGCCACCTCGGCTGTGGGGCATTTTGATGGAGTGGGGATGAAGACTGCTTTTTGAGAAACGGTCAACAACAACCATAATGGATCCCATGCCCTCAGACTTGGGCAATCCAGTGATGAAGTCCGTTAAGACGCACTCCCATGGTCTCTCTGAGACGGGTAATGGCTCGAGCAGCGCGGTTGGCAACCGGGTCTCGGTCTTTTCTTGCTGGCACACCAAGCAAATCAGCACGTAGTGGTCGATATTGCTCTACATCCTCAACCAATAGAACTTTGCCTCGACCAATGTTTGGGTCCACCACTGTCTTGTGTGTCCTGCCCACTGAGTATCATGGCATTCTCGGATCAAGGCCTTGCGAAGGCCGCTGAATCATGGCACAAAGACACGCTGCCCCTTAGTGTAAAGTAAGCCGTCCTTGATTCAAAACTCACAAGAACATCCTTCTTCGGCAAGCTTGTTCAAACTCCTCACCACGGGGTCAACATCGAGCCCCGCCCAGATGCTTTTGAGCAGGTCTGATTGGGTCATTGTGATGGCATCCAGATCGGCCTTCCTGCTTAGCGCGTCGGCCACCACGTTAGAGCACCCCGTCTTGTACACCAACTCAAAGTCGAACTCCACTAAGAAATCCCGCCACCTTGCTTGCTTCGGGCTCAGCTTCTCTTGGCCTTGGAAATAGCGAGTGGTGACGTTGTAGGTGTATACGGTGAAATGAGGCCCGAGCAAGTAGTGCTAACAAGTGCGGAGACAATGGACCACGACCGTTATTTCCTTCTCTTGCACCGTGTACCTCTTCTCAGTCTCATTCAGCTTCTGTCTCTCGAAAGCAATGGGATGGCGGTCTTGCATCAAGACTGCACCAATAGCAAAGTCAGAAGCATTAGTGTAAACCTCGTATACCTTGGTAAAGTCAGGCAACACCAATGTTGGCTCCTCGATCACGACGTTCTTTAAAGCCTCAAACGCCTCTTGGGAACGATCGGTCCAAGCCTACGTGGTCTCCTTCTTGAGTAAGTCCGTCAGGGGAACGGCCTTGGCGGAAAAGCTTATAATGAACATGTGGTAGTAATTGACCAAACCCATGAATGACCGCAACTCGGGTACATTCGTGGGTGGCACCCAATCAACTATTGTTTGGATCTTGGTTGGGTCCATGTGTAAGTTACGATTTGCGATGATGTGGCCAAGGAAGTGCACTTTCGGTCGGGTAAAGCTGCACTTTTCCTTCTTGACATAGAGTTGGTTGTTGTTGAGAACCTTGAATGACACCCTCAAGCGCTCCATGTGTTCCTCCAATGAATCGATGTAGAACACGATGTCGTCCAAGTACACCAGCACGAACTTCTCCAAATATGGATGAAAGATCTTGTTCAACAAAGTACAAAACATAGTTGGCGTATTGGTCAACCCGAATGGAATCACCAACCATTCGAAGGCCCCGTACCGGGTGTCACATGTGGTCCTGGGCTCGTCCCCTTCGGCAATCCAGACTTGGTGATATCTGGAGTGAAAGTCCATCTTCGAGAACCATCGAGCCTTTCCTAACCTATCAAACAAGTCATCAATCAAGGGAATGGGATACTTGTTCTTGACGGTTACCTTGTTGAGCGCCCGATAGTCGATGCAAAGCCTCAACGAGTTGTCGTGCTTCTTCAGGAATAAAACCGGGGCACCATAGGGTGCATTGGATTGGCGCACATGGCCGACACTTAGGAGTTCATCAAGCTTCCTCCTAAGTTTCTTGAGTTCAGGAGGGGCCATCCTATATGGCACCTTGGTTGGCGGTAGTGCGTCTGGCTCCAATTCGATCTGATGGTCTATCTCGAAATGCGACGACATTTGAGGCGGCATCACGTCCTCGTTCTCCTAGAGGATTGTCTCGATCTCTGGTGGAACCTCCTCTTGGCCACAATTTCCACTCAAACTCACCGTGGCAAAATAAGTGGGCTCACCATTCTTCACTTCCTTGATCAAATGTATGGATGATAGCCTCGAAGTATCCATGGCCTTTGCTTTCATGGGAACCATGAATGGTGCCCCTTTCTCAAAAATGACCATCGAGTCAAGGTATGACATGGGCACAAAGTTAAAGTGCCTCATTCCATTCATACCGATGACGATGACAAAGTCATCCAAGGGTGTGGCTGAAAAGTCTAGCTTGACAGACCACTTCCAGATCTGGATTGGGACATCCCGAGCAACTTGTCCCATCGGTTGCGCTTGACAGTTCACCGTATTGAAACGCCTGGCTCCCTTCGCTAGAGCCAACTCCAACTTGTTAGCCAAGTCGGGGCGCAAGAAGTTATGAATAGCATCGGTGTCAACCAACGTGTCCACTGCTTGCCCACTGATGCGCATCTCCACAAACATTAGTCCTTTCGAGCTTGAGTCTGCATTTGAACTCGGGCCCGCTCTCAAAGCCTCCTTTTGGACTGCATCAAGGAGTTGCAACGAAGCCATCTATCCCCCCTTGTCATCTCTGGACGAAGATGCCTCCTTTTCTACGCAGATTATGACAAGCTTCCTGTACCGAGGGCAATCTTTGATGCGGTGCAGTCCTTGCATATGAAGCATCCGGTCTTCGACGTGGCATGTTGCTTCTTCTTTTCATCGAACTTTTCACGCTCATTGTTCTGACCACCAGACTTCTTCCCGTCCGGCTTCTGAGCCTTCTTCTTTGTGTCCCCACCTCGGCTCAGCGGCTGGCTCCGCTTCGAGGAGTCGTGGCTTTTGTAGTAGTCAGCAAGCGACTCGGTGGCAGCAATAGCCTCCTTGACGATCCTCGCTCCTAACCGTCTAAGCTCTAGACGCGCCCAGTTCTGCAGTCCGTCTAAGAAGAAGAAAATGAAGTCTTCTTGATTCATGGTGGGGATTTGAAGCTCAATGTTGGTATACTCCCGCATGTAGTCCCAGATGGAACCCGTATGCTTGAGCTCTCTGAGTTTTCCCCATGCCTCGTACACGACGTTGTCGGGGAAGAATTGGCTCTTCAACTCCGACTTGAACTGCTCCCATGTCTCGATGGTTACAGTCTCGCTTTGCATTTCTCCATGAGTCTGCCTCCACCAAAGCATAGCCATGTCGGTGAGATACATCATACCAACATTGATCTTGTCCATCTCCTCGGTCTCTTGACCCGATTTGAAGTACCGCTCAACTTGCCAATGGTAGTTCTCAACTTCTTTGGCATTACGGACCCCACAGAACTCCTTCGGCTTGGGAGTCTCGACCCTTGCAGAGACCGCTGTCGCCGCCTATGTACCGCCTTGGAAGGAAACTTGGCGATCCAGGGTGGCCTGGAGTCAATGGACTTGGCCCCGTAGCTCCCCTAAAGACTCATTGTGAGTCTTTCCTCTTTGCTTCTCTGTGAGCGCAATGTCGTTGACGGTATCGCGTAGCTTTTCAAAACGCTCGAATATATGGTGTTCAAGAGTGTCGAGATTGCTAGCGACGTTCTTGGTCCGAGTCTCCACCGTGTCCAATATGTTTATCGCCTCGGTGAACTTCTCCTCCAAGGTCACCACGCAGTTCTTGAGTGCCAAGAAAGGTTCTTGTGTCTTGCTCCTTGGCGCCTTCTTCTCACGTTTGGTTTCCCGACCCCTTTGTATCTTGGAATGCTCTTCCGTTTGTCTGGGCACCAGTACGATCATATCCGCAACCGAAAGCTCTAATACCACTTGTAATGTTCTTAGCACGTCTAAGACACGTTCGGCCTTAGATACAAAGCGTTTCTCGATGGACAACGCACCTAAGTCAGCCTTCTCAAAGTAAAATATGGAATACCGAAAACTCAAGTATGAAATGCCAAGCACTTGTTTTTATATTAATGAGGGGGAAAAGCTCTCAAGCTATACAAGAGGAAATTTGATGGGAAAATTGTTTGAAGTACAAATGAAACAAGGGTGCTATTTATAAGCTATGGGCTGGAAAAGGTAGAAAAAGTAGATGTGCCCTGAATGGTCCTTGGTTTGGTGCAGCAGGCCTAGCCTCCTAGGCGCCAGGTCTTCATTCATGCTGAATGGGGCAAGAAAAAGGCGATACAGCCTTGACCCCCATGCGCCTGGTCACCATGCGTCGCCGCCCAGTCCCTCGCGGCCACATCAGCGCGCGCATGCCCAACTCGCCCTAGACACACGCCTGCGTGTGCTAGCTTGCCTCTGGCGTGTGCCTTCCTTGTGCATGTGTGAGTCTTTCACCATGCAACATACGCCCCTACCTGAATTAGACCCACAAATGCATCTAAGTGCAAAAAAAAAAAGGTCCGAGTTGATGGGGCGTAACACTATGGAACTCATAATATGAGATCTCGGTTATGTCTAACACAAGATCATCATATTTTCATTGTGCGTACCAATGACGTTGGCTATTTTAGCTATAAGTGGACAATGAGGGAAACACATTTTGGCATTGAAGGATTTGATCGTAGGAAGACTTGTACTCAAAGAGTTGAGTTGGTTAAATTTGTATGTACATGTTATGACTGGTTAACCTGCCTGTGGAAATGGGTTACCTAGGGATTTGGTTCAGAAGTCAGTTATAGGGGTGGATTAAAGCCCATTTTGAAAATTTTAATGGTGGGAAACCCAATTTCCTCTAACACGATGTTAGGGGTTGAATTCAATGTGAAAAGCTCACACTTATTGATTGGAGCTCATGTTATATATCATCCCAGGGTTGTGCTCGGACCTACAACAAGGGGTTAGGTTGAGGTATATCTTCTTAATAGATCTATTGACAAAATGCGTTTGTTGGTGCATGATTGAAAAGATCTACCTATATGAGTGTGAAATGTAGCCGCTTCAATAAGCATGGGCTTGGCTTTGTATGCGCTCATGAAAGGATATGGACACATGGCTTATAATAGTGTCAAGAATAAGCACTTGCAGTAGTGTGAAAACTCTTGTGTGTGTGTGTGTTATCTTCAAGTATTCAAAAGGGTTGAAGGATTCAATCCATAGGACACCTTGATCCTCGAGTATTTGGAATGCGTAATACACTAAGGTGGGAATTCAATCCTTAGGACATTTCCATTTATGCATGAGTTTGTTTTGGATATATGTTATATTTAAGTGAATCAACTAATCAAGGATTACACTAAAATAGGGGAGGAATGTTGGTGATTTTAGTATCATCGGCCATTTAGTGTGATTGGAATTCGCTCAAGACCTATAGAGTTCGATCAACTCATTGCGGGTTCGGGAGTGCGGAGTGCACACCCGTATGCACGGGTGAACGCGAGGTTACAATCGTCACACTTCGCGGGTTAGCGGACGCAAACTGTATAAACAGTGCAACAAAACAAAGTGTACCGGAGTGAGACTCGGGTCGTGCATCGGAGTGCATGACCGTGCACTGGCCTTTTTTAAACAGGCGCGCGAGACTTGTGAACTGCACGGCCACACGGTTTTATGCACGGGCTGTGCGGTGCTCTCGGTAATGATACCGTAAGACCGTGTGATTTAGTGCATAGGACGTGCGGTACTGAATTGTTTGTTTTTGATGTATGTGACATACTGAATTGTTTGTTTTTGATGCATCAAAGTTTACTTTTGCATACCCATTGGTGGTTTTCTCCAACTGATTAATCTGCTCATTTTCCTTTCTCGATCTTGTGACATATCCATTTCAGCGAGATGCTAGAATCTGTATGCAGTTTTGATTTCTTTGGCCTTGTTAACGTATATTAGAGGACCTCTAAAGATTAAATTATTCATATGCTTCCAGATGTGCCACAAGGTAAAACATAAGATTTCAAAATCTGTTATAACAATCCTATTATTGTTAAACCATTAGATATCATAATGGGTGTAATTTGTTGGTTTAGATTATTTCATATATGTTCTACGGTGGTTCTTGTGTACTTGTAATTGAAGAAAAGATGATTTAAGTCCTCATTATCCTCTTTGCATAAGATGCATTCTACATGGACTGTATTGTAATGTATAATTAGTCTCTTCATGGTTGGCAGTGAGTCTAAACCGTTTTCTAGATATAATGTTTGACTTTGGGTAATAGTTTTAGTTTTGAAATCCAGTTTATGTTAAGATTGAGGATTAGTTTGTCGTTTCATAAGTACTTGGGTTGCTGACTTTATAGTGTAGTTACCGTTAGTAGACACTTTCCAGACCAGCATGTCTTCCATATCATGCAGCGGGATATTAATTTTTGATATTTCTTCCACAACGTGGTGTGGTAGATAGTTTTGCATTAGTTCATGGTCCCATTTTCGAGACGGTGTTATAAAGTCTGCTACTATCATATTTGGGTCATGTGGTGTTGTGGAGAATAACTCATCCAACATTAGAAAGTTGGAACTAAATAGCCTAGTGTATAAGTTTAATGGACTACTCTTCTTATTGTCAATTGGTTTTAGGATGGAACCCCATTAGGCTTATGTGTTGGGCCTATACGCGCATGTGCGCACGGACTGACACGTCTCCCCTTTATCGGCCCACCGGACTTTATCATGGTATCAGAGCGGTTCGGTCTGGGTTTGAACTCCTAGTTGATTGGCTTGTCGGCCTTAAGACATTGTTTGGACTTAGTTCGCCATGAGGGCGTGATATGGGCTAGCCAGTTTGGCTTGCCGGCCTTAAGGGATGTTGTCAAGTGTCAACTGGGTCAGGCCAGTTGCACTTGAGGGGGCGTGTGAAGAATAACTCATCCCACATTGAAAAGTTATGACTAAATAGCCTAGTGTATAAGCTTAGTGGACTACTCCTCCTATTGTCAATTGATTTTAAGATGGAACCCCATTAGGTTTATGTGTTGGGCCTATACGCGCGTGTGCGCACGGACTGACACGTCTCCCCTTTATCGGTCCACCGGACTTTATCAGGTGTGCATGTCAAGTTTAATGGTGCATTTCCAACACATATGTCACTCTTGAAATTTAAGTGTCTTCTATTTCTTACATGCCATTTAATCTTCTTTTTAAATTATTCACGTAATGATAGTAACCTTGAGAATTGCCTTGAGAAGTTTTTCTTTTCCATAATGAGAACATCATTATTCTTGATATATTTCTCCTAAACGATTCTTACCTATATGTTATTCGGTTTTGTTACTAGTTTCCAGAGGAGTTTCATTTGAAAAGACTGTTTGTAATTTCAACCATTCTAAATCTCACCCCTTCATTCTTCTTAGCAGTAAATAATAAGTGAATGAAAGAATGTTGTATCCATTTTATTCGAGAATAAGTTTTTATTTATTTTATCAATTTGTTGTCATATCCCTTTGGGAGGAGGAGGAAACTTTGTAATAGGAAGTTGAGTTTGGACATTAAGTTTGCATTTATTGGCATTGCCCATCCAGCCTGCAAAAATGTGTTTTCTTTCCATCTTGATTATTGTTTTTTAAGGGAATCTACTGTTTCTTAGAATGCCCTATTATTCACTATGCATGCCCCTTATTAATGGAATCCTCAAATACTTCTCCTGGTTTTTAGTCAAGGGAACTTGTAGAATATTTGCGAGGTTATTCTCTTTTTGTGTACTAACGTTTGATGAGAACTTAACGGATATCCTATGGAAGTTTATTGATAGTTCCGTTCTATTGGTAAAGTGGGCTCAAAACTCTTTTATATAAGTCATTGATTATGTTATAGCCTTAGACATGATTAGTGTGTCGTCGAGAAAATTAAGAAATGGAATGGTTGTTCCGTTTCTAATTAGTTGGATTCCTACCCTTGCGTTTGGACATTCCCCCTCCAAGGCAAGGGTTCTTGCTAGAAATTCCATTACAAGTACAAAAAAATATGGTACTAGGGGGTCACCCTAATTATTCCACAAGTTGGTTGGAAGATTTTGTCTAGTTCATTGTTAACATAGACAAAGCATGATTGGGTCCTTATACGGCTCATAACTAATCTACAAAGTTGTTGCTAAATTTAAATGTCGTGAATATTGATTCACTGAAATCCCAACTTATCTTGTCATAAGCCTTTTTCATGTCTAAATTTATGGACATCCACCATACTTTTCATGTCTTTTATATGGATAAGTGAAAAGATTCATGCACAACTGAATATTGTCTTGGGTGATTCTTCCTTTAACTAAAACTCCTTGTAGTTGGTGAATTAGCATGTGCATTAGAGGTTTGATCCTGTTTGCAAGATTTTTTGTAATGGTCTTATAGGTTGTATTATATAGGCTAATCGAGCTGAAACGATTGATAGTGAATGGATGTTCTATTTTGGATATCAATGATATAAAGGCATGGTTGGTCTCATTAAACATTTGGCCTGAATGAAAGAATGCTCTGGTGATTTTGACAACAAAATTATAACAATATTACAATACATTTTTGTAAAATTCGGCTAGAAAACGTACAGGTCCCGGCATTTTATCTAACAGTAGGTCAAATAAAGCTTCTTTTATCTCTTCCATCTAGGGTTGGAAATCATCCATGGGTGATCGACCCACCTGGAAAACCCGACCCGAATATATGGATGATCACCTGAAGTAAACCAGGTGACGGATGGTTGGTGGGTCGGGTGAAACAGATGACGGGTGGGTGATGGGTGATGTAAATCTCACCCATCTCCCGATCCATCACCTGCACTTCACCCACCCATTAACAATTGTGGTTCTAATTTTATTTTATTAAAATGTATGACTTTAATTTTAGTTTTTTATGTTTAAAGTTGAATAATTTAAGAATATTTTCTATTAAAATCCATCAAATGCTATATTTAGAAAAAAAATATTTTCATATATTGAACAAAATTATTTATTTTTTACACTTAATCATGTATTTTATTACATTTAAATAATTATTTAATATTAATAAAAATATTATGCGGATGACCCGACCCACCCGACTCACTCGTGGGTGATGGGATGGACGAATGCTGGTGAAAAATTTCGCAGGTGACGGATGGGTCGGGTGAAGATTTAACTTCACGGGTCGGGTGATAAAATGGCTCCTCTTTGGGTGATGGGATGAACGAATCCATCACCCGACCCATTTCTACACCTACTAGTGTTCTATCAAGCACATTATTGTTCTCATTCTTTACTCCTCTTTGTATGATGAATAGATTTTGCTATGTGCATCTAGTGTTTGCATAGCACTAGTTTAGTTTGGAAGTTGCTAATGTGTTGTCTTACATAGCATATTTTAGCTATTGTTTGGTACAATATTGGATTCGTATCAGATAGGATTATATGGTTAATTTAAGCTCATGTTTCTAGTACGCTTGTTGGAAGCTAAGGATGTAGTTATGCCTAATAGTATGGCTTTATAACTTTTCAATGGTGTCTTTGCAACTGGTGGTTATAAATGGTTGATTTTGTAACACATTCAGTTTTTCTTCTCACTGTTTAATTGGTAAAGAAAATTGTGGAATTTATTGATCACCACATAAATCCAGTTATAATAGTAGGAAGCAAACTTGTTATAGCCTAAAAAACAGTGGTACATCCACATAGCAATGAGAGAGCTCGACCCACACACTAGACGTACACAAAAGCATAAATGGAGATGAAACGGGTACTGCAACACCACTAAGGATTAGTGAGCATAGAAAACCTAGTAAATGAGACAACAAAAGAACACAAGGACATGCAGAGGTCTAGGAAATACTGGTACTAAGGATAACACCCAACAACCACACATGATGCTATGAGGACCCATAAACAAGACTAGTTCTTCTTTTGTCTTTTGAGAGTAGAAGCAGTGCTAGGGTCAACCTCCATGCACTTGAAGGAATAAGAGATAGAAGAGAAGTTCCACAGGGCCTTGGATCACAATCTTCGTAATCTTCTTTAAAATGGCTGAGTTGGAGGGCTCAGAACCCCTCTCAACACTAAACCCAATCTCACTTAGGGTTGAAGCATAGCATTAGTGGTAATATCTGCAATGGAACCATCCAATATGGACATAATGTGGGTGGCACGACATACAAGAGGTGGTGTCATCATGGTATCAAGCATTGGGTTAGGGATGGAGTTTAGAGCATAGGATGTGATCTTTTTGGAAAGAGAGAGCTTGGTGAGTTCCATGGATAACCTGGGATCAAACTAAGCTAACAATTCAGAGTTGAGAAGGTTTCTAACGTTGGGATAAGATGATGTTGTGTTGGGAGGGTCTAGGGCTAACATGGGTGCTATAGCTAGAAGTTCCTTCATCTTTCACCATCACACCCTTTCCCTTTCAAGTGGGGTCTCGAACATAGTGGAGATGTTGGTTTTGACAAAAATGGGGCTATTGGAGGGGAACCTCTCTTAGAATTAGAGCCAAGATCATCCAAAATTCTCCTTTTGGTTTTCTAAACAAGGGCATCATTCTCATGGTTTGAGGCAAAAGTGATAGCAATTATTATTGGTTTGACAGGGTTACAAGGCATGCCTCATAAGCATGGTCTGATTCACCTCAGCAACCACAACATATGGGAAAATCTTTATACCATACTTCCAAAGTCATGATAGAGCCATCATGAGAAGGCATTCGAACAACAGTGACCAGAGGTCTGGTCAAATTAACATTGATACAAATTCTGGAAATTTCATCTTGTTGTGAACGTTAGACTGGGGGTCAAACTTGATGAAGAGGCCGACATTGTTCTCTCTCAAGAAAAACACAATACCATCTTAATAGTAAAAGTGGTGGGGTAGGAAAGGAATCCTTATCCACAAATCAACTCTGGTAACTTTTTCCTTGAGAGGTTGGAAGGTATCAACCCAAGGGAAAATTACTAGAAGCTTACCCTGAACATGATAGGGCTTGTTGGACCACATAACGTCCATGTCATCTTGGTTGGAAAACTTAAAGAGGATCTAATTGTTGGAAAGATCTTGGTATTGAACAATACCTTTGGTGTTTTTCTAGTCAATCATCACCTTTCCATTCACAACTCCGGAGTCGATCATGTCTTCTACCATCTTGGCCAAGATACAAAAATGGTTAAGGTCCAACCTCTCCCTTCTCACATTGGGAAGACCATCTAAATTAGCATGTTACTGCATTAGGAAGAGCTGATGTGGGAGATGAGGTATTGGGTTTGGTGTTCATCATAGTGGCATTGACAACAGAGCATTGGCCCCTAGAGTGGAAGAAGTGAAGGAGAGGGCATGCATTAGTGGTGTTGTACAAATACTCAGTGGAAGGGATGTTAGTTCTATTGTGAACCAAAGCATTCTTATAGCTACTGTTGGGATCCATGAGAAGTTGGTGGGTAAGGATGTGGGAAAAGGTAGGGAGGATAGGGCAAACAGATAAAAGCAATAAGAGAGATATGATGGAAGTGATAGAAGAGAGTGCAAATGAAATGGAGATTACCATAGGGTTTACTAGTAAGAAGCGGGATCAGGTATGAAGGCCTTCCCGGGTGCGAAATACGAACCGATCATGTTCGTTCGTTTTGTTTGATCGGATGCATGCGGACCTCCCTCTCCATTATGCATGATTTAATTTTAATTTTAATTTTCTCTTAATAAAACACTAACTCTTCATGGCCTAGTTGGTAGTGAAGTGGGGGAGTACCATGAGGTCTTGGATTCAACCCTTCCCCCACACACAACAACAACACTCCTTTGTAATTTTAAATTTGTTTTTCAATTCATTTTTTTCACTTTTTTCTGATTTCATGCACCATAAATATTTTTAAATTGTTTTAAATTAAATATGTGAGATAGGAGACATTATCATATATGAACATTAAGTGACAATATATGAACATTAAATGACAATATATGAGCATCAATACACAACATATGTACCTCTAATTTATGAACGTCAATGAATTTTATATGAACATGTACATGTTGCATATGAATCTTGACGTTGTCATATATGAACATTAACACACAAAGATCAAGTAAAAAGAATTTCAAACATACGGACATGTACGTGTTACATATGAATCATACAAAACTAATATATGAATATGTGCATGTTACGTATGAACCTTAAAGACATAGAAAAAAGAATTTCTAACATAAACACGGACATGGTACATATGGACTTTATAATACAGCTATTATTATTATCAGTGTCATTACCCAAGTAATTAAACACATAATGAGTGTACGTTACACATGCAAGACATATAAGCCACCGACCCATAAAGTCTAATGTTAATACAATTAGATAATGATTGTCTATATCCTACATTATACCACAAATATGATTTAGTGAACTTATGTATATTCCCATCTGAGTCATAACTAATGGAGCAATAGATAAGATCCACATACAGGTTTATCCGGAGAAAGGGTACGTACCTCCAATCAGACTTGAGGGAAGCAATGCATTGAAACTTGGAAATAGAAATTTGTATTTGATGTTTGTTGTTGTCGTTGTTGTCGTCGTTGTTCATAATGAAGCTTTTACTTGTAGATTTCCTTTATTTGTCATCTTAGGGGCTTTCTCAATCCATATCCAAGGAGAAATACTCAATAAAACCAAGCAGACCCCTGAAAATGAAGAGCATCCGCATAGTTTGCCCCAGAAGATTTTAGTGTTGTTGAGTATAGAGTGACTTACATACATGTGGACTCCATGATCGTTGCTCTGAGGGTCGTTATGTCTTGCAAACCCCTCCCTAAGGTAACCAATCCCCCAAGAACAAGAATCTAACACAGTAGACATGAATCGTCTACATGGAAAGGCAAATTCTCCATCTCCAAGTTATAACCATATTTTGAATCAGTTAGTTGTCTCCACCAGAGATCCAGATTCATAGAGTTATAAATTTGACATAATGTATTTATGGGGATTAGATATTAGGTGTTCATCTGATTTGACAAATGGGGGAAATTTTAGATATAGGGTTAAAGAGGGGTTTTGACAGGTTGATCAAATCAGGAGCAAAATTCAAAGACAACTCAATCATGGCAATCAGTGATCAAGTTGGGCTTGTTGATGTTGTGTGTTTGTAGGTTTGAGGAGTTGGGTATTGGGGAAAGACATGGCAACTAAAGGACCAAAACCGAATAAACTACAAAGGCAGGCCTTATGAGGAGCAGCGGGGAAGAGAAAAGTCAGAGCTTCTCTCTCCTCTATTTTTTGAGTAAAAACTAGTATGAAAAATGTTACAACCCCTTATGAAACTAAGTGTATTCCATTGTCACACAGTTCTTAGTTTTGACATTCGATAATAAATCAATATTGCTCTTGTATGTAGTAGCTAGAACTATGGCTTAAATAATGAATAAAGTTAAATAAGTTGTAAGAAAGAAAACCACTTATGAGCGTGTGCGAGACCCACGATGGAAGAAGAAACAAGCTCACAACCCGCCCTCAGCGTGCTGCAAGAACCTCGAAGAAAGAAAACCATGCAACTTCGGACCTCCGAAGGATATTGAAAGGAGTTTGAAATGAATACATCTGGGTTTGAAGGTACGTATAACAAGGAGTGAGCCAGAGATATTCCGAAAACTTCTTCCAACCCAGTATTTATAGATAGGAAGTACACCCCAAAAACCATGCCCAAAGAAGTAGGCTAAAGAAAGAAAGGCAGGTTGCAGCATCCCACGTCAAATCCCCTTGGAAACCAGAAAGCTACCTATAATCCAACCTTTCATCGTGCTACGCGTTGCAAAATGATTGGGGGCCTGGCTGTGGAATCCACTCCAAAAGGCAATAATGGGACTAACAAATAAGAGGCGCAAGAAGGAAAACAAGTGGTGAAAGGCCCACAGGGATGAAAAAGAAATAGAGGCCCAAGGAAGAGAAAAGAAAAAAGGAAAAGATGGATGATATAAAAGGAGGAGGAGAAAATGGTGAAAGGGACCTTTTGGCTGGCTTCATTGCCAAGGCAAAACAAAAAAAATTCGAAAGGAGAAAGGCGACGATGAAGGGAGAGGACTTTTGGCAGGATTTTTGACTCCGATTCTCCATCGGGATCAGAGCAAGCAACTTTTGACCCACTCTTGGAAACATTTTCTTTCCTTCTTCTTCTCTTTTGGATTCCGATTCATTCAAAAGGTTTTTCGTGGATGGAAATTGCAAACTAAGTTGATTGTCAGAGGTGTTTCCAGGGGCATTCCCTCCCCTCGACTTTTCAGGTCCAAGATCGTGTGGCGGGTCTCCTTTCCAACTTCCAGGTCATTAACGAGAGAGGAAGCAAGCGAAGGTGGTCAACGAGGTCAACCGAGATTCCCTCGAGTGTCGACGGGTGATCTTCCTTCGCGGAAAATTCGGGATTCAACATTGGCGCCGACCGTGGGGACTTCCTCACGCAAATAGGTCAGGACCTGGACATGGAAGAAGAAGTAGTCTCCGTGAACAGATCAAAGCAAAGAGCAAAAGAAAAACAAAATGAAAGAAAACATATCAACAAACATACACAGAAAGAGCAAACAAAAGGAAAACTGAAGAACAAGCAAAAAAAAAAAACACAAGGCCCACAGGGAAAACAAAGCCAGATTGAAAACTGCAAGAAGAAAAATGAGAAACCAACAAAAAACACAACCATACAACATACATGTAACTCAAAACAAAGGACAAAAAGAAGGTCATAAAAAGGGTTCATGCTCATAAGGGGATTATTGGTGCGAGATTCATGGTTAGTGTGAATAGGCAGGTTACACAATTCAATAAGGCTGAATTTTAAGGTCATGAGTAAGGGATCAAAATTCAATTATCATCAGTGCTAAAAAGACAGGTTATTGCAGAAACCCGAATACGGCGGATGTCCAGCTGGCACTCTAAACACCCTCAGGCTGGACCCTTTTGTGCTCCCTTCACCAGAGAATCTTCTCTTCGCAGCGAAGGACCCTGGACACGACGGACGACGGTGGGCTGGATTTCCTTTTTGACTCATGCGGCCTGAAACAATCCCGGAAGGGTGGGGTTCCGGGAGAAAACTCTCCGACGCCCAAGTCAGAATCGGTTTGAGATACGAAGAAAATAGAAGATCAACGGAAATAAAAGAGAAGGGTCGAATATCAGTTGGGAATCGGAACTTTCGAATCAGACAAGAGAATGAACAGTCGAACTAACAGGATTTGGATCGCCCATTAATGGCCGCCGCCATCTCCTTTTTAGGTTTTTTCTTGGGATTGATGAAGGGAGACAAAGGCAGAGAAGGATCTCTAAGCTTTCTACTTTCGTTTGCTTTTATACACAACAGAGGCCCAAGGTGAAGATGGGCCTTTTTCGTGGGCCGGCCCAACTTTCTCGGAAGCTAGGTTGAAGTATTTGCGGACACTTCTTGGTTGGCAGCTCTTTCGCGGACTCCGTGGATCAAATCGTGATCCTACAGCCAGCCCCCTACGTCTTTCGCTAAACATGCTAATAAAGCAAAAGCTTGGTAAGTAACTTCTTCGCGGAAGAGCTTCTTTTTTGAATTTCGAAGCGGTTTCAAAAGTGTAACTGTTGGCGCCACTTTTTCTACCCTTGTCTTCTCTCTTTCTTTCTTTTTTTGTTGTTGTTGTTGTTGTTGTGACGCTTCGACTTCCCCTCTTTTTATAAATAGGAACGATTTCACCGCCCTTTGTCTTCTTCTCACCGAAGCGTTTCGTTCCAGTTATCTTCTCTCTTTGCAGGAATTAGGGCTCACACTTGTGCTTTTCTTCGTTTGGGTGTTTGTTTTTTTATGAACAAGTGGACCACGATCATGAGTGATGTAGAGAGTCCCGGGGAGGGCTCGTCGGCGAGTTCGAACGGCGAAAACCGCCGGAAAGGACGCCACGACAAGCGTCCCGCTGGGAGCTCGATGAAAAGTGTTCACGGGGACTCTTCCGGAGACAGGGATGAATCATCCGCGGAGAGTGAGACCGGGAGTGACCGTAGTGGTTCTCCTTCGCATAGGGACTCTGCTCCTTTGCGTAGGGATTCTGCTCCTTCGTAGCAAGACACCCTTTCTAGCTCTCCCTGCTGTCCCAAGCCATGTATCTTAAAGAAGCCCGTGAGACGCCTCCCTTTCAGCAGAGAGAGTATATATCGAGAGGGGAGTGGGGCCGGGTCTCGCTTAACCAGAACTGACTTGCGTATGATAGCGGGTGCATATCCTTTCCCTGAGGGAACTATTTTGGCTCTTCCCGCTGAGGGCTCTTTGTCTTTTCACTCGTATCCTAATTTCCTCGTGATAAGTCTTGACGCTCTCCGAGCGGGCTTTCGCTTTCCAGTGGTTCCAATCTTTAGGGAGTTCTTAAACACCCTGGGTATAAGCCCCATCCAATTTCATCCGAACGTTTGGCGTAGCCTTGCTGCCTTCATCATCCAATGCCAAGAGATGGGGATTACTCCTACGCTCGATCTCTTGTTTACGTTGTTTTCTCCGTGATCCATGTCGGATGACTTTTGGACCCTGAAGGTCTTGTTTTCGCAGAAGCTGAACAAACCTTCCCGTTTAGACAAGTGGAAGGAGAGATGGTTCCTTGTCAGACTCCGCGAAGATCCTGAGATTCTTGTCCTTTCTCTTCCTGGCAAATCTCCTTTAAGCGCGGGTCCGCAAAAGAAGAAAAGATCAAAAGGCGGGAAGGCAAAGATTTTTGAAAAGTTCAATAGAAAGGATCTCCTGGATAGTGATGAGTATGTGACTTCTGTGAACTTGGAACGCGTAGGGCTAAGTCTGGTTCACCCGCCTGGCGGTGAGGAAATTTCTTTGAGACTGATGCTTGGGTCGTTCTGATCGGCTTTCGTCTCAAATAGAGCTTCTTGGATTCGTTTTTAGTCTCTCACCCTCGGCATCTTACCTTCTTGCTAATTGTCTAACTGACATCTCATTTGGCTTGCAGGGATGAAGTTTTGCGATTTCGCGGAGACACTTCCCGATTTGGAGACTTTGTCACCGGTTGCGGACCAGCCCCCCGCGGAAGTGGAAGGGGGTGAGGTTGGCTCGGACGCCCCCGCGCCTAACGTTGCAGACGATGATGAAGATATACTTCTTGTGGAGCAAGAGATGGGAAACGACCCAGTACGCAAAACAGTCGATGTCGGGTCCTCGTCCCGTGAGGGTGAATTTGCATTGGAGCCCCGACGTATTGATCGCGTAGAACAGGAGGCCTCGGGCTCCTCCTTTCGAGCTAAGGCCCCCGCTCCAAAAAGCGGCTCTAATGAGGCTGCTTGGGCCGAAGTCCAGCGTCATCTTTAGTCGGTTCTTCTTCTTCTTCTTCTTCTTCTTCTTCTTCTTCTTCTTCTTCTTCTTCTTCTTCTTCTTCTTCTTCTTCTTCTTCTTCTTCTTCTTCTTCTTCTTCTTCTTCTTCTTCTTCTTCTTCTTCTTCTTCTTCTTCTTCTTCTTCTTCTTCTTCTTCTTCTTCTTCTTCTTCTTCTTCTTCTTCTTCTTCTTTTTTAATTAAAGTTTTGACTTGGCTTAGTCTTTAGCATTTTTGGCCTTCTTGTGTTTCCCAGGCTTTTAATGTCGCAGCTTGGGCTTGCGCCAACTTAAAGGCTGGCTGGGAAGAAACTGAGAGTTATGCTTCAGAGAGTGCTCGTCTTCGCGGAGAAATCAGCCTGTTGCGGTCTTGCCAATCGGAGAAGGACAAGGAGTTGAAGGCCTTGTACGAGAGCTACGAGAGGGTTTTGGCTGATAAGGAGAGAGCTGTTTCGGGCGAGAAAGAAGCTCTCTCGCAAAGAGAGGAATCACTTTCGCGAGAGAAGGAGGCCCTCCTGCGGTTGAAGAAGGCTTCCGCGGAGAAGGACGACGCGCTTACGAAGCTATCATCCTTGAATGGCGAGCTAGAGAGTCTTCGTGAACAAGTGAAGTAGGCTAAGCAAGATGTTGTGGATGAGTATGCCGCTGGCTTCCGTCAGAAGGCTCGCGTGAACTTTTTTGCTAGGTCGTTTTACGTTCTGTGAGGTTACGTTGGGGTAAGGCAAATGGCGGAACATTATAAAGTTATGATCGTCAAGTTTGACCCTACTCAGAATTATAATCTTCGCCCGGTGAACCGTAAGGGGTATGTCCCGCCGGCTCTGGGGGATGTTGTGGGAGATCGCGAAGGGACCTTGGAGGCCTGGGGAGTTGGTGCCCTTCCAGATGGGGAGCCCTTCCGCGTAGGTCCAGCTGCCTCCGCCATCCCCTCTTCGAGGAAGAGAGATCGCTCCGAGGATGATACCATGGCTACCCCTCCGTGAACTTGTCTTTGGGTGTGCTTGATTGATTTGGACGTTTTGACTTTTGACGAAGCTTATATGTACTTCTGACTCGCCTCCTTTATAGCCTTGTCAGTTTTATGTTGACCATTGTTTCTACTTTTATGGTATTTTTAAATGTTTGATTTCGTTACTTGTTCTCGATTTTTGCTATAAATGTCTTATCTGTTTTGGTTATTAGTATTTCACTACTCTTGCCTTCGATTTTTGTTTATGCTCTAAGAGAGATGGTAAACTTGGTTTTGGAGTTTTATCGTGATGGTCGCATTGTTTGCAATCGAGGGGATCGCCGGCTAGGATCGGTGCATCGCTACATGGGCGGGACTCGAGAGGTGTTGGCGATGGGTGAAGTTACCCAACATGATTATGGCGCTTTCATGGCTTTCACGTTTCATGGCTCTTGGCCGGATATAGGTCATATCTTTTATTTTCCTTCTGGCGAAGAGTCTCGGCGTTTACGTGAGGTGACTGGTAACGAGGATATGGACAACATCGTCTCTTTGGGCGCGGCTAAAGCGGTAGCGCTCTATGTTGAGCCCCCGTCGCCGCCTGGATCCTCTCCTCAGAGCCTTCGCCACGCGGGTCTGTAAGGCCAATCTGTGGCCTTACCCTCCCCCCCCCCCCCCCCCCCCCCCCTCCCCCATTTTCATTTTTTCTTTGTTTTTTTTTGTAAGCTTTTGGAGAAAAGGAAAGAAAAAATGAATGGCAAGAAACAAGGAGGTGTTGTGGAAATGTATGTTTTAATTGTCTTTGCTTTTCTGTTAAGCTAGTAGTTCTTTCCTGCTTTGAGTTTGTAAGGTAACAGACTTTCGAGTCTTTTGTATTTACATGTTTTGGCTTTTCCTCTTATGTTTTGCGTTGCTATAGTTTTCACTTGCTTCTCCGTTTCCAGTGTTTTGCGAATACAACCTGCATATAGGGCCACGATTAATTGCTTTTCTTTCGCGAACGCGTTATCGGGCATAAACTTGCTTGCGTGGGCAACAATAGTTACCTGGTGTTCTTCTCATCTTTCGCCCTCCAGGCATAGTCTCACGCATTCTGGTATTGCTATGCGCGTCTTGCTTTCTTTTAATTGCTCTATCGTCTTGCCTTTTCTACGCTTCGTGTACTCGCTTCTTTCCTTGCTTTAAACTTGCTTAGCCTCGGGGTACTTGCTTCTCAACTGGACTTGCAGGGTATGGCTTGCTTCGTATTGCCTTGCTCTTGCCCGCTTGCTTGCCCAATTTTTCGCTTTCATTGCTACCGTGCGCTTGCTTTTCTTTTTCATTTTCTTGCTTTTTATTGTCGGGCCTGCCCTTGTCTCCGCGAACGCTTCAGGGATAATATTTGCGGAGCCTCATGACATTCCACATATTAGGAATTGGGTTGCCGGCGTGATCCTTCAGCTTGTAAGCTCCGGGGGCGACTTCCTTGGCGATGATGTAAGGACCCTCCCAGTTGGGGTCCAACTTCCCGCCTTCGGCCTTGCGGAGGACTAAATCCCCTTGCGCGAACTTTCGGGGCTTTATCCCTTTGTTGTGGTATGTGGCAATACGCCTCTTATACTCCTGTTCGCGAATCTCGGCCATTTCCCTCATCTCTTCTCGGAGCTGTATTTCTAGCTTCATTTTTTCCCCGTTCTCTTCTTCGTAATATTGGAGGATCCTCTCGCTTGGGAACAAGTGCTCTACTGGGACTACAACTTCCACTCCGTATGTTAGCGAAAAGAGAGTCTCTCCTGTCCCTCGTTTGGATGTCGTTCTGTTGGCCCACAGCACCAAGGGAAGTACCTCTGCCCATCTTCCTTGGGCTTTGGTTAGCCTTCTCTTCAGCCCATGGAGTATTTTTCCATTGGCATTCTCCACTTGGCCATTCGTTTGGGGGTGTGAGACTGAAGCGAAGTGTACCCTGATGCCCAAGCCCTCGCATAAATCCTTCAACTTGTCCGTGCAGAACTGGGGACCCCTGTCGGTTACGATGTCTTGTGGCAATCCAAAGCGACATATGATGCTCTGCCATAGGAACTTCTTCACCTGCTCTACAGTGGTCATTGCTAGTGGCGCTGCTTCTATCCACTTAGTAAAACAGTCGATAGCCACCATCACATACTGCAATTGATCGGGAGCCTTTGGAAAGGGGCCGAGTATGTCCATCCCCCACTTCGCGAAGGGACAGAGGCAAATATTGTATAATTGTTCGGTTTTCCGCAATTTTTTCCATCCCTCTGTGCAAATAACCTATTATTGGTTCACAGTCAATAACATCTTCGCCATCTAAAGTAACAATTAGTCGAAGAACGCCATGCATTGATGGGTGGTGAGGCCCCATATTGACTATCATTAGATCTTTTCTTGTAACTGGTCCAGTCATAAGTTTTTTATGTATTTCTTCTTTCATGAATTACTGAAAACGAAAAGAAGGTCATCAAAATTAACGTTTTTTTATCGATCGAATATTCAATTGACTGATTAATTCATTATAAAGTATTCTATTTTTTATTGAAAAATAAGCCAGAAGTCGTTGACGTTTTCCCAAAATTTTTCGTAGACCTCTCTGAGATGAATAGTCTTTTTTGTGTAATTCCAAATGTGAGCTAAGTCTTCGTATCTTATTAGTGAAACAGAATACTTGAAATTCAACAGAGCCCTTCTTTTCTTCTTGTAAAATAACTGACATTAATTAATTTTTCCTCCTATCTTTTTTTGTATTTATTCTATGCGTCAATTTTTTTATTAATTTACTATTTTTATTTTACGAATATGAATTTTACTGATCAGTAATAATAATGCGAGGTATTTTGATCTGGTATACACAAGAATCAATCCGAATTTACTTATTGATTCATTTTATGATCTAATTGATACGTCATTGAATTAGTATTCATGTATCAAAAAAGGATGTAAGACAAGGCATGTGCGCAGCTATTTATCCACCCGATATATATCGTAGGGGAAGACAATTGTATCATCAATCAATTTGCAATCGTGGATACATATGTATCCTTAACATACTGAAACGACTACCATTATTAGTATCAAACCAATAGCGATTCATACAAGCTAAATCTTCTAATCGATAATTGGGCCAAAGAAAGAATTTTAATTTAATTAATTTCATTTTATCTCTATCAAGATCTTTGCTTTCATCCACAAATTGACCACATGTTTTTACCTTGTTCCCATTGCAAAATACTGCATTTTTATCCACACAATTACTATTCCTTGAATTGAAACAACTTAGAATTCTCAATTCTCTACGCCGTCTAGACGAGAAAATATTTTCAGGAACAAGCAAATCGGGGAGCTAATGACCTGCATGGGGACCCCGGGTTGGTGAGAAGCTGGGGCGTGGGCCTGGCATCCTTTGCAGGATTGAGATACTTTCACAGTGTCAACCTTCATGGTAGGCCAGAAATAGCCTGCCCGCATGGTTTTATACACCATGGATCTCCAGCCCGAGTGGTTTCCGCAGATCCCTCCGTGAACCTCCAACATCATACTGTAGCCGTCGGCTAGTGATAGGCATTTCAACCCTGCCATCATGTACCCCTTTTTGTATAGGACCCCACCGCTCATATAGAATCGCGGAGCTCTGACTTGCAACTTTCTTCTTTCTTTGGGGTTTTCAGGCACCTTTTCGGTTTGGAGGTATTCGCGGATTGGGACCCTCCAGTCATCTGTCTGCACTTCTTCCCCTTCTACCGCCATGACCTCTTGCCCCACAGACCTCTGTGTCCTAGTTTCCAGCCATACATGCTCTTTTGCTTGCAGTTTCACTCGTGACCCCAGCTTGGCCAGCTCGTCTGCTTTCTCATTCTCTGCTCTGGGCACTGAATGTATCTCAAAGTGATCCAGCACGGAGCATAGTGTCGTAGCTTTCTGATAATACGCGGGTAGACTGCCCGTCCTGGCCTCATACTCTTCACGGAGTTGCTTCACTACCACTTCTGAGTCACTGTAGCATTTCACATTCCTTGCTCCATTTGCCAAGGCTAGCTCAATTCCGGCTATGACGGCTTCATACTCCGCTTCGTTGTTAGTTGCTTGGAAGTTCAAGGTGAGGGCGTACCTGTAGCTTTCTCCTCCTGGCGAAGTCAGAGTGATTCCTGCTCCGCAGCCTTCTTCGTTAACAGCTCCATCCGTGAACAAGGTCCACGTGGACTGGTCTCCGGGTAGCCCCTCTTCGTTGAGTTCGCGGAAACTGGTTTTGACTATGAAATCCGCCAGGGCTTGTGCTTTGATCGCCGGTCTCGGGCGGTAATCAATTTCGAACTCTGATAATTCTATCACCCACTTTGATAGCACCACCTTCTGTAGTGAACCTCCGCACGTATGCCGCCAGGCTTTCCCCTTCTTGCTGCTTCATGGTGAGAATTTCTTGCATTCCTTTCTTCTATTTCTGTGCACTTCCGAAATGTGCGATGAACATATCTTCTAACTTCTTGAAAGATTCGATGCTACCTGGAGGGAGATTCACCATCCACGTAAGCGCAGGACCCGCTAGCGCGTTCGGGAAGGATTTGCACATGGTGGCCTCATCAACGCGGCTCACCAGCATCGCGTAGCGATACTTTGACAAGTAGTCACTTGGGTCCTCGCTTCCGGTGTACTCTCTGAGAATAGGGAGTTGGAATTCGTACGGTGGCTCAGCTAGCAAAATGTGCTCCACGAACGCGGTAGCCCCATACAGGGTCAGCGGCGAATTCAGCGTCATAGGGGGCCTTCGATGCACGGTGGTGAACCCCCGCGAACCATCCCTCCTAGAAGGATGGTATTGGTGGTCGGGTGCCATGGATACTCTATCTGTGTACGCATTCCCCCCATACTCTTTCGGGTAAGGATCCTGGAGCCGAGGACCTTCCAAAGGTACACGGGGTGGCGGCTCCTGGTACTGTTGCTGCTGGGCGTAGCGCTGCCATTCTTGGAACTGTCGAAACTGCTCCAGCTCTTCGCCCTCTAAAACGTGCCTACAACCCTGAGGCGGTACTGAACTCCTGGCTGACGGAGCTGGGTGGTTCACAGGAGCAGGTTCTTCCCTCTGTGTTGGATTTACTCTGGGAGCCTGCGACTGGATCTCATCTGAGCTTTCGTGCTGCATATGCTCGTTGTCCATCTTCCAGGGTCCGACTCTAGCCGTGTGAGATCATTCCCACAGACGGCGCCAGTGCAGAAACCCGAATACGACGGATGTCCAGCTGGCACTCTAAACACCCTCAGGCTGGACCCTTCTGTGCTCCCTTCACCAGAGAATCTTCTCTTCGCAGCGAAGGACCATGGACACGACGGACGACGGTGGGCTGGATTTCCTTTTTGACTCCTGTGGCCTGAAATAGGTCAGGACCTGGACATGGAAGAAGAAGCAGTCTCCGCGAACAGATTAAAGCAAAGAGCAAAAGAAAAACAAAATGAAAGAAAACATATCAACAAACATACACAGAAAGAGCAAACAAAAGGAAAACTGAAGAACAAGCAAAAAAAAACACAAGGCCCACCGGGAAAACAAAGCCAGATTGAAAACTGCAAGAAGAAAAATGAGAAACCAACAAAAAACACAACCATACAACATACATGTAACTCAAAACAAAGGACAAAAAGGAGGTCATAAAAAGGGTTCATGCTCATAAGGGGATTATTGGTGCGAGATTCATGGTTAGTGTGAATAGGCAGGTTACACAATTCAATAAGGCTGAATTTTAAGGTCATGAGTAAGGGATCAAAATTCAATTATCATCAGTGCTAAAAAGACAGGTTATCTAAACCCAAACAAGGTAATTGTCAGAGAGAGTGTATCCAAAGAAGTATGGCATAGATAATCAATCCAAATAGTCAATAGAAATTCAGTAGAGGCAAAAAAAGGATTCCAAATGAAAATGACACAATTCAACACAAAGGGGGATCAATGGGTCAGAAATAGGCAGGTCTGAATCGCAACATAAGGTCATTAATTAGAGTCTTACAATAAAAGATGATGGAGTTCTCCCCAAAAACCAAAAATACGAAAGATGAGAGTTGTCATAACAATTGTAGGTTTTCCCTTTCCTTTGGACATCTTTCAGGAAAAGGCAAGGTTATGAGTAGTAGGTAGTTTAGAGGTGTCTTTGTTAACAGTTTCTATGATAGGGGTCATTTCGAGAGTGTTCAGAGCGTAGTTGTCTATGTTAACATTTTGAGATTCAGATTTAAACCTGAATCCATACCAGTAATTATCCACCATGGTTAGATGAATAAAGGAATAATAATTAGTAGCTTGATCAAGATGCAAATATCTAAGGTAATAACAGAAACCAAAAAAATAAATTAGAATGAGTAAGGATGATAAACACTAAGATGGTCAAGTAAAGATTCTTGTTTTTCGGAGACATAGATTGAGTCAGGTATCTTTATTGGTTTCAGGGGTAATATTAGTAGTCAAGCAGTTTATCATCCCTAGACAAAACCAAGAGAGCTATAGATCTAGTCATCTAGATTAAGTTCATATTCAAGCACACTAAAGATCAGATTACATATATTTGAGTTAAAAGTTGAGATTCTATGGCAAGATTCAAAAAAGAGATGGGTTAGAAAGACACCACGTGAAGAAGGTGAGAAAATTCTGGAGAAAATCATCCATCCAGAATGGACGTAGATAAAGAGACAAGCCCCCAATCTCATCTGCAACCCACTGACACTTTCTCAAAGCCGCTGCAGTGGAGATCCACCACCAAGTCGCCGGAAAACTCAAGGAGCTTCTATTATTTTTCGCAGATATGCAATCGTTTTCGATGTGCCAGATCCACCATCCCACTATCCAGAACCATACAATATGGGGTCTCCATGTCTAGATTAGGCCATGCCTTGAGCATGGAAGCTTATAACGGTGTGGGAACTCCGGTTTAAACGGGGAAAGAATAGATGAGTGGGAGGCGATATAGAGACACTTGAGAAAGAGAAATTGACTCAGATTAGGATTTAGATTTTCAATTGAGATGGAGAGGCGATTTCGGGGCAGCGGCATGAGTGGAAGCGTTTTAGGATTTTGGGATCCATTTAGGAATTAGAGTAATACAAATTCTGTTTTATAGTGTGTCCATGGCCACATGATAACAAGCTTAAATAGAAAATTTATCTTCAAAATATTTCTTAATAGGGAATTGATAAACCCTTAGCAAATAAGATTAAACTAATGGCTAACCAAATAATTGCCAAAAAAGAGTTTTTAGAGTGTGTCCATTGACACACACTAGAAAAAACCATACAAATTTTATATTTATTATAATACGGAGTAATAAGACATAAGGGAAATGGATATATATCTAAAACATTTTAAATTTATCTATCTATATATCTATTTATTAATACTAAAGCCCTTATTATCTCTCATATGTGTCATCCTTCTAGCTATGTCACGTTATCAAATTTAAATGTCCATTTACCTTTATGTCTTTCTAATTTTTTACAAATTACATTATTTTCATATACACAAATTTCCTTAGTTACCAAACAAGATATCATCCATACAATATAATATTTGACTATGTACTTACAAAAATTAAATACACTTGGATAATATTTCATCTATATACTATATCTGCATTTAATAAAGTTGGACAATTTACAAGACCTAATTAATATTAGAAAAACATAATAATCTACTATTTATATACTAATACTAAAGCCCTTGTAATCTCTCATATGTGTCATCCTTCTAGCTATGCCACATCACTAAATTTAAATTTCCATTTACCTCTCTGTCTTCTAATTTTTTACAAATTACATTATTTTTATCTACACAAATTTTCTTAGTTACCAAACAATATATCATCCATATAATATAATATTTGACTATATATTTACCAAAATTAATAAAGTTGGATAATATTTCATCTATATACTATATCTGCATTTAATAAAGTTGGACAATTTGCAAGACCTAATTAATATTATAAAAATATAATAATCTAATATTTATATACTATACTAAGGACATTATTCTCTCTCATATGTGTCAATCTTAGAGCTATGTTACATACACTACTCTTAATGGCTTTTTACAACTTACCCTTCATTTTATTAGAAATTTGTATTATCTTCTACCAATGCTATTTTCCTTATTTACTAAACATAATTTACCATATATAAAATTAAGAATTTATTTAATAGCATATGGTCCATTTCTTTATTTACCATACATGACTTACCATATATGAAATTACCATATATGAAATTAAGGATTTATTTAATAGGATATTATAAAAATATAGGTAAATAATATAATTTGTTGATATGATAAAATAAACAATCCAAGTTTATGATGTGCAAATTACATAACCTAAATATTATGGATAATTATCATATTGGTGAATTATACCTAATATGAGAATTCATATTTATTTTTGTTGAATTATTTAGGGATTTATACTACTAAATAAACTTAATATTTTTTTGTTACAATCTAATCCTCACTTTAATAACATATATCATTTTTATATTTAAGCAGCCTAATCATTCACATATTTTTTAGCATCTTAAATCAACTCAATTTTTATAATATTGTATTCACGTTAATCAATAATATGTAATGTAATAAAATTTGCTCATGCTAAATATACATTTTATCTATATACTATTATTAAAGTCATTAGTATCTCTCTTATATGTCAACCATTTAGGTATGCCAAGACATCAAATTGATTTGCTCATTTATCTATTTACCCTTTCATTTGCTACAAATTAAAACCCAATTATCAACCTAACAAAGCCATATCTTTCTTATCATATTAATGAGTAGTAGTTTATATAATATATCTAGGTGATGTTATTGTATATGAATAAAAGAAATCTATATTATTTCTATATATTTTACACATATGATTTACCTCTTTATATAATCTTTATGTGTATTATCCACCATAATATAATAAGATTTACTTATTCAATATGAGATATATATCGTAAAAAATTCCTTAATTTTACTTTTACACTTTTCGAGCATGGTGAGTGTGATACATGGTCAACATACGATGTGAATTTGGTATTTTTAATACCATAATAATAATATTATATAATTAAATATCAAAAATTAAGTACGTGTATATGCCTAATTTAAATTCTTTTTAATTGATATAAAATTATAAATATACATGTTATTTTCCATTGTTATTACCTTATTAGTCTTCCAGTCAATTAAGAATTTATGTTTTGGTTAGCTTATGTTCAATTTTATATTATATGTTCTTCACATATTAGTGTTATTTTAGTGGATTCTAAATTATAGATATATATACCAAACCTATGACATAATGTAAAATTAAAAAAACTTAGTCGTGTATTCAATTAGGATAAAATATATAATGATTTTTTCCTTCTTTTTTGTTTGGTCTTAATTCATATGTTAACTCAATTATTAGTATTTGTGGTTGTCGTCCTTAAATAAACTCTAGACTGGACTTCAAATCGCACTTGAAATTATCCTATTGATTACCTATAAAAAGTAACTAAACCCTTATGTTACTAACATATTTTCATATCGTCCTTTATACATGTAAATTAGGATAATGTATGTTTTGAACTATATTCATAAAATATTCAAACTAAAATCATTTGTATATATACTAAAGCCGACAAATTTGTCAATTGATTTCAACAGTGACGTAATGTAAGTGTACCATAATAGAGTATATGTGTATTTATAGTTAATGTCCAACTTCATTTACTATTAGGAAATATTTATGGATAATTTTTTTTACTTGATTAATCCTTATAATCTATTGATATATGAGTTAAATTAGGTAGTTTGACCCATCTTTTTTCTCTTACCTTTTCACTCTTATGCAAAAGAATATGAACATGGCTACAACTTTAAGAAGGAAGACTTACCTGTGTAACCTTATCTTTAATCTTTTATAAAGAATTGATCTATAAGGTTATGTATCTTATTCACATATTTTTTTATCAATATTATTATCATACATTTTTCCTCATTTTGAGGGATTTATTTGATATTCATCGTTATTATAATATGACATTATTGATGTTAAATTTTACTTATTTTCTTTTAAAATAATTATTTATTTATTATTATTATATAATTTGTTTATTCCAAGAACTCATACAAGATACGGATCAATCTACTAGTATACTCTTATCTAGCAAATGTTTCCAATTTTAAAGGACACCGAGTATTAAAAATTGTTTTATATTGGTGATTGACATAATATGATAACATCTATGGAAAACCGTTTCCAATGTTGATTATAATATTTATTGAACGACAACTTAAATACCTCTTTCTTTTGACATTTGACAAGAAGAACATCAAAAAGTCATGATAAGGATAAAAAATGAAATAAAGCAAGTGAATTAATATGAACATCGACATGTTTATATATAAACTTGATATGACTATATATGAACCTTGAAACGTAAAATATAAACTTTTAGTTTATTTTTACAGTGCACGAAGTATGGAAAAGAATATAAAATTTTCAGAAATATAATTATGAATATAAGATGATTATATATGAACATTGACATCACTGCTACAAAAACCCCCTAATAACCTCGGTGTGTATAGGAAAATAACCCGGATCTAGTCCGGGTTAAAGGTCAGCGCGGCATTTGCTCTGGACCTAATAACCCGAACCTAGATTTTACACGCCTGGGTTATTTGTCTTCCAAAAAATTCCCACATGGTTTACACATCCGGTTTATATAAAACCCATACATATCCGGGTTATTTGCATAACAAATACACCGGTTTTCACACATCTGGATTATTTGAATAACAAATATAGCGGTTAATAAAAATGAAATCCGGGTTATTTGCTAAGCAAATACACCGGTTTTCACACATCCGGATTATTTGAATTACAAATACATTGGTTAATTAAAAATGAAATCCGGGTTATTTGAGAAGCAAATACATCGGTTAATTTATTCTCATTACTCACTTTTAATTACGTATCTAGAAAGCCTAAAACCAACATATAAAGGTGATTAAAATTTAAGTCCTAAAGACACTCAATTTAGATAGGAGGTAATAGTATTTATAATGGGCTTTATAAGACATTCATACGTGTTCAGGGTTTTATACCTTAGAAAGATGATCAAGAGTCCAAAGAAATGAAATAAAGATTGCACATAATACTATTCAATTTTCTTTATTTCATATGCACACATAATTCATCCAACACTTTGACAGACACCATACCAGGCAAATTCACAGTGAAACAGCGCTTATACTAAGAAGACTTGATATACAAATTAGCATGGTGTTCATAGGGGCAGCAACCATACACAACAACAGGAGGCAGGAATTGCTCAGTGTTGAGTGTCCGAGGTGGAAGGCCTTTGGTGCTTCGAGTTCGACCCAGTCTCGGGTGCTAGGAACTCTGATGCAGCTCTCTTCGGTCTCAGCTGTACAACAAGAACGAGCGAAAATGCAACAGAATTGAGCACAAATAGGCATGAGTATGTGAGAATTATAAAGGTTATAACTTATAACAATACCTTTTCCTCAGCATGCTTGTAGAAGCGTCTGATTAGGATATTTTTGCTTTCGGTGGATATAACTGCAGAAAACAACAATTGCATGACGAAACTGATTTGTAGAGGTGATAAATTGACCCCCGAAATCTTAACATGAATGCAAAGTAGACATGGGTTGTCACTCAAATCTAGGCTTATTTAGACAGGCATGTACATGACTATGGAAAGAAATGAAAGAATTATAGAAAGCTAAACTGTTAAGAGAAAACGAGCAACCTCTAATACAAGAAGAACAAAGCAATTAGGAAGCAATCAAACTTTACAAGTTTCAGAGTACGAAACCTATACAATTCAACATATATATTGTGTGCCTGCAATTTGCCTAGCATTTGTTGATGCCATGATGATAAGTTTCATGGTAGATTCATTAATTAATACATAAGGTCCAGTTCATCATTTTTTGGTGTATGTGGCTAACTAGAATCAGCACTAAAAAGAGTGTAAGAGTGCAAAAAATAACACTTTCTTGCACAACAGAGCATATATATGAAAAAGATATTGCTCTCATGCAAAAGACAACATCTCTGTAATACCTTGATCAGGTGGTGGAAAAGTCTTGTTGTGAGTAGGATGGTAAGTAGAAGGCGTCGATTTCTGATTGAAAAAAAGGAGGAAATCTCGATCAGCAATGAAGAACATATAGGGTAGAACTTATTGACAAAAACAAACAGGATTACACCCTTGTGGGTTTTCTATCTCCAAACCAGGAACTTGAGGGGTATAAGAACAAAATGCAAGCACTTATTCGCTACACACAAATAAATAAGCATGACATATTTCGCTTTATAATATAAAACACTTCTTCATACAGTTCATCAATTAAAAACAGAAACAGGTTCCTCAGCTCTACAAGGTCATTGTAACAATACCCCGTGTACAATCACAACACACAAACATACAAGTTTAAAGGAAAGCAGAGTAAGCTAATAGAAACCTAGTTAAACCCCACAAAGTAGCGCTGATCAAACCTTGCTCGTCCTCGAGTAAGCTAATAGAAACCTACTCCTTCAATGAAATACCCAAGGTCTCAGGAAGCACAGAAAAATCATCTCCACTAAGAACTGCACCTAATCATGAATCTCCAAGACACCAATACAATAAGCACAACACACAAACATACAAGCTTAAAGGAAAGCAGAGTACTTCTCCCAAACTTAACCCGAACACCATAGAGTGAAAGTAACCATCTAATCCTAGCCTCCATCTATCTTCTTATGCCTCCCAGAGTGATCTACCCGAATCCTCCTTATATCACCTCTTCTTATGTCACCACGCCAGGAAAAATGAGGAATCCTAATAATCACTCTTCTTCTTTTCACTCATTTTGCCAAGGCGCCCTTTCGGGTTTTCACCAAGCCACTCATTTCATTTTTCAATAGATGGGCTCACAAAAACTCACATCACTCTTGACCTCTTATTACCCCAGCCTAGTGCTGGTCCAAGCCACCTGCTTATTACCTAAGCCGTCCTCTCGGGTTTTCGACTTATCCCAGGATTTATTTTTGTCTTTTTTCAATTTTTGACTTTTTTTCTTTTCATTATTTTTTCTTTTTTTTTTATTCAGACGACTAACAAGTATAAATCACTCCCCCATGCTTAAACATTGCATTGTCCTCAATGTAATGAAAGACAAAAACCGATGAAGCACAGGGAAAAGCAGAAAAGTACTCACAACCGTCGCCGAGGTGGCCTGGATGTGGATGTTGGGGCTGGCGGTAAATCAATGAAAGCACATGTCACTGGTGTTGCAGCGGTCCTACTCAATCAAACTCCACGTGGAACCAAATAGATCCACTATAAGGTGTAGTGGTACATCAAAGACACGGGGTTGCACGAGCCTTCAACGAACACAGAGTTGGAGCCCAAATGTAATCGTGGTGTGGGCTTTGGTGTTCCTCCTTGTTAACTGTTGAATGTCGGGCCATCATCGGTGCCAACTAAAAATGTGGGGCTAATGTCTCCTCCTTGGAAGCATGATGCGCACCACTTCTCGAAATAAACGTCGGACAGTTGGGCCTTCGGTAGAACTTTTTTTTTTCAATTTTTTTTTTTGCGAGCAAGTAAAGGGGACTTACAGTGTTATTTCCGCGACCGCGGAAATGTTTCTGGTGCGTAGTTCACCTTTTTCAATTTTTGGCTCCGAGTCTCCTACCTACAGGTTAGTCTAAAGCAAAAACAAAAACAAAAACAAAAGCACAGGCAAAAATAACACAAGATAAAACAAAAACAACTAAAGACATGGAATGAAAATAAAATAAAATAAATACATACCTCGGGTTGCCTCCCGAGCAGCGCCTTAGTTATTGTCGTGGCTCGACTTGGTACTCTCCCACTCAACTTGGGTTACTCACATCAATTGAACACTCGGGGTTACCATCAGGAGGGTGTCGCTTTGCATCGTCTATGTTGAAACCGACCCTCACCCCGTCAAACTCCATTGTGAGCGAACCGTTGCTCACATCAATCTTTGTACCTGCCGTGTTCATAAACGGCCTTCCTAGCATCACAGGGGATGCGTGCTTATCTTGCCCCGTATCCATCACAAAGAAGTCCGCAGGGAAAATCAGCTTGTCAACTTCTACCAGCACATCCTATACTACTCCTTTGGGATACACGTATGATTTCAATTTGTTCTTGTTTGTTTGATTGCAACTTGCTTGATACACCATCACTTGTGCAAGCCAAGCCTCCCTCACGGCAAGCCAAACTAGCCCTACCTACGTGAACTTTGTGATTCGACTAGTGATTTTCTTGGTTGTTGTTCTTTGTTGTCTTTTGGTTCGTTTTTACTCCCCTGTCTGGCCATATTGTTATAGGTAGCATGCCGATTGGACACAGTGAAGACCAACTTGGAGTCGACAACACCAACCCGAATCCATCGCCGTTGGGTCTACCCCAAGACCCACCACCGATTGACCCCCCACAACAAGACCCCCTCATGGAGTTGTCCGAGGAGCAACGAGAGATCCAAGCTCTTCGTCAACGCGTTGCTCAATTTGAAGCCAGAGAACGCGTGGCACAACTCGTGCCCACTCCAACTCCATTAAGTGCTATGGACGCGTCGGCTCAACCACAAGCCACCGACGCCGGTCCATCGAAGACAAGAGTAGACAAAGGCAAAGGAATCATGCCTTCTACATCTCATCATCAACCACAACTCAATCGTATGCAAAGTGTCATCGAGAGTCGTCAAGGCTTCGTTTCGCACACGGACCGCTACGTGCCCAGAGCCACACCCGCTGGCTTCGACACCGGCTCCGACAACGACCGCGAAACGGAAGACACTCAAGGTGAGTTTTCTGAACCATACAACTTTGACGATCGCTATGCCTCTAGGAGAACCCAGAGACGCATATCGGGCTCATCGACACGCGAAGGCCGCCCTCGCCGAGCCGAGCAAGCCAACACGCCGCCAAGGAGACCCAGTCACCGACCAATTGGGCATACGCGACACGATGATCAATTGAGGACCCCAACTACCCAGCCACGGAGCCATGATGTACGCCACCACCTTCGACACCAAAGTGTTCGGACGCCGCATTACGGATCCGATGGCTATGCGTCGATCACACCCAATGTCCATGACGACTTCGACGAGTATGACGATGAGGAGATCGAGGACTCAAGTATGGTCAACCCTAATTTTTTTCACCCCCTCTTGGAGATCCACTTGAATGGCAAGATCACCCTTCGGATTGGATACCTCCATCGCGTCTCCAGCCCCAAGGAGAACGCATCCGTGACATTGGCGGCGAGCGCCGCGATGCCATGCCAAGGGACATTCGCCGAGCCGACTACGATGCCCAGCCGCGAAGACGCCGACACGACGCCTACGCGCCAAGGGATGAGTTTGCTTACGGCGAAAATCACCAAGACCACGATAGACGCCATGTTGGATGCGTTAGACCCCATGGTGTGCGCGCCTACGAGAATCCTCTCTACGCCGCCGCGCCAAACAACGCGTTCAACCAAGCACCTGCCCAGCCTCGATACCAACGACACGAAGTCAAGGTAAAGATCGAGCATTTTTTTGGTGAATACAATCCATCTATTTTTCTTGAATGGGTGCAGGCTACGGAGTACACCCTCCGCTATTGCCGCGTTCCTCCTGAGGAGCATGTTTACGCTGCGACACTTCACTTTCGAGGAGCAGCCCGAGTGTGGTGGCATCGCTTCGAGGATGACTGCGTGCGTCGCCACAGAACACGGGTCACTGAATGGCATCAACTAGTCTACATGATGACCAAGAAATACGTGCCTCCAGACTATAAGAATCAAATGAGAATGGAAATTGCCATGGCTCGCCAAGGGTCAATGACTCCACTCGAGTTCTTTTCCAAGCTTGAAGACATGTATTACAAGGCCAACATCTCCGTTGCACCATCGACTTTGAGGACGGAATTCTTGAGTGGCTTGAACACCAACATCCGTGATCAACTCGAGATTTTTCCCATCAAAGACTTGAACACACTCACACATACGACGATGCAAATTCATGCACAAATCTCTCACCGAAAGTCTTATACTTTTCCAAGTGGCCAACAAAGGTATTCTTCTAACCCTAGTGGATTACCTTCTACTAATGTTTGCCCTAGTGTCTCTACCATAGCCGCGTCGAGCCAAGCCCCCAAAGCGAAGCCTTCGACGCCAAGCACCGCGCCGCGCCAGAACGCGCCCATACAAGCTCCAGGACACAGATCGCGCGTGCGACCTTGAGTGTTACAAGTGTGGTGGAAGAGGCCACTATAAGAAGGATTGCCCAAACGCTCGAAAGGTGTTGTTCTCCACCGGCTACGAGTCTTGCGACGACGAGGAGCAAACCCTAGAGGCCATCGATGAAGGAATCGAAGAGGAGGAGGACGCCTATGACTGCGAACCCACTTCTCTGCACGCGGGCACACCATTGAGCTTGGTGACGCGTCGTCTCCTCACATTCAAGGAAGCGGGCCTACGCGACCAACGCGAGAACTTGTTCCACACAAGGGCTCTCGTCCAAACGGCTTCCTTGAGTGTCATTGTTGATGGAGGATCATGTGCTAATATTGTGAATGAGAAGGTCGTGTCACACTTCAAGCTGCCTACGACGCCTCATCCCCAACCCTATGCCCTCCAATGGATTTCTTCAAGTACAGGTAACACAGTATCTTGCCAATGTTTAATTTCCTTTTCCATAGGGCAATACTGTGATTCCATTTTATGTGATGTCATTGCAATGGACGCCATTCATATTTTGCTTGGGCGTCCATGGCAATTCGACAGGCGCGTGCTCCATGATGGCTATTTGAACACTTATGTGTTCAATTACCACGGGAAGCGCGTCACCTTGCATCCAATGTCTCCCCATGAGATCTTGCAGGACCAGGTTGAGCGTGATCGCCAGAAGGCCATTGAGGCCGCGTCTACTAGGCCACAAGAGTGCCCAGAGGCACTCCAGAGGCAAAACTCCTCCAATTCTGGCAAAATTTCGTCTTCCCCAGGCACTGACAAGAAAAAGACCAACGCGATAGGTGGGACACCAAATGCCCATCTGGATCGTCATGGCGCCATTGCTGGTGCCGCTGGGAAGGCCAAGAAAAGCACTCCAGAGGCTTGGCCAGGTTTTTCCAATTCTGGCGCGAGCACTGGTCCACATATGCCCAATGCCCAACAAAAATCGACCAGTGCCTCGCCATTGACAAATTTGACCGCGCCGTTGCAAGGCAAATGTGAGCGTCGCTTGCTTTTGGCCAGGCCCAGTGACCTCACTGCGTGTTTGTCTGGCAAAGCACCCTGCTTTTTGCTTGTTCCAACTCCGTGCATCCCAGAGTCATCGCGCACCGCGCCAGTGCCGCCTGCTAAAGACTTCAGTGAGAAGCTCACGGGGGCCACGCTCAATTACCCCACCTACGACAAAGAATTATATGCCCTCATACGCGTGCTAAAGACGTGGCAACATTACCTTTGGCCGCGTGAATCTGTCATCCACAACGACCACGCAGCTTTGAGCTATTTGAAGAGCCAAGCCCACCTCAATCGACGCCATGTTCGTTGGGTGGAATTTCTTGAGACATTTCCTTATGTCGTGGTCCACAAGAAGGGAAAGGAGAACATTGTCGCCGATGCGTTGTATCGAAGGTATGTTCTCTTGACTCATGTGCAAACTAAAGTTTTGGGTTTTGCTTTGATTAAAGAATTGTATGCTAGTGATCCTTTCTTTGCCCCTATCTTCGAGCATTGCTTGAGATTTCGAGAGTTTGGGTCATATTTCCTTTCTGAGGGTTATTTATACAAGGCTAGTCGCCTTTGCATCCCTAGGTCTTCCATTAGGCTCCTTTTGATTCAGGAAGCACACGAAAGTCGTGGACACTTTGGGATTAGTAAGACCTTGGCCGCCCTAAGAGAACATTTCTTTTGGCCTAACATGACCCATCAAGTGACTAGGTTTTGTAGAAGTTGTGTGATATGCCAAAGAGCCAAAGCTAGGTCCAGCCCACACAACCTCTACACACCATTGCCCATTCCTAGTGCCCCCTGGGAAGATTTGTCTATGGATTTCATCACGGGTTTGCCCCTCTCTAGACGAGGTAAAGACTCTATTTTTGTGGTCATAGATAGATTTTCTAAGATGGAACATTTATAGCTTGTAAGACAACCTATAGTGCTAGTGAGATTGCCGATCTATTCTTTGAGTATATGGTGCGTCTTCATGGAGTCCCACGTACCATAGTGAGTGATAGGGATTCTAATTTCGTTGGTCATTTTTGGAGAACTCTTTGGGGTAAGCTAGGAACCAAACTCCTATTTTCCACTAGCTACCACCCCCTGACCAATGGCCAAACGGAGGTCACAAATCGAACCCTAGGAGCCCTCCTTCGCACGATGCTAAAAGCCAACCCTAGGTGTTGGGAGGACTTACTTTCACTTGTAGAGTTTTGTTACAATAGATGCAGGCACACGGTGACCAAGTTGACACCTTTCGAAGTGGTGTATGGCATGAACCCATTGGCGCCGCTTGATTTGTCGCCGCGACCACTGTGAGACCCAGTGCATGTTTCCGCCGCCAATCACGCCGAGCAAGTACAAGAGCTCCATCGACGGACCATGGACCAATTGGAGAGAAGGGCCGCGCAGTATGCCTCCCAGAAGAACACTGGCTGACGCCGCGTCGTTTTTGCACCCGGGGATCTCGTCTGGGTGCACATGCGAAAAGAAAGGTTCCCCTCGCGGCGTAAGCACAAATTGGCACCGCGTGGAGATGGTCCATTCCACGTGATAAAGGCCATTGGGGACAATGCCTACCAACTCGAGCTCCCACCAGATTTTGGAGTCCATACGTCTTTCAACGTCGCGGACTTGACACCATATATGGAGCCTGAGTTTGGTGATGGTGAAGCGGGGACGCTTCACAGCCAAGTGGGGGAGGGTGATGTGACCCTGCCTCCCATGACGGCCCAAGACAAGGAAGAAGCCATGAGCCTATGCTCAGAGGGCCCAGTGACAAGGTCTAGGTCCAAAGCCATCGCCGCCGCCGTCGCGTCACTTGCCGCACGCGTCATCGATGGCCAAGGAAGCCCAGACGCCAACCCAAGACTCGTCGTCCTCGCCACCATCGGCATCGAAACATCGTGATCATCGCAATCGGCATCGCGTGCACCCACTCGCGAGGCCATCGACCCGTCGTCGCCGTTCCTCACGGGTTTGCATCCATGCCTTCGGCACGTTCTTTTTGAGACACTTTCTATATTTGTTATTATTGCTTATTTTAGATAGCTTCCTTTTATAGTCATTTCTATTTTAGGGTTTGTACCTTTTGCATGCTTGCATGGGCTAGCCCACTAGGCTCGACTCGGCCAATCCGATGTCTCGCCCTAGTATTTAAGTCAAACTATGTTATTGGTTTTAGTACGTTCAATTTTAATCAAGGTTTCAAGTAGAGTGTTTATCCTCCTTTCCTTGATCGGACGTCACCCTCTATCTTCGCATCCTCATTCCCTCCACCGCCGACGCTACGGCAATTGCTTGAACCTTCAAGCCAAGTCTTCCTTCGCATCTCTCTTCCTCCGCAGTCAATGCTACGACACCAAAGACTTGTCTTTTCAAGTCATCTATCCCTCATCAAATCGCTTTCGTCATCGCTATCCATTCGCCCCATCAACCGCTTCCATCGCACCCACAATCGTCCCAATTCCATCGCGTTCGCCACCGCCTTCACCATCGACGTCGTCTTCGCTGTCGTGACCCTCATCGTGACACTCAGCCTCACCGACACCGCGATCTTCTAGACCACCTCCACTGGGTTCGCTTCGCAGCACCACCATGTCCATCTTGTCAACCTTTCGTGCAAGACAATGTGACTTCTCGCCCAAGACTAGATCCAAAGGTGTCGCCTTTGACAATTGGCTTGTCATCGGAGGCAAGAACACATCAATATCCCACGAGACTTGACTTGATGTTGGCCACCCTTCATCATGTATCTCCTCATCATCTCCTTCATCTCAGCCATCTCAGAAAGTATTGAAGAATTGGGCTGAGAGTCTGCAGCTTTGACTGACTAGGCGCCCGCCCTTTTACTGAACTGTCTTGAGCCCTCAGATAGGTCAAAGAAGACCTCATACGCTTCAGTTGGCGTCTTGTTCAAGATGTTTCCTCCACATGCTGCATTCACCATGCAACGCTCGTCATCAAGTAGACCATCGTACAAATAAAGTACGAGGTCTTGGTCTGAATACCCATGGTAGGGACAACTAGAATTCAGCCTCTTGAATCTTTCGTAGTACTCGTACAATGATTCAGCAGCCTGCTGCTCAATGTTGCTAATATTCCTCTTTAGGTTGTTGAGCTTAGTCGCAGGGAAGTACTTCTCCAGGAAGGCTTTCTTCATCTTGGCCCATGTGTCAATGCTCCCTGGGGCCAAATAGTAGAACCAATCATTGGCCGAATCCTTTAGAGAGAAAGGAAAGGCCCTCAGCTTGATTTGGTCCTCAGTAACGCCTCTTGGCTTCATGCTGGTGCAGACGGCATGGAACTCAGAAATATGTTTGTTGGAGTCTTCTCCACTCATCACATGGAAGTGGGGGAGTAAGTGGATTAACCCGGACTTCAGTTCGAAATTTACGCCATCCGCCAGCTCAGGGAACTGCACAACCAGCGGTTGTTATTGCAGATTAGGGGCAGTCAACTGCCTCAACGTGGGTGCTTCGTCAGCCATCTCGAAACAAGGATTGTCAAAACACAAAGCTCTGTTTGTCCTGTGGTTCCTAGAAAGGGTTCTCTCAATTTCTGTATCACAAGCTATAAGTGGAGAGTCAGCAGCACGAGTGTGAACCATAAGATAGGTCCACACAAAAATTGGCACACAAACACACACAAAGAAAAATCAAAACTTGCCTCCCCGGCAACGGCGCCAATTTGATAGGGGTTGTCGTGACACCTAAACAAAATAATCCTTAAAAACCTAACTAAGTAGAATAAGAAAGCAAGGGTCGATCTTCGTCTTCTCTTGTGGCTTTCTTCTCCATCTTCAATATATTTTCATTTAAGCTCTTCTACGCCACCAATATCATACTCCTTCTCCTCAACTCCATACTCCACAATAACGCTCTAAACTCTCCAAATGGTACCCAAAACACCGATAACAACTTCTAGTTAAACCCCATAAAGTAGCGCTGATCAATTAGTCCAAACACTATCCACCAGAGATACCAAGTTCTGTACACAGAAATTTAAATTCAGAAAATTCTCAGCTAGCCTTTCTTCCTAATCCTCATCAGCCATACCTCCATTTTTGGAAATAGATCTCATCAACCAAGAATGTTCACTGGCATTGAATTTTGAAACTAGTCATTCTATGTTATCTTCCGAAACAAGATTTATCAGTGCTAAGAAAGAGCTGAAAATTATTCACATGAGCACATGCAAACATATCCCCCTCATACAATCAAACACATGCAAAGTAAACCAAAATGGGACAGAAAGAGAAACTCACCACATCATTATTCTACAGCCCCCGATTTGACCTCAGTGCTTCCTCCACTCTAATTTGACTTCCCCTCTGACTTAGCTGTTGCAGCTCCACATGAGCAACAACCACCACCATGATGGTAGTGGTGGTGGTGATGCTGATGGCCACTACCATGACCAACAGACTTCCTCTTCAGCTGCTTCCTCATATCATATGCATCCTCCCCATCAGCATAGTACTTAGCCTCCACATCATGAATCTTATACCCCGAGGTCCCCGTGTAAAGGTTGAAAGCTTCTCGGTTGCTCTTCTTCACATGTATAGACACAGATTCGGTCCCATATACCTGCTTCATAGCATTATGTGTCGTTGTCATCAGTTTTGTTGTCAATCTCAATTTCCTGCTAGAGTTACACAATATAACAAGAACATGGAGTCCAAGTTGCAATGCGTATGTCTTTATTATGCCAAGGATATCCAACTAAAATCATTTTCGTTTAACATCAAAATATGATCTCAAATGCATGGTGGATAATATACTGATACATAATCAAACTCTCTCATGAGCTCTGAAATAAAATGGGTCTTAATTCACAATTCCATTGATAGTCTAAACTGGGTTTACCGAATTCTACCTGCTTTCCCAGCACCAGTGACCAAGGTTGCTTGTATAAATTGAAGAAAGACCATATTGAAGAACTGTGGGTGGTGGAAAGCTTTGATAATCTGAAAATATTATGAAGTGTAAATGTCAATGGCAAAAGCTAAGGAGATCTGATGCAAAATCTTTCTTTTTAGTCCTTGAAAATAGGTAAGCTACAATTTAAAAGAAGATCATGTAAGAACACATGATCCACATCAAATGCAGGCCTTGAAACTGCTAATTGAAAGACAATAGATATTGTGGAAAAAGCAATGCCCCTTACACAAATATAGCTAGGTATTTTAGTACTTGAAAGACTAAAGATGGGTAAGATAAGAAATGGAAAGGATAGCAAGAAGCCAAGAATGTACTGAATGAACAGGGAGCACCATATTAAGTGTATCACAGGAAGATGGGTCTATTTAGGTATATGAACCCAAATCAGTGGTCGAATGAGCATCCAAATTCCAAATTCTTGTAAGAGGGAATCACTTGTCTTATATATAAGCACAAAACAGATCCATTCAGTTGTACATAGATTTACATAATGCATCTTTACTCAAAGCACGATCACTCTCTCCCATAGAAACACTATCAAGTTGCATTTAACATATCAAAATCATATTTCATGCAACACTCATTCATTTTATAATTATGACTTGATGATGAGTTGAGGAATTTTCTATGAAACCAACATCCCCATCTTGATTTCTACATTTTATTAGCAACCTTTTATTCTGACCCCTAGATCCAATCACAATTGTTAGTTCTAAGCCAGTTTTAACAACCTTCTATTTTGAAACCAGACCCAATCACAATTGATAATTCTAAGCAAGAGTCAGATATTAGTTAAGCTCAATCATGCTCCATGGTAAGGCTTTGAGGAAATTTGGTAAACTGAAATTTAAATGGACAACAAACTACACAATCATGCTTCATTTTGAAGATCGATTTGAGCAGACAATTTCCGATTATCAAGTCAAATGAATTGTTAACATTTCACTGCTAGATTTTCGATTGATCTGGGATAACACAAACCTCCAACAGTGAAATTTACGCCCAATAGAATAGGCCAAAGGAACTTGTACCATCGAACGAACGACTCCCTTCGTGGCTGCGGCGGCTTCGAAGCCACGAAACCGCCTCCACCGCCACCAGCGGTCATTGTAGATCCCATCGTCGCCGTCACAAATTCCATTTCCTTCATATTCAGATTCGTGAGGTGATAGAGGAAATGATCTGGTGGGGGTTGAGCGGCTATGCAACAAGGAAGGGTTTGCAAAATAACCTAAGTGTTCCTCCTATCGATAATAACAAGGGATGATACGTCCGGGATATACAGCAAAATTCGTAAAAAAATAGAACTTAATATACCGGTTATTCTAAACCCATAGATATGTCCGTGTTATAAGGTTTGAAGGAATCTCTTTCTATTACAAATAACTCGGGCTCTTAATATCCGGGTTATATAATTCTACTAAATACTTCCGACGCATTTATATCTCGTGATTGAACATGATATACATGAACACAACATGAAGTGAGACTTTTCACAAGCACAATATGTAGCCTATGAGGGATTCGAACTCACATTCATGTGTACTAACACATTGCTCTATCATTTGAGCTAATAGGCTTTGACAAAGTCAACTATTTGGGCATGTAACACATACCACTACTACAAAAAATGCTTTTTAGCCCGGGCGTTTTCCATTATATAGCCCGGATATAGCTAAAAAGGGTCCGGGCTAATGGTTGGTGTGATAATAGACCAAATAGCCCGGATCCATTGTCACACGCCCGGGCTATAATCTTCACATAATTTCCCGGTTGAACTTCACTTAATAGCCCGGATGTGTTTAATACATGTCCGGGCTAAAAAGTCCAAAATTTTCAAGTTGAATTTCACTTAATAGCCCGGATGTGTATAATACATGTCCGGGCTAAAAAGTCCAAAATTTTGAAGTTGAACTTCACTTAATAACCCAGGCTTGTACAATACATGTCCGGGCTAAAAAGTCCAAATTTTCCAATTTAATTTTTTCTCTTGTCCGGGCTGTATGTTTTTCATATCCGGGATAACAGGTTTGTCCTAATAGGCATATATAGCTCGGACTTATAATGTCCGGGCTATATAGTATTAAATTATTTTCCCGCAAATATTTAATAAATATTGCCTATTTGAATACGTACCCTGTATTTTGCTGCATTGTACCAATATTTAACTCACACTAGAGAATAGAAACATTTATAATTGATAGCCAGATAGTATATATAGATCCAAAACACTTGAGTTACAATATCATTCTTCATATAATTTAGCAAAGGACTCCCAAAAGAAGTTCACAACTTAACCCATACTGAAAGAAAATAACTGATATATTCTACGCCTTCTAGCAATACCACTTGTGATTCTTCATCTCTGTTGACAACTTTCCATTCGACAAACACGCCTGCATGACAATCCTTTACGCAATCAGCTAATATATATCAACTTCCTACAATGCTTTGCAGAAATTAAAGAACAAAAATATATATATCAAACAAAAAGTAGAATGACTTATTAGGTGTTATTAATAAATTCAAACTACAAGCAATAGGTAAATAGAACTTCATACATACATAAGACTTAGGAAATAATCAAACCACTCCCGTCGAATTTCATCAACATCTTCATTTGTGTAGGAAGATCGGTCCTCATACCACTATAAATATATACAACATGATATTTAGTTAGAGTAAACCTTATTTATCAAAGACAAACAATTACAGATTAAAAAAGCCTTACATTGATGGGAATTACAGAACAATTTTTTTGGTAAAGTATAAGATCTTTCATAAACTTCAAAACATAGTATCCACAATCAATCGCATTCTTCTGACGAGGACACTGTAAGTCATACACAAATAATTGTATAAGATTGGAAAATGTATCGAAAGAATGATGTATTCATACATGTAACACTTTAATTAGGAAATTCTAACTCAACTACAAACAAGTTTAGAAAATTAGTAAATTTACCTTAACTTTATGCCACAAAGTTTCTTTTTGTGGTGTTTTCCTACCCAACTTGGCATATTTCAATTTATAGCTCCTGTTTACAACAGACGCAATTACTTCTATACGGAATAATGCAAGAATCATACTCGACATATCAAACAAATACTTACAATGTAACCAATGACTCCGCATCCTTCTCAATTTTTCCAAGTTGTGAATCAACCCAATAAGCATGACCCAGTTGAGGATTCATCAATATCAACACCCAATGATACCTAAAAATATATGATCATTTAATTTAACTGACAAAAGTTATAAAAAAAATATAAGGGCTGGTTACCTAAAATGGTAGGGTGCCACAAATATCTTATTCTTAACATCTCCTTCCATAGACTTTGCAATGTAAGTATCCCTTTGTTCAATGCTTTGAGCCAATGGAGAAATTTGAGTAGGACAAAGAAATTTGATCATGTCATTGACACCTTTGCAATGATTGTCAAATAAATATCTACAAGAAATATGAACATGTTTATACATTTGAAACAATTGACAAAAAATAATGAAAAACAAGATAATATTGCTACTAACCTGATATATAATAACATATGAGTAATTCCAACCTCTTTCCTATCAAGCCATCTTTGAATCTCCTCCTTCCCAATTTCAATCCCCGGATGGTCATAATGAAAAACTTCATCATGAAGTTTGATTTTCCGCAGCGCATTTCCACTAAAATCATCTAATATCCATTCATATTTTTCCAATGAACTCGGTTATGATTCAGCTTCACCCGGCCCAATGACAAATTCATAAGTAAGTGACTTTCCCTTGCTCTTTTCTTTCATTATTATATTCTTTTCAGGTTGTTCTAGATCCTTGTTAATTTAACAAAGAAAAAGAAAACTTTAGGAAATATATGAAAAATTAAGAAATGAGAATGCATTTATGTAAAAGATTTTGCACTTACCTCAATGGGAATCACAAGTGATTCAGGCCAAGCAATAAATTGTCCTATGGCCTCACTAATTGTACCAGCCTCTTCAGTAGGGCGAGGTACTACGACATCCCCTTTGATAGAGGTGACTACTTCAACTCTCACATAACCACTCTCTAATGGACGATTATGAAGTACTCTAAGACTTGAGGAAGAAGGATATAGTTTCCCTCGAGCTACCAAGTCAGTTTTTTGCATCATCAGGATTACCGAAGAGACGCCGAAATCTAGGCCGTATCGGAAAAGTACCAGAGCACCTTAGCAGGAGATCCATTCTCCTTGTATCTCGGTTCACCACAATCAGGATTTGGACAGCTTTGCAATGATTCATATTCCTTTATGTACAAGCAGCAATCATTTGGACAAGCATGTATCTTCTCATATTCCATCCCCACTGAGCAGAAAAGTTTTTTGGCCTCGTATGTACTACTAGGAAGACAATTGTCCACTGGAAGAATTTCTGTAAGTAGCTTAAGTAATGCTGAAAAACTCTTATCAGACCACCCATTATCGACTTTCAAATTATACAACTTCAGCACAGCTGTAATTTTCGAGAACTTGGAGCAAGCAACATATAAGGGCTTTTTTGCATCATTCACAAAATTCTCAAACATATCAGGACGGTCAATAAGAATCTGCTCAACATCACATATCATATCATCTATTCGATCATCTTCACAAATGTCAAAGTTCTGAAATTCCTGAGGGTTAGAACTAGCGGACTGAATTGGTGTTTTCTCCCCATGCCACATCCATACTTTATAGTCAATGTTAATGCCATCACAAATAAGATGCTCTCTAATAACACTAACCTTGTATCTCCTTGAAAAATCACAATCGTTACACGGACAAATAATTTTAGCAGGATCAACCCCATGATCAAGAGCAAATTTAATAAACAACTCAACCCCTTCAACATATTGAACTGAATTACGACTTGCTCTCATCCATGACTTATCCACCATTCTCTATAAGTTGAAAAAGATTAACAAAGTTTTAATTTATCTCCAAATACTAATCAGAACAAAGCAATTCTACTCTAGTGACTATTTTACTCCAACAAACGCATCAGCAAACGCATCAACAAAATCAGTAAAATCTGTGTGGCCATTGCTTTGCACAAAATCCCTAAATTGCCAAATCGACATCAACACAAGTAAAAAATCACAAGATTACATAGAGAGAAATACCTCGGCACGAGTGTGGAGCATACGGCGAACAAAACCCCAAATTGCTAGAAGAATAGTTTCGTATGAACCCTAAACAAGAAAAAATGAAATTAGTGAGGATGAACAAACAAACTAAGCAAAATTGAGAGTTGTACAACAATATCAAACTTCACAAAATTTAACAAAAATTTAGGCCTGAAATCCCCAAAATTTAACAACCCAGAAATTTACGGATTAAAATACCCAAAATTTCCCTGTTCACTATCATCTTCACGAATTTCACGAACTCACACACTAAAATTTCCCAGAATTTCACGAACTAACACACTAAAATACCCAAAATTTTACGGATTCTGCAAGGCCATTTCGCCTCTCCCTATTCACTATCATCTTCACGAACTCACTTAATTTAACAACCCACTCGAAAATCTCACACAGGAAAACAGGGAGAGGAAAAGAAAAGCTTACGGATTCTGCAAGTTGGTGGCGGCGTCGAAACAGAGAGCGGCAAAGTGGTGGCGGCGTCAATGTTGGTGGCGGCGTCGCATATCACAGGCGGGGACAACAATGGCAGCCACCCCCCGATCGATTTTAGGGTTTGGCCTAAAGTGCGCGCACTGGGAAGGAGGCTCTGTGAAGGAGACTCTGTGAAGTCGACAGAAGGAAGGAGATGGAAGGAAGGAGACGGAAGGAGGAGATGTGTAGTCCGGGAAGGAGGCTCGATCTGTGAAGTCGGAAATGGCCAAGGAAGGAGACGTGATGTGTAATCTGAAAGAAATGAAGAAGGAAGAAGACGCGCGCGATAGCTAGGGCTGTGTTAAGTCGGGGACCGGGCTGAACATGCTTTTACCACAAAATAGCCCGGATAAAATAGCCCGGATGTATTTTAACCAGATTATTTTAATGTGGGTTAATATAGAACACGACAAAATAGCCCGGATATTCCCAAATAAAACACGCCCGGGCTATTAAATTTTGACTCCTTTAAATAAAATCTGTTTTTAGCCCGGGCTTCCCTACAACAGTCCGGGCTAATATGTTATATTTCTTAAATAGCTCGACTTCTTCTGATGTATCAGGACTTTATATCACGGATATTTAGGATCCGGGCTAAATAATCACGGGCTAAAAAACATTTTTTGTAGTAGTGTACACATTTTCAAAAGACTAAATATGAACATTAGAAAACTAGATATGAACATTCGCATATAGCACATGAACTCTGGGTTTTTTCTATGATGCACAAAATATGGAAATAAACATGAACATTTTCAAAAGACTAAATATGAATCTTAACTGATTATATATGGCCATTCATACTTAAGACATGAACCCAATCATTCGTACAGTCTATTTATCGTCAAATAAACACTAGAATAATTTGAATCCGAGAAATCCCAAAGTTTGTGCAACAAATCAGATTCAATGTACCTGAACCATAAAAATACTACATCAATGCATTTTTCACCCACATTTGTTCATTACAAGTTTTTGATTTTTCAAATTGACTATGAACTCCAAAACACCTATACTCATACAAATTCAAGTTATTTCAAGCAAATCGCAAAATTAGAACCATTAAAAATAAAAAAAAACGAAGTAGTAGAAGACGAATTTCTACCTTGTTGTGCGTCGCTAATTGTCGAGCGGTCCATTGGTCTCCATATTGAAGCTTTTGGTGAAGCTTCAATAGAGATCTCGAAAGAGGAAGATGAAGGTGCAACAATGAAGGTTTGAGAGAGAGAAAAGGGAGAGTAAAAGAGAGATGTGCAAAAATCGAGGTCAGATAAAGTAAAAGTAAAAAAATGGTGTTTTTGGGAGAAGACTTGTCTTTTATCAAAATTTACAAAAATGTCATTTTTTTTGCTGAACAAGTCGCGCACCCTCCAATATTTTTTTCTTTCTTCTTTTGATCTCACCCGTCCATGATGCACATCTAACGGTCGTAGACACTACGCACTTTTTACATTAAAAAGCATTTGTACCTGAAACCACCTCTAAATATTATTAGAATTAGATAGGAACAACTAGGGCCGACCAAACTTGTTTGATTCCTACGTTTCTTCTTTTGCAAGTTTCTTATATTTTCTGTTTTTCTTATCTTTAGCATGAGATGGATTATTTCTTTTGCAAGACATTAGGGCACAAAATTAGGTTATAAATTCTTTTTATGTTTCATTAATAAAATTAGCTACTTTAGTTTATGAGGTCTTGTCAAGCACTAATTCAATTAACCTAAAAAGTACATCTTCTTGTCTAAGTAGTTGGGGTCTTGTCAAGCACTAATGAGTGCAACCCTAAAAAGTTCATCACGTTGAACTCGTGCAATTAACCTCAAAACAAAGTTGAATATTCCACAAATTAACGAGATTTCTTGTGCCATAATGTTGGTACAAGTTAGAAAAATGTGAGGTTTTGGTCAAGGCTACATAACGTTGGTCGTCTAAGGATCTAAGACAGGAGAGTCGTGGAAGTCTAGGAGGGTTCGAAGGAAGGTACTTGACTCAAAAGTATGTAATGTTCTACTGAAATTTGATAGACATCATTAAGTAATTCTATATGTGAGATGGTTGATGAAACCCATCTCAGGTAGAAACATATATATAATCCCTCAACCTAGAATTTTCACGTAAATTGAAAATCAAGTCTCTCAACTACCAAATTTATCCAGTCCGTTCTAATTGTAAGCAAAAAAATTTATAATTGATCATATGAGTAAACGATGAAAAAAGAGTCTTTAATTTGTACCATTAGCTTTGTGAAATATTGTACTACGTACAGGAACTTATGCTTTCTACTTTTGATTCAGAAATTTGATTCTTCGACTAAAGAACCATTAAATTTTGAATACTTTTACATTCAAAGCTTAATGAGCAAAGATTCTTATCCCCACTTTTGATCTCTTGGTTCTTTCTTTTTCCTCATTTTTCGTGGAGGAAAATAAAAGTAACGTGAACTTCAGATATTTCAGATAAGCTGATAGCGTACATGGCAGTTGTTGTATTTACAACTTGATTTTTGAAGTATTACAAAATAATCTCAAGTCTATCAACAAAATGTGCATTAACGTTAAAGCTTTTAAATCCACAATCGATCTCGCAATGAGATATAGAATGGGACGAATTTCAAGTTTCGACACTAGCTAAGTGCACCACCACTTATTTTTAAATAAGGGTAAGTCATGATCAAAAATATTAAGGCAATAATCCTCCTAATACCAAGTTGTAGAATCGAGTGTGTTAGTACAAGGAACGATAGAACTGTTCCTTGGTCAGCGGAGACAGAAAACATAGTAATAGTAACAACGTTCCTTAGAGAGGAAAATTCAATCAACCAACTAGTTGACTGAGAAAAACCTCTACCTCTAGGTTTCCCTAGTAGGATTTCAAATGTCTACTTGTGTTATTAATCCCGGAATTACAATCAAGCAAGTCTTATCTCAACCTAGTTCACTCCTAGATATCTAGACTTCTTGTGTAACGTTCCTAACAACACCTAGGACACCCAAAATCCTATCAAGTACTCAACTTACCAAAGCTTTATACTTGCAAGTGTTTCTTCTCTTTTCTTCTTCTTCTTCTCCGAATGCTCTAGCTCTTTGGAAATGCTAGCTGCAGTCGTGTGTCCAATGAAAGTCACAACTTCCCTTTCTTATAGTCTAAAATATCCTATTGATTTACCCTAGTTTTACTTAAGGAAATCAAATCAAATATTCGTAAACAATCTTTTTACAATCTTTTCTAACAACTAGATCTTCAACAAACTCATTCCTTGCGGCCCAAGTCGTTTCCAAAAGATCTCTTTCCAAAATTAGAAGATTCGGCAAATCGGCAAGGATAACAGCGCACGCCGTCTCATCGTTCCTTGGCGTTGTTCCCTTCCATTTTTCTTCTCACAAACGCGCGTCTCTTTTCTCCTGTTGACTTATGCGCGTTATTCCATTGTTGACTTATCTGTTCCTTGTACATTCTGTTTTGATTCTTCATATGATTTTCATCGTTCCTTTTCTTTCACTTCGTTCATGAAACTCATAGTCACAATAAAACCATCAAGTGTATTTGAGTTTATCATCATCAAAACTAGAGAAAACATCATCTTTCCAACAATTTCCCCCGTTTTGGTGATGACAAACTCCTTCAAAATGTGCACGTTCAACATAGTCACAATCAAGTAAGAAGTCAATCACATATAGTCAAGCATATTCAATGTTCAAAGTATTGACAAAGTTCCTCCTCATAGAGTAAATAGAAAGATTTACCTTCAAGTTGCGTCAAAATTTTCCTTAGCACTAGCTTCTGTTATCCACTCTTCATTGGGGTCATCTCACATTTTCCACACTTCTCCCTTTTGGCATCATCAAAAGATCATAGTACAAGCAGAAAGTATAAACTAATTCACAAGTCATGATAATGTAATTCATTCATTAAGCAGGAAAGCATTACAAAGCTAAGGAACTAAACAAGCAAAGTCAAAAGATAAGGGAAAACTACGCAAAAGACATAAAAGCATTAAAAAAACAAGAACAGAGGGAAAGACGGGCTAGATAGTGACAGGGAACACTCAAGTCTTAGAGACTTTAGCAGCTTCTTCATCTTTGTTCAAGAAATGATCCAAGAGCAGCTTCATCGTGATGTTCAACTGTTTGAGCTCAGCAAGAATCTGATGCTGTACTGAGCTACCCCTCGATGTTCCTTCGCCAGTAGCTTTCTTTGCGGTAACTGTGCCCATTTCCTTCGAAACACCCTTGAACTTCATTTTCTCCACAGTGGAGGAATCCAACTCACTACCTAGAGAAACTTCATTCTCTTCGCGGTACATCTCATCGCGAAGGAGCAACATCTTCACCAACCCAGGATACGCCAAAGAATAACACTTAGCTTTGCACCGTTCCATACGATACAAAATCACTCGAGGGAGATCAATCTTCTCCTTTCTCAGAAACCGATCAAGAAGGAACAGATCACACATCGTGATAGTGTTGTGTTTTTCCTGACGAGGTGCAACAACCCTAGAGATGATGTGGAACGCAATTCATTGAGCAAGCATCAACCGTTCAGTGTGCATTTCCCCAGTAGTTGAACCAAACAACCTTTGCATATGTAGCTTGTGCAGAGCTGTTGGTATCATCATTGTTGTTGGGGAGTCATTTGGGCTTGAAGTCTCTTGAGAAGTAGGATGGTGACTACCGGCATTAGCACCACCGTTCCCACCATTGGGATTACCTCGGGGAGGAGAGCCATCTCCTTCATCGTCAAAGTCCTCTTTATGCATTCTTGGGTAACTGTCAACAGGGAACGTTGTCTCCAATTCACTACTTGTACCTTTGAAGTTCTCATCAAAGACAACGTGGATGGTTTCCTCAATTTTGCGGGTGCTCTTGTTGTAAACCCTGTAAGCCTTGCTTGCCTTGGCATAGCCCAAAAAGATTCCTTCATCACCTTGTGGGTCAAACTTTCTCAAGTTATCCTTCCCATTATTGTGAATGAAACACCTGCATCCAAAAGCACGCGAGTGGAAAATATTGGGCTTGTGATCCCTTATTAGTTCATAAGCAGTTTTATTCAATAAAGGATGCAACATGTCACGATTAAGGATATAGCATGCAGTGTTGATAGCTTCAGCCCAGAAAATCCTTGGAAGATTGCTTGCAATGAGAAGAGTTCTAGCCATGTCTTCCAGAGTTTGGATCTTCTGTTCCACAACTCCATTCTGCTGTGGTGTCCTAGGTGCGGAGAAATCATGCAAAACTCCACGTTCCTCACAGAAATTGAGAAACATAGAATTCTCAAACTCCATTCCATGGTCGGACCTTATTGCTTTCAGCTTCTTACCCAAACTAGTTTCCACCTTCTTGATGAACGTCTCGAAAGCGGGGAAGACTTCATCCTTTGAAGAAAGAAAAATTGTCCAAGTAAATCTAGAATAATCATCGACAATTACGAAAACATACATGTTCCCTGCATGACTTCTTATCCTCATGGGACCACAGAGATCCATATGGATCAGTTCCAGAGGATGAGAGGTAGTAACATCAGGTTTCAGTTTGAATGAGGAACGGGTATGTTTCCTTTTCACACATGCATCACAGACGCCATGGAACTATGCTCTAACATTAATAAGTCCACGAACAAGTTCCTTTGCATGAAGTTTGTGAATCAGTCGAAGATTTGCATGTCCAAGCCTTCTATGCCACAGTTCCGTCTCATCAGCTATACACGCAAAGCATAGAACTTCCTTTGGCTTGAAATCTTTGTCAACAATGTAGACATCCTTGAATTTGACTCCTCTAAGAATGATGTTCTTGGTTTCACGATCCTTGACATAGCAGTCTTGAGAAGTAAAGATAGTCTTGTTGTTCCCTTGATCGCATAGTTGTGCAACACTCAACAAACTGAAACCAAGTTCATGAACTAAACTTACATCTCTTACCGTTATGCTTGAGTTTAGTTTTGTATCGCCTGTTCCTATGATTTCTCTGCATCTCTTGTCTCCAAGGGCTACACTCCCTCTGGAGTGTTTGTGAAGTGAGGTGAGTTGATCTTCTTTTCCGGTCATGTGGCATGAACAAGAACTATCAATGTACCACTTCTCTTTCCCCTTCACTTCAACCTGCACAGAAAAAGTTAAGGTTTGGCGACCCATGCAAGCATAGCCTTACCTGGTCGAGACACATAGTGCAATTGTTCCCTAGGAATAGCATGATCAATGACAACATTTTTCTTCATAGATTTAGCATGATTATGATTATGCACATATGAATCATCATAGAAGTCATTCAAACTCACATTGTTACTCCTATTGTTCCTTCTCTTTGTGTGCTCTTCGGAGAACTTTCTTTTCTTTTCACAATCTCTTTGAAAATGTTTGTTGTTCCCACAATACCAACACAGCTTGAATTGATCCATTTGGACATACTTCATGTTTGGCACAACACTCTTGCGTTGTTTGGTACGCTCTGGGCAAGGAACATTGGATTGCTTTCCTTGGGGTTGCTTGACGAAATTTTTGTGAGCCAGATGTCCAATATACCATGTCTGGTTCTCATTCAACCCACTCTCAAGAACTTTCACACGTTCCTCAAGATTACGATTCTTCTCTCTGGCATCCTGCAGTTCTCTATCTCTAGCTTCACGCAATTCAAGGATAGATGGATCATCTTCTGTTTATTTAGATCTAGTGTACCCAATTCCATATCTAGCCTCGACAAACTGTATGTCTTCTGTTTCAGCTTTCTGTTCCATCATTATGGAGTGGATCTTGTGAACATAGGCTTTCACTTCGGACATCTGCACTTCAAGCTTAGTTTGACCAACTACAACACTTGCATCAGTATTGTTAGAGACCTCATTCATTAACATAGAGACCTTTTTATTTCTTAACCTTTCAAGTTCCTCATGATTAGCATCACATGAAGAACAAGGAACAATTGAGCTACTAGCAGTTTTAGATATATCTTCTTTTAAACTACTGCATTCATCTTCTGAATTAGCTAGTTCCTCTTGTGTTTTCAATTTTTCAGCAAACATTTCCTTGATGAGAGCAATCAAAGATTTCTTATAATAATTCATGAGAGAAGTCAGAAAGGTTTCAGGATCTACCTCAGGTTCCTCAGAAGGAACGGTTGAGTCGCTAAGAGCCATGGCACACATCTCACCACCCCAAGTTTCAGGGTCTTCACCATCCGAATCATTCTCATCGCCCCAGATAGCAACGAAAGCCTTCTTGTCATTGTTCCCAGAATTGTTTCCATGTTTTTTTTTCCTTAGAGCATGAGCTAGCATAATGACCCTTCTCCGTTATAGTTGTAACATGTGATGTCTTTGATGTCGCGATTTTCACCATTGTTCCCTCCGTTCCTATTTCTTCCTTTCATGTAGAGGGAACGCATAGCTCTAGTGAGTAAACCAGTCTCTGGATCATCGGCGATGTCACCATCATCTTGATCATTTTCAATCATGTTCACTACCTTTTCAACCATCAAAGCAATTCCCTTGCCTTTGTCTATCATTCTCCCAACCTTTTCTTCATTGTCATACTTATGAATCTTGCCAAAACCTCATGGAACGTCAGCTTGATAGTGTTGGGGTTCTCCTTCAAGATAGCCTTGGTCATCACATGACAATGAGGAAGGCCATCAATGATGATGAGGATATTTTCATCAGGAAGGATCTCTTTGTCAAAGATAGATTGAGCGGTCAGGTTAGCAGTAATCGCCTCAAATCTAGCCTGGTAAGCACTCACTTCTTCATTGTAAGCCATCCTGAAATTGTAGAAGTCCTTCTTGGTTGTGAAACGATCAATTTCACGGAGATCCTTGCTTCCCATGTACATCTGTTCTAGGGCAAGCCACTTAGCATTGGCAGACTCACAAGATTGAAGTTTTTGGACATCCTGTTGATTGAGAGCATTGTTGATGAGCATAGCCGCCTTGTAGTTCTTTTCCATGATTTGGAGATCTTCTTGATCCCATTTCTTCATCTTCTTCTTTTTCTCAAGATCGGCAATCTCAAGATCTCCAAGGGAGATGATCAACCAGCATTGAAAGTCATGACTTTGGACCCACTTAATGAAGAGAGTCTTCCAGTGTTGATATTGACCAACGAGCAAAAAGGGAGGCCTCAAAGAGTTCAATCCAACTTCAACAGTAGTAGTAGTCATTGTTACCTGAAAATCTGTAAATAACACACAATCTAGAACAAACCTGCTCTAATACCAATTGTAGAATCGAATGTGTGTACAAGGAACGATTGAATTGTTCCTTGGGCAGCGGAATATAAAGACAGAAAATAGAGTAACAGTAACAATGTTCCTTAGAGAGGAAAACTCAATCAACCAACTAGTTGACTGAGAAAAACCTCTACCTCTAGGTTTCCCTAGTAGGATTTCAAATGTCAACTTGTGTTATTAATCCCGGAATTACAATCAAGCAAGTCTCATCTCAACCTAGTTCACTCCTAGATATCTAGACTTCTTGTGTAACATTCCTTGGCGCTATTCTCTTCCATTTTCCTTCTCATAAACGCGCGTCTCTTTTCTCCTGTTGACTTATGCGCGTTGTTCCATTGTTGACTTCTCTATTCTTTGTACATTTTGTTTTGATTCTTCATATGATTTTCATCGTTCCTTTTCTTTCACTTCGTTCATGAAACTCATAGTCACAATAAAACCATCAAGTGTATTTGAGTTTATCATCATCAAAACTAGGGGTGCGCAAACGAATATATTCGATCCGGTCCGGCCCGATATGTCGGAACCCGGTAAAAAATATTCACAAAACCCCTATCCGTATCCGGTCCGTTTCGGACCGGATATTCGGAAAATATTATCCGGATCGGATCGGATAATCGACTCGGATATCCAAATTATCCGGTTACTAGAAAACCTATTAAAAATTAAATAAAAATCGTTACTTCTTCTAATTCAATCAAAACTAACAATCCGCAAAGTGCAAACTAAATGTCAAACATCAATACCATTTGCAAGTCCTTGTAATTTTTTCAAACAATTAAACTTGTCAACCTTTTCAAATTGGGAACCATAAACGTATATATTATATAACAAGAGTAATTTTCAAGTACATATAAAGTTGTAACTTTAACTTATATAATCAAAATTCAATTCAATAATAAACAATCAGTCTTGACAAAAAAACATATTTGCTTTGTTTAGTGAGGCGACAATTAGTACATAAATTATTGATTTAGGGTTTTATTTTTATAAGAATAATAATCAAGGTTTTTTTTATTAAAAGGGATAAAATAAGGAATGTTGTATTGGAGAATTGAAATGGGTTTAATTACTTAAAAATATACAAGCACCATTTTGAGATCATCTAAACTAATTAAACATTATATATTAGTTATAAAAACATATATATATTATATATAAATAGTACCAGATTCCCAGATATCCGGTAAGCAAAATATCCTGATCCGTATCTGGTCCAAGTATCCGGAAAAATCACCCGGATCGGATTTGGATAAAAACTAAATGGATATTTTCAGATACAAACTTTTAGGGTTCGGATTGGAGGGTTATTGAATCGGGTCGCCGGATCAGAGATTTTTGCTCATCCCTAATCAAAACTAGAGGGAACATCATCATTCTAATACAAGTTATAAAGAAACAGCTAAACCTCGCAAGGTAATTAGTGTTCCTATAAATACTCGTGCTAACTAAGCATATAAATCAACACCAATGCACAACAATCCACACCAAAGTTCATCTAGCACCCTATTATAATAATAATATATATATATATATAAGAGTCGTTGCTAGCAATTATACAACATAATAATAAGGTTCTTTATTCACATCAACTTAGCACACAAGTTCCCAAACAAAAATTAAGAATATTTATCCCAACTTAATTAAGACAATAGATTAATTGTGAATTAAGTAAAATATGGAATAAATTGCAAGAGTGAACCGCCACTTGCCTCAGATTAAGATATCGATTGAACGGCGTAACGTTGTTCGGAAGAAAGTTGATTTGAACCAATGAACTGGATTCTTGATTCCTTTCCGTCCCAATAGCGATTCTGAGACATACCCAATTCAAAAAAAATAAATTATAATAAGATAATTTATTTATAATTGGAAATTGAACCTTACTAGTATCAGTTTCTAATTGGATTGATTTAAGTCCAAATAAATCAATTGTTGGATAATGTTATGATTAATTCCTTTATTCATAAATCAACAACCTAATTAAAATAAATTGACCAAAAATAATTTATTTTAACCCTTATTTATAAACATAATTATTTATGAACTATATATGCATATTTTATAATTTAGTTACCTCATTAACTTAAATAGGTAATTTTAAAACCTTAGATAATATTAACCCAAATTAAATTAAATAAATTAATATTCCTAATTATATATTTTACCCACTTAATTATTTAATTACCCTAATTAATTCTTAAATTAACCTTATTAATAAAATACCCGAAATTGATACAAATGGCAAAAATTAACAAATTGCCATCGTCATCAACCTCCCGCCCAGGTACTGTTCACGCGCGCAAGGAGTGGCTCGGCGGCGCGTCTCCGGGTGCGGGGTCAAAGGGCTTTCGAAGAGTACATAAGGGCGAAGCTAGTGGTATAGACAATTGCAAGAACAAAGCTCCAACATGCTCGATTTTTTCAGAGGAACAACGGGTATCAGAAATTAGGGTTCTTGGATTGTGGATTGAAATTGGATGTGTTGGAAGCTCGATAAAAGGCCTATAAATAGGGCTTTTGAAGCCTTCAATGCCCTCGACAAGATCTCGTGATCCTATCCTCTCATTTCAATCTGATGTAATCGAATTTGGAGAATTGAAGTCGGCTTAGACGAACGACGCGTTTTGATTGTCGGAAAAATCCCGTCAAATTCGCCTCTTTTAATGTCGATTGATCGAGGAATTGAATGCATAAGATTGTCCTCTTAATTTCCAAGTGTTCAATTTGGCCAATCGGGTTCAAAATCGAGCCAAATCCGCCATTGACAAGAGCTTGAAGCTCGCGGCCATGGCAGCTGGAGGTTGAAGAAGTCGCTTTTGGGTATTTACGGTCGCCCCCTATTTGCACATTTTGCCCAACTTTTGAAGTTGTGGCAAAAGTGCCCTTATTTCACTTTTAAAAAATTCTAAAAATTACCCAAACTTATTTATTTTACTATTCTAAGTTTATAATATTATTTTAACTCAAAATTAAAATGTGGGAAAAAATCAACTTAGGCTAAAAGTAAGTTTAAGTCACATCTCTTTATAAAATTAACCATATTTAAATCTTGATTAACACTTTGTTAATCTTAACTCAAATAATCTTGATTAAATTTCATAAGTTTATTTAGGTTATAATTAACATAAGATTAATCATAATTTAGATCATTCATAACTTAAAGAAATAACATTCTTTAGGATACTTATTATTTTATCCCTTCATGGATAAACATAATAAATCATATAACCTTTATTATTATATTTAAATTTTAAAAACTATATTCATTGTTATACTTATTTATTTATTCTACACCATACTATTATAGCCCTTAGATAATTGTACAAAATTATCTTGAACTAACTTTTGAACTTAAGCTAATGAAAATTTAAATTATTCCTCTAAAAGAAATAAAATAAATTTCATAACTTTTATTATTATAAAAAAAATATATATGAATTATATTAATGCCCTTGTGATAAAATGAGAGTTATTACAATTTTAACATTCATTTGAAACAGCTTGAATCCCTTGTGAGAAGCATAAGCAATGAGTAGTCTTATAGCTTCAAGTCTAGCTACTAGAGCATAAGTTTCATCATAATCAATTCTCTCTTGTTGATTGTAACCTTGAGCAACCAATCGAGCTTTGTTTCTTGTGACGGCTCTAGTATCATCCAACTTTTTTATGAAAATCCACTTAGTTCCTATGATGGTTTTGTCCTTTGGACAAGGAACAAGCCTCCATACTTGATTTATTTCAAATTGATTCAATTTCTCTTGCATAGCTTGAATCCAGTCAGGATCCTAAGAGCTTTATTAATGTTCTTTGGTTCTAAAAGAGACAGAAAGACATTTAAAGCACAAAAGTTATTTACAGAGGAATGAGTGAGAGTACCTTTGTGAAAAGGAGTACTAATGATTTGATCAATTGGATGATCCTTTTTCTGGTGGTAGTTTTTTGTTTGGATTGTAAAGACATCAACCATATTATTAGAAGAATCTTCATCTTCTAAATCAGGAGCAACATCTGTTGTTTCCTCTGCAGGGATCGTTGCACTTGATGAAGCAGGATCAGAGGAGGTAATTTCAGGATGTGTAACAACATCGAGATCAATGGGAACTAGAGAGTTGCTGGTAGGAGAGGAAGTTCTCATGATGTCTTCTGATGAAACATGATTTCCATCAAAAGAAGGAGACGATGAAGTATCTAGAGAACTGGGAGAATTTGAACCATGAATGGAGGGAACTCGATAACTTTTGGAAGCAGATGAGAAGTCATCATTGGAGTCCACATAAATTATGTGAAATTCTTCATTTGCAGAAGCTAGAGTTCCCTGCACATACTTAAAAGGCTTATTTTCATTGAAAACAACATGAATACTTTCTTCTACCTTTTTGGCCCGTTTGTTGAAGACTTTGTAAGCTTTGCTATTTGTAGCTTAGCCAATAAAGATTCCTTCATCACTTCTTGGATCAAATTCCCAAGACCGTCCTTTCCGTTATTGTGAACAAAACATTGATAGCCAAAGATCCTCAAATGAGAAATGTTGGGAACTCGACCTTTGAGAAGCGCGTATGTTGTTTTCTCCAAGATAGGATGAAGCATTACCCTATTGAGAATATAGCTTGCATTGTTTACGGCTTCGGCCTAGAAGTGTTGAGGAAGATCACTTGATATCAGCATTGTTCTGGTCATATCTTCCAAAGTCATGTTTTTTCGTTCTACTACTCCATTTTGTTGAGGAGTATGTGCAGTAGAGAAGTTATGAGAAATCTATTTATCTCTGCAAGAGGTTAGAAACTTTGTATTTTCGAATTCGGTACCATGGTTTGATTGTATAGCAAGAATAGATAGACCTAGGGATTTTTCAAGGATGGGAAATAAGAACATAAAATTTTCAAATACTTTATCTTTAGATTTAATAAATAAAGACCAAGTGATGCGTGAAAAATCACCAACAATGACAAGGATATACTTGTTGCCTCCTAGACTTTGTGTTCGCATGGGACCACAAACGTCCATATGAAGAAGTTCCATGGGCTTAAAAGCACTTACCATTGATTTGGATTTGAATGAGCTTCTAACTTGTTTCCCTTTAATGTAGTCTAAAAAAACTTCTTCATTTTCAGCATTTATCTTAGGAAGGCCTCGAACCAATTCCTTTCTCTGAAGTTTGTGATCAACTGAATGCTAGCATGACCTAGCCTTTGGTGCCAGAGATTCGTCTGATCAACAATAGGCGAGAGGCACATTCTTTCCTCAGGGACAAAGTTAGTATCCACAAGATAAACATTATTGAAGCGCTTTCCTTTGAGAACCAGCTTGTTTAAAGATTGATCTTTTACCAAACATTCCTTTGAAGTAAAGCTCACGATGTTGTTACCTTGATCACACAGCTGTGACACACTGATTAAGTCATAACCCAAATTTTCAACAAGGTTAACATCACTTACCTTGATGTGCTCAGTAAGATTGACTTGACCAACTCCGCAGATTGCACATTTTCTTTTATCACCGAAGGAAAATTTTCCCCTGTTGTATTTTTGAAGCGAGAACATTTTCTTCTTGTCTCCAGTCATATGGAACGAGCAACCACTGTCTATGTACCATCTCTTATCATTTCTCGCTTCAATAAGCAAAAGGGAACTTAGATTTACGAACCCATGCAAGCTTGGCTTTTCTAGGTAAGTTAGTTTTATAGTTCCTATTGTCCTGCAAGTTAGAGATGTAATAGCTAGGGTCATTAATGTCAACAACTAAGTTCCTTTTCCTCTGATTTTCCTTTTCTAGCATTTTTCTTTTGTTGCAATCATTCACTTAATGTCCATTCTTACCACAATGCTAGCAAACACAATTATATAAAACATGACCATATTTTCCTCTACTAGGACGAAAAGGTTTTTCCTATTTCCTTTGCTTGAAGTCAATTCTCTTACCAGATCTTTGTTGAGCTTGATTGACATACATGTTGTGAGCATTTTGGCCATCAAACCATTGCTTTCTGCTAGAAGGATCATGTTCAAGAACCTTAACCTTTTCGTCAAGAAACTTGTTATTATCACGACAAGAGTGAAGAGCTTTATCAAGGATGTCATTTTTCTCAGCTAGTTCCCTAGTCAGTTTTTCTTTAGCAGAAGAGCAGTTATCATCAGAGTCCTCATTACCATAACCAATGCCATATTGAGATTTAACAAACACAATTTGATTGAAAAAAAAATCATTAATAGAAGTAGTCAAGACATCAAGTTTATCCATAATCTCAACAAGCAAATTATTTTCAGGAGAAAGGGAACTTTGACTATTCTTAACATGCTCAAGTTCCTTTTGAGGAGATTCACAATTCATGCAAGCACTAGTGGATTTAGAAAGAAGTTTCTCATCATATTCAAGTTTCTTACTCCACACAACATTTTCAGAATTTAAGGAAGAAATTTCTTCTTCATATTCTCCTATTTTGTCCTGAAGGGAACTATTCTCAGTGCCAGGTTGATTAACCAGTTTTATCAAGTGTTTTATTTATCATATTTATGAAAAGAATTAAGAAACTCAGTTTTGGTTACCTCGGATTCTTTAGCTTCTTCTGCTTCTTGCTTGGCCATCAAGCATTGGCCTCCAGATGAATCTTCAAAGTCTAGTTCCTCCTCGGATTCCTCTTCATTTCCCTAAGTAGCAAAAATGGTCTTTTTCTTTTGAGGTTTCTCATCATCTTTTGGTTCATTTGGACAATTCTTAGCCATGTATCCCTTCTCGTTACATTGATAGCATGTGTAGAAGTTCCTCATGTGTCCCTTCTCATCATCTTTTGGTTCATTTGGACAATTCTTAGAAAAAGGTTTGTGAAATTTTCCTTTGGAGTAGAAGTTCCTCATGGTTTTGGTGAGGAGAGAAGTGAATTCATCATCATCCTCTTCATCGAAGTCTTCTTCCTTTTGGACTCCGTTGAGGACTTTAGTGATCTTTAGAGCAATTCCCTTATCAGTTTTGTCTTTAGAATTAGCGATATCCTCATCTTCTTGAATCTACAACTTTCCGATGTCTAGCTCTAAGGGAAGCTTTTGAATTTTTGGAGTTTGTTGCATGATCCTCTTTGTGAAAGTGAATTTTGAATTTAGACCTTTGATGATGACAAGAGATTTTGACCACTCTTCCAGAGTAACATCACAGGCTACAAGTTTGTTAGTCAATTTCCTAAATCTAGCATAATATTTATAAATTGTTTCATTTCAACAATTGAAAGGAATGAAATTCTCCCTGAAGAGCAAATTTTCTGTTGTTTTTCAAATCAACACTTCTTTCATTCATGTATTTTAGGGCTTTCCAAATGCCCTTAGCATCCTTAATGCTCACCACTTTATCCTAGTCTTCTCTGGATAGAGCATTGAGGATAAATTGTCGAGCTTTGGCATTTTTCTCCATGAGGGCATAGTGCTCATGTATCCATTCTTCTTCGGCCATTATCTCATTGACATGAGCATTCCTATTTTCAACGATACGCCAACACTGATTATCATTAGTTTTAATGTAGCCTTCCATGGAATTCTTCCACCATTGACCTTTACTTTTACCATATATTTTATGAGTAACTATACACACTCTTCCTCCCCCTCCCTCTTTTTGGTTGTTTTTATTTCAATATCAAAAGTGTTAGAATATAAGTTTGGTGATCGATTGAATAGTATATAAGTTTGGTAATAGAATTATTCTTTCTAATGTCTATTGATTTTAGAATAGAATTTCACCTGATTTAAGTGTTGAATTTATGTACGTATGTATACTCGTACTTACACAACTTTCACTCTACCGATCCACTCAGTTTTAACGCAATGACAAACAAAAGTGTAACATAACATTGAAAGTGATAACAATTGTCAGTCTGCTGATAACAATTGTCAGTAGAAGGATTTCTTTTTGTCAGGAAGAAAGAATAGACAGAGAAAGAAATTGGGCTGAATACTGCTTGATTCTTATTAAGAATTGAACAGCCTTTTATAGGCGATTATATGAACTGATCTAACCTTAATTTAGGACCCATTACAACCACTAACAGCACTAACATACTGCTACAATATTTTCTCTAAACTAACAGCCCATAACTTCCTAAAATTCAGCAACTGATAAATCGAATTAGGAAATATCAAATAATTAAGGAAATATAAAATAATCAGGAAATATCTAACAAATCCTCCCTTAAACTGAAGTTTGCTAACATCAGTTTAATACTTTGATACTGCAAATACCAAGTAGCTTCTTGAGCTTTATGAAAGACTCCTTCTTGAGTGGTTTGGTGAATATATCAGCTACTTGTTCTTCACTTCGACAAAAGATGAGATCAATTATTCCATCCTTGCTAAGATCCCTCAAGAAGTAAACTCTCACATCAATATGCTTACTTCTACCATGCATAACTGGATTCTTTGACAACTTGATTGCTGAACTGTTGTCACAGTAAATTTCAGTTGGTTCTGGCTGCTTGAAATTCAACTCTTCAAGAACTTTCCTCAGCCACATGGCCTGACATGCACTAGCTGTTGCTGCAACAAACTTTGCTTCCGTGCTTGACAAAGTGACAATAGGTTGCTTCTTTGACATCCAAGAAATAGCAGTTGTACCAAGCATAAACACATACCTGAAAGTGCTTTTCCTATCATCTTGATCTCCTGCATAATCACTATCAGTAAATCCTAACAAATTTGTCAGGTCACTTGTCTTGTAGTTCAGGCCAAAATCCTTGGTTCCTTGCAAGTACCGGAGGACTCTTTTAGCAACCAACAAATGCATTTCTGTAGGATTCTCCATATACCTACTGATTAAGCTAACAGCATACATAATATCCGGTCTTGTGGCAGTCAAATACATCAAACTTCCCACAATTTTCTTGTAGAGTGTGCTGTCTACCTTCTTCCCTTCATGATCTTTGTGTAGCTTGAACCCATACTCAACTGGAGTATTAACAGAATTGCAATCCTGCATCTAAAACCTTTTCAGAATATCTCCAACATACTTCTTTTGGGACATAAAAATTCCATCACCTGATTGTACTACTTCTATGCCAAGAAAGTAGTGCATCATACCAAGATCTGACATTTCAAACTCATTCATCATAGACTTCTTGAACTCCTTAAACATGACATCACAATTTCCAGTAAATAGCAAATCATCTACGTACAAGCAGACAATGAGCATTTTCCCCTTATCTCCACTCTTAACAAAGAGTGTATGCTTATAAGGACACTTTATGAAACCTTCTTTCAAGAAATAGCCTTCAATGCGACTATACCATGCCCTTGGAGCTTGCTTTAGCCCATAAAGAGCTTTTTTCAACCTGTAAACTTTATGCTCATTTTTAGATTTAACATAACCAGGTGGTTGATCAACAAATACCTGTTCATCCAGGTTTCCATGTAAGAAAGCTGATTTGACATCAAGCTGGAAAATTGGCCAAGAATTCTGAGCAGCCAATGCAACCACCAATCTGATTGTGTCATGCCTTGCCACCGGGGAAAATACTTCTATATAGTCAACCCCATACTCTTGTTTGTATCCCTTTGCTACCAAGCGAGCTTTGTACTTGTCAACTTCTCCATTCTCTTTCAGCTTTGTCTTGAAGACCCACTTCACACCAATGGTCTTGTGACCTTGATAACAACAATTTGTCGTGCTAATTACTGCTATGCAAGTAATCCAAACAAACCTAATACGTAGTCCTAAGTAAGTAAGGGTCGAGTCCACAGGGAGACAAATTCTATCTTTATGTATAATTTCTATGTCAATCTTTAAGTAGCCAGAGGGGGGTTTTGTGTGTTTTAGAAGATCTAAGCATGCAAAGGCAAACAAACTAAAGATTATGAATTCAGTAATTGGGGAAAGAGCTCAGTCAAACAAAATATCCACTATTCGTATGACAAGTTGATCATAGATAATCATTCAATATCTCATGCAATGGAAATTCCTATTCCTTTTCTAAAGTAACTACAAGCACAACCAGATACTTATAGCACTAACTAGTTAAACAACCATGAAACCATCAAGATTCAGTTTAACATTAGCATTAAGCCTAGGAATATAATTAGGATACAATCTAGCATAAAACAACCAGCTTTTATCCTAGAATGTAAATCAATTCTCTTCTACATAAGATTAGCACAACCAGATACTAGCACGATGCAGTTGCTACTACGAAATAGATATGCTCAACCAGTAACAATCTAATTCTAGCAATCAATCAATAGAAACAATAACTAGTTGCGCAGGCTAGAAACTGTCAATATTAATCATAAGCAATTCAAGCAAGAGAAAAGATAATTTCCATGCGATAGATAAGGAATGAAAATCTCACAACTTTATCAACACGAAAGCTTTAATTGTCTGACTAAGCAAAAGTGGCTTAGTTCTTCATAGCAAAGTATGCAGAATAGATCAAAAGATGAAAGTAGGGTTCGAGAGGAAAACAATCCTTCCCTCTAACCTTAAATACTAAAGATAATAAGTCTCTAAAAATAATCCAAAATGAAATTACATAAAAATACTTAATAATAATAAAATAAGTAAATAAGGAAATTAAACTCGGATTCACTTCCAACGGCGGCGGCGGTCGCCGTAAACCTGGCGGCGGTCGCCGTAAACCTGGCGGCGGTCGCCGCCAGAACACTTGCTGAGATCTTCTTTGGTTCAGATCCAGAAAAGTCCTAAAATGCCTCCAAGTGACGTCTTCAATGTCTCCACTCCAAAGCTGCAGAAAGACTCCAATGCTCCCTAAAACACCACTAAACACATGCTAAAACTCCGTCTATACACACAACATAATCGTGTGTATCAAACTCCCCCATACTTGAATCTCTACTCGTCTCGAGTGGATAGAAAACTACCACTCATCATCAATAAAATCCCTAGATCATCAACATGCACAAGAGCTCACAACAAAGAGAAATAGCACCTACATGTAAGCTCAACATCCTCCTAACCATCCACATAAAATCTACTCATCAATCAGCAACACACAACACCAACACAATGCAGTAACCAACAAAAACATCAATCTAATCCTCAACTCCAAGCAAACACGCCATCCAAGTCCAACATCATCAAAAATCATCAAAGAGAATGAAACAACACCAAAATTACTACAGCTTATTCCTCCAAGTGAAAACCTACCCAAAACACTCCTATACTCCACTTCTTATGTCTCCTGCGCCGGTAAATTGATAGTCCTAAAACACTAATCTTTTTTTTCTTTCTCATTTTGCTTAGGCGCATTTTCAGGTTTTCACCTAACACTCTCTTTTCATTTTTCAAATTGGACTCACCATCTCACATCACTCTGAATCTACTGTTGCCATGGCCTAATGCCATCCAGATTACCTGCTTTTTGCATGAACCGCCCTTTCGGGTTTTCAGTCCATCCCAGGATTTTTATTGCTTTTTCATTCTCTTTTGGCTTTTTTTTTAATAAGGAAAGTCGATTTATACCTGAGAAATGGCGGCGATCGCCGCAATTAAGCGGCGATCGCTGCCATTTGTGCGAACTTTACGAAGCTGGTGGGGCCAAAACGGCGGGTGCCGTTTCGTGGCGGCGGTCGCTGCCACAATGTTTTCTGAAAATTCTTCTGAAAAAGGCAGCGATTGGCGTATTTAAACGGCGGTCGCCACCATTTACTTTGGGCTCTTCGAAGCCAGCTTGCTAAAACGGCGGTCGCCGTAAGAACAGCGGCGGGCGCCGCCCTTGTGTTCGTCCTTTTCACACTTCCTGCAGGTCAGTTTGACACAGAACTGCAAAAACTATAATAAAATCAATTGAAATTAACTAAGGGAATAAAATTAAACTACCTAACATCGGGTTGCCTCCCGAGAAGCGCCTTGGTTACCATCATGGCTCGACGTCATGCTAGCTCATTCTGTCTCAGCTTCAGGCTTCTTCAGGAACGCCTCTTCAATGTTATCCTTGGTGAATCCCTCATGGTACTTCTTCACTCTTTGCCCATTCACCTTGAACACTGTATGTGTTGCATCATCATATAGCTCTATGGCACCATGTGGGAATACTTGGGAAACTATGTAAGGACTTGCCCAACGCGATCTCAGCTTGGCTGGGAAAAGTCTAAGGCGTGACTGAAATAAGAGGACTTTGTCACCAATCTTGAAGTCCTTCCTCAATATGTTTCTGTCATGCCATGCCTTAGTCCTTTCCTTATAGTGAATGGCATTGTCATAAGCCTCGATCCTTGCTTCATCCAGCTCTTGCAACTGCAGCTTACGAAGCTCTCCAGCCTCATCAAGTCTCAAGCTGCAATTCTTGACAGTCCAATATGCCGTGTTCTCTAGCTCAACTGGAAGGTGACAAGCCTTACCAAACACCAACCTAAAGGGTGACATTCCAATCGGTGTTTTGTAAGCTGTCCTATATGCCCATAGTGCATCATCAAGCCTTAAACTCTAGTCTTTTCTATTGGGAGACACTGTCTTTTCCAAGATGGATTTTATCTCCCTATTTGACACTTCAGCTTGACCATTTGTTTGGGGATGATATGCAGTAGAAACTCTCTGCGTGACATGGTATTTCTTCAATAGCGCAGTGATTGTCCTATTGCAGAAGTGAGTTCCTCTATCACTTATGAGAGCTTTTGTGATCCCAAACCTGGTAAATATATTTGACTTCAAGAAATCTGCCACCGCTTTAGAGTCATCAGTTCTGGTGGCCTTCGCTTCCACCCATTTGGAAACGTAGTCCACCGCAAGCAAAATATATATATTACCGTACGAGGATGGAAATGGTCCCATGAAGTCAATGCCCCAAACATCGAAGATTTCACAAAAAATCAAACCAGTTTGTGGCATCTCATCCCTACTAGACATGTTTCCAACTCTTTGGCACCTGTCGCAAGATTTACAATGGCTATGCGCATCCTTGAAGATGGAAGGCCACCAAAATCCTGCGTCAAGTACCTTTATTGCGGTTCGCTGAACCCCAAAATGCCCACCACATGCTTCCGAATGACAAAAAGTAAGGAGAGAATTTACCTCATTTTCTGGGATGCACCGACGAATTACCTGATCAGAGCAATGCTTCCATAGGTACGGGTCGTCCCAGACAAAGAATATGGTTGAACTGCATAGCCTGTCCCTTTGAGCCTTGTTGAAAGGTGGAGGTAATTCACCCGTGGTGAGAAAATTCACCAAATCAGCATACCATGGCTCTACAGTAGTTAGCATGAATAGAGACTCATTAGGAAAACTTGTCTGAATCTGAGTCTGTGGGGTGCCATCTTCATGGACAATTCTGCTGAGATGATCAGCAACAAGATTCTCAGCCCCCCTCTTATCCTTGATCTCTACAAGGATAAGAGGGGCATGATCTGTAATAGAATCCACCGAATCAGCCTCGGCTTAGCTTCTTTCTTTGTCAGCAGGTAGCGTAGAGCAGCATGATCTGTATAGACAATGACCTTTGTACCAAGGAGGTACTGCCTGAATTTCTCAAGAGCAAACACTACAACAAGCATCTCCTTCTCTGTAGTGGAGTAATTTCTTTGTGCACCATTTAGTGTCATGGATGCATACTGGATTACATAAGAAGCTCTTGCTTCCTTTTGGCCTAGCACAGCCCCCACATCATAGTCACTGGCATCGCACATGATCTCAAAGGGCTTAGACCAATCAGGAGCCTGGATTATCGGGGCACTTGTCAGGCGAGCCTTCAAGTCATCAAAGGCAGCTTGACACTCTGCTGTAAACTCAAAACCAACTTCCTTCTTCAGCAGTTCGCATAGAGGTGATGAGATCTTTGAAAAGTCTTTAATAAACCTGCGATAAAAACCTACATGGCCTAGAAAAGAGCGAACTTCGCGAACATTAGTAGGATAGGGCAAAGACTGAATTACTTCAATCTTCGCCTTATCGACCTCAATACCTCTAGACGAAACAACATGACCAAGTACAATACCCTGCTCTACCATGAAGTGACACTTCTCAGAATTAAGCACTAAATTAGTGTCAACACATCTAGCAAGTACAAGTGATAGGTGATTCAGGCATGCATCAAAATTATCTCCATGTACAGTAAAATCATCCATAAAGACCTCTATGAAATGCTCAATGTACTCAGAGAAGATGCTTACCATACACCGCTGAAAAGTTCCAGGGGAATTGCACAACCCAAATGGCATCATGCGATAGGCAAAAGTACCAAACGGACAAGTGAATGTCATCTTTGCTTGATCCTCAGGCGCAATGGCTATCTGGAAATACCCTGAATACCCATCCAAAAAACAATAGAAAGCACGACCCGTAAGTCTTTCAAGCATCTGATCAATAAATGGAAGAGGGAAGTGATCCCTTCTAGTTACCGCATTCAGCTTACGGTAGTCAATACAAACTCTGTATCCTGTCTGCAGCCTTGTAGGGACTAGCTCTCCCTGTTGGTTTTCCACAACTGTAATCCCTCATTTCTTCGCGACAACCTGTGTAGGACTAACCCATTTACTGTCAGAGATAGGAAAGAGCATACCTGCTTGTAGGAGTTTCAGGACTTCTTTCTTTACAACCTCCATCATAGGTGGGTTCAGACACCTCTGTGGCTGCCTAGATGGCTTCTCCTCTGCTTCTAGCAGAATACGGTGCATGCATGTGGTAGGGCTGATTCCCTTGATGTCAGCAATGGTCCATCCAATTGTTGTTTTATGTTCTTTGAGAACCACCACCAGTCTCTCTTCCTGATCCTTGGTGAGCTTTCTTGAGATGATCACCGATAATGTCTCCTTGTTTCCAAGAAATACATACTTGAGGTGATCGGGAAGTTGCTTTAACTCAACCACTGGTGCCTGTACAATAGAGGGTAAGAGCTTCTCGCTAGGCAATGTTAGTGGTATAGGTGATTTACCTGGTAGCTCAAGCGGAAGCTTATAGTAAGCATCCAACTCATTGACAACTTCCTGCATGTCAGTAGATAAAGTGAAGTCCAAACTAGAATCAACAATAATATATTGCGTGTCATCTAGGCAGTCTAAATCAAAAACATCTTGCACCACAGGCTCAAGTACATCAATTGCACATAGAGAATGATCATTAGAAGGATATTTCATGGCTTCATAGATATTGTAATTAATAGTTTGACCATCAAATTCCATAGTCAGGGAACCAGTACTCACATTAATCTTTGTATTGGCGGTTTTCAGGAATGGTCTCCCTAACAGAATAGGGGATGCATGCTTATCATGTTCCATATTAAGCACAAAGAAGTCAGCAGGAAAAGTAAGATCACCAACCATAACCAATACATCCTCCACTATCCCTATAGGACGCACACTAGATCGATCAGCTAACTGAATGGAAATATTAGTCGCATGCATGGGTCCTAATCGTAAGGATTCACAAAGGGATGAAGGTAGATTATTAATGGAGGCACCCAAATCTAACATAGCTTTATTGAACTTGGTACCTCTAATATTAAGTGGAATGGTGAACATACCTGGGTCTCCACACTTCTTGGATAAGCGCTTCTGAAACACAGTTGAAACATGTTCGCTTACCTTCATCTTTTTCTTGTTGTTCATATCCTGATTTCTCTTTATTATGCACATCTGCTTCAAGAACTTATCATAACGAGGAACATATTTGATCAAATTAAGGAGAGGAATGTTTAGCTCAACATTTTTGAACATCTCAAACATGTCCTTGTCCTGCAAAAGTGGCTTGGTACGCTTCAATGCAGATGGGAATGGTGGAACAGGCTTCCAATCATGAGAAATCGGAGTCGTGGACTCCTTCTCAGCTTCTGCATCGGCTACAGGGATGCGGCGGTCGCCGTAAGGCTGGCGGCGGTCACCGCTGACATTGTCAGAATTCTCGGAAATTTCACCATCAAGGCGATCACTGCTTTCTGGGCGACGGTCGTCGTAAGTTTGGCATTGGTCGTCGCCAGACTCTGCCTCCAATTCCGGATTTTTTTCCTTGTTGGTCTCTGAACTGTCCTCTTCGAGTCTTTTCCCACTTCGCAGAGTTACAGCACTGACATTACGAATGTTCGGGTTCGCTTCCGTTTGAGATGAAAGTTTACCAGAATCCTTCGCTTCAAGTTTACTCACCGCTTGAGAGATCTGACCCACATGTCTTTCTAAGTTTTGCATGCTAGCTTTTGTAGTTTCTTGGAATTGCAATGTGCTCTACATCATCATCTTCATCATATCTTCCATGGAAGGTGATGGGTTTGAGCTCTGCCCTTGAGGTCTTAGCACAAATGACTGCCTAGATTGTTGAGGATTACCCTATTGTTGCACTTGACCTTGATTCTATTCTAGGTCTTTCCACCTGAAGTTGGGAGGATCCCTCCAACCTGGATTATATGTATTGGAGTAGGGATCATACCTAGGCCTCTGCTGATATCCTCCTACTGCATTCACTTCCTCTTGGAGTGTAGGGCATGAATCAGTAGGATGCAAGTCATCTTGACAAATCTCACAGGCTTTAGCCTGCTGAGGTGTTCCTTTCAGCTTCAGACGCCTCACCTCTTCTTTCAGCACATCAAAATCAGCTTGATCAATAGGGGGTTTAGAACCAATGGCCAGCAGACCTTGAGAACCTCTTCCGCTGAATTGCCTAGAATCATCAGCTAGTGTAGCAAAAATCTCCATTGCCTCTTCAGATGTTTTTTTCATGATGTTCCCACCACAAGCAGAATTTACCATCCTACGATCCTCTTTGCGGAGCCCTCCGTGAAGATAGAGAATCAGGTCATGAGCAGCATAACCATGATAAAGGCAACTATTCGCCAGACTCTTGAATCACTCAAAATAGTCATAGAGAGATTCATTAGCACGTTGCTCTATGTTGCTGATTTTCTTCTTGAGATTGTTGAATTTGATTGCTGGAAAGTATTTATCAAGAAACACCTTCTTCAAGTTCACCCAAGTAGTAATGCTGCCTGACGGTAGAGAGTGGTACCAGTCCTTAGCCGTATCCTTCAGAGAGAAGGAAAAGGCTCTCAATTTCATCTGCTCTTCAGTGATATCAGATGGGCACATGCTGGTGCAGACTTCATGAAATTCATTCAGGTGTTTGATAGGATTTTCCATTGGCGTCCCATTGAATTTCGGAAGTAAATGGATTACTCCTGTCTTAAGCTCAAATTTTACCCCATCAGCAAGGGAAGGAAATCGTACAACCCTAACTGGTTGCTCCAGGTTTGGAGCTGTCAAGGATTCAAGAGTAACACATGCTAATGCCATTGCTTCAACTTCCTGGAGTAGTAACCGCGCAGCCCTGTGAGTTTGAAGAAAAGTTCTCTCGATCTCTGGATCAAAAACAAGAGGTGAATTATTAGTAACACGGGTGTGAACCATAAGAATTGCTGTTATGCAAGTAATCCAAACAAACCTAATACGTAGTCCTAAGTAAGTAAGGGTCGAGTCCACAGGGAGACAAATTCTATCTTTATGTATAATTTCTATGTCAATCTTTAAGTAGCCAGACGGGGGTTTTGTGTGTTTTAGAAGATCTAAGCATGCAAAGGCAAACAAACTAAAGATTATGAATTCAGTAATTGGGGAAAGAGCTCAGTCAAACAAAATATCCACTATTCGTATGACAAGTTGATCATAGATAATCATTCAATATCTCATGCAATGGAAATTCCTATTCCTTTTCTAAAGTAACTACAAGTACAACCAGATACTTATAGCACTAACTAGTTAAACAACCATGAAACCATCAAGATTCAGTTTAACAGCAGCATTAAGCCTAGGAATATAATTAGGATACAATCTAGCATAAAACAACCAGCTTTTATCCTAGAATGTAAATCAATTCTCTTCTACATAAGATTAGCACAACCAGATACTAGCACGATGCAGTTGCTACTACGAAATAGATATGCTCAACCAGTAATAATCTAATTCTAGCAATCAATCAATAGAAACAATAACTAGTTGCGTAGGCTAGAAACTGTCAATATTAATCATAAGCAATTCAAGCAAGAGAAAAGATAATTTCCATGCGATAGATAAGGAACGAAAATCTCACAACTTTATCAACACGAAAGCTTCAATTGTCTGACTAAGCAAAAGTGGCTTAGTTCTTCATAGCAAAGTATGCAGAATAGATCAAAAGATGAAAGTAGGGTTCGAGAGGAAAACAATCCTTCCCTCTAACCTTAAATACTAAAGATAATAAGTCTCTAAAAATAATCCAAAACGAAATTACATAAAAATACTTAATAATAATAAAATAAGTAAATAAGGAAATTAAACCCGGAATCACTTCCGACGGCGGCGGCGGTCGCCGTAAGCCTGGCGGCGGTCGCCGCCAGAACACTTGCTGAGATCTTCTTTGGTTCAGATCCAGAAAAGTCCTAAAATGCCTCCAAGTGACGTCTTCAGTGTCTCCACTCCAAAGCTGCAGAAAGACTCCAATGCTCCCTAAAACACCACTAAACACATGCTAAAACTCCGTCTATACACACAACATAATCGTGTGTATCAGACCTTCTGGTAGATTGCACAACTCCCATGTGTTATTTCTTTCAATAGCATCAATCTCAGCATCCATGGCCTTTTGCCATTTTTCTTCTTTGACAGCACTTTCAAAACTTGTAGGTTCACAATCAGCAAACAAAGCAAAATAAGTAGTCTCATCATTTAATCCAGTTACCTCATAATCTCCCATCCAATTCGGCCTCCTTTTGACACGCCGAATAAATTGAGTTTCTGCTGGATTAGGCTGGGCAATTGTCGGACTGACATTTGCTGTTGTCGGACTGACAATTGTTCTGCTTGGACCGACATTTTCTTCTGACTGGCTGACATTTGCTGAACTTTCAGCGTCTCTGTCATAAACGACTTGGGTAGACTGCTGCCTATTCCAATCCCAAGTGTTTTCTTCATCAAAGGTCACATCTCTGCTGGTCACAATCTTCTTTGTGAGTGGATTGTATAACTTGTATGCCTTTGATATCTCACTTACTCCAAGAAAGACACACTTCTCAGCCTTGTCATCAAGCTTCTTCCTCTTGACATCAGGAACATGAGCATATGCAATGCAACCAAAAATCCGAAAGTGATCTACTGCTGGTTTTCTACCACTCCAGGCTTCTTCTGGTGTCATATTCTGAACAACAAAGGTTGGGCTTCTATTCAGAACATAAACACTCCAATTTGTCGCTTTCGGCCAGAAATTCTTTGGGACTTTGCCCCTTGTCAACAAGCTTCTCACCATGTTGAGGATTGTTCTGTTCTTCCTCTCAGAAACACCATTTTGCTGCGGTGTATATGCAGCTGTAAGCTCTCTTCGAATCCCTTTCTCTTCACAAAATGCTTCAAACTCCTTTGAGCAGTACTCACCACCCCGATCTGTTCTAAGTATTTTGATGGATCTTTCTGCTTCATTTTCCACCAGAGCTTTGAAGCTTTTGAAAGCAGTAAATGCTTCTGCTTTTTCCTGTAAGAAATGAACCCACGTTTTTCTGGAAAAATCCATTAGAAGATGGCTTTATGGGACCACAAATATCAAAATGCACCAGCTCCAGAACTTTACTTGCTCTCCATGATTTCCCCTTGGGAAATTGAGTCCGATGTTGTTTGCTAACAACACAGTCTTCACACACCTGAGTAGGAGCTGTAATTTCTGGAAGACCTGTTACCATATTCTTTTGTTGAAGAGTCTTCAACCCTCCAAAATTCAGATTCCCATATCTAAAGTGCCATAACCATGATGACTCGCTTACTTCAGCCATCAGACTAGATTGAATGCTTTCAATCTTTAAAGAGAACAACCTGTTTGAACTCATTGAAATAAGAGCAATAGCTCCTCTAATAGGATCATAAATTTCACAAGCATTTGACTTAATTGTGATAATATAACCATTTTCCTTCAATTGGCCAGCACTCAATAGATTAGTCTTCAAATCAGGCACATACAGGACTTTTGAAATTTTCTCCACAAAGCTTTTATCCTGATATCTCCTTTCCTCATTACTTTCACAAAAAAATCATCCCCAAATCTTAGAGTAGAATGATAATCTTCATCTAAATAAGAGAAAGAAGACTTACTTCCACTCATGTGGTTACTGCAGCCTGTATCCACAAACCAAACACCTGCTTCAGACTTTTTTCCATCTTGGATTGTCATCAGCAGAGTTTCTGAGTCCTTTGTTTCAGCAAACTTTGAGTTCTCCTCCTTCTCCTTGTGCAGTTTGGTGTAGCATTCAGATGCATAATGGCCAAACTTATGACACCTATAACATTCGACTTTAGACTTGTTGAAATCTCGGCCTCTGTCGCCTTTGCCCTGACTGCTGTCATTATTGGCCCTGAAGTTGTCTTCATTTGACCTGAAATTCCTGTTGGAATCATGATCTCTGTTTCCTCTACCACGACCCCTTCCTCGTCCTCTTCCTCTGAAGTTGTTGGACTGGGTGTTGGTAGATGCCTTCAAAGCGTGCTCCTCTGTTGTAGAGCTCCCATTCACCTTTTGTTCATGCACCAGTAGAGAACTTTGCAATTCATCAAGAGAGAGCTCATCAATGTTTTTCGATTCTTCGATCGAACAAACAATATAGTTGAAGTTCTGCGTCATGCTCCGCAAAATCTTCTCTACTATGATGACATCAGTCATCTTCTCACCATAATTTCTCATCTTGTTGCAGATCTCCATCGTTCGCCCGAAATAACTGGTGACAGACTCCTTATCCTTCATCCTCAGCGACTCAAAATCGCCTCTCAAAGCTTGAAGCTGTGCACGCTTCACTCTGTTGGAGCCTTCATACTTCTTCTTCATAGAGTCCCATATATCCTTGGAAGTATCTTTGTAAAGAATAGTTTCCAGGATGGAACGATCTATGGCTTGGAAGAGGTAGTTCTTCGCCTTGAAATCCTTCAATCTTCTACTCTCCAGATCTGTTTTCTGAGCATCTGTCAGAACTGCGTTTGCCGTCGGTTCTTGCACTCCACCATTAACAACGCTCCAATTCTCCTTAGAGCGAAGAAAATTTTCCATCAACATACTCCAATGATCGTAGTGACCATCAAAGCGTGGAATAAAGACTTGCACGTAATTGGATTCGGCAGCCATTGGATGAGAAGAACTGTAATCTGGTTTTGTGAATCTCTCACGTGTTTACGCTCAGTATTTGAGAAAAAATAGGAACGTTGCTCTGATACCACTGATAAAAATTGTCAGTTTGCTGATAACAATTGTCAGTAGAAGGATTTCTTTTTGTCAGGAAGAAAGAATAGACAGAGGAAGAAATTGGGCTGAATACTGCTTGATTCTTATTAAGAATTGAACGGCCTTTTATAGGCGATTACATAAACTGATCTAACCTTAATTTAGGACCCATTACAACCACTAACAGCACTAACATACTGCTGTAATATTTTCTCTAAACTAACAACCCATAACTTTCTAAAATTCAGCAACTGATAAATCGAATTAGAAAATATCAAATAATTAAGAAAATATGAAATAATCAGGAAATATCTAACATAGAGAATCTATGCTTATATACTACAACCATAAGAAGACAAATATAAAAAGTACTGACTTGGTAACTCTATTATGAGGAGCACGTAGCCACGTACTATGTTATGACTTATGAATTAAGGTACATCTCGTCGTTTATATACTGCTACATCCATCAACACCATTTACCCAAGTCCGGGTTAAATCAAGATTCAACAAAATCTCCCTTTTTTCCCACTCAATTAATACTAATTTCATGGATGAAGCTTGGATTGATATCATTCTTCCTGCAACCCCCAACTTACACGCTCTAAACCCCCCTGCCACCGCCGCCCACCACGGCATAATCCTCCAAGACATGCTAAACTTCACCCCGACCGGCGCCGGCGATCTGGGTGCGGCAGAGCCGGCGAGGTTTGTGATGGCGACACGTAGGGAGCAGTTGACAGCCTGTTTTCCGACTGCTCCTCCGAACTCTCTTTTCGATCCGACTTCTTCTTCTTCTCTGTTGAATTGTTTTCCGATGAAAGAAAGTGTTAATTCAGAGGAAACTCAACGCCGGGCTGATCGTAGGTATATGCGGAAGATGAAGAACAGAGAGTCTGCTGCACGCTCCCGTAATAGGAGATTGGTAACACTATATAGCCATCAATGACTAGCTAATTGCTTGATTTAATTGAACGTACAGTTAGTAATTTAATTTCCAAATTTAATCATTTCTGTTTGTTTGTTTTTTTGGTCAAGGCGTACACATCTGAGTTGGAAACAAAGAAGATAGATCTTACTGAGGAGAATGAAAGGCTCAGAAAAGAAATTCGAAAACAACAGGTAATATTTATGCAGACCTCAAAGACCATAATTACTTGCATAAATAGCATCCAGATATACTTGTTATATATTCCGTCCGATCTAATTAGGTGATATTTTAGCACTAAAATTTTAATCAATTTTATTCGTGATTTTGAATTTTCTAGGTGATTAATTAAGAATAAAATGTAATTATTGTTATTGAAATTCATCATTTTTATTGACTATTTTTTCTTCCATACTTCAGTTGAAAAGATTATAGACATGTAATATATGTAAAAGTCAAGGAAAATGGTAAGGTATTATATTAAGTTTAGTTTATATTTTACTTAAATATTGTATCAAAATCTTAAAAAAACTTTTATTTAAGCCTAGCTAGGGAGTATGTTTTTGTGCTCTTCCGCCAATAGATAAAGAGTTTAGAGAAACGGTCATAACACATACGGAGTAATTATTAATTAAGAATCTAAAACGACAGGGAATTCGGGGGTGGCCGAATGTGTGTGTTGCTTAATTAAATAAATGTATGATTAATTGTTGTTATTGCAGCTTGCTATAGCTGTTGCTGCTGCTGCCGCCGCCGCTGTTGCCCTTAAGGAGGCACGTAAAAAACGCAATCTTAGCATATCCCTGTCAGCTCTATTTTAGGCATTATCTCTACAATATATATGTGTGTGTTGAACTCTCTCCCTCTAGGTTTGCTTAACTAGATGTTGTTTCTATTTCACGTTCAATATGTATAAACATATTGTAATATATGTGGATGCAGGGAGACATGCATGCTGCTACCTTACAAGAACTTTGTCATATATATATATATATATATTAATATATATGCAAGTCTCAATTATTTGAGTCTGAACTCTATCCGTACTAAATTAAATACTTTATCCGTACGTACTTATTTAACCTACCCAACAAGTACTAGCTTATCACTGATTCTTAACATTGTAGATAGATAAACAATGTAATGAGACACAAGAGAGAGCTTTTGATTAATCGAATCTGTTGAAGAAGATACAAGCCTTATATAGGCAAAGACTCTGTAACAGAAACAGAAACAGAGTGAGAGAAGCACAATCTTCCTCTCATAATTACATGTGGCTAACAAACCACTTAATCATCCTAACAACCTCCTAACAGAATGAAGACGACAGACTCTATCACCCCCCCTCAAATTGGAGGGTAGGTGGAACTACACCCAATTTGTCGAGAAGATCACGATGGTGAGCACCAGTCAAGGGCTTGGTTAAAATGTATGCGAGTTGAAGATGAGTGGGAACGTGAGACAAGGAAATAAGCCCTTCAAGGAGCTTCTCACGAACGAAATGACAGTCAAGAGCAATATGCTTGGTGCGTTCGTGATAAACGGGGTTACGAGCAATGTAAATCGCAGCCATGTTGTTACACTTCAACTCTACTGGAGTAATATCAGAAACCCCAAGCTCATGAAGGAGACGAGTAAGCCAGGCGAGCTCAGCACAAACACGACGCATTGACCGGTATTCAGACTCGGCAGAGGATAGAGCAACAGTCTATTGCTTCTTAGACTTCCAGGAAAGAGGAGAGCCACCAAAAAACACAATGAACCCGCTGACAGAACGGCGAGAATGCAGACAAGATGCCCAATCAGCATCGCAAAAAGCTTGCAATCGATAATCAGCGGTGTTAGTAAGTAAGACACCAATATCAGTAGTGCCTTTGAGGTAGCGGAGGGTGTGGATGGCAGCAGTAAAGTGAGGCTGGCGAGGAGAGTGAAGAAATTGGCTAAGATATTGCATTGTGAAAGCAATATTTGGACGGGTGTGAACAAGAAAGTTGAGTTTCCCAATCAGACGTCTGTATATGGAGGGATCCGAAAGAAGCTCTCCTGTAGTAGGAGAAAGCTTATAGTTGAGCTCGAGAGGAGCCATGAGAGGACTCACAGTGGTGTAGGAAAACTCTGTCAATAACTCTGAATTGAACTTGCGTTGAGTAAGAACAAGGCCCTGCGGATGAGGCACAAACTCAATGCCCAAGAAGAAACGAAGATAGCCCAAATCCTTAATGCAAAATTCAGAATCGAGAAAGGACTTAATACTCTCAATTTCAGCCAAGTTATTCCCAGTAATGAGGATATCATCAACGTAAACAACCAAGAACACTTCACTGGAAGACTGCTTCTTGTGGAAGAGAGAATAATCATTGAGAGATTGACAATAACCCCTAGATTTGAGAGCAGAAGATAACTGAGCATACCATTGCCGAGAAGCCTGTTTCAGCCCGTATAACGACTTGCAAAGCTTGCAAACCAGTGAGGAATCAGGAATAGACAAACCGGGTGGAGCTTTCATGTAGACTTCTTCGTGTAATTCGCCATGTAAGAAGGCGTTATTAACATCCAACTGAAAGATGGACCACTGACGTTTAAGAGCCAAGATGACGAGACTTCGCACTGTTGTGAGTTTAACAACCGGAGAGAAAGTCTCGGTGTAATCAATGCCTTCCCGCTGAGTAAAACCCTTCACCACGAGGCTAGCTTTGAACCTTTGAACCGTGCCATCTGCCTTGCGTTTGATCTTATATACCCACTTGCATCCGATAGGTTTCTTCCCTGAAGGAAGAGGCACTAGATCCCATGTATGATTTAACTCCAAAGCATCAAATTCCTGAGCCATAGCATGAACCCAGCGAGGATCATGTGCAGCAGCCGGATAAGATTGAGGCTCAACCTCATTCATGGTGTCATCGGCATTGAGGACTTGAAAGCTAAAGGCAGTGGGTAAAAGAGAGGTAAGAGTATGATGGCAATGGATGGGAGAAGAAGTATTAGTGGTGACATTATTGCATATGTAATCTTGAAGATATGCAGGAGGGTGATGAGTTCTAGATGAGTGGGAGGGGACAAGTGGTGGTGGAGGAGTAATTTGATGGGAAGCATGTGATGATGAAGAATGAGTTGGATGAGGAGAATGTGATGAAAGAGGAACAATTTGTGGAGATGATGAAGATAAGGGAGTGGTATGAGATGTGACATTGGAAGGAGAAGATGGAGTAGGGGTGTGGACTGTGACATGGGAAAAACAGAATTGATGTGGTCAGGTGAAGGAGGAGGAAAGGCAGTAGAAGAAGAAGGTAATGTGGAGTATGGAAAAATGGACTCATGAAACACAACATCTCTAGAAATAAAGATGGAGTTAGTATCAAGGTTTAAGAGTTTATACCCTTTCTTTCCAAAAGGATAACCCAGAAAAATACACTTTGATGCTCGAGGCTCAAATTTGTCACGCCCTTGTTTGAGAGTGGAGGCACAACAAAGACAACCAAAGGTTCTAAGTGTATCATAGTCAGGTTTAGAACCATATAGAATTTCATAAGGAGAGGAATTGTGTAGGAGTTGAGAAGGGAACCTATTAATAAGGTGTGTTGCGGTTAAGACACAGTCACCCCAAAATGATATAGTAAGCCCTGACTGAAACAACAAAGCCCGAGAAGTCTCCAATAAGTGACGATGCTTTCGCTCGACGACTCCATTTTGCTGAGGGGTAGCAACACATGAGGTTTGATGTATAATACCCTTGTTGTCCAGGAATTGTTTGGTAGCAAAACTGGAACCCAACTCAAGTGCGTTGTGAGAACGAAGCACTTTAACTTTCTGATTGAATTGTGTGGCAGCCATCTCAACAAAGGATCTGATGAAAGAAAAAGCATTACTCTTGGTGCTGAGCAGATGAGTCCAAGTAGCCCTGCTGAAGTCGTCAACAATCGTGAGAAAATAACGATAACCTTCACGAGTGGAAGTATGATAAGGACCCCAGATGTCTACATGAAGGAGTTCAAATATATGTTGAGTAGTGATACTACTGAGAGGGAAAGGTAATCGTTGGTGTCGAGCTTTAGCACATACATCACAAGCATCAATGATAACCTCTTTATTTACTGTAGGAAGAACATACAAAGTTTTCAATTTGTAATAGGGTAAATGACCAAATCTAATATGCCACAAACGATATGCTGTCTTAGAATCATTAGTAACAGACAAAATAGGCAGTGTAGAGAATGAATCAGGAGATGGATGAAGCAAGTAAATGCCATTCTTGGAGCTACCAAGTCCCTGTGGCTTGCTCTTGGAAAGGCCCTGCATAATACATTCACTCTTTGTGAATAACACTGCACAATCAAGTTGTAACACCCCTAAATCTTAACCCATTTGGAAAGGTATTACCGCCAGTGACCCTAGTGTTCCTTACCAAGAACACCCAAGGCTTTACCGGTTTAAATACAATTTAAGCCATAAAATGATACATAATGATCAAAGTATCCAAATCAAAACATCAATCAAATGAAACATGAGTTACGGGATTACATCCCAATCCCGAATAGGCCAAACACAGAGTTTAAACAAAGTACAGCGGAAGACTTATAAAAGATATTACAAAAAGGGTTGTGATCGTAATGGTCACCTGCCCAAGGATCTCAACCTGATTAAAAGCAATTATTAAAACATCCAAAAACAACCGTCGTCTTCATAGTCAATCTAGTATCCTCATATCTTCGCTCTATCTGATGTGCCGAATCGAACGGATGACACCAGCCCACATGCGGAGAACAAAGTTCGTGGGTTAGTCTACTTGAATAGACTAGCAAGGGTAAAAAGCAGAATGGTTCTAAGCAGTCGTATTAGGTTAGACTCCTCGTCCCTCGAATAATAATCGAGTACGCTTGTCAACCACCATACTCTACTTGAATAAACAAGAGATATGCACAAGAGAAGATTCTGGAAGACTGAATCTTCACATAAATCGACCCGAAAGAAGACTCTAACGGAAATGAGTCTTTAAGGAAATATGACAAATCTGGAATATTTACAGAATCAAACAACAGCGATTAAAAGCTGACTGAGATGCTTCGGCTCACAACCAACCTCACCGCTTACAGCGAATCCAGATCGGAAGGAGAACGTACTACATTCAAGTCTGGATCTTACAGAACCACATAACGATTTAAAAACTGACTAAGATGTTTCGGTTCACGACCAACCTCATCGCTTACAGCGAATCCAGATTGGAAAGAGAACATACTCTGATCAACAGTCGAGACGAGCTTTCCTAGCTGCACTATTTACTTAGCTGCACTACTCGCCAAAGGTATATTAATTATGTGCACTCGGGCACTTTATCTTATTTAATTCCAAAAACCCACATCACGTTATAGGCTTTTAAATCATCTCATCCATCGGGATAAAGAGATACCGTCGGGAACTAAATCCATGGACGGAGTTGACTCGGGAACTAAATCCCTAAAGTCGGTTCGGGAACTAAATCCCTCGGGAACTAAATCCCTAAGGCAGAGTTGACTCGGGAACTAAATCCCAAGAGTCGAATCGAGAACTAAGTCTCGCGGGAACTAAATCCCTAGGAGCGGAGTTGACTCGGGAACTAAATCCCAAAAGTCGAATCGGGAACTAAATCCCACGGGAACTAAATCCCTCAAGGCGGAGTCGGGAACTAAATCCCTACAAACGACATTAGAGAAGGATGGTAGGAACTAAATCCTAACCACCAGGTTATCAAGAAACGACTAGCACTCACAATGAGATACACAGTAGCGTTCCTACGAATACTCGTGCTAACTAAACAGTTCAACATAGTAATCAATCACAACAAAGCCATCGCGGCCAGAAACAGATAAAATAGCGTTGTTCTAACAATATACAACCTATAATAATATATGTATTAATCATATATATATATAATAGCATTGTTCTAACAGATATACAACCTATTATAACATCATATTTTAGTTTTCCAAAACAGTTAACAAAACCGTTTCCAGATGAACACCATAATCATTCCAAATTAATTACTCAGATAAACTACTGATAATTAATGTAAATATGGAACGATGAGCAAGAGCGAACCGCCACTTGCCTTAATCCGCATAATAGTCTAAAGACGACAATTGGATTCCGGCTCGACACGGGTATAGATCCGACAGCACAACAACCTTCGAGTCAACCCATAAAAGGAACCCTAAGTTAGATCCGACATAAACAGTACGAATCTAAACACGGCGAAAGAACACGGAAGGAAAGACGCCACGACGACAACCAACCAAGCCAAAGCCACGAAGGCATTCTGGGCACTGGCGGCGGTCGCCGTTCTTGGCGGCGGTCGCCGCATTCATCACGACGGTCGCCATGAAGAACACGACGGTCGCCATGAAGAACACGGTCGACAGAGACGAGATAAATCTCACCCCAAAACACGAGCGGTTCGGCCTCCTTCGACTTGCTTTGGCTTCTAACCTCCAAGGCTAACCAAAAGCTTCACAAAGGCACTCAGGAAACACACCAAAGCAACACCGGCGAGACCTTCAAACTACGGCGAAAACCAACTCCGACGAGAAGGAAATCCGACAGCGATTCGGGGTTGGAAGGGCTTCAAAACCCTCTCCCAAACACCCCTATTTATAGCCAAACACCTGGGAGCCTCAACCAAACCCTAAGACGCGGCCGAAAGCAAGATCGGCGCACCTCGATTACCGCCGGCGACCAACGGGCAATGCCCACTGGACAAAACACGGCGGGCGCCGTTTTTAGCCTGCGGCGGGCACGCGGCGGTCGCCGTAAATGCGGCGGTCGCCGTCGCTAGGCCTGTCGCGGCCAGCTAGAAGCTGACACGCTGACTCCTCGAGCCCAACCACGGTGGTCGCCATTTCTGAACGGCGGTCGCCGTTTCTCCCTTTTCCCGCCCATTCAGCTTTGAACGTACCTGACGTTAAACCGGGATAAAAATTATCGTACGCGAACGACAATTAAAATCTAAGGCACCTTGTCTGTATATTATTTCACTGAGAAAAATATTACAGATACAGAGCACATTACAGAATGTCTCAAACTCTCTGTATTAAATCTGACATACACAACGGGTACTCGGGAAAATTCCAAAATTCCCAAAATAACCTTACAAAAATACGGGGTATCACATCACCTCCCCCTTAAAGGAAGTTTCGACCCCGAAACTTGGCCGAAAAACAACTCGGGAAAGTGTCTGAGCATCTCTGCCTCGGTTTCCCAAGTAACTTCCTCAGTCTCAGACCTGGATCACAGAACTCGTATTAACAGTACGATCTTGTTGCGCAGTTGCTTCAGACAGCACTCGAGAATACGCTCTGGCATCTCCTCTTAAGTACCATTTGCCTGAATCTCGACGTCCTTATAGCTCAGCCTACGAGACTCATCTTAGCACGAATATCCTTAGCAATGATACGTGGAACACATTATACACTGGGTATGCCGATGGCGACAACGCCAAACGGTACATTAGAGATCTTACTCTATCCAGAATCTTGAATGGTCCCATGTAGCGAGGGTTAAGCTTCCCACGCTTACCAAACCTGAAAACATCCTTGGGTGGCGATACTGTGACAAGTACCTTGCCACCAACCTAGAACTCAACACTTTAACACTTCTGATCTGCGTAAAACTTTTGCCGACTCTGAGCGGTCAACATCCTCTGTCTAATCAAAGCAATGTCCGAAGCTATCCTTTCGACCAACTCTGGTCCAAGCAGAATCTTGTCGGCATACTCAACCCAACAAATCTGAGATCTACATCTGAGACCATACAAAGCTTCGAACTGAGCCATCTTGACCGTAGCATGCCAGCTATTATCATACGTGAGCTCAATCAGACTTAGGCTGTCTTCCCAGCTAGTCGGATGATCGAGTACGTATGCTTCTTAGCATATCCTCCAGGGTCTAGATAGTCTTTTCAGACTGACCATCTATCTGAGGATGAAACGCTGCTGAATCTCAATTCAGTTCTCATGGCCTTGTGAAGTTCTTGCTATAAACTTGACATGAATCGGCCATCTCGATCCGATACAATGGTCTTAGGAATGCCATGTAAACGGATAATCTCCTAGTGGAAAACTTCTGCTGACCTCTGGGTCACCCAAGTAACCTCAGTTTCCAATGCAACCACTATTGCTGCTAGTTCTAGGTCATGTGTTGGTTAGTTTGCTTCATAGGTTTTCAATTGTCTAGATGCGTATGCAATAACCTTGCCCCTCTGCATCAAAGACACGTCCCAACCCATTTCTCGAAGCATTAACTATAGACCATATAGCCATCATTCTTTCCGACAATGCCAAAACTGGTGCATAGGTCAGACACTGTTTCAACTTCTTGAAAACTGGTCTTGCACTTGTCATCCCAGACAACTTCTTGTTGACCTTGTGGAATAGACTGATCATAGGTGGAGTGATCTTAGAAAAATCCTTCCATGAACCATCTATAATGCTCAGCAAGCTCTGGGAAACTGCGCACCTCGCTCACACCCTGAGGCCGCTTCCAAACAACTACTGATTCACTCTTCTGGGGAATAACCATAACCTCATTCTTATTGATCACATGGCCTAAGAAAGCCACTTCTAGATCCAACAATCACACTTAGCCCACTTTGCGTATAGCCGACTTGGTCTAAGGACTGATAAAGCAATCCACAGATGTTCCCTGTGAGCTTCCTTGCTCGGGAAAAAAAAATCAAGATGCCATTGATGAAGACCACTATGAACTTATTCAAGTACTGGTCTAAAACATCGATGCACTAGGTTCATGAAAACTGCTAGAGCATTCGTAGATCCAGATGGCATAACTACAATCTCGTAGTGACCATCTCTCATCCAAAATGAAATCCTCGGAATATCATCCTCACGAATCCTGAGCTGATGATACCCAGATCTCAGGTCAATCTTGGAGAAAACTTTCGATCCCTGTAGTTGATCCAACAGATCATCACTCCTTGGCAACAGATACTTGCTCTTGATCGTGACTTTATTCAACTCTCGAAAGTCAAAACAAAGTCGAAACGGTCCATCTTTCTTTTTGACAAATAAAACTAGGACACTCCTACTTAAGGTGATGCACTCATCTTTATATAACTTTTGTCAAGAAGATCATTGAGTTGCTTCTTCAACTCTTGCATCTCAACAGGAGCCATCCGGTACGGTGCCTCAGAGATCGGCGTGGTACTCGGCTCGAGATCAATTGCAAACTTCACGACACGATTCGGGGTATCCAGGAATATCTTCTGGAAAGACACCCGTAAATCCTCTAACCACATAAATAACAAAAACTGAAGTCGATCACTGCCTTATGACGCTTCCGTTAGTCCATACCGAGAATAATTATCGTATGGGACCATGGTTATTTAGGTCAAATCGCTTTGAATTTCTTACCCTTGATGGTAATCGACAATCCGACAGATGATTGGTTCCCACTAAATGGTCACCATCTTGGATCAGCCCACTACATGGTTCACAGACGACTCACTAGTGGCTCTGAGCCCAGGCCCATCCATTACTAGCGTCCACTGTTGCCATGAGCCGCTGTCCATACATCTCAACCCATCCTTGGTAGCTCCACCTAATTAATAGGCAGCCATCTCCTAAGAGGTTGTTGGTGAGTCTCGAACACGAGACCTTACCCCATACCAAGCAACGAAACATTAACTTGGTATAAACCAAAGGTTCATATATAAGAAGAGTTACAACAAAAGGTTCACAACCTCGTTGCACACACAACTTAACTTACAACCATCCAAAAATTAAAGTCTGGGTAGCACCCACATCAACAACATATTAGAATGCAGATACAAAGTACTCTAAGCATTAGGATCATAGGGTCCATCCGCCTCATGCATCACGTAGGCGTTGACCTTGGCTTCCTGAAGCCACCGTGGCTTTCCCCTTGTTTCTCGCAATTGTCTGCATTGAAGGACTAGGGGCTTCCACCGGACTGAACCTGGGTTGGTTGTTCTGATTAACAGATCCCTACTGTGACTCAGTCCCTTTCTGTCTCCTCTGCGGACAAAATAACTGCAAGTGTCCTTCCTTTCCACATGCATAGCACGTTTTCTCCTCCTTCGGACACACATTACTCTTGTGCCCGTAGGTACCACAGTTATAGCACTGGATCAGGCTATTGCCCTAACCCGAACGTTGTGTAGACCCATCCTGAGTCATATTCATTTTTGCTCGGCCAGATCTGGCAAAATCAGATGGTGGAGCGGGACGTTTAAACCCACTTGCCTTAGGCTGGTTCTCCCCTTGCCTCTGGCTATTACGCTTCTTGGTCGACTCTTCCAGAGTCACCTCTAACTTGTAGGCTGCATCCACGTACTGCTCCAAAGTCGAGCATCCGTGACGTACCATCAGTGGCTTAATATCTGGGCCCATCCACTCATGGAAATACCAGATTTTCTGTGCCTCACTGGATATCTCAAGTCCAGCATACTGTAGCAAATGATTGAATTTGGTTGTCAGCTCAGTCACCTTCAATCCATCAGTGTTAGGGTATAGGAACTCCTTGTGTTTCTCCTCCCTCATAGCACGAGAGAAGAAACGGTCTGTCATCTTTGTCTTGAACATCTCCCAGTTCAAAACAGGGCTATTAGCTAAGCCGATACTCTCCCACCACTCACTAGCATCCTCCTTTAACTGAAGAGAAGCTATATGTACTTTCTCAGCTTCAGTACAATCAATGTTCCGGAACAACCGCTCCATGTGGGAGAACCAATGGATCACCCCGACTGGTTCCCCTTTCCCGTTATAGCTGTCATGCCTCATGGAATTAATGGTCTTCAGAGCACGACCATAGTTGTCTCGAGTCCTGACTATATTCTCCTAGAATACACGGTTTCCTGGCTCCTCAAATCTGGGAACCGGTGGGGGAATTTGCACACCTTGTGCCTGCGGCATACTCGGTTGCAGTATATCAGTCACTGCTTGCATGACCATTCCCCGAATTGCCTCTAATGTTGCAGCATCAAATGCCATTGGAGCGTTGGTCTGCTCTTGACCATTACCTCTAGGATGGTTGTTGGAACCAAAGTCCTGCTCGTCTTGTCCAACATTTCCTACAGTTGGTCTGGGGTCATTACTCGGCCCAGCACCAGCACGGATAACATTCCTTGTGTTCACCATCTGAGTACCGATCAAATTCCAAGGATTTTATCACATTAATATCATTCTGATATATTTATCGTAATAAAATCAACTTAGAATAGATCAACTTGGTAATTTCTATTGATGGACTCAAACCGAGTTACTAGGTTCTACAACCTCGACTCACAACGAGCGAACTGGGAATCAAGCCTAACTGGAGATGGCGAAACCACCTCGGCTTCTCCCGGGTTTCTCTAAAGAGAACAGAATGCACCCATATCTAACGGGGCAACGGGGAAGGAATTAGTCTTTCTAGACATAGAAGCAAGCTTACTATATCAGACTGTATAGAAGACATGACTATGAACGGTGTTTTGAAATTCTTTTCACTTTGAAAATTCAGAGCCATTTTAAAGCATTTTCAAAAACGGATAAATGATTTATAAAATCCCAAACCCGTTTTAAAACCTTTGGCTCTGATACCACAACTGTAACACCCCCAAATCTTAACCCATTTGGAAAGGTATTACCGCCAGTGACCCAAGTGTTCCTTACCAAGATCACCCAAGGCTTTACCGGTTTAAATACAATTTAAGCCATACAATGATACATAATGATCAAATTATCCAAATCAAAACATCAATCAAATGAAACATGAGTTACGGGATTACATCCCAATCCCGAATAGGCCAAACACAGAGTTTAAACAAAGTACAGTGGAAGACTTATAAAAGATATTACAAAAAGGGTTGTGATCGTAATGGTCACCTGCCCAAGGATCTCAACCTGATTAAAAGCAATTATTAAAACATCCAAAAACAACCGTCGTCTTCATAGTCAATCTAGTCTCCTCATATCTTCGCTCTATCTGATGTGCCGAATCGAATGGATGACACCAGCCCACATGCGGAGAACAAAGTTCGTGGGTTAGTCTACTTGAATAGACTAGCAAGGGTAAAAAGCAGAATGGTTCTAAGCAGTCGTATTAGGTTAGACTCCTCGTCCCTCGAATAATAATCGAGTACGCTTGTCAACCACCATAATCTACTTGAATAAACAAGAGATATGCACAAGAGAAGATTCTGGAAGACTGAATCTTCACATAAATCGACCCGAAAGAAGACTCCAACGGAAATGAGTCTTTAAGGAAATATGACAAATCTGGAATGTTTACAGAATCAAACAACAGCGATTAAAAGCTGACTGAGATGCTTCGGCTCACAACCAACCTCACCGCTTACAGCGAATCCAGATCGGAAGGAGAACGTACTACATTCAAGTCTGGATCTTACAGAACCACATAACGATTTAAAAACTGACTAAGATGTTTCGGTTCACGGCCAACCTCATCGCTTACAGTGAATCCAGATTGGAAAGAGAACGTACTCTGATCAACAGTCGAGACGAGCTTTCCTAGCTGCACTATTTACTTAGCTGCACTACTCGCCAAAGGTATATTAATTATGTGCACTCGGGCACTTTATCTTATTTAATTCCAAAAACCCACATCACGTTATAGGCTTTTAAATCATCTCATCCATCGGGATAAAGAGATACCGTCGGGAACTAAATCCATGGACGGAGTTGACTCGGGAACTAAATCCCTAAAGTCGGTTCGGGAACTAAATCCCTCGGGAACTAAATCCCTAAGGCAGAGTTGACTCGGGAACTAAATCCCAAGAGTCAAATCGAGAACTAAGTCTCGCGGGAACTAAATCCCTAGGAGCGGAGTTGACTCGGGAACTAAATCCCAAAAGTCGAATCGGGAACTAAATCCCACGGGAACTAAATCCCTCAAGGCGGAGTCGGGAACTAAATCCCTACAAACGGCATTAGAGAAGGATGGTAGGAACTAAATCCTAACCACCAGGTTATCAAGAAACGACTAGCATTCGCAATGAGATACACAGTAGCGTTCCTACGAATACTCGTGCTAACTAAACAGTTCAACATAGTAATCAATCACAACAAAGCCATCGCGGCCAGAAACAGATAAAATAGCGTTGTTCTAACAATATACAACCTATAATAATATCTGTATTAATCACATATATATATAATAGCGTTGTTCTAACAGATATACAACCTATTAAAACATCATATTTTAGTTTTCCAAAACAGTTAACAAAACCGTTTCCAGATGAACACCATAATCATTCCAAATTAATTACTCAGATAAACTACTGATAATTAATGTAAATATGGAACGATGAGCAAGAGCGAACCTCCACTTGCCATAATCCGCAGAATAGTCTAAAGACGACAATTGGATTCCGGCTCGACACGGGTATAGATCCGACAGCACAACAACCTTCGAGTCGACCCATAAAAGGAACCCTAAGTTAGATCCGACATAAACAGTACGAATCTAAACACGGCGAAAGAACACGGAAGGAAAGACGCCACGACGACAACCAACCAAGCCAAATCCACGAAGGCATTCTGGGCACTGGCGGCGGTCGCCGCATTCATCACGGCGGTCGCCGTGAAGAACACGGCGGTCGCCGTGAAGAACACGGTCGACAGAGACGAGAGAAATCTCACCCCAAAACACGAGCGGTTCGGCCTCCTTCGACTTGCTTTGGCTTCTAACCTCCAAGGCTAACCAAAAGCTTCACAAAGGCACTCAGGAAACACACCAAAGCAACACCGGCGAGACCTTCAAACTCCGGCGAAAACCAACTCCGACGAGAAGGAAATCCGGCAGCGATTCGGGGTTGGAAGGGCTTCAAAACCCTCTCCCAAACACCCCTATTTATAGCCAAACACCTGGGAGCCTCAACCAAACCCTAAGACGCGGCCAAAAGCAAGATCGGCGCGCCTCGATTACCGCCGGCGACCAACGGGCAATGCCCACTGGACAAAACACGGTGGGCGCCGTTTTTAGCCTGCGGCGGGCACGCGGCGGTCGCCGTAAATGCGACGGTCGCCGTCGCTAGGCCTGTCGCGGCCAGCTAGAAGCTGACATGCTGACTCCTCGGGCCCAACCACGGCGGTCGCCGTTTCTCCCTTTTCTCGCCCATTCAGCTTTGAACGAACCTGACGTTAAATCGGGATAAAAATTATCGTACGCGAACGACAATTAAAATCTAAGGCACCTTGTCTGTATATTATTTCACTGAGAAAAATATTACAGATACAGAGCACATTACAGAATATCTCAAACTCTCTGTATTAAATCCGACGTACACAACGGGTACTCGGGAAAATTCCAAAATTCCCAAAATAACCTTACAAAAATACGGGGTATCACACAAGTTGCTCAGTCAATCGAGCTACTGAAATAAGATTGAACTTGAAGCAGGGTACATAAAGCACCCTAGTCAAAGTAACTGAAGATGAAAGACGAATATCCCCTTCCATGTTTACTGAGAAACGATCACCATTGGGCAAGATAATAGAGAAAGGATTCTTAAGCTGCCGTACAGAATTTAACAGCTTAATATCATGGCACATATGTGTACTAGTGTCGCTGTCTATCACCCAATTTCCTACTGAAAGAAGAGGATGATAAGCTATACCAGCAAGATTTAGAGTAGATTGTGATTCTGAATTGCTAACTGCCACTGCACCACACACGCCTTGCACTGAATTGGCTTTGAGTAGTTGAAGTAGCTGTTGACATTGAAGGTTTGACAGACCAGGAATTGATTAGGTAGAAGATGGATTCGTGTTGTCTTGAGTAGGTTTCTCAGTCTCCACACAACCAGCCACTTTCTTGCCTTTAGTGAACTTGAAATCTGAAGGAAACCCGATGATCCTGTAGCATTTTTCTATTCTATGACCAGGCTTCTTGTAATTACTGCAAGTCACTGAATTCTTCTTTCCCTCAGGCTTTTGCTTATTAGTTGACTGCATCGAACCTTTAGAAAAACCAGAATTTTGATTTCCTGCGTACAGAGAAACAGCTTCGCTCAAGATCTTGCTATTTGCTCCAATCTCACGTTGCTTTTCTTCTTGTAACATCATGGAATAGGCTGAGGATACAGTAGGAGTTGGCTTCATCATAAGAATCTGTCCTCTAATTGCCGCATATTCATCGCTCAGTCCCATAAAAAACTGGATGAGATGTTGTTCATCGTCTTCTTGAGGACAATAGTTGAGAGCTCCACACTTGACACATGTTGGAACCTTACTCAGGCTGCGTAATTCATCCCAAAGGACTATAATTCTCGTGAAATAGGTTGTGACTGATTGATTTCCTTGAGAAATAGAATTCAATTCCTTTTGAATTGCAAATTTCTGTGCACTGCTTGATTGTCCGAATCTTGACTCTAACTCGTTCCAGATCTCCTGCGCAGTCTCGTAATAGATCACGCTACTTCGAATTTCTGGACTAAGAGCGTTGGTTATCCAAGCAACGACTAAATCGTTGCACCTCTCCCAACTTTCGAGCTTGTCTGGATCATCTACAAGCTTCTTCACTGATCCTGTGACAAATCGCCATTTGTTCTTTTCTGAAAGCGCTACTTTCACACATCTGCGCCATTCACCGTAGGCTTTTCTATTGAAGATCTGAATAACAATCGGAGATCCTGGTTGGTCGGAAGGATTGATGTGAAACGAATTGGAATTATCCATCTCAAACGATGCGGAAGAAGGAAAGAAAGCTGAGAAAGAAGAACGAGAACTGAGAAGATGACGATCGATTCAGCGAAGAATTAGTTCATGGAAGATCAGAACATAGTGCTCTGATACCATCTTAACATTGTAGATAGATGAACAATGTAATGAGAGAGAAGAGAGAGCTTTTGATTAATTGAATCTGTTGAAGAAGATACAAGCCTTATATAGGCAAAGACTCTGTAACAGAAACAGAAACAGAGTGAGAAAAGCACAATCTTTCTCTCATAATTACACGTGGCTGACAAACCACTTAATCATCCTAACAACCTCCTAACAGAATGAAGACGACAGACTCTAATTTCGCGACCAAATTAAAACAAATCTTAACGATAATAATGTACGTACGAGATGCCTCAGCTAGCTGGTTCATTATTTACCTATGCTTTAGCCTGTGGAGGTATAACATGCGTGCTCCATTGTGCAACGGATTCCGAGGGCCACGATCGAACACGTCATTTTAGTATAAAGGATTCTCTACTCACATGTCAATGTCAGCCTTTTTAACACAAACTGACTTGTCATATTTGGACACGTATACGGTGAATCAATTCAAATAGACTTGTGGATGACTCTTCAATTCAAATAGACTTGTTGTTGTGGTGGATATGTATATATATATATATAAATATTGTTTGGAGTTTTGTGAAAGTTTGAGGGTCCAGCAGAGTAGGAGCGAGAATGTACGAGCGTCGTTAGATTCAGTTAGTGAGATTTCATTTTGAAAACAACTAATAATAATAAAATATGTACTCCGTATTAGATATTGATAATTAACGGTGAGTTAAGTAAATAATCTTTTGACAAACCTTTTTTTAAACTAATGGATCCTTAGTAAAAATGAACCCCTCTCCCTCTCCCTCTCCCTAAACCCTACTCCCTACCCCTAAATCCTACCTCTTAAACTCTTAAATACTAATAGGGGTATATTTTATTAATTAAAAACTCTTAAAAAATCAAATAATCCAAAACCATGGATAATTAACAACCTCCTATATTTCACACTTGTCGGCCCTTTAGAAACAGAAAAAGGGCTTTAATATTTCACACTTACTTGTTGGCCCTTTAGAAACAGAAAAAGGGCTTTCTCTTAATGGGGTGACATGTCACTTTTTACTTTTGACCAATGTCTTCTTCTTTTTTGTCAAAATTACTTTTGTCCTATCCATATACATTATTTAATTTTCTAGGGTAAGGTACATTAGCTAGCTAGTTGCAGTGATGAAATAAAGTGACGTAACGGTGCGTGTCCAGCTCCAGATGGTGCTGTTCGATCGATCAGCTGGTTTGGGTTGAAAGTGGGACCCGGTCATAAAGCTCTTTTACGAACCAGCTTCCTTTGGCATTTCATATTATAAAGGGGTAAATGTTGACCTGACACGACAACCCAATCGGATCCATCTAATATTTGTAAGATTGAGACTCGATCTAAAAATTGGTCAAGAAATACCCGAACTCGATGATTCAAAAAATTCTGGTTTTGATATAATTCGATCCGTTGGGTTAATCATTCGATCCAATCTGTTGGAACTGTGACGTTTTCTCTGGTTTTGATGATGATAAACACCATTAGGTTTTACGTTTTCTTGTTGTTCCTATGAGTTTCAGGTTTCATGAAAGGATAAAGGAACAATGGAAAACAATGAAGAAGAGAAAACAGAGGAGCACAATGGAACGCTGTGGAAACAAGGAACAATTCCTATACAAACAAATTGGAAAACAGTGAACATGCGGTATCTATACAAGGAAAGTTCTATATATGGAAACACCGTGTCTAAGGAACAACGTGAGAACGCAGAGATGTCAGCTATTTCCAGACGGACTCAATTATACAAGGAAACAAGATTTCGTGTCTTACTTGGAGAAGAAGGAGAATATATTGAGTCTTAGGAAAGTTTATACAAAGAAACTATGTGTTTACTAGCTTTAGTGTTTATTTGGAAACGAAGTTTGTCATAGTTACCATATAGGTTTATTGTTAGATATTTGGAAATAGGATCTTTGTTAAACCCTATATATAGATGAGAACTGTCTTGGGGAAAGACATCTCAGCTAATTGTCATCAAGCATTCGAAAGAGCTCTTGTGAACTGAGATAAAAAAATCTAAGGCAAGGTACATGTAGTTCTTGCTTTGGGTTTTGTTTTGTTCTTGTGTTATTTAGAGGTGATTGCACTCAAAGTCTTTAGCCTAGGGTATAGGTGGAGAGAAAACTTGTGAGATTGTACAACTCTAATAATACAAGTACACGTTTGAGAACTTTGTTGTTACTTTGAATCTTTGCTTATTTCCGCTGTCTAGGGAACAGTCACACCGTTCCCTATTTAACACACTAACGATTCAACAATTGGTATCAGAGAAAGTTAACTCTAGATTGTGTGTTCTTTCCAGATTCACAGGTAACAATGGCTTCCACTCATGAAGTTGGACTTGGGAACAACAAACCTCCGTTCTTGCCTATTGGTGGAAAGTTCCAACACTGGAAGGACCTCTTCACAGACTGGTTGAAGAGTAATGACTATCAATGCTAGAGAGTCATTGAGGTTGGTGAAGAAAAGGTTGTTGAAGATGTAATCAAAGGGATAAAACCTTGGAGCCCAGAAGATTTCAAAATCATGGAGAAAAACTCTAAGGCTCATATGTTTATCAACAACGCTATCAGCATTGAAGATGCTTCCAAGTTACACTCTTGTGCAACTACAAAGGATATGTGGGCAGCTCTGGAACAGATGTACATGAGAAGTTCCGATCTTAGAGAGCTTGATCGTTTCCAAGCAAAGAAAGACTTCTACAACTTTGCCATGATCGATGGTGAGACTGTTTCCTTGTATCAATCCAGATTTGAGGAAATCACCACTAGACTTGCTGCTCATGATGTCGATGAAAAAGAAATACTCCCCAAGGAGAAAATTTTCATCATTATCGATGGACTTCCTCCAAGGCATAAGATGACTAAAGCAATCTTTAAGGAGAATCCTAACACTCTCAAACTCACACTTTGTTGGAACGATGATGTTCCCTTTGATTTTGATGATGATAAACTCAAATGCTTTTGTTGGTTTTTAGTGTGACTATGAGTTTCAGGAAACGGTGAAGTCAAAGGAATGATGAAAACCTGAGAAGAGTCAAAACAGAAAAGCAAAGGAACAGAGAAGCCAACAATAACGAAATCAACGCGCTGGAACGAAAGAAGAGAACAAACGCGTGTTGCTGAAACAAAACAGAAAAGGGAACATCGCAAGGAACGAAGGACGCGCGCTGAAAACCCTAGAGGCTGCCGAATATCTATCTTGGAAAACAAATTTGGAAGTTGCAACTTGGGCCTCAAGGAAGATCTCGGTGAAGAGATTTTGGGTAGAATATTGTTAGAAAAGATTGTATAGGATTTTATTATCTTATTTTCCTTAAGTAAAACTTGGGTAAAATATGAGAATTTCCTAGACTATATATTAGAGAGCTGCGAATTTCTACAACCACGAAACACAGAGAATATTTTCCAGAGCAGAGCATTCAGAAGCAAGAAGAACACTTACAAGGACAAAACTTTGGTGAGTTGAGTACTTGTTAGGGTTTTGGTTGTCTAGTGTGTTGTTAGGAACGTTACATTGAGAAGTCTAGATATCTAGGAGTAAACTAGATTGAGATAAGACTTGCTTGTTTGTAATTCTAGGATTAATAACATAAGTAGACATTCAAAATCCTACTAGGGAAACCTAGAGGTAGAAGTTTTTCTTAGTCAACTAGTTGGTTGATTAAGTTTTCCTCTCTAAGGAACTGAGCTCGTTACTTCATAATTCTGTTGTTATTTTTCGCTGCCCAAGGAACGAACTTACCGTTCCTTGATCTAACACACTCGATTCTACACACTTCATGAATTATTTGGGAAGATTAAAAAGTATGATGAAGAAGACAAACGTGTTAAACCTAAAGGCATTGCCCTGATGGTTGAAAAGGCTTTCGAGATGATAGAGAACAACAAAGATGACAACTTGGATGGTGTAGATCCAGAAACTGCTCTTCTCACCAAAGCCATGCGAACTCTCTATCCCAAAGGTCGATCATTCAGGAATGATGGGAACAATGGTGAGAAACGAGACATCAAGGATGTTACTTGCTTTAACTGCAAGGAAAAAGGGTCACTATGCCAATAAGTGCCCTAAAGGGAACAACTCAGACAACAATGGTGAAAATTCTGGGAACGACAAAAAGAAGGCTTTCGTCGCTGTCTGGGGAGATGATTGTGCCAACTCTGACGATAACGAGCCAGAGTCATGGGGGAACAACAGAATGTGTGCAATGACTCTGAAGTCACCAAGTGAAGAACAAGAGGTAGATCCTGAAACCTTCTTTGAATCTCTTGTCAATTTTGATAAAAAGTCCTTGATTTCTCTTATCAAAAGCATGTATAATGAGAATCTTAAAACCCAAAACGACCTAAGTAATGCTGAGGATAAATGCATTGAATTGAATGAATCTTTATCTAAAATTGCTAGCTCCTCTGTTGTTCCTTGTGTTAGAAGTGATGCTACTTACAGTGATCCTAGTTCCTTTAGCACTGTTAGGGACCTGTCTCAGATAAAAGGTCAGATCGATAAAATCCACTCTATTCTTGTTGAGCAAAAGCTTAGGGAAGAAAAAAATTACCTTTGTTGAGCCCAAGTATGGTCTGGGGTACAAAGGGAAGAAACACGAGAGTGAGGAACATGAGTTAACCATACCTGAGATTAGAGAGCTAAAGGATAGGGAACTTCAAAGTACTAAGGAGAGGAACTCTTACCTAGAAGAGCGTGTGAAGACCTTGGAGAGTGGGTTGAGTGAAGATCAATCATGGTACCAAGGTCAACCTGCCCATAAGATGTATCTTATCCAATCCCCGGGAAACTTGCCTAGTACACCTAACCCAGTTAGAGCCAAGCAACGTAGGATGCATGTCCCAAACCGCAAGTATACCTTGGGAGACTATTACAAGATTTGCTGGCATTGTGGGAACAACGACCATGTTGTGAAAAATTGTGCTAAGAAACAAAAGTTCACTGAAGAGCACACTCAGCGAAGGAAAAGTAGAAGTAACAATGTTGATTTAAATGATTATGATATATCTCCTGACTTGTGCAATGCTAAGCCTAGAGAATATTATTTTGTTTCTAAACGACTAGGTAAAGCCAAGCTTGCCTGGGTCGCTAAACACTAACTCTCTTAATGTAGGATGAAGTGAGGGGGAACAACATGTGGTTCATTGATAGCGCATGCTCATGCCATATGATAGGAAATAAAGATCACCTTACCTCACTTCAATAACACTCTAAGGGAATAGTTTCTCTTGGAGATAAACGCTATAGAGAGATAGTGGGAACATGAGAAGCTACCTTGAACTCAAGCATCAAAATAAAAGAGGTTAGACTGGTTCATCAACTTGGTTTTAATTTGTTAAGTGTGGCTCAACTTTGTGATCAAGGAGACAACGAGACTGTATTCACAACCAAAGTTTGCTACGTAAGGAATAGCAAAACCAAGGAGATCGTATTGAAAGGTGTCAGGTTCAACGATGTGTACATTGTCGACACCACATTCAAGCCTTCAACTGTGCTTTGCGTCTCTAGCTGAAGAGACGGAACTGTGTCACAGAAGGCTTGGACATGCAAATTTACAACTTATTCACAAACTCCACAAGAATGAACTGGTTAGAGGGCTTCCAAATGTCAAGCCTGAGATCCATGGAGTCTGTGAAGCCTGTGTAAGAGGAAAGCAAACACGTTCCTCTTTCAAAAGCAAACCGGATGTTACTACTTCTCGTCCTCTGGAACTGATCCATATGGATCTCTGTGGTCCCATGAGGATAAGAAGTCATGCAGGGAACATGTATGTGTTTGTTATTGTTGATGATTACTCTAGATTTACATGGACAATCTTTCTCTCTTCTAAGGAACAGGTGTTCGAGACATTTGAATCTTTCATCAAAGGTGTGGAAACCAATCTGGGTCACAAGCTAAGCTCCATTCGATCCGACCATGGAACGGAGTTTGGGGAATTCCAGGTTCCTTGATTACTGCAGGGAACATGAGGTCTCTCACAACTTTTCGGCTCCTAGGACACCACAACAAAATAGAGTGGTCGAGAGGAAGAATAGAACATTGGAGGACATGGCTAGAACAATGCTCATAGCAAGCAACCTTCCTCGAATTTTCTGGGCTGAGGCTATTAACACTTCATGCTATATCCTTAATCGTGCTATGCTCAGACCATTGTTAAATAAATCTGCCTATGAAATAATCAGGGAACGCAAGCCAAATGTTTTCCACTTACGTGCCTTTGGATGCAGGTGCTTCATTCATAACAATGGAAAAGACAACTTGGGAAAATTTGATCCAAGAAGTGATGAAGGAATATTTCTGGGATACGCTAATTCAAGCAAAGCTTATAAAGTTTATAACAAGAGAACCCGGAAGATTGAAGAGAGTATTCACGTGGTCTTTGATGAACACTCAAAAGCTGTAAGTGTTGATTCAAACACACAGTTCCCTGATGATCACTTTCCACGCATGCAACGTGAAGATTCAGATGATGAAGATGATGAGAATCACCAAGGTAATCCACGTACAGGGAACAGTGCCCCCAATGCTAGTGGGAGCACTACCTATTATCTTGGAGCTACCACAACTAGTGACAATGACACACCTCCTACACCAGCACCTGATGTTCCTACAACAACAACTCCAATCGGCAATGCTGATGTCACCACTGTTCCAAATAGAACTTCTAGTGATGATACTTCGGATGCACAACTCGTGCAAGATGGCCAAGTGAGTGGTGATGTGGTAACAATTATTGAGGAAGAACCCATGGATGCTGTTGAAGGAATTGTCTCTGTAGCAGTCACCCTAATTGCTGCTGACGTTCCTCCATCAACCTCAACAACGAATGTTACTCTTCCTCCTATTCCTCCACCGCCTGAATCCAAGAATGTCTGGACCAAGAAGAATCATCCAGTTGATTCTCTTCTTACACCATACGAACAAAGAGGTTCACGCTCTCAACTATATGACTTTTGTGCTTTCTATGCTTTTATCTCATTTGTAGAACCAAAGAACATCAAAGAAGCATTGAAAGAGCCAGATTGGATAGTTGCTATGCAAGAAGAGCTACATCAATTTGAAAGGAACAAAGTTTGGAGACTTGTTCCCCTTCCAAAGCACAAGCATGCTATTGGCACTCGATGGGTTTTCAGAAACAAGCTCGATGATTCTGGAACTGTGACAAGGAACAAGGCTAGACTGATTGATCAAGGCTACAACCAACAAGAAGGGATTGACTATGATGAGACGTATGCTCCAGTAGCCCGCATCGAAGCCATTCTACTTCTCATCGCATATGCTACTTTCAAAGGTTTCACGTTATATCAAATGGATGTCAAAACAACATTTCTCAATGGCTATCTTCAAGAGGAAGTTTATGTGAAACAACCCCCAGGTTTTGAAGACATGGAACATCTTGACTATGTGTATGCACTGGACAAGGCACTGTATGGGCTCAAACAAGCTCCCAGAGCTTGGTATGATCGGCTGGCACAGTTCCTTCTCTCAAATGGATACAGACGCAGTGTGATTGACAAGACATTGTTCCTCTTGGAACACAAAGGTGAGATTCTCATAGTTCAAGTCTATGTTGACGATATTATTTTTGGTTCCACTAACCCTGCCCTTGTAGAGAAGTTCAAAGATCTCATGAGCAGTGAATTTGAGATGAGTATGATTGGGGAACTTTCTTTCTTCCTCGGATTACAAGTCTCTCAATCCTCTGAGGGAACAAGAATACATCAACAAAAATACATCAAGGAACTGTTAAAGAAGTATGGTATGGATAAAGCTAAACCTATTGATACACCTATTTCTCCTAACACTCGTCTTGATGCAGACTTGAATGGACAAGATGTAGATGCTACAATGTATAGAGGCATGATTGGCTCCTTACTTTATCTAACGGCAAGTAGGCCAAATATTATGTTTAGTGTGTGCCTTTGTGCTAGGTTTCAAGCAAATCCTAAGGAGTCACATCTAACTGAGGTCAAGAGGATCATGCGATACTTGAAAGGGAATGACAACCTATGTCTATGGTATCCAAGGAACAGTGGGTTTGAACTTGTGGGTTTCACTGATGCTGACTTTGATGGTCACCTCGTGGATCGCAAAAACACATCAGGGACGGCACAGTTCCTTGGCCCATGCCTTTTCTCTTGGACATCAAAGAAACAAAATTCTGTTGCCCTTTCAACTGCCGAAGCTGAGTACGTTGTTGCTGCTGCTTGTTGTGCCCATGTATTATGGCTCAAACAACAATTGGAGGATTTTGGTATGTCTCTTGGCACTGTACCCATTATGTGTGATAATACTAGTGCTATCAACATCTCCAAAAATCCTGTTCATCATTCACGTACTAAGCATATTGATATTCGTCACCATTTTCTTCGTGACAATGTTGAGAAAAATTTCATTAGAATGGATCATTGCAGGACAGAGGAACAAGTTGCAGATATCTTCAACAAAACACTGGATAGAAAACCCTTTGAGTATTTGAGAATGCTCCTTGGGATGATCTCTCTAAATTGAGGAACTCCACCTCCACTATTCCCTCAATGATTGGCTAGATCGATCAATTATAAACTATGGAACAACTTCTATGTGGCATGTTACTTGCAAATGACTTGTTTATTAATCTTGCTATGTGCTTTATGTTACATTATATCAAAAATTTCTTGCAACTTCCATTCTTGATCATATGTGTTGCACTCTTTACTTGATAACATCTTCTTTCAAGCCCAACGCAACCGATTTGATTATCTGAACCCTCATTACAAGCCAAAATGATAATTGGTTGCACTGCCATCCTTAGCTTGGATCCAGGTAAACGTTCCCTATGAACTTCTCTTTATTTACCTTATTTTACTGGGAATCATTATCTGGATCGTCATTGTTCCCTACCTATATTTCTGTTTGGATATATCTTTGCAATTTGGTGTGAACCCATTAAAAATATCCAAACCGGCCTTTCCATCCACTCAAGTATCTTGGAATCTTCTAGATGGGACTTGGCCTGAGGGGGAACAGTGAACAAGAACGTCAGTGCTGGGAACGTTGAGAATTGCAGAAGAACGTTGCTTTGCTGAGAAGGAGAAATCAAATTTTGATCTGATGGAACTACAGAGATGAACATCTACTTTGCTGCAAAAAGAGTTAAAAAAAGAAGAAGAGGAATATAAGAAAGAAAGAAAGAAAGAAAGAAAACAAAACAAAACAAAACAAAAAGAAGGTCTACAAAGAAGAAGACGAGGTTCCCATAGTCACTGAGCTCGACATGGTAAACATCAGCAAAATGAAGTATCAAGGGGATGATAAGGGAACGTTGCCCCCTTTCGAAGCGCTGGACCGCGAGCCTCGCGAAGGAACTTCAAGGAACAACTCTGTGCAAGGCCAAGTGCTTGCTGAGCTGCGCGAAATTAAGAATATTATGTCGTTGCTTCTTGAGTATTTCCTCAACAAGGACAAGGCCCAGAAGGTGGATTCTGAGTCTTGAGTGGACACCTCTCTTATCCAGCCCGTCTGACCCTCTTCTCTTGAATTTATTATATGTTATCTTGTTTAAATGTTTGCATTGTGATCTATTTGTGATTGTTTGCCTGACTGTCTTTTGGTTCTTGTAATCAATTCCCTGCAATTTGAATGAACTTTTCTCTGCTGGTAACTGTTGCTTAGCTATGTTGTTCCACTATTTATTTTTGATCTTTTGATGATGCCAAAAGGGGGAAGTGTGGAAATTGTTTGCGATAACTCAGTTAAGAGAGGTAACAGTTAATTGTTCCTAATTCTTTGAGAATTTCTGGACAATGCCAGTGCTGAGGGGGAACGATTATGCAACTTGGAGGTATGAATTGCAATTATTCATTTGACATAAAATTTTTGCTTATACATTTAAACTGAGATACATGTTGATAAATATTACTTTGATTATTACTCCGTTTTGATCGAACAATTTTTTGAATGGGTTTGTCATCACCAAAAAGGGAGAAATTGTTGGAACCTTGACGTTCCCTCTGGTTTTGATGATGATAAACACCATTAGGTTTTACGTTTTCTTGTTGTTCCTATGAGTTTCAGGTTTCATAAAAGGATAAAGGAACAATGGAAAACAATGAAGAAGAGAAAGAAGAGGAGCACAATGGAACGCTGTGGAAACAAGGAACAGTTCCTATACAAGCAAATTGGAAAACAGTGAACACGCGGTATCTATACAAGGAAAGTTCTATTTATGGAAACATCGTGTCTGAGGAACAACGTGAGAACGCAGAGATTCCAGATGTTCCCAGACAGACTCAATTATACAAGGAAACAAGATTTCGTGTCTTACTTGGAGAAGAAAGAGAAGATATTGAGTCTTAGGAAAGTTTATACAAGGAAACTATGTGTTTACTAGCTTTAGTGTTTATTTGGAAACGAAGTTTGTCATAGTTACCATATAGGTTTATTGTTAGATATTTGGAAATAGGATCTTTGTTAGACCCTATATATAGATGAGAACTGTCTTGGGGAAAGACATCTCAGCTAATTGTCATCAAGCATTCGAAGGAGCTCTTGTGAACTGAGATCAGAAATCTAAGGCAAGGTACGGGTAGTTCTTGCTTTGGGTTTTGTTTTATTCTTGTGTTGTTTAGAGGTGATTGCACTCAAAGTCTTTAGCCTAGGGTATAGGTGGAGAGAAGACTTGTGAGATTGTACAACTCTAATAATACAAGTACACGTTTGGGAACTTTGTTATTACTTTGAATCTTTGCTTATTTCCGCTGTCCAGGGAACAGTCACACCGTTCCCTGTTTAACATACTAACGATTCAACACAATCATATGTATTATCTTATTTATAATTAATATTATACTACTTTTTTACTAAATAGTGATATAACATTTGTTTTGGGGCGAAAAGATCAATCGACCTAAATCGCCTTAGATGGGGTAACGAGTCGATCAGACAATATAAAATAAATCCAAACCAAATAAACAATCAACCACGTAAAGAATAGGTGCAAAGTTGTAATATGATATATTGATCAAATGATGACAGAATCGGATCGATGTATAACTTATCCTTGAAGAATAAGAGATCAAGTCTTGTCCGACAGGCGGTTCTGATGGCTCGACCGGCTATGATCGGGTAGCGCCCCAGGGGATTCGAGTGAGAGCGGATATGCTAGTAAGCTTTCTCGAGAGCTGAGTAGGTGAATGTTTCTCGTAGACGTGTCGTCCGTCGACCGTTCTCTCATGGTTTATTTATGGTATCTTCTTCTTTCGTTCGTTACTATCTTCGTGATATTCCCCTGTTTATTCCTACATGTAATATCCGGGATCCTTCCTTAATAGCATCATAATTCCAGGCTTGATTTGGTTACCGTTTTCCGCTGATCGGGAAATTAATGCCCTGGGCGAAATCTTCGGATCTGGACGGATCCCATGCGTTTGAGGAGTGTCCGACGCTTCCCTCTAGTCTCTTCCGGCCTTCTTCTTTGTTTGAATCTTGGCCCAATCTGCTTGCACCGATTTCTTTGGAGCATGTTGGGCCCAACAATAGCCCCAAGTTGTTTTGGGCTCAAGACAGCTGCGAAATGGGAGTCCAAACAACTTTCCCTCCACATGATCTCCACCCTCCGATCTGGGCACGACAGGCGAGGGCTATGTGGCGACAATCCCGTAGCATGATGGGACGTCTCTGCGACCTGACGATTCCCTCTATAAATCCGAATTAAGTTCTGGCGGTTTCACTTCATCTCTTTCCCTTCGCTCTCTGATTTGGTAGGCTTTCTTGGCTTCTCAAAAAAATGCTTTTCGATTTCCCCCTCTTTCTGTTCTGGAAATGGTTTCCAGCGATTTTTCCGAGTCGTCTGCTCATCACTCGAACTCGAGCAAGAATGAGGCTCCCCCCCCTTTTCCTTTTGAAGGAGGCTGATGCTCTGACGGGGACGCTGACAGAGGCGGAGTTGGAGCAGATCCTCCAAGTCGGAGGCTTTCCTCCTAGGACGGTCGCGAGGTTGCCTCATCCGGATGAGAGAGCCGACGCCCGTTATGAGGGATGGATTTGCTTCTATGCCTACCCATTTCGGATAGGTCATACGTTTCCGTTTTCTTTTCTTGTTAGGGATTTCCTAGCGACTCCGGCGCTTGCGCCGTGTCAGGTCATGCCACAAGCGTTGCAGATCCTTAGGGTTTTAGATATGTTGAACTATCAGTCTCGGGCCGATTTTAATTTTGACGCCCTGTGGTACAATTACTCTTTGGGGTCGAAGAGTTCCTCTTGGGTCCAGTTGCGGATCCGTCCGGGTCGAAAGCCTTTGGTGGCTAACCTTGACGTAAACGACCGTGGATGGGGGTCGAAGTTCTTCTTCGTCGAGCGTTCATCTCTGGAGAAGGGGGGTGACTGCTCATTTTTGTTATCGGAGTGGCGAGTCGAGAGTATGTATTCGACTTCTCTCTGCCCATTTTTAAGTGTTTTAACCTTTTGCTTAACTCTTCTTTTTTGTAGTCCCTGAGGCTGAAGAATTGGAGGTGGATGCTCAGTCGGAAGGTCTGACCAATATTATCCTTGGTATCCCTACGTCGGAGCGGAAATTCATAAACATCAACCTGTTGTCTGTCGTCCCCACCACTCAGGACGTCATGTCGACTCTTTCGTCATCCCGGGTCAAGTGTAAGTTTTTTGTTTAAGTCATGCATCTTTAGTCGTGTGCGTGTGTCTTATGTTTTGTCTGATATGTCAGCGTCTCCAGCTGGTCGGTCAAGTGCTCGCTTGAAAGGAGTGTCTGGGAAGGGTCTAATTGAGTAGAGGTTGGCGGCGGCTAGGGCCTCGTCGAGTAAGTCGACGCCGGCCGAGTCGTCGCTTCCGACCAAAGTCGGTTCGAAAAGGAAGATAGACGTTTCTCCCGACGCCGGGAAGGCGGTGGCAGACACTCTAAAGAAGAGATCGCCGGTCGCCGGTGGAGTCGAGAAGATCGACTCGGTCGGTCGATCGATCGATCGCTGATTTGTTCCATGGTCAAGACCCGACCCTAAAGTCGAAAGTCGATGGCGTTTCTCCCTTGGACTGCATCGGCGAGGTGGGGTGTTCTGCGTGGAAGGTAAGTCGCCTTGTCGGGTCTTAAGTTCTTTCTTTCTCGTAAAACTGGTTGGTTTTGAGTTTTTCGATTTTGTCTTTCTTTTCCCAGACTTTTCAGTTTCTCTTGGGTGCGTATTCTGGAGTCAAAGAGATGGTCGCTAAGGCTGAGGACAGGGCTGCTAGTTTAGAGTCCGACCTGGCGTCTTTGAAGACCAAGGTGGAAGGAGCCGAAAGCCGCTTTAGGGACGCTGAGCGCCGCTTCGCTAGGGAGCTATAGAGTTGCCAAGACGAGTTGGATGTTTGTAGGAGGGAGCTCAGCGAGAGTCAAACAAGTGTTGAAGAGAGGGTTAAGCAGGCTAAGATCGAGGCTGGTCGGGTTGGAGGCGACGTAGGTGCTTTTTATGCGTTGAAGTCGCGTGTCGAGATGATCGAGGAGTTTGAAGAGGGCAAACATGAGACCTGGGACTTGAAGGCGGAGAAGGAGACCATGGATACCCTGTTTCCGAAAGGGAATCCTGGTTCGGAGTTGTTCCAGCTGGCCGGCGTCGGAGAAGGGTCTCCCGATGAAAGCGCTGGTGAGGATGAGGCCCATTCTGGCGACACTGTGCCGATCGAGCCCCAGCCTTCTTCCGACCCGACTCCTGCTGAAGGTAACGCTGCGACCCCTGACTCTTGACTTTTTCGAAAATGACTTGTGATCCCACCTGCGTGTGGGTAGAATGTTTTCTGGTTTGGCGACCCGTCCACCATTGCGGGTCGCAGAATGTGTTTTTTAAGAATGCTTGAAGTCATACATGCGTGTAAGCAGACAATATGTTTTGGCGACCCGTCCACCATCGCGGGTCACGTAGATGTAAAAAAAAGGGTTGGACTTTTATTAGCGTAGTTTGTTTTACAAAGGGTCGATCTTGTTTCGTGTCCGTGTGTTTTGTCGGAATTTCCTAGAAAAGATAATTGTTACGCCTTTGTTATGTGTTGGGTTTGCCCGTGTACTCCGTCGAGTAGGGATTTCCGTGTCGTGTAAAAAAGGAGGCTTGTAAATGTATATGTTTTTGTTTATGTTTAGTCATGACTTAGTGTTATGCCGAGGAGGAAAGCAATATGTCTTTATTGTGTAGATGTAATAAGGTGTTTTGACCTTATGTATTGTGTAAGGCAGGCGGTGTGCCGGCGTGCCTCTGGTATTCATCTCCTCGTGTTCCGATCGATCGTGTAAATGTAATGTAAGCGCTTTTGTGTGACTGGATCCAGCTTGTGTGTCGATGTCGTCCTGTGCTCATGGTTGCAAGAAAGTCTCCTTGCTAGATGCAAGTATTTAGATTTTATGAAATAAAATTGAGTTTGTAGCGACGGATAGCATATGAAAAGTGAGAGGATCTTAGCGTCTTACTTTGTGGGTCTAGAAGTGATACAACTTCAGATGTGTTACGTTCCAACTTCTTGGGATTGGCCGTCCGTCTTTATCCTCCAGCTGGTATGTTCCCTGTCCGACTACCTCATTGACGAGATAGGGACCTTCCCACTGAGGCACGAGCTTTCCGTCGGTTGGATTCTTGGTGTTTTGGAATGTATTTCTAAGGACCCAATCGCCAACTTTGAAGACTTTGGCTCGAACATTTTTGTTGTAACTTCTTGTGACCTGTTGCTGGAACTTGACCATTCTAATTCTGGCTCTTTCCCTAGTCTCATCTACCGTGTCCAAGTTGTGCGCTAGCTCGACATCGTTTTGTTCATTCGTCTGGAGACTGTAACGGGCTGTCGGAACCAGTAATTTGGCGGGAATGACCGCTTTACTTCCGTAGACGAGTGAGAATGGTGATTGTCCAGTCGCGTTTTTTGGGGTGGTCCTGTCGGACCAGAGGATGAGAGAAAGTTCGTCTGCCCATTTTCCTTTAGCCCGTGTGAGGCGTTTCTTGAGGTTGTTGATGATGATCTTGTTGCTAGACTCGTCTTGTCCGTTGGATTGTGGATACCGAGGAGTGGACGTGACCAGTCTGATGTTCCACTGGTCGCAGAAGGCTCCAGTCATATGACTGATGAATTGGGAGCCATTGTCGCATACGAATTCTGATGGGACGCCAAATCTGCACAAGATATTGCATTTTATAAACGAAATGACGTTTTGCTCTTTTACCTCTCGGTAGGCTTCAGCTTCGACCCATTTGGAAAAATAGTCATTCATGGCAAGGAAGAAGACTCGTTGGCCCGACGCAGGTGGGAGTTTTCCGACGATGTCCATCCCTCATCTCATGAAAGGCCATGGTGCTAGAGTCGGATGGAGGAATTCCGAGGGTTGATGTGGAATGGGTGCGTGTTATTGGCAGGCGTCGCACTTCCTGGTGTACTCCATTACATCTCTATTCATTGTAGGCCAATAGTATCCCGTTCGCAAGGCTTTCCCTGAGAGGCTTCGTCCTCCGGTGTGGTTGCCACATTCTCCTTCATGTAATGATTGTAAGATGCGTCTGACTTTTGGAGTCTTGAGGCATCGTAGGAGTATCCATGTGACAGATCTTTTGAACAAGACGTCACTTATAATGTCGAAGGAAAGAGCTCGTACCTTTAGCCTTTTTGCTTCCGTTTTGTCGTTGGGTAGGATGCCGTCTTTTAGCCATTTGATGTAAGGTAGCGTCCAGTCGTCATGACCGTTGACGATGTCTTCTTCTGGTCGGTCGCCTATCTCCAACGTGACGAGTTCTTCCAACGGTGTACTTAAATCCCTGGGTGTTTTTGGAACAGCTGGTGTTGTAATGTGTGCCAGTGGGATGTTTGGGAATTCCTTTGGGTCCAGGGCGTACCCCAGGTTGGCTAGTGCGTCAGCCTGAGCGTTGAGATCTCTGGGAACTTGTTTGATGCCGAACTTTTGGAATTGGTCGATTAGTTTCTTGGCCACGTCCAGATAAGCTATCATTCTGTCGTCCTTGGCATTGTACGATCCTTGTATTTGATTTACAACCAAGAGGGAGTCACAGATGACTTCGATTTCTCGGACCCCTAGGTCGCGTGCCAGAATGAACCCAAATATGAGTGCTTCGTATTCAGCTTCGTTGTTGGTCGCGTCCCATTCGCATCTTACGGCTTGGGCTATCTTGTCCCCTTGTGGCGATTTCAGCACGACCTCCAGCCCTGATCCTCTAGCATGCAACGCACCGTCTGTGTGGAGTTCCCATTTACCTATTTCCTCTATTGCGAGTAATTGTGTTGCTTCTTCGACGGCTTCCTGCTCTAGGGTCGGGCTGAAATCTGCCACAAAGTCAACCAATGCCTGTGACTTGATCGCCGTCCTGGGCTCGTATTCGATGTCGTATCCGCTGAGGTGTATGGCCCATTTGGCCATTCGTCCTGTGAACTCAGGTTTCCTCATGATTGCTCTCATGGGATGGTTAGTGTGGATAACTATAATATGAGATTGGAAATATGGTTTGTGTTTATTTGATGCCATTACCAGTGATAGGACAAGTTTTTCCAACGACGAATACCTTGTCTCCGCCGACAGTAGCGTTCGACTGACGTAGTAAATTGGCGATTGCTTACCATCTTCTTCTCTGACCAGTACTGCGCTTACGGCGGACTCCGACACTGCTAGGTATAGCAATAATGGCTCATCGTCTTTGGGTTTCGTCAACAACAGGGGACTGGCCAGGTACTTCTTCAAATCCTAGAACGCGACTTCATGTTCTTCCGTCCATTGAAAGGACTTGTTTTTTTTGAGAGCGTCGTGGAAGGGTTTGCACTTGTCGGACGACTTTGAGATGAACCTATTCAGAGCTGCGATCCGACCTGTCAGCTTTTGTACGTCCTTGACGCATCGGGGGGATCAGAGGTTGATGAGGGTTTTGACCTGTTCTGGGTTGGCTTCTATTCCTCTTTGTGTCACCATGTACCCCAAGAATTTTCCTGACGACACTCCGAAAGAGCATTTCATAGGATTTAATTTCATGTTATATCTTTTTAGTACCTCGAAACTGTCGCGGAGGTGATTAATGTGGTCCTTATTTTTTTTTGATTTGACCAGCATGTCATCTATGTAGAATTCCATTGTGTCCCCGATTTGATCTTTGGACATCTTGTTAACTAGTCGTTGATAGGTAGCCCCAACATTTTTTAGTCCGAAGGGCATCTCTTTGTAATAATAAATACCTTGGCTTGTGACGAACGCCGTTTTCTCTTGGTCTTCCGGTTCCATGAGGATCTGATTGTAGCCACTGAACGCGTCCATGAAGGATAGCATTTTGTGACCTGCCGTCGCGTTGACCATGGCATTGATATGAGGAAGTGGGAAGGAGTCCTTGGGACAAGCTTTGTTAAGGTCGGTGAAGTCGATGCAGACTCTCCACTTGCCATTTTTCTTTTGGACCATAACCACGTTGGCCAGCCACTCAGGGTAGTTGACTTCTCTTATTTTTCCTGTTTCCAGTAGGCTCCTGACTTCGTCGTCGACGATCTTATTTCGCTCTGGGGAGAATTTCCTATGCTTCTGCTTTACAGGGGGGTGAGATGGATCTACATTCAACTTCTGAGTAATAATGTTTGGAGATATTCCGACCATGTCTTCATGTGACCACGCAAAGCAATCAACATTAGATCGGAGGAAATCCAATATTTGTTGTCTGGTCGAGTCGTCCAGGTCCGACCCGACCCTTACCGTTTGGTTTGGCTTTGAAGGATCTAGTGCGATCTCGTCAAGTTTTTCCATCTCTGGTTCGACGTATCGACTGGATCCTTCGCCGAGCTGTGATTGCTATGCGGTCTTGGGCTCGACCAGGCTCTTCATGGAGGCGACATAGCATTCCTTGGCCATCCTCTGATCTCTTGAACTCCCCACTTGGTAGGGAACTTGATGATTTGATGGTACGTCGAGGGTACCGCCTTCATTGCGTGTATCCACGGCCTGCCAAGAATGCAGTTATAGGGAGATGGACAGTCTAGGACTAAAAATTTCACCTGTTGGTTTACTCCTCCGACGTATGTCGTAAGAATGATTTCGCCAATAGTGTGCTTAACTTCACCGCTGAATCCGACTAGTTGAGTCGATTTCTTGATAAGATCATCTTCACCCAGACCCATCCCTTTGAGGGCGTCGAAGATCAAGAGATTGGTCTAACTTCCTGTATCAATTAGTACTCTACGTATTAAACAATTCCCAATAGACAAAGAGATTACCAGACCATCGTGATGGTTTTCCGACCCGTCGGCATCGGACTCATCGAACGTGACCGTTGGGAGGTCGGAGACCTTGGTTTGCTTGAACTCTAGCATCTCGGGTTTACTGCCTTTGCTTTCTCTCGCATGTCTTTTGGCTACGGAGTACGTGTTCCCACATACGTCCGAGCCCCTTGAAATAGTATTGATAATTTTTGTATGGACAGGAGATGGAGGTTTATCCTGCTTTACCTGATCTCATCGCTCCATGGTGGCTTTGGCCCGTTCCGAGATCACGTCGCGCAAGAGACCTTGCGCAAGTAACCTGGCAACTTCTTTGCGTAAGGCGATGCATTGTCTGTTGAGTGACCATGGTCACCGTGGAATTCACACCACCTGCTCATGTCCTTTTTGATGTCTGGTCGATCGCTCTTTCGGGGCCATCTTACTTCTTTTCCATACTTGTCGAAACTCTTGACGAGCTCCGACACGGAAACACTAAAGTTGTAATATTGAACCCTGGGAGGCAGCGTTGGACCATCTCTCCAGTCTTGAGACCTATCTTGGAAGGAGTTTACCTGACTTTGCTCATTTCGATTACAAGGGTAGGGGTGATGACGTATGTCTCGGCGGTTGTCGGAAGAGGATTTGCGATCGGATTGATCGAGTCCATGGGACGCCTTTCGCGATTCGCGATCTTCTTCCAAACGTACCTCGGTCATGGTTTTGGCTTGGACATCTTCGAAGCTTCTGCACGGGTACTTGGTGATCTCGTTATAGAGGTTGCTGTCCTTGATCAGACCTTGACTGAAGGCTTCGATGGAGGTGGTGATGTCGCAATGGGGGATCTCGACTTTTTCCCTATTGTACATGTTAAGATAGCTTCAGAGAGGTTCATTATACCTTTGGGTGATTCGATAGAGATCACTCGACTGCCTTTCGAGCCTCCGACTGCTGGCGAATTGGATCTTGAAGGAATTAACTAGATTCGCGAACGAGGCGATTGTTCCCTGAGGCAAACGCATAAACCAGGTCAGTATGGGACCCGCGATAGTCGTGCCAAAGCTTTTGCACATGTGATATGCGATATATTGTATAGCACATCTAGTGGTTATTAGCATGATTTAGATGATGTTTGGATATGATTTGATGGTAATTCTGTAATTCAGAAGAGAAGACTAGAAGTGAAGAAATCATGGGATTTACAGAGGTTTGAGGTGCATTGAAGAGTAGAAGGACAGTGTGCTGAATTCAATTGGTTCGTTCTCTTTACTCAGATATCCAAATGGAGTGATTCCAATTCTAGGAGTTAGATCTTGAAGTCTACTGCAAGTCCTCAAAATATGAGCGCAATCCGAGTTGGAAATCAAAAGTTATGGCGTTTTTACGGAAGTGTCGCAGAAGCTGGAGCCTCCGGAGATCCACCGCACCCCGCGGTGACGACGCGCTGAAGACTTTTCTCGGCTTATTTCCGAGATCTTTTATCTGTTTTTATTTTATTTCTGAAACTTTGTTTCCAAGTTTGTTATTTCCTTTTATTTATTTTCTGAATTATTTGCCCTAGTATTTAAGGTTATTTCTAAGACTTTGTTAAGAGAAGAACCCTAGTTTCCACCCTCATAAACCCTATGAAGAACTAAGCTTCCATTGTTGCACTTGACATTTTGAAGCCTTCAATTGATTGGTTGTGAGTTTTCTACTCTTGTTCGTTTTCCTATCTAGTTGTATTAATTCTCTTGCGCTTGAATGTTTATTGAATCTTATTGGTTTATCTAGACTGATCACCTAGGTTTATTGATATTATCCATATAGCTAGGACTTGTGATTCCGGGTTCGGGTTGCATATCTAGTAGCAAACACGATTTACATAAGCGGGTTGCGAGTGTTCATCGTGAGAGAGAGTTAATTGCATGCTTATAGTAACGGGTTGTTTCTATTGCATGTATCTTGTTGAATCCTTGGTTGAATGCTATTGCTTTATTGAGTCTTGAAGGTTTTCGGATTTGATTTGGTAATAAGTACTATTAGGGCTGGTAGAACTAATAGTTACCTAAGATCGGGATAAGGACAACTATAGGAAAGATAAGAACTTGAGATTGATAGAATTCAGTGATCAACCATATCTCTTGTTGTGTGGATCTTTGTCAGGTGTGACGCTTTTCCCCATCATATTCACAACCTTTACTTGCGAACTTGTTTACTTGTTACTTGGTCACTAAGAAACCGATACAAAACCCCCCCTTAGTTCCTAGTTGGTGACTTGAGAAACACAAGAATAGATAACCTGATTCCCTTGGGTTTGACCCTGACTTGCTTGCTATACTCTGTTTAGTAGGTATATTAGGATTTCTTTGATTAGGCATACGACTTTAAGCCTGTCAAATTTGGCGCCGTTGCCGGGGAATCAAAATTTCTGTTTTTTGTGTTTTTGTTTGTTACCAACTTTCGTGTGGACCTATCTTATGGTCCACACTCATGCTACTGATTTCTTTTTCTTTGTTACAGATATGGAGTTCTGGGGAGAGCCGTGATATGACCCATACTCCTATGCATACACTCCAGGGTGGAGAGATTACCCCAATTCGAGTTATGGGTACCAGCAATACCCTCCATATGGTCACGACTACCAGGAGTTCTACCCGGAGCCACAATCGTTCTACCAGCAGGGTACTCCACGGCAGTACAATCCGGCCTATGAGCATAGCCCGCTAGTGTCCAATCCAAGTTCCTCCATGTCAACTGAAGATATGCTCCAAGATTTGACGAAACATTTCACTACTCATGTTCAAGCTACGGGGTCGAGCATAAAGAATTTAGAGAATCAGATGAGCCAAATGGCTGAAGCCATCACAAGGATCGATGCAAAGATTTTGGGAAATCTACCATCTCAAACGGTAGTGAACCCACAAGCAAATGTTAGTGTTGTGATGCTTCGAAGTGGTAAGCAATTGAATGTCGCCCCTAGTGCTGAAGAGGACGACACAGAAAACGAGAGTTCTCAGTTTGGAAAACCGCACCCGCGGCAAGAAGACCGCACCCGCGGTGGGACTATAGAAGAGCAACTGAGCTCTCAGTCGAGATCACCGCACCCCGTGCCACTTTCGCCGCACCTAGCGGCCACACCACCGCACCCCGCGGTGAGTCACCGCACTCGCGGTGACGGAGCCCTAGAATTCCTAGACTTTTCTGTCGGGACGACCGCACCCACGACGGATTCTGACCGCACCCGCGGTGGACCTTCTGGAGTTGTGAAAGAGCCATACGTCGACACCTATGTTCGTCCGTACTTTCCCCCTCTCGGTTCTGAGAAGCCTACTGCACCCTTCCCTGAGGCTCTGAAGGACACCCAAAAGGTGAAGAATGACAAAGGTTTATTTGACACCTTCAGTAGCTGCAAGGCGAACGTTCCTTTGGTTACACTGGAAAACATCGTCCCTCGCTGCACGGAAGTTTTAAGGGCGCTGGGCAATATAAAAAAGAAACCAAAGGGGAAGTACAAGAAGGAAACCGTGATTCCAAAGACAAATTTCTATAAGCTGGATACGGGGTAGAATAAGCATACTGCCCCTGGGATGTTGGGTAGACCATTTCTGAAGATGGCAAGTGCATTCATGAATATGAACAGTGGTCCAACCATCAGCAAGTGCACAAGCACGAGGGTCAAGCTCGACATGGAATATACAAAGAGGCATCGCCCTGATATAGACCCCAAGAGTTCAATTGTTGTGAGCAACCCGAGTTGAGGTTGTCTGAGTAGGATGTCGAGCCACGACAATAACTAAGGCGCTGTCCGGGAGTAAACCCGAGGTATGTTTTTCTTTCTTTGTTTTTCATTCTTTGTTTTTGCATTTGTTTTTAGTGTGTTCTTGCTTTGTTTTTCTTTGTTTCCGTCTAACCTGCAGGGAGGAGACCCTATGCGAATTGAAGAAGGTATTTCCCACACCATTGTAAGTGTTCTTTTGCCCTACACTGAAAATAAAATCCCCGAAAAAACCTTAAACGCGGATAAAAAAAAAATCGAAAAAACAACAAAAAAGAGTTCTACCGTAGGCCAGCTGTCCGGAGTTCCCCATGGAGAAGGTGCACATCATGTTGTCAAGGAGGAGACATTCGCCCCACAAATTATTTGGCAACGATGATGACCCTACAATCGACAGTTGAAGAGGAGGAACACCAGGTCCCACACCACGAACACATCTGGGCCCATTTTTTGTGTTCAATGAAGGCCGTGCAACCCCGAATTCTTTGATATACCACTATTCACCAAAGTGGTTTCCTTTTGGTTGCACGGTAGGAGAAGATTATTGATTAAGAAGATCCCGCGCAACATCAGAGACCTGAGCGTTCATTGTTTTACCGCCAGCAACAACGAAAGTGTCCAAGCAGCTCGTTGACGTTGTGAGTTATTTTTTTGCTTTTTCCTGTGCTTCTATTCTTTTTGTATTTCATTACATTGAGGACAATGCAATGTTTAAGCATGGGGGAGAGTTCTATACTTGCTACGTTGTTGAGGAGAAAAATAAAAAAATTGAAAAAGCCAAAATTTTGAAAAAAGGCAAAAATTGAAATCCTGGGATAGGTCGAAAACCCGAAAGGAAGGCCTAGGCAATAAGCAGGTGGCTTGGACCAGCATTAGGTTGGGGTAATAATTGGTCAAGAGTGATGTGAGTATATTGTGAGCCCATCTATTGAAAAATGAAATGAGTGGCTTGGTGAAAACCCAAAAGGGCGCCTTGGCAAAATGAGTGAAAAGAATAAGAGTGATTTTTAGGATTCCTCATTTTTCCTGGCGTGGCGACATAAGAAGGGGAGTTATAAGGAGGGTTCGGGTAGGCCACCATGGAGGAATAAGGTGATTAGATGGAGTTCGGTTTGGATTTGTTTTGCATCACTTGTTTTGGTTGTCTTGGAGCTTATTGTTGATGTGTTGTAACTACTAGTGTCATATTTTCTTGTACTTCATGAGGCCTTGGAGCATGATTGATGGAGTGAGTTCAGTTTTTAGCTTACTCGAGACGAGTAAAGGTCTAAGTATGGGGGAACTTGATATGCGATATATTGTATAGCACATCTAGTGGTTATTAGCATGATTTAGATGATGTTTGGATATGATTTGATGGTAATTCTGTAATCCGGAAGAGAAGACTAGAAGTGAAGAAATCATGGGATTTACAGAGGTTTGAGGTGCATTGAAGAGTAGAAGGACAGTGTGCTGAATTCAATTGGTTCGTTCTCTTTACTCAGATATCACACCCCAAATTAAGGGACGCCTTCAGTGAAAACCGTAATGGATCCAAAGTTTTTCAACCTAGACCGAAGATCGGACCAAAATAATCCACATCGTTCCAGTTCCGATTTGGTCCAAACCACTTTAGTCTCGATTATTGACAGGGCTAGAAATGCGCAAGCAATTATCGTTGATTAGCCTCAATCAAAGTAAAATTTCCTAATAGACCTACTAAACAGAAGTATAGCAGACAAGTAAGGGTCGAACCCACAGGGAAGATCGATGCAGTGTGAAAGTGTGAATGACAAGTGACACGAACGGGGGGGGGGGGGGGGGTTAGTTATCAAGAGGAAGCAAAGCAAACCAAAGCAAACAAGTTGAGTTGAGTTGAGAAAATATAATGAGGGAAAGTAGTTCTACTAGAGAGAAATCCACAGTACAGAGATAGAGTTTGATCACGGAAATCTATTCAATCCAAGTTCTTTAATTATCCTTATAGTTGTTCCCACCCTGATCTTAAGCACTACCGATTCTCACAGTTGTCGATAGACTTATTACTATGCCAATGATAAAATACCACCAGTCACGCCTATCACACGGTACCAGACTAGGGTATTTTACCACCAACAAAGCAATAGCAATGCACATAAGGATATAGGATACATGCAAGTAGAAAGACGTATAAGTACTCACTCCCCTACTTAACATGCAACTGATTCTCACTCACGATTTTACGCTCGGAACCCCTATACGCACAATCGTGTTTGCCACTAGATATGCACTCGGAACCCCTATATGCAATCCTAGCAATTGATAAAAAGCATTCAACCTAGTTGATCAGGCTAAGAAGAACAACAAGAAATCAATATCAATATAACCAAGAGCATCAATCCAACACTTATAAGGATAAGAACAGGAATAGAAATCTCACAAACACATCAACTGTACTGCTTCAATCGTCTAGCAGAACAAAGAAAAGTTAGTTCTCCATCCAAGGGGATGAAAAACTATGAACTGGCAAAACTAAAACTAAACTTCTGTAAAAACTCTCTTCTGAAATCTAGGTTAACAAAGAGTATTTAACCTAAATCCTAAAAGTAATAAAAATAATAAAAGGAAATAATAATAAAGATAATAACCAAAAATAAAACAAACGAACGGCGGAACTTAATCCCGAATTCTCGTGCAAGCCTCTCGTCTGCCCATCTCCAATTCCAGCTGATCCTCGGCCCAACCCAATGCAGCGTCGGCCCACTTCTCGGCACGGCCCAAATCTCCAATATCATCAGCTTCGCTGACGTCGCTGCTGACGTCACGCCTCCGATTCAACACGCTTTCAATTCTTCGGCTTCAACGCGGCATCTCTTTCACGCGTGGCTTCAATTCCCGCTTCAGAGCTTCTCAATTGGGCCGAGATCTTCCTTTTGGGCCTAATTTCCTCCTGGGCCTATCTCTTCAATTCCAAACATCACGTGAATTATTTAATTAAGCTCTTCGCCTCACGTGATGGCCGCGGGGCGCCAACTCCCACCGCGGGGCGGTGATTTCCACCGCGGGGAGGCATCCTTCTCTGAGACCCACCGCCGGGTCGCGGTGGCTCTGGCGCGGGGCGTCAATTTCTTCCCACTCTTCTCTTCAGCTCTTTATTACTACCAAGTGTGGGTAGTCTTCTCCAATAAACTCCAACAGATCCTCATCATCTCCATCTAAGCTGTAAAACCCTTGATATCTTCAATTCTCTCCACAACTTCCGGATTACAGACTTAGCCTCAAAACTACTCATAAACTCCTCCAAATCATGCTAATAATTGCTAGTAAAGGTGTATGAAATGACACCTATCAATTATGGACCGTGTGATTATTTTTTTCTTTTTTTATTCGTTCTCTTAATAATTTTGATGATGTAAAAATAATAATATATAATGTTGAATGAACTACTCTTTCTTTTACCAATTGATTTTGGGTTGGAAACTCACTAGACTTACATGATGGGCTTATCAAACATGTGCACATGGATGAACACCACCATATATTTGAGCTTGTCATAATCATTTTAATTTGAGCTTGTCATATGTCATCATTCTTACTTTGTAGTTTCTTCTCAATAGGTTGGATACACAGGAGATGATGCTCCAATTATTGTGGGCATGCCTCATCACGCAGATGTCATGGTCGGAATGTGTCAAAAGAGTGCATATGTTGGAGATGAAGCCCTATCTAAAAGAGGAATTTTGAACTTGAAGCACCCGATTGAGCATGGCATGGTCAACAATTGGGACGACATGGATAAGATTTGGTATCACACTTTCTACGATGAACTTCATGTTGCCCCAGAAGAGCACCCAATGCTTCTCACTGAGCCACCCCTAAACCCAATGTATAACAGAGAAAAGTTGACTTAGATCATGATTGAGACCTTCAATCCGCCGGTTATATATTTTTACATACAGGTTGTTCTCTCACTCTTTTCTAGTGGTCGTACAACGAGTTAGTAACGTACCATATGCTAGATGAATGATTAAATTCAAATCATTTTATCACCATTTTGCCTTTTTTTGTCAAATTGATAAATATTGTGCATGTACAGGTAATGTTGTCGATTCTGGTGATGGAGTGAGTCACACAGTTCCAGTTTATGAAGGACATTCTCTTCGACATTTTATCAGCCGTTTGGATATTGCTGGTTTGGATCTCGCTGACCACCTTATGAAGATTTTGACAGAGAGAGGGTACTTATTCACCATAACTGTTGAACGAGAAATTGTTCGTGAAATCAAGGAGAATGTAGGATCGTACGTATTAGCAATCAAAGGGAACTGGGAGTCCAGTTCCTTAGCAGCGGAATAAGTAAACAATAACAGAATCTAGTCCAGTTCCTTAGAGTGGGAACCTTTGATAACCAACTAGTTATCCAGGATAAAACCCACTACCTCTCTTTCAAGAGGATTTCAAAGTCTACTTCTTTTATTAATGCTTCGATTACAATCAACTAGGATAGAACACACATATTAAAGTCTTAGACACACTACGGACTCTCTACCTAGTTCGACCAAATCAAGCACACAAACAAGCAAGCGACTTACAGTTCTTCCTCAAAGAACTAAGCTATGTTTCTTCTTCGTAAGCAATGTGAATGAATGCGTAATTGTGAGAGAGTTTGATTACTGTATTTATGTAACTTAATTGGTGGAAGAAACGAATCTCCAACAACTGAAATACACAAATAAAATAATCAAAAAGTAATCGGAAAGATAACATTTGTTACCAAATATAATCTTCCACGATGTTACACTTTTTCGTTTCCATAAAAGATATACTTTTAACCCCTAAGATAATATGGAAACAAGATAATATTTAACTTCTCTCTCCAAGTAAAGATCTACCCTAATCGTATCGTCACCGCCCTTCATCTCTTGTTCCAAGCTCTTTCAGCGTCAGCGTTCTTCAGTTCCTTATGCCAGTTCCCAAATATGGCATCTTGGTCTTTGTCTCGTGCTTCCAATTCTTGAGTTTCCTGTTCATCATCACTTAGGGAAATATTAATAGCAAAAGTGTTTGTCATTATCAAAACTAAGAAAACTGAGGAAGGGAACTAGATAGGGAACTGGAGTTCCCAAAAGTTCACTTCCTAACAATTTTCCCCTTTTTGATGATGGCAAACATGTAGAACATCGCATATCTAAAATAGGCATGAATGATATATGAGGAAAAAATAGAATATAACTAGATGTAGAATAATCATTAGTGAATTGTATATTCCCCCTTAACATCAAACCGGGTTCCTTAATTCCCCCTTAAAGAGACAACCAGTTCAGAGTTCCTTTCATCCTATTAGTTCCAGATTGCCAAGGTCATTCCCCCTTTGGACATCATCGAAAAGAGTCAGTTAAACGAAGATCAAAGATAGTTTAGAGTGACAAATAAACTAATGCTGAACTCTAGAGAAATGGTACCGTAATAAAAGTTGAAAGCAGATCATAACAAGTGCAAGGAATGCAGAAATTTCATTAAATATAAAAGGAACATAGATAACATAGAGATCATAGACAACAATAAAAGAAACACTCAGAGACACACAAAAGGGATCAAGATAAGGAGGTGAGATCCTAGGAAACTAAGATTTCGTGTCAGCTGAGTAGGGAACTAAGCACTGTCCCATCTTACGGCTTAGCCTTTGCCTTGTCCTCTGCGAGCTTACGGTTCACCAACTTTGCAATTTTCCCTACAAGGGCTGCATACGTCTTCCACAACTCCACCACCATTTCATTGGTGAAGTTACTGCCTTTCTCTACACCGGCAACCATCTTGTCAAAACCCTCAACTAGGGCAACTTCAATGTGTCCCAAGCTATTCAGAATAACATGGGTGTCGGGAACTAGACGGGGATCAGATTGGCCAGGCATGGACTCTTTCTTTTTCTTCTCTGCGTCAGATTCCTCATCCACATGTGCTTTGTGCATCAGACACCTGACATTGGTCATTGTGAGGAAGCGAGAGAACTGGGTTTCCTCAACATCAGTGGGGTAGAGACCAAGGTGGCTCAGTATCTTCTTGATGACATGTGGGTAAGGAAGGGAATGGGTAGAGTGGCCCTTACAGAACTGCATGTGGGCTAGGGTGATGCGGGTCAAGTTGATGGGAACTCCCAGAATGAGCTTCTCCATAAGCACAGCATCACTGACCAACACTGTGTCCTTCTTCTCATGACGAGGGATGATGTTCTTGATGAGGAAGGTATTGAGGATTTTCTTATCAAGGCTCAAATACTTAGTGTGCAAGGGGCCCTTAGATGGAAAGTTACCATCGAAAACAATTTTGAGGATGGCCTGCTTGCGCTTTGATGGTCAGTTCCTTTTGATGATGACCCCAAAGCCTTCACCAATGTCGAGCTCCAGCACAAACCCAATCAGATTACCTCCCCGGGTGAGGATGGCGTCGTGCGCAGGCTGGTCATCTTTAGCTGCGACAAATTGCATATTCTGGTAGAAGAGACGCACCAGATCCTTGTTGACGGCAAACGGCTCCGGCACCGGCTTATCCCACCCTTGAAGTTGAAGTTTGGCATGGGAGGCGGAGACGCTTTCATTGTCAACAGTGCGCCAGAATTCCTCGCCGACGATGAGGGGCTCCAGAATGTGACGAGAGGCGAGAGCCGGTGCCACCGGAAAGGGAACTGAGGAAGGTGGGGAAGCCTGCTGGGATTGAGGCTGCTTTCCTTTGGCAGCCTTGGTGAGCTTCGCCTTCTTGGCCTGAGGGGAATCCTCTAGATGAAGAGAGGGGATGATGTGACCTCGCCTACCATGACAGCTGCAGACGAGGAGGAGGCTATGAGTCTTAGGTCCTCAGGTCCCATTACTAGAACACGAGCCAAAGCTATTCAAGCTGCGACTCAATCACTGGTGACCAGACTCGTAGCAGGTCATGGACGTCCAACTACAGATGAGGGATCCATTCTGAGTTTAGTGACAGTTGGGACGTCTACACAGTCTGCAGAGATCCCGGAGCTTACAAATTAGAGATATTGATCGATATTCGCCTAGTTATCAATATTTCTGATTTATGACATTTTTAGTTTTTAGTCCGGATATTATTTATTATTATTTTCAGCATTTTTAAGGGAGTTTAGGAGGTTATTTTTATACTTAGAATGACCAGCCCCCTTAGAGTAATTTTTAGTGTTTTATTTGTTTTATTTTTAAACTTTTTGGTTAAGGAAAAGGAAGAGTCTTCCTTTTACTTAACCTAGCTTTGTAGCCTCCTTTCTCTTCTACGTTGATAATTATACTTTTATGTTGAGAGAAAACCTCCATTGAAGCTCCTTCAATGTCACCTTGAATCACCTAGTCGAGCTTGCTCCTTCGTCATTCTCACATCAAATCCTTTAGATCTAGGTCGAGCGTGCTCCCTTCATCTATTCCGCTTCCAAATCTCCATCTTTTCCAGCCCTACACTAGCCGTGAACACCCCTTCATCCCTACGGTCATCCACTCAAATTTCTATCGCTTCCGCAATCGCTTCCGCCTCACCGTCGTCTTGCAATCTCCATCAAACGCAGACGCCTATCCAAGGAGTTGCTTCGCCCCACTACGGATTCATCACGATCTCATCCGGGACTTGAGACCTTCTTCATAGCAAGGTCATATAAACTGGCATCAGAGCCTTCGAATCTGTAAGTCGAATCGATTCCTTGCTTATCACAACCTTATTTTCGTGTCAAAAAATTCCAATTTTTTTTTTCCTGCCTTTTTCTTGATAATTCTGATTGTTATTATTCAGTTCAGTTTTTAGAGTAAAAAAAAAATTCAAAATTTTTTTCCCCTTGAAGACCGAATTGATTCTTATACAAAAATTGGGTGAGTTTCTCTAGTTCTTCACGGCTCTAGTGAATTTCTCCCTCAAAAAAATTTGTTTGCTTGATTTTTAGAGTTCTTACCTTGTCCCCTACACACAACAATTGCTTCTTGTGTTGATAATTTGGTGATTGAATTATAGATCTAGATTTGCATGCATATACGTTGAATTGCTTTACTTGACCTTGTTGCCTTTAATCTGCATCTTCTTTGATCTCTTCTTTCCCACTTGAATCAATTGAGTGTGTTGGTGTCTAGAATTTTTTTTTTTTAATTTTTTTTGAGTCCGATCTGCGCAAAGGAGGCTTCCTTGAAGAATTTTCGTCCTTGAAGATTAGGGTTCTTGAGTTCTTGTTGCAATTTCTCTAATTCAAAAAAAAAAGGCTGAGATATTTCCTTGTAGAAAAAGCTAGATCTGAAGAATTGCCAAAAAAAATTATCAATCAAAAAAAAATCAAGGCAATCAAATCCTTGTAATTAGGGAAAGTGGTTAGGGCATCATTGTCCTCGGCGCCTCCAAGCAACAAAGCCAACAGCGTCGGCGCCCAGCAAGCCGCGGCCCCGCGCACGCCCAGCAAACGCCCCTTTATATCCCGGGTGCCTCTGATCTGCGTTAAAAGACCCCCTCCCAGCGCAACGAGCACGGACTTCCCTGATCCGGGTTTTTTTCGTGGGTTCCGAAACTTGCACCCTACGGAAGATCTTTGGTATTTTTATTTTTAATTTTTTATTTCGTTCTTTTCGTGTCGATTTCTGCATTCGCTTTTTACAGTTATCCTTCTGACTTTGGTGTGAGTTATCCGCTTTTGTTAGTTTACAGCTGCTTAGCCGGGACGTCTAAGTTCACGCCGGATTAATTTCTGTGCCTACCGTTATATCCTGGCAACAGCAGTTAAGGTTACTGTAGGGGTATTAGACTGCAGGGATCTGAGTCCTTTTATTTTTATTTTTCCTTTTTGTGTCGGTTTCTGCATTCGCTTTTTATAGTTATCCTTCTGACTTTGGCGTGAGTTATCCGCTTTTGTTAGTTTGCAGCTGCTTAGCCGGGACGCCTAGGTTCACGCCAGATTAAGTTCTATGCCTACCGTTATATCCTGGCGACAACAGTTGAGGTTTCTATAGGGGTATTAGAGTGCAGGAGCTTTTTGTGAGAAAAGCCGAACTTAGGTGGCAACGGTGAAGAGATATAGGGTGCGCAAAGCCAAAATAAGGTAATCGTTGCCCTATCGTTATTGATTCATTTACCATTTCCTCTCTCTCTCACTGTCTTGGCTGTTATAGTCTTGTTGGCAAATCTAGGCTTATATTTCTACAATTTATATCTACAATTTGTTTGCTGAGTTATTGCTGCATTTTGTGATTGTTGTGTGATTATCCTTAGCCTTCCCGCCATCACGCCCATATCAGCCTTGCTTTCAGTTGTGATATCTTGGTAGTTCGACTTCTCTTTCGTTTCTGTTGCTTTGTTTTTGTTTTTCCTTTGCTATGTTGGGGTTTCTGTGTCTTTTCAGGATAATGGTGAACTCCAATGACGGATAGGATACGGGTCGGGTCGATCAACTGGCTAATGCCATTGAGCTTTTGGTGGCCAATCAGCAACGTTCTGACGCCGCCATTCAGAGCAATGCGGCTGCCATCGCATGTTCCAATGAACGTTCCGAAGCCAATTTTGCAGCCATGCGTGACATGCTCAGTAGAGTGATGCCGTCCCCGTCACCGAACCAGCGTGACGACCAGAGTACCCTAGCCCAGAAGCAGAAAAAGGGCAAGGGCGTTCTGATATCCGATCCTCCTACGCAGCCTCCACGGAAAGGATCACAGAAAGAAAGCAGCGCGTCGAAGAAGAAGGTGCGCTCCAAATCAGCCGAGTTGACAATTCTTGAACACAACTCTCAGGATGAGGACGAGCATGACGATGATGAGTCATCTTCAGAGGAGGATGAACAGGTCGATGACAGTGCCGTCAGACGCACAGACCCACATGCTTCCACCAGCAAGCAATGGAAACCCTCCACAGCTCGTCGAAGTCGACACCAGGTAAATTCTGAAACCTTCAATGTCCATTCTTTTGCTGACCATCAGAGTACTGTTTCTCCTATTGATTCAGATTCAGATGAAGGGTTCAAGGAATTTGACCTTGAGGATGAGGAAGAAGGGGCCTATGAGTTTTCTGCAGGTTATCACCCACCCCTACAGGACCCACCAGAGCAGCAGTTTCATCGTACAGGTTGGGTTCCTCCTCCACAACAGCCACATAATCAGACTGCTTATTACGCTGCACAGGGTCATCCACAGCCATATCCGCAGCAGCGTGTTGCCGGTCCTCCACGAGCGCAGCGACGGCGACAACTACCAGTTGGACAGTAGTGGCAGGGGCTTCCACAACATAATTTCTATGCTCTAGCTGCAGGCCAACATCGATACCCCTCCCCAGCTACGTATCGCCAAGAAATTAAGGTGAAAATCGAACCCTTCCTTGGTACTTATGATCCTTCTACTTTCATTGATTGGTTGCAGAGTACTTGCCATGTTCTTCAACACTATCAATATGAGGAGCTTGCGAAGGTGGAGATCGTCACCTTGCATTTCCAAGGAGCAGCGCGCACCTGGTGGAACCGACTGGTCCAATAGCAGGCACGCATGGGGTGGCCACCTGTGACAGAGTGGCAACAACTAGTGGCGCTCATGATGCACAAGTTTGTGCCGACGACATACCGAGAGGATATGAAGACAGCCATTGCACTTGCTACTCAGGGTCGTGATACGCCACAGGAGTTCTTTGCTCGCTTAGAAGACATGTACTTCAAGGCCGGGGTAAGTGTTACTCCCTCTACTCTACGTACACGTTTTGTAACGGGTTTGTCACAGCCGTACAGGGATCAGGTTGACGTTCTGCCAATCCGAGACCTCAACAACGTAGTACATACTGCGCATAAGCTCTATCTTCAAGCGCAGAGATGTCGACAGCAGCCTTGGCAGTCTTCGTCTTCTCCCTCACCGAGGTATACCTCGAACCCTGTCAATTCTTATCGCACTAACTCTTCTTCTAGTTTTGTGCCTCGACATGATCATACAGGTATTGCGTCTTCTACGACGCCGCGGCCGGCGCCCCCTTCTTTTGCGCGCCGACAGCCATCGGCCTCTGCTGAGACAGGCCATACAGATCATTCTAGTGATATAGAGTGTTACAGATGTGGTGGACGAGGACACTATCAGAAGGACTGCCCTAATCAGAAGCGTGTCCTCTACTCCGCCTAAACTGCAGACTACGAGAGCCTTTCGGATGAAGAGGAGAACGTCCCAGAGGAGTCTGCAGAGCTGACTGATGAGGTGATCAGGCCGGGCGACCATGATACAGACGTCATGCATTATGCCTTGGTCACCAGACGCGTCCTCAGCGTCAAGGAAGGAGGTCCGCTGGACCAAAGGGAGAATCTGTTTCATGCCCGGTGTCGTATGAAGAATGCATCGCTGAGTCTGATAATTGATGGAGGGTCGTGCTGCAACATTATAAATGAGAGAGTCGTCCGCGACTTCAATCTTCAGATGCAACCACATCCTCAGCCCTACGGTCTGCAGTGGATTTCAGACCAACCAGGTAACAATGTCTCTTTATAGTGTCCCGTTACTTTTTCCATAGGACCATTTACAGACACTGTTTTGTGCGATGTTACCGCCATGGATGCCACCCATATTCTGTTAGGGCGTCCTTGGCTATTTGACCGTCGCGTCTTGCATGATGGGTTTTTGAACAGTTACATGTTCACTCACCATGGAAAGCGCGTGACGCTCTTACCTATGACTCCAAATGAGATTTTACAGGACCATGCTATTAGACAGAGGAACAAGGCTATATAGGCTGCAAAGGACGCCGAAAAACCCCCTCCAGAGTCCCCTACAGCTTTCCAGCAGAGTTCCCTACAACTTCCTGCAGCATCTTCTTTGGGTAACCAAGGCATTTCAGAACAGGTAAGTGACCAGTCCATTAGTCTTAAATTTCCTAACTTTAGTGGTCATGGTAAGCAGGTACCTTCTGGAGTCCATTCCGGATTTTCTGCAGCTTCGGACGCTTCCATTCAGGGTTTAGGGAAGGGCGTTGTCAAGGGTTCTGATCATCAGAAGGGTGGAAAAGGTAGTTCTGCGCTGCAAGGCACTTGTGAGCAGCGACTTCTCTTGGCGCGACGCCGGAAGGTTTCCAACGTCATCCAAGGCAAGTCTCCCTGTTTCCTACTCATTGCTCTTCCTACTGCCCTACCTGTATCAGAGTCCGCACTCCCCTCTTGTATTTTGTCAATTTTGCAGGAGTTTCAGGATGTGATGCCGGACGAGTTGCCGGATGGTCTTCCACCACTTCGTGGCATTGAACACCAGATCGATTTTGTCCCGGGAGCTACTCTTCCCAACCGAGCTGCCTACCGAACTTCTCCAGAGGAAACAAAGGAGTTGCAAAAGCAGGTGCAGGAACTGTTGGAGAAGGGGTATGTGCGCGAGTCTCTTAGCCCGTGCGCTATTCCCGTCAAATACAGACATCCCATTCCTCGCCTCGACGACATGCTTGACGAGCTACATGGAGCGCAGTTCTTCAGCAAGATTGATCTGAAGAGCGGCTATCATCAGATTCGCATGAAGGAGGGGGACGAGTGGAAGACTGCTTTCAAGACGAAGTATGGTCTGTATGAGTGGCTAGTCATGCCATTTGGACTGACCAATGCTCCTTCTACATTCATGAGACTGATGAACCATGTCTTGAGAGCTTTTCTGGGTAAGTTTGTAGTTGTATATTTTGATGATATTCTTATTTACTCCAGGACATTAGATGACCATGCTAAGCATCTTCGACTTGTTTTAGAGTGTTTGAGAGTAGAGAGCTGATAGGCGTTGTCGTGACACCTATACAAAATAATCCTAAACAAACCCAACTAATGTAGTCTGGTAAGTAAGGGTCGAATCCCACAGAGAATCAAATACTATCCCAACGATGTAATTGTATACCAACAAGTAACCAAGGGGGGTTTATGATTAAAAACAAAATAAATAAAATAAGTAAATAAAAACAAAGACTTGAAATCAAATTAGGAAAATAGCTCAGCCAAACAAATATCCACACTTTAGATTGATAGATCGATCATTGATTATTCCTAGTCCTCAATACTCATGAAAGTCCTAATCCTTGTTCTGAATTAGTTACCAGTCCAACCAGTCCTGATAACCCTAACTATTAAACAAATTCCTACTAACCTTCACGATTTAATTCAATAGCAGCAGGAAGTTCAGGAATAGATAGGTACATGCAAGTGTAGCAACCAGTCATACAATTGCATGCAATTAATTCTCTACACAAACTAAGGGATTTAGATTCTCAACCAGTATCCTCCAATCCTTAGTAATATGATCAATAACAATCTCAACAGGTTGTATGCAAAAGGGGAACCAATAGCATAATACTAATTTCTCTAGGTTGTCAATCTATAGGGAACTACTATTAAAATCTATTTGATTTCATAATCAAGAAATCAAGGGGAATCGATATATGATCAATGAGATTAAGCACGAGAGAAAATTAATACAATCATAGAAAGAGTAAAGGAATAACCTCACAATCCAATCAATCCAAATGCTTCAATTGTCTGTGTGAGCAAAAGGGAAAAACAATGATGAAAATAAACTAGGTCTAACTTAATTGATTATTGCAACTAGGTTAACTAAAAGTTGTTTTAACCTAATTCTAAAAGTGTGTAAAAATAATAATAATAACAATAATAAAATAATAACGAAAATAATCAAATCAAATCCGGGTAATTAATCCCGGTCAAATGAATTGATTCTCGGCTTCCACATCAGCACAGCTTCTCGGCTGAGCTTTCTCGGCCCATTAGCGCGTGGCCCAAATGCAAATTCAGCGGCCCATCTCACCCAAGCAGCTCGGCCCACTCCACAATTTGCTTTCGCTGATGTCATGGCAGAGTCATGCCATCTCTTCATTCCAGCTTCAATTCACGCGGCCGGTTCTTCACGTGGGCTCCAGTTTCATACTTGGACTTTTCCTCCGTGGGACGAATTTCCCTTGGGCTTCTTGTAATTATGCTGCTTCACACAGCCCATCTCCAAGGCAGCAGCCAACTCGGCCCAACTTCAACAAATCAACTCAATCTCTCCTTCCAGCTTCTCCACGCGGGCTCTTCACGTGGGCCGAATTGCAATTTGGGCCTTTCCTTCAAATTGGCCGAACTTCCTTTCATTCCAAATTTCACGTGGGCTTGTCTAATTATTCTGGCTTCGCCTCGCAGCAGATGGCCGCGGCCTTCACTTTTCTCCGTCATTTTTCTCGGGAATTTTGTCATCTCCTCAGGTGGTCAACTCCTCTTCCTCTGGATGTCTCCAATTAGCTCCTCCAGACCACCAAAACCACTTCTCCGCTCTAACTCCATAATCTCCAATTGTTCTCTAAATCCAACCAAATGGCACCTCAAACCTGGTAACAACCCCTAGAATTGCACTATAAAATAACACCGATCAAGAGCTTATACGCCAATCTTGGCAAGTGTGTATTTTGTTCTCCTTCTACAAACTTCCTAGGTTTCGTCGTCAGTAAGGACGGCCTGCAGGTGGATGCAGAAAAGATCCGTGCTATCCAGGAGTGGCCGACGCCCGCTACTCCTACTCAGGTACGTTCGTTTTTGGGTTTGGCTGGTTTTTATCGACGGTTTGTTCGTGATTTCAGCACTATAGCCGCCCCATTACACGAGCTGACCAAGAAGGCCGCGTCTATCACTTGGCTTCCACGGCATGATGCTGCTTTTACCGCCCTGAAGGATGCCTTGTGTCGCGCGCCACTGCTGCAGCTTCCTGACTTCACCCGTCGGTTCGAGGTGGAATGCGACGCTTCTGATTTCGGCATTGGAGGTGTCTTGCTGCAGGAGAAGAGGCCGATTGCCTACTTTTCAGAGAAGCTGTCAGGTGCACAGCTGAACTACCTGACGTATGACAAGGAGTTGTACGCGCTGATTTGGGTTCTGAAGACGTGGCAACACTATCTGTGGCCTGCAGAGTTCGTGATTCACTCAGATCATGCAACTCTTAGTTATCTGCACAGCCAGACGACTCTTAACAGACGCCACGCTCGCTGGGTTGAGTTCTTGGAGACGTTCCCCTATCTCATTGTTCACAAGAAAGGTAAGGAGAATGTGGTAGCCGACGCCCTTTCTCGCAGGTACGTCCTCATTACTCAGCTTCAGTCTCAGTTATTTGGGTTTGCATTGCTCAAGGATCTTTATGTTGTTGATCCTTTCTTTTCTACATTCTTTGAGCAATGTAAATCCACTGGTCGTGAACATGCTACGTATTTCCTTGATGACGGATTTCTGTACAAAGGTGGGAAGCTTTGCGTTCCTTCATCCTTTGTCAGAAATTTGCTGATTGAGGAAGCACATAGTCGTGGTCACTTTGGCGTGTCTAAGACACTGGCATCACTTCGCGAGCACTTCTTCTGGCCTAAGATGGCCAACAATGTTACGAAGTATTGTCAGAGTTGTGTGACATGCCATAAAGCTAAGGCCAGGTCTAGTCCGCATGGTCTCTACACGCCTCTGCCGATTCCAGCTGGCCCGTGGGAAGATCTTTCCATGGATTTTATCACTGGGTTGCCTATGTCTCGGCGTGGTAGAGATTCTATATTTGTGGTCGTAGACAGGTTCTCTAAGATGGCACACTTCATTGCCTGTAAGAACACTAGTAACGCCACTGACGTTGCTACTCTGTTCTTCGACAATGTCGTGAGACTGTACGGTATTCCGTGCACTATTATTAGTGATCGGGACACCAAGTTCGTCGGCCATTTCTGGAGAACCTTGTGGGGTAAGCTCGGTACTAAACTCCTATTTTCTACGAGCTACCACCCACAGACGGATGGTCAGACAGAGGTGACCAACCACACTCTTGGAGACCTCCTTCGGACGGTTCTGAAGAGTAACCCACGCCGGTGGGAGGACTTACTATCTACTGTGGAGTTTTCTTATAACAGGTGCAGGCACAGCGCGACTAAACTCACCCCGTTCGAAGTTGTCTACGGACGGAACCCGCTGACGCCGCTGGACTTGACTCCCTATCCTAGGAAGGATACAGACATCACCACAGCTGACAGATTGGCCGATCACATCAAGGAACTGCACACTCGGACGCGCAACCAGCTGGAGCGCAGAGCAGCACAGTATGCGGCCCAGAAGAACAAAGGACGACGCAGGATTGTCTTTGCTCCTGCGACTTGGTTTGGATTCACTTGCGGAAGGAGCGTTTTCCTTCCAACCATAAGTCTAAGCTCGACCAAAGGGGTGATGGACCATTCCATGTTGTCAAGGCCATCAATGACAACGCCTACCAGCTAGAGCTCCCAAACAAGTATGGTGTTCACCCGACCTTCAATGTTGCTGATCTATCACCGTACGTGGAGCCAGAGTATGATGAGGGTGAAGCGGGGACGCCTCACACTCAAGTGGGGGAGGATGATGTGACCTCGCCTACCATAACAGCTGCAGACGAGGAGGAGGCTATGAGTCTTAGGTCCTCAGGTCCCATTACTAGAGCACGAGCCAAAGCTATTCAAGCTGCGACTCAATCACTGGTGACCAGACTCGTAGCAGGTCATGGACGTCCAACTACAGATGAGGGATCCATTATGAGTTTAGTGACAGTTGGGACGTCTACACAGTCTACAGAGATCCCGGAGCTTACAGATTAGAGATATTGATCGCTATTCGCCTAGTTATCAATATTTCTGATTTATGACATTTTTAGTTTTTAGTCCGGATATTATTTATTATTATTTTTAGCATTTTTAAGGGAGTTTAGGAGGTCATTTTTATACTTAGAATGACTAGCCCCCTTAGAGTAATTTTTAGTGTTTTATTTGTTTTATTTTTAAACTTTTTGGTTAAGGAAAAGGAAGAGTCTTCCTTTTACTTAACCTAGCTTTCTAGCCTCCTTTCTCTTCTACGTTGGTAATTATACTTTTATGTTGAGAGAAAACCTCCATTGAAGCTCCTTCAACGTCACCTTGAATCACCTAGTCGAGCTTGCTCCTTCGTCATTCTCACATCAAATCCTTTAGATCTAGGTCGAGCGTGCTCCCTTCATCTATTCCGCTTCCAAATCTCCATCTTTTCCAGCCCTATACTGGCCGTGAACACCCCTTCATCCCTACGATCATCCACTCAAATTTCTATCGCTTCCGCAATCGCTTCCGCCTCACCGTCGTCTTGCAATCTCCATCAAACGCAGACGCCTATCCAAGGAGTTGCTTCACATCAGGGGATGCCATGACCACCTTTAGCAGCACGACGTTTGACACGGCCGGCCACCGACTGGGAATCGCCAGGTTGCCTCAGAGATGTCATCGGTGTTGGGAGTAGGTCCACAACAATTGGTGCGGCCTCTTGGGAAGGAGAAGTTTGGTGAGAATCCTCCTTTGTCGGTGTAGGAGAGGCCTGCTTGGACGGAGTGTGCTCAAACGATGCAGAGTGAGACCTTTGGGCCTCAGGGACCGGCGGTGGCGCCGATCGAGCAGGTTCCTCCACAGGTGTGGGAACCAGAGATGTGGTCTTGGCCGGTGAGACCGCCTGAGAGGAGGAGGGTGTGACTTTATGCTTTCTGTAAGCCTCCAGAATGGCGAGCTCATCGGCGGGGAGGTTTGGTAGACTGGAATCCATGGAAACAGTTGAAAGGTGAGAGCTTTGAGAGATTTTGAGGGGACGGCATAGAGTGAGTTGAGAGCAAAGAGAATTGTGATCAGTGCCGCTTTAGGGTTGTACGTGTTTCCTTATATACTCGCTGGGCAAAATTCTATCTAAAATAGCCGTTGTCGAATCTTTGCAAATAAGGGAACCCAGATTTATCTCAACCGACCATAATATCTTCTACAACTGAAGGGAACTAATAACTCTCCCCGTAAAATTTTCTTCAGAGCAATCAAATCAATCGGGTCTCAAAATCAGCTCAGAAATTACAGAGAACAAACGGCTAGATGTGCAATAACTGCTCTTGGGAAGCGGACGCTGAAAGAGCTCAAATTTGAAATCCGGCCGTTGAAGCACGATTCCCAGTTCCTTTCCTCAGTGTGTGACACGGAACCGGGGATATATGGGTACATTTATGTAGGGAACCAAGCAACACTCAAGAAAAGTACATACCCATATAAATAAAATTAGGAAGGCATTTTGACACTACAAAGACAATTCTCAGTGTGGACTAAAGAGGGATCATAAGGAATCATACAATGTAGTCAGGCATAGGACAGTTTATAGTCAATTATCATTTCGGCTTTTAATAGAAGATAGATGTGATCAAATTGACTATGATAAGGCCAACAAAGAGATGCAATCAAGATCAAATTATATCATAAAATCATGTGATCATGCAAGAGAGTTAAGAACATGCTTTAGAACAAATATTACAGGACATGCGAGGGCAGCACAAGAACAAATATCAACAATATTGTCAATGAAATCATAGAAAAGATCAAATCTAGGCAAAGTAAGGGAACTAGTAAAGGCAATCAGAACTACTAGTTTATGGATATCATTCCCAGAAGTAATCTAAAGGACTCATAAGGTTCTCGATTCAAAGCTTTGGTGAATATATCTGCAATTTGATCTTCAGTCCTACAATGTTCTAGTAAAATGTTCCCTTTTTCAACATGATCACGCAAGAAGTGATGCCTAATATCAATGTGCTTAGTCCTAGTGTGATGCACATGATTCTTGGAGATGTTGATTGCACTAGTGTTATCACAAAGAATCTTTAGAGGGCCAAAAGACATACCAAAATCTGCAAGTTGTTGTTTGAGCCAGAGGAGTTGGGAACATCAGACGGCATCTGCAATGTATTCAGCTTCAGTGGTTGATAGAGCCACTGAGTTTTGTTTCTTCGATCCCCAAGAGACTAAGCATGGACCAAGGAACTGGGCCATTCCAGATGTTCTCTTTCGATCAACCAAGTAGCCTGCATAGTCTGCATCTGTGTATCCAAGAAGATTGAAGTGGCAATCCTTGGAGTACCAAAGACATAGGTCGTCAATTCCCTTGAGATAGCGAAATATGCGCTTCACTTCAGATAAGTGAGATTCTCTTGGATCAGCTTGAAACCTGGAACAAAGACAAACAGCAAACACAATATCTGGCCTACTAGCAGTTAGATACATTAAAGAACCAATCATGCCACGATAAAGCTTCTCTTCCACTTTTTGTCCAGTTTGATCGACAGTGAGGCGAGTTGCAGGGGAGATGGGGGTGGAGATGGATTTGCTAGAATCCATTTTGAACTTCTTCAAGAGTTCCTTAAGATATTTTTGTTGATGGATTTGAATGCCATCGGCCTTCTAAGTAACTTGCAATCCCAGGAAGAAGGATAGTTCCCCAATCAAACTCATTTCAAACTCGCTGCTCATGAGATTTTTGAATTTTTCTATAAGAGCCAAGTTAGTGGAACCAAAAATAATATCATCAACATATACTTGGACCACTAGAATTTCACTTTTAACTTCCAGAATGAAAAGAGTCTTGTCGATCACACCATGGCGATAGCCATTGGCTGTTAGGAACTGGGCAAGACGATCATACCAAGCGCGAGGGGCTTGCTTTAGACCATAGAGAGCCTTGTCCAAGAAATATACGTGGTCAGGGTGATCATCATCCTCAAATCCCGGAGGTTGCTTGACGTAAACTTCCTCTTGAAGAATGTCATTGAGAAATGCAGTCTTCGCGTCCATTTGATACAATTTGAATCCTTTGTGTGAAGCATAGACGATGAGTATCCGTATAGCTTCCAGTCTGGCCACAAGGGCAAATGTTTCATCATAATCGATCCCTTCTTGTTGATTATAGCCTTGAGCAACCAAATGAGCCTTGTTTCTTGATACAACACCAGAATCATCCAACTTGTTGTGAAAAACCCACCGATTTCCTATGATGTGTCTGTTCTGAGGGCGAGGAACTACTCTCCAGACTTTGTTCCTCTCGAACTGGTGAAGTTTCTCTTGCATGGCAATGATCCAATCAGCATCATTCAGCGCCTCCGTGATGTTCTTGGGTTCTATAAGAGACAGAAAAGCATTGAACGCACAATAGGACATATCCTCAAATCCATACCTGACTGGGTGCTTGGTAGTTCTTTTGTCTCTGTTAGGAACAAGCAGGTCAATAACCTATTTTTTGAAGATGCCCGGGAAAAACTCCTAGGTAAATTAAGGAGAAAATGTCCTGGATCCTCAACGTCTGTGGTAGTGGGAGCAGTAGCTGAGGAAAAAGTTGTTGTAGGGTCGGCTTCAAGAGCATGTTCCGTTCCAGGAGTAGTAGCATCGACTTCATCTTATGGATTGGAAGGAACTAGAGCTGTAACAACAGCGTTTTGATGATTGGAGGGAATTGGGGTGCTGTCTAAAGATGTTGATTCCTTGGGCTCAACCACAGTTGAGGGAACTATGGGTGAGGGTGAGCTAGAGAGATTTGGATAGGAGTTGCGCTTGGGAGGAGCTTCATCATCAGAATCTTCACTTGGTCGTTGAAACGGATCTACCGAGGGAACTGAGGGATCCTGCACAGACTTGGAAGGCAATTTTTCATTGAAAATAACATGAATACTTTCCTCTATCTTTTTAGTCCATTTGTTGAAGACCTTGTATGCTTTGCTACTGGAAGCATATCCAATGAAGATCCCTTCATCACTCCGTGGATCAAACTTCCCTACATTGTCTTTCCCATTATTGTGAACAAAACATTTACAGCCGAAGACTCGTAGATGAGAAATGTTGGGAACTCTGCCTCATAGTTGCTCATAGGAGGTCTTCTCTAGCATGGGGCATAGCATAGCCCGATTCAAGATGTAGCACGCTGCATTAACCGCTTCTGCTCAGAAGGATTGAGAGAGACCGCTCGAGATGAGCATGGTTCGTGCCATATCTTCCAAAGTCCTGTTCTTTCTTTCAACAACTCCGTTTTGTTGTGGAGTGTAGGGAGCTGAGAAATTGTGATCAACTCCATGTTCCCTGCAAAATGTTAGGAAATTTACATTTTCGAACTCAGTTCCATGATCGGAATGAATGGCTCGAAGAGATACATTCAATGATTTTTCAAGCAAGGGAACTAGCTCGCTAAACCTATCAAAGACTTCAATTTTAGATTTTATAAATAATGTCCAAGTGAATCTAGAGTAATCATCAACAAGTACCAGAATATACCTATTACCACCAATGCTTTGAACTCACAAGGGACCAAAAAGATCCATGTGAATGAGTTCCAGAGGTTTAGAGAAACTCACCATTGTTTTGGATTTGAAGGAACTGCGAACCTGTTTCCCTTGAACATAGTCAGAACAGATTTCTGACTTTTCAGCATTGATTTTGGGAAGGCCACGAACGAATTCCTTTTGATGTAGCTTGTGGATGAGCTTAATGCTAGCATGACAAGTCGCTGATGCCATAGATTTGTCTGATCTTCAATTGATGAAAGACATAATTTCTCTTTGGGAATGAATTTTGGATCAATAACATAGACGTTGTTGAACCTTTTGCCTTTTAAGATCACAGTAACCTTGCTATCTTCCACAGTACATTCCTTAGAGGTAAAGCGAACCTCATTTCCTCCTTGATCACACAGCTGTGACACACTTATTAGATCAAAGCCTAAATTCTCAACAAGGTTAACGTTACTTACCTTAATGTGATCTGTGAGATTCACATTTCCAGTTCCACAGATTGCTCCCTTTTTCTTATCTTCGAAGGATATAGTACCTCCTCGGTGTTTCTGAAGTGATGACATTTTGTTTCTGTTTCCGGTCATATGGCATGAGCATCCACTGTTTATGTACCACCTGTCTTGTTGTCGTACTTCGTCCTGCACAAGGAACTCAAACTTTTTGAACCCAGCTAAGCTTAGCTTTTCTGGGAGAATGAGGTTGGTATCTTATCTGTGGGTTAGAAGCAGGAACAAAATAATAAGGATCATTCAAATCATTTATGGTATGCATCTTTTTCTTATTATTCATTTTCTGGATCCTTGGTGATGTGATCCCACCTCCCATGACGGCCACAGACGAGGAAGAAGCCATGAGCCTTCGCTCAGAAGGCCCAGTGACAAGGTCTAGGTCCAAAGCCATCGCGGATGTTGTCGCGTCACTTGTCGCACGCGTCGTCGCTGGCCAAGGAACCCCAGACGCCAACCCAAGACTCGTCGTCCTCGCCACCATCCGCATCGAAACATCGCGATCATCGCAGCCGGCATCGCGTGCACCCACTCGCGAGGCCATCGACCCTTCATCGCCGTTCCTCGCGGTGTTTGCACCCATGCCTTCGCCGCGTTCTTTTTGAGACACTTTCTATATTTGTTATTATTGCTCATTTTAGATAGTTTCCTTTTATAGTCATTTCTATTTTAGGGATTGTGCCTTTTGCATGCTTGCATGGGCTAGCCCACTAGGATCGACTCGGCCCATCCGATGTCTCGCCTCTAGTATTTAAGTCAAACTATGTTATTGGTTTTAGCACGTTCAATTTCAATCAAGGTTTCAAGTAGAGTGTTTATCCTCCTTCCCTTGATCGGACGTCACCCTCTATCTTCGCATCCCCATTCCCTCCACCGCCGACGCTACGACAATTGCTTGAACCTTCAAGCCAAGTCTTCCTTCGCATCTCCCTTCCTCCGCAGTCGACGCTACGACACCAAAGACTTGTCTTTTCAAGTCATCTATCCCTCATCAAATCGCTTCCGCCATCGCTATCCAGTCGCCCCATCCATCGCTTCCATCGCGCGCATCATCGCCACCAATTCCATCGCGTTCGCCAACGCCTTCGTCATCGACGTCGTCTTCGCTGTTGTGACACTCAATGTGACACTCAGCCTCGCCGACACCGCGATCTTCCAGACCACCTCCACCGGATTCGCTTCGCAGCACCACCGTGTCCATCTTGTCAACCTTTCGTGCTAGACAACGTGACTTCTCGCCCAAGACTAGATCCAAAGGTGTCGCCTTTGACAGTTGGCTTGTCATCGGAGGCAAGAACACATCAACTGGCATCAGAGCCCATCAGTCTTGTAAGTCACGAACTCAAGTTTGCATCTTGTTCACAAATTTTTTTATTGACCCCCATCGTTTGTTTTCATAAGATCTTGAGAAAAAAAATCAATGTTTCCATATTTGCATCACCTAATCGGTTTCTACAAGATACTATCTTGGCCGAAATTTTTTTCCTTGTTCCCTAAGTTTTGGTGTTTAGGTAATTTGTTATCTTGCATGCTAGAATATTTTGTTTCCTTGTTTCACGCGTGGATAGAGTTTCCTTGTTTGCTAGATTTTTATATTTTAGTTAAGTTAGCCAATTTCCTTATAAGATATCAAATCAAATCTTATCTTCTCTCTCCTATCTCTAAAGATCACACTTGTGATATTCTTGTTACTTAGACCGATTTTTCTTTTGTTTCCTTTTGCAAATCCGAAAAGATCAAAAGATAAGATCTCGGATATTAAAAAAAAAAGTTTCCAAAGTTAGGTAAAGTCAAAATAAGGCAACCCTAACCCACTCTCGGCCTAAGCTCATCTTCTCAACCCCTCTGCCGTCTAGGTCAAGCTTCCTAGAAGGTGATTTCTTGCTAATTAGGTTACTTTGTTTACGTTTGTTTTAGGGTTTCAATTTATTCTTGTTTGTTTGATTGCAACTTTCTTGATACACCATCACTTATGCAAGCCAAGCCACCCTCACGGCAAGCCAAACTAGCCCTACCTACGTGAACTTTGTGACTTGACTAGTGATTTTCTTGGTTGTTGTTCTTTGTTGTCTTTTGGTTCGTTTTTACTCCCATGTCTGGCCATATTGTTATAGGTAGCATGATGGTTGGACAACGTGAAGACCAACTTGGAGTTGACAACACCAATCTACATCCATCGCCGTTGGGTCTACCCCAAGACAAACCACCGATTGACCCCCCAGAACAAGACCCCATCATAGAGTTGTCCGAGGAGCAACGAGAGATCCAAGCTCTTCGTCAACGCGTTGCTCAGTTTGAAGCCAGAGAACGCGCGGCACAACTCGTGCCCACTCCAACACCCCTGAGTACTATGGACGCGCCGACTCAACCACGAGCCACCGACGCCGGTCCATCGAAGACAAGAGTCGACAAAGGCAAAGGAATCATGCCTTCGACATCTCATCATCAGCCATAACTCAACCGTATGCAAAGTGTCATCGAGAGTCGCCAAGGTTTCGTTTCGCACATGGACCGTTACGTGCCCAGAGCCACACCCGCTGGCTTCGACACCGACTCTGACAACGACCGCGCCGAGGACACTCAAGGTGAGTTTTCTAAACCATACAACTTTGATGATCGCTATGCCTCTAGGAGAACCCAGAGACACGTACCGGGATCAGCTCCACGCGAAGGCCGCCCTCGTCGAGCCGAGCACGCCGACGCGATGCCAAGGAGACCCAGTCGTCGACCAAGAGGGCATATGCGACGCGATGATCAATTGAGGATCCCAACTACCCAGCCACGGAGCCATGATATACGTGATCATCTTCGACACCAAAGTGTTCGGATGCCGCGTTACAGATCCGATGGCTACGCGTCAATCACACCCAATGTCCACGATGACTTCGATGAGTATGACGACGAGGAGATCGAGGACTCAGGTATGGTCAACCCTAATTTTTTTCACCCCCCTCTTGGAGATCCAGTCGAATTGCAGGATCACCCTTCGGATTGGATACCTCCACCGCGTCTCCATCCCCAAGGAGACCGCGTTCATGACATTGGCGGCGAGCGCCGCGATGTCATGCCAAGGGACATTGTTAGGAAACGAAACTCTGGAACCTCGGTTCCCCTGAGAGTTCCTTTCCTCAGTTTCTCTACTTTTGAAGATGACAAATATTATGATACTAATGTTTTATCTCAAAGATGTGTTTTAAGGAACCACAGGAATATACCAAATGCAAGAAAACCAAACAGGACAAAGAGAACCAAAGGAACAAGACAAAAGAAGGAACCCAGGTGTACCCAGAAAGGCAGCATGTAAGGCTGCGATTTCCGAGAAATCTGGGAACACACAACCTAGGACAAAAGTTGTTGAAAACGACTTGTCCGAAGTTTCCAAAGGTCTGCCAATGTCCAGAACAAAACAAAAAGATACCCAGAAACGCTGAACCTCGGACATAAAAGATGAAAGCGACAGGACATAGAGATGTCACTATCCAGAAGACAGTTCCCAAGCGCCCAGCTTGCTCAACCTTAGACGAAAGCACTTGAACAACAACATAGCAAGACTCGTCTGAGGTAGTTGACCAACCAAGAGAGATTCTGAGCTGCCTAGGTTGTTTGCACATGCCAAGAACAACGTGGACCAAGGAGAATCACTGATCCTAGGGCAAGCTCAATCTGTGGGAACCCAGAGAGGATTAAGCTACGAAGAATCCTCTATAAAAGGAAGACTAACTCAAGAGAGTTATTCTCATGCACTGAAATACGAATCACACTCATTAGCAAATATCAAGTGTGAACCTTCAAACAAGATCATCAAAGTAAACCGAGATCAAGATGAACCAGTCAAGGAAGGGAAGAGCTGAGTGCTAAGTTCCTGTGACTATAAGTAATAGTTCCTAGGTGCGAAGGTCTGTTTCTTGGATTAATTATTGATTGTGTTAAGTTATCTAGGATTGCCTAACTGTGTGTAAGGCAAAGAAACTGTGTGTTTGTTCCTAGGATAAGCTGTAACCAAAAGAGATAAGAAATCAAGAAGTAGACCTTGAAATTCTTTCGAAAGAAAGGTAGTGGTTTTTATCCTGGATTGCTAGTTGGCAATCAAAGGTTTCCACTATAAGGAACTTGTTATTTGTTTGATTGTTTATTTTCGCTGCGAAGGGAACTTAGAATTCATATTATGAGTTCCTTAAGTTATTTTCTAACAATCACGATCCTACAGACATTCGCCAAGCCGACTATGACGCCCAGCCGCGAAGACGCCGACGCGACGACGCCTACGCGCCAAGGGATGAGTTTGCTCACGGAGAAGATCACCAAGACAACGATAGACGACAGGTTGGACGCGATAGACCCCATGCTGTGCGCGCCTACGAGAATCCTCTCTATGCCGCCGCGCCAAACAACGCATTCAACCAAGCACCTGACCAGCCTCGATACCAACGACACGAAGTCAAGGTAAAGATCAAGCATTTTTCTTGAATAGGTGCAGGCTTCGGAGTACACCCTACGCTATTTCCGTGTTCCTCCTGAGGAGCATGTTTACGCCCCGATACTTCAATTTCGAGGAGCAGCCCGAGTGTGGTGGCATCGCTTCAAGGATGACTGTGTGCGTCGCCACAGAACACGAGTCACAGAATGGCATTAACTAGTCTACGTGATGACCAAGAAATACATGTCTCCAGACTATAGGAATCAAATGAGAATGGAAATTGCAATGGCTCGCCAAGGGTCAATGACTCCACTCGAGTTCTTTTCCAAGCTTGAAGACTTGTATTACAAGGCCAACATCTCCGTTGCACCATCGACTTTGAGGACGAAATTCTTGAGTGGCTTGAACACCAACATCCGTGATCAACTCGAGATTTTGCCCATCAAAGAGTTGAACACACTCACACAATGATCAGCACTATTTTGTAGTGCTTAACTAGGAGTTGTTACCGGTGTTTTGGGTGCCATTTGTATGGATTTAGAGCACAACTGTGGAATATGGAGATGGAGAGAAGAATGTGGATATGGTGGTTTGGAGGAGCTAATTGAAGACATCCAAAAGACGAGGAGTAAACCACTTGAGGAGACCAAGGAAATAGAAGGAATAAGCCACACAAAGGAAGAGGAGAAGGGCTGCCACGACCAACCGCGACCGGGGCGAAGCCAAGCAGCAGCCACGGTGAAGAAGAAAACGCGGAGCCACGAAGGCCATTTCCGCGGGCGCGGAATATCCACCGCGACCGCGGAAAATTCCAACACTGATCAGGTCGAGAGCTTCGATTTAATTTCCGCGACCGCGAAATCTGATCCGCGGTCGCGGAAGCACACGGGAGCGAGCCCGCTGAGATTTCCGAAGGTTTGTTACTTTTCCTTTTTTGATTATTTTCGTTTATTTTATTTCAAACTTTATACTATTATTTCCTTTTAGATGAGGTTGGTGATCTTGGGCTTTATGTTAAGTCTATTTAACCTAAATTCCATAGCCTCCATTCATTGATCTTGGTAGCATCAACATTATTCAGGATTGTCAAGTTTTACATTCAGTATTGTTTTTCCTTTGAAGTTATGAAGAACTAAGCACCTTTGCTTAGTCCGACAATTGAAGCCTAAGTTTGAATTTGATTGTGAGGTTATTCCTTTCCTTTATCCTTCAATGTTATTAATTCTTTTGTGCTTCATCCAATTGAGTTATATTGATTTCTCTAGATTAGCTACCTAGTTTTATTGATATTATTCATACTGCAGGATTAGGATCTTGAATAGTACTCGTTGGATCTAACTCATCAGTTGTTGTGATTATCATTATTAATATTAGTTTCCCTAGCCTGACAACCTAGTTGAGATTAGTATTATCTATAGTGTTAGTTACCTCTTTTTGGTCAACTTGTTGAGTTCAATATTATTCATCCCTAATTCAGAAGTAGCAACCACGATTTACTGGAACGAGTTGTGAATGTTTATTGTGAAAAGAATTAATTGCATGTCAAGTACTGACGAGTTGTTGAGTATTGCATGAGCCTATTTATTCCTGAGCTTATTCTGATGTTAGATTTATCTTGATAGTTTCTTGATTGGTTTAACAGTTAGGGTTATCAGGACTAGTTGGACTGGTAACTATTTCAGAACAGGGATTAGGACATTCATGAGGATAGAGGACTAGGAATAATCAATGATCGATCAACCAAACTAAAGGTGAATATTTGTTTGGCTAAGTGTTTTCCCTACTTGATTACAATCTTTGCTTGCTTTGTTTTGTTTACTTGTTTTGCAAGAAATCAACCAAAACCCCCCATTGTTACCTTTGCATGCGAATTAACATAGAGAAAACAACTCCTCCCTGTGGGATCGACCCTGCTTACCCAGACTACTAGTTTAGGTTTGTTAGGATTTATTTTGACCAGGTTAACATGACTAAAACCTGCATGTCACACATACGGCGATGCAAATTCATGCACAAATCTCTCGCCGAAAGTCTTACACTTTTCCAAGTGGCCAACAAAGGTATTCTTCTAACCCTAGTGGATTACCTTCTACTAATGTTCGCCCTAGTGTCTCTACCACATCCACATCGAGTCAAGCCCCCAAAGCGAAGCCTTCAACGCCAAGCACCGCGCCACGCCAGAACGCACTCAGACAAGCTCCAGTGGGCACAGATCGCGCGTGCGACCTTGAGTGTTACAAGTGTGGTGGAAGAGGCCACTATAAAAAGGATTGCCAAAACGCTCAAAAGGTGTTGTTCTCCACGGCCTCCGCCGGCTATGAGTCTTACGACGACGAGGAGCAAACCCTAGAGGCCATCGCTGAAGGCATCGAAGAGGAGGAAGACGCCTATGACTGTGAACCCGCTTCTCTGCACGCAGGCACACCATTGAGCTTGGTGACGCATCGTCTTCTCACAGTCAAGGAAGCGAGCCTCCACGACCAACGCGGGAACTTGTTCCACACAAGGGCTCTCGTCCATACGGCTTCCTTGAGTGTCATAGTTGATGGAGGATCATGTGCTAACATTGTCAATGAGAAGGTCGTGACACACTTCAAGTTGCCTATGATGCCTCATCCACAGCCTTATGCCCTCCAATGGATTTCTTCAAGTCCAGGTAACACAGAATCTCGCCAATGCTTAGTTTCTTTTTCCATAGGGCTATATTGTGATTCTATACTTTGTGATGTCGTTGCAATGGACGTCACCCATATTTTGCTTGGGCGCTAATGGCAATTCGATTGGCGCGTGCTCCATGATGGCTATTTGAACACTTATGTGTTCAATTACCATGGGAAGCGCATCACCTTGCATCCAATGTCTCCCCATGAGATCTTGCAGGACCAGGTTGAGCGCGATCGCCAGAAGGCCATTGAGGCCGCGTCTACTAGGTCCAACGAGTCCCCATAGGCACTCTAGAGGCAAGACTCCTCCAAATCTGGAAACATTTTGTCTCCCCAAGGCACTGACAAGAAGAGGACCAACGCGATAGGTGTGACACCAAATGCCCATCTGGATCGTCGTGGTGCCGCTACTAGTGCCGCTGGGAAGGCCAAGAAAGGCACTCTAGAGGCTTGGCCAGGTCTCTCCAATTCTGGCACGAGCAATGGTACACATATGCCCAGTGCCCAAAAAAAATGGACCAATGCCTCGCCATCCATAAAGTTGGGCGCGCCGTTGCCGCAGACGTCTCTTTTGCAAGGAAAATGTTAGCAACGCTTGCTTTTAGCTAGGCCCAGTGACCTCACTGCGTGTTTGACTAGCAAAGCACCATGTTTTCTGCTTGTGCCAACCCCATGCATCCATGAGTCATCGAATGCCGCGTCCGTGCCGCCAGCCATCGCGACCTTACTCGCAGCTTTCGACGATGTCTTTCCCGATGAGCTGCCACAAGGATTACCTCCACTGAGAGGCATTGAGCACCAGATTGACCTTGTGCCAGGTGCTTCCTTGCCCAATCGCGCTACATATAGAGCTGGCCCAGAGGAGACCAAAGAGCTCCAATGCCAAGTGCAGGAGTTGTTGGATCGAGGCTACGTAAGGGAATCTTTCTCCCCTTGTGTTGTGCCTGTGATCCTTGTGCCCAAGAAGGATGGCACATGGAGAATGTGTGTTGATTGCCGCGCGATAAACCAGATCACCGTCAAGTATAGGCATCATATCCTACGCCTCGACGATATGCTTGATGAACTTCATGGCGCTACACTTTTCTCCAAGATTGATTTGAAGAGTGGTTATCACCAAATCAGGATGAAAGAAGGTGATGAGTGGAAGACCGCGTTCAAGACGAAGTATGGGCTCTACGAGTGGCTTGTCATGCCATTTGGGCTCACGAACGCGCCAAGCACCTTCATGTGCGTGACGAACCACGTCTTGAGAACCTTCCTTGGAAAGTTTGTCATCATTTATTTCGATGACATCCTTGTGTATTCACGGAGCCTAGAGGAGCATGTCGATCACCTTCGCCAAGTGCTCGAGTGCCTTCGACGCGAGAGCCTATTTGCCAATTTGGCCAAGTGCTCATTTTGCTCCGCGTCCACCAATTTTTTGGGCTATGTCGTGAGCAGTGATGGTCTACGCGTCGACGAAGAGAAGATCACAGCCATCAAAGAGTGGCCGACACTGACGATGCCGACACAGGTGCGAAGCTTTCTCGGCCTCGCAAGATTTTATAGGCGCTTTGTTCGAGACTTCTCCTCCATTGCCACGCCTTTGCATGAGTTGACGAAGAAGGGAAGCACTGTCTTGTGGCTTGAGTCCCACGAAGAAGCCTTCTCGGCTTTGAAGCGGGCCTTGTGCCAAGCACCTTTGCTCCAGCTTCCCGACTTCGACAAGCACTTCGAGGTGGAATGTGATGCCTCAGACATAGGTATTGGTGGGCCACACTCAATTACCCCACCTAGGACAAAAAATTATATGCCCTCATGCGCGTGCTAAAGACGTGGCAACATTACCTTTGGCCGCGTGAATTTGTCATCCACAGCGACCATGCAACCTTGAGCTATTTGAAGAGCCAAGCCCACCTCAATCGACGCCATGCTCGTTGGGTGGAATTTCTTGAGACATTTCCTTATGTCGTGGTCCACAAGAAGGGAAAGGAGAACATTGTCGCCGATGCGTTATCTCGAAGGTATGTTCTCTTGACTCATGTGCAAACTAAAGTTTTGGGTTTTGCTTTGATTAAAGAATTGTATGCTAGTGATCCTTTCTTTGCACCTATATTCGAGCATTGCCTAAGATTTTGAGAGTTAAGTCATATTTCCTTTCTGAGGGTTATTTATACAAGGCTAGTCGCCTTTGCATCCCTAGGTCTTCCATTAGGATCCTTTTGATTCAAGAAGCATACGAAAGTCGTGGACACTTTGGGATTAGTAAGACCTTGGCCGCCCTAAGAGAACATTTTTTTGGCCTAAGATGACCCATCAAGTGACTAGGTTTTGTAGAAGTTGTGTGACATGCCAAAGAGCCAAAGCTAGGTCCAGCCCACACGGCCTCTACACCCCTTTGCCCATTCCTAGTTCCCTCTGGGAAGATTTGTCTATGGATTTCATCATGGGTTTGTCCCTCTCTAGACGAGGTAAAGACTCTATTTTTGTGGTCGTAGATAGATTTTCTAAGATGGCACATTTTATTGCTTGTAATACAACCCATAGTGCTAGTGAGATTGCCGATCTATTCTTTGAGCATGTGGTGCGTCTTCATGGAGTCCCACGTACCATAGTGAGTGATAGGGATTCTAAGTTCGTTGGTCATTTTTGGAGAACTCTTTGGGGTAAGCTAGGAACAAAACTCCTATTTTCCACTAGCTATCACCCCCAGACCGATGGCCAAACAGAGGTCACGAATAGAACCCTAGGAGCCCTCCTTCGCACGATGCTTAAAGCCAACCCTAGGCGTTGGGAGGACTTACTATCACTTGTCGAGTTTTGTTACAATAGATGCAGGCACACGGCGACCAAGTTGACACCTTTCGAAGTGGTGTATGGCATGAACCCATTGATGCCGCTTGATTTGTCGCCGCTTGATTTGTCGCCGCGACCATTGCAAGACCCAGTGCATGTCTCCGCCGCCAATCGCGCAGAGCAAATATAAGAGCTCCATCGACGAACCAGGGACCAATTGGAGAAAAGGGCTGCACAGTATGCCTCCCAGAAGAACAATGGCCGACGCCGCGTCATTTATGCACCCGGGGACCTCGTTTGGGTGCACATGCGAAAAGAAAGGTTCCCCTCGCGACGCAAGCACAAATTGGCACCGTGTGGAGATGGTCCATTCTGCGTGATAAAAGCCATTGGGGACAATGCCTATCAACTCGAGCTTCCCTCAGATTTTGGAGTCCACGCGTCCTTCAATGTCGCGGACTTGACACCATATGTGGAGCCTGAGTTTGATGATGGTGAAGCGGGGACGCTTCACAGCCAAGTGGGGTAGGGTGAGGTGATCACACCTCCCATGACGGCCACAGACGAGGAAGAAGCCATGAGCCTTCGCTCAGAGGGCCAAGTGACAAGATCCAGGTCCAAAGCCACCGCGGACGTCGTCGCGTCACTTGTTGATAAGTGCTATTTTATAGTGCATATCTGGGGGTTATTACCAGGTTTGAGGCACCATTTGGATGGATTTAAAGCACAATCGTGGATTATGGAGTTAGAATGGAGAAGTGAAGAAATCATGTGATTTATAGAGGTTTGAAGTGTATTGAAGAGTAGAAGAACAATGTGCTGAATTCAAATGGTTCGTTCTCTCTACTCAGATGTCCAAATGAAGTGATTCCAATTCGAGGAGTTAGATCTTGAAGTCTACTGCAAGTCTCAAAATATGAGCGCAATCCGAGTTGGAAATCAAAAGTTATGGCATTTTTACTAAAGTGTCACATAAGCTGAAAAAGGCACCGCCGCCCCGCGGTGGATCTCACCGCGACCCGGCGGTGGATCTCAGAGAAGGCTTACGCCTCGCGGCCATTACGCATAAAGAAAAGCAGCGCTGAATTGAAGCTGGAGAAAGCGGACGATGAAGGAGGATGACATCAGAGCCTTGATGATTTGTTGAAGATGGGCCGCTGATGTGAAGAGTGGGCCGATCAGCTGGAATTGGAGATGGGCAGACGAGAGGCTTTCACGAGAATTACGGGATTAATTCCCTATTGCGTTTGTTTATTTTTGGCTATTAGTTTTATTATTATTTCTTTTTATTATTTTTATCAGTTTTAGAATTAGGTTAAATACTTTTGTTAACCTAGTTGCCACAACACACAATCTCCATCTGGAGACCAAGTTCGTTCTTTCATTCCCAACTCTAGGGTTTCCAACCCATGGAGAGCTAAACACCTTTGTTTCGCTAGACGTTTGAAGCAATACAGTTGATTCAGTTGTGAGATTTCTATTCCTTGTTCTTATTCTTATGTGTGTTGGTTTGATTCTCTTGGTTATATTGATTATTGATTTATCATTGTTCTTCATAGTCTAGCCATCTAGGTTGAGTAATATCTATCAATTGCTAGGATTGCATATAGGGGTTCCGAGTGCATATCTAGTAGCAAACACAATTGTGCGTATAGGGGTTCCGAGCGTACAATTGTGAGTGAGAATCAGTTGCATGCGAGTATTAATACGTCTTTCTATTTGCATGTATCCTATATCCTTGTGTGCATTGCTATTGCTGTGTTAGTGGTAAAGTATACCGACAACTGTGAGAATCGGAGGTATTTTACCATTGGCATAGTAATAAGTATATTGACAACTGTGAGAATCAATAGTACTGAAGATCAGGGTGGGAACAACCATAAGAATAGTTAAAGAACTTGGATTGAATAGATTTCAGTGATCAACTTATATCTCTGTATTGTGGATCTCGTTCTAGTGGAACTACTTTCCCCATCATACTTATTCTTTCTCTAAAGCCTGCATACTTGTCACTTTGCTGAACAACCAAAACCCCCCCTTTCTTGTTACTTTGCATGCTGATTAACATTTAGAAAGATCACTTCCTCCCTGTGGATTCGACCCTTACTTGCCCAGACTACTTGTTTAGGTTTGTTAGGATTATTTTATTTAAGGTGTCACGACAGTGCCTTATCACTTGTCGCACGCGTCGTCGCTGGCCAAGGAAGCCCAGACGCCAACCTAAGACTCATCGTACTCGCCACCATCGGCATCGAAACATCGCGATCATCGCAGCCGGCATCGCGTGTACTCACTCACGAGACCATCGACCCTTCGTCGCCGTTCCTCGCGGTGTTTGCACCCATGCCTTCGCCGCATTCTTTTTGAGTCACTTTCTATATTTGTTATTATTGCTTATTTTAGATAGTTTCCTTTTATAGTCATTTCTATTTTAGGGATTGTGCCTTTTGCATGCTTGAATGGGATAGCCCACTAGGCTCGACTCGGCCCATCCGATGTCTCGCCTCTAGTATTTAAGTCAAACTATGTTATTGGTTTTAGCATATTCAATTTTAATCAAGGTTTCAAGTAGAGTGTTTATCCTCCTTCCCTTGATCAGACGTCACCCTCTATCTTCGCATCCCCATTCCCTCTGCCGCCGACGCTACGGCAATTGCTTGAACCTTCAAGCCAAGTCTTCCTTCACATCTCCCTTCCTCCGCAGTCGACGCTACGACACCAAAGACTTGTCTTTTCAAGTCATCTATCCCTCATCAAATCGCTTCCGCCATCGCTATCCAGTCGCCCCATCCATCGCTTCCATCGCGTCCATCATCGCCACCAATTCCATCGCGTTCGCCAACGCCTTCGCCATCGACGTCGTCTTCGCTGTTGTGAAACTCAACGTGACACTCAGCCTCGCCGACACCGCAATCTTCCAGACCACCTCCACCGGATTCGCTTCGCAGCACCACCGTGTCCATCTTGTCAACCTTTCGTGCTAGACAACGTGACTTCTCGCCCAAGACTAGATCCAAACGTGTTGCCTTTGACAGTTGGCTTGTCATCGGAGGCAAGAACACATCAACTGGCATCAGAGCCCAGCAGTCTTGTAAGTCATGAACTCAAGTTTGCATCTTGTTCACAAAACTTTGTATTGACCCCCATCGTTTGTTTTCATAAGATCTTGAGAAAAAAACCAAAGTTTCCATATTTGCATCACCTAATCGGTTTCTACAAGATACTATCTTGGCCGATTTTTTTTTCCTTCCTCCCTAAGTTTTTGTGTTTAGGTAATTTGTTATCTTGCATGCTAGAATATTTTGTTTCCTTATTTCACGCGTGGATAGAGTTTCCTTGTTTGCTAGATTTTGCTTTTGAGTTAGCCAATTTCCTTATAAGATATCAAATCAAATCTTATCTTCTCTCTCCTATCTCTAAAGATCACACTTGTGATATTCTTGTTACTTAGACCGATTTTTCTTTTGTTTCCTTTTGCAAATCCGAAAAGATCAAAAGATAAGATCTCGGATATTAAAAAAAAAAGTTTCCAAAGTTAGTTAAGGCCAAAATAAGGCAACCCTAACCCACTCTCGGTCTAAGCTCATCTTCTCAACCCCTCTGCCATCTAGGTCAAGCTTCCTAGAAGGTGATTTCTTGCTAATTAGGTTACTTTGTTTACGTTTGTTTTAGGGTTTCAATTTGTTCTTGTTTGTTTGATTGCAACTTGCTTGATACACCATCACTTGTGCAAGCCAAGCCACCCTCACGGCAAGCCAAACTAGCCCTACCTACGTGAACTTTGTGACTTGACTAGTGATTTTCTTGGTTGTTGTTCTTTGTTGTCTTTTGGTTCGTTTTTACTCCCATGTCTGGCCATATTGTTATAGGTAGCATGATGGTTGGACAACATGAAGACCAAATTGGAGTCGACAACAGCAATCCACATCCACCGCCGTTGGGTCTACCCCAAGACCAACCACCGATTGACCCCCCACAACAAGACCTCATCATGGAGTTGTCCGAGGAGCAACGAGAGATCCAAGCTCTTCGTCAACGCGTTGCTCAGTTTGAAGCCAGAGAACGCGCGGCACAACTCGTGCCCACTCCAACACCCTTGAGTACTATGGACGCGTCGGCTCAACCACGAGCCCTCGACGCCGGTCCATCAAAGACAAGAGTCGACAAAGGCAAAGGAATCATGCATTCGACATCTCATCATCAGCCATAACTCAATCGTATGCAAAGTGTCATCGAGAGTCGCCAAGGTTTCGTTTCGCACATGGACCGTTACGTGCCCAGAGCCACACCCGTTGGCTTCGACACCGGCTCCGACAACGACCGCGACGCCGAGGACACTCAAGGTGAGTTTTCTGAACCATACAACTTTGATGATCATTATGCCTCTAGGAGAACCCAGAGATGCGTACCGGGATCAGCTCCACGCGAAGGTCACACTCGTCGAGCCGAGCACGCCGACGCGACGCCAAGGAGACCCAGTCGCCGACCAAGTGGGCATACACGACGCGATGATCAATTAAGGACCCCAACTACCCAGCCACGGAGCCATGATGTACACGATCATCTTCGACACCAAAGTGTTCAGACGCCGCGTTACAGATCCGATGGCTACGCATCAATCACACCCAATGTCCATGACGACTTCGACGAGTATGACGACGAGGAGATCGAGGACTCAGGTATGGTCAACCCTAATTTTTTTCACCCCCCTCTTGGAGATCCACTCGAATTGCAGGATCACCCTTTGGATTGGATACCTCCACCGCGTCTCCAGCCCCAAGGAGACCGCGTTCGTGACATTGGCGGCAAGCGCCGCGATGTCATGCCAAGGGATATTCGCCAAGCCGACTATGATGCCTTGGACGCAATAGACCCCATGTTGTGCGCGACTACGAGAATCCTCTCTATGTCACCGCGCCAAACAACACGTTCAACCAAGCACCTGCCCAGCCTTGATACCAACGACACGAAGTCAAGGTAAAGATCAAGCATTTTTCTTGAATGGGTGCAGGCTACGGAGTACACCCTACGCTATTGCCGCGTTCCTCTTGAGGAGCATGTTTACGCCGTGACACTTCACTTTCAAGGAGCAGCCCGAGTGTGGTGGCATCGCTTCGAGGATGACTGTGTGCGTCGCCGCAGAACACGAGTCACAGAATGGCATCAACTAGTCTACGTGATGACCAAAGAAATACGTGTCTCCAGACTATAGGAATCAAATGAGAATGGAAATTACAATGGCTCGCCAAGGGTCAATGACTCCACACGGGTTCTTTTCCAAGCTTGAAGACATGTATTACAAGGCCAACATCTCCGTTGCACCATCGACTTTGAGGACGAAATTCTTGAGTGGCTTGAACACCAACATCCGTGATCAACTCGAGATTTTGCCCATCAAAGACTTGAACACACACACACATTGATCAACACTATTTTGTAGTGCTTAAATAGGAGTTGTTACCGGTGTTTTGGGTGCCATTTGTATGGATTTAGAGCACAACTGTGGAATATGGAGATGGAGGGAAGAATGTGGATATGGTGGTTTGGAGGAGCTAATTGAATGCATCTAAAAGACGAGGAGTAAACCACTTGAGGAGACCAAGGAAATAGAAGGAATAAGCCACACAAAGGAAGAGGAGAAGGGCTGCCGCGACCAAACGCGACCGGGGCGAAGCCAAGCAGCAGCCGCGGTGAAGAAGACAACGCGGAACCACGAAGGCCATTTCCGCGGGCGCGGAATATCCACCGCGACCGCGGAAAGTTCCAGCACTGATCAGGTCGAGAGCTTCGATTTAATTTCCACGACTGCGGAATCTGATCCGCGGCTGCGGAAGCACACGGGAGCGAGCCCGCTGAGATTTCCGAAGTTTTTGTTATTTTTCCTTTTTTGATTATTTTTGTTTATTTTATTTCGAACTTTATACTATTATTTCCTTTTAGATGAGGTTTGTGATCTTGGGCTTTAGGTTAAGTCTATTTAACCTAAATTCCATAGCCTCTATTCATTGATCTTGGTAGCATCAACATTATTCAGGATTGTCAAGTTTTACATTCAGTATTGTTTTTCCTTTGAAGTTATGAAGAACTAAGCACCTTTGCTTAGTCCGACAATTGAAGCCTAAGTTTGAATTTGATTGTGAGGTTATTCCTTTCCTTTATCCTTCAATGTTATTAATTCTTTTATGCTTCATCCAATTGAGTTATATTGATTTCTCTAGATTAGCTACCTAGTTTTATCGATATTATTCATACTGCAGGATTAGGATCTTGAATAGTACTCGTTGGATCTAACTCATCAATTGTTGTGATTATCATTATTAATATTAGTTTCCCTAGCCTAACAACCTAGTTGAGATTAGTATTATCTATAGTGTTAGTTACCTCTTTCTGGTCAACTTGTTGAGATCAATATTATTCATCCCTAATTCAGAAGTAGCAACCACGATTTACTGGAATGAGTTGTGAATGTTTATTGTGAAAAGAATTAATTGCATGTCAAGTACTGACGAGTTGTTGAGTATTGCATGAGCCTATTTATTCCTGAGTATTCTGCTGTTAGATTTATCTTGATAGTTTCTTGATTGGTTTAATAGTTAGGGTTACCAGGACTAGTTGGACTGGTAACTATTTCAGAACAGGGATTAGGACATTCATGAGGATAGAGGACTAGGAATAATCAATGATCGATCAACCAAACTAAATGTGGATATTTGTTTGGCTAAGTGTTTTCCCTACTTGATTACAATCTTTGCTTTCTTTGTTTTGTTTACTTGTTTTGTAAGAAATCAACCAAAACCCCCCATTGTTACCTTTGCATGCGAATTAACATAGAGAAAACAACTCCTCCTTGTGGGATCGACCCTGCTTACCCAGACTACTAGTTTAGGTTTCTTAGGATTTATTTTGACCAGGTTAACACGACTAAAACCTGCCTGTCACACATACGGCGATGCAAATTCATGCACAAATCTCTCGCCGAAAGTCTTACACTTTTCCAAGTGGCCAACAAAGGTATTCTTCTAACCCTAGTGGATTACCTTCTACTAATGTTCGCCCTAGTGTCTCTACCACAACCGCGTCGAGCCAAGCCCCCAAAGCGAAGCCTTCAACGCCAAGCACCGTGCCATGCCAGAATGCACCCAGACAAGCTCCAGTGGGCATAGATCGCGCGTGCGACCTTGAGTGTTACAAGTGTGGTAGAAGAGGCCACTATAAAAAGGATTGCCCAAACGCTCGAAAGGTGCTGTTCTCCACGGCCGCCGCCGGCTATGAGTCTTACGATGACGAGGAACAAACCCTAGAGGCCATCGCTGAAGGCATCGAAGAGGAAGAAGACGCCTATGACTGTGAACCCGCTTCTCTGCACGCGGGCACACCATTGAGCTTGGTGACGCGTCGTCTTCTCACAGTCAAGGAAGCGAGCCTCCACGACCAATGCGGGAACTTGTTCCACAGAAGGGCTCTCGTCCAGACGGCTTCCTTGAGTGTCATAGTTGATGGAGGATCATGTGCTAACATTGTCAATGAGAAGGTCGTGACATACTTCAAGTTGCCTACGACGCCTCATCCATAGCCTTATGCCCTCCAATGGATTTCTTCAAGTCCAGGTAACACAGTATCTCGCCAATGCTTAGTTTCTTTTTCCATAGGGCTATACTGTGATTCTATACTTTGTGATGTCGTTGCAATGGACGCCACCCGTATTTTGCTTGGGCGCCCATGGAAATTCGACAGGCGCGTGCTCCATGATGGCTATTTGAACACTTATGTGTTCAATTACCATGGGAAGCGCATCACCTTCCATCCAATGTCTCCCCATGAGATCTTGCAGGACCAGGTTGAGCGCGATCGCCAGAAGGCCATTGAGGCCACGTCTACTAGGTCCAACGAGTCCCCAGAGGCATTCCAGAGGCAAGACTCCTCCAAATCTGGAAACATTCCGTCTCCCCTGGGCACTGATAAGAAGAGGACTAACGCGATAGGTGTGACACCAAATGCCCATCTGGATCGTCATGGCGCCGCTGCTGGTGTCGTTGGGAAGGCCAAGAAAGGCACTCCAGAGGCTTGGCCAGGTCTCTCCAATTCTGGCGCGAGCAATGGTCCACATATGCCCAGTGCATAACAAAAATCGACCAACGCCTCTCCATCCATAAAGTTGGTCGCGCCGTTGCCGCAGACGTCTCCTTTGCAAGGAAAATGTGAGCGACGCTTGCTTTTAGCCAGGCCCAGTGACCTCACTGCGTGTTTGACTAGCAAAGCACCATGTTTTCTGCTTGTGCCAACCCCATGCATCCCTGAGTCATCGAATGCCACGTTTGTGCCGCCAGCCATCGCGACCTTACTCGCAGCTTTCGACGATGTCTTTCCCGATGAGTTGCCATAAGGATTACCTCCACTGAGAGGCATTGAGCACCAGATTGACCTTGTGCCCGGTTCTTCCTTGCCCAATCGCGCTGCATATAGAGCTGGCCCAGAGGAGACCAAAGAGCTCCAACGCCAAGTGCAAGAGTTGTTGGATCGAGGCTACGTAAAGGAATCTCTCTCCCCTTGCGATGTGCCTGTGATCCTTGTGCCTAAGAAGGATGGAACATGGAGAATGTGTGTTGATTGCCGCGCGATAAACCAGATCACCGTCAAGTATAGGCATCCTATCCCACGCCTCGACGATATGCTTGATGAACTTCATGGCGCTACACTTTTCTCCAAGATTGATTTGAAGAGTGGTTATCACCAAATCAGGACGAAAGAAGGTGATGAGTGGAAGACCGCGTTCAAGACGAAGTATGGGCTCTACGAGTGGCTTGTCATGCCATTTGGGCTCACGAACGCGCCAAGCACCTTCATGCGCGTGATGAACCACGTCTTGAGAACCTTCCGTGGAAAGTTTGTCGTCGTTTATTTCGATGACATCCTTGTGTATTCACAGAGCCTGGAGGAGCATGTCGATCACCTTCGCCAAGTGCTCGAGTGCCTTCGACGCAAGAGCCTATTCGCCAATCTGGCCAAGTGCTCATTTTGCTCTGCGTCCACCAATTTTTTAGGCTATGTCATGAGCAGTGATGGTCTACGCATCGACGAAGAGAAGATTGCGGCCATCAAAGAGTGGCCGACACCGGCGATGCCGACACCGGCGATGCCGACACCGGTGCGAAGCTTTCTCGGCCTCGCAAGATTTTATAGGCGCTTTGTTCGAGACTTCTCTTCCATTGCCGTGCCTTTGCATGAGTTGACGAAGAAGGGAAGCACTGTATTGTGGCTTGAGTCCCACGAAGCAGCCTTCTCGACTTTGGAGCGGGCCTTGTGCCAAGCACCTTTGCTCCAGCTTCCCGACTTCGACAAGCACTTCGAGGTGGAATGTGATGCCTCAGACATAGGTATTGGTGGTGTGTTGCACCAAGAGAAGAGGCCTATTGCATATTTTAGTGAGAAGCTCACGGGGGCCACACTCAATTACCCCACCTACGACAAAAAATTATATGCCCTCATATGCGTGCTAAAGACGTGGCAACATTACCTTTGGCCGCGTGAATTTTTCATCCACAGCGACCACGCAACCTTGAGCTATTTGAAGAGCCAAGCCCACCTCAATCGACGCCATGCTCATTGGGTGGAATTTCTTGATACATTTCCTTATGTCGTGGTCCACAAGAAGGGAAAGGAGAACATTGTCGCCGACGCGTTATCTCAAAGGTATGTTCTCTTGACTCATGTGCAAACTAAAGTTTTGGGTTTTGCTTTGATTAATGAATTGTATGCTAGTGATCCTTTCTTTGCAACTATATTCGAGCATTGCCTAAGATTTCGAGAGTTAAGTCATATTTCCTTTCTGAGGGTTATTTATACAAGGCTAGTCGCCTTTGCATCCCTAGGTCTTCCATTAGGATCCTTTTGATTCAAGAAGCACACGAAAGTCGTGAACACTTTGGGATTAGTAAGACCTTGGCCGCCCTAAGAGAACATTTCTTTTGGCCTAAGATGACCCATCAAGTGACTAGGTTTTGTAGAAGTTGTGTGACATGCCAAAGAGCCAAAGCTAGGTCCAGCCCACACGGCCTCTACACCCCTTTGCCCATTCCTAGTGCCCCCTGGGAAGATTTGCCTATGGATTTCATCACGGGTTTGCCCCTCTCGAGACAAGGTAAAGACTCTATTTTTGTGGTCGTAGATAGATTTTCTAATATGGCACATTGTATTGCTTGTAAGACAACTCATAGTGCTAGTGAGATTGCCGATCTATTCTTTGAGCATGTGGTGCGTCTTCATGGAGTCCCACGTACCATAGTGAGTGACAGGTATTCTAAGTTCGTTGGTCATTTTTGGAGAACTCTTTGGGGTAAGCTAGGAACAAAAATCCTATTTTCCACTAGCTACCACCCCTAGACCGATGGACAAACAGAGGTCACGAATAGAACCCTAGGAGCCCTCCTTCGCACGATGCTTAAAGCCAACCCTAAGCGTTGGGAGGACTTACTATCACTTGTCGAGTTTTGTTACAATAGATGCAGGCACACGGCGACCAAGTTGACACCTTTCGAAGTGGTGTATGGCATGAACCCATTGACGCCGCTTGATTTGTCGCCGCTTGATTTGTCGCCGCGACCACTGCATGTCTCCGCCGCCAATCGCGCAGAGAAAATATAAGAGCTCCATCGACGAACCAGGGACCAATTGGAGAAAAGGGCCGCGCAGTATGCCTCCCAGAAGAACAATGGCCGACGCCGCGTCGTTTATGCACCCGGGGACCTCGTCTCGGTGCACATGTGAAAAGAAAGGTTCCCCTCGCGGCACAAGCACAAATTGGCACCGCGTGGAGATGGTCCATTCTGCGTGATAAAGGCCATTGGGGACAATGCCTATCAACTCGAACTTCCCCCAGATTTTGGAGTCCACGCGTCCTTCAACGTCGCGGACTTGACACCATATGTGGAGCCTGAGTTTGATGATGGTGAAGCGGGGACGCTTCACAGCCAAGTGGGGGAGGGTGATGTGATCCCACCTCCCATGACGGCCACAAACGAGGAAGAAGCCATGAGCCTTCGCTTAGAGGGCCAAGTGACAAGGTCCAGGTCCAAAGCCATCACGGACGCCGTCGCGTCACTTTTCGCACGCGTCGTTGCTAGCCAAGGAAGCCCAGATGCCAACCTAAGACTCGTCGTCCTCGCCACCATCGGCATCAAAACATTGCGATCATCGCAGCCGGCATCGCATGCACCCACTCGCGAGGCCATCGACCCTTCGTCGCCGTTCCTCGCGGTGTTTGCACCCATGCCTTTGCCGCGTTCTTTTTGAGACATTTTCTATATTTGTTATTATTGCTTATTTTAGATAGTTTCCTTTTATAGTCATTTCTATTTTAGGGATTGTGCCTTTTGCATGCTTGCATGGGATAGCCCACTAGGCTCGACTCGGCCCATCCGATGTCTCGCCTCTAGTATTTAAGTCAAACTATGTTATTGGTTTTAGCATGTTCAATTTTAATCAAGGTTTCAAGTAGAGTGTTTATCCTCCTTCCCTTGATCGGACGTCACCCTCTATCTACGCATCCCCATTCCCTCCGCCACCGATGCTACGACAATTGCTTGAACCTTCAAGCCAAGTCTTCCTTCGCATCTCCCTTCCTCCGCAGTCGACGCTACGACACCAAAGACTTGTCTTTTCAAGTCATCTATCCCTCATCAAATCGCTTCCGCCATCGCTATCCAGTCGCCCCATCCATCGCTTCCATCGCGTCCATCATCGCCACCAATTCCATCACGTTCGTCAACGCCTTCGCCATCGACGTCGTCTTCGCTGTTGTGACACTCAACGTGACACCGCGATCTTCCAGACCACCTCCACCGGATTCGCTTCGCAGTACCGCCTTGTCCATCTTGTCAACATTTCGTGCTAGACAACGTGACTTCTCGCCCAAGACTAGATCCAAAGGTGTCGTCTTTGACAGTTGGCTTGTCTTCGGAGGCAAGAACACATCACTTTTCCTAGCATTTTCTTCCATTTGTCTTTTCTTGTGAATGCACTCATGAATATAATGACCATTTTTACCACAATGCCAGCAAACACGATTGTAGACAACATGACCATACTTACCATGACCAGGTCGGAATGGTCTTTCTTGCTTTCTTTGCTCAAAGTTAACTTTCTTACATTTAGTTCCCTGAGCTTGGTCAATATACATCCTACGAGCATTCTGAAAATTGAACCAAGTCTGATTCTCTTTAGGTTTCTGTTCTAGCACTTTTACCTTTCTTCTAGGAACTGGTTTTTGTCACGAGAGTTTTGTAGAGCACAATTGAGAGTTTCATTTTTCTTGACTAGTTCCTTTCTTAGTTTCTCGTTCTCAGCAGAGCATGTTTCCTCAGAATCATTGTTACCAGGATAACCAAGACCATATCGTTGCTTAACAAAAACAGTTTGATTCACAGTTTTCTCATTTATAGAGTAAGTGAGATGATCAAGTTTGTTCATTATTTCAGCAAGCATAGAAGAAGTGTTCTTTTCAGAGTCGGTGGGAGGAACAATAGGATTGTCAGCATGCATGGGTTCCTTTTTAACATTGATGCAAGAGTCACACTTCCTAGAAGAATTAGCAAGTAATTTTTCAGTTTCATCAAGTTTCTTACTCCAGACAGAGTTTTCAGTGGATAAGCATGAGATCTCGTCTTCATACTCTTCTAGTTTCTCTTGAAGGGAACTAGTTTTCTTTCCAAGTTTCTTAATGATCTTGATCAATTGTTTTTTATCACATTCAAGAAGAGATTTGGTAAAGTCAGAAGAAGATTCCTCAGAGTCATCTGATTCAGTTGAATCTTCCTTAGCCATCAAGCATCTTCTTCCACAAATTCCATTCGTATCCAGTTCCCCTTCAGAGTCTTCTGAGTCTTCTCCAAAGGTAGCAAAGAGAGCTTTCTTCTGTATAGGCTTGTCATCTTCATTTGAGTTCTTAGGGCAGTTCCTAGCAAGGTGTCCTCTTTCCTTGCATTGATAGCAAGCATATTCAGAGAGATCTCTCTTTTGGAAGTTTTTCTTGAACTTTCCCTTGATGAAGTGCTTCTTGATATGCTTAGTAACCAAGGCTGTCATCTCATTCTCTTCTTCTTCAAGATCTAATTTTTCTTCCTCCATCTCCAGCCTGGAGAAAGCCTTTGAAATTTTTAAGGCTATTCTCTTCTCCATCTTCTTGGCAGAGCTTGCTTTGAGTGCCTCCCTTTCTTCAACTTCAAGTTTCCCTATGATTTGAGTTAAGGGAAGACCTTGAATACCAGGAGTAGTCTTTAACACTCTTTTGATGAGGTTGAACTTGGAGTTAAGTCCATTGATAACGATTAGGGATTTTGACCATTCGTCAAGTGTAACTCCAACATTGACGAGTTTGGTAACAAGTCTAGTGAATCGCGAGTGATACTGGGAGAAGTTCTCTGTTTCCAGCATTTCGAAGGTGTGGTATTCTCCTTCTAGAGCGAACTTTCTACTTTGTTTGAGTTCCTCACTTCCTTCATGCATTTCCTTGAGGGCTTTCCAAATGCCCTTAGCAGTTGCAATTCCTATCACCTTGTCCATGTCCTCCCTTGTTAACCCATTAAGAATGAGTTGACGAGCTTTAGCATTCTTCTGTTTGATGGTGTAGTACTCAGGCTTCCAGTCCGCTTCAGTCAAATCCGCAGGGATGACTCCATCACCATTTTCAATCACGTGCCAGCACTGATAGTCCATGGTTTGGATGTAGTTGGTCATGCATTTCTCCCACCATTCTTCTTCTCCCTTCTTTCGGATGTGGGGCTTGTTGATGGAGATAACCAAACTGAATTCGCTTGAACTAGTCATCTTGAAATGTGTAAACTAACACAAATCTAGAGCACCCGCTCTGATACAATTGTAGGATCGTACGTGTTAGCAATCAAAGGGAACTGGGAGTCCAGTTCCTTAGCAACGGAATAAGTAAACAATAACAGAATCAAGTCTAGTTTCTTAGAGTGGGAACCTTTGATAACCAACTAGTTATCCAGGATAAAACCCACTACCTCTCTTTCAAGAGGATTTCAAAGTCTACTTCTTTTATTAATGCTTCGATTACAATCAACTAGGATATAACACACAGATTAAAGTCTTAGACACACTAAGGACTCTCTACCTAGTTCGACCAAATCAAGCACACAAACAAGCAAGCGACTTACAGTTCTTCTTCAAAGAACTAAGCTCTGTTTCTTCTTCGTAAGCAATGTGATTGAATGCGTAATTGTGAGAGAGTTTGATTACTGTATTTATGTAACTTAATTGGTGGAAGAAACGAATCTCCAACAACTGAATTACACAAATAAAATAATCAAAAAGTAATCGGAAAGATAACATTTGTTACCAAATATAATCTTCCACGATTTTACACTTTTTCGTTTCCATAAAAGATTTACTTTTAACCCCTAAGATAATATGGAAACATGATAATCTTTAACTTCTCTCTCCAAGTAAAGATCTACCCTAATCGGATCGCCGCCGCCCTTCATCTCTTGTTCCAAGCTCTTTTAGCATCAGCGTTCTTCAGTTCCTTATGCTAGTTCCCAAATCTGGCATCTTGGTCTCTGTCTCGTGCTTCCAATTCTTGACTTCCCTATTCATCAACACTTATGGAAATATTAATAGCAAAAGTGTTTGTCATTATCAAAACTAGGAAAATTGAGGAAGGGAACTAGATAGGGAATTGGAGTTCCCAAAAGTTCACTTCCTAACAGAGAAACTAGCTTACGTTGCCCTCGACTATGAAGAAGAAATGGAGGAAGCAGAGAGTAGCTCTTCAATTGAGAAGAGCTATATATGAGTTGCCAGATGGGCAAGTAATCACTATTGGTGATGAGAGGTTTCTTTGTCCGGAGGTTCTCTTTAAGCCTTCAATGATACATATGGGAGATGTAGGTATCCATGAGAAGACCTACAACTCCATCATGAAATGCGATGAAGATATCTGGAAGGACCTCTATGGTAACATAGTACTTAGTGGAGGCACAACCATGTTTGCGGGTATTGCTAACCGTATGATTGAAAAACCGTATGTTTGCGAGTAACATAATTTGACCTCAAATTGCTTATCTGTGGCGTAACTGAATTTGTTGAATTTATAAAACGCTTTTGTGTTGCACATTAGCTGTCAAAATTTGTGTTGCCTTGTTGTTATTTCTCTTTGTTTCCGCTATGTATCAAGATAGTCAATTATGACCAATCAATAACTCAAGTGGCCTCAAGATAGTCAATTATGACTAATCAATAGCCAATAATGGCCTCAAGAAGCCACTTATGACCAATGAATAGTCACTTACGGCCAAAGAACTATCCACTTATGGCCAACGAGCAGCCACTTATGGCCAACTACAAGCCTTAGTGCCACAGGGGCATAAGCTACCCAATAAGCCTTCGGGCCACATGGGAACAAGCTGCCAGTAAGCCTACGAGCCATAAGGGCACGAGCTGCCATCGAACTTTATTCTATTAACCTTCGTGCCGCTTGAGCACGAGCTACCATTAGCCTTTATTCTATTAGCCTGAGGACCTAAAAGCACAAGTTGTGTGATTCTTTTATTAGCCTGAGGGCCTATAAGCACAAGCTACTTCATTTTTCTATTATCCTGATGGACAAAAAAACACGAGCTGTTGGATTTACAAGTGATCTAAAATCAAAAGTGCACACTAGTTGTCAACCCAGATGAGATTTAAAGTGTAATCTGACCAAGGAATAACCTAGGAGGCAAGCCAGAACGAGCAAAGAAAGCACATAGCATAAAGTCATTATGCAGAGTAATGATAGGCTACATCTAAGCTCAATCCAAATGAAATATTACAACAATCATCTTCCTCAACCACGATTTGTGCGTAAGGAACCTGATGAACATTTGTGGAGGTAAAAAAATGAGTTCAAGAATATTATTCTTCAGATGTAAAAATATCTTAAATTATTCTGAATATCCTTAATGAAGGAGGTTATTATTATGCTTATCTTTATGAAAAAGATATTGCTTGGAGGGAAAGCTAACTTTCACCCCTTAAATAGAGATGATTATGTCATTCAATTCTGATTCAATTCTCTCTATGAGAAACCCTAAACTCCCCACATTCACAAGATTGAATATTGACTTGAGCGTCGGAGGTGAAACGGAGGACAAGCCCCGCCATTGGCTATTTTTTCTATTCATAGAGCACCGAAAATGAGATTAGAAAAGCCTACGCTTGCCGGAGTTGCGAATTCTCATCGTTGTCATCAACAATTTATCATGGTACAATTTATGCTATCACAAATCCATCAGAATTTAATTTGACAATTATTAGTCGGTTTGACCCAATGCAAAACTTGGATTGGGTTTGGGATTTTTTTAGAAAGAGGAATGCATACGTTATAATATTCTATGAACTAGTATAGATCTCGTGCCAAGCACGAAATATGGTATATTATATGTTTTTAATCATATGATTATAAAAAATCAAATACGTTTTATGGTGTTAATAGATTATTAATTTTCATACATTAGTGTTCATAAAAAATGTTATACCATATAAAATACAACAATAACAAAAAAGAGTCACCATTGGTATCCAAGCATAATTTGGATATTAAATGGAAGTCATTTTTAATTATCTTAGAAAATATTTAAATAATGATTTTTTTTCATGGCAATTTATTTATAATTATTTTCTTTTATATAAAAATAAAATTAATATTACATACTAGTATTAATTAAAGTGGAAAATTCTAAGAGTATTATTATATTTATATATTAAAAAGTTTGATATAATTAGATTACATCAAAATAAGTATTTACTTAGATAGAATTCCTATTTATTGTTTATGGTGTGGTCAAGATTTATTTTTAGATTTGAAGAAGCTTAATTTGTTTAAATTATCTTTTTAACTAAAAATTGAGATAGTAAGTACATACTTAAGATAGACTACATTTATCAATCTTACGTACCATACAAACAAATTATTATTAAAAATAACGAACTTATTATTTTTAATATCTCATATTGTTTTTTGTTTTTTTTTGAAAAGCTCATATTGTTTTTTTTGTTAAAAGATATGGAAAAGGTTCATGTGAAAATGGGTGCTAGGGTGATAAAAGAGAATATATCCTAACCTTTGGGTAAGAAAAAAAAAAAACAAAGGCTAAGATTACACTTTCATTAAAAGGTCATGTGCATGTACATGACATGATTTTGAGACTTTGATCGGTCAACATGACTGGTCAAACTAGTCAAGGTCGGAGTTCCGACGTTGACAACCAGAGCTCCGACGTTGACCGGTCAAAGTTTTTTTTTCCAAGCCCAATTTTTTTCATGCCCAATTTTTGGCTTGTATGTGCATTGATATTGCATAAAATTTGCATAGGATTTTTTACTATGTGTGACTTTGTGTATGTGGAAACTCATGCACTTCTCATCATGTGTATATGTTTTATTTTGTGTGTGCATGGATTTTGACCTACATGTATATCTAAATTCTACTTCTGTGCATTGTTTTCTTGGGTTGAAATGTACATGAGTTTTGGCTTGTATGTACATACCATTTGAAGTGCATGTCTTTTTGGTTGTATGTGCATCTAAATTGCATAAGATCTAGGTTTTGACTATATGTGTGACTTGGTGTATGTGGGAACTCATGCACATACATGCAAAAACTTATGTACTTCACAAAATGTGCATAAGTTTTGGCTTGTGTGTGCACAGATTTTGACCTGTATGTGCATCTAAATTCTACTTGTGTGCATTATTTTCTTGGGTTGAAATGTGCATGAGTTTTGACTTGTATGTGCATGCATGTCTTTTTACTTGTATGTGCATCTAAATTGGATAAATGTGCATTGGGTTTTTTACTATATGTGTGACTTTGTGTAAGTGGAAACTCATACACATACATGCAAAAACCAATGCACTTCAAAGAATGTGCGTAAGTTTTGACTTGTGTGTGCATAGTATTTGACTTGTATGTGCATCTAAATTCCACTTGTTTGTAAGTTTATATTCACGCAGATATAGGCAAAAATTGATGCACTTCCTTGAATGTGCACGAGTTTTGTCTTATACGTGCATACCCTTTGAAGTGCATGTCTTTTTGTATGTATGTGCATGTAAATTGTACTAGGCGTGTATAGGGTTTGACTATATGTATGACTTTTTGTAAGTGAAAACTCATGCACATACATGCAAAATCTTATACACTTCTCAGAATGTGCATAGGGTTTGGCTTGATGTGTATTGATTTTGACTTGTATGTGCATCTAAATTCTACTTGTATGCCTCATTTTCTGGAGATGAAATGTGCATGCGTTTTTGGCTTGTATGTGCATATTGTTTGAAGCATATGTCTTTTTGCTTGAATGTGCACAAGTTTGTGCATGTATGTGCATGAATTTCCACTATAATTTTATAGAAATAAAATGTACGAGATTTTTTGTAAGTGTAAACTCATGCACATATAGACAAAAACTTATGCACTTCTCTGAATGTACAAAAGTTTGTGCTTGTATGTACACATGCCAAAGATCGTTTTTATAAGAATATTAACAAATAGGTCAAGAGTAGACATGTCAATCGGGTCGGTCAAGTCGGGTTCGGTTCGGTTAATTCGGGTTCGGGTTAAGAACATGTCGGATCATTTCGGATAACAGGTCAAGTCGGGTCGGTCATTACATGTCAGCGGGCGGTTCAGGTTGACCAACGGGTTAAAAGCGTCATTTTTTAAATGTTTTGTTCACTATTTAAATATTATTAAATAGTTAAAAATTAATTTAAATATGTCAAAATAACTTGAAATGAATTAAAATAATAATATTTGTATTAATTATTTTAATGTAATTGATATTTGTAGACCAAAATCATATTTTATTTTTATTTTCAAATTATATTATATTAATTTATAAATTTTTGCATTATAAAAAAATTATATAAGTACAACAATGTTCTTTTGTAGGATAATTGAGCATATTACCATTATTTATGTCATTTATCATATATATGTTTTGTTAAATTTTATTAATTCTCTACATTTATTCGTTAATCGGGTCAGGTTCGGGTTGATTGGGTTCGGTCTCGGTAAATTCGGGTTACCAAAAATTTCGGTCAGGTCGGGTCGGGTCCAAAAGCAGGTCGGTCAAGTCGGTAAAACGGGTTCGGTAACTTTTTGACAGCTCTAGTCAAGAGTGACCTGTATATTTTAACTCATTTTCTCTATTTATTTTAATTGCGCAATTAAACCCGAATGTGTAATAACTTTTATTTTAAACCCCAAAATTTTATTTTCACCTAAATAGCTACGTATTAATTTTTTTAACTTTTCTTTCGGGCCATTATTTTGGCCAATCAATTTGTGCATTTCGCGAACACCATTATGTGCATTTTGTTATAACGTGAATGTGCATTTGATTATAACGTGAATGTGCATTTGGTGAACACCATTATGTGCACTTGGTTATAACATGAATTTGGTTATAACGTGAATGTGCGTTTGGCGCCATATCACACTTTTTTTTCGAACAATTTTCTTTTTCTTTTTTGGGCCATTATTTTTGCCAATCAGTTTGTGCATTTGACAAACATCATTATGTGCATTTGGTTATAACATGAATGTGCACTTGGCGAACACCATTTTGTGCATTTGCTTATAATGTGATATGTGAATGTTCATTTGTCAAACATCATTTATGTGTATTTGGCTATAACTTGATATGCCAATGTGCATGTGGCGAACACCATTATATGCATTTGGTTATAGCGTGAATGTGCATTTGGTTGTAACGTGAATGTACGTGCATTTGGTTGTAACATGAATGTGCATTTAGTTATAACGTGAATGTGTATTTGGTGATAATGTGATGTGTATTTGGTCATAACTGATGTGCATTTGATTAGAACACGATGTGTATTTGGATTTGTAGGATGTGCATTTGATTATAACGTAATATGCATTTGGTGATAACATGATGTGCATTTGGTTATAAAACGATGTCCATTTAGATTTTTTAGGATATGCAATTTTATATAACTAAATGTGCATATGCTTATAACGTGAAGTGATTTTGTATACTATATGTGCCTTTTAACTACATGTGTATTTGCTTATAACGTGAAGTGCATTTGAGAAAAGTTAGTCCCCAAAAAATAAAACAATAAAAAAAATGTTCGGGAAAAAACTAAAAAAAAAAACTACAAATGCACATATAGTTATATACATGAAGGAATTGTGTCCTTTAATCAAAGGTGCAATTACTAATTATGAAGTGGGATCATTTATGGAGATTCATAATCCGGTTATCTTAAGTAGTCATAGTGCTTTGCTAGAAGCCAACTATGATTTATGGACTATATGTGATAAAGTCTATTGCTATTATTACCGGATCCTACGAGGTCATACCCTTAGAGTTTATGGACTGGACCAGTTTATTGGGAGACATATTATATACAGTATATGATATAAAGTTATATATGATATAACTTGGGAGATAAGACTTGTTAGTAATAAAGAGTTATTACTGATAATAAAAGATATATTAATTTAGGAAATAATATATCTACATATGGTATTATAAAAGGAGGGCTTTCTAGGAGAAAACCCTAACCCATACACAATACACATGGCTGCCTCCTCTCCCTGGAGTTCTCCCTCGTTCGCCTTCGTTCCTTGTTCTAGCAATCCAACCCTAGGCGATCCAGATCCATATTCGGGTGGACCAACTAGAGGAGTCACACTTGAGGCTCTAAAATCCTCATTCCAGGAAGATTCAAACATGCATCAAGAGGTAATTAATTCTTCTTATCTATGATCTATTTAGTTTATGCATGAGATCCTTGGTTAGATGTTAGGAAAAACGTTTTCCTGAAATTCCGCTTTAAGCATCTAAATCCCAACAGTGGTATCAGTTGCCTCTTGCATAAATTGATTAGATCAAATTTAAAGTCTTTAATTTTGATGCATGTTCATATTTATTTTGATTCAATTATGTAGAGATTGATTGTATGGATTAATTTGCATGATTAAAACGCAAAAAAAATGATTTTGAAGGCTAAAATTCGTGTCGTTTCACGTGGGTATAGTTGCTAATTTTTGAAATTTTAATGCTATTTTGCCCTAGAGTTGATTCTTTTGATTAGTTTATGCAAATTTGTTGTATAGATTATGAACGAACATGTAAAATCTGATTTTTCATGCTTAAATTATGAATGAAAAAGCCTGAATTTTATGAAAAACTATTACCATAAGTTTTCCTACCAAAGAGTTGTAAACGTTACAATTTTTAAGTGGGAGAAACACCGGAATTACGCGGTGTAGATGGTTCGGGACCATCTTGGCGGCCAGAGGGCAAAACCGCGATCGCAGTCCAAAAACCACAACCGCGGTTTTATTTTGTGGTGCCGCAGCGACTGACTTCGAATACAGATTCAGAAGCACAGGGCAAACCGCGACCGCGGTTTCATTACTGTGGCTACTGGCTAGAGCAAAACCGCGATCGCAGCTGCTGGTCGTCTTGGCTCGTGTCTACAGCAAAAAAAAAGAAAAAAGAAACGTGATCGCGGCATTGGACCCGCGGCTGCTGGTCGCGGCTGATGGTTATTAGGGTTTTGTGTTTTGGGGAAACATTCCTAATTGGATAGAAATTACCCTAAAAAGATATTATTTACCAAAACAAGATAAGATATTTGATATTCTATCTTAATAAATTAGATTTTTTTTATTCAATAAGATATTTGATATGTTATTTGGTAAATAAAGATTTAATTTTTTTTAGATATTTTGATATCTTATTTGGTAAAATTTTGAGTTACCATAATTAAATATTATCTTGGAATATTAGATTCATCATATTTTAGCAAATTAATGATTAATATAAGATATTAATTCCATACACAATTTAATTGAATTAAAATAATAAGAAATCAGTTTCTTAATTAAATAGTTAATATGATTAATTGTTTATGCTTTTATTTTGGATTAATAGCATGTTTCATTTAGATGAAATTTTATATGTTATTATTGCATGTATATTTAATACTATGATATTATTGCATGCGGTGACTAGTATGGCCCACATTAGGATAGATAAATACGATATGCGTATCGTTATGTTTTTCTTATACACGATTTGCGCATCGTTATGTATTTTTGTAATTTAAATTTATGCAAGAGAGTTTATTTCAAATATATATAAGACAAGAAGAAAAAGATCCTATGAAGACTGAAGGATGGTGATCCAAGAAGGTCAAGACTATTGAAGATTAGATCTCTTTAGGGGCCATACTAGGATCACAAATTTAATTGTTTATTATTGCATTACTTGAATGCTTTACTATTTCCCACTTTACATGCTTGCTTGTCTGTTTATGTTATTTAGTTCACTTATAGATAGACAACCATTGCATGCTTAAGTCTCTTAAAAGAATATTGAGGTAATGCCTTTCCATGTCATAACCATGAGGCCCTTGGAATTCGTTGGATAGTTTTCGCCCTAGCGAGGTGTCCTTCCTTGACATTGGGATAGTGCAGGTATGTCTAATAGGGGCATGCTGCCTTGATATGGTTACACTCAACAAGAGACCAAAAGGCTCAGTTTTGGATCTTAAGGCATAAGGATGAGTCTTATATAAGATGTGGCCATCAACCAAGAGTTGTAAGGTGTTATTATTAGTAAGAGTTTACTTACCTTGATTACATGAGACTTGGGGAAGTGCCTTAGTATGCTCGAGTTTCATCTAAGATAGGATCTTGGAATCATTTTACTCACAAGGGACAATTTAATTGAGTAGAATGTGCAATAACTTACTATTTATAGCTTGTCTAAATTTTAAGTTCTTGCATGTCAATCATAATTTATCTACATGTTTTATTCCGTTTTTTGTAGTTACTATGTCTTCTGAACACCTCAAATTCACTCTCCGCTCAAATGTTGAGAAAACCAAGTTGAACGACACAAATTTCCTTGATTGGGAAAGAAATCTGATAATCATTCTCAGGTCTGAGGGACAAGAGGATGTCCTAGAAACCTCTATCCCAAAGCTGATTGCCACCTCATCTGATGAGGATAAGACACGTCACAAGGCAATATGCGAGAAGGCAATGAATGTCACTTGCCTTATGCTGGCTGCTATGGAACCTGATCTTCAACAGAGGTTTGAGGATCAGGATGCTCATACTATTATGAGAAACCTTAGAGATCTCTTTAAGGAGCAGGCCAGGATTGAGAGGTATTTGACCCTCAAGTCCATATTGCAAAGCAAGCTAGAGAAAGGGAAACCAGTTGGGCCACATGTTTACAACATGATAGGCTTGTTTGATAAGATGGCTAGACTAGGTAACCCCTACAATGTTGAGACGGCTACAGATATGATCTTATACTCCTTGAATGATGGATTGCTCACTTTAGGCAGATGTTTCACATGGGAGCCATGAACAAGACTTTCAACGAGCTACACGTGATGCTCAAAACTGCTGAGCAGAACATCATGGTTGACCCTTTAAAGGAAGTTCTCATGGTCAAAGGGAAAGGGTTTAAGAAAGGGCCCCAGAAGAAGCAACAGTACCAAGGGAAGGGCAAGCAAGTTGTCCAACCTAAAGGAAACACCCCTAAGGTGAAGGTGGTTGTTGAGCACGACTGCTTCTACTGCAAGGCTAAGGGGCACTGGAAGAGAAACTGCCCCAAATACCTGGAAGACAAGAAGAGGGGAACAGTCTCCACTTCAGGTATTTACGTTACTGAAATCTTATCAACCAAGTCTCATTCTTGGGTATTAGATATCGGATGTGGTTCTCACATTATTTCGAATGTGCAGGGACTAAGAAATAGGAGACGGTTGCAGAAGGGTGAGATAGATCTGCGCGTTGGAAATGGAGCAAGGGTTGCTGCACTTGCCATTGGAGATTATAGTCTACCTCTACCTTCTAGCTTAGTTTTAGAACTTTATAATTGTTATTATGTTTCTTCTATTTCTAAGAATTTGATTTCAATTTCAGTTTTGAACCTTGAGGGTTATGATTTTGTCATTAAGGATTGTTTTTCCATTTATAAGAATGATATTTTCTATTCTCAAGCCCATATGAGTAGTAGTGGACTATACATACTGGATCTCAAATCTGAAATTTATAACGTTAATACAAAGAGGTAAAAGTCGAATGATATAAGTGAAGCCAATCTATGGCATTGTCACTTGGGTCACATTAGCATCAAACGCATGAAGGAACTCCAAACAGTTGAAACATGTGAGTCATGTCTGATGGGCAGGATGACAAGGTCACCTTTCACTGGTACAAGTGAGAGGACTACTGAGCTCTTAGCTCTCATACATACCGATGTGTGTGGACCTATGAGCACAAAATCTAGGAGAGGCTATCGATACTTCATTACATTTACTGATGATTTTAGTAGATATGGGTATATCTACTCAATGAAGCATAAATCTGAGTCCTTTGAAAAGTTCAAAGAATTCCAGAATGAAGTTGAGACTGTGATACCCCGTATTTTTGTAAGATTATATTGGGAATTATGGAATTTTCCCGAGTACCCGTTGTGTACGTCGGATTTAGTACAGAGAGTTTGAGACATTCTGTAATGTGCTATGTATCTATAATATTTTTCTCAGTGAAATAACATACAGATAACATGCCTTGGATTTTAATTGTCGTTCACGTACGATAATTTTTATCCCGGCTTAACGTCAGGTTCGTTCAAAGCTGAATGGGCGGGAAAAGGGAGAAACGGCGACCGCCGTTCAGGAACGGTGACCGCCGTGGTTGGGCCCGAGGAGTCAGCGTGTCAGCTTCTAGCTGGCCGCGACATGCCTAGCGACGGCGACCGCCACATTTACGGCGACCGCCGCGTGCCCGCCACAGGCTAAAAACGGCGCCCGCCGTGTTTCGTCCAGTGGGCATTACCCGTTGGTCGCCGGCGGTAATCGAGGCGCGCCGATCTTGCTTTCGGCCGCGTCTTAGGGTTTGGTTGAGGCTCCCAGGTGTTTGGCTATAAATAGGGGTGTTTGGGAGAGGGTTTTGAAGCCCTTCCAACCCCGAATCGCTGCCGGATTTCTTTCTCGTCGGAGTTGGTTTTCGCCGGAGTTTGAAGGTCTCGCCGGTGTTGCTTTGGTGTGTTTCCTGAGTGCCTTTTGAAGCTTTTGGTTATCCTTGGAGGTTAGAAGCCAAAGCAAGTCGAAGGTGGCCGAACCGCTCGTGTTTTGGGGTGAGATTTCTCTCGTTCTGCGTCGTCTGAGTTCATCACGGCGACCGCCGTGTTCTTCACGGCGACCGCCGTGATGAATGCGGCGACCGCCGCCAAGAACGGCGACCGCCGCCAGTGCCCAGAATGTCTTCGTGGCTTTGGCTTGGTTGGTTGTCGTCGTGGCGTCTTTCCTTTAGTGTCTTTCGCCGTGTTTAGATTCGTACTGTTTATGTCGGATCTAACTTAGGGTTCCTTTTATGGGTCGACTCGAAGGTTGTTGTGCTGTCAGAACTATACCGTGTCGAGCCCGGAACCCAGTTGACGTCTTTAGACTTTTCTGCGGAGTAAGGCAAGTGGTGGTTCGCTCTTGCTCATTCGTTCCATATTTACATTAATTATCAGTAGTTTATCTGAGTAATTAATTTGGAATGAATATTCTGTTTGTTTGGAAACGGTTTTGATAAACTGTTTTGAAAATCATATAATAGGTTGTATATCTGTTAGAACAACGGTATTATCTGTGATCGCCTTTCGGGCCTTTATGTGGATTTATCCTGTATCTGTTGTGGTGCTGTAACTGTTTAGTTAGCATTGTTAAATAGGAACGTTACTCGGACTATGTCCAGTCGTTTCTTTATAATCTGGTATCGGGGTGGCTCGTCCCCATCTGGTACTATTCTAAGATCATGATCGGTATCTTTCACAAGTGTGTAGAGACAGGACACTTAGCTGGTGTCACAAACCTTTCGGTGTACGTCACTCTCGACGAAACGTATACTAAGATGTGTCATCCCATTGGTGGGGTACACATGTAAAAGTCTATAATGTGATGTGTGTTTTTTAAACATAATCAGATAAGTGCTACCTTGACGCACATAATTAATGAACGCTCAGCGAGTAGGGCAGCTAGGTAATAGTGTCGCTAGGAAGACTCGTGTTGACTTGAATGTAGTACGTCTTCTTTCCGATCTGGATTCGCTGAAAGGCGGTGAGGTTGGTCGTTGACTGAAGCATCTCAGTCAGTTTTAAATCATTGTTGTATGATTCTGTAACTTTCCAGATTTGTCATACTTCCTTAAAGACTCATTTCCGTTGGAGTCTTCTTTCGAGTCGATTTCTGTGAAGATTCAGTCTTCCAGAATCCTCTCTTGTGCATACCTCTTGTTCATTCCAGTAGGAGTATGGTGGTTGACAAGCGTACTCAATTATTATTCGAGGGACGAGGAGTCTAACCTAATACAACTGCTTCAAACCATTCTGCTTTGTTCCCTTGCTAGTCTATTCATTTAGACTAACCAACCAATATTTTCCCTTGCATGGTTGGCTGGTGTCATCCGTTCGATTCGGCACATCAGATAAGAAGTAGTTCAGAAGACCAGAAGGACTATGGAGTCAACGGTGGCTTTTCAATGTTTTAATTATTTCTTTAATCAGGTTGAGATCTTTTGGACAATAACTGTGATTGTAAAATACTTTCTTAGACTTCCGCTGTGTTTATTTTAAACTCTGTATTGACCTATTCGGGATTGGGCTGTAATCCCGTAACCCTTGTTTCCTTGACAATGTTACGTTTTGGAATTTAATTCTTGATCATTGTATATCAATTGCATTTCATAAATCGTATTTAAGTGGTAAAGCCTTGGGTGATCTCGGTAAGGAACACTAGGGTCACTGGCGGTAATACCTTTCCAAAAGGGTTAAGTTTTGGGGGTGTTACAGAGACACGAACTGGCAAGAAGATAAAGGCACTCCGATTAGATCGAGGGGGCGAATATCTTAGCCAAGAATTCGACCATCACTTGAGAAGTTGTGGCATTCTAACACAACTGACTCCACCAGGCATGCCACAACTGAATGGCGTATCTGAGAGGAGAAACAGGACATTGTTAGACATGGTCCGCTCAATGATGAGCTTTGCTGATCTTCCTACATCCTTTTGGGGATATGCCATCACCACTACTGCATTCACACTAAACAGGACTCCGTCACGATCAGTTGACAAGACACCACATGAGATATGGTATGGAAAAGTTTCTAGCTTGTCATTTATGAAGGTCTGGGGATGCGAGACTTATGTAAAGCGTTTACTATCTGATAAGCTAGCACCCAAATCAGACAAATGCTTCTTTATAGGTTATCCCAAGGAAACAAGGGGATATTATTTCTACAATCCCGCTGAGAACAAAGTGTTTGTTGCTCGTGATAGTGTCTTTTTGGAAAAGAATTTCTTTTCCAAGAAGCCAAGTGGGAGAAATGTTCAGCTTGATGAGATTCAAGCTGAGCAACAAACCCAACAACACGAGGACATAGACGATGTCACTGAGGAACTTGACTTTGGAGGCGTACATTCTCAAAGGAAAACCGCCCAGATTCAAGATGCAATTCCTCAAGTAGATGAAGCACCTAAGGTCCCGCATACCAATATGATCAACCCTTCTGCTGAAGTCTCTCCTATTGTTGGACCACTTTGGAGATCAGACAGGACAAGGCAATAGCCTAGACGATATGAGGATTAGGTCTCGACTACTAGCATTGGCATTCTACTTTTAGAGAACGGCGAGCCTGCGACCTATAAGCAAGCAATGGCGGACCCCGACTCCGAGAAATGGATGGTAGCCATGAAATCCGAAATGGACTCCATGTCTGAGAATCAAGTCTGGGACTTGATAGATTTGCCTGATGGGGTAAAACCCATTGGATGCAAATGGGTCTTTAAGATCAAGACAGACAAGGATGGAAACGTTTCTGTCTATAAGGCAAGACTAGTTGCCAAAGGATTTAGACAGGTTCATGGTACTGACTATGATGAAACTGTAATACCCCTCATTTTTTGTAAGGGTATTTGGGTAATTTACTCAACCCTCATTCTCTGATCGTATCGTTTTTGGAGAGGTTCGGATTTCTGTATCGAGATTGATCTCTGTAAAATCCCCTGAGTGATATAAAATACATTCGACGTATTTTTCGGGGTTTAGAATATTTGTTTGGGTACAAATATATTTAATCTGGGGTTTAATACCCACGCCAAACCTTTCCACGGGCAAACAGACACGGAAAAGGTATTTCCGCGACCGCGGCGGCATTTCCGCGACCGCGAAAATATGGGCTTCAGAAGGGCTGGGCACAGGATTTTTCCGCGACCGCGGAAAACTCCAACACGCCAACGTCGCGTCGCTCAGAGCCTCGCCGTTCGCGCCACCGTTGATATTCTGGCTGGCCGTTGATCTGGGCAGGGAGAGCTCCTTCCTTTGGCTATAAAAGGGGGTCGGATTGAGGGTTGAAGGGCACACCGAAATCACTCTCTCCCTCTCAGATTCTCTCTCGTTTTCTTGCTCGCCGGAAGTTGAAGCTCTCGCCGGAATCTTCAAATCATCGCCGGAGCCCTCGCCTGGAGTCATAGCAGCCTCAAGGTGGTGCATTGGAGGTGCAAGGTGCCCAGGAGTCGAGCCACATCCGAATCAAGCCCCGTCGCGTCGCCCCCGGTGAGATTTCTGCCATTCTGAGTTGCCGGAGTTCATGTCCGCGACCGCGGACATGAACTATCGCGACCGCGGCCGTGACATAGGCGACCGCATTGGCGGCCGCTGTCATCTGTGCTCGCGGACACTCGTCCTAGACGCCCGCGACCGCGGTAGAGCCACCACGACCGCGGATTGCCTGGGCAATCGCGATCGTGGCATTTGGCTTGCCGGTCTCGGGCGGGACTTCGTTCCTTCGATTTGGTTCGTTCCTTCTTTGATTCGTATCATTTTAAATGTCGAATCTAACCTAGGGTTTCGTTATGGGTCGTTCCGTAGGAATCGGTAATCCGAGTTTTGTTCCCGTTCCGGACCCAAAAACCCGTCTTCGTCAATCGTTCGTCTAATCTAAGGCAAGTGGCGGTTTGCTCTTGCTTATCATTCCATATTTCTATTAATTATCAATTGTTTTAATTGTTAATTAAATGGGATGAATATTGTTTTCGTTGGGAACAGTTTTGATAAACGTATTTGATACGATTAAAAGAGATATTATAATAGGTGGTATATACTGCTAGAAACAACGCTATTATATATATATATATATATATATATACTGTTACCATGATGGTATTGATGTGGACTATTGTGTGATCTGAACTGTTTAGTTAGAACGAGTATTCGTAGGAACGCTATGTACCTTGCGAGGTCTAGTTGTTTTTTTATAACTGGTGCTAGGAGGATTTTTCCCTAGTACTTTCTCTGGACATGACCTTTCTCTTACTCAGGGTAGGTGCACACAGTTGGTGCCGATTATCGGGATTTATTCCCTTCAATATCTCTCGCGATGAGATGATATATAAAAGCTTATAACGTGAATGTACGCTTTGTCACTAAAATAAGATAAGTGCCGCTATGTATATAATTAATGAACCTTGGGAGAGAATGACAACTTGGAAACTCGTCTGGACTTCGACTAAAGTAAGTCATCCTTCCAAATCTGAATTCGCATTACGCGGTGAGGTTGGTCGTGGACCCAAATGGGCAAGTCTTTTTAAACGCTTGTGTGAAACTTTAATGTTCCCGAACACTTGTCATACTTTCCGATAAGACTCAATCTCTTGGAGTCTTCTCTTCATATGTTTCCTTTAGACTCGATCTTTAGGAGTCTTCTCTTGATCATTCTTCTTTGAATCATTCTGTAGAGGTATTGAGGTTTACTATCGTCATCGGCTTTCATTCGAGAAGCGATGGGTCTAACCTAATACGCCTACCTTAGAACCTTTCTGTTTTACCCTTGCATAGTCTTTCATTAGACTAACCAACCGGATTTTATTCCTTGCATGGTTGGCTAGTGTCATCCGTCTCATACGGCACATCAGGTAAACTCCCGTTACGTGAAGGCTAGAAACGACGATGAAGGCAGATGGAGTTTTTAAGAGTTTTATCAAGGTTGAGATCCTAGGCGGGTGATCGCTCCGATCAAGACATTTTTGTTATTTATTTAAAAGACTTCCGATGTATTGAAACATATTATGTATTTTGGTTGTATTTGGAATTGTGGATGTAATTCCGAGACTTTGATTTAATCAAATATTATGATATTTCGTATTAAATGTTGTTTTATGATTTGTATAAATTGGTTAAGCCTTGGGTGGCTTCAGATGTGGAATCTGAGGTCACTGGCGGTAATACTTTCAAGGTTATATATTTGGGGGTGTTACAGAAACGTTCTCACCGGTCGTTATGATCAAGTCCATTAGGATACTCCTAGTAATTGCCGCTTATTATGATTATGAGATTTGGCAAATGGATGTCAAGACCGCTTTTGTAAATGGATATTTAGAAGAGGATGTATACATGATGCAACCAGAAGGTTTTGAGGATCCAGAAAATCGTAGGAGAATATGCAAGCTTAAGAAGTCCATCTATGGACTTAAGCAAGCATCTAGGAGTTGAAATCTTTGTTTTGATGAATTGGTCAAAAAGTTTGACTTCATCAGATGCAAAGAAGAGCCCTGTGTCTATAAGAAGTTTAGTGGGAGCAAAGTGGCCTTCCTAGTTCTATATGTGGATGACATATTACTTATTAGGAATGACATTCCTATGCTGGAAACAATTAAGGAGTGGCTTAAGAAGTATTTCTCAATGAAGGACTTGGGAGAGGCTGAGTACATACTAGGTATTAAGATCTATAGAGATAGATCTAAGAGACTTATTGGTCTGAGTCAGGGAACTTATGTAGATAAGGTCCTTGATAGATTCAATATGATGAACTATAAGAAAGGGTTTTTGCCTATGCAGCATGGCTTACATCTCTGCAAGAGCCAATGTCCTAAGACACCTGGTGAAACTGAGAGGATGAACAGGATTCCCTATGCCTCATCCATAGGATCCATCATGTATGCAATGACTCGTACTCGCCCAGATGTTGCATATGCTTTGAGTATGTGTAGCAGGTACCAATCAAGCCCTGGTGATGCACATTGGAGTGCAGCCAAGAACATCCTGAAGTACTTGAGAAGGACCAGGGATGATCTCTTGGTATTTGGAGGTGATGACGAGTTGGTCGTCAAGGGCTATACTGATGCAAGTTTCCAGACAGACAGAGATGACTTTAAATCTCAGTCTGGATACGTCTTCATTCTAAATGGATGAGTTGTCAGCTGGAAGAGCTTGAAGCTATGTTGATAGAGGAGACGTGAGGATGTGCAAAGTGCACACAGACAACAACATTGCATATCCTTTGACCAAGCCCATGCCTAGGCCCAAGCATGACAGTCACACTCGGGCCAAGGGGCTCAAGCTCATTAGAGAGTTCTTTTGAGACATTGTTTGTTTTATGATAAACCTTGTTTATTGTTATCACAGACATTTATGCTTGACTTATATATGAGTTTCATATTATTATTTAATCATTTCTTGGGATTAGATAAACTATCCAAACAATTTAATAATTATCAAATTGGTTCATCAAAACTGTTTTGGTGAATGAAACCCCATTAAGTGAACTAAAATTATAAAATTGTTAAAAGTCCATGGTCTAAGTCGTTAACTTGGATACAAATGACTTAATCAAAAGACCATATTGTGAGATTGATTGATAACACCGGGTTTCATGTGTTATAGGGACATAGAGATATCTAATCGATTACATAGATGTGTATACCGATACATATCGGACAGACCAATCTTAGGATTCCTCGGGACTTTACTGTTGAGTTCTAGGATTATTCATGATTAGTGAGTTCCTTAGGCATGAGTATGATATAGTTATCATTTGACTGCTGGTATGTCTTTGACGCTGTCAAACGCGGACCGTAACAGGCAGTTATAAAAACAGTGATTGGGATTGCCAAAAGTTAAGTGGGAGTTGTAGTCTTACAAGATTGAATATGTCCTCATATTCCGTGTATACCACGATACATTTGGAAAGGATTGGTGTCTCGGCCACTTGAAGAGTGAGAACTGTGAAAACGCATGGCCATGCTCAGATGGATTATTAGTAATCATCTATACTGACAGTTTGATCTCAAGAGTTCAAGAAACGTATTTGACGGTAAAGATGAGTTTCATCATATAGTCAAATAAGACACTAAGTGACAAAGGAATTTTAACATTGCACACTTGTTTTAAGGACAAGTGGGAGATTGAAGGAATTGTGTCCTTTAATCAAAGGTGCAATTACTAATTATGAAGTGGGACCATTTATGGAGATTCATAATCCGGTTATCTTAGGTAGTCATAGTGCTTTGCTAGAAGCCAACTACGATTTATGGACTTAATGTGATAAAGTCTATTGCTATTATTACCGGGTCCTACGAGGTCACTTCTTTAGAGTTTATGGACTGGACCAGTTTATTGGGAGACATATTATATACAGTATATGATATAAAGTTATATATGATATAACTTGGGAGATAAGGCTTGTTAGTAATAAAGAGTTATTACTGATAATAAAAGATATATTAATTTAGGAAATAATATATCTACATATGATATTATAAAAGGAGGGCTTTTTAATTAGGAGAAAACCCTAACCCATACACAATACACACGGATGCCTCCTCTCCCTGGAGTTCTCCCTCGTTCGCCTTCATTCCTCGTTCTAGCAATCGAGCCCTAGGCGTTCCAGAACCATACTCGGGTGGACCAACTAGAGGAGTCACACTTGAGGCTTTAATCTCCCATTCCAGGAAGATTTAAACACGCATCAAGATGTAATTAATTCTTCTTATCTATGATCTATTTAGTTTATGCATGAGATCATTGGTTAGATGTTAGAAAAAACGTTTTCCTGAAATTCCGCTTTAAGCATCTAAATCCCAACAATACAAATGCACATCCTATAAAAAAAATACGTGCATTTAATATGCAAATGTACGCCTTGTTATATAAAATGCACATCCTATATAAAAAAATGGTTTGTCTAACCTATGCCTTTAGGACATAGGTTAAGGATTCCGATTTAGGAAACTAAACCTTAAATAGGAAATGATAAATCCTTTTAAAAAATACTAAAAAATCCTAAATAATTAAAATCTAATAAAATCTTGTTATATATGGACTCTTAACCTATGTTCTTAGGGCATAGATTAGAAAAATCGATAAAAAAAATTGTTTGAACAAATAAAAAAAAAATGATGACATTGAGTGTTATGTATCAACGTGAGAACGATCTCCCCGCATAAACAGTGTTTCCGCATCTGCATTAATGAAGAGTATGATATTGCAACAATATAAACTTTAACAGATTGTTTAAGTTAAATCAATTTTCAATTAGGATCGACTTTTGTAATCTGTGTAATCGAAAAGCCATCAAATTAACATATCTATCGAATGATTTGAGTTCCAGGAACATCCAAATTGGACAAGAACATTAGATCACCATTCATCAAATTTGATTGATGGCTAAAATCGGTGTATTGAAACCTAGGTTTCGAATTTTCTGAATCCCCTATTGAGAACTCAAAACAGATATTTGATCACACATGCAACAGCATCAAACGAAAAAAACAATCAAAAAGCGCTACTCTGTAACAATATGAAGCTCATCATATTTTCATTTATGTATAGTATTCTGCTCGTACGGTACCTTTCACCTAGTAGTCTATAACAGACTTTAAGAGCTAGTTAACAACCTCTAACTGCGCCTTCTAACAAACTTAGCTAACTCACAGTTACATTTGAAATTAGACACGTGTACCTTATAAGATTATGTTGGTTTTATACGATTTCTAAACATTTGGCTAACACAAACCCAACGGGAAAAACACACCGTACTGACCAATACCATAACATATAGAAAAAAGTAATAAAAATCTTATTTATTCATGTTTAGAAATTACTCCCAATCTACTATATAATAACTAAACTCTCAATCTACTATATAATAACTAAAGCAGAATGGCAGCTGAGCAGCACGCGCCCCGAGATTGAGCCCGCGTTTGTCGCTGACACGTGTCACAGCGGAATTAATTTGCACACGTGTCACTAGTTCGGTTAGTGTTGTTATTTTTGTAAAAAACTATGATTCTGACCTAATTGTGCAGAGATTTTATTTGTACGATTTTTTTTTAGTATCTTAATCTTTCCAAAAAAATAAGTAAATAAAACTAAGAGCTACGTTTTAATTGAATAAAATTCAATATTTGAGAATCAAGGAAAAAAATTTATTTTGCTGTAAATGATGTATAAAACCTGTTATATGATATATTTTGCATTCAAAATACCAAAATTAAGAAAAAAAATTATGACAAAGCCAAAATATAATCACAAAACCAACCACAAATATGACAAAATAATGCACAAAACCTGCCCACATATTACAAAACCGCATACACACAAGAACCTAAATATGAAGCATAAAAAAATTACATAAGCATTACAGAAATGCAGCAAAAGTTTTAACACAACCAACCATAAATATGACAAAACAATGCACAAAACCTGCACAGATATTACAAAACCACATATACACACATAAACTTGCACAGATATTACAGAATATATTGCACAACTTTTAAAACATGTATATAAATTACACAATTGCATAAATTCTGAGACAAAATAGTGTGCTTTCTCTGTTTCCCAATGGCAGAAATTCTGCATATCATAAAACATCCATAAAAAGCAAAACCGATTACAAGATCTGAACAAAAAAATCAAAGTATAATACAGAATCATTAGGAGCCTTACAGAATAGTTTATGTACAAAATTAAAACGATTACTACGAAGATATGATATAGAAAAATCTATGCATTCCAAAAATATAAAAATAAACATGATTTGTTATACCGAAACATGTAATACAAGACTACATCTCTTTGACATAATCGTCTATAAATCTACCTTCTCAGTTATTTTAAAACCCTAAACTACAGCAGAATAAAGACATTTAGAGGTAATGCTTAACTAAAGCAGAAGTCAGTTATTTCAAATGTAATTCTTATATCATTGCAAACAGAAATTTAGTGTCTGTTTTGTAGGGATTCAGATTTAACATTTCAAACAGAACTGATATTGATTTATTTTCTTTGTTTCAGTTTTATTCAAGAAATTCAGAACTCAGTTACAAGGTAATAATTCAGAACCTATATGCAACATTGAATATATATTTTTCATTCTTTCATTCACTCTACTCTATGCAACATTGAATATCTATTTGTCATGTTCATCTCGATGTTAGTATAGTATCCGTACTTTTATTTCAATATCACTTAAACAAAATAATGCCTAAAACTGATATCATACTTACATTGTTAAAGAATCAAACAACTTTAGAAAATATAAATGGTCATTTTAAAATATTGTCTAATTAGGTTCTCAAAATAACATATATTATGTTATAGGGTTTAGGGTAAGCTTCTAAGGTAAAGGTTAGGGCTTAGGGTTTAATATAAATGGTCATTTTAAAATATTGTCTAATTAGGTTCTCAAAATTAGGTTCTCAAAATAACATATTAAAATTGATAATTATGTCAAAGGGTTTAGGGTAAGCCTATAAGGTAAATGTTAGGGCTTAGGGTTTAATACAAAGGGTCATTTTGAAATATTTTGAATTTAAAATAATTAATATAAAATAACATATTCAGTACAGAAAATATGCATATTACCAATTTAGAATAATAAATTCAATATTAGAAATGAACACTTTTTATAGGTTAGGGCATAGGGTTTAATATAAAGGGTCATTATGTACATGTTAGGGTTTAGATTATTAACAATTAGGTTCTCAAATTGATAATTATGTTATAGGGTTTAGGGTAAGCCTATAAAGTAAAGGTTAGGGCTTAGGGTTTAATATAAAGGGTCATTTAGAAATATTGTCTAATTAAAGAAGGCTTATGGTTTAATATAAAGCCTTCTTTAATCACTTCATGGTAAAGGTTAGGACTTAGGGTTTAACAATTAGGTTCTCAAAGTATTTTGAAATTAAAATAATCTACTATATAATAACATATTCAGTACAGAAAATATGAATATTACCAATTTAGAATAATAAATTTAATATTAGAAATGAACACTTTTTATAGGTTAGGGATTAGGGTTTAATATAAAGGGTCATTATGTATGTGTTAGGGTTTAGATTATTAACAATTAGGTTCTCAAATTGATAATTATGTTATAGGGTTTAGGCTAAGCCTATAAAGTAAAGGTTAGGGCTTAGGGTTTAATATAAAGGGTCATTTAGAAATATTGTCTAATTAAAGAAGGCTTAGGGTTTAATATAAAGCTTCTTTAATCACTACATGGTAAAGGTTAGGGTTTAGGGGTTAACAATTAGGTTCTCAAAGTATTTTGAAATTAAAATAATTAATATAAAATAACATATGCAGTACAGAAAATATGAATATTATCAATTTAGAATAATAAATTCAATATTGGAAATGAACACTTTAAAATTAGGTTCTCAAATTGATAATTATGTTATAGGGTAAGCTTCTAAGGTAAAGGTTAGGGCTTAGGGTTTAATATAAATGGTCATTTTAAAATATTGTCTAATTAGGTTCTCAAAATTAGGTTCTCAAAATTAGGTTCTCAAAATAACATATAAAAATTGATAATTATGTCAAAGGGTTTAGGGTAAGCCTATAAGGTAAATGTTAGGGCTTAGGGTTTAATATAAAGGGTCATTTTGAAATATTTTGAATTTAAAATAATTAATGTAAAATAACATATTCAATACAGAAAATATGCATATTACCAATTTAGAATAATAAATTCAATATTTGAAATGAACACTTTTTATAGGTTAGGGCTTAGGGTTTAATATAATGGGTCATTATGTATGTGTTAGGGTTTAGATTATGAACTTGATAATTAGGTTATGAACTTGATAATTAGGTTCTCAAATTGATAATTATGTTATAGGGTTTAGGGTAAGCTTCTAAGGTAAAGGTTAGGGCTTAGGGTTTAATATAAATGGTCATTTTAAAATATTGTCTAATTAGGTTCTCAAAATAACATATTAAAATTGATAATTATGTCAAAGGGTTTAGGGTAAGCCTATAAGGTAAATGTTAGGGCTTAGGGTTTAATATAAAGGGTCATTTTGAAATATTTTGAATTTAAAATAATTAATGTATCTAATCTATACTTTTATTTCAATATCACTTAAACAAAATAATGCCTAAAACTGATATCATACTTACATAGTTACAGAATCAAACAACTTCCTCCTTGATGGTCATTTTTTTCATCTGAAGCCTATCATTGGTGTCTATGGTTTAACCCTTGCAAACAAGAGATTTCAAATTAATAGATCTGAACAACTCATACAAATAGAGATAAATTTAGAGAAATTGATAAAAATGAAGAGATATAGAGATATACAGTGATATAGATACATAGAGAGCGTGGGAGAGAGAGTGTGAGTGATTGACTGAGAGAGAGAGAGAGAGACAGAGAGATACAGAAAGATAGCTTACATGTAACAACTTTGGATCTACATAGAAAATCTCCTTGGATCTGAAAGTCCATGGTCGATCTACATAGAACAAAAATTATTATAAGTTACATATTTTAGAGAGATAGAAGTATACAGTGATATAGATACATACATGCAGTTGGAGAGAGACTGTGAGTGACAGACTGAGAGAGACCAAAATAGAGGCAGAGAGATAGACAATAGCTTACATCTTTGAACATGCTTCGTATGTTTGAGGTTGAATCGATCTCCTCATCAACGGAGTTGTTGTGGTTCGAATTTGAAACATAACAAGCATAAGGTTAGACTATGAATTATGCAAAAGAGTGTTAAAAAGACAAGGGTGTGACTTCGTAGAAGTTTTGTTGTTATGGATCTGGATCTGTAAAAAAGAAAGTGGGATACAGAGACAAAGAAAGAGATAGAAATTGAAAGAGAATAGAGAGAAGACAAATAGAAATAGAAATGATATAGACTTTATTTTGCAGAGACAGATAGAGAGAGAGAGTGAGCATCGTTAAAGTTTATCTATTTAATTGATTTCTTACATCGGGAATCTAAAACGAACACTCTAGACAGATTAAGAAAGTACCTTTTTTCTTTATTTCGTTTCTTGCTATTTGGGCCAAGATAGAAACCGGGCTTTTTAAGTTTCGGAGACCAGAAGTTCATTAACCCAATATTAAAGCCCATTAACCATATAAATGTACATTTTATATATATTGGGCATGTAATTCCATTAACTGAATTAGGTATAAGTCATTTTGGCCCAATCAACCCATTAGCCCAATATTTAAGGTCATTAAGCCTATATGTGTATTAAAAAGATTTGAAATAAATGCATCTTTAATTATTCATATCATCATATGCAAATATGTGTCAGTTAGTTGAAAGTATAAATATTACAGAAAATATTTAGGTGTTAAAAATATTTTTTTTGGAATAACAAAAACATTATATTCTAAGCCATTGAATTATTAATATTACTAAATAATATATATTAGTTAATGTTAAATATTCGATTTTGTTTGATTAATATATTCTGAAATCGTATTTTATCCGTTCGATTTTGATTTATTTACCAAATTTTGGTTATACAGAATGGGGTTAACTAGAGAAAATATAGATTTCTCACATTTTTAGGCATCGATGAAGGTTGATAGATCCTTTGGGCTCATTCTTGAATGTGCTTCCACAACATATAGATTTCGACATGCCAAAAATGAATCAAATATTAATTATTAGTAAATTAAAAAAAAAACATTTTATGATGTCGAAAATACTTACAGAAAAATTGAAATAGAGAGAAACTTACTTTTTTACGCATCGAACATCTCTTGAACACCAGATCTGTTTCTTCAGAAATATGGGTTTTAGGAAACCCTAAAATAATAACTCCAGATCTACTCATCCAGAAATAAGGGTTGCCATCCTTGGCATGTTACAGAGAAATGTTCCAGATCCATGATTTTCTCGTTGCATGTTACAAAAAAAACAATTTTAACGGTTAATTTCTATCTTAGAGAGAAACAAGATGGAAATATATTGAATCGAAAAGTTACCTTTTAATTATCACTTGCGTGAAATCGAATTTCCGGCCTGAATTTTGTTTAGCTGAAAGATCAATCAAATAGTAGAAAAAAAACTCCGATCGTCAACCGAAATCTCAATAGGTTTTTAGAACGAAAAAACTAGGATTTTGAAGATTTAGAAGAAGAAAACAAGAGAACAGAGTGTCGTTTAAATTTCCATCTTGAAAAAGAAGAATAAAAATGATGAATTTTAGATCTGTAATCACAATAACAAGGTTTAAAGAAGCATAGATCAACAAACACAGACGCCATCTACATAACGATAAAAATGGAAGGTTGAAATCGGGGAAGAAATGGTCAAAGTTGGATCTGGAAAATTTCAAAAAGGGGAATCTGTAAATGGAAGTTTTGAAGAAGGACAGAAGAGAAACGCGACGCAAAGAAAGAAAGGAAATGGGGCTAGGGTTTCGGGGTTGGTTTATATATGCTGAATAACGTAGTAATGGGCTTGGGCCTGATCTGGCGGGTGTAATGGGCGTGGGCCTGATCTGGCCGTTTGGTTCCAATCACAGAAACGGACCAAATAACGTAAGTCGGCCCAAATTTAATGTGAAGCGCCAGAGTTAATGTGATTACTACATGGGCAGGATAAACTATAAAGTGTGTGTCAATACTAAAAATAAAACACAATGTGGAACCAAATTTGAATGAAGCCAATGAGTGGGCTGAATTGTTGTTGGGATGGCCCAAATCTAGAGCCTCCTGTTTGGGCCTTGCAACTCGATGAATCATGATTAGTAGAATTTGCAAAATTGTAGTTTAGCTACATAAATCTCATTTTGAAATTAAATGTGACTACACAAAGGGCGCTCTTAGAGTGAGAAAGAGCATTTATCTACGAACTATTTTGAAATTTGATATATGACAAAAAAACAAAAAAGATCTATTACTACAACCAATGTAGTATACAAGGAAGTTTTTTTTTTTAAATAATTTCTAGCAATTTTGAACATCTTATGAGATTTTATGTTTAGGATTTCATTTATATAAGACGAACATTTTGATTATGCTTTATCATTTTAGTAGAATTGATGTTAGGGATGTGGCTATTCCCATTTCAAAATTACTTAACCAATTTTTTAATAAAGTTATAGAGAGTTTCGTATCTCTTTCGATAATATTTGTCAATTTCTTTAATATTTTGTATTCAATTAGTTATTTTTTATATTAGCATTCATCTACTTCTATAACTGTCATTACCTATATAATTCTATATTAATTAAATGTATAATTTAAATATACTATTTTTGTAAATGTAAGAAAAAATAAACAAATTCCGTACAAGGCACGGGTACTACACTAGTTAATATTTAATACACATACCATATAGAAGACTATTCCAAGCAATACCAAGAATACAATCTTTTACAAAAACTTCAAAACCATAGTTACCAAATTTGCAGCCAATCGTAAGAAACAGGTAGAATGAAGAATCAAAATAAAGTGCATCATCAGTGTCATGTTGCGGTGAAGAATTGATGGACCGGATTCATCATATTCGCCCTTGGAGATCCACATGGAAGGTCTCAAACATGATCTGAGTCATCTTCTCTCTGTTAGCCTTTCAGTGAGAAGTGCTCTTCTCCGCGCTCAATTGGGTACTTGATGGTTAAAGTACCTCGTTTAGACCCATTCCAACCACGACACCTGCGTGACAGGCCTGCCAACAATACTTGGAAAAACTTCCCTAGGATCATCATCTCCTGCAAATCCAGCCTGTTGGTAATAGATCACACAGTGAGAAAAAAGGACATTATCTATGACAAGTTCAAATCAATGCCATTGCCACGGAATAATCAACTTACCTTGGACATTCCAGTTCCATTTAATCCAGATATAACACGGTGCATATGTCTTGATACTTTTCAGAACCTTCAACAGAAACATGAGAAGAGAAGAGTAGTTCAGAAAGGTCTTTGCAGAGTGAAATATTGATCATTTCAATATTATAATTCCTTACATGAGTTTTCACCAAAGTATAAAAATCAAAACACCGATTAATGCACTTGCTATCATTTCAAATACGGCGCATAAAAAGGTAACAAAATTACAATTCTTGATCACAATTCTCAGTTCTTATGAATCTCATTAGCTCTAAACCAGTCAACATAACTAGCCCTATGTAGGATCGTACGTGTTAGCAATCAAAGAGAACTGAGAGTTCAGTTCCTTAGCAGCGGAATAAGTAAACAATAACAGAATCAAGTTCAGTTCCTTAGAGTGTGAAACTTTGATAACCAACTAGTTATCCAGGATAAAACCCACTACCTCTCTTTCAAGAGGATTTGAAAGTCTACTTCTTTTATTAATGTTTCGATTACAATCAACTAGGATAGAACACACAGATTAAAGTCTTAAGACACACTAAAGACTCTCTATCTAGTTCAACCAAATCAAGCACACAAACAAGCAAGTGACTTACAGTTCTTCTTCAAAGAACTAAGCTCTGTTTCTTCTCTGTAAGCAATGTGAGTGAATGCGTAAATGTAAGAGAGTTTGATTGCTCTATTTATGTAACTCAATTGTGTAGAAGAACCGAATCTCCAACAACTGATTTACATAAATAAAATAATCAAAAAGTAATCGGAAAGATAACATTTGTTACCAAATATAATCTTCCACGATTTTACACTTTTTCGTTTCCATAAAAGATATACTTTTAATCCCTAAAATAATATGGAAACAGGATAATCTTTATCTTTTCTCTCCAAGTAAAGATCTACCCTAAACGGATCGCCGCCTCCCTTCATCTCTTGTTCCAAGTTCTTTCGGCGTCCGCGTCCTTCAGTTCCTTGTGCTAGTTCCCAAACCTGGCGTCTTGGTCTCTGTCTTGTGCTTCCAATTCTTGAGTTCCCTGTTCATCAACACTTATGGAAATATTAATAGCAAAAGTGTTTGTCATTATCAAAATTAGGAAAACTGAGGAAGAGAATTAGGTAGGGAACTGGAGTTCTCAAAAGTTCACTTCCTAACAATTTCCCTATTTTTGATGATGACAAACATGTAGAATCTGGCATATCAAAAATAGGCATGAATGATATATGAGATATGAGGAAAAACATAACATAACTAGATGTAGAATAATCATTAGTGAATTTGCATATTCCCCCTTAAGGGGACAACCAGTTCAGAGTTCCTTTCAACCTATTAGTTCCAGATTGCCGAGTTCATTCCCCCTTTGGACCTCATCGAAAAGAGTCGGTTAAATGAAGAACAAATGGAATTTAGAGTGACAAATAGACTAATACTGAACTCTAGAGAAATGGCACTGTAATAAAAGTTAAAAGCAGATCAGAACAACGCAAGGAACACAGAAACTTCATTAAACATAAGGAGAACATAGAAAACATATAGCAAAATAAAACACTCAGAGACACACAAAAGAGGATCATGATGTGGAAGTGGGATCCTAGGGAACTGAGGTTCCATGTCTACTGAGTAGGGAACTAAGTACTGCGCCACACTACTGCTTGGCCTTTGCCTTGTCTTCAGCAAGCTTGCGGTTCACCAACTTTGCAATTTCCTCCACAAGGGCTGCAAACGTCTTTCACAACTCCACCACCATTTCATTGGTGAAGTTGCTGCCCTTGTCAACAACAGCGGCCACCTTATCAAAGCCATTAACCAAGGCAAGTTCAATATGCCTCAAACTCTCTAGAATGACATGGGTGTCAGGAACTAGGCGGGGCTCAGATGGGCTGGGTTGGGCTGGGATTCCTCCTTTTCCTTCTCTTCTTCAGATTCCTCATCCATATGAGCTTTGTGCATTAGCCGCCTCACAGTAGTCATTGTGAGGATGCGAGAGAACTGAGTTTCCTCAACTCCAGTGGGATACAAACCAAGGCGGCTCAAAATTTTCTTGACAACATGTGGGTAAGGAAGAGCATGAGTGGAGTGGCCCTTACAGTATTGCATGTGGGCTAGGGTGATGCGGGTAAAATCAATGGGAGCTCCCAGAATAAGCTTCTCCATGAACACAGCGTCACTAACCAGCACAGTGTCCCTCTTCTCTGGGCGAGGAGTGATATTTTTGATGAGGAAGGTGTGGAGGATCTTCTTATCAAGGCTCAAATACTTGATGTGCAGAGGACCTTTAGATGGAAAGTTACCATCGAACGCAATTTTGAGGATGGCCTGCTTGCGCTTTGACGGCCAGTTCCTCTTGACGATCACACCAAAACCTTCACCGGTGTCGAGCTCCAGCACAAAACCAATAACGGCAGCAGAGAGGGGAATCAGATTACCTCCCCAGGTGAGAATGGCATCGTGTGCTGGCTGATCATCCTTAGTCGGAACAAACTACATGTTTTGGTAGAAGAGACGCACCAGATCCTCATTGACAGTGAAGGGCTCCATCACCAGCTTATCCCACCCTTGAAGTTGAAGCATGAAGTGGGCGGCAGAGACATTCTCATCATCAGCAGAGCACCAGAATTCCTGGCCTACGATGAGGGGCTCCAAGATATGACGAGAGGCCAGAGCCGGTGCCACTGCGAAGGGAACTGAGGTCGCCGGTGATATTTGCTGGGATTGAGGCTGCTTCCCTTTGGCAACCTTGGTGAGCTTGGCTTTCTTGGCCTTAGGGGCATCCTCCAGATGGAGAGATGGGATGCCTTGACCACCCTTTGCAGCGCGACGCTTGACCCTTTCGACTACTGACTGGGAGTCGCCAGGCTGTTTGATAGAAGTCGTCGGAGTGGGGAGCATGTCCACATCGATTGGAGCATCCTCCTGGGAAGGAGAGGATTGGTGAGAATCCTCCTTTGTCGGTGTAGGGGAGGCATGCTTGGATGGAGTGTGCTCGGAGGAGGCAGATTGAGACTTTTGTGCCTCAGGGACCGGCGGTGGAGCCGATTTGGTAGGTTCTGCCACCTCTGTGGGCGCTAGAGAGGCAACCTTTGCCGGTGAAGCCGCCTGGGAAGAGGAGGTTGAAGCTTTTTGCTTTTTGTATGCCTCCAGCATGGCGAGCTCATCGGGTTGAGTTTTGGCATACCGGAATCCATGGAAGCAGTTAGAAAGGTGAGAACTTTAGAGATTTTGAGGGCGCGGCAGTGTGTGAGATGAGAGCAAAAAGAAGTTGTGATCGGTGCCGCTTTAGGGTTGTACCCAAACCCTTATATAACCTCTGAGCAAAATCTATCCAAAAATAGTCGTTGCCAAATCTTCTTCAAATAAGGGAACCCAGATTTATCTCAAACGGCCACAATATCTTCGTGATGAAGGGAACTAATAAATCTCCCCAGAATATTTCCTTCAGAACAATCTTATCAATCGGATCTCAAATTACTCAGAAAATGTAGAGAATCAAACGGCTACAAGTGCATTTACTGTCCTCGGTAAGAAGTCGCAGGCAGAGCTTGAATTTGAAATCATGCCATTGAGGGGCAATTCCCACTTCCTTTCCTCAATGTATTACACAAAACCGGGGATATATGGGTACATTTTATGTAGGGAACCAAGCAACACTCAAGAAAAGTACATATCCATATAAATAAAATTAGGAAGGCATTTTTGACACTACAAAGATAATTCCCAGTATGGACTAAAGAAGGATCATAAGGAATCATACAATGTAGTCAGGCTTAGGACGGTTTGTAGTCAATTATCATGTCGGCTTATGGTGAAGGATAGATGTGATCAAATTGACTACGTATAAGGCCAACAAAGAGATGCAATCAAGATCAAATTATATCATAAAATCATGTGATCATGCAAGAGTGTTAAGAACATGCTTTAGAACAAATATTACAGGACATGCGAGGGCAGCGCACGAGCAAATATCAACAATATTGTCAATGAACTCATAGAAAAGATCAAATCTAGGCAAAGCAAGAGAACTAGTAAAGACAACCGGAACTACTAGTTTATGGATATCATTCCCAGAAGTAACCTAAAGGACTCATAAGGTTCTCGATTTAATGCTTTGGTGAATATATCTGCAATTTGATCTTCAGTCCTACAATGTTCTAGTAGAATGTTCCCTTTTCAACATGATCACGCAAGAAGTGATGCCTAATATCAATATGCTTAGTCCTAGTACGATGCACAAGATTCTTGGAGATGTTGATTGCACTAGTATTATCACAAAGAATTTTCAGAGGACCAAAAGACATACCAAAATCTGCAAGTTGTTGTTTGAGCCAGAGGAGTTGGGAACAGCAGGCCGTAGCAGCGATGTACTCAGCTTCGGTGGTTGATAGGTCCACTGAATTTTGTTTCTTCGAGCCCCAAGAGACTAGGCAGGGGCCAAGGAACTGGGCCATTCCAGATGTGCTCTTTCGATCAACCAAGTAGCCTGCATAGTCAGCATCTGTGTATCCAAGAAGATTGAAGTGGCAATCCTTGGGATACCAACGACATAGGTCGTCAGTTCCCTTGAGATAGCGAAATACGCGCTTCACTTCAGATAAGTGAGATTCTATTGGATCAGCTTGAAACCTGGCACAAAGACAAATAGCAAACACAATATCTGGCCTACTAGCAGTTAGATACATCAAAGGACCAATCATGCCACGATAAAGCTTCTCTTCCACTTTTTGTCCGGTATGATCGGCGGTGAGGCGAGTTGCAGGGGAGATGCGGGTGGAAATGGCTTTGCTTGAATCCATTTTGAACTTCTTCAAGAGTTCCTTAAGATATTTTTGTTGATGGATTTGAATGTCATCGACCTTCTGAGTAACTTGTAATCCCAGGAAGAAGGATAGTTCCCCAATTATACTCATTTCAAACTCGCTGCTCATGAGATTTTTGAACTTCTCTACAAGGGTCAGGTTAGTGGAACCAAAAATAATATCATCAACATAAACTTAGACCACTAGAATTGCACCTTTGACTTCCAGAATGAAAAGAGTCTTGTCGATCACACCACGGCGATAGCCATTGGCTATTAGGAACTGGGCAAGGCGATCATACCAAGCGCGAGGGGCTTGTTTTAGACCATAGAGAGCCTTGTCCAAGAAATATACGTGGTCAGGGTGATCATCATCTTCAAATCCTAGAGGTTGCTTGATGTAAACTTCCTCTTGAAGAATGCCATTGAGAAAGGCAGTTTTTACGTCCATTTGATATAACTTGAACCCTTTGTGAGAGGCATAGGCAATGAGTAGCCGTATAGCCTCCAGTCTTGCCACATGAGCAAATGTTTCATCATAGTTGATCCCTTCTTGTTGATTATAGCCTTGAGCAACCAAACGAGCCTTGTTTCTTGATACAGCTCTGGAATCATCCAATTTGTTGCGAAATACCCACTGAGTTCCTATGATATGTCTGTTCTGAGGACGAGGAACTAGTCTCCAGACTTTGTTCCTTTCGAACTGGTGAAGTTCCTCTTGCATGGCTATTATCCAGTCAGCATCCTTCAACGCCCCCGTGATGTTCTTCGGTTCTATAAGAGACAAAAAGGCATTGAATGCACAATAGGACATATCCTCAAATCCATACCTGACTGGATGCTTTGTAGTATTTTTGTCTCTTTTGGGATAATCAGGTCAGTTCCCGGAGCATCAACTTCTGTGGAAACGGGAGCTGAGGAAGAGGTTGTGTTGGGATCAGCTTCTAGAGCTTGTTCGGTTGCCGGAGGAGTAACATCTACCTCCATTGATGGGTTGGAGGGAACTAGAGCAACAGCGACAATGTCTTGTTGATCGGAGGGAACTGGGGTGTTGTATGAGGATGTTGATACCTTGGGTGCAACCACAGTTGAGGGAACGATGGGTGTATGTGAGCCAAAGAGATTGGGATAGGAGTTGCGCTTGGGAGGAGCTTTATCATCAGAATCTTCACTTGGCCGTTGAAACGGATCTTCCGAGGGAACTGAGGGATCCTGCACAGACTTTGAAGGCAATTTGTCATTGAAAATAACATGAATACTTTCCTCTACCTTTTTTGTCCGTTTGTTGAAAACCTTGTATGCTTTGCTACTGGAAGCATATCCGATGAAGATTCCTTCATCACTCCGTGGATCAAACTTCCCTAGATTGTCTTTCCCATTTATGTGAACAAAACATTTACAGCCGAAGACTCTTAGATGAGCAATGTTGGGAACTCTGCCTCTTAGTAGCTCATAGGAAGTCTTCTCTAGCATGGGACGTATCATAGCCCGATTTAGGATGTAGCATGTTGCATTAACCGCTTCTACCCAGAAGGATTGAGAGAGTCCGCTCGATATGAGCATGGTTCGAGCCATATATTCCAAGGTTATGTTCTTTCTTTCAACAACTCTGTTTTGTTGTGGAGTGTAGGGAGCTGAGAAATTATGATCAACTCCATGTTCCCTTTAAAATGTTAGAAAATCTCCATTCTCGAACTCAGTTCCATGATCAGAACGAATGTGACGAAGAGATACATTCAATGATTTTTCAAGTAAGGGAACCAGCTCACTAAACCTGTCAAAGACTTCTCTTTTAGATTTTATAAATAATGTCCAAGTGAATCTAGAGTAATCATCAACAAGTACCAGAATATACTTGTTACCACCAATGCTTTGAACTCGCATAGGACCACAAAGGTCCATGTGAATGAGTTTCAGAGGTTTAGAGGAACTCACCGTTGTTTTGGATTTGAAGGAACTACGAACTTGTTTCCCTTGAACACAGTCAGAACAGATTTCTGACTTTTCAGCATTGATTTTGGGAAGACCACGAACGAGTTCCTTTTGATGTAGCTTGTGGATGAGCTTGATGCTAGCGTGACCAAGTCGATGATGCCATAGATTCGTCTGATCTTCAATTGACGAGAGACACAGCTTCTCTTTGGGAACGAATGTTGGATCAATAACATAGACGTTGTTGAACCTCTTGCCTTTTAAGATCACAGTTCCCTTATGATGTGTTCTGGTCTCCCAAAACACAAGTCATAGCGGATCTAGGTAGAAAGGCGGACGAATTTCTCTTGCTCGCTGAAGATCAGATCGTTGCGAAGGACTGGAGCTGTTGCGGGGCAAATCCACGGGCGCGGTTTGGCTTTCCGCGGTCGCGGAAATCGCCGTTGTTGCTGTGTGTGCGAGTCGAATTGTGGTTCGACGAGGGGGATCTCGGCTAGGGCCGAGGGCCACGTTTGGTGAGTGGGTTCGTATCACTGTGGTATTGGGTTCGATGGACTTGATCGTGGGTTAGGGGGGCCGGTTAGGGCGGTTCGATGATGGCATAGTTGAAGGAGCTAGACCTAAGTGGCGGGAGCTTGGCTCAACGGCAGCGCTAGGCTTTAACTCTCAATTCAACTTGTTTATTAATTAGGGTTAGGTTGGCTTATATAGCAGCCAAAACAAGGTTCTTGCCCAATGGACCTAAAAAGCATAAGTGGATCATCCCTCTTGGCACAAGAGAGGCCCGACATCCAAAAATAGAAACTTGCTAAAAATTGAAATATCCAAAAATAGTAAATACTAAAAACGATAACTTTCCAAACTTAGAAACACTCTAAGCATGGAAACTGCTAAGAAGGGAAACTGCTAAATACCGAAAAAATACTAAAAATAGAAAGTGTATCAGAATGTCTCAAAATTGGCATGTGAGTGTCACAATACCAAAGTAACTCAAATGGCACTCGTAGTGCCGAGGAATGTCATGACCGGGATCACATCACTCTCCCCCACTTGGCTGCGAAACGTCCCCGTTTTGCCAATGTCGTTGTCCGGGGGCTCGTAAGGCCGCAAGTCATCGGGGTCGAAAGTGAAGCGAGGCCGGGACAGGGGCAGCTATGGTGCGGTAGTCCCAGGTCCAACACGGTATGTATGTCGATGTATCTGCTTCGTATCCGGGGGTAGGTCCAGTGCGTGTTCAATGTCGGAAGCGGGTGAAAGCTCATCCAGAGGTACATCATCAAATACATGCAATAGAGGGTGCACAAAAGTGGGTAAGTCACAGGGATCCTCCAATAAAGAAAGACATGCAGGAGGAGAAATAGGAGGACGTCCCTGAAAAGAATGAGTAAACGCTCGTGATTGAGTCAACACAGAGCAGTGTACGACTCGACTTTGGAATGGGGGCAAGAGGGAGTTGTCGTCTGGATCAACGCACAGTGGAGCTTCCGCGGTCACGGTAGGGAAGGCCACGGTCGCGGTTCCGGGTGCAGAAGCGGAAGCAAACAGTGGAGAAACCGCGAGCGCGGTTTGGGTTGCCGCGGGCGCGGGTCCTATTTCAGAAGCAGAAGGCGCCATTAGAGAAACCGCGGGTGCGGTTTGGGTGGCCGCGGGCGCGGATGTGTATGCCGCGGTCGCGGTTGCTGTATCTGCGGTCGCGGTTTCGACAGAGGCAAGATTTTGCATGTCTTCGGCCTTCGCGCGGTTCCTCTCCACATGTTCGTATAAGATCTCCTGAGGCGTCATAGGGAGAAGAGTGACTCGTCTACCACCATGAAGAATAACGTAAGTGTTGAGGAACCCATCATGTACCGTCTTCTTGTCATACTGCCAAGGTCTATCAAGAAGAAGATGAGTAGCATCCATAGACACAACATCACATAAGACACTATCATGGTATTGACCCATTTGAAAAGGGATGCGGCATTGCATGTGTACCGCATCACCCGTACCTTCAGAAAGCCATTGAAGACCATATGGATGTGGGTGTGGCCGCGTCGGTAATTGAAGGTGTTGGACAACCCTTTCACTCACAATGTTGCAGCACGACCCACTATCTATTATGACACTGAGGGAGGCATCTTGGACCAGACATCGTGTATGGAAAATGGTCTCTCGCTGGTCCGTCAGGGGCACCTCCATCACAGTAAGTGCACGTTGCGCGAAGAGGCTCAGTGGGGTACCGACAGATAAGTCATGGGGCAAGTAGATGTACCCATCGTCCTGTGTAGCATAGTCATGTGGTACGAGAGCTATCTCCTCCTCTGGCTCATCCTCAAAGGACTCATATCATGTGGCCTATGTGAAAAGGATCTTCCTCGGGTTGGGACATTGACGCTGGATGTGTCCACGACCGCCACAACGATAGTAGGCCTGGTCTCGTGTCCTCTCATTGTTGCGTGGAGCCTCTTGGTTCGGTGCAGGGGCTAGGGTGGTGCGTGAAGTCTCGTGTCCACGAGCCTGGGGCTGCGTCTGTCGGGTCTGTGCTGGAGAGGACACATCAGTAGAAACAGAAGAAAGAGGTATAGTGTCATACCTGTGAGACTGAGTCTGGGACCAGGGAGTCTGTCTGTGGCGTTGATTCTGTTGGTGGATCATCATTTCCGTATGAGTGAGCTGGGTCAGGTCCCGTATAGGTAGGATCTCCAGCTGGTCGTGTATGTTGGAATTCAACCCACTCAAAAACCTGGTCCTCATAGTAGCAGGGTCAATGCTCATGCCCGCCATGTAATACAGATCCTCGAGTTTGGCGAAGAACTCGATTGGCGTCTGGGTGCCCTGGAAAGCAAGCGCTATCTCCATCCTCATGTGGTTCTGGAAGTCATCTGGAACATATTTGTGGTGCATAATGAACGCCAACTGGTGCCATTGATCAATTTGGTCCAGGCCTCGTCGTTCCCTGTCAGTACAGAAACGATGCCACCAAGAGCCGGTTGCGCCACGAAACTACAGAGTGACGACATCTACCTTCTCGAACTCCTCATACTGACAGTGTCGCAAGGCGTGCTCTATAGCCTGCAACCAATCTAAAAACACAGCAGGATCATAATCACCTTGGAAATGCTCGATAGTTACCTTGATCTCGCGACGACTGGCATGGGGGTTGGGCGCGTGTCTGCGGTCAGGGAAACGTTGAGCTGCAGGATCCGGCTCAGGGTAAGGCTCGTCCATCTTGTCATCATAATCATCAAAGTTGTCCTGAACGGGGCACGGGCGACGCTGGCGACGGCGGTCATGATCATTGGCGCGGGGCTGCGGTCTCTCACGCACGGGTCGCCTAGGAGGCGTCGGAATCTGCGGCGGGATGTAATCCATCGGGTAGAGCTGGCTCTCCACTGGGTCACCCAAAGGTGGATGAAAGTTTCCCGGATTGGGAACACCTGCAACCTCAAAACCCTCCTCATCATACTCAGTAAAAGCAATAGGTGGGATATACCTGGGTCGCGGTGCAGTACGGGGAACAGTCCTTGGGTCACGGCTGGTGGTAGGACGGGTCGACGCCGTCTGTGGTCCCATGCCATCGGTGTTTCTGCGAGTTGCGTCTCGTCGGCTCTCAAAAAAGGCATCATGGCGTGCCTCGTCTCGCTGCATGGTCGCAAAACGCTGACGTCGGTCAGTGGTGTCGACGTAGGAGTAGATACCCAAGTCTGTGGCGGGTGACTCGTGCTCGACGGAGTTGTAGACGAAGTCGTCCGCTGGCGAGCGCATGGGCTTGTATCTGTTGAAGCCATGGTCCTCTTGTTGGGACTCAATGATGGAGTCCAAGCGACGAAGACTCGGTTGGAGCTGCGAACTAGAGGGCATGGCGCCCTTTCCCTTGTCGAGATGTCGTGTGGTGTCGGTAGTGATCACGGGAGCCAATAGAGGATCAACCGATGCGGTATCTGCGGGAACAGATGGAACCGCAGGCGCGGTTTGCTTGGCCACGGTCGCGGTTAGGTTGTCTGCGGCACGGATGTGTGAGCCGCGAGCGCGGATGTGGCGACAGAGGCTGCTTTGTAGGAGGCAAAGTCCCTCCGTAATTCTTCGAGCGTAGAACGCATTTCCGCCATCTCTCGGGCTTGAGCATCGTCAGTGGCCTGGCGAGGGGCGAGTGTTTCGTCCGTATTTGTCCCTAAAGACACCATGACAAACGCAAAAAGAGCAGAAATACACACACAAAAGGTAACGGAAATAAAGAACAAAATAGATCAAATCAAACCCACAAAGTCTCACATTTGGCACTAATCTGGGTAAAGCCGTGAGGGCGAAGTAGCTAGGCTGACTCAGCGTGGACTAAACCAACACAAAAACTACACAAACCTCACAATTCATAAGCCAAAGTTTAGTGACTACGCAAGAAGTATTCCAGCATGCAAATCCTAGAATCCACAAAGAAGAAATACGGGGAGATAAGCTTAATGGACCTATGTCAATAGTAAATCGGCTTCGCCGAGATCACCTGAGGCTTTTGTTTTTCTAATTCGGAGGCTGGTTTTTTTTGTGTGTAAATAACCGAATGCCTTTTTTTTGTTTTTATTTTAATTGACACAAGTTTTTAGTGTAGACGAAGAGCAATTGTTGCTGAGACTAGAAAGAAGGAATTTTTGTATGAAAACTAGGAGAGAACAACGCAGGAAAATTCTAACAATAATCATGAACTTCAGCAAACCAAATATGCAAAATTAATATGATTTAAGGCAAGCAAAGTCCACGACTAGGGTTAGGGTTTCTCACGGTAATCTTTTTTTTTTTAATGCTCTCGGTCTTCAACAAGGACTTAGGAAGCCACAAATTCAACTTAGGGTAGGGGATTGTTGGGGGCAACCAACAACAACAACAAAAACTGAAACAAACAAAGCAAGAACAATGGCGACAAGCCACACAAACGAAAGCGGAAGCAAGGGAAAGATTGAAATTTTAACGTGAGAACAAAGCGAGAAAGAAAAGACCAACCTTGTACCCCTGAAATCTGATACCAGTTGATGTGTTCCGGTCTCCCAAAACACAAGTCAGAGCGGATCTAGGTAGAAAGGCGGACGAATTTCTCTTGCTCGCTGAAGATCAGATCATCGCGAAGGACTAGAGCTGTTGCGGGGCAAATCCGCGGGCGCGGTTTGGCTTTCCGTGGTCGCGGAAATCGCCGCAGTTGTTGCGTGTGCGAGTCGAATTGTGGTTCAATGAGGGGGGTCTCGGCTAGGGCCGAGGGCCAAGTTTGGTGAGTGGGTTCATATCACTGTGGTATTGGGTTCGGTGGACTTGCTCGTGGGTTAGGGGGGCCGGTTAGGGTGGTTCGATGATGGCTCAGTTGAAGGAGGTAGACCTAGGGGGCGAGATCTTGGCTCAACGGCAGCGCTAGGCTTTAACTCTCAATTCAACTTGTTTATTAATTAGGGTTAGGCTGGCTTATATAGCAGCCAAAACAAGATTCTTGTCCAATGGGCCTAAAAAGCATAAGTGGATCGGCCCTCTTGGCACAAGAGAGGCCCGACATCCAAAAATAGAAACTTGCTAAAAACGACAATATCCAAAAATAGTAAATACTAAAAATGATAACTTTCCAAACTTAGAAACACTCTAAGAATGGAAACTGCTAAATACCAAAAAATACTAAAAATAGAAAGTGTCTCAAAATGTCTCAAAATTGGCATGTGAGTGTCACAATACCAAAGTAACTCAAATGGCACTCGTAGTGCCGAGGAATGTCGTGACCGGGGTCACATTACCTTACTATCTTCCACAGTACATTCTTTAGAGGTAAAGCGAACCTCATTTCCTCCTTGATCACACAGCTGTGACACACTAATTAGATCAAAACCTAAATTTTCAACAAGGTTAACGTTACTTACCTTGATGTGATCAGTAAGATTCACATTTCCAGTTCCACAGATTGCTCCCTTTTTCTTGTCTCCGAAGGAGATGGTACATCCTCTATGTTTCTGAAGTGACGACATTTTGTTTCTGTTTTCGGTCATATGGCATGAGCAACCACTATCTATGTACCACTTGTCATGTTGTCGCACTTCGTCCTGCACAAGGGAATTCAAACTTTTTGAACCCAGCTAAGCTTAGCTTTTCTGGGAGAATGAGGTTGATATCTTTTCTGTGGGTTAGAAGTAGGAACAAAATAATAAGGATCATTCAAATCATTAATAGTATGCATCTTCTTTTTATTGTTCATTTTCTGGTTCCTTTTTCTAGCACTTTCTTCCATTTGTCTTTTTTTGTGAATGCACTCATGAATATAATGACCATTTTTACCACAATGCCAGCAAACACGATTGTAGACAACATGACCATACTTACCATGACCAGGTCTGAATGGTCTTTCTTGTTTTCTCTGCTCAAAGTTAACTTTCTTACCTTTAGTTCCCCGAGCTTGGTCAATATACATCCTGTGAGCATTCTGGCCATCGAACCAAGACTGATTCTCTTTAGGCTTCTGTTCTAGCACTTTTACCTTTTCCTCTAGGAACTGGTTTTTGTCGCGAGAGGTTTGTAGGGCACAATTGAGAGTTTCATTTTTCTCGACCAGTTCCCTTATCAGTTTCTCATTCTCAGCAGAGCATGTTTCCTCAGAATCTTTGTTATCGGGATAGCCAATACCATATCGTTGCTTAACAAAAATAGTTTGATTCATAGTTTTCTCATTTATAGAATCAGTAAGATGATCAAGTTTGTTCATTATTTCAGCAAGCATGGCGGAGGTGTTCTTTTCAGAGTCGGTGGAAAGAACAATAGGATTGTCAGCATGTATGGGTTCCTTTTTAACAGTGATACACGATTCACACTTCCTAGAAGAATTAGAAATTAATTTCTCAGTTTCATCAAGTTTCTTACTCCAGACAGAGTTTTCAGTAGATAAGCATGAGATTTCGTCTTCATATTCTTCTAGTTTCTCTTGAAGGGAACTAGTTTCCTTTCCAAGCTTCTTAATGATCTTGATCAGTTGTTTCTTATCACATTCAAGAAGAGATTTGGTAAAGTCAGAAGAAGATACCTCGGAGTCATCTGATTCAGTTGAATCTTCCTTAGCCATCAAGCATCTTCCTCCAGAAGTTCCATTCGTATCCAGCTCCCCTTCAGAGTCTTCTAAGTCGTCTCCAAAGGTAGCGAAGAGAGCTTTCTTCTGCATGGGCTTGTCATCTTCATTTGAGTTCTTAGGGAAGTTCCTAGCAAGTTGTCCTCTTTCCTTGCATTGATAGCAGGCATATTCGGAAAGATCTCTCTTTTGAAAGTTTTTCTTGAACCTTCCCTTGATTAAGTGCTTCTTGATGTGCTTAGTGACAAGAGCTGTCATCTCATCTTCTTCTTCTTCGAGATCCGAGTTTTCTTCCTCCATTTCCAACCTGGAGAAGGCCTTTGAGATTTTTAAGGCAATTCCCTTCTCCATCTTCTTGGCATAACTTTTTTTGAGAGCCTCCCTTTCTTCAACTTCAAGTTTCCCTATGATTTGAGTTAAGGGAAGACCTTGAATACCAGGGGTAGTCTTTAAGACTCTCTTGATGAGGTTGAACTTTGAGTTGAGTCCATTGATGATGACAAGGGATTTGGACCACTCATCAAGCTTGACGTCCGCATTGTTGAGTTTGGTGACGAGTCTTGTGAAACGCGAGTGGTATTGAGAGATATTCTCAGTTTCCAACATCTCGAAAGTATGGTATTCTCCTTCTAGAGTAAACTTCCTGTTTAACTTCAGTTCCTCACTTCCTTCATGCATCTCCTTTAGAGTTGTCCAGATTCCCTTAGCAGTTGTAATTCCTATCACCTTGTCCATGTCCTCCCTTGTTAACCCATTAAGAATGAGTTGACGAGATTTATCATTCTTTTCTTTGATGGTATAGTACTCAGGCTTCCAGTTTGTCAGGAATGACACCATCACCATTTTCAATTACGCGCCAGCACTGATAGTCCATGGTTTGGATGTAGTTGGTCATGCACTTCTCCCACCATTCTTCTTCTCCCTTCTTTCGGATGTGGGGCTTGTTGATGGAGATTCCCAAACTGAATTCGCTTGAGCTAGTCATCTTGAAATCTGTAAACTAACACAAATCTAGAGCGCCTGCTCTAATACCAATTGTAGGATCGTACGTGTTAGCAATCAAAGGGAACTGAGAGTTCAGTTCCTTAGCAGCGGAATAAGTAAACAATAACAGAATCAAGTCAAATTCCTTAGAGTGGGAACCTTTGATAACCAACTAGTTATCCAGGATAAAACCCACTACCTCTCTTTCAAGAGGATTTGAAAGTCTACTTATTTTATTAATGCTTCGATTACAATCAACTAGGATAGAACACACAGATTAAAGTCTTAAGACACATTAAAGACTCTCTACCTAGTTCAACCAAATCAAGCACACAAACAAGCAAGTGACTTACAGTTCTTCTTCAAAGAACTAAGCTCTGTTTCTTCTCTGTAAGCAATGTGAGTGAATGCGTAAATGTGAGAGAGTTTGATTGCTCTATTTATGTAACTCAATTGTGTAGAAGAACCGAATCTCCACAACTGATTTACATAAATAAAATAATCAAAAAGTAATCGAAAAGATAACATTTGTTACCAAATATAATCTTCTACGATTTTACACTTTTTCGTTTCCATAAAAGATATACTCTTAATCCCTAAGATAATATGGAAACAGGATAATCTTTATCTTCTCTCTCCAAGTAAAGATCTACCCTAAACGGATCGCCGCTGCCCTTCATCTCTTGTTCCAAGTTCTTTCGGCGTCTGCGTCCTTCAGTTCCTTGTGCCAGTTCCCAAATCTGGCGTCTTGGTCTCTGTCTTGTGCTTCCAATTCCCGAGTTCCCTGTTCATCAACACTTATGGAAATATTAATAGCAAAAGTGTTTGTCATTATCAAAACTAGGAAAACTGAGAAAGGGAACTAGATAGGGAACTGGAGTTCCCAAAAGTTCACTTCCTAACACCCTCAGATCATCTGAAATTAAAACCAGAGTCTAAATTCTAAGTCCAAATACTACAACTTGCATTTGACAGATTTCAGGAATTTACTTGGCCACATTCAGTAGCTAACCTTTGTGCAAAATTAGCAAAACCATAAATTGGAGAAATTAAGGTTGGTCAAAATTATAGCTAAGGAACCAAAAAAATTGTGACAAAAGTCAAAGTACATGATTTAATAGATCAATTGCAATCAACCCATTTCATTAGACCAAAACATTACCAATAGGAGTAATCATTTCAATCTATCACCACTCAGCTTCGAAACTCAAACACAAAATGCAAAACAAACCAAGCAAACTTGAAGAAAAAACAAGCTTTGGTAAGAACAAAACGCTTGAGAATTCACTTACAATCTAAATTGCAGGGGCGACGACAAAGACAGGCTCAACTCTGACCCCAGCGAAGAGACGAGAGAGCGACACGACAATGGTAGAAGAATATGATCCCACCCATAATTCAGAAAAAGATCGAAATTAATTAATATATATATATATAAAAGACCGCGAAAAAGTCTTTTTGTTGGCTTTTATGCTTTGTACTACTTTTAACGTAATTATTGCATGTAATGTGTGTAATTGCCTAAGTTTAAGCTTTTGGGCTGCTGGACTTTAATGTAATAATCAGGATATTTTCGTGGGCTTTCGAGGTCAAATTCAGGCTTTGCAATCAATTGGGCCGAGAGGCTCAATTCGGATGGTGAGGCGTTGATGGCTTGATTGCCCGATACCTGGTTACTTGTTGGGCATGCTTGCTCACGTGACGTCGAGCGAGACGCGTGAGGAGGAGAGAGACATATAAGGTCTCTTGCGGAAACCCTAGCCACCTGATAAGAGGGGTTTGGCGATTTTCTTCGAGAGCGTTTTCTCTCTTCTTCCTCTTTGCGTTGTGCTCCGCCATTGAAGCTCGATCTTGAGATTTGGCTGGTGAAAATCTTGGAGCCTGGAACCTTGGAGACCATTTCTGTGGTTGTTTGAGTGTTGAAGAACTTTGGTTCTTCTTACGCACTCATTTTGTTCCTGCTCCACTAGATCTTCCCGCACACCTTCTGTCTTTACGATTAGCCCTTCTGTATTTCCCTTGTAGGTCTTGTGTGTTCCAGTTGAGGCCCCAAAACTCTATTTTATCCTATAAAATTGGTTTTGAGTTTTCTCACTTACGCTCTTTGATCTCTCTACTCTTTCTATATCTCTGTAATTATTTCTACAAACTGGTATCAGAGCAATTTGAGGTCTCTGTCAGATGAGTTATGATTCCAAATCAAAGCCTCTATGCTTCTAGGGTTTGGATCTAAAGTCTTCTCTAACGAATTCGTTTATCTGTTCTTGGTTCTAAAAACTTGCGTTGGATTTCGTCTTTCGTTTTTCTCGCCGTTTTTACTTCATTTGCAAAACTTTTCTAGGGTTTGTCAATTTCAAATCTCTCAAGCTTTCTAGCTTCGAGATCTAAAACTGAGAGACTTTAGGATCGAGTTCTTCAAACTACAATCTGTACATCTATATATCTAGAGCTTTGAACCTCTCTCTTCCTGGTTTCTGGGCTTGCATGCGAGTTTCTTGAGACTAGAAGCTCTCAGAAACTCAAAAGCTTCCTAGCCCTAAAACTTTCTAGAATAAAATCTAGGGTTTGAACTTCCTCAACGTTTCAAATCCTAGATATCTTTGTTAACTCTCCTCTCGTCCCTGTTTTGTTCCTTCCCTTGCGTAGATCTGAACATCTGAGAGGCTTAGTAGAGTGATGACCTCGAAAGAGGCGATCCAGATGCTCGAAAGTTTTCGCAGTCTAAGTTTTAGATCGAAAAAAGGGGAACTCTTGTTGAGATTCTTTAGCCAAAAATCTTTGTTTCTGTGTCATCGTTTAAATCTTCAACTCTCTGTTCTTGAGTCTTGAAGTTAAATCACCATTGTACTTTGAGAGGATCCAAAACATATCTTTGAGTTGTCGATCTCTTTCGACTTCTCATTTTCCCTGTGTGTGGAACTGCTTCTGAGCTCTTGCTATTGCTCTTGGGCCACTTTTTTTGCTCACTCTCCTCTGTCCTCTTATCTTCTCTGGAGAATATTATGTCTGACTCATCTATGAGAATCAAACCTTTTGATGGGTCTACTGACTTCGCCATGTGGCAAGTCAAAATGAAGGCTATTCTGATCAAGGAAAAGTGTTGGAAAGATGTTGAGGAAGCTTATCCCTCTGACTTTGATGAAGCTTCTAAGAAGGAAATGGATCAAATTGCTCATTCTGAGATTATGATTCGTCTGTCTGATGAAGTTGCTCGTCAAGTGGTCACTGTTGACTCTTCCAAGAATCTTTGGAAGGCATTAAAAGACCTCTTTCTGGTAAAATCTCCACCTTCTAGGATTAGTCTTCTTTGTCGCATATTTACCTTTAAAATGGATATTTCTGTGTCTTTGAATGATAATCTGGATAGATTTATTCGTATGACCTAGGAATTAGAAAGATGTGATGACAAACTTGTTGATACTCATCAAGCTGTTATTTTGTTGAACTCTCGCCTTCACAATTTGATAACTTTAAAGATGTGATACAATCTGGTACTGAAGAATTGACTAAAAAGAGAATCATTGAGTCAATTATTCAGAAAAATGAAGATTTTCAAAGGAAAATATGATAAATCTGATAAAGATGCTAAATCTGAGGTCCTATTTTCAAAAGGAAAATCTAAGTCCCAGAAGAAAAATGTGAACAAGAAATATAAGGTTTCTGACTCTTCTAATTCTTCTCAATCTGGTTCTGGAAATTCTAAGGCTAAAATTGACAAGTCAAATGTGAAATGTCATTACTGTGGTAAGCTTGACAATTTCAATAGTGAATATTTCAAGAAGAAAAAGGATGAAAATGGTAGTAAATCTCATAATGGTACTTTTGCTATGCTTGACTCTCCTACTTTTTACCATGATGAATTGCTTATGGTTGCCTCTGCTGATGATTTTGATTCTTGGATATTAGACTCTGGATGCACCATGCATGTTACTCCTCATAAACATTACTTTGATTATTTGCATGCTTGTAATGAGGGTGAGGTGAGGTTGGGTGACCACTCCTCTTTAAAAATTAAAGGCATTTTATTCCTTTTCGTATGCATGATGGTAAAATAAGGGTTCTCCAACAGGTCAGGTGGGTGCCTGACCTTAGGAGAAATTTGTTGTTTGAAAGCATGTTTGATGACCTGAACTATCATATTCACACTCATAATGGCATTAGAAATATCTCTAGAGATGGGAATATTCTGATTAAAAGTGTGAAAAAGCATGGTCTGTATCATGTCATTGGTGAACATGTCTTGAATGCTTCCTTTGCTGAATGCTTGTATGAACATGAGTGTTGATCATACTAAGATGTGGCATGCTAGACTTGGTCACATAGGAAACAAAGGCTTGCATTATCTGTTTAGACAAGGTTATTTAGAACATAAACCTTTTGATCTGAGCATGTGTGAAAATTGCATTTTTGGTAAGCATGTTAGATCGAGTTTTCCAAAATCTAAGTATGTTGCTCAAAGACCACTTGAGTATGTACATGCAGACTTATGGGGTCCTGCCCAGGTGGACACTATAGGTGGGAGGAAATATTTCATTTCACTTATAGACCACTATTCTAGGAAAGTCTGGGTATATATATTTAAAAGCAAAAGTGATACTTTTGAGAACTTCAAATTTTAGAAAACTAAAGTTGAAGGAGAATCTAATTTGAAGTTGAAATGCTTAAAAAATGATAATGGGCTTGAGTTCTGCAATCATGACTTTGACTCTTTTTGTCATTCAAATGGTATTAAGAGACACTTAACTGTGTGTGGCACCCCTCAGCAGAATGGAACTGCTGAGAGGATGAACAAGACCTTGCTTGAAAAAGCAAGGTGCATGCTCATCAGTGCTGGGATGAAACACTCCCTTTGGGGTGAGGCAGTTACAACTGCCTCATACCTGATAAACAGATCTCCTTGTTCTGCCATTAGTTTCAAAACCCCACAAGAAATGTGGAGTGGAACCAAGCCTGCATTGACACATCTGAGACCTTTTGGGTGCACTGCATATGCACAACACTCTGCTCAAAAACTAAATCCTAGGGCTCTCAAGTGTGTCATGCTTGGATACCCAGAAGAGGTAAAAGGTTATAAATTGCTTCTTATCCAACCAGGTGGATATAAGGTCATTGTTGGCTGTGATGTCATATTTGTCGAGCATGAATTTTATTTCAAAGAAAGACTAACTGCTTCTACTGAGAATGTAGACATGTATACCTCCACTGAAAATCACTTCTATGTGCCAACTGGTCCTCCTATTGAGAACTATGATGAGGAATTTGACATTGGTTATTCTCATGCTCCGTCTGTTGCTTCATCTAATTATTCTGGACAAAATTCTGATGGTATTCTTAATGAACACCTTGATGTTCATCCAAGTACTGAAGAGCACTCGAATGTGCAACCTCACCAATCAGGTGGGTAGGTAAGTTCCCATATTTCCCCCTCTGTGTCTGACAATGTGCATGATTTTGATGTTGTGAACATGCCTTTTGATGAGGTCCCTGATTTGACCAATTATTAGCTTACTAGGGATAGGGTTCCTAGAAATAGAATCCCTAACAGGAAATATGTAAATAGTGTTGATGAGTTTGCTTTCATAATTGCTGAAGTTTTGAATGATTATACCCCTGAACTCTTTAAACATGTCATTAAGTATGCCCATTCTGATCATTGGTTGACTTCCATGAAAGAGGAAATTGAATCCATGCATGCAAACAAAACTTGGACTCTAGTTCCTAACCCTGCTACTGCTAGGACTATTGATTGCAAATGGATATTCAAACTAAAGGATGGAGTCCTTCCCACTTACCCACCTAGATACAAGGCTAGGTTAGTGGCCAAGGGCTTCACCCAAAGAGAAGGGGAAGATTACAATGATATATTTGCCCATGTTGCTAAGTATAAGACTATGAGTATATTGCTTGCCATGACTGCAGTTTATGATTATGAACTTGAACAAATGGATGTTAAAACTGCTTTCCTGCGTGGTGACTTAAATGAAACTATCTACATGAGACAACCAAAGGGCTTTATAGATAAGAACAAACCTGATCATGTATGTTTATTGAACAAATCTATCTATGGCCTAAAGCAGCCTCCTAGACAATGGAACATTAAGTTTGATACCTGCATGAAAAAGTTAGGTTTTCTGAAAAGCAAGTATGACTCATGTCTTTACTTCAAACATGTCAAAACTGAGTTGCCTCTCTATGTGTTACTTTATGTTGATGACATCCTGCTTATCTGCAAGTCTAAACATAAAATTAATGATGTTAAAAAAAACTCAAGAAAAACATTGACATGAAGGACCTTGGTCCTGCTCAGAGAATTTTAGGCATTAAAATTAAAAGGAATAGCTCTAAGAAACAAATCTTGTTGTCTCAATCTGACTATATGCTTAAGGTACTTGAAAGATTTAAAGTTGCTAATGTCAAACCTTCCTCTATGCCATTAGGAGGGAACCTTGACCTTACTAAAGCCATTATGCCCTTACCTAAGGAAGAGGAAAAAAGGATGAAATTTGTGCCTTATGATGCTGTTGTTGGCTCTGTGATGTATGTCATGATTTGCACTAGACCTGATCTTGCTTTTGCTATAAGTGTTTTGAGTAGATTCATGTCTGAACCTTGTGAAAAACACTGGATTGGTATGAAATACCTTCTAAGGTATATTGTTGGAACTATGAATTTTGGCTTATTATATGGTGAACACTCCTCACCTGGTGAGTTATTTGGTTTCGTTGACTCTGACTATGCTAACAACAAGGACAATAGAAAATCTACTACCTCCTACATGTATACCTGGTGTGGCAACTTCATTTCTTGGAAGTCACAGCAGCAACAAATTGTTGCTCTGTCCTCTACTGAGGCAGAGTACATTGCTGCGACTGAGGCATCCAAGGAAGCTATTTGGATACAGGGTATATTTATGGAGATAGAACAAAAGACTTACAAAACTGTGTTGTATATGGATAGTCAAAGTGCTCTATATTTGTGTAAAGATCTTGTATACCATGAGAGGACCAAACACATTGATGTGAGGTTCCATTTTATACGAGATAAAGTGGAACAAAAGGTCATTTTGGTTCGAAAAATTGTTGGTGAGAAGAATCCTGCTGATTTTGGTACTAAGATTGTTACAACTTGACAAATTTGCCTTCTGCAAGGACCTTCTTCATGTGATCGATCCAAATTAGATGCCCTTATGAGAAGGGGCCGGTGATAGAGAAGGTTGTAAATCCCATAGACCAATCATACAAGGATGTTTTTACTATTGATGTAAAACTTAGAAATTAGGAGGGCAAATTGTAATGGCAAATGCGTGTGCAATTGCCTAAGTTTAAACTTTTGGGCTGCTGGACTTTAATGTAATAATCAGGATATTCTCGTGGGCTTTCGAGGCCAAATTCGGGCTTTGCAACCAATTGGGCCGAGAGGCTCAATTTGGATGGTGAGGCGTTGATGGCTTGATTGCCCGATACCTGGTTACTTGTTGGGCCTACTTGGTCACGTGACGCCGAGCGAGACGCGTGAGGAGGAGAGAGACATATAAGGTCTCTTGCGGAAACCTTAGCCACCTGATAAGAGGGGTTTGGCGATTTTCTTCGAGAGTGTTTTCTCTCTTCTTCCTCTCTGCGTTGTGCTCCGCCATTGAAGCTCGATCTTGAGCTTTGGTTAGTGAAGATCTTGGAGCCTGGAACCTTGGAGACCATTTCTGTGATTGTTTGAGTGTTGAAAAACTTTGGTTCTTCTTAAGCACTCATTATGTTCCTGCTCCACTAGATCTTCCTGCACACCTTCTGTCTTTACGATTTTCCCTTCTGTATTTTCCTTGTAGGTCTTGGGTGTTCCAGTTGAGGCCCCAAAACTCTCTTTTATCCTATAAATTTGGTTTTGAGTTTTCTCGCTTCCGCTCTTTGATCTCTTTGCTCTTTCTATCTCTCTGTAATTATTTCTACATTGCAGAAGTTCCGAAAGCCCCACACAATATCAGCTCCATTCATCTTCCGGGGATTCCAATTGTCGTGTTGATGTAGAAGTTCACAATTGTATATTCCAGGATTTAGTTCAGTGTTCCTCTTGTTAAAGAGAAATGCAAAGTTTATGAGTAAATTGTCATTTCCAGATGGCATCTACAACAGATTGATATTGCAACAGCATTAAACTAACATAAATTGTTCAAGTTGTCATTTTCCAAATAGGAACAACTTTTTGTATTTTGTGTAGCCTAAAAGCCATCAAATTATCATATCTATATCAATATAATATATACAAGAGCTGATGCTCTATGCTTGTAGCAAATTGTCCTTTTTTTTCAAGAAATTACAAGTCATTATCTCAAAGCATTAGCACACAAATCTTGTACCTCTCAAAGCATCACGTAACTTCTGGGTTTTGCCCCATCCCTAGTGTTGTGTACTTCTCTGCTTCGATTGCCTTGGCTTAAGATTGTTGTGACGTGATATTTTTTCCAAAGGTGCAACTTTGTTCACATGAAAAGGATTTTGAGCCATCATCCACAAACTATATATAACATATATACTATTATTGGAACAGTATTTATCCATCATTCAACTTAATTACAACACGTGCTCTGCTAACATTAGTCATTGTTTACTCCACAATCATACTTAATTAGGGAGGACTCACAAGGTTTTATTTGGGTAAATACTAAAAGCAAACACGCCTGTAACTCTTTTTGTTGGTAGCTTAGCTTGTACATATACAGGAGAACCTGCAAACACTGAACATACAAATTCAAGGGGAATATGTCAGTCAACCTGCATAAAAGCTTTGCTGTAATCAAACAACTTAAGAATAACTAGCTTGCAAAGTCAAGTAAACAATTGTATTATACCACATATTTTGTAAATATATAATGTATGTCATCTAAATTAGTTTAGGCTCTCAACTGGGTTGAGCAATTACCAGTAGAGTGAGTAAGCTCAGAAGCACTTGCGGTGAACGATTGCCGGACCGGATTCATCATATTCGCCCTTGGAAATCCACATCTGAACAAACACGTAATTTAACATTAGAGCTCAAAAGGCAGAACGATTTCACCCCAAGTCCAAGTTCATATAGATAGATAAGTTACCTGTTGAAAAGTGCTGAGTGAAGCTAGAATGGACCCGCCAATCCACACGCTGTACTTCCTCTCGGGTGGGGCAACCACCTTGATCTTCATGCTGTTGGGTGCAAGAGCTGTGATCTCCTTGCTCATCCTATCAGCAAGGCCAGGAAACATGGTTGAACCGCCACTAAGCACGATATTATTGTACAAGTCCTTTCTGATATCCACATCACTCTTCATGATTGAGTTGAAAATCGTTTCATGAATCCCCGGAGCTTCCATTCCAATTATGGAAGGTTGGAAGAGGACCTCTGCACAACGGAACCGTTCAGATCCAATGGTGATCACCTGTCCATCAGGAAGCTCATAACTCTTTTCCACCACAGAACTGCTCTTAGAAGTCTCAAGTTCTTGCTCGAAATCAAGAGCGACATAAGATAATTTCTCCTTAATATCACGAACAATTTCGCGTTCAGCAGATGTTGTCAGCGAGTATCCTCTCTCAGTCAGAATCTTCATCATGTAGTCCGTGAGATCCCTCCCAGCAAGATCCAGACGAAGGATAGCATGCGGGAGCGCATACCCTTCATAAATTGGAACTGTGTGGCTCACTCCATCACCAGAATCAAGCACAATACCTGAAATGAACCCGAGGATATTATAATATATTGAAGAAAATCAAAACTTAAGCAATGACTTGCATCTAACCTGTTGTGCGGCCACTAGCATAGAGCGAGAGAACTGCTTGGATGGCCACATACATAGCAGGCACTTCAAACGTTTCAAACATAATTTGTGCCATCTTCTCTCTATTTGCCTTTGGGTTCAGTGGCGCCTCTGTCAGAAGCACAGGGTGGTCTTCAGGACCAACCCGAAGCTCGTTATAGAACGTGTGGTGCCAAATCTTCTCCATGTCATCCCAATTGCTTACGATTCCATGTTCAATAGGGTACTTCAAGGTCAGAATACCTCGTTTCGACTGGGCTTCATCTCCAACATAGGCATCCTTCTGCCCCATACCGACCATGACACCTGTATGACGTGGACGACCAACAATGCTTGGAAAAACGGCTCTTGGAGCATCATCCCCAGCAAACCCAGCCTGTTGAATGAAGATATCTTTATTTACCTATAACTCTAAAATATTCTTTTTTATAAGTAACACACAGATGCAAAGAAAAAAGTCGATCTCCAGCTCAATTTTAAGGGGTCACTGGGGTTTCTATACTCCGAAAATGCAATGATACAGATAGCTTAGCATAGAATGATCTGCAAGGATTACTGCATAAAAATCAGGACTCATAAGCTCAAAAGATAAACTGGTTACCAACCTTGACCATTCCTGTTCCATTGTCGACAACAAGTGGCTGAATATCATCTCCATCCGCCATGTTTTAGTATGCTGAACTAAAAATTGGGAACAAACTACTCATGCTAGAAATAAAATCAGAAATATAAATTAGCATGTTCTGCTCTTATAAGACTGTGATACTTCAGCTGAATTTGCAAGTTTTTTGTCTCAAGCACACACTATAGTGGATTAATCCTCTCTTTGACAAAAAAATATTGAACTAATCAGTGAAACCAACAGAAGAAAAAACTTAGGCAAATTACCAGCAAATGGTTTATGCTCAATATGAAACGTAAGACAATTCACTTCAGCTAATATACAAATGTCATCCAAGGCAATTTGTTGCAAGAGAAATTTTAAAAGGAACAGGACTTAGAACACATTAAATTCAATTCCTAGCCAATGGAATTTGCAAATTTGCGGGTAGGGACATTAACATCAAATCAAACACACAGAGATTCGAGAATTTGGTGTATCAATTATCATTCAGGGTAAAGAGCACAACGTACAATTAAGAGCAAGAAGAAGAAGAAGATTGTTTCCCTTGATTATAAGCGAGCCGAATAACCCGAAGCAACACAAAAAAATTGTCAGAATAGGAAAATATCATTCATGCATGAGAGTGATCAACTCCATAAACAGAGTTGGTATTCACAAAGCTGCGAAGCAGTACAATTTTGTGTAACTGTTACTTCAGTAAGCATCGAGAAGCAAAGCAATTCTAGTAATTCAAAGAAAAAAAGCAATTTCTGCATCCGGAAACGAGTACAAACCCTAGATCAGATGCATGCAAACACAAATTCATGACAAAACAGTACCTAAATCCACTCAGCGATCAAAATTCAACTAGCTAAAAGCTCTTATTGCAGATTGTTCGATCCCAATGATCGTTGATCTTGAAAGAAGAAGATTGATGAAGCTTACCGCAAGCAACTCCGAGATCTCTCGTTTATGTTTTTTTTTCTTCTTTGATTCTGATGAAGCGGCAGAAGCGGTGAGAAAATGGGAAAAAGCAGAGAATAATGCGTAAAGGCGGTGCCGTGGTTAACTATACTACTAGCTTACTACGGCTACGCTTGTAGTCTAGTCCACAGTAAATCCTTACTCATTTTCCCTTTGTTATATTTAGGTCTGGTTTGTTACCGATACCAATGATCTGAGATATCTAATATCTATATTAGTACGAGCATTAAAATATGAATATCAGCTATATAAAGGTATCAGGTATTGGGTATAAATATGATTGATATATTGATTTCGTGAGAGATATCAAAATAACATTATGATATCGATATTAAGATTATATTAAACGCATATATTTGTATGAGTATACTTGATATTTTGAAATCAATATCAAACGGATCCTTAGTTCCATGATGAGAAAAAATCTAACCTAATCGTAGTTATTTTTAATGTAACTCAATTTCAACATACATAGTTCTGATATTAATTATTTTTTCACTTCGCATATTTGGTTAGCTTTTCATTTCCAATTAGTGTAGCGTTTTTGTCATGCATAGGTGAATATAACTTATGAGTTGGCAAAAATGAGTTAGTCATTGTATAATTTTGTTTAACCATTAAATGAGTTAGCAGCTATAGGATATTGAATACAACTCATGAGCAACGACAATAATAAATAACAAATTCAAATTGAAAAAAAAAACTACAAATCACCAAATTACACCTATAGTTTGGTAGGGAATTAAGAGTGGTTGTATGTGAATTCCGTCACACCGTATGCCAACTGCTGACAGTGGTTGGCACTTGGCAATACATGCTCATAAAATTAATTTGAAAATGACGAAAACAACATCCTTACAAAACATTGAACATAAAAGAAGTGAAGGTTCTAAAAACGTGTACGCTTAAAAATGTGAAAGTCAACAGAAGACGTTATTAGTTGTAAAGTGAAATACATATGTCTTATACATATAATCTCACGCGATGGTTGTGGTTCGATTTTGCTCGTCGGTTGAGGAGTATGAGGGAAATGACCGCGATCAGGGCTATTTGGAAACAAAATAGCGCGTTCCATCACAGTCCCTTATCATGATAACAAGCATGCGAAGTTTTTAAGGCAACACATGGAGAACGCGTTGGATTATAGCGTTCATTTATTACACTTTTCAAGACTACTCTAAGGTGATGTGCTTTGTCGGTTAAGATCAACGCGGTAACAGCCCAAGTGAGCTTGGGGGATCTCACCCGTTAAGGAGAACGCGGTGGCAGTCCCAAGCAAGCTTGGGGGATCTCACCCATCAAGAAGAACGCGGTGGCAGCCCCAAACAAGCTTGGGTGATCTCACCCGTCAAGAAGAACGCGGTGGCAGCCCCAAGCAAGCTTGGGGGATCTCACCCGTGAAGAAGAACGCGGTAGCAACCCCAAGCAAGCTTGGGGGATCTCACCCGTTAAGAAGAACGCAGTGGCAGTCCTAAGCAAGCTTGGGGGATCTCACCCGTTAAGAAGAATGTGGTGGCCTTACCTGGGATAGTCTAGTCGTCCTAATGTGGGGAAGATTCCCACAGACGGCGCCAGTGATAGTTCCCGTGTATTTGAGTTGCTAAAACATAAATCTACCACGACATAGACTATCCCGTAAAATAACGCGATCTTTCAAATAATAGACAATAGACTTGAAGAACTGACATTTTATTACGATCAACACGATGATTCTATCGACGATTACACTTTAACAATTCCTTACATGAGAACCAACCACAGATCTCCTATTCTTTCCTCCAAAAAAATTGGCAATCGAACAAAAGATCTCTAAAAAATGAAATCTCAAGCCTATTTATAGTCTTCGAGTCTTGCTTGTGATGGCTGGCAAGGAGCAGAGATGTGTCAGCTTGTAGTTGATTGTTTCGGATGACGTGTCACGCATAGGCGAGGCGGCTATTAATGGGGTTGGGTCGTGGACCGTTCCCATTAGACGAGCGACATCACAGCATGCAAGTGAGATTAGCGCATTCTTCTTAGAAATCTCACGCGATGGTTTTAGTTCGATTTTGCTCGTCGGTTGAGGAGTATGAGGAAAATGACCGTGATAAATTCACGCGGTCAGGGCTATTTAGGAACAAAATAGCGCGTTCCATCACACATATACTTTCGCGAACCACATTCTAGCAATATGTGCACCAGAGTATATTGAAATGTGCACTTAAATTATAATGAATTGTGCACTAGTATTTTATTAAAAATAAGTGCATCATTGTTAGACCTGAGCAAACGCGGGTTGGCCCGCCCGGCAAATAATACGGGCCTGGACAAGGATTCTAGCCCGAACGGGCCGTTTGGCCTGACCCGGACGGGTAAGCGGGTCAGGGCCGGTTACAGGTTCAGGCCCGTCCCGCATATTAAATTTAATTAATATAAAAATATATAACAAATAGATATAATAAAAAAAATCTAACCTAAAATTACTTACGGGCGGGTCCGGTTAAGGATTCTGGACCGAATAACGGGTCGGGCCCGGACTCGGCCTGCTTAAATGGGTCGCAAAAATGGGCCCGGCCCGAACCCGTGTTTGATCAGGTCTAATCGTTGTACACCATTATGTATTTTCGTGAAAGGGTATGAGTTGTGATTGAATTTTCATTAACACATGTTTCATTTGATATACTATTTTACTATACAGATAGAAGTTAAAAACACATGAATTATTGTAATTTTCAAAGATGCACCAAATATGTAAGAGTATTTGGTGCACAAACACGTGAAATGTGGTGCACATAATTACATAGCTATTATGCACAACACATGAAAATGTGATGGGCATACACATGATATGTGATGGACAAACACATTAAATATGATGCACAAACACATGAAATGTGATGGACAAACACATGAAATGTGATGTACAAACACATGAAATGTCGTGCACAAACACATAAAATGTCGTGTATAAACACATGAAATGTCGTGCACAAAATAACATAGTTATTATGCACAAACATATCAAAATGTGATGCACAAACATAATGTGATGCACCAACACATGAAATGTGGTGCACATAATAACATAGATGTTATTAACGAACACATTTAAACATCATGCACACTTCATATTAAAACAAAAGTGCATACTTAAAATATTCTGATGCACAAGCACATGAAAATGTGATGCACAAACATGTGAAATGTGATGCACAAAACACATCAAATTCGATGCATAAAACAAATCAAATATGATGCACATATACGCACAATTATGCGACGTATAAATAGATAAGTCTATGATGCACGAATACAAAAAATATGATGAAAAAGGTACATTAGAATATCATGCACACTTTATATTACAACAAAACACATACTGAGAATATTGTGATAAACAAATACATGGAAATTTAATGAACAAATGCGTGGAATACAATGCACAAACACAAGAAAATATGGTGCAAAAATAGTAGAAATTGTAATGCAGATGTAGGAATAATGCTATAACATACACATAAATAACTCTTTATGTACAAATATGCTTAATGTAATGCATCATCGAGCTATAATTCTCAGTCTGATTCACTCTCATTTTCATTGCAACGTAAGAATTCAAATAATTTATCTACATCCCCAAATAAGGACTCAAAAAACACCGGTGCACAATTTGTAATAACTCCCGTGCACATGCTTAAAAACTTGGTGCACATTTTAGTATATCTCTAGTGCACTAAATTTTTAAGCATGCCGATGAATTTTATTCGAAAAAACGTGAATTACACGAGAAAAATACGACCGTGTCATTTTACTCCTTTTAAGGAAAGACTGATCTGGAGCATGGATTTATTAAAATCCGACAATCAGAACTTGTTTGTACGTCCACTCCTAATAAATCATTTACACCTAACACAATCTCTATATATGTGTATATATGATTTCTATAACACAATTATCTACAAGTTTAGATGTATTGTTAGTGCAGTCGACCAAATGTATTTATATATGTGCAACCCTTAATTTTCAATATTTAATGTAATTAGTACATTATAAAAAATTACTCAATAAGTATAGATAGAATTAATGATACTGGTAATTTATAAATTGAAGGTATTCTCTAAAAATTTATCAAGAATATTTAATCATTTTATACCAATGATATTTCTTTTTTCTATGAATGGCGCGCAATATGAGTGTGTCAACACCAACATAATTAATTGAGTGACATCCAATCTCTTTTATACATATATATGTAAAAAAATGATATCAACTCCCTAAGATATATTAAGGGCTCCATTATGACTTGTTTTTAATCATTCATCTAAAGGATACCCCCAACTTTTATATATAATCGAGTATTCTCGAACTTGATTCCATGAAAACAAAACTAAAAATAAGCAAAATTTGACAACGTGTTAGCCGCTATATCAATTCAATTGCAACAAGAACATGTTTTCACATATTCACCCAAATCATAAGGAAGATATGCAGGTTATATGTCTACTAAAGTAACAAAAAAACACATCAAAGATAAGTCGAACTCTTTGCTACTTTTGTTGTTTGTGCAGTTCTGCTTCTGAACACTTTAATATTATATGATGCTCTCAGAATTTTCATTTATGTGTGTATCTTCTATTCTTTATTATTAATTTCTCTTGTCTTTGATCATATATATTTTCATTTATGTATGCTCTCAGAACTTTGTTGAGCCATAAGAATTGAATTTTAAATTGCAAATTCACTTAGCAAAGCAAAATGAACTACATCGACTAATAGTAACGTACACCAAAGTTTTCCTTTCTTAAAGAACTTATGTATTTATAATTAATCCATCATCGATAACTATATACTATTCCACATGTGTCAGCATTGATATCAATATTCCATGCAAAATTCAGCTTGTAGGAGAGGAAATGAATAACCAATTGTTCCAACCTTCTGGTTCTCCTACTAAGTACTTGGAAACGACTCTCAAAGAGTGAATTTCAACACTGTTCAAAGCAATCTGTGAATGTGTTATGAGCAACTAAACTTGAAAAGTAAACCATGGATCAATTCCTAAACAAAGTAAAAATCAAGCCTCGATCACTTACATCCCAGATAAAGATTTTGGCTCATTAACTTCAGAAGAATCAAGTATCTTAAAGGCATCCCAAACATGCTTTCTAACTTACTAAGTATTTAAGATTTCCCAGTGACAAAAACTAAATAATCTTAGCTTCACAATACATGAGGATCATGGGGCAAACCTCTTTGTACGACGACGATCGGTATCCTACAACAATGAGGTGCAGTGCTTCACCTTTTTTTGTGTTCATCACTTGCATACTAACTTTGAACATCTTCACAAGAATAAGTTGGATGGGATCCAGGGCTACATAAACTGCCAGTCTGTGATAGTGGGAAGATAACATTCCTCGACATCTTACTTTGGAAACGAAATGTTCAAGAACTGATTCCATGTTTAAAGAAATAGCAAGCATTATAAATGGGAAATGCCCTGGTTTATATTGTAGATTATTCTATCGAGTTGATATAAACATATCAGGTATCTAATTATGACACTTACGTAATGGCTTGGCCATCTAAAGTTAAAGTGCCACGTCCAAGCTCATCTAAGGCCACCAAAGAATGGTTGGTTGCACAAGTCTATAATAAAGCAACACATGAATTAAGCCACATAATAAACCTTTAATCAAGTACAGACAGGAACATGATTAATCCCATAAAGTAGTTCTTGAACATTTTGTTCATTTTTTTTTAAATGGAAAAGGGAAAAAATAGAATAGGAACATATCGAGCCAAAAATTGACGACACAAAGGACTGATCAACTAACAATTTACTCACATATATGTCTGATTGGTTGAATCTAATGCATCATCATGCATAGACAATTGAAGACTTGCAGACACACACAGTGAAAGACAATAAACATCAAACAACTTGAATATACATATTGTTTATCCATTCAATAGGACTACGTCGTTAATCATGTAGCAAACAGTACAACATATGCAACTAAGATAAATCAGAAAAAAGGATTTCCATCACAAAGAAACCCTGAGGATAGAAAAAACTTGAAAGTTTCGATTAAATTTCGCATACGAACAAATAAGATGTTATGACAATATAACATTTAAATAATTTAATGTATAACTTTTTACTTGTTTTTTGTTCTGTGTATTGCTGTACTAATTGACACCAAGTAACAATTGCACCACGTTTCTGAAATTTGACAAAATTTAAAAAGTTCATATTGCCTTGGATGCACATGCAAGTACACTTTAGCAATTTTCATCTGTCTTGATTTTCAAAGGATGCCTTCCCTTATGTTAGGAAGTGAACTTTTGGGAACTTCAGTTCCCTAACTGAGTTCCCTTCCTCAGTTCTTCTAGTTTTGATAATGACAAACTCCTTTGCTATTAATGTTTGCTTAAGTGGGACAAACAGGGACATTTGGACTTGAAAGCATGGAACAGACACAGTGACGCCAGACTTGGAAACTGGCGGAAGGAACTGAAGCTTGCTGGCGCCAGAATCGCTTGGATGCATCTGTGAAGGCGGCGGCGGGCTGAATTAGGGTAGATCTTAGTTGGAGAGAGAACTAAAGATCCTATACAGTTTCCATATATTTTAGGAGCTTAAAAGGATTATCTTTTATGGAAACAAAGTTATAAAAATCGGTAAAGATAATATTTGGAAACAAATGTTATCTTTAACGATTTCTTTTGATTATTTTATTTATGTGATCTTATTATTGAAGACTTGTTTCTTTCGGTAATTAGGTCATATAAATAAGATAGTCAAACCTCTCTCATTCTCACGCATTCACCAAGAGAAGAATTCCGAGTGCTAAGAAGAAAACGTGCCAAGTTCTTTGAAGAAGAACTAAGTAAGTTGCTTGCTTGTTGTTTACTTGGTTAGGTCGAACTAGGTAGAGAGTCTTTAGTGTGTCTAAGACTTTAATCTGTGTGTTCTATTCTAGTTGATTGTAATCGAAGCATTAATACAAGAAGTAGACTTTGAAATCCTCTTGCAAAAGGGGTAGTGGGTTTTATCCTGGATAACTAGTTGGTTATCAAAGGTTTCCACTCTAAGGAAATTGTCTTGAATCTGTTCGTGTTTACTTATTCCGCTGCTTAGGGAACTGAACTTTCAGTTCCCTCGATAACTAACAACGTACGATCCTACAATTGGTATCAGAGCAGGCGCTCTAGATTTGTGTTAGTTTACAGATTTCAAGATGTCTACCTCAAGTGAATTTAGTCTGGGAATCTCCATCAACAAGCCTCACATCCGCAAGAAAGGAGAAGAAGAATGGTGGGAGAAAAGCATGGAAAACCACATTCAAACCATAGACTATCAATGCTGGCGCGTGATAGAAAATGGGGATGGAACTATTCCTAAGGACTTAACTGAAGACCAATGGAAGCCGGAGTACTATGTCATCAAGGAGAAAAATGCTAAGGCTCGTCAACTCATTCTCAATGGGCTGAGCAGAGAAGATATGGACAAAGTGATGGGAATTCCAACTGCGAAAGGGATCTGGACTGCTCTGAAGGAAATGCACGAAGGCAGTGAGGAACTGAAACAGAGTAGGAAGTTTGCTCTAGAAGGAGAGTATCACACTTTTAAGATGCTTGACACTGAAGACATCTCTCAGTATTACTCTCGCTTCACAAGGCTCGTAACGAAACTCACCACTGCTGGAGTAGAACTCAACGAATGGTCTAAAGCCCTTGTCATCATCAACGGTCTCAACTCAAAATTTAACCTCATCAAAAGAGTTTTGAAGACTACCCCTGGAATTCAGTCCCTCCCCTTAACTCAAATCATAGGGAAACTTGAAGTTGACGAAAGAGAGGCACAAAAATCCAGTTCTTCCAAGAAAATGGAGAAGGGAATCGCCCTAAAAATCTCAAAGGCTTTTTCCAGACTAGAAATGGAAGAGGAAAATTCCGACCTCGAGGAAGAAGAAGACGAGATAACTGCCTTGATTACGAAGCACGTCAGAAAGCAATTCACCAAAGGAAAGTTCAAGAAGAATTTCCAAAAGAAGGACCTCTCTGAATATCAATGCTATCAATGCAAGGAAAGGGGACATCTGGCAAGGAACTGTCCTAAGAACACTGACGACGATGACAAATCTCATCACAAGAAGGCTCTCTTCGCAACCTTTGGAGATGACTCAGAAGACTCTGAAGGGGAACCAGAGACGAAGGGAACTACTAGAGGAAGATGTCTAATGGCCAAAGAAGATTCAACTGAATCAGACGACTCTGAGGTATCTTCTTCTGACTTCACTAAGTCTCTTCTAGAATATGACAAAAAGCAATTAGTCAAAATTATTAAGAAACTTGGAAAGGAAACTAGTTCCCTACAAGAGAAACTGGAGGAATATGAAGATGAAATTTCTTGCTTAACTACTGAAAACTCCGTCTGGGGTAAGAAATTAGATGAAGCTGAGAAACTATTAGCCAACTCTAAAAAAATGTGTGAGTCCTGCAAAAATGTTAAAACTGAACTCATGCATGTTGTCATTCCCCCAGTTCCCTCAACAGACTCTGAAAAGAAAAATTCCATCCTGCTTAATGAAATCGTGCATAAACTTGATCTTCTCACTCACTCTATAAATGAGAAAACTGTGAATCAAACTGTTTTTGTTAAGCAACGGCATGGTCTTGGTTATACTGGTAAAACGGATTTTGAGGAAACATGCTCCGCTGAAAATGAGAAAATAAGAAGGGAACTGGCCGAGAAAAATGAGTTCCTCAGTGGTGCACTGCAGAACTCTCGTGATAAAGCTCAGTTCCTAGAAGAAAAGGTAAAGGTGCTTGAACAAAAGCCCACAGAGAACCAAACCTGGTTCAATGGTCAAAATGCTCATAAGATGTATGTTTCCCAAGCCCAGGGAACTAAAGGTAAAAACATCAATTTTGAGCAAAGAAAACAGGAAAGACCCTTCCGACCGGGTAAAGGTAAGTATGGTCATGTGGTTTATAATCGCGTATGCTGGCATTGTGGTACAAATGGTCACACTTATCATGACTGCACCCATAAAAAGAAACAAATGGAAGAAAATGCTAAGAAAAGGAACCAGAAAATAAACAACAAGAAAAGGACGTATACTATTACTGATTTGAATGATCCTTACTATTTTGTTCTTGCTTCTAACCCACAGACAAGATTTCAACCGCACTCACCCAGAAAAGCTACGCTTGGCTGGGTTCCAAAAGTTTGAGTTCCCTTGTGCAGGACGAAGTGCGACAACAAGACAGATGGTACATCGACAGTGGATGCTCGTGCCATATGACTGGAAACAGAAAGAAAATGTCGTCACTTCAGCAACACCGAGGAGGAACCATTTCCTTCGGAGACAAGAGAAAGGGAACTATCTGTGGAACGGGAAGTGTGAATCTAACTGATCACATTAAGGTAAGTAATGTCAACCTTGTTGAAAACTTAGGTTTTGATCTAATAAGTGTGTCGCAGCTGTGTGATCAAGGGGGAAATGAGGTTCGCTTTACCTCAAAGGAATGTTTTGTGGAAGATAGACAGGGAACTGTGATCCTAAAAGGAAAAAGGTTCAATAATGTTTACATCATTGATCCCCAGTTCGTTCCCAAAGAAAAGTTGTGTCTCTCTTCCATTGATGATCAAACAAATCTCTGGCATCAACGACTTGGTCATGCCAGCATCAAGCTCATCCATAAGCTGCATCAAAAGGAACTTGTTCGTGGTCTTCCCAAAATCAATGCTGAAAAGTCAGAAATCTGTTCTGACTGTGTCCAAGGGAAACAAGTTCGTAGTTCCTTCAAATCCAAAACTCTTGTAAGTTCCTCCAAACCTCTTGAGCTCATTCACATGGATCTCTGCGGTCCTATGCGTGTTCAAAGCTTTGGGGGTAACAGGTATATTCTCATACTTGTTGATGACTTCTCTCGATTCATCTGGACTCTATTTATAAAATCTAAGAGTGAAGTCTTTGATAGATTCAGTGAGCTAGTTCCCTTGCTTGAGAAATCTTTAAATATATCTCTTCGAGCCATTCGTTCCGATCATGGAACTGAGTTCGAGAATAGAGATTTTCTAATCTTTTGCAGGGAACATGGAATCGATCATAACTTTTTGGCTCCCTACACTCCACAACAGAACGGAGTTGTTGAACGGAAGAACAGGACTCTGGAGGATATGGCTCGCACTATGCTTATCTCCAGTGGGCTCCCTCAGATCTTCTGGGCAGAAGCCGTAAACGCTGCATGTTACATTCTAAATCGAGCCATGCTTCGCCCTATGCTTGAGAAGACCTCCTATGAGCTGCTTCGAGGTCGAGTTCCCAACATTGCCCATCTACGGGTTTTTGGATGCAAGTGCTTCGTCCACAATAATGGCAAGGATAATCTGGGTAAATTTGACCCACGAAGCGACGAAGGGATCTTCATAGGATATGCATCCAACAGCAAAGCCTACAAAGTCTTCAACAAACGGACCAAAAAGGTAGAAGAAAGTATTCATGTTGTTTTCAATGAAAATTTGCCCTCCAAATCTGTGCAGGATCCTTCGGTTCCCTCCGAAGATCCATTTCAACGACCACATGAAGACTCCGATGATGATGCACCATCGACGACCCCTCTATATCCTTCCCTCGTTAATCCTCCTCAAGCGAGTCCAGTGATTCATCCCAAGGAGTCACCCTCTACAGAGAATCCCCCCGCCCAACCGGTTCCTTTGGTCGATGCAGTCTCCTCCAGCTCTATGACTCCCATTATTCAAATCTCTCAGGGAACTGACGCTGCACCTCCAGTTGCCTCTTCCTCAACTCCCATCCCTACACCTGATGAAACTCCAGGGACTGACCTGCTTGTCCCTAACAGAGATAAGAGATCAATCAAGCCCCCCGTCAGGTACGGATTTGAGGATATGACCTTTTGTGCTTTCAATGCTTTTCTGTCTCTCATAGAACCCAAGAACATCACGGAAGCCCTAAAGGATGCCGACTGGATCATCGCTATGCAAGCAGAACTTCACCAGTTCGAGAGGAATAAAGTCTGGCGACTAGTTCCTCGTCCCGCAAATCGCCATATCATAGGAACTAGGTGGGTCTTTCGCAACAAATTGGACGACTCTGGTACAGTTTCAAGAAACAAAGCTCGCCTAGTTGCCCAAGGATACAATCAACAAGAAGGGATTGATTATGATGAGACGTTTGCTCCTGTAGCAAGATTAGAAGCCATTCGGTTGCTCATCGCTTATGCGTCTCACAAAGGATTCAAGCTCTTCCAAATGGACGTGAAAACTGCGTTCCTAAATGGCATTCTTCAAGAGGAAGTATATGTCAAGCAACCTCCAGGTTTCGAAGATGACGATCACCCTGACCACGTATATTTCTTGGACAAGGCTCTCTACGGTCTCAAACAGGCTCCTCGTGCTTGGTACGATCGCCTTGCTCAGTTCCTTACAGCCAATGGCTATCGACGTGGTGTGATCGACAAAACTCTTTTCATCCTTGATGTAAAGGGTGACATTCTGGTGGTTCAGGTATATGTTGACGATATTATTTTTGGCTCCACTAACTTGTCTCTTGTAGATAAATTCAAGGAACTCATGAGCAGCGAGTTCGAAATGAGCATGATTGGGGAACTCACTTTCTTTCTGGGATTGCAAGTCACTCAAAAGCCCGATGGAATCCAGATCCATCAACAAAAATATATAAAGGAACTTCTGAAGAAGTTCAAGATGGATTCCAGCAAACCCATCTCCACTCCCATCTCCCCTGCAACTCGACTCACCGCCGATCAATCTGGACAACGAGTTGAGGAGCGGCTCTACCGTGGTATAATTGGGTCTTTGATGTATCTAACGGCAAGTAGGCCAGATATCGTGTTTGCTGTGTGTCTGTGTGCAAGGTTTCAAGCAGATCCAACGGAATCTCATCTCACTGAAGTGAAACGGATTTTTCGTTATCTCAAGGGAACTGATGACTTATGTCTTTGGTACCCTAAGGATTGCCACTTCAACCTTCTTGGATACACCGATGCTGACTATGCCGGATTCCTAGTCGATCGCAAGAGCACCTCCGGAATGGCTCAGTTCCTTGGCCCCTGTCTCATCTCTTGGGGTTCCAAGAAACAAAATTCGGTTGCACTCTCCACCACGGAAGCTGAGTATATTGCTGCCGCCGCTTGCTGTTCCCAACTCCTCTAGCTCAAACAACAACTTGCAGATTTTGGTATGTCTTTCGGTTCCCTTAAAATCCTATGTGACAATACCAGTGCAATCAATATTTCTAAGAATCATGTGCATCATACTCGAACCAAGCATATTGATATAAGACATCATTTTTTACGTGATCATGTTGAGAAAGGCAACATTTTGCTAGAACATTGTAGGACAGAATATCAAATTGCCGATATATTCACCAAGGCACTCAATCGAGAACCTTACGAATCCCTTAGGCTACTCCTAGGAATGATTTCCCTAAACTAGTAGTTCCAGTTGTCATTCCTCGCTCCCTTGCTTTGCCTAGATTTGATAAGCTCTATGGTTCCACTGAAATTATTGATGATTGTTGATTTTGTGCTGACACTCGCATGTCCTGTAATTTTGATTCTAAAGCATGTTCTAAATTACAGCATCCACACATGTTCTTTCATGATATTTTCTGTGCTTGTCTACATCTCTTTGATTAGCCATAAAATAGTCAATTTGATCACATCTATCCTATATTGCAAACTGAAATGATGATTGACTATAAGCCGTCCCTAAGCATGATTACACTGTATAATTCCTTATGACCTTTTTTATGTTTAGTCCACACTGGGAATTATCTGTGTAGTGTCAAAATTGCCTTCCTAAATTCAGTTATATGGGTATGTACTTTCTTGAGTGTTTGCTTGGTTCCCTACATCAAATGTGCTCATATTTCCCTAGTTCCGTGTCATTCGCTGAGAAAAGGAACTGAGTTCGCCGCCTCAACGGCCAGATATTTTAAACCTGTAAATCTGTCAGTTACCGCGTCCCAAGACAGCACAGTTACTGCTCTTCTAGCCGTTTCCCTCTCTCAGCCGGATTTGAACGAAGATCTGATTTGATTGATCTGCAATTATGATGATGAGTTTATTTATGGTGAAAATCTTGAACGTAGCAACTTCTGGCCGTTTGAAAAAGATATTATCCGGGTTCCCATATTTTGCTCAAGATCTTGCAACGGCCGAATTTGGATAGAATTTCCGATTCAGGGTTATAAAAGGTAGTTAGAGAAGATCTTTTTGGCACCGCCTCCGATATTCTCTCAAAGATCTCTGCTCTCCTCTCCCGATTTTTCACTCACAAATCTAAAACTTCTCCATGGAACCCACGGCTCCCCAATATACAGCTGAAGAGATCGCCTTCATCGAGGAGCTTCGAAAGAAAAAGGCTGCCTCCTCCTCCTCGCAGGTGGCTTCCCCGCCAAAGACACTTCCTGCAGTGTCTACACCTACGGTGGATCCCTCTGAGCCGGTGATATCCCCAGCAAAGGAGCCCAGTCTCTCGGCTTCTTCGGGGCACACCCTTTCCCGACCAACCGTCGCTTCACCAACAAAGGCGAGCTCTCACCACTCTTCCCCTTCTCAGAAGAGTGCCCCCATTGATGTGGAGCTCTTGCCGACACCAACCTCCTCTGCTCCGAAACCAGGCGACTCGCAATCTGTCGCTGGCCGTGTTAAGCGCCGTGCCTCTAAAGGCGCCTCTGGTGTCCCCCCTCTCAAACTGGATGAGACGCCACCAGCAAAGAGAGCTAAAATCTCCCCCGCCTCCAAAGGCAAGAAGCCGCTGTTGTCTTCTCCGACTCCCTCCTCCACCACGATGCCCAAGTTGGAGGCCTCTCTGGCATCTAGGAATGTTCTGGAGCCCCTCATCGTCGGAAAGGAGTTCTGGACCTCCTCCGATGACGACAGCGTCATTGCTGCTCACGCCAAGCTGCAACTCCAGGGGTGGGATTCGCTGGTTCCCTCCCCTTTTGTCGTAAATGAGGACATGGTGCGTCGCTTCTATCAGAATCTGCAGTTTGTCTCTGCAAAGGAGGACCAGCCTGCCCATGATGCTCTGCTCACCTGGGGTGGAAAGCTTTTTCCTATCTCTGCTGGCGTGATAGGAACCGTTCTCGGTCTGGAGACCGGTGAAGGATTTGGGGTCATCATCAAAAGGAACTGGCCAGGGAAACGAAAGGCTGTCATCCTCCGCACTGTGTTTGAGGGAAATGCCCCTGCCAAAGGTACCCTCTTCACCAAACAACTTGGCCTTGACCGCAAAATCCTCCACACCTTTCTCATTAAAAATATCACCCCCCGCCAAGAAAAGAGAGACACTGTGGCTGTCTCTGATGCTGTCTTACTGGAGAAGCTCATCTTGGGAGAATCCATTGACCTCCCTCGCATCATCCTGGCCCATATGCAATTCTGCAAGGCCCACTCCACCCATGGCCTCCCCTACCCACACGTCATCAAACTCCTCCTCTCCAATCTTGGTCTCTACACTGATGATATCCCCGAGACCCACTTCTCTCACATCCTCACCATGTCCACAGTTCGACGCCTGGCTAAGAAAGCCCATATTGATGAGATGTCTGAGGCAGAAGATTTTGAGGAGGAAATGCTGCCTGGCCGATCTGATCCTCGTCTGGTGCCGGATACTCATGTGCTGCTCAGCAGTTTGACCAATATCGAGCACGCCTTGATCACCGACTTTGACAAGGTTGCTGCTGCCGTGGAGAAAGGAACCCATAACACCCAAGAGATGATGGTGGATCTGTGGAAGTGCACTGGCGCCCTCGCCAAGGAAATTCGAAGGCTGGTTGATGACAAGATTGCGGAGGACAGAGCCCACAGGGCCAAGGGCACAGAGTAGCAAGGAACAATGTTTAGTTCCCTTCTCAGATGACACGGAACTCTTAGTTCCCTTAGGATCACCCTTCCATATCATGATCCCTTTTTGTGTGTCTCTGAGTGTTTTCTTTTGCTTACTGCTATGCTTATGTAGTTCCTGCCCTTTTAATATTTAATGAACTTATCTTGTGCTACCTGCTCCGTTTATTATCTATTTTCAATCTTTATTACGGTGCCATTTCTCTAGAGTTCAGCATCAGATTATTCATCTCTCTATTTTCTGTGTGTTACTCATCTAACTAACTCTTTTCGATGATGTCAAAAGGGGGAATGAATCTGGCAATCTGGAACTAATAGGATGAAATGAAATCTAATCTAGTTGTCTCGTTAAGGGGGAACTAAGGAACTAGGTCTGGTGTTAAGGGGGAATATGCAATTCACTAATGATCTTTCTACTTCTAGTCATTCTCTGTTCCTTATCTCATATTACTTACGCCTATTTCGATGTGCCAGTTCTACAAAGTTTGTCATCATCAAAAAGGGGGAAATTGTTAGGAAGTGAACTTTTGGTAACTTCAGTTCCCTAACTGAGTTCCCCCCTTCCTCAATTCTCCTAGTTTTGATAATGACAAACTCATTTGCTATTAATGTTTGCTTAAGTGGGACAAACAGGGACATTTGGACTTGAAAGCATGGAACAGAGACAGTGACGCCAGACTTGGGAACTGGCGGAAGGAACTGAAGCTTGCTGGCGCCAGAATCGCTTGGATGCATCTGTGAAGGCGGCGACGGGCTGAATTAGGGTAGATCTTAGTTGGAGAGAGAACTAAAGATCCTATCCAGTTTTCATATATTTTAGGAGCTTAAAAGGATTATCTTTTATGGAAACAAAGTTGTAAAAATCGGTAAAGATAATATTTGGAAACAAATGTTATCTTTAACGATTTCTTTTGATTATTTTATTTATGTGATCTTATTATTGAAGACTTGTTTCTTTCGGTAATTAGGTCATATAAATAAGATAGTCAAACCTCTCTCATTCTCACGCATTCACCAAGAGAAGAATTCCGAGTGCTAAGAAGAAAACGTGCCAAGTTCTTTGAAGAAGAACTAAGTAAGTTGCTTGCTTGTTGTTTACTTGGTTAGGTTGAACTAGGTAGAGAGTCTTTAGTGTGTCTAAGACTTTAATCTGTGTGTTCTATTCTAGTTGATTGTAATCGAAGCATTAATACAAGAAGTAGACTTTGAAATCCTCTTGCAAAAGGGGTAGTGGGTTTTATCCTGGATAACTAGTTGGTTATCAAAGGTTCCCACTCTAAGGAAATTGTCTTGAATCTGTTCGTGTTTACTTATTCCGCTGCTTAGGGAACTGAACTTTCAGTTCCCTCGATAACTAACAACGTACGATCCTACACCTTAACTATTTAAGTTGTAATAAACCCACAAATAATCAACAACTGTGAGTCGCATCAAGCAGCCACTAAGCTAAATTGATGACATCATTGTTCCAAATGTAAAAGAAAAAATCAAGTTCAATATGATCTTGACTTTATAACTATGTACTCCCAGCTAAATTGATAGCATTACTCTTCTATGCAAATTTTGAGAGAAAATATAATCCTACATAGACAACTACATAGTAACACAAGCATAAAAGACCCCATTGCTTCCTCCATCTTAAAAGCATAATCCTACATAGACAACTAATTCGGATTGCTACCACGAAGTTGCTGCTACACAAGAAGAAGTTCGATGATGCCAATCTTACTTGGCTGCACACATTGAAGATCTTGTAGCTGCCTTTTGTCTTCGTGTCTTGTTTGTTTCTCTTGATGTCTTGGTGTCTTTGGAATCGCTGGTTCACTGAAAGTTTTCTTTCAGCTTTTGATCCGCTATGTTCTGGCTTTTGCCGTGTATAGGACCCGCTTTAATATATATTCATTTACCCTTCTTCAAAAAAAAAAAAAATTTACTAATTTAGAAACACACCAAGCACATAATTTCGTAATGTGTTAGAAATTTGTAATCTAGACGGACTCTTTTAGCAACTAAACAAACTAAACTCTATACCCTTAAACATTCCTTCTTTTACCAACTCCAAATCAATTAATTTTAGTCCATAAGAGTTTCTACAAAAATTGTAGTTCACAACAATTCCTAAGAAACACAAGTGAAAAACATTTCTAAAAAAAATAAAATATTAAAGATTCATTATCTAACACTCGGCCTTGTTAATTTTGAATAGAGTGCTTTTGACACTACAAGCAAACAAGCTAGTTGAAATATGAACACAAGCGGAGAAAAAACTTGTAAGCTAATATAAATAGTTTGTGAAATTCATCTAGCTTGTAGCTTATACGGTAGTGTGGTAGATTCAGATGGACATGAAGCCTTACCATAATAGAGAAAGACACTCTCTTAAGGCTATATCAGCCTTATCTTTTACTCCTAGTGTATGCTTCAGGGTAGATCATGAAAGCAACGATAGACCCATCAGCTAGTTAAGTGTCAGGCATGAAACAATCAACATATGTGCTAAATAAGAAAAACAAAATATGAATAATTGTAATACTCTAAATGATTAAATCAGATTACTAGAAGAGCAGATAATTCGGTAAAATCAATACAAAGTCATATGTAAGTAAGTTTCATGACATCTAGCCCCAAAAAACATTACAGTAGCAAATCCAAGCAATTGAGTGAATAAATACAATATGTCCTTTTCCAATTTTGTATTCATGTCTTTAATCTTGAATATCCATGCCGGCACCTCCCACAGTGAATTAGTGCAACTACAAATCCAAGCAATTCAGCCCAAACCCAAACTCTGACAATTCTAACTTATTATGTTTCAAATGGGTAAGGAATTCAAGTACTTCTTAGTTATACAAATCAGTTTGTGCTAATACAAATGACAATACATTTGTGCATTTTTGGGTGTGAATCGAGCGGTTTTTCCAGAACCAGATCAAATATAATTATAATTTATATCTCTCACATAAGGTTAAACCCTAGAAATTGGAATTAGAAAATGTAAAGAGAGAAAAAGTTTGATTAACAGCAGAGTAGGTTATGAATTAATTTCGCGGTGGTTATTGAAGTCGGACATCTCTCGCACATCTGCCTTCGTCTTTGTCAACTACAGGATGGCGCTGCACCAGATCGAATGCTTCAGAAGCTTGAGAGAAGAAGAAAAATGGAGAAGCGGTTTCAGCGTATTGCTTTTGTGGAGTTCGGGATGGAACTCGGGGAAGGTTGAGCTAAGTGGGTAGTTTCTCCTAGGATGGTTTGTTTCATGGAATATTTTTACACATATATTTCTACCGCTTTAGTAGGATAGGATGATTAGTGGAAGTGGAACGAAGAAGCACGTCTAGGGGCATGTGAGAAGAAAGTTTTGCTAGTTTTAGCACAAATCTCAAATAGCAAGTTAGACCACATGTCAAAAGCAAGATTAGTCATGTGTTTGATTTTTTTTGTAAACACTTATCTACAAAATTAATGGATTCGGGAGATTACTTGTATTTTTTAGACTAATTTTGTTGTTACACATCTCCGAGCATTATCATTTTTATCGATTTCTCGATATTTGAGATTTAATTTTTGAACATCGACTTTTTTTCTTGTATCAGAAAATAAAATTAATATTCACGTTTGTATTTCTCCCGCAACACATTTTATTGGCAGTCTTATTATAATCTTTGTTTATATTTGGTACAATATATATGTAGGGTATGTCTCAAGAAACTTCAGATGGAAAAATTGATTTTTTGGCATAGGTTAGTAATGTCATTTTAATACAGATATCCATTTCAAAATTTACAAGTTTGTGCATGTGAATATATTAGTACAGAATGACCTTGGCATAACGCTTTTTTTATGATACAAATAACAATTGTAAGCGTCTGTGTTAATATTATATTATAGCGCTACAGTGAGAGCGCTATAATAAATTCACACATAACGCTTTTTTTTACAAAAAAATCGCTTTTCTTTACAAAAAAATCGCTTTTCTTTAAAAAATGCTAGGAGGGGTAGATTTATCTCTTAGCACTTTTGGTAGTTTCAAAAGCACTATATTTTTTGTGTCTTTCAATTCAACTCTTAGCGCTTTTTTTCCTATGTTTTTTTTAAAAAAAATCCATATTTTCAGATGCTCTTACACCAGCCTTGCAAATTTACACCAACAAACTTTCATAAAAATCATATCAAACCCATATAATTCGCTCAAATATCCAACATCCATAATATTTGACTCTAGTCAAAATCAGTACCATATCCACAAAATCGATACTTATGTCAATTGAGCACCATATCCACAAAATCAACCTAGCCTCCCTAACAAAATGAAGCACCATATCCACAAAATCACTACCTATTCATAATTAACAACCATATACAAGGCTATCAAACTATTAGGCGACCATTTGCAAATGAGGTTGAAGATACACAAGCCACTCATCTGTTACCTCATCAATTTATTCTTGTGTGTACTGTAGGATCGTACATTGTTAGTTATCGAGGGAACTAAAAGTTCAGTTCCCTAAGCAGCGGAATAAGTAAACACGAACAAATTCAAGACAAGTTCCTTAGAGTGGGAACCTTTGATAACCAACTAGTTATCTAGGATAAAACCCACTACCCCTTTTGCAAGAGGATTTCAATGTCTACTTCTTGTATTAATACTTCGGTTACAATCAACTAGAATAGAACACACAGATTAAAGTCTTAGACACACTAAAGACTCTCTACCTAGTTCGACCTAACCAAGCAAACAACAAGCAAGCAACTTACTCAGTTCTTCTTCAAAGAACTTGGCACGTTTTCTTCTTAGCACTCGGAATTCTTCTCTTAGTGAATGCATGTGTAATGAGAGAGTTTTAATTACTTTATTTATATGATTTAATTACTGGAGGAAGCAAATCTCCAATAACCGAATCAACCAAATAAAATAATTAAAAGTAATCGTTAAAGATAACATTTGTTACCAAATATAATCTTTACCGATTTTTACATGTTTTGTTTCCATAAAGATAAACTTTAAGCTCCTAAAATATATGGAAACAGGATAAGATCTCATAGTTCTCTCCCTAACTAAAGATCTACCCTAAACAGCTCGCCGCCGCCCTTACATAATTCTTCAAGTGTTTCTGGCGTCAACTAGCTTGGGTTCCTTTCGCTAGTTCCCAAGTCTAGCGATAGCGTCTCTGTTCCTTGCTTTCCGAGCTCTAAGTTCCCTGTTTATCACACTAATAGAAACATTAATAGCAAAGATGTTTGTCATTATCAAAACTAGGAAAACTGAGGAAGGGAACTATAGTAGGGAACTGAAGTTTCCAAAAGTTCACTTCCTAACAATTTCCCGCTTTTTGATGATGACAAACATGTAGAACTGGCATATCAAAATAGGCATGAATAATATGTGAGAAAGAGCAGAATATGGCTACATGTAGAATAATCATTTGTGAATTGCATATTTCCCCTTAACATCAGATCTAATTCCTTAGTTCCCCCTTAATGAAACAACTAGATTCGATTTCCGTTCATCCTATGAGTTCCAGATTGCCAGGTTCATTCCCCCTTTGGACATCATCGAAAAGAGTCAGTTAGATGAGTAACACAGAGATTTTAGAGAGATAAATAAGCTAATGCTGAACTCTAGAGAAATGGCACCGTAATAAAGATTGAAAGCAGATAATAAACGGAGCAGGAAGCACAAAATAAGTTCATTAAATATTAAAGGGCAGAGACTACATAAACAATGCAACAATAAAAATAAAAGCACTCAGAGACACACAAAAAGGGATCATAATATGGAAGTGGGATCCTAAGGGAACTATAAGTTCCGTGTCATCTGAGAAGGGAACTGAACACTGTCCCTAGCTACTGCGTGCCCTTGGCCCTGTGTGCCCTGTCCTCTGCAATCCTTTCATCAACCAGTCGCCAAATTTCCTTGGCGAGGTCACCAGTGTACTGCCATAGTTCCACCATCATCTCATGGGTGGCGTGGTTCCCCTTCTCCACAGCAGTAGCAACCTTGTCAAAGCCATTGACCAAGGCATGCTCAATATGGGCCAAGCTGTTGAGCAGCACCTGGGTATCTGGGACCAGGCGCGGATCAGATTGGCCAAGCAGCAGCTCTTCCTCAAAATCTTCAGCCTTAGACACTTCATCAATATGGGCCTTCTTAGCAAGGCGTCGTACCGTGGTCATGGTGAGGATGTGGGAGAAGTGGGTCTCCTGGATATCAGCGGGGTAGAGACCAAGGCTGGAGAGAATAAGCTTAATCACATTTGGGTAGGGAAGGCCATGGGTAGAGTGGGCCTTGAAAAATTGCATATGGGCCAGAATGATGCGAGGGAGGTCGATGGGTTCTCCCAAGAGAAGTTTCTCCAACAAAACAGCATCGGAGACAGCCACTGTGTCTCTCTTTTCTTGGCGGGGGGTGATGTTCTTAATGAGGAAGGTGTGGAGGATTTTGCGGTCAAGGCTAAGTTGTTTGGTGAAGAGGGTACCTTTGGCGGGGGCATTGCCTTCAAACACAGTACGGAGGATGGCTGCCTTTCTTTTCCCTGGCCAGTTCCTCTTGATGATGACCCCAAAACCTTCACCGGTCTCCAAACCAAGCACAGTTCCTATCACACCAGCAGAGATAGGGAAGAGTTTACCACCCCAAGTGAGGAGAGCATCATGAGCAGGCTGGTCCTCCTTGGCAGATACAAACTGCAGATTTTGATAGAAGAGGCGCACCATATCTTCATTTGCTGCGAATGGAGAGGGAACCAGAGAGTCCCAACCCTGAAGTTTAAGCTTGGCGTAAGCAGCAATGACACTTTCGTCATCGGAGGAGGTCCAGAACTCCTTGCCAACGATGAGGGGATCCAGAACTTTCCTGGCGGCCAGAGAAGCCTCCAACTTTGGCATCTTGGTGGAGGAGCGGGTCGGAGAAAGTGACATCGGCTGCTTTCTTTTGGAGGGTGGGGAGATCTTGGCCCTTTTTGCCGGTGACGTCTCATCAAGTTGGAGAGAGGGGAAGCCGGAACCACCCTTAGCAGCGCGGCGCTTGACTCGACCGGCGACAGATTGCGAGTCGCCTGGTTTCCGAATAGAGGGGGTCGGCGTAGGCAGGATATCCACATCAATGGGGGGACTCCTCTGAGAGGGAGATGAGTGATAAGAGTCCTCCTTTGTCGGAGAAGGGGAGGACGGCCGAGAGAGCGTATGCTCTGAGGAGGCGGAGTGACTAGGTGCCTTCGCCGGCGAGATTTCTGGCTCAGAGAGAGCCACCACAGGTGGAGGCAAAATAGGGGGTGCCTTTGTCGGTGAAGCCACCTGTGAGGACGATGAAGCGGCCTTCTTCTTGCGAAGTTCCTCAATGAGGGCTATTTCCTCATCGGTGTACTGGGATGCCTTGGGTTCCATGGAGAATTTTGGTGGTGAGAGAGAGGATTCTGGAGAGGAAGGCAAAAACGTTTGGGAGAGCAGAGATAATAGCGAAGGCGGTGCCGAAAGAGATCTGCTTTGTGTGCCTTTTATAATCCTCACCCAACGGCCAAATCTTTCCAAATTGTGAGCAAATAATATCTTTTCAAATCTTGATCAAGAAGGAAACCGATATAATTCTTCAACAGCCAAAATATCTTTACCCAAGAGAATATCCATAAGGAGCTTCATAGAGATGGCAACGGATCAATCAAAATCAACTCATGAGACAAATTGGCTGAGAAACGGCTAGAAATGCAATAACTTCTTCTCGGGACGCGGGGACTGTCAGAATTGCAGGATTCAAAATATCTGGCCGTTGAGGCGGCAAGCTCAGTTCCTGTCCTCAGCGAATGACACGGAACTAGGGAAATATGGACACATTTGATGTAGGGAACCAAGCAAACACTCAAGAAAGTACATGCCCATATAAATAAATGTAGGAAGGCAATTTTGACATTACACAGATAATTCCCAATGTGGACTAAACAAAGGATCATAAGGAATTATGCAATGTAATCAGGCTTGGGGACGGTTTATAGTCAATTATCATTTCGGCTTGTAATATAGGTTAGATGTGATCAAATTGACTATTTTGAGGCTAATCAAAGAGATGTAGGCAATCACAAAAATATCATGAAGGAATATGCGATCATGCCTTAATTTAGAACATGCTTTAGAATCAATATTACAGGACATGCGAGTGCCAGCACAAGATCAAATATCAACAATATTGTCAATGAAATCATAGAACGTATCAAATCTAGGCACATCAAGGGAACTAGGAATGGCAACTGGAACTACTAGTTTAGGGAAATCATTCCTAGAAGTAGCCTAAAGGATTCGTAAGGTTCCCGATTGAGTGCCTTGGTGAATATATCAGCAATTTGATCTTCTGTTCTACAATATTCTAGCAATATGTTCCCTTTCTCAACATGATCACGTAGAAAATGATGCCTTATATCAATATGCTTGGTCCTAGTATGATGCACAGGATTCTTAGATATGTTGATTGCACTGGTATTATCACATAAGATCTTAAGGGGACCGAAAGACATACCAAAGTCCGCGAGTTGTTGTTTAAGCCATAGAAGTTAGGAACAGCAAGCAGCGGCTGCGATGTACTCAGCTTCCGTAGTGGAGAGTGCGACCGAATTCTGTTTCTTGGAGCCCCAAGAGATGAGACAGGGGCCAAGGAACTGAGCCATTCCCGAAGTGCTTTTTCGATCAACTAATAATCCAGTATAGTCTGCATCCGTGTATCCAAGGAGGTTGAAGTGGCAATCTTTAGGGTACCAAAGACAAAGGTCGTCAGTTCCTTTTAGATAGCGAAAGATACGTTTCACCTCAGTGAGATGAGATTCCCGTGGATCAGCTTGAAACCTAGCACAGAGACACACATCAAACACAATATCTGGCCTACTGGCGGTTAGATACATCAAGGAGCCTATCATACCGCGATACAGTTTCTCCTCAACGCGTTGTCCAGAATGATCAGCAGTGAGACGCGTTGCAGGGGAGATGGGAGTGGAAATGGATTTGCTGGAGTCCATCTTGAACTTCTTAAGGAGTTCCTTGAGATACTTTTGTTGATGAATTTGGATTCCATCTGCTTTCTGGGTGACTTGTAGTCCCAGAAAAAATGTGAGTTCCCCAATCATACTCATTTCGAACTCGCTACTCATTAGTTCTTTGAATTTATCTACAAGGGACAAGTTAGTGGAACCAAAAATGATATCATCAACATATACCTGAACCACTAGAATATCACCCTTTACATCTAGGATGAAGAGAGTTTTGTCGATCACACCACGTCGATAGCCATTAGCTGTTAGGAACTGGGCAAGGCGATCATACCAAGCACGAGGTGCTTGTTTGAGTCCATAGAGCGCTTTGTCCAAGAAGTACACGTGGTCGGGGTGATCATCATCCTCGAATCCTGGAGGTTGTTTGACATAGACTTCTTCTTGAAGAATCCCGTTGAGGAACGCAGTTTTCACGTCCATTTGGAAAAGTTTGAAGCCTTTGTGAGACGCATAAGCAATGAGCAGCCGTATGGCCTCCAATCTTGCTACAGGGGCAAACGTCTCATCATAATCAATTCCTTCTTGTTGATTATATCCTTGAGCAACCAGTCGAGCTTTGTTTCTTGAGACTGCACCAGAATCGTCCAATTTGTTACGAAAGACCCACCTAGTTCCTATGATGTGGCGATTAGCGGGGCGAGGAACTAGGCGCCAGACCTTGTTCCTCTCGAACTGGTGAAGTTCTTCTTGCATGGCAATGATCCAGTCGACATCCTTCAGAGCTTCCGTGATGTTCTTGGGTTCTATAAGAGACAGGAAAGCATTGAATGCACAAAAAGTCATATCCTCAAATCCGTACCTGACTGGGGGCTTAATGGTCCTCTTATCTCGGTTAGGACCAAGCAAGTCAGTCCTTGGAGATTCATCGATTGCAGGGATGGGAGTTGAGGAAGAAACAACTGGAGGAGTAGCGTTAGTTCCCTGAGAGATCTGGTTAACTGGAGCCGTAGAGCTGGAGGAAACTGCATCGATCAAAGGAACCGGTTGAGCAGGAGAACTCTCTGTAGAGATTGACTCCTTGGGATCAATTACTGGACTTTCTTGGGGAGGGTCAGCGAGGGAAGGATAGGAATTGGTCTTCGATGGTGCATCATCATTGGAGTCTTCATGTGGTCGTTGAAATGGATCTTCGGAGGGAACTGAGAGATCCTGCGCAGACTGGGAAGGCAATTTTTCATTGAAAACAACATGAATGATTTCTTCTACCTTTTTAGTCCGTTTGTTGAAGACCTTGTAAGCTTTGCTGTTGGATGCATATCCTATAAAGATTCCTTCGTCGCTACGGGGGTCGAACTTACCCAAATTGTCCTTTCCATTATTGTGGACGAAACACTTGCATTCGAAGACACGTAGATGGGCGATGTTGGGAACTCGTCCTCGAAGCAGCTCATAGGAGGTCTTCTCAAGCATAGGGCGTAGCATGGCTCGATTTAGAATGTAGCATGCAACATTTACGACTTCTGCCCAAAAGATCTGTGGGAGCCCACTAGAAATAAGCATGGTGCGAGCCATATCTTCCAAAGTCCTGTTCTTCCTTTCAACGACTCCGTTCTGTTGTGGGGTGTATGGAGCCGAAAAGTTGTGATCAATACCATGTGCCCTGCAAAAAGTTAGAAAGTCTCTATTTTCGAACTCAGTTCCATGATCGGAACGAATGGCTCGAAGAGATACATTTAACGATTTTTCAAGCAAGGGAACTAGTTCACTAAATCTATCAAAGACTTCACTCTTAAATTTTATAAATAGAGTCCAAGTGAATCTTGAGAAGTCATCAATAAGTATGAGGATGTACCTGTTACCGCCAAAGCTTTGAACGCGCATAGGACCGCATAGATCCATGTGAATGAGCTCAAGAGGTTTGGATGAGCTTACCTGTGTTTTGGACTTGAAGGAACTACAAACCTGTTTTCCTTTGACACAATCAGAACAGATTTCTAACTTTTCAGCGTTGATTTTGAGGAGACCACGAACAAGTTCCTTTTGATGCAGTTTATGGATTAGCTTGATTCTTGCATGACCAAGTCGTTGATGCCAGAGGTTTGTTTGATCATCAATGGAAGAGAGACACAACTTTTCCTTGGGAACGAACTTTGGGTCAATGATATAAACGTTATTGAACCTTTTGCCTTTTAGGATCACAGTTCCCTGTCTATCTTCCCCAAAACATTCCTTTGAGGTAAAGCGAACCTCATTTCCTCCTTGATCGCACAGCTGAGACACACTTATTAGATCAAAACCTAAATTTCAACAAGGTTTACATTACTTACCTTAATGTGATCAGTGAGATTCACGCTTCCAGTTCCACAGATTGTTCCCTTTCTCTTGTCTCCGAAGGAGATAGTTCCTCCTCGGTGTTGCTGAAGTGACGACATTTTCTTTCTGTTTCCGGTCATATGGCACGAGCATCCACTGTCGATGTACCATCTGTCTTGTTGTCGCACTTCGTCCTGCACAAGGGAACTCAAACTTTTGGAACCCAGCCAAGCGTAGCTTTTCTGGGTGAGTGCGGTTGAAATCTTGTCTGTGGGTTAGAAGCAGGAACAAAATAGTAAGGATCATTCAAATCAGTGATAGTATACGTCCTTTTCTTGTTGTTTATTTTTTGGTTCCTTTTCTTAGCATTTTCTTCCATTTGTTTCTTTTTATGGATGCAATCATGATAAGTGTGACCATTTGTACCACAATGCCAGCATACACGATTATAAACCACATGACCATACTTACCTTTACCCGATCGGAAGGGTCTTTCCTGTTTTCTTTGCTCAAAATTGATGTTTTTACCTTTAGTTCCCTGAGCTTGGGAAACATACATCTTATGAGCATTTTGACCATTGAACCATGTTTGGTTCTCTGTGGGCTTTTGTTCAAGCACCTTTACCTTTTCTTCTAGGAACTGAGCTTTATCACGAGAGTTCTGCAATGCACCACTGAGGAACTCATTTTTCTCGGCCAGTTCCTTTCTTATTTTCTCATTTTCGGCGGAGCATGTTTCCTCGGAATCCTTTTTACCAGTATAACCAAGACCATGTCGTTGCTTAACAAAAACAGTTTGATTCACAGTTTTCTCATTTATAGAGTGAGTGAGAAGATCAAGTTTATGCACGATTTCATTAAGCAGGATGGAATTTTTCTTTTCAGAGCCTGTTGAGGGAACTGGGGGAATGACAACATGCATGAGTTCAGTTTTAACATTGTTGCAGGACTCACACATTTTTTTAGAGTTGGCTAATAGTTTCTCAGCTTTATCTAATTTCTTACCCCAGACGGAGTTTTCAGTGGTTAAGCAAGAGATTTCATCTTCATATTCCTCCAGTTTCTCTTGTAGGGAACTAGTTTCCTTTCCAAGTTTCTTAATAATTTTGACTAATTGCTTTTTGTCATATTCCAGAAGAGATTTAGTGAAGTCAGAAGAAGATACCTCAGAGTCGTCTGATTCAGTTGAATCTTCTTTGGCCATTAGACATCTTCCTCTGGTAGTTCCCTTCGTCTCTGGTTCCCCTTCAGAGTCTTCTGAGTCATCTCCAAAGGTTGCGAAGAGAGCCTTCTTGTGCTGAGACTTGTCATCGTCGTCAGTGTTCTTAGGACAGTTCCTTGCCAGATGTCCCCTTTCCTTGCATTGATAGCATTGATATTCTGAGAGGTCCTTCTTTTGGAAATTCTTCTTGAACTTTCCTTTGGTGAATTGCTTTCTGATGTGCTTCGTAATCAAGGCAGTTATCTCGTCTTCTTCTTCCTCGAGGTCGGAATTTTCCTCTTCCATTTCTAATCTGGAAAAAGCCTTTGAGATTTTTAGGGCGATTCCCTTCTCTACTTTCTTGGAAGAACTGGATTTTTGTGCCTCTCTTTCGTCAACTTCAAGTTTCCCTATGATTTGAGTTAAGGGGAGGGACTGAATTCCAGGGGTAGTCTTCAGAACTCTCTTGATGAGGTTAAATTTTGAGTTAAGACCGTTGATGATGACAAGGGCTCTTGACCATTCGGCGAGTTCTACTCCAGCAGTGGTGAGTTTCGTTACGAGCCTTGTGAAGCGAGAGTAATACTGAGAGATGTCTTCACTGTCAAGCATCTAAAAAGTGTGGTACTCTCCTTCTAGAGCAAACTTCCTACTCTGTTTCAGTTCCTCACTGCCTTCGTGCATTTCCTTCAGAGCAGTCCAGATCCCTTTAGCAGTTGGGATTCCCATCACTTTGTCCATATCTTCTCTGTTCAGCCCATTGAGAATGAGTTGACGAGCCTTAGCATTTTTCTCCTTGATGACATAGTACTCCGGCTTCCATTGGTCTTCAGTTAAGTCCTTAGGAATAGTTCCATCGCCATTTTCTATCACGCGCCAGCACTGATAGTCTATGGTTTGAATGTGGTTTTCCATGCTTTTCTCCCACCATTCTTCTTCTCCTTTCTTGCGGATGTGAGGCTTGTTGATGGAGATTCCCAGACTAAATTCACTTGAGGTAGACATCTTGAAATCTGTAAACTAACACAAATCTAGAAAGCCTGCTCTGATACCAATTGTAGGATCGTACGTTGTTAGTTATCGAGGGAACTGAAAGTTCAGTTCCCTAAGCAGCGGAATAAGTAAACACGAACAGATTCAAGACAAATTCCTTAGAGTGGGAACCTTTGATAACCAACTAGTTATCCAGGATAAAACCCACTACCCCTTTTGCAAGAGGATTTCAATGTCTACTTCTTGTATTAATACTTCGGTTACAATCAACTAGAATAGAACACACAGATTAAAGTCTTAGACACACTAAAGACTCTCTACCTAGTTCGACCTAACCAAGCAAACAACAAGCAAGCAACTTACTCAGTTCTTCTTCAAAGAACTTGGCACGTTTTTTTCTTAGCACTCGGAATTCTTCTCTTAGTGAATGCATGTGTAATGAGAGAGTTTTAATTACTTTATTTATATGATTTAATTACTGGAGGAAGCAAATCTCCAATAACCGAATCAACCAAATAAAATAATTAAAAGTAATCGTTAAAGATAACATTTGTTACCAAATATAATCCTTATCGATTTTTACATGTTTTGTTTCCATAAAGATAAACTTTAAGCTCCTAAAATATATGGAAACAGGATAAGATCTCATAGTTCTCTCCCTAACTAAAGATCTACCCTAAACAGCTCGCCGCCGCCCTTACATAATTCTTCAAGTGTTTCTGGCGTCGACTAGCTTGGGTTCCTTTCGCCAGTTCCCAAGTCTGGCGATAGCGTCTCTGTTCCTTGCTTTCCGAGCTCTAAGTTCCCTGTTTATCACACTAATAGAAACATTAATAGCAAATATGTTTGTCATTATTAAAACTAGGAAAACTGAGGAAGAGAACTATAGTAGGGAACTGAAGTTCCCAAAAGTTCATTTCCTAACAATTGTGTACGACTCGGCTGAACCTAGCAAGTACTGCATACATACATCAATTTATAAGTTCATGTATTCATTTTTGTAAAAAATATAAATGTTAAAGATATTAGGCATACCGATTCAGGGATTTCTTTGACATTCCACTAAGTGCTAACAAATACTAGTTTGATGCCTATATATACTAGGATCAAAGCATTAATTCCTTTTGTCCTACAATGCTCCACATGGAAGATGAATTGATTTAAGGGAAGCCGACCATTACCATGAGTACCCGTTTGGCAATTAACTTTGATGTCTTCAGCTAAAGCATCTTGTGATCCCCTCTCAACTATCAAGTACTCAACTACAGCATCAATATCACCATCCACCTGTTTTAACACCCGGAATGAGAGAAAATGAACCAATTATGAAACTTTTCTATCTCTTATTGTCGTCATACAAATTTGGTCAATGCAGATGGTGTGATTATGAAATATTCATTAGAAGAAACATGAGAAAGAGATTAATGAACAAAATAGATTCATTAGAGGCATATTGTCATGTTACTTGCTCAACTTTTTCAGGGATCTTCTTTCGATGGTACAGTGTCATTATAAGACCTGTGTTTAAAACAAATTTCGAGTTGCATTCACAATTCCATGCCAGGCAAATCATTGGATAGAAAATCCCAATAAAGCATTGTATCTTCTAACCATTACTTCCAGCTTAAGATGAATAGATTTGTTTCAAAGATCATCTAAAGGAACAAGAGATAATTCTGTCAGACAAAATAAAACAGCGAAGACATGCAATAAGGCACAAGAAAGTCCACATTATACAGAATAAGAAGATAGATAACTGAGCATTTAAGATGTTCTTAACCCTCAAATCCCTAATTTACTACTCCCCCATTGCAAAACAAATGTTCATTTGAATTTCAAAGATGAAACAACTAACAAGCATAATTCGTCCAAAATGCCACAAAATTTCTCTAGTGAGCTGACCTTATCTAAGTTAACTTTGTAAATTTTGATGTCCATTAATAGATACAGTACAAAACTACAAATAATATATTTGAAAGATAATTGTAACAATCTTAATCAAACGTGTCTTGTTCTATCTTATGTGAGTGAAAGGTGACTATTAATTTTATACAAATGTGCCCACAAATTCTCTCCTATATTGTTCTTTCGGGTGTATATCTTCAAAATATTAAAAGACAAAAGTACTTATTTTTTAATCATCCAATAAAAGAAGCAACAAGTATATCATGAAACCATCTAAAATCACAGATATTTACTGATTTCTGCAAGTGTTCACATCAGTTCGGTCAAAGATAAAGATGGAGCTTACAAATGTAACATACGCGCATTTTTGTCATCAAAATTCCGAATATACCAGTGTTAGGAAGTGAACTTTTGGGAACTTCAGTTCCCTACTATAGTTCCCTTCCTTAGTTTTTCAAGTTTTGATAATGATAAACATCTTTGCTATTAATGTTTCTATTAGTGTGATAAACAGGGAACTTAGAGCTCGGAAAGCAAGGAACAGAGACGCTATCGCCAGACTTGGGAACTGGTGAAAGGAACCCAAGCTAGTCGACGCCAGAAACACTTGAAGAATTATGTAAGGGCGGCGGCGAGCTGTTTAGGGTAGATCTTTGGTTAGGGAGAGAACTATGAGATCTTATCCTGTTTCCATATATTTTAGGAGCTTAAAGTTTATCTTTATGGAAACAAAACATGTAAAAATCGATAAAGATTATATTTGGTAACAAATGTTATCTTTAACGATTACTTTTAATTATTTTATTTGGTTGATTCGGTTATTGGAGATTTGCTTCCTCTAGTAATTAAATCATATAAATAAAGTAATTAAAACTCTCTCATTGCACATGCATTCACTAAGAGAAGAATTCCGAGTGCTAAGAAAAAAACGTGCCAAGTTCTTTGAAGAAGAACTGAGTAAGTTGCTTGCTTGTTGTTTGCTTGGTTAGGTCGAACTAGGTAGAGAGTCTTTAGTGTGTCTAAGACATTAATCTGTGTGTTCTATTCTAGTTGATTGTAACCGAAGTATTAATACAAGAAGTAGACTTTGAAATCCTCTTGCAAAAGGGGTAGTGAGTTTTATCCTGGATAACTAGTTGGTTATCAAAGGCTCCCACTCTAAGGAACTTGTCTTAAATCTGTTCGTGTTTACTTATTCCGCTGCTTAGGGAACTGAACTTTCAGTTCCCTCGATAACTAACAACGTACGATCCTACAATTGGTATCAGAGCGGGCGCTCTAGATTTGTGTTAGTTTACAGATTTCAAGATGTCTACCTCAAGTGAATTTAGTTTGGGAATCTCCATCAACAAGCCTCACATCCGCAAGAAAGGAGAAGAAGAATGGTGGGAGAAAAGCATGGAAAACCACATTCAAACCATAGACTATCAGTGCTGGCGCGTGATAGAAAATGGCAATGGAACTATTCCTAAGGACTTAACTGAAGACCAATGGAAGCCGGAGTACTATGTCATCAAGGAGAAAAATGATAAGGCTCGTCAACTCATTCTCAATGGGCTGAACAGAGAAGATATGGACAAAGTGATGGGAATCCCAACTGCTAAAGGGATCTGGACTGCTCTGAAGGAAATGCACGAAGGCAGTGAGGAACTGAAACAGAGTAGGAAGTTTGCTCTAGAAGGAGAGTACCACACTTTTGAGATGCTTGACACTGAAGACATCTCTCAGTATTACTCTCGCTTCACAAGGCTCGTAACGAAACTCACCACTGCTGGAGTAGAACTCGACGAATGGTCAAAAGCCCTTGTCATCATCAACGGTCTCAACTCAAAATTTAACCTCATCAAGAGAGTTCTGAAGACTACCTCTGGAATTCAGTCCCTCCCCTTAACTCAAATCATAGGGAAACTTGAAGTTGACAAAAGAGAGGCACAAAAATCCAGTTCTTCCAAGAAAGTGGAGAAGGGAATCGCCCTAAAAATCTCAAAGGCTTTTTCCAGATTAGAAATGGAAGAGAAAAATTCCGACCTCGAGGAAGAAGAAGACGAGATAACTGCATTGATTACGAAGCACATCAGAAAGCAATTCACCAAATGAAAGTTCAAGAAGAATTTCCAAAAGAAGGACCTCTCAGAATATCAATGCTATCAATGCAAGGAAAGGGGACATCTGGCAAGGAACTGTCCTAAGAACACTGACGACGATGACAAGTCTCAGCACAAGAAGGCTCTCTTCGCAACCTTTGGAGATGACTCAGAAGACTCTGAAGGGGAATCAGAGACGAAGGGAACTACCAGAGGAAGATGTCTAATGGCCAAAGAAGATTCAACTGAATCAGACGACTCTGAGGTATCTTCTTCTGACTTCACTAAATCTCTTCTGGAATATGACAAAAAGCAATTAGTCAAAATTATTAAGAAACTTGGAAAGAAAACTAGTTCCCTACAAGAGAAACTGGAGGAATATGAAGATGAAATCTCTTGCTTAACCATTGAAAACTCCGTCTGGGGTAAGAAATTAGATGAAGCTGAGAAACTATTAGCCAACTCTCAAAAAATGTGTGAGTCGTGCAACAATGTTAAAACTGAACTCATGCATGTTGTCATTCCCCCAGTTCCCTCAACAGACTCTGAAAAGAAAAATTTCATCCTGCTTAATGAAATCGTAAATAAACTTGATCTTCTCACTCACTCTATAAATGAGAAAACTGTGAATCAAACTGTTTTTGTTAAGCAACGACATGGTCTTGGTTATACTGGTAAAAAGGATTCCGAGGAAACATGCTCCGCCGAAAATGAGAAAATAAGAAAGGAACTGGCCGAGAAAAATGAGTTCCTCAGTGGTGCACTGCAGAACTCTCGTGATAAAGCTCAGTTCCTAGAAGAAAAGGTAAAGGTGCTTGAACAAAAGCCCACAGAGAACCAAACCTGGTTCAATGGTCAAAATGCTCATAAGATGTATGTTTCCCAAGCTCAGTGAACTAAAGGTAAAAACATCAATTTTGAGCAAAGAAAACAGGAAAGACCCTTCCGATCGGGTAAAGGTAAGTATGGTCATGTGGTTTATAATCGTGTATGCTGGCATTGTGCTACAAATGGTCACACTTATCATGATTGCATCCATAAAAAGAAACAAATGGAAGAAAATGCTAAGAAAAGGAACCAAAAAATAAACAACAAGAAAAGGACGTATACTATCACTGATTTGAATGATCCTTACTATTTTGTTCCTGCTTCTAACCCACAGACAAGATTTCAACCGCACTCACCCAGAAAAGCTACGCTTGGCTGGGTTCCAAAAGTTTGAGTTCCCTTGTGCAGGACGAAGTGCGACAACAAGACAGATGGTACATCGACAGTGGATGCTCGTGCCATATGACCGGAAACAGAAAGAAAATGTCGTCACTTCAGCAACACCGAGGAGGAACTATCTCCTTCGGAGACAAGAGAAAGGGAACAATCTGTGGAACTGGAAGCGTGAATCTCACTGATCACATTAAGGTAAGTAATGTAAACCTTGTTGAAATTTAGGTTTTGATCTAATAAGCGTGTCTCAGCTGTGCGATCAAGGAGGAAATGAGGTTCGCTTTACCTCAAAGGAATGTTTTGTGGAAGATAGACAGGGAACTGTGATCCTAAAAGGCAAAAGGTTCAATAACGTTTATATCATTGACCCAAAGTTCGTTCCCAAGGAAAAGTTGTGTCTCTCTTCCATTGATGATCAAACAAACCTCTGGCATCAACGACTTGGTCATGCAAGAATCAAGCTAATCCATAAACTGCATCAAAAGGAACTTGTTCGTGGTCTCCTCAAAATCAACGCTGAAAAGTCAGAAATCTGTTCTGATTGTGTCAAAGGAAAACAGGTTCGTAGTTCCTTCAAGTCCAAAACACATGTAAGCTCATCCAAACCTCTTGAGCTCATTCACATGGATCTCTGCGGTCCTATGCGCGTTCAAAGCTTTGGCGGTAACAGGTACATCCTCGTACTTGTTGATGACTTCTCAAGATTCACTTGGACTCTATTTATAAAATCTAAGAGTAAAGTCTTTGATAGATTTAGTGAACTAGTTCCCTTGCTTGAAAAATCGTTAAATGTATCTCTTCGAGCCATTCGTTCCGATCATGGAACTGAGTTCGAAAATAGAGACTTTCTAACTTTTTGCAGGGCACATGGTATTGATCACAACTTTTCGGCTCCATACACCCCACAACAAAACGGAGTCGTTGAAAGGAAGAACAGGACTTTGGAAGATATGGCTCGCACCATGCTTATTTCTAGTGGGCTCCCACAGATCTTCTGGGCAGAAGCCGTAAATGTTGCATGCTACATTCTAAATCGAGCCATGCTACGCCCTATGCTTGAGAAGACCTCCTATGAGCTGCTTCGAGGACGAGTTCCCAACATCGCCCATCTACGTGTCTTCGGATGCAAGTGTTTCGTCCACAATAATGGAAAGGACAATTTGGGTAAGTTCGACCCCCGTAGCGACGAAGGAATCTTTATAGGATATGCATCCAACATCAAAGCTTACAAGGTCTTCAACAAACGGACTAAAAAGGTAGAAGAAAGCATTCATATTGTTTTCAATGAAAAATTGCCTTCCCAGTTTGCGCAGGATCTCTCAGTTCCCTCCGAAGATCCATTTCAACGACCACATGAAGACTCCGATGATGATGCACCATCGAAGACCAATTCCTATCCTTCCCTCGCTAACCCTCCCCAAGAAAGTCCAGTAATTGATCCCAAGGAGTCAATCTCTACAGAGAGTTCTCCTGCTCAACCGGTTCCTTTGATCGATGCAGTTCCCTCCAGCTCTACTCCTCCAGTTGTTTCTTCCTCAACTCCCATCCCTGCAATCGATGAATCTCCAGGGACTGACTTGCTTGGTCCTAACCGAGATAAGAGGACCATTAAGCCCCCAGTCAGGTACGGATTTAAGGATATGACTTTTGTGCATTCAATGCTTTCCTATCTCTTATAGAACCCAAGAACATCACGGAAGCTCTGAAGGATGCCGACTGGATCATTGCCATGCAAGAAGAACTTCACCAGTTCGAGAGGACAAGGTCTGGCGCCTAGTTCCTCGCCCCGCTAATCGCCACATCATAGGAACTAGGTGGGTCTTTCGCAACAAATTGGACGATTCTGGTGCAGTCTCAAGAAACAAAGCTTGACTGGTTGCTCAAGGATATAATCAACAAGAAGGAATTGATTATGACGAGATGTTTTCCCCTGTAGCAAGATTGGAGGCCATACGGTTGCTCATTGCTTATGCGTCTCACAAAGGCTTCAAACTTTTCCAAATGGACGTGAAAACTGCGTTCCTCAATGGGATTCTTCAAGAAGAAGTCTATGTCAAACAACCTCCAGGATTCGAGGATGATGATCACCCCGACCACGTGTACTTCTTGGACAAAGCGCTCTATGGACTCAAACAAGCACCTCGTGCTTGGTATGATCGCCTTGCCCAGTTCCTAACAGTCAATGGCTATCGACGTGGTGTGATCGACAAAACTCTCTTCATCCTAGATGTAAAGGGTGATATTCTAGTGGTTCAGGTATATGTTGATGATATCATTTTTGGTTCCACTAACTTGTCTCTTGTAGATAAATTCAAGGAACTAATGAGTAGCGAGTTCGAAATGAGCATGATTGGGGAACTCAAATTTTTTTTGGGACTACAAGTCACCCAGAAAGCAGATGGAATCCAAATTCATCAACAAAAGTATCTCAAGGAACTCCTTAAGAAGTTCAAGATGGACTCCAGCAAATCCATTTCCACTCCCATCTCCCCTGCAACGCGTCTCACTGCTGATCATTCTGGACAACGCGTTGAGGAGAAACTGTATCGCAATATGATAGGCTCCTTGATGTATCTAACCGCCAGTAGGCCAGATATTGTGTTTGCTGTGTGTCTCTGTGCTAGGTTTCAAGCTGATCCACGGGAATCTCATCTCACTGAGAGGTGAAACGTATCTTTCGCTATCTAAAGGGAACTGACGACCTTTGTCTTTGGTACCCTAAAGATTGCCACTTCAACCTCCTTGGATACACGGATGCAGACTATGCTGGATTCTTAGTTGATCAAAAAAGCATTTCGGGAATGGCTCAGTTCCTTGGCCCCTGTCTCATCTCTTGGGGCTCCAAGAAACAGAATTCGGTCGCACTCTCCACTACGGAAGCTGAGTACATCGCAGCCGCTGCTTGCTGTTCCCAACTTCTATGGCTTAAACAACAACTCGCGGACTTTGGTATGTCTTTCGGTCCCCTTAAGATCTTATGTGATAATACCAGTGCAATCAACATATCTAAGAATCCTGTGCATCATACTAGGACCAAGCATATTGATATAAGGCATCATTTTCTACGTGATCATGTTGAGAAAGGGAACATATTGCTAGAACATTGTAGAACGGAATATCAAATTGCTGATATATTCACCAAGGCACTCAATCGGGAACCTTACGAATACTTTAGGCTACTTCTAGGAATGATTTCCCTAAACTAGTAGTTCCAGTTGCCATTCCTAGTTCCCTTGATGTGCCTAGATTTGATACGTTCTATGATTTCATTGACAATATTGTTGATATTTGATCTTGTGCTGGCACTCGCATGTCCTGTAATATTGATTCTAAAGCATGTTCTAAATTAAGGCATGATCGCATATTTGATCTTGTGCTGGCACTCGCATGTCCTTTATTTATATGGGCATGTACTTTCTTGAGTGTTTGCTTGGTTCCATACATCAAATGTGCCCATATTTCCCTAGTTCCGTGTCATTCGCTGAGGACAGGAACTGAGCTTGCCGCCTCAACGGCCAGATATTTTGAATCCTGCAATTCTGACAGTCCCCGCGTCCCGAGAAGAAGTTATTGCATTTCTAGCCGTTTCTCAGCCAATTTGTCTCATGAGTTGATTTTGATTGATCCATTGTGTAGGATCGTGATTGTTAGATAAAAACTTAAGGAACTCAGAATAACGATTCTCAGTTCCTTTCGCAGCGGAAATAAACAATCAAGCAAAAGACAAGTTCCTTATAGTGGAAACCTTTGATTGCCAACTAGCAATCCAGGATAAAAACCACTACCTTTCTTTCGAAAGGATTTCAAAGTCTACTTCTTGATTTCTTATCTCTTTTGGTTACAGCTTATCCTAGGAACGAACACACAGTTCCTTTGCCTTACACACAGTTAGACAATCCTAGATAACTTAACACAATTAATAATCAATCCAAGAAACAGACTTTCGCACCTAGGAACTATCACTTACAGTCACAGGAACTTAGCACTCAGCTCTTCTTCCTTGACTGGTTCCTCTTGATCTCGGTTTGCTTTGATGATCTTTGTTTGGAGTTTCACACTAGATATTTGCTAATGAGTGTGAGTTCTTGTTTTGGTGCTTGAAGATAACCCTTGGGTTAGTCTTCCTTTTATAGAGGATTCTTCGCAGCTCGATCCTCTCTTGGTTCCGACGGATTGAGCTTGCCCTAGGATTGGTGGTTCTCCTTGATCCACGTCGTTCTTGGCATGTGCAAACAACCTAGGCAGCTCAGAATCTCTCTTGGTTGGTCAACTACCTCAGACGAGCCTTGTGGTGTCGTTGTCAAAACGCTTTCATCCGAGGTTGAGTAAGCTGGCCGCTTGGGAACCGTCTGCTGGACAGCGACGTCTTCATGTGCTGTTGCTTTCATCGTCTTTGTCCGAGGTAGAGGTTCTCTAGGCATCTTGTTCTTTAGCTCTTGGACCTTGGTAGACTTTTGGAAGCTTCGGTCAAGTCATTTTCGACACCTTTTGTCCGAGGTTGTGTGTTCCCAGATTTCTCGGGAATCGCAATGTCGCAAGCTCCATTTCTGGGCACACCTGGGTTCCTCTGGATTCCTTCAGCTGTCTTGTTCCTTTGGTTCCCTTGTTCTGTTTGGCTTTCCTGCCTTCGGTATATTCATGTGGTTCCTTAAAACACATCTTTGAGATAAAACATTAGTATCATAATATTTGTCATCTTCAAAAGTAGAGAAACTGAGGAAAGGAACTCTCAGGGGAACCGAAGTTCCAGAGTTCCGTTTCCTAACAATTTCCCCCTTTTTGATGATGACAAATATAAGGAACCTGGCAACATAATAGGAACATGAAATTCATGAGACCATATTGAGATAACGGGATTTACAATATTACAGATTAGTGATAGAACATTCAATGGTTGCAAATTCCCCCTAAGCACGTGAACAAGTTTATTTCAAATTCCCCCTTAGAAATAGAACTAGTTCAGAGTTCCTATTAATTCAGTAGTCTCCAAAGTTCAAGGTTCCTATCCTTTTCTTCCCCCTTTTGACATCATCGAAAAGATTAAGTATAAGTTAAGAACATGATATCGGAGTGAATATGCGATTGCAGCAAGCCCATAAAATGTCATAATGAAAACTTAAGGCAAAGACAAATGAGCATGGGAACGAAACTGAAGATAATCATTAAAAACTTCACTTATCATTGATCAAACACACAAAATACCACAAGCAAACAACAAACAACCGACAAGACAAACAACAGATAGCAAGGAAGACAACAAAAGCAATCTTAAGAAAGACAACAAAAGGGATAGAAGAGGGGAGTAGGATCCTAAGGGAAACTACTAGCTCGCTGTGGCGTTGCAGCACTGGGAACCTAGAACAAGCGTTCCTATGGCGTAGTAGCGGCCTCTTCTTCTGCATCCTTGTCGTCGGTTCCTACATTTTGGCCCACGGCCTGATGAGCACTGATTGCACCTTGCCAATCCTTCTGCAGAACTTCCACCAGACTCTCGACAGCAGAACTGATACGCCCCAACTCTCTTACTTGATCATGGATGGCGACCGTGTTGGTAGTCGAGCCTTCCAAGATAGCTTTTTCAATACGATCCAACGCAAGGAGGATCGCAGAGGAGTCTGAAGAGGGGGGTTGCTGAGGGTGGGAACTAGAACGGCCTTGGGAACTCGCCTTTTCCTTAGGCGGGATTTCTTCTGTTTCAGTAGGGTTGGGTTGTTGTTCCTTAGATTTTAGCTTCCGAACTGTGTGCATTGTAAGACATTTGCTGTAGGCAGTCTCGGAGAAGTCTTCTGGGTACTGATTGAGGTTGGAGAGTAGCCTTTTGATGATGTGAGGGAAGGGTAAAGCATGGGAGGGATTTTTGAGAGGTGGAGGGAGAAACAGGCTTGGAGGAGGAGGCTTTAGCCTTCTTTTCGCGAAAGGCTTGAAGAAAAGCAGCCTCTTCTTCATCCATAACAATGAGTAGGTTAGGGTTGGCCATTTGAGAGGAGCTAAGAGGATTTCTGTGAGAGGAGAAAGAGAGGTAGAGGATGGAGAGCTTGTGTGATCAACTCGGAGCAACTGAGCACCTCTTTAAGTGCGTTGAACATATGGGATGGCCAAGAAATGAGGTGACCGTTGACGCAAATCCAGCCGTTGAGAAGATCAAGGCAAATCCGAAGCATTGAAGAGAGTTGCAGCTTTTTGGAACGACTAATTTAAATTCAAAATATGACCCATTCCGAGAAGAGGGAGGTCTGCCACTGATGAGACATGCCTTATCCCTGCCAATATGCCATAAATAGCGTCTGGGAGAGCCAAGCGAGCCGTTGGAGAGACGCGATGTTCTGGTTCCTTTCTGGCAACATTTTCAGCGAGCTAGAGGAATGTATGGGAACCTTTGGTGTGGGTGGAGACAAAGGAACCAAAAACAGTACGTTCCCATACAAGGAATCAGGGTAGGCTATTTATCGCATTGCACAATAATTCTCAGAGAAGGTTTAGAGATGGATCATAGAGAATTAAATTGAGCAATGAGGCAAGGGTAGGTCTTAGTACACAATCATCATTTCAGCTTGTAATGTTGGGTTAGAAATATGATCAGATAGTGACTTTTGGGCCATCAAAGAAATTTGAACAATGAGGAGTTGAGAAATAATGATAATCAAAAGGAAACGAACCAGAAAAATTTATCTAAGCCTTTATAAGAAACCATTATGACAAGAAGGGTTTGTAGCAAAAGATATAACACAAGGACATCAAGACTCAACAAGTTAAATATCTTAAACTAGTCAATCAGGGGAACTAGGAAAGAATTTTCAGAACTAAGGTCACTACTGAGTAATAGGAATCATTCCTAGTTCCAATCTAAGGTTCTCAAAAGGAACTCTATTCAATGCCTTGGTGAATATATCTGCAATCTGATCTTCAGTTCTACAAAATTTCATAATGATGTTTCCCTTCTCAACATGATCTCTAAGAAAATGATGTCTAATGTCAATATGCTTGGTCCTAGTATGATGCACAGGATTCTTAGAAATGTTTATAGCACTAGTGTTGTCACAAAGAATAGTGAGAGGGCCATAAGACATACCAAAGTCCGCGAGTTGTTGCTTTAGCCAGAGAAGTTGGGAACAACAAGAGGCATCTGCAATGTACTCGGATTCTGTGGTGGAGAGGAAGACTGAAACTTGTTTCTTTGATCCCCATGACACAAGGCAAGGGCCTAGGAACTATGCCATTCCAGAAGTGCTCTTTCTATCCACCAAATATCCAGCATAATCAGCATCAGTGAAACCCATGAGCTCAAAGGGACATTCTTTGGGGTACCAAATGCAGAGATCGTCAGTTCCCTTGAGATATCGAAGTATTCTCTTTACAGCAGCCAAGTGGGTTTCTCTCGGACAAGATTGGAACCTAGCACACAAGCCAACAGCAAAGACAATGTCTGGTCGACTAGCGGTTAGGTACATGAGTGAGCCTATCATACCTCTATAGAGCTTCTCCTCCACTAGAGGACTCGAGTGGTTCTTATCCAGATGGGCAATGGTGGATATGGGAGTGGAGAGAGGCTTGCATGAATCCATTTTGAACTTCTTCAGTAGTTCCCTGACATACTTCTGTTGGTGGATTTGAATACCATCTTTCTTTTGAGTGATTTGTAATCCGAGGAAGAATGTGAATTCCCCAATTAAACTCATTTCAAATTCACTGCTCATCAAGTCTTTGAACTTGTCTACAAGGGACAGGTTAGTGGAACCAAAAATGATATCATCAACATAGATTTGAACCACTAAGATGTTACCTTCTTCTTCTAGGATGAAGAGAGTCTTATCAATAACTTCACGCCTATAGCCATTTGAGAGTAGGAACTGGGCAAGACGATCATACCAAGCTCTGGGAGCTTGCTTGAGGCCATAGAGTGCCTTGTCTAGAAAGTAGACATGATCTGGATGATCGTCGTCTTCGAAACTAGGAGATTGCTTGACATAGACTTCTTCTTGAAGAATTCCATTGAGAAAGGCTGTCTTCACATCCATTTGGAACAACTTGAACCCTTTGTGAGATGCGAAGGCAATCAACAACCTTATTGCTTCGATCCTTGCCACTGGAGCATAGGTTTCATCATAGTCGATTCCTTCTTGTTGATTGTATCCTTGAGCCACAACTCTTGCTTTGTTCCTTATCACAGCTCCTGTATCATCTAGCTTGTTTCTGAAAACCCATCTGGTTCCTATGATGTGCTTATCCTTGGGGCGAGGAACCAGATGCCAGACTTTGTTCCTTTCAAATTGATGAAGCTCTTCTTGCATGGCTTGGATCCAGTCCGCATCCTTCAGTGCCTCACCTATGTTCTTTGGTTCCATAATAGACAAAAAGGCATTAAAGGCAAAGAAAGTTAAATGTTCGTACCTGACTGGAGGCTTGACGACTCTTCTTTCTCTGTTGGAAGCCAAAGTATTTGATGTGGAGACATTCTGAGTTGAGCATTCAGCTTCCTGGTTGGGGTCACCTTTTCCATTGAAGAACATGTGGGAAGATGAATCATTGAGGTCTCCACAGATGTTGTCGTCATGCTCATGGTTCCCAGAAATAGATTGTTGTTCAATATCCATTGGAACTGGTGGAGAAGCCATTGGAGGGTTCCGTTCAGCAGGGCAGGAACTGGGAGGAGTGACATCTTCATCTGGATCTTCTTGGTATGACTTGGGAAACGGATCTTCAAAGGAACTGGTGGTGTTCTGCACAATCTTTCCAAGTGATTTTTCATTAAAAATAACATGAACACTTTCTTCTACCCTTTTAGTCCTTTTGTTGAAGACCTTGTATGCCTTGCTGCCTGAGGCATATCCAATGAAGATTCCTTCATCACTTCTTGGGTCGAACTTGCCAAGATTGTCCTTCCCATTGTTGTGCACAAAGCACTTGCATCCGAACACCCTTAGATGAGAAATGTTGGGAACTCTTCCTCTTAGGAGTTCATAGGGTGTCTTCTCTGTGATAGGGCGAAGCATGGCTCTATTGATGATGTAGCATGTTGTGTTGATCGCCTCAACCCAAAATGATTGGGAGAGTCCACTTGAGATCAACATAGTTCAAGCCATGTCTTCCAAGGTCCTATTCTTTCTCTCCACTATTCCATTCTGTTGAGGAGTGTATGGTGCAGAGAAGTTGTGATCAATGCCATGCTCACTGCAAAAGGTTAGAAATTCTCCATTTTCGAATTCGGTACCATGGTCAGACCGAATAGCATTAAGTGAACAATCAAGGGATTTTTCTAACAAGGGAACCAAGTCTTTAAAGCGATCAATGACTTCACTTTTAGATTTAATGAAAATGGTCCAAGTAAAGCGAGAGAAGTCATCGACAATAACAAAAATATACATGTTCCCTCCTAGGCTTTGAACTTTCATGGGTCCACAAAGATCCATGTGGATGAGCTCAAGAGGCCTTGAGGTGCTTACCATGTTTTTGGATTTGAAGGAACTACGAGCCTGTTTTCCTTTTACACAGTCAGAGCATGGTTCCTTAGATGTGCCACTCAGCTTTGGCAATCCTCTGACTAGTTCCTTTGAGTGTAGCTTTTGAATCAGCTTGGTGCTAGCATGACCGAGGCGTTGGTGCCACAACTCAGCTTGGTCATTCACGGTTGAGAGACACAGTTTCTCCTTGGGGACGAAGGATGGATCAACAATGTAAACATTGTTGAATCTCTTTCCTTTTAGGATGATTTGTCCCGAGGAGTCAAGAACTGAGCATTCGTTTGATCTAAATCTGACTTCATTGTCTCCTTGATCACACAGCTGTGACACACTTATTAGATCAAAACCAAGACTATCAACAAGGTGAACTTCATTTACCTGAATGTGATCGTTAAGTTTCACAGTTCCTATTCCACAGATTTTCCCTTTGCTTTTGTCTCCAAAGGATATGTTCCCTCCTTGGAGAGGTTGAAGAGAGGTCATTTGATTTCTTTTTCCGGTCATATGGCATGAGAAACCACTGTCAATGTACCATAGTTGGGGTTGCCTCTCTTCTTTCTGCACATAAGGGAACTAAGATTTCTGAACCCAGCGAAGCTTGGCTTTACTGGGGGGATTAGCATTTCGAGTCTGTGAATAATCAGGGAGTTGGTTCCTTTCCTGGTGATAAGCATTTTTCTCCCTTTCAAAGTTCCTTTTCTTAGCACAATCAGTGTTGTAATGGCCATTCTTACCACAGTAGGTACATAAGCGGTTGTAGACAACATGACCATACTTTTCTTTCCCTGGCCTAAAAGGTTTTTCATTTATTTTGTTGAAATCAATATTGTTTTTAACCTTACTATTGGCCATGTCAACATACTTTTTGTGAGCAAAAGAATTGGTGAACCATTGATTTTCAGGAGTCATTTTTTCTTTTCCTTTTGGTTCCTTCTTAGGGCTTTGAGAACCTTCATTGAGACGTTTGGCAACCTCAGCCTTGTTCTCAAGCACCATGATCTTCTCTGATAGGAACTGATTCCTGTCACGAGAGGTGGCAAGAGCAATGCTGAAGTTCTCATTCATCTCAACAAGTTCTCGTATAGCTTTTTCATCTTCAGCATCATTGTTATCCTTGTTGTTGACATATCCTATTCCATGGCGTTGTCTCACAAAAACAGTTTGATTTATTGTCTTTTCATTAATAGAATCAGTGAGGATGTCCAATCTATCAATTATGGATTGAAGCATGTCTTTTCCAGGTAAATTAGCATGCAAGGGAACTGTGACAGAGTCTATGCTAGTTTCATCACAAGATTTGCAGATTTTAAGGTGACTAGCATGCACGTTCCTAATTTCAATCAGTTTGGAGTGAGTTTCAGCTAGGTCTTTCTCAGTTTCATCAAGTTTCTTACTCCAAACAGAATTCTCAACAGTTAAGCATACAATTTCATCTTCACAATCATCAAGTTTTTGTTGAAGGGAACTGGTTTCCTTTCCTAGTTTCTTTATGATCTTAAGAAGTTGTTTCTTATCACAATCAACTAGGGATTTTAAGAGATCATCAGAAGTTACCTCAAGGTCTTCTGAGTCGCTTGAGTCTCCTTTTGCCATGAGACATCTTCCTCCAGAGAAGCCGCTCAGATCCAGTTCCTTATCTGAGTCTTCTCCCCATGAGGCTACGAGAGCCTTCTTTCTCTGAGGTTTTTCTTCTTCCTTTGAGTCTTCCTTGTTGGGACAGTTCTTAGCATAGTGTCCCTTCTCTTTGCACTCGTAACAAGAGACTTCCTTTAGATCCCTTCTGGGTCCGTTGTAGGAGGAACTGCCCTTTTGGAACCTTCCCTTCACAAAGAATTTTTTGATATTCTTTGAGAAGAGGGCTGTTGGCTCGTCCTCCTCTTCTTCCAAGTCTGAGTTCTCTTGCTCCATCTCAAGCTTTGAGAAAGCTTTGGAGATCTTAAGGGCGATTCATTTCTCCAGTTTCTTATCGGCATTGGCTTTAGTGTGTTCTCCTTCTTCAACTTCCAGTTTCCCTATGACTTGGGTCAAGGGAAGGGATTGGATGCCTGGAGTGTTCTTCATGATTCCTTTGAGAATGGTGAACTTGGAGTTGAGTCCATTGATGATCACTAAGGACTTGGAGACTTCATCAAGATCAACTCCCGCCGCCGTCAACTTTCCAATTAATCTGTTGAAGCGAGAGTAGTACTCTGAGATGGTCTCAGTTTCCATCATTTTGAAGGTGTGGTATTCTCCTTCCAAAGCAAACTTTCTGCTTTGCTTTAGTTCCTCACTTCCTTCATGCATCTCCTTGAGAGCTTTCCACATCTCTTTGGCCGTCTTGATTCCTATGACCTTGTCCATGTCCTCTCTGTCCAATCCATTGAGGATGAACTGCCTGGCCTTGGCATTCTTCTCCATGATAACATAGTGTTCTGGTTTCCAATCTTCTTCCTTCATGGTGAGGTCGACATAGCCATCTCCATTTTCGACTATCCTCCAGCATTGGTAGTCGTTGGTCTTGATGTGGCTTTCCATGCACTTTTCCCACCATGTTTCTTCTCCTTTCTTTCGGAGATGTGGCTTGTTGGTGGAGATTCTGAGCTCAAACTTGCTTGGTTGAGACATGATCTGCAAACTTATCAAAGATCTAGAGCTTTTCCTGCTCTGATACCAATTGTAGGATCGTGATTGTTAGATAAAAACTTAAGGAACTCAGAATAACGATTCTCAGTTCCTTTTCGCAACGGAAATAAACAATCAAGCAAAAGACAAGTTCCTTATAGTGGAAATCTTTGATTGCCAACTAGCAATCCAGGATAAAAAACCACTACCTTTCTTTCGAAAGGATTTCAAAGTCTACTTCTTGATTTCTTATCTCTTTTGGTTACAGCTTATCCTAGGAACGAACACACAGTTCTTTTGCCTTACACACAGTTAGACAATCCTAGATAACTTAACACAATCAATAATCAATCCAAGAAACAGACTTTCGCACCTAGGAACTATCACTTACAGTCACAGGAACTTAGCACTCAGCTCTTCTTCCTTGACTGGTTCCTCTTGATCTCGGTTTGCTTTGATGATCTTTGTTTGGAGTTTCACACTAGATATTTGCTAATGAGTGTGAGTTCTTGTTTTGGTGCTTGAAGATAACCCTTGGGTTAGTCTTCCTTTTATAGAGGATTCTTCGCAGCTCGATCCTCTCTTGGTTCCCACGGATTGAGCTTGCCCTAGGATTGGTGGTTCTCCTTGATCCACGTCGTTCTTGGCATGTGCAAACAACATAGGCAGCTCAGAATCTCTCTTGGTTGGTCAACTACCTCAGACGAGCCTTGTGGTGTCATTGTCAAAACGCTTTCGTCCGAGGTTGAGTAAGCTGGCCGCTTGGGAACCGTCTGCTGGACAGCGACGTCTTCATGTGCTGTCGCTTTCATCGTCTATGTCCGAGGTAGAGGTTCTCTAGGCATCTTGTTCTTTAGCTCTTGGACCTTGGCAGACTTTTGAAAGCTTCGGTCAAGTCGTTTTCGACACCTTTTGTCCGAGGTTGTGTGTTCCCAGATTTCTCGGGAATCGCAATGTCGCAAGCTCCATTTCTGGGCACACCTGGGTTCCTCTGGATTCCTTCAGCTGTCTTGTTCCTTTGGTTCCCTTGTTCTGTTTGGCTTTCCTGCCTTCGGTATATTCCTGTGATTCCTTAAAACACATCTTTGAGATAAAACATTAGTATCATAATATTTGTCATCTTCAAAAGTAGAGAAACTGAGGAAAGGAACTCTCAGGGGAACCGAAGTTCTAGAGTTCCGTTTCCTAACACGTTGCCATCTCTATGAAGCTCCTTATGGATATTCTCTTAGGTAAAGATCTTTTGGCCGTTGAAGAATTATATCGGTTTCCTTCTTGATCAAGATTTGAAAAGATATTATTTGCTCACAATTTGGAAAGATTTGGCCGTTGGGTGAGGATTATAAAAGGCACACAAAGCAGATCTCTTTCGGCACCGCCTCCGCTATTATCTCTGCTCTCCCAAAATTCTCCATGGAACCCAAGGCATCCCAGTACACCGATGAGGAAATAGCCCTCATTGAGGAACTTCGCAAGAAGAAGGCCGCTTCATCGTCATCACAGGTGGCTTCACCGACAAAGGCACCCCATATTTTGCCTCCACCTGTGGTGGCTCTCTCTGAGCCGGAAATCTCGCCGGTGAAGGCACCTAGTCACTCCGCCTCCTCCGAGCATACGCTCTCTCGGCCGTCCTCCCCTTCTCCGACAAAGGAGGACTCTCATCACTCATCTCCCTCTCAGAGGAGTCCCCCCATTGATGTGGATCTCCTGCCTACGCCGACCCCCTCTATTCGGAAACCAGGCGACTCGCAATCTATCGCCGGTCGAGTCAAGCGCCACGCTGCTAAGACGCCACCGGCAAAAAGGGCCAAGATCTCCCCACCCTCCAAAAGAAAGCAGCCGATGTCACTTTCTCCGACTCGCTCCTCCACCAAGATGCCAAAGTTGGAGGCTTCTCTGGCCGCCAGGAAAGTTCTGGATCCCCTCATCGTTGGCAAGGAGTTCTGGACCTCCTCCGATGACGAAAGTGTCATTGCTGTTTACGCCAAGCTTCAACTTCAGGGTTGGGACTCTCTGGTTCCCTCTCCGTTCGCAGCAAATGAAGATATGGTGCGCCTCTTCTATCAAAATCTGCAGTTTGTATCTGCCAAGGAGGACCAGCCTGCTCATGATGCTCTCCTCACCTGGGGTGGTAAACTCTTCCCTATCTCTGCTGGTGTGATAGGAACTGTGCTTGGTTTGGAGACCGGTGAAGGTTTTGGGGTCATCATCAAGAGGAACTGGCCAGGGAAAAGAAAGGCAGCCATCCTCCGTACTGTGTTTGAAGGCAATGCCCCCGCCAAAGGTACCCTCTTCACCAAACAACTTAGCCTTGACTGCAAAATCCTCCACACCTTCCTCATTAAGAACATCACCCCCCACCAAGAAAAGAGAGACACAGTGGCTGTCTCCGATGCTGTTTTGTTGGAGAAACTTCTCTTGGGAGAACCCATCGACCTCCCTCGCATCATTCTGGCCCATATGCAATTTTGCAAGGCCCACTCTACCCATGGCCTTACCTACCCAAATGTGATTAAGCTTATTCTCTCCAGCCTTGGTCTCTACCCCGCTGATATCCAGGAGACCCACTTCTCCCACATCCTCACCATGACCACGGTACGACGCCTCGCTAAGAAGGCCCATATTGATGAAGTGTCTGAGGCTGAAGATTTTGAGGAGGAGGTGCTGCCTGGCCAATCTGATCCGCGCCTGGTCCCAGATACCCAGGTGTTGCTCAACAGCTTGGCCCATATTGAGCATGCCTTGGTCAATGGCTTTGACAAGGTTGCTACTGCTGTGGAGAAGGGGAACCACGCCACCCATGAGATGATGGTGGAACTATGGCAGTACACTGGTGACCTCGCCAAGGAAATTCGGCGACTAGTTGATGAAAGGATTGTAGAGGACAGGGCACACAGGGCCAAGGGCACGCAGTAGCTAGGGACAGTGTTCAGTTCCCTTCTCAGATGACACGGAACTTATAGTTCCCTTAGGATCCCACTTCCATATTATGATCCCTTTTTGTGTGTCTCTGAGTGCTTTTATTTTTATTGTTGCATTGCTTATGTAGTCTCTGCCCTTTAATATTTAATGAACTTATTTTGTGCTTCCTGCTCCGTTTATTATCTGCTTTCAATCTTTATTACGGTGCCATTTCTCTAGAGTTCAGCATTAGCTTATTTATCTCTCTAAAATCTCTGTGTTACTCATCTAACTGACTCTTTTCGATGATGTCCAAAGGGGGAATGAACTTGGCAATCTGGAACTCATAGGATGAACGGAAATCGAATCTAGTTGTTTCATTAAGGGGGAACTAAGGAACTAGATCTGATGTTAAGGGGGAATATGCAATTCACAAATGATTATTCTACATCTAGCCATATTCTGTTCTTTCTCACATATTATTCATGCCTATTTTGATATGCCAGTTCTACATGTTTGTCATCATCAAAAAGGGGGAAATTGTTAGGAAGTGAACTTTTGGAAACTTTAGTTCCCTACTATAGTTCCCTTCCTCAGTTTTCCTAGTTTTGATAATGACAAACATCTTTGCTATTAATGTTTCTATTAGTGTGATAAACAGGGAACTTAGAGCTCGGAAAGCAAGGAACAGAGACGCTATCGCCAGACTTGGGAACTGGCGAAAGGAACCCAAGCTAGTCGATGCCAGAAACACTTGAAGAATTATGTAAGGGCGGCGGCGAGCTATTTAGGGGAGATCTTTGGTTAGGGAGAGAACTATGAGATCTTATCCTGTTTCCATATATTTTAGGAGCTTAAACTTTATCTTTATGGAAACAAAACATGTAAAAATCGGTAAAGATTATATTTGGTAACAAATGTTATCTTTAACGATTACTTTTAATTATTTTATTTGGTTGATTCGGTTATTGGAGATTTGCTTCCTCCAGTAATTAAATCATATAAATAAAGTAATTAAAACTCTCTCATTACACATGCATTCACTAAGAGAAGAATTCCGAGTGCTAAGAAGAAAACGTGCCAAGTTCTTTGAAGAAGAACTGAGTAAGTTGCTTGCTTGTTGTTTGCTTGCCAACTCATATTACAAATTGTTCCCCAAAAATTGTTGCAGCAGATATTTCTCAAGTGATATTACTAAGCCTGGACTCTGGAGTCAAAATAAGCCCACTCCCCTAAATGCAAATAAAAGATAAAAACATGACTCGACCCTAAATTTAAGAAAATATAAAGTTTAGTTCTATTAATTGAACTGAGGCATGAATAGACACATAAATCAAAACACAAAAAGCAGACTTCAGTAATGCCCTCAGCAGTGAGAAGATCTCAATGGATGCTTAATATGAGAATGATAAATTATGAGTCTATGACAGCTCCCAAAACCAGTCAAACCAAAAGATGTCTCTCATACTTTATCACTAAAGCCACTTTAAATATTTTTCAGAACAACTGGCATAAAAGGAGCTTCTTACAAGAACTCGTTTCAAATTTCATAACTACCTTCTTCTTTTTTTGTGCAGCTAGAAACACATACATGATTTTTGGTTAGGCAGAAGCACATATAACAAAGGAAATCTAATAGCAACATGGTAGGTGGACCAACTATGAAGTACTGTACAAGTACACAGCAAAATACAAACTTCAGTTCAAAAAAGAATACACAACAAAAGACAAACCTTGGTATAGTTTACAACCATACTGCAGTATTTTTGATGCTCTTCTTGATCACCTTCCAACTGATCAGCTAACGCTCTGCATTCTAAAAAATGATTATCATCCATCACAACCAGCTTCAGAGGCATGCATAAAGCATGCACAAGTGTCATGAAGTGTATAAATCAACCAAATTGCTTTCCTTGAGGAAATCATTCTTGTTTCATGGGGTGGTGTTAGGAAGTGAACTTTTGGGAACTTCAGTTCCCTACTATAGTTTCCTTCCTCCGTTTTCCTAGTTTTGATAATGACAAACATCTTTGCTATTAATGTTTCTATTAGTGTGATAAACAGGGAACTTAGAACTCGGAAAGCAAGGAACAGAGACGCTGTCGCCAGACTTGGGAACTGGCGAAAGAAACCCAAGCTAGTCGACGCCAGAAACACTTGAAGAATTATGTGAAGGCGGCGGCGAGCTGTTTTAGGGTAGATCTTAGTTAGAGAGAGAGCTAAAGATTCTATCCGGTTTCCATATATAATAGGAGCGTAAAAGATTATCTTTCATGGAAACAAAGTTGTAAAAATCGGTAAAGATAATATTTGGTAACAAATGTTATCTTTAAAGATTTCTTTTGATTATTTTATTTATATGATTCGGTTATTGAAGATTCACTATCTCATTAACTAAATCATATAAGTAAAGCGGTCAAACCTCTCTCATTTTACACGCATTAACGAAAAGAAGCTTTCTGAAGTGCAGAAGAAGAATTGTGTTGTGTTCTTTGAAGAAGAACGAAGTAAGTCACTTGCTTTCTGCAAGGGTTCACATCAGTTCGGTCAAAGATAAAGATGGAGCTTACAAATGTATCATACGCGCATTTTTGTCATCAAAATTCCGAATATACCAGTGTTAGGAAGTGAACTTTTGGGAACTTCAGTTCCCTACTATAGTTCCCTTCCTTAGTTTTCCTAGTTTTGATAATGACAAACATCTTTGCTATTAATGTTTCTATTAGTGTGATAAACAGGGAACTTAGAGCTCGGAAAGCAAGGAACAGAGACGCTATCGCCAGACTTGGGAACTGGCGAAAGGAACCCAAGCTAGTCGACGCCAGAAACACTTGAAGAATTATGTAAGGGCGGCGGCGAGCTGTTTAGGGTAGATCTTTGGTTAGGGAGAGAACTATGAGATCTTATCCTGTTTCCATATATTTTAGGAGCTTAAAGTTTATCTTTATGGAAACAAAACATGTAAAATTCGGTAAAGATTATATTTGGTAACAAATGTTATCTTTAACGATTACTTTTAATTATTTTATTTGGTTGATTCGGTTATTGGAGATTTGCTTCCTCCAGTAAATAAATCATATAAATAAAGTAATTAAAACTCTCTCATTACACATGCATTCACTAAGAGAAGAATTCTGAGTGCTAAGAAGAAAACGTGCCAAGTTCTTTGAAGAAGAACTGAGTAAGTTGCTTGCTTGTTGTTTGCTTGGTTAGGTCAAACTAGGTAGAGAGTCTTTAGTGTGTCTAAGACTTTAATCAGTGTGTTCTATTCTAGTTGATTGTAACCGAAGTATTAATACAAGAAGTAGACTTTGAAATCCTCTTGCAAAAGGGGTAGTGGGGTTTATCCTGGATAACTAGTTGGTTATCAAAGGTTTCCACTCTAAGGAACTTGTCTTGAATCTGTTCGTGTTTACTTATTCCGCTGCTTAGGGAACTGAACTTTCAGTTTCCTCGATAACTAACAACGTACGATCCTACAATTGGTATCAGAGCAGGCGCTCTAGATTTGTGTTAGTTTACAGATTTCAAGATGTCTACCTCAAGTGAATTTAGTCTGGGAATCTCCATCAACAAGCCTCACATCCGCAAGAAAGGAGAAGAAGAATGGTGGGAGAAAAGCATGGAAAACCACATTCAAACCATAGACTATCAGTGCTGGCGCGTGATAGAAAATGGCGATGGAACTATTCCTAAGGACTTAACTGAAGACCAATGGAAGCCGGAGTACTATGTCATCAAGGAGAAAAATGCTAAGGCTCGTCAACTCATTCTCAATGGGCTGAACAGAGAAGATATGGACAAAGTGATGGGAATCCCAACTGCTAAAGGGATCTGGACTGCTCTGAAGGAAATGCACGAAGGCAGTGAGGAACTGAAACAGAGTAGGAAGTTTGCTCTAGAAGGAGAGTACCACACTTTTGAGATGCTTGACACTGAAGACATCTCTCAGTATTACTCTCGCTTCACAAGGCTCGTAACGAAACGCACCACTGCTGGAGTAGAACTCGACGAATGGTCAAAAGCCCTTGTCATCATCAACGGTCTCAACTCAAAATTTAACCTCATCAAAAGAGTTCTGAAGACTACCCCTGGAATTCAGTCCCTCCCCTTAACTCAAATCATAGGGAAACTTGAAGTTGACGAAAGAGAGGCACAAAAATCCAGTTCTTCCAAGAAAGTGGAGAAGGGAATCGCCCTAAAAATCTCAAAGGCTTTTTCCAGACTAGAAATGGAAGAGGAAAATTCCGACCTCGAGGAAGAAGAAGACGAGATAACTGTCTTGATTACGAAGCACGTCAGAAAGAAATTCACCAAAGGAAAGTTCAAGAAGAATTTCCAAAAGAAGGACCTCTCTGAATATCAATGCTATCAATGCAAGGAAAGGGGACATCTGGCAAGGAACTGTCCTAAGAACACTGACGACGATGACAAATCTCAGCACAAGAAGGCTCTCTTCGCAACCTTTGGAGATGACTCTGAAGACTCTGAAGGGGAACCAGAGACGAAGGGAACTACCAGAGGAAGATGTCTAATGGCCAAAGAAGATTCAACTCAATCAGACGACTCTGAGGTATCTTCTTCTGACTTCACTAAGTCTCTTCTAGAATATGATAAAAAGCAATTAGTCAAAATTATTAAGAAACTTGGAAAGGAAACTACTTCCCTACAAGAGAAACTGGAGGAATATGAATATGAAATTTCTTGCTTAACTACTGAAAACTCCGTCTGGGGTAAGAAATTAGATGAAGCTGAGAAACTATTAGCCAACTCTTAAAAAATGTGTGAGTCCTGCAAAAATGTTAAAACTGAACTCATGCATGTTGTCATTCCCCCAGTTCCCTCAACAGACTCTGAAAAGAAAAATTCCATCCTGCTTAATGAAATCGTGCATAAACTTGATCTTCTCACTCACTCTATAAATGAGAAAACTGTGAATCAAACTGTTTTTGTTAAGCAACGACATGGTCTTTGTTATACTGGTAAAAAGGATTCTGAGGAAACATGCTCCGCTGAAAATGAGAAAATAAGAAAGGAACTGGCCGAGAAAAATGAGTTCCTCAGTGGTGCACTGCAGAACTCTCGTGATAAAGCTCAGTTCCTAGAAGAAAAGGTAAAGGTGCTTGAACAAAAGCCCACAGAGAACCAAACCTGGTTCAATGGTCAAAATGCTCATAAGATGTATGTTTCCCAAGCTCAGGGAACTAAAGGTAAAAACATCAATTTTGAGCAAAGAAAACAGGAAAGACCCTTCCGACCGGGTAAAGGTAAGTATGGTCATGTGGTTTATAATCGTGTATGCTGGCATTGTGGTACAAATGGTCACACTTATCATGATTGCATCCATAAAAAGAAACAAATGGAAGAAAATGCTAAGAAAAGGAACCAGAAAATAAACAACAAGAAAAGGACGTATACTATTACTGATTTGAATGATCCTTACTATTTTGTTCCTGCTTCTAACCCACAGACAAGATTTCAACCGCACTCACCCAGAAAAGCTACGCTTGGCTGGGTTCCAAAAGTTTGAGTTCCCTTGTGCAGGACGAAGTGCGACAACAAGACAGATGATACATCGACAGTGGATGCTCGTGCCATATGACTGGAAACAGAAAGAAAATGTCGTCACTTCAGCAACACCGAGGAGGAACTATCTCCTTCGGAGACAAGAGAAAGGGAACAATCTGTGGAACTGGAAGCGTGAATCTCACTGATCACATTAAGGTAAGTAATGTAAACCTTGTTGAAAATTTAGTTTTTGATCTAATAAGCGTGTCTCAGCTGTGCGATCAAGGGGGAAATGAGGTTCGCTTTACCTTAAAGGAATGTTTTGTGAAAGATAGACAGGGAACTGTGATCCTAAAAGGCAAAAGGTTCAATAATGTTTATATCATTGACCCAAAGTTCGTTCCCAAGGAAAAGTTGTGTCTCTCTTCCATTGATGATCAAACAAACCTCTGGCATCAACGACTTGGTCATGCAGGCATCAAGCTAATCCATAAACTGCATCAAAAGGAACTTGTTCGTGGTCTCCACAAAATCAATGCTGAAAAGTCAGAAATCTGTTCTGATTGTGTCAAAGGAAAACAGGTTCGTAGTTCCTTCAAGTCCAAAACACATGTAAGATCATCCAAACCTCTTGAGCTCATTCACATGGATCTCTGCGGTCCTATGCGCGTTCAAAGCTTTGGCGGTAATAGGTACATTCTCGTACTTGTTGATGACTTCTCAAGATTCACTTGGACTCTATTTATAAAATCTAAGAGTGAAGTCTTTGATAGATTTAGTGAGCTAGTTCCCTTGCTTGAAAAATCGTTAAATGTATCTCTTCGAGCCATTCTTTCCGATCATGGAACTGAGTTCGAAAATAGAGACTTTCTAACTTTTTGCAGGGCACATGGTATTGATCACAACTTTTCGGCTCCATACACCCCACAACAGAACGGAGTCGTTGAAAGAAAGAACAGGACTTTGAAAGATATGGCTCGCACCATGCTTATTTCTAGTGGGCTCCCACAGATCTTCTGGGCAGAAGCCCTAAATGTTGCATGCTACATTCTAAATCGAGCCATGATACGCCCTATGCTTGAGAAGACCTCCTATGAGCTGCTTCGAGGACGAGTTCCCAACATCGCTCATCTACGGGTCTTCGGATGCAAGTGTTTCGTCCACAATAATGGAAAGGACAATTTGGGTAAGTTTGACCCCCGTAGCGACAAAGGAATCTTCATAGGATATGCATCCAACAGCAAAGCTTACAAGGTCTTCAACAAACGGACTAAAAAGGTAGAAGAAAGCATTCATGTTGTTTTCAATGAAAAATTGCCTTCCCAGTCTGTGCAGGATCTCTCAGTTCCCTCCGAAGATCCATTTCAATGACCACATGAAGACTCCGATGATGATGCACCATCGAAGACCAATTCCTATCCTTCCCTCGCTGACCCTCCCCAAGAAAGTCCAGTAATTGATCCCAAGGAGTCAATCTCTATAGAGAGTTCTCCTGCTCAACCGGTTCCTTTGATCGATGCAGTTCCCTCCAGCTCTACGGCTCCAGTTAACCAAATCTCTCAGGGAACTGACGCTACACCTCCAGTTGTTTCTTCCTCAACTCCCATCCCTGCAATCGATGAATCTCCAGGGACTGACTTGCTTGCTCCTAACCGAGATAAGAGGACCATTAAGCCCCCAGTCAGGTACGGATTTGAGGATATGACTTTTTGTGCATTCAATGCTTTCCTGTCTCTTATAGAATCCAAGAACATCACGGAAGCTCTAAAGGAAGCCGACTGGATCATTGCCATGCAAGAAGAACTTCACCAGTTCGAGAGGAACAAGGTCTGGCGACTAGTTCCTCGCCCCGCTAATCGCCACATCATAGGAACTAGGTGGGTCTTTCGCAACAAATTGGACGATTCTGGTGCAGTCTCAAGAAACAAAGCTCGACTGGTTGCTCAAGGATATAATCAACAAGAAGGAATTGATTATGACGAGACGTTTGCCCCTGTAGCAAGATTGGAGGCCATTCGGTTGCTCATTGCTTATGCGTCTCACAAAGGCTTCAAACTTTTCCAAATGGACGTGAAAACTACGTTCCTCAACGGGATTCTTCAAGAAGAAGTCTATGTCAAACAACCTCCAGGATTCGAGGATGATGATCACCCTGACCACGTGTACTTCTTGGACAAAGTGCTCTATGGACTCAAACAAGCACCTCGTGCTTGGTATGATCGCCTTGCCCAGTTCCTAACAGCCAATGGCTATCGACGTGGTGTGATCGACAAAACTCTCTTCATCTTAGATGTAAAGGGTGATATTCTAGTGGTTCAGGTATATGTTGATGATATCATTTTTGGTTCCACTAACTTGTCTCTTGTAGATAAATTCAAGGAACTAATGAGTAGCGAGTTCGAAATGAGCATGATTGGGGAACTCACATTTTTTCTGGGACTACAAGTCACCCAAAAAGCAGATGGAATCCAAATTCATCAACAAAAGTATCTCAAGGAACTTCTAAAGAAGTTCAAGATGGACTCCAGCAAATCCATTTCCACTCCCATCTCCCCTGCAACGCATCTCACTGTTGATCATTCTGGACAACGCGTTGAGGAGAAACTGTATCGCGGTATGATAGGCTCCTTGATGTATCTAACCGCCAGTAGGCCAGATATTGTGTTTGTTGTGTGTCTCTGTGCTAGGTTTCAAGCTGATCCACAGGAATCTCATCTCACTGAGGTGAAACGTATCTTTCGCTATCTAAAGGGAACTGACGACCTTTGTCTTTGGTACCCTAAAGATTGCCACTTCAACCTCCTTGGATACACGGATGCAGACTATGCTGGATTCTTAGTTGATCGAAAAAGCACTTCAGGAATGGCTCAGTTCCTTGGCCCCTGTCTCATCTCTTGGGGCTCCAAAAAACAGAATTCGGTCGCACTCTCCACTACGGAAGCTGAGTACATCGCAGCCGCTGCTTGTTGTTCCCAACTTCTATGGCTTAAACAACAACTCGCGGACTTTGGTATGTCTTTCGGTCCCCTTAAGATCTTATGTGATAATACCAGTGCAATCAACATATCTAAGAATCTTGTGCATCATACTAGGACCAAGCATATTGATATAAGGCATCATTTTCTACGTGATCATGTTGAGAAAGGGAACATATTGCTAGAACATTGTAGAACAGAAGATCAAATTGCTGATATATTCACCAAGGCACTCAATCGGGAACCTTACGAATCCTTTAGGCTACTTCTAGGAATGATTTCCCTAAACTAGTAGTTCCAGTTGCCATTACTAGTTCCCTTGTTGTGCCTAGATTTGATACGTTCTATGGTTTCATTGACAATATTGTTGATATTTGATCTTGTGCTGGCACTCGCATGTACTGTAATATTGATTCTAAAGCATGTTCTAAATTATGGCATGATCGCATCCTTCATGATAATTTTATGCTTGCCTACATCTCTTTGATTAGCCTCAACATAGTCAATTTGATCACATCTAACCTATATTACAAGCCGAAATGATAATTGACTATAAACCGTCCCTAAGCCTGATTACATTGCATAATTCCTTATGATCCTTTGTTTAGTCCACACTGGGAATTATCTGTGTAATGTCAAAATTGCCTTCCTACATTTATTTATATGGGCATGTACTTTCTTGAGTGTTTGCTTGGTTCCCTATATCAAATGTGCCCATATTTCCCTAGTTCCGTGTCATTCGTTGAGGACAGGAACTGAGCTTGCCGCCTCAACGGCCAGATATTTTGAATCCTGCAATTCTGACAGTCTCCGCGTCCCGAGAAGGAGTTATTGCATTTCTAGCCGTTTCTCAGCCGATTTGTCTCATGAGTTGATTTTGATTGATCCGTTGCCATCTCTATGAAGCTCCTTATGGATATTCTCTTAGGTAAAGATCTTTTGGCCGTTGAAGAATTATATCGGTTTCCTTCTTGATCAAGATTTGAAAAGATATTATTTGCTCACAATTTGGAAAGATTTGGCCGTTGGGTGAGGATTATAAAAGGCACACAAAGCAGATCTCTTTCGGCACCGCCTCCGCTATTATCTCTGCTCTCCCAAACGTTTCTGCCTTCCTCTCCAGAATCCTCTCTCTCACCACCAAAATTCTCCATGGAACCCAAGGCATCCCAGTACACCGATGAGGAAATAGCCCTCATTGAGGAACTTCGCAAGAAGAAGGCCGCTTCATCGTCCTCACAGGTGGCTTCACCGACAAAGGCACCCCCTATTTTGCCTCCACCTGTGGTGGCTCTCTCTGAGCCGGAAATCTCGCCGGCGAAGGCACCTAGTCACTCCGCATCCTCCGAGCATACGCTCTCTCGGTCGTCCTCCCCTACTCCGACAAAGGAGGACTCTCATCACTCATCTCCCTCTCAGAGGAGTCCCCCCATTGATGTGGATCTCATGCCTACGCCGACCCCCTCTATTCGGAAACCAGGCAACTCACAATCTGTCGTCGGTCGGGTCAAGCGCTGCGCTGCTAAGGGTGGTTTCGGCGTCCCCTCTCTCCAACTTGATGAGATGCCACCGGCAAAAAGGGCCAAGATCTCTCCACCCTCCAAAGGAAAGCAGCCGATGTCACTTTCTCCGACTCGCTCCTCCACCAAGATGCCAAAGTTGGAGGCTTCTCTAGCCGCCAGGAAAGTTCTGGAGCCCCTCATCGTTGGCAAGGAGTTCTGGACCTCCTCCGATGACGAAAGTGTCATTGCTGCTTACGCCAAGCTTCAACTTCAGGGTTGGGACTCTCTGGTTCCCTCTCTGTTCGCAGCAAATGAAGATATGGTGTGCCTCTTCTATCAAAATCTGCAGTTTGTATCTGCCAAGGAGGACCAGCCTGCTCATGATGCTCTCCTCACCTGGGGTGGTAAACTCTTCCCTATCTCTGCTGGTGGGATAGGAATTGTGCTTGGTTTGGAGACCGGTGAAGGTTTTGGGGTCATCATCAAGAGGAACTGGCCAGGGAAAAGAAAGGCAGCCATCCTCCATACTGTGTTTGAAGGCAATGCCCCCGCCAAAGGTACCCTCTTCACCAAACAACTTAGCCTTGACTGCAAAATCCTCCACACCTTCCTCATTAAGAACATCACCCCCCGCCAAGAAAAGAGAGACACAGTGGCTGTCTCCGATGCTGTTTTGTTGGAGAAACTTCTCTTGGGAGAACCCATCGACCTCCCTCGTATCATTCTGGCCCATATGCAATTTTGCAAGGCCCACTCTACCCATGGCCTTCCCTACCCAAATGTGATTAAGCTTATTCTCTCCAGCCTTGGTCTCTACCCCGCTGATATCCAAGAGACCCACTTCTCCCACATCCTCACCATGACCACGGTGCGACGCCTTGCTAAGAAGGCCCATATTGATGAAGTGTCTGAGGCTGAAGATTTTGAGGAGGAGCTGCTGCCTGGCCAATCTGATCCGCGCCTGGTCCCAGATACCCAGGTGCTGCTCAACAGCTTGGCCCATATTGAGCATGCCTTGGTCAATGGCTTTGACAAGGTTGCTACTGCTGTGGAGAAGGGGAACCACGACACCCATGAGATGATGGTGGAACTGTGGAAGTACACTGGTGACCTCGCCAAGGAAATTCGGCGACTGGTTGATGAAAGGATTGCAGAGGACATGGCACATAGGGCCAAGGGCACGCAGTAGCTAGGGACAGTGTTCAGTTCCCTTCTCAGTTAACACGGAACTTATAGTTCCCTTAGGATCCCACTTCCATATTATGATCCATTTTTGTGTGTCTCTGAGTGCTTTTATTTTTCTTGTTGCATTGCTTATGTAGTCTCTGCCCTTTAATATTTAATGAACTTATTTTGTGCTTCCTGCTTCGTTTATTATCTGCTTTCAATCTTTATTACGGTGCCATTTCTCTAGAGTTCAGCATTAGCTTATTTATCTCTCTAAATTCTCTGTGCTACTCATCTAACTGACTCTTTTCGATGATGTCCAAAGGGGGAATGAACCTGGCAATCTGGAACTCATAGGATGAACGGAAATCTAATCTAGTTGTTTCATTAAGGGGGAACTAAGGAACTAGATCTGGTATTAAGGGGGAATATGCAATTCACAAATGATTATTCTACATCTAGCCATATTCTGTTCTTTCTCACATATTATTCATGCCTATTTTGATATGCCAGTTCTACATGTTTGTCATCATCAAAAAGAGGGAAATTGTTAGGAAGTGAACTTTTTGGAACTTCAGTTCCCTACTATAGTTTCCTTCCTCAGTTTTCCTAGTTTTGATAATGACAAACATCTTTGCTATTAATGTTTCTATTAGTGTTATAAACAGGGAACTTAGAACTCGGAAAGCAAGGAACAGAGACGCTATCGCCAGACTTGGGAACTGGCGAAAGGAACCCAAGCTAGTCGACGCCAGAAACACTTGAAGAATTATGTGAAGGCGGCGACGAGCTGTTTTAGGGTAGATCTTAGTTAGAGAGAGAGCTAAAGATTCTATCCGGTTTCCATATATAATTGGAGCGTAAAAGATTATCTTTCATGGAAACAAAGTTGTAAAAATCGGTAAAGATAATATTTTGTAACAAATGTTATCTTTAAAGATTTCTTTTGATTATTTTATTTATATGATTCGGTTATTGAAGATTCACTATCTCATTAACTAAATCATATAAGTAAAGCGGTCAAACCTCTCTCATTTTACACGCATTAACGAAAAGAAGCTTTCTGAAGTGCAAAAGAAGAATTGTGTTGTGTTCTTTGAAGAAGAACGAAGTAAGTCACTTGCTTGTTACTTGGTTAGGTTGAACTAGGTAGAGAGTCCTTAGTGTGTCTAAGACTTTAATCTGTGTGTTCTATTCTAGTTGATTGTAACCGAAGTATTAATACAAGAAGTAGACTTTGAAATCCTCTTGCAAAAGGGGTAGTGGGTTTTATCCTGGATAACTAGTTGGTTATCAAAGGCTCCCACTCTAAGGAACTTGTCTTGAATCTGTTCGTGTTTACTTATTCCGCTGCTTAGGGAACTGAACTTTCAGTTCCCTCGATAACTAACAACGTACGATCCTACAGGTGGTGACAACACAATTAAAATAGGGAGAAAACAAGACAATGTGGGATTCATCAATTTGAAACCAAATGAAAAATGGGAAGGTCAAACCAGCTATCAATGTGTTGAGTATCAAATTCATGTAAAGTGCTCTCCCAATAAAAACGGACCTGAAAAAGCAGTTACCGTCGGCAGTGACTTGTATAATCTTCAAGCCCAACGCATCAAGCTGACCGCGAAACTCAGAAATGTCTGTCTGCTTTCCATGCTTCTTGATCTAAAGACAACCAAAATTATGATGTTTCCTTCTCACCCCCAAAACAAAATAACTTTATCCTTCAAGTTGTAGCTTACTAGTCTCAAATATGATTGAGCTAGTTTAATTGTAGTACCTTATCTTTCACTTTTTCCATACTGAATTTTTCATTCCAAATGCAATTAATATACCGCTACACCATCATTAGGGTCGTAAAATTCATTCAAAGCAACCTTTCTTAAAGTTAAACTCTTCAATTTGAAACCTTTTACCAAAAACATCAATACCAGTATAGGTCCTCAGAAGATATATTTTAATCAAGCTTCTATTGAACAAGATCAAATCATCTACAAAGTTGCAACAAGGACTGATTAGATAATAATGTTGATTGTTAGTTCCTAGATAATAATGCGGATTGTTAGTTCCTAGGTTCATTTACTACTGCTGCTGTATTTACTCTATTGTCTGTCATTTATTTGTTTTGTGTGTGTCTCTAGGTGTTAGCTGTCTGTCATCTATTTATTCCAGCCTCCTCAAACCCCAAAGCGAATTCCAGAAAGAAATAGACAATTAGGATTCTCAAAAAGTGAAGTTTGAATAACATATAAGACGGTACTCAAAAGAGGATTGAAAGGAAGTGAGAAAGTGTCGCGAGATATGAACTCACTTGAGGCTGTTTCTTTTGTTTGCCTCTCTAGTGCTTCGTTTGGACCATATCTCCACCGGATTACCCCAATTAGGTCACACTTATACATGAACAGGAATTCTCTTCTGCAATTTGAATCCCGTTGTTGAAAATTGACCGCAAAACTCTACGATAAACACAAATTGACCTCAAAAATTGACCCCAAAAAATACCGCTATTCAGCTAGGGTTTTAGCAAAGTACAGGGAATAAGATTCAAGCAGAACCATGTCCATCGTGTATAGATAGATCACAACAACAACAACAACAACAACAACAACAACAACAACAACAACAACAACAACAACAACAACAACAACAACAACAACAACAACAACAACAACAACAACAACAAGATTCAAGCAGAAGAAGATGCAACAAAGTGGCATACCGTGCGCCGCCGGAGATGATGGGCTGCGAAGACGACACCGAGAGAGCCACCGAGAGAAGCTCCTGCGAAGACGCACGCGAGAGAGCGCCGCCGGAAGAGGAGACCAACTGGAAGCCGCCGATAGAGAAAAATCGAATGTAGGGCGCCGGGATAGAAGGGAAACAGCGGGAGAGGTATGCACAGTAGAGGAGAAGAAGTTAGGGCGCTAGAGTTAGAAGCAAACTCGGTGCGAAGCGTAAGTAAAATATTTTATGGATTTTTGGTTTGGTATCCCTTATATAAGGCGAAATTCGCGAAGTATATCCCACTTTTTAGCATATTTTGCATGGTGTTCCTCAGTTTCGTTTTTTTTTTTACCAAACTCCCAATCGTCGAACCTTTAGGGTGTGCACCTCATTAATTTCTTTATACATTCCTATATAGACAATTATACCCTTATTAGATTTAGAAATTATCCTAGATCCACCTTAATTTTCATTTACAAATAAAAAAGGATTTTTCTTCCCTTAATCTCTAATGGATACCAAACACCGTCGACCGTTAACCGTGTCTCCATTGTCTTCCCTCCTACAACCTTTACTTTTGCTATCTATATACAAATGCTAGTTTTCAAACATCAATTTTTTAATATAAATGATACAAATAGTTTAAAAAATTAAAAACGAATTTATATAAGAAAAGGAGGTGAAGTGGTATTATATAAGAAATTAGGAGATTGTAAAACAGATAAAGTTGTATTGTATAGAAAATTGGAAAGTTTGAGATTTTGGCATATAAAAAGGTGAACATTTTAACAAAAAGATAAATCTATCATATTTCTGAAAATGGAGGTGTACAAAGAAATTATGGGATGCACCGAGATCGTCCTAACGACTTTCATTAAGTTTTTCTAAAAAAAATAAAAATTACCCAGAGGGAAATCAAATGTAAAACCTCACGATCCGACTCTCCTGATTCACTCCTTCTACTAGTTCTTCCTCTTCTTCGAGCCTTCATCTCCTTCAAGCAACGCTTTCCTCCTAGTTCGAGCGGCGAGCAAGGTGGAGGCGCTAGCGAAGCATCGGTCTTAAGTCAAGCAAGTCGTGGTTCGAGGGCCGACGATTCTCCATCTCCTTCGTCACTTTCGTCTTAACGAAACCGAGCTCTACTTCATCATCCCAACGTCGGCATGCCTCTCCAGGTAATGTATCTTCAATCCATTATTGAATTTGGGGAATTATATGAATTTGTGGATTACGAGGGCTCGATTGGGGATTAGGGGGTTTCACAGAAACTTTTTAGATTGAATTTGTAGGCATTGTTTCACTTGGGGACTGATTCAATTGGATCATAGTGAATGTAACGAAGGTACTGTTATGCTGATCCTTTTATTTTGACTGAAGAGCGTGAAATTTTTTGAGTTCACGGCCATAGAGTTGCAAGTTAGTCAAAGCAAATGACGAGACAAAATGAAAAACAAAGACCACTAAAAATCAAGTTTTTAAATAATTGAAGCTCAACAAGTCGGATTGTAGGGTGCATATTTATATGCATTTTTCAAATATTTTTTGTCTTAACATTACAAAATTGTTTGACAATTTCATTTCAAAAACAAGGCTATAAGAACTATTAGATGAATCAAGAAATTACTTTGTTTAAGGTGCACTAGTGGAAAAAACACTTTTTGAGGCTCCCTTTTAGAGGCGTACATAGTTCAAAACGCCTCAACAACGACTTAGCAATCACTTTTTTTGGTTTTTGAGGCGGATAATTAATTTATACACCTCAAAAACATCTTTTGAGGCGGGCAAATTAATATACGCCTCAACAAGTATCCGAAAAAATATTTCCCGCTATAGTATTAGAGGCGGGCCAGGGTAAGGCCCGCCTCTCATGCTAACTAATTGAGGCAGGCCATGTAGCCCGCCTCAATTAAAGCTTGTTGAGGCGGGCCTCTTAAAGCCCGCCTCAACAAGTATGTCCAATAGAGGCGGGCATGTAAGGCCCGCCTCTATTAGACCATTACTCGGCCGAGTCGTAATACTTATAGAGACGGGCGTGTTAGGCCCGCCTCTATAAGCTCAACCCTAATTAAAAAAATAAACAGTTGCGCGCGCCTTCATTTTCCTCTTCGTATCCTCCTCTTCGTCTTCAATTCGTTCATCCCGAGCTCCGACTTCATCGATCTCCTCCGTCTTCCCTACTTCATCGATCTCCTTCGTCTTCCCGACTTCATCGATCTCCTCCGTCTTCGTCGAGCTCCGTCTTCCCGAGCTCCGACTTCATCTCCCTTCGCCGAGCTCCCTCTAATACTCCCTTCAACAAGTATCAACAACGCACTCGAGGTTTCACCAAAACGAGCTCCCTTCAACTGCGGGTAATCACAGTTTTAATTTGTTTCTGTGCACCTGTTTTGGATATGAGAGTTGGTGGTTTCTTGTACTGTAATGAATTTTTTTGTTACTTTGAGATTTGAAGTGTAAGTTTGTATGATTCGTGTTGTTTGCCATTGCTTTCTACCAACCTTATGTTTCTATAATGATGCTTTCTGCAAGTCTAGTCAATGTGTAAGTGAGCAATTTATCCAATCATTTTTGGCTTGTGTGTTATTTAGTCTGAGTTGGTGGTATCTATCCGGCAAAACTAAGCTGGGAGATAAGATCTAATTGCATCTCTCACAATATACTATGTGATTTGAATAGTAGCAGGAGGACTAGGTATTTCATTATCATTAAGGTTATAAGGCTCTGAATTACATATTCAAGATAGCTCTGGAATTGAAGTGAAATTTGGTGGCAGTTGAACTATATGCTAAATGACATTGAGCTTTTGCTTCATGCTAGGTCTGCTTATGAGCAGCAAGCATTCTGTGATGCATTCCATGGGGATGAAACTGGTTGGCGTCATTGTGTTGTCTGTGGCAAGGTAGAAATTGTCATTATATACATAAATTCTTTTGACATTCTCCTCCGTCTTCGCCGAGCTCCGTCTTCCCGAGCTCCGACTTCATCTCCCTTCGCCGAGCTCCCTCTAATACTCCATTCAACAAGTATCAACAACGCACTCGAGGTTTCACCAAAATGAGCTCCCTTCAACGCACTCGAAGCCAAGTCATGTATTAATATTTCAGATTTCTACCCTAATTCCTTAGGCCCTTGGCGGGATAGAATTCATAATTTAGGCCCTTGGCGGGATAGTTGAGTTTGTATTTTTTCTTGCTTGGTTGCGTATTATTATCTATTTAGGCCCTTGGCGGGATAGTTACTAGAAATGAGTATTTAATCTTCCTTGCATGTTATTTTGCATGTATTACTAGAAATGAGTCATCCTTGGATGTACGGTGACCATACTACGACACAATACTTGAGTGGGGTTGAGGAGTTCATTAGATGTGCTTTAGCACACCAACGGAGTACGAAAGCCGAAAAAATCTATTGTCCATGCCATGATTGTAAGAATATAAGGCGGTTAGATGATATTGATGAGATTGAGGATCATTTATTTCATCGTGGTTTCAAACAAGATTACCATGTTTGGTTTTGGCATGGTGAGAAAATACCTGATCGTTCAAGTTCTAGTGTCAATGAGTTTGATGTTCGGGTAGACACTGATGATAGTGATGATGATATTGCTGAGAATAATGAGATGGATGATGATGATGACCAAGAAGATGATAAAATAAATGGGATGATGGATGGGGTGAGAGATCACTTGAACGAACGACCTCAGATGTTCGAACAGATATCAAAGGCTGCAGAGACTCCCTTGTATCCCGGGTGTACAAAATTTAGCAAGTTAGAGGGTGTGTCAATACTTTACAACTTGAAATGTGCTTCTGGTTGGACTGATGGAAGTTTCAACACCTTATTGGAATGGTTAGGTGAATTTTTACCAGAAGGCAATGAGATGCCTATCTCTACTTATTATGCCAGGAAATTGATGTGTCCCTTAGGCTTAGAGGCCATCAAGATAGATGCTTACCCAAATGATTGTATACTTTACAGAAACGAACATGAAAATTTGGATGAGTGTCCAAAGTGTGGTGCATCTCGTTACAAGCGTAAAGGGGTAAATTCGGCTAAGAGGGGCCCATCAGCTAAGGTTATGTGGTATCTTCCGATAATACCTAGGTTTCAGCGTTTGTTTTCGATAAAGAAGGAAGCAAAAAGTCTGAGGTGGCATGCGGAAGGGAGGAAGAAAGATGGACTCCTTAGACATCCTGCTGATTCTCCTCAATGGAGAAATATTGATAAGAAATATTCTGAATTTGGTGAGGAGGTTAGGAATCTAAGACTTGTTTTATGTATAGATGGTGTGAATCCGTATGGCACTCTAAGCAGTCAACATAGCACATGGCCGGTTCTTCTAGCGATTTATAATCTTCCTCCATGGTTGTGTATGAAGCGCAAGTATATCATGTTATCACTCCTCATCTTCGGGCCTAAGCAACCTGGGAATGACATAGATGTGTATCTGGCTCCACTTGATGATTTGAAATTACTGTGGAATGAAGGTGTTCCAATGTTTGATGCATACACCAACTCAAACTTTACCTTGCGAGCTATGATTTTTTGTACCATAAATGATTTCCCGGCATATGGAAACTTGTTTGGGTACAAAACCAAAGGAGAACAAGCATGCCCTATATGTGAAGAAGACATGAAACCCGCCTACTTGAAAAATTACAGGAAAAATGTGTATCTAGAGTACCGGAAGTTCCTTAGTCGATATCACCCTTACCGTAAAAAGAAGAAGGAGTTCAATGGGTACACCGAGGAAGGAGTAGCTCGTACACCTTTGGTAACAAAGTGCTCGTAGCGGATGGTATGGTACAACCCTCAAACGGTGCATCATCCCAACACTTTACACCGATGAAGCCTGATCACTACAAAGTCCAAGTTTATTTTGTTTATGATGGACATAATGATGATATTCTTCCGATATCTACGGGTGATGGTTTCACTAACTTAGGCGGTGCTCAGGGTAGTTTCGTGCAATGGCCGATCCGCTTAGTGATTTTCGAAGACGGCGAGGTAAGACCTTTGTGCTCAATAATAATGTACACCACATTACTCACTCTTGCTCATCTATAATTCTATATATAGGACTATACTCCACGCCCAACAAAGAAGTCCAAGTCATTTCTCTCTAAAAAGGTGTATGACAGCGCCAAAAATACAAAGGTAAGACCTTTGTGCTCAATAATACAAATGTTACTTCATTATTATTTTTTGGAAATTTCATGTCCAAATAACTCTTAAGTCTCAGTCCAACAAAGAGGCGGTTGGTAGCTGTGATCGTAAAACGGAAGAATCATCCGCCAAAAGGAAGAAAGCAGAAAACGAAGAAATTCAAGGTCATGGCCAGTCATGCAAATACTTGCATTTTATTATGTCTTCAGCGCCGGGTGGTATATATGATAGTACTCCCATCCTTATGGATGCCTCGGTTTGGAATTATGTGAGAGATCAAGAAACATACGTCATTGCATCCGATGTAGAAGAGTTCCTTAAGGGGGCGTGCTTAAACATTTCTGTGATTCAAGTCTACATGATGTAAATGTTTTGATCAGTCTTTATCTTTTAATTGTCAACTATCATTCTTAATCATTTTTTCTTTAATCATTTTTACATTACCATTCATAATCGTTTAATCAAATACCTTTAAATGTGCAGGTATTTATTGGACAATCACACATATGCATTTGAAAATTCTCGAATTGGGTTCATTTGTCCTGAGATGGTGTCAAGCACTAGAATCAGGGCCGATCTAACTGTTCTAGCAGATTACTTGCAACGTGTGTTCAATGCTGAAACTGCTAAGAATACGATTAAAGATTCTAACAATGCCAAATTGTTTTTGCTCCCATATAATCAAGAGTAAGTGTTTTCAATAAGTTTCATATATAATTAGTATTTTAAGCAATCATTAATATTTATCAATTTACTTTTAAATGATGCAGCAATCATTGGATTCTGTACGTGATAGACCTATTTAGAGCACAAGTCTATCTTTTCGATTCTCTAAAAGGTCAAGGCAACAGAACGACTGATGCATATGGAATCATGAATTTGTAAGTTATTTTTCTTACGAATTAGTTTTTTTTGGAATATTAACAATATCAGTTTCATGAGTGTATTATGTTGATTTTCTAGGGCATTTCAAGTGTATAAGTATCAAGGTGGGAAGTGCGAGAAATTAATAGGAAAACGTAAGACGTTGAGAGTCTGCAATATAGAGGTACATATAGCATTTTATACGCTTTAGGTTTGTTTATTTATAATCAAAGGCCTTGTATCTAAGACAGCCCCCTTATGTTGTGTAATTAGTGCGCTCAACAAAGCGGCGGAACCGAGTGTGGCTATTATGTCATGAAGTTCATGTTAGATATAGCCACGGGACTCTATGACGCTAATGACCGACTAGATAAGGTATGTAACTTAACTAACTATATATTGATAGTATTTGTGTTTTTTGTCAATAATTTCTGTGTTTTTTATGAAGCTATATCCTAAGAGGAAGACATCGTATACTTATGAAGAAATGGATGTTGTTCGTGAGCAATGGGCACAGTATTTTACATCGAAGTATTTATTATCGAATTGAACTTGTTTTTACTTGTCATGTAAACTGTTGTTGAGAACCTGACTGTACTCTGATGAAATCTGTTGTTGGTTGTATATTATTCTGTGAATAAAATCAGGAACCTATTCTGCAATGTGTGTATGGTGCATCATAAATCCAAAAAACATCCAAAAGAAAAGAATGGACTTATAGAGGCGGACTTGTATGTCCGCCTCTATAAGTACATAGACGGTGACTCGGCCGAGTTCTGGGCCGAGTCAGCGTCTACTTGTTGAGGCGAGAGGCCCGCCTCAACAAGTGTTTACTTATTGAGGCGGGCCTCCGAAGCCCGCCTCAACAAGTCCCTCATTTTGGCGCCAAAGTGAGGGACTTGTTGAGGCGGGCTTCGGAGGCCCGTCTCAATAAGGTCCTTTTAGAGGCGTAAAATGCCCGCCTCAAAAAGTATCCCTACTTGTTGCAGCCCCCTTAGTTGAAGCGAACGGTGTTCGCCTCAATAAGTGTCCAAAGGCCCGCCTCTATAAGGATTTTTTCCACTAGTGGTGATTAAGTAATAATAATTGAATCCTAGTTCAGTAGTCCATAAAAGGCTTCCACTGTGTCTTTTGTTATTCAGTGAAGTTGTGAGGACCTTCGTAATGGGAAAATGTGAACTCTTAATTGATCATGTCTATTGTTTTTGCTTATAGCTTCTGAATTTTAAGCAATTGTTCTGTATGATACAATTTCTGCTCTTAACACCACATTAAAACTCCTATCTTTGCTTCAGGTAAAATGTTAATCTGAATGAGGGCAGCTGGAAATTAAGCTCATGTACTACTATACCTAAAAACATTATTTATGCTACCATTATTGTATGTTGTTGGAGTTGGTTTTGCATATAACACTTTTGAAGCCTATTAGCTCAAATGGTAGAGCAACGTGCTTAAGCATGTGGATGTGAGTTCGAGTCCCACAGAGGCTATCCTAGCAATGTTGATTTAAACACATTGTTTTGCATGCTTGGAAGTGTATATGCACTAACAATTCATCTATTTTGAAACTTAATAAATTTCGAGGAATCATACGATTGATTTTAGATAGTTCCAATTCTTACATAGATAAGCATGTGTGTATCTTGATCTTACTCATGCAGCATAACCCACGTCTTTGTATTAGCCTATGTGAGAGTCGAACTCAAATCTTGTGCATAAAGCACATGCTCTACCATTTGAGCTAATAGGCTTTAAAACAAGCCTGAAGATCATGCTTAAAATCTCATCATGTAGCCTACAAAGCCTAAAAAACGAATAAAAAATACTTCTTATATTAAAGATCATAGTAAACCCCGTAAAAGAAAGCCATAAAAACCCTCTTTTAAGAGACCTATTTCCTAGTGCAACTTCACCCTCTAACCTTCTTCTCTTTTTTAGAGGTCTTTCAACTCCTTTTTTCATGGGTGGCGAGTTGATTCTTGGGAGATCAAATCCAGGCCATTGTTCTTCATCCAATTAAAGTCACACGAAAACTTGTTGCAAAGATATTGTTGCAATGGACATACCAGAAAAAAACACTTCAGCACATAACATTTAGATCCAATTCGAGTATGAATCTAATTAGCTTAATGAGCACAGTCTAAATGCAACAATGACTGGCTTAATAACTGAGTGGTTAGCTCTTTTATTTTTCAAGGATATAAGTACCATAGATTTCCATATCCACTAAGTGCACTTGCTGCATGAATCTAAATGTTATTGTGCTAATTAATGGTTGAAGATAATTATACAAAAACATGTTAGATTTCAGGTTTTTGAATCTAAAGAGCTAACCACTCAGTTATGATTGCAAACAAATGCACACACATTCATAAAAGACCACATGAATATTTGCATTTCGTAATTGGACTTATCAGCATGTGCAACCACCAAAATTGATGAAAGCGAATAAGCTTATACTTGAAATGATAACCTCTGTCATTTACAAAAACCAAAATTGATGCTTCAATAAGGATGATTACGAAGTTAATGATATTTTAAGAAAAATTATCTGCATACAAAACCTATAAAGAACGTGATGCCATCTCTGCCTTTTACAACTTCTAACAACTTCTCACAATACAACTCTTACTCCTCAAATCATCAATTTCTTAGATCCAAAATCCCAAAATCATCAAATCCCTAACCCTAAATCCCTAAATTCAGCCCCGATAATCCACAAATTCAGAGAAGCCCTAAATCTCACAAACCCTAATTCCCCATAAGCATTCAAAATCGTTTCAAACCCAACAAGGATCAAGCTACAAAGGACTGAGCTACATACTTGAGACGCTAGAAGAAGGAGCTTGAACCAGGCTGCCTCGAGACGCTTGAAGGAGATGGCAGGCGAACCACCGAGCTCATTCTCTGACGAAAGAGATGGTAGGTGAACCAGGAGATGGCGAGTCGCCGGTGCCGCCGCCTTGCCGCTCGACCCAGGAGCACCGGCGAAGTGACGAAGAACGTCAGCGAAGTGAGGAAGGAGATGGTCGGTGAAACTCGAAGAAGTGAAGGAGAATGGAAGGGCGTGTGGCGATTTGTTTTTGTTTTTTTAATTCAAACAAACAGAGTTGTTAACAATTTAACGGTTGGGCATCCGACGAAAAAAAAACGAAACTGAGGGGCACCACGCGAAATATGCTAAAGAGTGGGATACCTCGCGAATTTCGCCTTATCTCAGGGATACGAGGCGAAAAATCCAAATATTTTATTGCGCTGAAATAAAAAAAAGCGCTAAGAGTGTTTTACAATTCTTTAAAAAATATAGCGCTTTTTAATAAAAAGCGTAAAAAGTAATTTTTAATATTTATAAAAATAAAAAGCATAAAATATTCATAGCATTTTTTTAAAAAAAGCGCTAAGAGTGGTTCATTACTCTTAAAGCTTTTTTATAAAAACAAATGCTAAGATAATTTTTAACATTTTTAAAACTAAAAATCAGAAAAGATTCATACGCTTTTTAAAAAGCGCTAAGAGTGGTTCATAACTCTTAGCGCTTTTTATAAAAAAAACGCTAAGAAAATGGAAATTCTTAATTAAAAAAATTAATACGTCTTAGCGGTTTTTTCAAAAAACCGCTAAGTGTTTTTGTTTCTTATTGTGTTTTTTTATAGCGCCTAATTTTAGTGCTATCTATAGAAAAATTTGTAATAGTATATTAGCAGTGGTGGAGCTACAAAGGGGCTAGGGACACAGCCACCTGCTGCCCTCCGACGAATCCCTTGATATCCCATCGAAATTTAAATTTAGTTTATGTTAATTATTATTTTCATAATATAAAAATAAAATAATTAAAAGTAATAATAAAAGTGTCTTGGTTTAGTGATATTTGTCTTAGAACTTGTGTCAAAATTACCAACAAGTTATGGATTCAATCCCTATCAACATCTTTTAAATTTTTATTCTTTCTTCCATATTTGATTGGTCGTATGACTCAAGTAACAAAAATTTGAACTAACTTATATTATTTAAAAAAAAATAGTATGTGTGGTATAAATTGGTCAAGTTTCGAATAGTTTAATTTTTTATCTTTTCCATTTTTTGATGGGCCTTCAAACATCGTTGTTCGTTTCAAAATATTAATAAAAATATCAATGACTCAAGAAAAAATTAAACTAACTTATATTATTTAAAAAAAACAGTATTTGTGGTATAAATTGGTCAAGTTTCAAATGATTGGTCTTTAAGCGTTTCTCGCTAACTTAAAAATATTAATAACAATGTTAATGATTTAAGCGAAAAACTTGAACTAAAAACCGCCCCTTTAACAAATTTATGTCTCCAATTATGGATACTAGTATGAGAGAATGATAAAAGCCCCTTTAGGGTTGCCTTGTATTCATTAGAGATATATATAGAAGTACATAATTACAAATGATAAATATTGAATAATACTAAATACAATAAATAAAGTAACTACCAATCCTATACATGCGTTCTATCATCCCCCTCAATCCCCCCTCAGTTGAAGCGGTAGCTTGTCGGACGCATAAATTGGATCGTAAATCTGAAAAGAGAGGATATGACAACCCTTTTGTAAACAGATCTACAAACTGATGTGTGGACAAAACATGTAATACTCGAACGGTACCCATGGCAACTTTGTCATGAACAAAGTGCAGGTCTATCTCCACATGTTTTGTGCGTTGATGTTGAATTGGATTAAATTAGATGACATGTAGACAACACTAACATTACCACAAAATACCAAAGTAGCACCTGTGGTAGGAGAGTTGAGTTCGAGTAACAAGTTGCGTATCCAACACGTATCAGCAACGGCATTCACAATAACTCTTTATTCTGCTTCGGCGCTAGATCGAGCAATAGTGTTTTGTCTTTTTGAAGACCAATTGATAAGGTTCTGACCAAAATACACACAGTATCCGGAAGTGGACTTTCTGGAGTCCGGGCAACATGCCCAATCAACATCACAGTAGGCAGGTAGATCTGAAATTAAGCTTCTGGTAAGCTGGAGGCCGAGAGTTGTTGTACCTTTGACGTATCGCAAGATACGTTTAAGGGCCAAGAAATGTTTTATCTAGGATCATGCATAAACAGACAACATTGCTGGACATCACAGGATATGTCAGGTCTTGTGAAAGTGAGATATTGTAATGCACCTGCCAAGGAACGATACAACGTTGGATCAGAAATTTGAGCCCATGCATCTTGCCCTAACTTGGCGGAAGTATCCACTGGAGTTCGACTGGGATTGCAATTAGTCGTGTCGGCCTTGTGCAGAATTTCGTTAGAGTACTTCTCATGACTAAGGTGTAGTCCCTCAATATTTTTGGTGACAAAAATGCCAAGAAAGTAATGAAGCGGCCCAAGGTCTGTCATAGCAAATTCTTTGCTCAAGGCTGCGATAATCTGGGTTAGGAAAGCTTGTGTGGAAGCAGTAAGAACAATATCATCAACATAGACAAGAAGATGTGCCTCTCTGTTATGCTGCTTGAATGTGAAAAGAGAGGGATCAGACTTACTGTCTTTGAAGCCAAGGAGGAGCAGATAATTGTCAAACCTTTGAAACCAAGCACAGGGGGCTTGTTTAAGACCGTAGAGTGCTTTTTGAAGACGACAGACATATCCTGGTCAGGTGGAGTCTTCAAAACCCGGAGTTTGCTAACAATACACAGTTTCTTTCAAGGTCCCATGCATAAATGTGTTTTTGACATCAAGCTGGTGAATATGCCAATCTTGTGCAAGAGCGAGAGAACTGTTCGGATTGTAGCTGGTTTCACCACCGGGGAGAAAGTCTCGTAAAAATCAACCCCTTGTTGCTGAGAGTAACCCCGAGCGACCCATCTGGCTTTATAGCGAGGGAGAGAATCGTCCGCTCTAAATTTGTGTCTGAAAAGCCACTTTCCTGAAATGACATTGGCATGCAATGGCCTTGGGACAAGTTCCCAAGTCCTATTTTTAATCAAGGCATCGAATTCTTCCTACATGGCTTGTCGCCATTGTGGGTCTTGGAGGGCCCTTTTGTGAGAGGTGGGGAGAGGAGAGATGGAGGCTGTGAGGTTGAATAATTGTTTTGGTTTTGAGATATCGGCTTTAGCGCGAGTACACATGAAATATGCATTCGTTGGGTGACCGGTGACGTGAGGAGAAGATTGGGGGTTTAGTTCATTTGAGGGAGAACTGATTGGGATGGGGTGGGGCCGGTTGGAGAGGTGACCGGGCTTGTTAGAGGAGAGAGGGACGTGTACGTTTGAATTAATTTGTTGGGTGGTGGAGTGACTGAGGTGGTGGGTGGGGCCGGGTGGGGAGAAATATATGGGATGTGATTGGGTGAGGAAACCAAGGGGGAAAGTGGGTTTATTGGGGGATTTCTTCTTTTATTCCACTATCTAATTATCCAGTTCCTACACATCTTCTGTTGTACATGATGTTGTTGATCGACTTAGAAGGTCTGATCATGTGAGAACTGCACCAATATGGATTGTCATAGTATGTTGCTCATAGGGATTATTTTGCTTCTTAGCAATTGTCATGGAGGCTACAACATTTATTGAAGCTAAAGCAAAAGAGGATCCACGATAGATTAAGTCTATGGATAAAGAGTTGGAAACTCTTGAGGGTAATGGTTCATGGTGTTTGGCAAATTTTCCTCCAAGGAAACATGCCATATGCTCAACGTGGGTATTTAAGGTTAAGTTTAAGCCTAAAGGGGAAGTAGAAAGGTATAAAGCTAGACTAGCTATTAAAAGTTTAGCCAAAAGATAGGAAAGGATTATAAGCACACTTTGGCTTCGTTCGGTTGACCATTATTTTTTGCTTTTTTCTACTTCTCCTACTCCTGTCTCCTTTTTTCTCCACAATTAAGAACACCAGGCGTGTTCGGTTTCTCCTCCTGAAAAATGCTCCTAACTACTCCCGTGTCCTCCATTCTACTCCAACTTACTCAAAAATGGCCAAAAAAAAAAGATGGATGTCGATGCTTTTAGATACTTATTAGTAAATTTGTGTCTTTACTACCCCCGACTCATCACTGCTCTCCTTCGACTCTTCACTGCTTCCCCATCCAACGAAACACCGGTAGAAAGAAGGGGTACGTGTTCTTCGACTTTTCTTCACCTCTTCCAGATTGTTCTTTCTTTCAAAAATCGTTTGACCTAGATCTTCAGATTTCGGGGGTTTTGAATGGTTTCCATAAGCGTTCTTTCTTTCCCGCTCCTCATTTTTCTTTCAATATCCAGATCTGCTGTATTAGGGTTTCCAAATTTGTCGATCCAACGAAACAGCAAAAGAAGGTACGTAGATTGGTGTTAGGCAGCTATTGAGGGCAGGGTTATGTTGAAAAAAGAGAGAGCAAGGAGTGAAAATGGCTTGGTATGGGTTCATAAAGGAGAAGGTTCATAGATTGGTGTTGTTCCAATGGTGGAAGTGTGTATTTAAACTGATGTTGTGTGAAATTATGAAGGTGTTTTCTCTGCCAATTGCCATACATATAAAATTAGTATAATTATTTTCCCTTATTAGAAATCTAATGGTATAATAGTGTGATTCTTGTATGCTTGAATGCTTCCTTTTAAATTAAATTTTCTGTGAATCATTTACTAGCCATTGAGATTATAAATACAAAACTCAGTTGCACATTAATTTGGATAATTTCTTTCTTTGGTTGTCACTTGTCATACAGCTTTGTAGTTGTTAGCCACCAAGAAGAGTGGCAGACATTAATGCACTATTGATTTGTTACTATTGATGCAGCTTTGGTGTTAATGACTTAGGCCTTAGTATATGAATATAGTGCTATTTCAGTATATTCTTTCTTACTTGTTCAATGTCTGAATACTAGAATTGAGAGAGGCTATATTGTTGAATAGGAAATATATTTATATAGTGGACATATTGAAATCTGGCAAGGACTTTAAAATGGTACAACGTATGTGGCTCTTGCTCAAAATCATATATCTATATGGCATAATAAAAAGATGAATATATAAAGAGGGAAGAGAGATTGAAATATGTAAAATTCAACCCTGTTTAATTTGTGTTTTTTTATTGTTTGAAATGTTATAGTATGGTTTAGAGATAGTGGTTACACTTTGGATAACAGAGCTATGTACAACTTTTTTTGCAGTTGAGGGAGCTTCTCAAGGAGCTTGGTTACAGTGACATTGGCCTCAATTTGGCAGCTATGTAAGTATTTTTACCTAATTAATCTATGTATATAATCTCAAGAATAAACATTCATCATATAAGTTGATCACATATTCATGAATCCTTTACCAATGATTCTACCTATAAGTTGATCATGTTAAGTATTGATCCATTGCATATTAATGCATTTGAAAGAATCCAACACCAAGGTACCATTTGTTTTTAGGTAGCATTTGAAGTCACCTTCTCTATGGCGAGGATGGTGGGTGGACCATATCTCACATATGTCACACTATCTGCTAACAACCCTTTTCTTATAAAGGTAAACAACACAATTTCTAGTTGATCTAATTAAGTTTGCGCCCCCTTGTTTTCGCCGAAGCACTAATCAATTGTGTGTTTGTTTTGTGTTTGTGAATTAGGCAATGAGATTAGCTAGGTTTGCAGCTTGTATGCACATTCTGGTTCTATAAGATTGTAAGGATAGTCCAATACAAACTCACTAAGCGAGCTTTTGTAGTGAAAAAACCCATATAAAATCTCAAGCATAGCTTATACCGATGTTAGTTGGGATATATATATATTATGTATTCAAGATTGCAAGCAACACTCAATATTATATTGTATTCTTGTGTGTACATTGACGGATAAAATCATTCTCTGGAGTCTGGCCTCTCAAACGGATGAGAATACAAAACGCATAAACGTAAACATAGTTCTTCTTTTTTAGAAAAAAACTTAACGTTTTCTTAACACATGGTTATGAGGCGAAAAACTACCTAAGTTGAGGGGTACCACGCAAAATAGTGCAAGAATATGGATATATCGCGAAAAATGCATAAATTGAAGGATATCATGTGAAAAATCCCTAAAAAAGCATACATCTATATGCCACAAAACACATCTTTTTCTGGACATTAGTCACAAACAAATTGATCAATGAGCTTATGAATAATTGAACAACAGTATCAACTACATCTGGCTAGAGAAGAAACAATGCCTTTGATTAATAATCAGTCTACAACCTGCCTGGAAGATGGTCACAAAAAGAAACAGTTACGATTCAAATGCACTATACACCACAAGTACAAGCAAGTTCATGATCAATGAGCTTTGTATAGGTTAAAAAACAAGTGCAAGTAGATACTAATTTATAAACAATCACCCATCATTTTTTTTTTGAATGGTTTAAATTGGATTACAGAGGGGAGAATTTACAATCTGAATAAGAGTCCAGTCACTCAGCTATACATCATCGACCAATCCCCTAGACAAAATGCTCTATGGCTACTAACAAAATGCCTAAGAGCTGGATATGAACATGTTCTAAAGATCTCATCTCTCAATTTGAAGTGCGTCAAACCATGATCTGGTGCTGGTGGCATTCATGTCCTTGGCATTCCAGCGAAACAAAATGTAAAGTTTAGTCATAACAATGATCTCAAAAGCACATTCATCTGCCTACAAAGTTCTGCTCTCCCAACATTTCCATGTAAAGTATATGAAGTTGGTGAGTGCAACACAAGTTGCCTAGAAGATGAAGATAGGCTTCCTCTTGCTGTCTCCCATCCAAGTACAGCCAATCAAGGAGGTTTCCAGGACAACAAGGGATATTAAGCCATTTTAAGATCAAGTGATGGACCTTCTTTGCGAACTCACAATCTCCCATCATTGCAGTGAACCAAAAACTATGCATTGAACAAAACTTTGATACTTCCAGCAGTTTACATCTTGAAAAGTAAAATAAAGTTATTATCATTATACAAATAAAAGATACATTGAAATCTTGCCAACACTTGCTAGCTCAACTAGTAAAAGTAACACAAGCACTATATGATTACTTAGCTAAAACAATGACATTTCCTAATTATGTTTGCTGAAAGTAACCATTAAGGAGAATCTTAGTACGTCCATATGTTAGTATGATATGATTATTCCATCGAATACAACTACTCTATGAATTTACAACAAGGCTGTGAATATATGTTGTTGATTATATCCTGACACTTAATTTGAACAGTTGAAAATCCATTTGGCCATAAACCTATTCAATCAATTTCAGTGCAGCTAACTCAAACCTTAAAACCCAAAATGCCAATCCGATTTCCCAGTAAAAAACCCCTAATTTGCAATAAATCTAATTAAAACCCTAATTTTCACAATTCACAATACATAGGTCTACAAACCAATCTAATCAAGTGAATTCAAGCGAACCAACCAGAAAACATATTCTAATTCACAAAACCCCCAATCTGATTTCGTTGTCGACAGACCCTAATTATCAAACTCCTTCGATTTTTTCAATTATAATGTGTTTAATCTAATTTCCATGAAACAATCGATCTTAAATCACTACGTACTCATACTTTCTTTGCAAAAGCGAACATAAAAACCAACCTTGAGCGATTTTTTTCTCGGGTTGCAACACGTAGGCTTTCTTCACAGCTTCCCTCCACTGACACGTTCCTAGCGACGACGGCAGAAATCGAGCCACAATCATAGCGCTTTCCTTGCACACCTTGCTCAATCCTTGGCAAATTTATCAGTGGGAGGAGATGGCAAAAAGAGGGGCAAGGGAGGAGATTTGAGGAAGGAGATGCAAAGACAGCAGATATCGGGGTATAGGGATTAGGTGGGGTTAATAAGGTATCACGTGCACATCACGTGTAGGGGTAATATATTCTAATTTTTAGGCTTTTTGGTCATTTTACAACTTTTTTAAAAAATTATAAGTATATATAAGTATTATTTACCGAACATACATAAACCAAAATAAGTATAAGTATCAGCATCATCATAAGTACATAATTCAGCATAAGCATCAACATCAGCATAAGTATCAGCATAAACATAAGTATCAGCATCGATTTACCAAACATAGCCTTCATCTCATGTTGCAAAGATTCCTAGAGTTCGTATGGTTATAGCTTTGGCTACATCTAGGCAATGGGAATTGCATCAATTAGATGTGAATAATGGCTTTTTACATGGGCGTAGGATGAAGAAATTTCTATGTTGCCGCCTGAGGGTTATGACAAAGGTGTTCATGGCCAAGTATGTCCTCTCAAGCGGTATTTATATGGTCTTAAATAGGCTTTCCGTAAATGGAATCCGGAGCTTACTCAATTTTTGGTTAGTTTGGGTTATGTGCAATCAAAGCATGATTATTCATTGTTTATTAAACATTCGAATCTTCATTTACTACGATTCTTGTTTATGTTGATGATGTGTTTCTTATTGGTAATGATTCTTTGGAATACAATTAGTTTAGAGTGCTTTAGATGCTCAATTTATAATCAAGAATTCAAGGCTTGATCGATATTTTCTTGGTATGGAGTTATGTCAGGATGCTCATGGTGTTGTCTTGAGCCAACAGAAGTATAGGATATACTTACTGATGCTCACATGCTGAATTGTAAGCATGCTAAGTTTCCTTTACCTACTGGATTAAAGCTCAGGTTAGAAGAGGGCTCCTTGATGGATGATTGTGAGCAATATCGTCGGTTGATTGGTAGGTTGTTATATTTGTCATTGACTAGACCCAATTTGTCTTACTTCGTGAAGCACTTGAGTCAATTTGTGTCTTAACTTCGGGCTCCTCACCTCCAAGTCGCACTTCATGTTTTCCGCTATTTGGCTAGCACTTCTGATTTTGGCTTGTTTTACCATATTCAAACCAGCCATAACGTGACTGGCTTCTCAGATGCAGATTGGAGTTTATGTTTGGCTACTCACCGTTCTCTTACTGGTATTGCCTCTTTCTTGGTCATGCTTTGGTTGGTTGGAGAACTAAGAAGCACTCAGTGGTTTCCCGATCTTCTGTGGAGGCTGAATACCGAGCCATGGTCATGACTATTGCAAAATTGGTTTGGAACATCTATGTTTTGACTTTTGATGGATCTTGGCATTAAGATTAGCTTACCTCATACACTATTTTATTGACAATCGTGTTGCCCTCAGATAGCTGCTAATCCATCCTTCCATGAGAGAACGAAGTATATGGACATCGATTGTCATTTTACAAGGGAAAAAGTACAAGAAGGTTTCCTTCATACTGCTTATATTTCCACCTCCCTTCAACTTGTTGACTTGATGACCAAAGCTCTTGTTTAGCATCAACATGCATTTCTCTCCAAGTTGGGTTTGCAGTAGGGGTGAGCAAACGGATATATCCGATCCGATCCGATCCGGTATACTGGATATCCGGTTCAAAAAATTTACAAAACCCCGATCCGTATCCGGTCCGTTTTGAAATGGATATCCGGTAAAAAGGACCCGGATCGGATCGGATATCTGAGCTGGATATCCGAATTATCCGGTTACTACAAATCTATTAAAAATAAATCAATATATTCATTTTTTAAATTCAAAAGTAATAAATTGTAAATTAAGAAATAAAATTTGTAGGTTGTTTCTTAATTTGTTCGTACGATTTAAATTATATACACACTTATTATTCATATGAAAACATATTTACACTATTTTACTTGGACAACAATATAAATATGTGATTAAGGATGTAAAATTTATTAATATATTACTCAATATATTAGTTATAATAAACAAATTTATGATTATAAATATTATATGAATAGTACCGGATATTTTCGGATATCCGGTAAGCTAAATATCTCGATCCGTATCCGGTTCAAGTATCCGGCAAAATCACCCGGATCGGATCGGATACGGATAAAAACTTAAAGTATATTTTCGGATACGGATTTTTAGGATACGGATCAGCGGATTTTCGGATCGGATCAGCCGGATCGGATATATTTGCTCACCCCTAGTTTGCAGTGTGCTCCCACCCGAGGGGGGGGTGTAGATTCATACCAGTGTGCGTTTCTTACCAATGGTTAAGTTGGAGCTCCTATGTCAAGAGCGTGGAATTTGGTCATTGAAGTTGAGAATCGAATGCGAGTGTTTGGGTTGGAAATTGTGCATTTGGTTTAGCTTCACATAAAGTGAAAGGATTTATTTTTATTCCTTTTGGTTCACTTGGTTTAGTATAAACAACAATTGTCTTTGTATTTTTGGTAGTTTGAGAAAGAGAATGTGTAAAGTGCTTTTCCTCTCTTTTCATGTAAATGATTTTCACATTAACTGAAGATTTGTGACTATATTACTACACAATTGTTGAACGTCACCACACTTTGCCTCACACATCTCCATTTATTAGATTTGTGACTATATTAACCTCTTTCAATGAATGATACATTAGTTAATTTACCCCGTCCTCTCTAACCCTAAACCTAAAACTTACCACACAAAAATTCCAGATTTCTTGTAGAAATTCAACCCTATATCAACATAGCTCTCATTCATGCTTCTTTGATCAACAATGCGAGAGATTACAAAATGTTAAAAACTCCTATTAATATCTGACTTGGTATACAATTGTGAAGGTCAATCAATCTATATGATTAACTAGCAATTGGTTGGCTACAAAAACTAAATAAATTCAACGGCATACCTCTTATTCAACACTAGCACCCCGATTCGGCATACATAGCTATTGTTTTTTGTTTGCGTACTCACGATACACTGATTTAAGGTGATTTTTCCACTATTTCCCTCGTTTGAGAGTATGCTGATGTTTAAAATCAATGATCAGACTCATCATAATTGTCAATTTGCACCAAACTCATCCTTCTCTTTGCAAAGTCGAATTAAATGAAATAATATGTGATTTGGTGAAGTCCCTCGTACGTTTCTATTTGATTTTTTCTACCACTTGTGTGACTGAAGTGATTAAGATATTTGGAATTGAATTTGATACTTCATTAGCTTTATCAAAGCAAAATTTATGGAGGTTTTGATGCTTGATTAGCTTTATTAAAGCAAAACTTACGGAGGTGCCCACCAAGTGTTCATATAAAGTGCCTAAAAGACAATAACAATATGTATTTTCTTCTTGGGGTTGTCGATGAAAGAAATTGGTAGTAAGGTAAACTTCAGTGAGAATAATTTGTCAAGTGTATAGTGGAAAAGAGAAGGGGGTGAGTGATGGATTTTTTGTTGTAATTTTAGAAAACCAATAGGGCTAAATTAGGAAATGAAATAATGGTGATGTTTTCTTTTGAAAATGTTTAACAAACCCCTTTTACTATTATCAAAGGTAAGAGTAAACAAAAGTATAACAAAATAATAATTATTGACACATAGAAACGCTCTCTATGGTTCTGTCTTCTCCCTTATCCCCGACTTTTGCCCCAGGTACCTCTCTGCCGCCGGGGAAACCCCCTGACGATCCTCCTCTCTTTTGCCCCGGGTACCCCTCTTCTATGAGTCTGACAGCTTTTATCCATACCCGACCTATACTATTTTCGGCACCCACGGGGTTTCGTATGAATGATTTGTAACAATACGAATTTAGTAATTTCCGAAACAATGAAATACTTCTTTATATATTCGAAACATTACACTACAACTACTGACATAAAGTCGAACAGACAGATTACTAAACTATGGAGACTATCGACACAAGTCATCGCTCCCTATTCTTAAGGAAAGGCTTAACAAAAAATACAATTACTCGATTAGGGTTCCTTCCCGTCGGCTTGACGCATCACGAAGAGTCGTTGTCCCTGACCTGAAGACTCCATAGGCGCTTTGCCTTTATTACGAGCCATAGATTGTTCAGGAGCAGACACCTCTGGCTTTGGGTTCTGCCTATTGCCAACATTTGAGGCTTGATAAGACTGCGTTGGTCCTTGACCCTTCTTTCTACAGTATGTTTTCATGTGGCCTTCCCTTCCACAAGCATACCCTCTTTTCCTTTTGACAGTTAAAACTTTTATGCCCAACTTTACCACAGTTGTGGCACAGAGTCACCCCGCTACTCTAACCGGAGCCTCTGGCGGAGTCTGACTGAGTCGTCTCAGTCTTAGCACGACCAGACTTCTCAAATTTGGTAGGCGATGTCGGTCGTTTGAATGTACCAACCTGGCGATCATGTTGCCCACCCCTTCCCCTAACCTGCTTCTCCCGCTTTTGGGCGGATTCTTCCAGTGTGACCTCTATCTTGTAGGCCGCATCCACATATTGCTCTAATGTAGAACAACCGTGACGCACCATTAGAGGTTTGATTTCTGGATTCATCCATCCATGGAAGTACCAGATCTTTTGTTCCTCGCTCGACACTTCTGGCCTAGCATATTGCAACAAGTGATTGAACTTAGCTGCAAGCTCAGTCACCTTTAACCCATCGGTCTTAGGATACAGAAATTCCTTGTGCTTCTCCTCCCTCATAGCACGGGAAAAGAAATGGTCAGTCATCTTTGCTTTGAACATACCCCAATTCAACTCGGGATGGTCGGCTAAACCAGTACTCTCCCACCATTCTCTAGCCACATCCTTGAGTTGAAGGGAGGCGATGTGCATTTTCTCAGTCTCAGTGCAATCCACGTTCCTGAACAGCCGTTCCATATGCGAGAACCAATACGCCACTTTGACCGGTTCTCCAGTACCGTCATAGCTGTCAGGCCTCATTGAGCTCACGACCTTCAAGGCTCGACCGTAAGTTCCTTTGTTCCCGACGACATCAACCTGGGGTACGTGATCCACTGGCTCCTCAACTTCAGGAATAACCTGAGGAACCGGAACACCTTGTGCTTGTGGTGCAATTGACCGAATTACGTCGGTGAACGTTTGTACAATAAACCCACGAATGGCTTCTTTGGTCGCGGCATCCAACACTACCAGAGGATTAGCCTGTGCTTGGCCAACGCATGTGGGGGTTATTGTAAGAGACAGACTTGCTCTCTTCCCCTCGATTAGCGGCGCTCCTCAGATTCAGCCTTGGGTTGTTACTCGGTTTTGCACCAGCACGACTGTGTTTCTTGTGTTCACCATCTGCTGATGAACCATAACGTTGATTTAGAACTTTTACAACTTGATCATGACACTCTAGTCAAATACGTTATGATACAGATTGTAAGGGTCCAAACTAATAACTTTATATTAGTCTGACTAACCCTTCACTGTTAACTACAGAAATGACCTTCTTCTCCTTACTTGAGAATGGATATTCTAGGAGAAATATCAACATTTAAATGACATTAAACCTGAGAAGAGACACTATCCCTAATAATGGATCTAAGGAATAAGTAACACTCGAAGTTTGCAGAAGTTTGAAAACCACTTATTAATAAACCTTATACTTTCAAACTTTATATACTAAACTTTAATAATATATATATTGAGGAAAATTAGCTTTTCAAACTAGTGATACGATTATCCCAAAACTCTTACTAAGGCAAAAACCACACTTTTTAAAGTTACAATCAAAAACTTAATTCAATCGCTTATAACATGACATTTCATAAACCAATTATAAATAGTTTTTGAAGTTCAAATAGCTAAATCATTAAGTTAAATTAAATTCCAAGAAATAATTAAAACTTTTACTTTTAACATTTAAATTCTCAAAATTCCTTCTTAATCAAAAATAGTTTGAAAATCGTTTCGAAATTAGTTTTCAAAAATTCTCAAACCTAACAATAGGCCAAGAATTTTAAAACCGTTGCTCTGATACCATAATTGTAACACCCCCGACTTATGTCGGTAGTGCCACACGCCAGTGACATCAGACGTTACCGTCCAAAGCCACCCTAGGCTTTAATCGGAACAATTAAACTTGAATGCGTATATAAATATTAAATGAAAGATTAAACAGCGGAAGACATTTGTATATGAAACTCAGCTCTTTTATTAAAAGATCTCTCATCAAACGAGAGTAGCGTCTTTATAACAGAGTAAAAATTCCAGCGGAAGACTTATAAATTACACAGCGGAAGACTTTTAAGAATCAACCTATAACATCGCGAGGTTATAAAGATATATTAAAGTAATATTTAACAACTTAAAACACTGACACTTAAATCTTCGTCTGCAAGCCTCTTCTTCTTCGATTGGTTACTTCGACTTCGGGAATCAACCACTGATGTGCCGTAGGACGGATGACATCAGCCAACCATGCAAGGAATAAAACCCGGTTGGTTACTCTAATGAAAGACTATGCAAGGGTGAAAACAGAATGGTTCTAGTGATCGCAACCGTTTACTATCACTGTCCCTCGAATAATAACCGAAGGAATGATATATAACCTGGAACTTTCACGGAATGATTTAGTATTGACATGCACTAAAAAGAAGACTCCAAGGAATTGGGTCTTAAGGAAAACGTATGAAGAGAAGACTCCAAAAGATTGAGTCTTACGGAAAGTATGACAAATGTTTGGGAACGTTATAATTTCACACAAGCGTTTAAAACGACTTGACCATTTGGGTCCACGACCAACCTCACCGCGTAATGCGAATTCAGATTTGGAAGGAGGACTTACTCTAATCGAAGTCCGGGCGGTTTCCACGTTGTACTCCTCGCCCGAGGGTATATTAATTATGTGCACAATGACACTTATCTTGTTTAATTCCAAAACGTATATTCATGTTAAAGCTTTTATCATATATCATCTCGAGTAACTACGAAAGTTTACAATCTCGAGTGACTACGAAAGTTTATGATCTCGAGTGACTACGAAAGTTTATGATCTCGAGTGACTACGAAAGTTTATGATCTCGAGTGACTACGAAAGTTTATGATCTCGAGTAACTATGAAAGTTTATGATCTCGAATGACTACGAAAGTTTACGATCTGGAAAGCATTTAGAGATTGGTTCCACTAATACTGAGTTATAAAGAAACGACTAATCCTCATAAGGAATTAACGTTCCTATGAATACTCGTGCTAATCTAGCATTAAAGTTTACATTTAAATCCACAACAAAACCAACTCCTGCTACTAATCATGAGAGTAATGGTTTAAATGGGGATCCTAGTGGCTCGGGGTCTGGCCGGCCGACGACAGCTCCGGCGTAATCAACACGTGATTTGGGGTTTTGGAGTATGGTTGAGCACAAGAGACGACAGAGGAGGGAGAATCCGAGGGCTACGGATTTTTCACAAACTAATTTGGATAGGAATAGATTTGCTGAGCTTGAGAATATGGATGATGAGGTGGAGAAGATTGTGTTAGATAATATGGAAATTGAAGGAGATGTTGTGGAGGATTCAGTTATTCTCGAAAAGATTCGGATGGCGGCTGCTAAGAAGAATTCTGATGCTGGAAAAGGCAAAGAGGGTGGCAGAAATATTGAGAATAAACGGGTTCAAGATGGGGCTATTAGCAGCGAAGGCCGACTTAAGGTGGCTAACTTCACAGGCCCAATGGGGGCACAAGCTGATAAGAAGAAGGTGGCCCATTTGGCCAAACGTGCTAAGACAGACAACACACAGGCAAGAAATTTGGGGCAAGTAGTCATCACTAAACATATGGGACAACTGCTGTAGAAAGGTCCCTCTTCTGCAGCTAACGAAAATCTGGAGAGTGATTCCAACACACTTCTTATGCACCAGGTTAATCAGAGAATGGAGGTTGATTATGAGCGCTCATTATGTCAGCAAGAGAGGGGTATTCCGATTGTGGGGAAGGAGAATAAACCCCCAGATCCGTCCATATCGAATTCTGATCGGGAATATCATGATCTGGATGCTATGGATGGGGATATGCCGTTTGTGCAGATTGATTCGGTCGACCAGGCCGGTGCCCACGTTGGGGCTTAATTTGGGTTTGTGCTTCTCTGTCTTTTGTGTTTTCTGAATGAAGATTTTTGTTTGGAATACTCAAGGTGCTGGAAGTAGTGGTTTCAAAAGAGCGTGTCGTTATTTACTTCATAAAAATAACGCAGAGATTGTTGCATTGATGGAGCCCCAAGTTTCAGGTTTGAAAGCTGAGGAGGTTTGTCGGAGTTTGGGTTATACCCACAATGTGAGAGTTGAAGCGAGTGGTAGGAGTGGTGGCATTTGGCTTCTCTGGAATGCGGATTCTACTACTCTTCAAGTTCTTCGACTGAATAGCAATTTTATTCATGCCCGTGTTCAGGATGGGACTGCTTGGTTGAATCTAATTGTTGTCTATGGCCCCCCTACTCATACCAGGAGACAGGTGTTCTGGGAAGATTTGGAGAATTGCGTGTCTGCTATTACTGAACCCCTCTTCATTGGTGGTGATTTCAATTGTATTATTCAGTTGGATGAGAGGCTTGGTGGTACTGGTGGACTCTCTGCTGATTCTGCTGTCTTTGCTGGTTTGATTAATCGTTTGAATCTTATTGATTTGGGGTTCAGTGGGGCTCGGTTCACTTGGAGTCGGGGCTCGGTGCCTAATCAGACTCGTGTTGCTAAAAGGCTTGATCGGTTTCTAGCTAATCTCCAGGGGAGATTAGTTTGGGAGGAAGCTTCTGTCCGACATTTGCCCATTATCGCTTCTGATCACAAACCTATTTACCTTAATTTATCTCCTGATGCTGCAACGGAAAGGGGTCGTCGTCCTTTTCGGTTCGAGGCTATGTGGTTGTCTCACCATACTTTTATGGAGTTTCTTGATAGCAAGTGGAAGAGGGATTTTGACACGCCTGATGCACTGGAAGATTTGACTACTGACTTGCGCATGTGGAACAAGGAGGTTTTCGGCAATGTCCAGTTTAGGAAGGAGAAGCTGACTGCTCGTATTAATGGCATTCAGGTTGCGCTGGACAATGGTGCTCCTGTTAGGCTCTTACTGCTTCATGAAGCTTTGCAGAAAGATCTTGCTGATGTGCTAAATCAAGAGGAAATGCATTGGTTTCAAAAATCGCGTGTCAATTGGATTACGTGTGGTGACCGTAATACTAGTTTATTTCACGCTAGTACGGTGGTTCAAAGACGTCGTAAAATGATTGAAGCTTTGAAGAACGATGCTGGTATATGGGTGATGGATCAAGCTGAGCTTAAAGAGTTGGTTATTAGCTATTTTGCCAATATTTATGCTCTTCCTGCTACTAATGCCAATGTCCATTCGCTGCCTAGGGGGGGTTTCAAACGTCTTATGAACTCTGATATTGCGCTGCTGATTGCTCCGGTTTCTAATGCAGAAATCTGGGGGACGGTTAGAGCTATGGGATCCTACAAAGCTCCTGGTCTGGATGGGTTTCAACCCGTCTTCTATCATAAATGTTGGAGTATGGTTAGGCCTTCAGTATGTACTTTCATTCGGGGTTTCTTTGTGACTGGTTCCTTGCCTCTAGGAGTCAATGAAACTTTGATACAACTTATTGGGAAGGTTAGCAATCCGGAACTGGTTTCATAATTCAGACCGATTAGTTTGTGTAATGTCTTATACAAAACGATTACAAAGCTCTTGGCTAAACGTCTGCAACCGCTGATGGATAAGCTTGTGGGTCCTCTGTAGAGTAGTTTCATTCCGGGCAGATCGATAACTGATAACATCGTGTTGGCTCAGAAGATTGTTCACTCTATGCGGTGTAAACAAGGTCCTAAGGGGTGGTTCTTGTTAAAGCTTGATTTAGCCAAGGCTTATGACATGCTCCGCTGTGACTTTATTATTGATACGCTCGAAGATGTGGGCTTATCGGGTTGTTGGGTCCGCTGGATTACTGAATGCATCACTACGCCCTCAATGAGAGTTCTTTGGAATGGTGCTATGACTGATCCTTTCTTACCTTCTCGGGGTGTTAGACAGTGGGATTCTTTGTCCCCTTATCTTTTCGTTCTATGCTTGGAGAGATTGAGCCATTTGATTGGGCATGAAGTTGCGGAGAATAGATGGAAACCAATCATTGCATGTAGGAGAGCGCCTGCTTTGTCTCATCTGTTTTTTGCTGATGATATCATGTTGATGGACGAGGCGTCTATTTCTCAAATGCAGGTGGTGATGAATACTCTTGACAGATTTGGTGTGGCCTCGGGGCAGTCCATCAACCGTGATAAGTCTATGATTTATGTTTCCAGGAATGTTACTAGTGACATGGCTCAGCAACTTCAACAGGTTAGCGGGATTAAGGTCTCCAGTGACTTGGGGAATTACTTAGGTATGCCTATTCTGCACAATCGGGTGAATAAGCATACCTTTGCTAGTTTGATCACTAAAGCCAATAGCAAGCTGGCGGGCTAGAAGAGTAAGACGTTGAGCTTTGCAGGTCGTGTCACTCTCTCTAAAGCGGTACTCTCTTCTCTTCCCTTTTATGCAATGAATAAGGTTAAGCTTTGTGCTTCTATGTGGAATTCCTTGGATAAGATTACTCGTGCTTTCATTTAGGGGAGCACGCAGGAAAAGAGGCGTATCCACCTTGTTGGTTGGAATGAAGTTTGTATGCCTAAGAAAAAAGGGGGTTTAGGTATTAGGAGAGCCAAGGATGCTAATTTAGCTATCATTGGGAAGCTTGGTTGGCAATTGCTTAATGGAAGAGGTGGTATTTGGGGTGACTTCATGATGGCCAAATACAAATTGCAGAGAGCTGGTGGGTCTTTGGTTCAGACGAATAAGCTCACGGGATCATATGTTTGGCGTAGCATAAAATGGGGTTTGCAGGAAATTGTTAGACATGGTACTAGTTGGAATATTGGTAATGGCAGGGAGGTGCGGTTTTGGGAAGACATATGGATTGATCGTCGCCCCTTGCTAGAGATGGTGAGTACTGAGGTTGAGCATGGGCTGCGAAACCGGAGGGTGGCTGATTTTATCACGTCGGTTGGGTCGTGGAATTGGCAATTGTTTAGCAGTTACCTTCCGGCGATGATCCTAATGAAATTCTCTGCCACTGGTGTTAGGTTGGTTCTGGGGCTTTCTGATTCTCTGACTTGGGCCTTCTCCGTTTCAAGGGAGTATACTATTGGGTCCGCTTATGAGGAAATTCGTGGTATTCGATCTGGGTTGAGTACTACTTATCTGTCCTCTCGCTTATTCGATATTATTTGGAAGTTGCCGGTTCCTGAGCGAATTAGGCACTTCCTTTGGCTGGGCATTAAGGGGAAGTTGCTTACGAATGTGGAGAGGATGCGAAGACATCTCACTGCCGACCCCGTTTGCAGCATCTGTCGTGATGGGGAGGAGTCTCTTATTCATGTTTTTAGGGATTGCACCAAGGCTAAACATGTATGGCATCTGTTTCTTTCTTCTTCTGCGTCACAGTCTTGCTTGTCTTCTTTCTTCCAGGAGGCAGCTGACGTGTGGGTGTATAAGGGGCTCACGGGGAGTTATATCTTCTATACTGATCGGCGACATGATATTCTTTTTGTTACAATCATATGGTGGTTATGGAAATGGAGGAATATGAGTATTTTCCGGGATGAACAGGTTGTGGTGGACCGGCTTACTTTTCTTCTCCGTCAGGCTTGTGAGTTTGAGGAAGTTTGGGCTGGGCGTCCTACCATGTCGTCCATTCGACTTCGTCAAGAGCGTTTGGTGGCATGGTGTAGGACAGCTCAAGGGAGTTTCAAAGTCAACACGGATGGGGCGAAAAGGGACCCGTTTGGGATGACTACCGCCGGTGGCGTTGTGAGGGACTCCTCCGGTAAGTGGATTGGGGGTTTCGTGAAGAATATTGACATTTGCAGTGTTCCTATGGTAGAACTTTGGGGGATCTACCATGGGCTTCATATTGCTTGGGAGAAAGGGTGCCGTCAGGTAATCTTGGAGTCGGATTCTGCTCTTGCTATTGGTCTCATTGGGAAGCAGATTGATTCCTCTCACCCTCTCGTTAGCCTGGTACTTTCGTGTCAGAGCTTCATCAATAGGGATTGGATTGTCCAATTCTGTCACATATACAGGGAAGCTAATAGGGTCACTGACCACCTAGCTAATGTTGCTTTTGATTTTCCTGTTGGTTTACATGTTTTTGATGAACCTTTTAGTAGTGTTTTGTCTTTTCTTTTGGATGATTTGTGAGGTGTTGCTTTACCTCGTATGACTCGGATGTAATTTTGTTTGGTTTTGATTAATAAAGCGTGCGAGAGTGTCGCCTCTCCTTCTACTAAAAAAAAGAGTAAACAAAAGTACCTTTAATCAAACATAAATTTACTTATTTACCCTTTTATTCTATATTTTTCAATTGCCATATGACAGACAAACCTCCGGCTACACTTTATGTAAGAATTATTTCTACAAATCTCATAAACTAAAAGGACAAATTTATAAATTTATGTTTTTACACATCTCAATACAATAAAGTACTATCGTATCTCCTCTTGAGAGCACCCACATCGGTGGATTTTTAGATTTTTAAAACAATAAATTTTTTAGCTACAGTACAAAAAGGCTAAAAAACCAAGGAGAAGGTTGTCGGGTAAAAACTTGTAAGAAACCAAATAAAGTAGAAGGGGGGTTTTTAGCTATTGGATTTAATTTGATCAATGGTGGATAAAAATTAGTTAAATAGATTGTTATTTGATATTTTAAATGTCTTTTTAACTCGGAAATAAATTAATTGATGGATAAAAATATTTTTAATATTTTTATTTTATTTTATTTTTATCTATCTATAGACACCCACTTTATATATGATTTTTATAAAAACGGTTTTATTGAAAATAAGCAATATAAGAAATGAAAATATTTAAAAATCATTTTTAGTATTTAATATAAGTAATTTAATTTATGTATTATATAAAATATTGTGTTTAATATAATAGATGAAATAAAAAATAAAAATAATACATTTTCACATAAAAAATATATTACAAGATATTATACATAAACATATACATCACAAGAAAACATATAAGATAAAATTGAATAGATGTGAACAACATTAGATTTTTACGCATGGAAATAAAAATATTAAAACAACATCACACATGAAAATTAATATATTACATAACATTACATATATATTATACAATACAACACAAACATAACTAGAAGAAACAACATAAGTAAATTAAAATAAAAACTAACACAAATGTGAAGCTATTCTTCACTTAGGAAATGGAAAACATAGACGTGAAGCTAATCTTCTCTTACAAAAATTAAAAACATAGATCTCAAGTTATGTTTTAGGAAACAACTCACTCATCAAGGCAACCTTTATCATCTCTTGTTCTGGACTTAACTCGCTGAATGCTAGAAGTTGAGTTAGCATTTGAAGCTTCTGAGTACGAACATAGTCATCAACGATCTTTTACTGCTCTTTTATAGCCTCTCTTTTTGCCTCTTGTTTTTGCATATCTCTGTTAGCTTGGAGCATAGTCAACCTATCGACTTTTTCTAAATGTGCCTCCATGTGTTCACCTGACATCTGATCAACTTGTTTTCCCTTCTTTTTTGCATTCTTTATACCAGCAGGACGAGCTGGAGCACTTTCATCTGGAGGAAAGGTGATGCTTTCAGGTTCAGATACACTAGTAGGGGTATCCGGATTTGAGCTTGAAGAGTATAATCCAGATTCATTCAACTTTCATCGTTTGGAACTTCCTCCACCTTCTCTAGCCAACCAAGTGCACCACTTTGGTTCATGTTGGAGCTCACGCCATACATGCTCCCATATAAAATCAACACCATAATTCAAACGAAAGAAAGCATGTGCACTTCTTATCACATCAACCTCATTTTCCCCACTACCTCTTCGGTTGGAAGCTCGATTATAGCAACCGATAAATTTTTGAGTGTCGCTGGACATGCTGTGCCACCTTGATTTTAATGACGTCGAAGCCCTATGAACCCAAGTCTTATCCTCTTGGACTCTTTTTTCGTTGTAGTACTTCGCCACTCGATCCCAAAATAACTCGCACTTTTGATTAGTGCCTACAATAATATTTGTGCTGGTGTTAACCCATGTACTAGCCAACAACAACTCCTCACCTTGACTCCACTTGTTTCTTTTCTCACCACCTTGACGAGAGGCTTTTTTAGGAGGAGCTTGTTGAGAAGGGGCTTTCTGACGAGTGGTTTTTTTAGGGGCTCTTTCAAGAGAGGGGTTTGGTTCAGGAATAACTTGTATATCATCAAGACTTGGCACGTGTTGTTGTGAGTTCCATTGATGAAATGCAGAAGCACTTCCATATAAACCAAAGGTGTTAGGAGAAGGGGATGCATGTGGATAACCTTCAGGGGTGTTTGGCCAATAATTCCTTGGATGGTTTGTTTGTTCTTCGGACAGATCCAAGAAGTTTTGAGAAATTTGGAAGGAATTTTGATAGTTGTAAGGTTGATTTGGATCCATATTGAAGGAATGAGAAATATCACTTTGAGAAAATGAGAGAGAAGAATAGATTCGGAAAGTGCAAATATCTTATTCCAAACCAACACATATATATAGGAAGAATATTGGTTCCATCTACTTTGAATTTTTTTCTCTACCCGAGACCAGTAAAAATCCTTTCTCCATTGCTCTCACTTTTACACTGTCCGAGACTATTAATGATGCTCTGAATTTCACTTTGCCTGATACCATTAATGGTGATCTACCCAATGTTATCACTTTTTCTCTGCCCAAGACCATTAACGCTATCACTTTTTCTCTGCCCGAGACTATGAATGTTCCTATTCCCAATGTTATCACTTTCCTTTGCCCGATGCTATCACTTTACCTATGCCCGATGCTATCACTTTTCCTCTGCCCAATGTGTTGAATGGTCTATCCCTAATTTTATCACCTTCCTCTGCCCGATGCCATCACTTTACCTCTGCCCGATGCTATCACTTTTCCTCTACCCAATATGTTGAATGGTTCTATCCCCAATGTTATCACCTTCCTCTGCCTGATGCCATCACTCTTCCTCTGCCCGATGCTATCAGTTTCCTCTTCCCAATGCGTTGAATGTTACAATCCCCAATGCTCTCTAACTTTGCTCTTTCATGTTCTTAATGATGCTTTAACCTCACAGATTCATGATCTTCTTATATATACATATGGTTTAGGAGAATATCTCCACAACATCTTCTCCAAAAAAACTCTCCCATATTTCATTGTCATAACAAACCACTCATCTTTTCATATATCCCTTGCAAATGGATCCCCATCAGATTATATGGGATCTTTTGAATCCAAATGATAGTTCATCATCTGATGAGCTTGATGATGAAATTAATGAAGCTTTGTCTCTAGCAACACAACATCTATCCAAGGGTGAAAGCTCTCAAACAAGAAGAAGGCGAAGATACATCGATCGAGAGCGTGAAAGAGGTCATCAACAACTAGTCAAAGATTATTTCTCTGAAGTCCCACCGCCTCTGTTTACTGATGAGCAATTTCGTAGACGATTTAGAATGCGTAGACCTTTGTTCTTACGCGTAGTTAACCAATTGTCATCGACGTTTGAGTATTTTCGCCAAACGACGGATGCAACAGGCAGACAAGGCCTATCTCCATTACAAAAACGCACTGCAGTTATGCGCATGTTGGCATATGGCATGTGTGCAGATCAGGTAGATGAGTATCTTCGAATGGGTGCAACGACTGCTCGACAATGCCTATTCAACTTTGTCGATGGAATCATTTCTTTGTATGGTACAACATACCTCTGAAGACCAACCGCAGAAGACATGCAATGACTCCTTTATGTAGGAGAGATGCGTGGGTTTCCTGGAATGATAGGTAGCATCGACTGTATGCATTGGGAATGGAAGAATTGTCCAACTGCATGGCATGGCCAGTTCACACGTGGTCATGGAAAACCGACAATCATCTTAGAAGCAGTTGCTTCATATGATTTGTGGATTTGGCATGCATTCTTTGGATCACCAGATATGTTAAATGATATTAATGTTCTTGATCGTTCTCCTGTATTTGATGATGTTTTGGAAGGGATATCACCACCAGTGAATTTTACCGTCAATGGTCATGAGTATAACATGGGTTACTATCTCACTGACGGTATTTACCCACAATGGGCATCATTTGTACCGTCAATTCGACTTCCACGAGGAGATGAGGCAAAATGTTTTGCTCGTTATCAAGAGGCATATCGGAAGGATGTGGAACGAGCTTTTGGTGTTTTGCAAGCTCGATTTGCCATCGTGAAGAACCCAGTACTTGCTTGGGACCTTGATGTCATTGGAAAGATTATGAGAGCGTGCATATTATTGCACAATATGATAGTGGAGGATGAGCGAGATACATACAATTTGTATTATGATGTATCTTAGTTTGAGCAATCTAGTATTGGTGACAATACATACTCCACTAATCGACATGCTTCCATGACGGACTACATAAAAAATCAAGTGCAACTCTGAAGTAGGAATACGCACCAACAACTAAAAGAAGACTTGGTTAAGCACATATGGCAGAAGTTCGGCCATGTTTATCTTAGAAATTAGTAATTTTATGTACGATTTCCTTTCTAATATGTTTTTATGTATTTGCGAGTGTTGTTAGAATTTCATGTTCTTGTTTTTATGTATTTTCATGTTTTCATTTTTAATATGTTTTATGTATTTGTATTTGTTGTTAGAATTTCATGTTCTTATTTTTATGTATTTTCAAGTTTTAATATAATAAAGTAAGTGTTGTTTACGTTTTATTATAATTAACTTAAGATGTCGATTTTATATAGTTATTTTACAAATTTAGGGACACAAAGTATTTATAAACATAAAATTGAAAATTATAATTGTGTTGAACAATTACAAAAAATATTAACTAATATTTAAATTTAATAACAAATATTATTCTATATTAATACGATTATCTTTTAAATAATTTTAAATTATTAAATTTGAGATTTACTATTCAAAATATTATTATATATTTAAATAGTTGATAGGTAAATAAAGATGTAGTTAAAAAATCGAGGTTAAAAAACTATGGATGTAGAGAAAAAATAGATTGGATTTTTAAAATGAAATTAATGAATAAAAAATATTAAAAAATGACTAAAAAATTACTAAAAAGGTTGCTATGAGACCAGATCTTTAAAAGAAAGATTTTCATTTTGAAAATTAAAGGTAAACTAAATTCAAACCCGAACAAGTGGACAACCTCTTCGTCTTCCCCTCATCCACCATTCTTTTTTTCAATTTAGTACAACCATTAATGATATCTATTTTATATCTCTCAAAATTTCATGATTATAATTTTTTCAACATTATTTCCATCCCAACTAGATTTGAGTTATAACTTTTATTTTTCAAATCTAACTTTCATTTTAAGAGATGAAAAAGAATTAGAATAGGCTCGATCTGATGGTGGAAGGCAGTGGAGGAGAAAGTCGAAGAGGGAGGAGCCAAAACCCGTCGGAGGGAGTACCTGGCGGTCGGAGGGAGGTGATTATTTTTTTTTTGTCAGATTTGATTTGCATATATACACATGTGATCCAAAAGAAACTAAAATTGACTAAATCTGGGATATGGAGGCTGAAGTCGACGTTGGTCAAATGCGATGGACTTGCGGTGGTCGAGGGTTAACGAGAGAGAGGAGGGAGAGAAATGTAAAAGTCAAAGTTTGAATCAATAAAAACCGAAAAGACCGAAATAACCTACATTAGTTTTTGTTATTTTGTTTTTGACTTTTTAGTGAAATTTTCTTAGGTTTTAACAATTTCGTATGATAATCTTGAATTTTATTTTTTTCCGTCGAATATCCTTCCGTCTATTTTCATTTAAAAACGTTAACATTAATTAAAAGAAAAATAAAAAAAAAAAGAATAAAAAGGGGAAAAAACAAAAACTCACCACGTATTTCTTCTTCCTCGTGCTGGCAAAACCCGACTCCAGTGGCAAGAAAATGCAGGAGTGGACGACGATTGGCGTGGCTGATGACGAGCCTACCGGCGACCACGGCGGACGACGAGACAGCCGACGAACTTCCATTTCCCACACGAGCGGGTTGTTCTTCTCATTGGCGAACAAGGTGGATAACGACAAGGCGACGACACGGGGTTTGGCAAAGATGGCGACGACCGGCGAACTGTCATTCCCCACACGAATTGCCATTTTTACCCCTTTTTATATTTTATATTTTTCTTTTAATTAAAGTTAATGTTTTTTAATGGAAAATGGACAAAGGGGTATTCGGCGAAAAAATTAAAAACTCAAGATTACCACACAAAATTGTCAAAACCTGAGAAAATTTTGCAAAAAAATCAAAAAACTCAGGATTACTAGACAAAATTTCTCTTTATTATCTATATCTACATACTATATTAAAACCCTAATTACCTCTCCTACGTGTCAATCCGTGAACTATGCCATGTAGGCAAATATGAAAGTACAATTACAATTTTATTCTTCTCTGATCTTTGATATTTACATATTCTATTTCTTATCTATTTACTTTTTTATCTAAAATAACTTACCTTAATTATATTGATAATATCATCTCAAAGATTATTTATATTTTTTGCCTTATCAATATTATTTATAATATACTTTTGTCTTATTAGTTACATTACTTCTTATAGTTTTAATACTTAAATTTATATAATTGGTAACATAGAATTGAACATAATTAGTAATATATGAATCATGATGCAAAAGTGGTAATATATATTAAAAATATTTAAAACAAATATGTTATATAATTTAACTATTTTCCTTTTTTATTAGTTATACATAATTAACATTCTCATTACTCAAATCTAAACTTCTATGCTTTTTTATTTAGTTATTCGTATGAAATTTCTAATTTATTTGTCATTATTATATAAAAATCCGCATATATACTTCCAATTTTAATCATATAAAAAACTTTATAATCATATGTGTCAAGAAACTATGCTTATAATTTACCATATTATTTTTCATAAATATTTAATAATATTTTAATTTCAAATTTATTAGCCAAGCCCGTACATATTCTTTTGTTTTTAGCATCCAAGGACATATGCTGGTTTAAGTTAAAGTAACACTTATATTATAGGGTCAATTACCGGAAACCACCCGTCCAATAGGGCACATTGCCTGAAACCACCCGGATAATCACTATTTACCGAAAACCACCCGTTAAACCATGTTCGTTACACTGTTACCACCCAACTCGTCATTCCGTTTAAAATTCCGTTAAGTAATTACAGATTTAAGCCGGACTTTTTATTTTCATTAAATTTCTCCATAACTTCAAAACTTGGGTAAAAATTGTAATTAAGCTAAAATAATATTACAAAAGGGGCATTTCTGCCACAAGCCCATAACGTTGAAATCGGGTTTGAAAAGAACCACCACCTCGAACAACAGTCTCGCCGGAAAATGGAAGGATCAGGGTGGCTCCGGCAACCTTCCGGTGGCAAAAAGATACGGCGTTTGAAGAGGACTCGTGCACGCTTCCAATGGCACCGCTATCGACTCATAATCAACTCGGATGAGCTCGAATTTGGCTCTCAAACACTTCAGTACGGGGTTTTAGGGTTCTAATCTTTGAACGAAAAATTGGATGAATTATGGTTGAATTCGGGAGAGTGTTTATAGGGGTTTATAATCCTTCAATTCCCTTGACAAGATATCGGTATTATCTCCTCCGAATTCAATGTGTGCTATTCCAATTTTCAATTAAACCGATTTAGCCCTAAATGACGTTCGGATGATTACGGATCAAATTGAAGAATATTCCGGTCTTTTAATTCGATCAAATCCCACCATTAAATGCGTAATCTTCTATTCTTAAATGGACATGGGTTAAAGAAATTTTTCGGGCTCGAATCCATGCCCAGATCCGCCATTAAAGCTAAAAAATGGAGCTTTCTGCTTGTCCGCGCGGAGGAAGAAGAAAGACTTCTTCGGAAATTACGAGCGTGGCCCTCTAGTTTCTAATTTGTGGCAAATCTGCCCTCCCCAAAATTAATAAATTACAATTTTAGCTCATATAATTTATAAGAATTATAATATTTAAGCTAAAATAATTAAGCTAAAATAATATTACAAAATGGCCCAACATTATGGGCTTGTGGCAGAAATGCCCTTTTTTACTTTGCAAAAATTACAAAAGTTGCCCAAATTAATATTAATTTTGTAATATTATTTTAGCTTAATTACAATTTTTACCCAAGTTTTGAAGTTGTGGAGAAATTGAATGAAAATAAAAAATTCGGCTTAAATCTGTAATTACTTAACGGAATGACGAGTTGGGTGGTAACAGTGTAACGGACATGGTTTAACGGGTGGTTTCCGGTAAATAGTGATTATCCGGGTGGTTTCAGGCAATGTGCCCTATTGGACGGGTGGTTTCCGATAATTGACCCTATATTATATTCATTGGATATAAATCCTACACTAGTGTAGGAATTATTTTCTACTACCATGTAGTTTTGTCCCAAACCCAAGGTGTATTCACCTTATTGACCAACACAATAACGGAAGATTCAATATTCCAATGAACCAAAAAGTATCAAGTAGTAGAAATCTTACTCCCTTATAAATTCAAATTCAACAATCTTTCGGAAATTACATTCAGTACAAATACCAATACAAAACTATGCCAAACAATCATAACAAGAACACAAAAGCTTTAATTTCAGAGTTGCCACAACTTCTAGCTCTCCTCCAACCAAAGCAAATGCACACTAAAATTTAGAGCCAATTGAAGGAGACGGGTAGAATGAAGGAACCGCAAAAATAAAAACTGCTCACCAATGCAGCATCATTGTCATGTTTAGAAGCACTTGCGGTGAACAATTGATGGACCGGATTCATCGTATTCGGCCTTGGAGATCCACATCTGTATCAGCGAACATCACAATTTCGTTATAAGCTAATCAAAAGGCTATAAAAACGGAGTCATGGAAGATATATAAAGGGTTTACCTGCTGGAATGTGCTCAAGGATGCCAAGATAGAACCTCCTATCCAAACACTGTACTTCCTCTCGGGTGGTGCAACAACCTTAATCTTCATGCTGCTTGGTGCAAGAGCCGTGATCTCTTTGCTCATACGGTCAGCAATTCCCGCGAACATGGTTGTGCCTCCGCTGAGTACTATGTTACCATATAGGTCCTTTCTGATATCAACATCACATTTCATGATGGAGTTGTAGGTTGTCTCATTGAAGGCTGGAAGAGAACCTCTGGACAACGGAATCTCTCAGCACCGATGGTGATCACCTGCCCATCAGGCAACTCATAGTTGTTCTCAATTGAGGAGCTGCTCTTGGATGTTTCCATTTCTTGCTCATAGTCGAGGGCAACGTAAGCTAGTTTCTCCTTGATGTCACGAACAATTTCCCGTTCAGCAGATGTGGTGAACATGTACCCTCTCTCTGTCAGAATCTTCATCAGGTGGTCAGTGAGATCCCGACCAGCAAGATCCAAACGAAGGATAGCATGTGGGAGGGCATATCCTTCATAAATTGGGACAGTGTGACTCACTCCATCACCGGAATCAAGCACAATACCTATACAAAATCAACTTGCATTCATTAATTAGTTTGACAAAAAGAGCAAAATGGATGATGAAATGACTTCAATTTATATAGCACATGGTACTAACCCGTAGTACGACCACTGGCATAGAGTGAGAGGACAGCCTGAATGGCAACATACATAGCTGGCACGTTGAAGGTCTCAAACATGATCTGAGTTATCTTTTCTCTGTTAGCCTTTGGATTTAGGGGTGCTTCAGTGAGAAGCACTGGGTGCTCTTCTGGGGCAACACGGAGTTCATTGTAGAATGTGTGATGCCAGATCTTCTCCATGTCGTCCCAGTTGCTGACTATGCCATGCTCAATTGGGTACTTCAAGGTCAAAATACCTCTTTTAGATTGGGCTTCATCTCCCACATATGCATCCTTCCAACCATGACACCTGTGTGACGAGGCCTACCAACAATACTTGGAAAAACTGCTCTAGCTAGGAGCATCATCTCCTGCAAATCCAGCCTGTTGAGAAAGAAAATTACACAGTCAGAAATAGGATCTATGACAAGCTTAAATTGATGTGATTACCACATACCTTGACCATTCCAGTTCCATTGTCACAAACAAGTGGTTGAATTTCCTCTCCGTCACCCATCTTATATAATGCTGCTTCAGAACAACAACATTTAATTTAGATATAACAGAGATCAGATGTCTCAACCAGTATGTCTTGATATTTTCTAACAGGTTCAACACAAAACAGTTTTTTACTGATATGAAAGGAGAAGAAAATAGTAGTTCAGAAATATTTTTGCAATGTTAAAATATTGATATTTAAGATTTCCACATAAAGAAATTTACACTTTCCTAACTCAAATTATAATCCATGCTTTTTCACCAAAGTATAAAATTAAAGCAATGATTATTGGACCTGTTATCATTTCAAATACCACACATTAAAGCTAAATAAAAATGTAAAGTTCAGAAATATTTTTGCGATGTTAAAATATTGATATTTAAGATTTCCACATAAAGAAATTTACACTTTCATAACTCAAATTATAATCCATGCTTTTTCACCAAAGTATAAAATTAAAAGCAATGATTATTGGACCTGTTATCATTTCAAATATCACACATTAAAGCTAAACAAAAATGTAAAGTTTAGATTTCAAAAACAAAGGATTAAAAACATAAGATTTCTGCAAATGAATGAAAAATTAAAAAACATGTACATCCTGACACTAATGCATTTGACATAATCCTAAATCATTAAATCAGGAAGCAGATGCTAACACAACAACAATAGATTACTTTGATCAACCTAATAGACTAATTCCAAATAGTTCAACAAGTTTCTTCCTTCTGTCTTGTCTTCCTTTCACCTATTTTCATGGGTTCAGAATCAGAGATTAATTTGTCAGAGAAGACAAAATGATTTAGAAAATAATGATCTCATTTTGAAATTCTCTATCTGAGTGCAATTTCTTCTGAGCCCAACAGATATTCTATACACTCTACAGCTTCAGCTTCCACACAAATTTCATTCATATGAATCTTATTAGCTCTAAACCAATCACACTATATTTCAGACCTCAGATTATTCAAAACTAAAATCAGAGTCTCAATTCTTAATCCTACAAGTTGAGTTCGACTGATTTCGGAAATTTACTTGGCCACGGGTCAGAAGTAGCCTTTGTGAATAATGCTTCAATCAATTCCGTCCAAAACGCTTGAATCAGTGAAAGTTGTTGAGGATTATAGCTAGGTATCTAAATAACTTCTAATGCAAATCAAAGTACACGATCGAATAGATCAGCTGAAATCAACACATTTCAACAGATCGTGCCCCGTATACTCGAAATCATCCAACCAAACCCTCTGTTGGACGCTAGAAGACTTGATTTCAAACCTAAATATTAGCAATCGGACTAAACATTTCAATCTATCACCACTGAGCAACGAAATCCAAACACATACCGAAAAACAAACCATGCAAGCTTCATAAGAACATGTTTTGGTAAACACAACACTGAAAATTTCACTTACAATCTGAATTGAAGGGACGAAGACGGGCTTGACTCTGACCCCAGAGGAGAGAGCGATAGATACAACGACGGTAGAAGAACTGGAGGAGAAGAAGAGGGGGAGAAATGGGAGTGGAGATGGTTGATGATGGGTGGAGGTGGGGTCATAATTCAAATAAAAGATGAAAATGAAATGCAAATTGTTTTTTTTTTAATCCTCAATAATTTTATAACTAAACAAAACCAATTACAAAAAATTTGATGGGAGCCTAGCTACTAACTGGACTCCAACACCCTTATTAAAGCAAAACACAACCTCTGTGTAGGATCGTACGTTGTTAGTTATCGAGGAAACTGAAAGTTTAGTTCCCTATGCAGCAGAATAAGTAAACACGAACAGATTCAAGACAATTTCCTTAGAGTGAGAACCTTTGATAACCAACTAGTTATCCAAGATAAAATCCACTACCCCTTTTGCAAGAGGATTTCAAAGTCTACTTCTTGTATTAATGCTTCGATTACAATCAACTAGAATAGAACACACAGATTAAAGTCTTAGACACACTAAAGACTCTCTACCTAGTTTGACCTAACCAAGTAAACAACAAGCAAGTAACTTACTTAGTTCTTCTTCAAAGAACTTGGCACGTTTTCTTCTTAGCACTCGGAATTCTTCTCTTGGTGAATGCGTGAGAATGAGAGAGGTTTGACTATCTTATTTATATGACCTAATTACCGAAAGAAACAAGTCTTCAATAATGAGATCACATAAATAAAATAATCAAAAGAAATCGTTAAAGATAACATTTGTTTCCAAATATTATCTTTACCGATTTTTACAACTTTGTTTCCATAAAAGATAATCCTTTTAAGCTCCTAAAATATATGGAAACTGTATAGGATCTTTAGTTCTCTCTCCAACTAAGATCTACCCTAATTCAGCCTGCCGCCGCCTTCACAGATGGATAGGATCTTTAGTTCTCTCTCCAACTAAGATCTACCCTAATTCAGTCAGAGCAGGCGCTCTAGATTTGTGTTAGTTTACAGATTTCAAAGATGTCTACCTCAAGTGAATTTAGTCTGGGAATCTCCATCAACAAGCCTCACATCCGCAAGAAAGGAGAAGAAGAACGGTGGGAGAAAAGCATGGAAAACCACATTCAAACCATAGACTATCAATGTTGGCGCGTGATAGAAAATGGGGATGGAACTATTCCTAAGGACTTAACTGAAGACCAATGGAAGCCGGAGTACTATGTCATCAAGGAGAAAAATGCTAAGGCTCGTCAACTCATTCTCAATGGGCTGAGCAGAGAAGATATGGACAAAGTGATGGGAATTCCAACTGCGAAAGGGATCTGGACTGCTCTGAAGGAAATGCACGAAGGCAGTGAGGAACTGAAACAGAGTAGGAAGTTCGCTCTAGAAGGAGAGTACCACACTTTTGAGATGCTTGACACTGAAGACATCTCTCAGTATTACTCTCGCTTCACAAGGCTCGTAACGAAACTCACCACTGCTGGAGTAGAACTCAACGAATGGTCTAAAGCCCTTGTCATCATCAACGGTCTCAACTCAAAATTTAACCTCATCAAAAGAGTTTTGAAGACTACCCCTGGAATTCAGTCCCTCCCCTTAACTCAAATCATAGGGAAACTTGAAGTTGACGAAAGAGAGGCACAAAAATCCATTTCTTCCAAGAAAATGGAGAAGGGAATCGCCCTAAAAATCTCAAAGGCTTTTTCCAGACTAGAAATGGAAGAGGAAAATTCCGACCTCGAGGAAGAAGAAGACGAGATAACTGCCTTGATTACGAAGCATGTCAGAAAGCAATTCACCAAAGGAAAGTTCAAGAAGAATTTCCAAAAGAAGGACCTCTCTGAATATCAATGCTATCAATGCAAGGAAAGGGGACATCTGGCAAGGAACTGTCCTAAGAACACTGACGACGATGACAAATCTCATCACAAGAAGGCTCTCTTCGCAACCTTTGGAGATGACTCAGAAGACTATGAAGGGGAACCAGAGACGAAGGGAACTACCAGAGGAAGATGTCTAATGGCCAAAGAAGATTCAACTGAATCAGACGACTCTGAGGTATCTTCTTCTGACTTCACTAAGTCTCTTCTAGAATATGACAAAAAGCAATTAGTCAAAATTATTAAGAAACTTGGAAAGGAAACTAGTTCCCTACAAGAGAAACTGGAGGAATATGAAGATGAAATTTCTTGCTTAACTACTGAGAACTCCGTCTGGGGTAAGAAATTAGATGAAGCTGAGAAACTATTAGCCAACTCTAAAAAAATGTGTGAGTCCTGCAAAAATGTTAAAACTGAACTCATGCATGTTGTCATTCCCCCAGTTCCCTCAACAGACTCTGAAAAGAAAAATTCCATCATGCTTAATGAAATCGTACATAAACTTGATCTTCTCACTCACTCTATAAATGAGAAAACTGTGAATCAAACTGTTTTTGTTAAGCAACGGCATGGTCTTGGTTATACTGGTAAAACGGATTTTGAGGAAACATGCTCCGCTGAAAATGAGAAAATAAGAAAGGAACTGGCAGAGAAAAATGAGTTCCTCAGTGGTGCACTGCAGAACTCTCGTGATAAAGCTCAGTTCCTAGAAGAAAAGGTAAAGGTGCTTGAACAAAAGCCCACAGAGAACCAAACCTGGTTCAATGGTCAAAATGCTCATAAGATGTATGTTTCCCAAGCTCAGGGAACTAAAGGTAAAAACATCAACTTTGAGCAAAGAAAACAGGAAAGACCCTTCCGACCGGGTAAAGGTAAGTATGGTCATGTGGTTTATAATCGCGTATGCTGGCATTGTGGTACAAATGGTCACACTTATCATGACTGCACCCATAAAAAGAAACAAATGGAAGAAAATGCCAAGAAAAGGAACCAGAAAATAAACAACAAGAAAAGGACGTATACTATTACTGATTTGAATGATCCTTACTATTTTGTTCCTGCTTCTAACCCACAGACAAGATTTCAACCGCACTCACCCAGAAAAGCTACGCTTGGCTGGGTTCCAAAAGTTTGAGTTCCCTTGTGCAGGACGAAGTGCGACAACAAGACAGATGGTACATCGACAGTGGATGCTCGTGCCATATGACTGGAAACAGAAAGAAAATGTCCTCACTTCAGCAACACCGAGGAGGAACCATTTCCTTCGGAGACAAGAGAAAGGGAACTATCTGTGGAACGGGAAGTGTGAATCTAACTAATCACATTAAGGTAAGTAATGTCAACCTTGTTGAAAACTTAGGTTTTGATCTAATCAGTGTGTCGCAGCTGTGTGATCAAGGGGGAAATGAGGTTCGCTTTACCTCAAAGGAATGTTTTGTGGAAGATAGACAGGGAACTGTGATCCTAAAAGGAAAAAGGTTCAATAATGTTTACATCATTGATCCCCAGTTCGTTCCCAAAGAAAAGTTGTGTCTCTCTTCCATTGATGATCAAACAAATCTCTGGCATCAACGACTTGGTCATGCCAGCATCAAGCTCATCCACAAGCTGCATCAAAAGGAACTTGTTCGTGGTCTTCCCAAAATCAATGCTGAAAAGTCAGAAATCTGTTCTGACTGTGTCCAAGGGAAACAAGTTCGTAGTTCCTTCAAATCCAAAACTCTGGTAAGTTCCTCCAAACCTCTTGAGCTCATTCACATGGATCTCTGCGGTCCTATGCGTGTTCAAAGCTTTGGGGGTAACAGGTATATTCTCGTACTTGTTGATGACTTCTCTCGATTCACCTGGACTCTATTTATAAAATCTAAGAGTGAAGTCTTTGATAGATTCAGTGAGCTAGTTCCCTTGCTTGAGAAATCTTTAAATATATCTCTTCGAGCCATTCGTTCCGATCATGGAACTGAGTTCGAGAATAGAGATTTTCTAATCTTTTGCAGGGAACATGGAATCGATCATAACTTTTCGGCTCCCTACACTCCACAACAGAACGGAGTTGTTGAACGGAAGAACAGGACTTTGGAGGATATGGCTCGCACTATGCTTATCTCCAGTGGGCTCCCTCAGATCTTCTGGGCAGAAGCCGTAAACGCTGCATGTTACATTCTAAATCGAGCCATGCTTCGCCCTATGCTTGAGAAGACCTCCTATGAGCTGCTTCGAGGTCGAGTTCCCAACATTGCCCATCTACGGGTTTTTGGATGCAAGTGCTTCGTCCACAATAATGGCAAGGATAATCTGGGTAAATTTGACCCACGAAGCGACGAAGGGATCTTCATAGGATATGCATCCAACAGCAAAGCCTACAAAGTCTTCAACAAACGGACCAAAAAGGTAGAAGAAAGTATTCATGTTGTTTTCAATGAAAATTCTCCCTCCAAATCTGTGCAGGATCCTTCGGTTCCCTCCGAAGATCCATTTCAACGACCACATGAAGACTCCGATGATGATGCACCATCGACGACCCCTCTATATCCTTCCCTCGTTAATCCTCTTCAAGTGAATCCAGTGATTCATCCCAAGGCGTCACCCTCTACAGAGAATCCCCCCGCCCAACCGATTCCTTTGGTCGATGCAGTTTCCTCCAGCTCTACGACTCCCATTATTCAAATCTCTCAGGGAACTGACGCTGCATCTCCAGTTGCCTCTTCCTCAACTCCCATCCCTGCACCTGATGAAACTCCAGGGACTGACCTGCTCGTCCCTAACAGAGATAAGAGATCAATCAAGCCCCCCGTCAGGTACGGATTTGAGGATATGACCTTTTGTGCTTTCAATGCTTTTCTGTCTCTCATAGAACCCAAGAACATCACGGAAGCCCTAAAGGATGCCGACTGGATCATCGCTATGCAAGAAGAACTTCACCAGTTCGAGAGGAATAAAGTCTGGCGACTAGTTCCTCGTCCCGCAAATCGCCATATCATAGGAACTAGGTGGGTCTTTCGCAACAAATTGGACGACTCTGGTGCAGTTTCAAGAAACAAAGCTCGCCTAGTTGCCCAAGGATACAATCAACAAGAATGGATTGATTATGATGAGACGTTTGCTCCTGTAGCAAGATTGGAAGCCATTCGGTTGCTCATCGCTTATGCGTCTCACAAAGGATTCAAGCTCTTCCAAATGGACGTGAAAACTGCGTTCATAAATGGCATTCTTCAAGAGGAAGTATATGTCAAGCAACCTCTAGGTTTCGAAGATGTCGATCACCCTGACCACGTATATTTCTTAGACAAGGCTCTCTACGGTCTCAAACAGGCTCCTCGTGCTTGGTACGATCGCCTTGCTCAGTTCCTTACAGCCAATGGCTATCGACGTGGTGTAATCGACAAAACTCTTTTCATCCTTGATGTAAAGGGTGACATTCTGGTGGTTCAGGTATATGTTGACGATATAATTTTTGGCTCCACTAACTTGTCTCTTGTAGATAAATTTAAGGAACTCATGAGCAGCGAGTTCGAAATGAGCATGATTGGGGAACTCACTTTCTTTCTGGGATTGCAAGTCACTCAGAAGCCCGATGGAATCCAGATCCATCAACAAAAATATATAAAGGAACTTCTGAAGAAGTTCAAGATGGATTCCAGCAAACCCATCTCCACTCCCATCTCCCCTGCAACTCGACTCACCGCCGATCAATCTGGACAACGAGTTGAGGAGCGGCTCTACCGTGGTATGATTGGGTCTTTGATGTATCTAACGGCAAATAGGCCAGATATCGTGTTTGCTGTGTGTCTGTGTGCAAGGTTTCAAGCAGATCCCAGGGAATCTCATCTCACTGAAGTGAAACGGATTTTTCGTTATCTCAAGGGAACTGATGACTTATGTCTTTGGTACCCTAAGGATTGCCACTTCAACCTTCTTGGCTACACCGATGCTGACTATGCCGGTTTCCTAGTCGATCGCAAGAGCACCTCCGGAATGGCTCAGTTCCTTGGCCCATGTCTCATCTCTTGGGGTTCCAAGAAACAAAATTCGGTTGCACTCTCCACCACGGAAGCTTAGTATATTGCTACCGCCGCTTGCTGTTCCCAACTCCTCTGGCTTAAACAACAACTTGCAGACTTTGGTATGTCTTTCGGTTCCCTTAAAATCCTATGTGACAATACCAGTGCAATAAATATTTCTAAGAATCCTGTGCATCATACTCGAACCAAGCATATTGATATAAGGCATCATTTTTTACGTGATCATGTTGAGAAAGGCAACATTTTGCTAGAACATTGTAGGACAAAAGATCAAATTGCCGATATATTCACCAAGGCACTCAATCGAGAACCTTACGAATCCCTTAGGCTACTCCTAGGAATGATTTCCCTAAACTAGTAGTTCCAGTTGTCATTCCTCGCTCCCTTGCTTTGCCTAGATTTGATAAGCTCTATGGTTCCACTGAAATTATTGATGATTGTTGATTTTGTGCTGACACTCGCATGTCCAGTAATTTTGATTCTAAAACATGTTCTAAATTACAGCATCCACACATGTTCTTTCATGATATTTTCTGTGCTTGTCTACATCTCTTTGATTAGCCATAAAATAGTCAATTTGATCACATCTATCCTATATTGCAAACTGAAATGATGATTGACTATAAGCCGTCCCTAAGCCTGATTACACTGTATAATTCCTTATGACCTTTTTATGTTTAGTCCACACTGGGAATTATCTGTGTAGTGTCAAAATTGCCTTCCTAAATTCAGTTATATGGGCATGTACTTTTCTTGAGTGTTTGCTTGGTTCCCTACATCAAATGTGCCCATATTTCCCTAGTTCCGTGTCATTCGCTGAGAAAAGGAACTGAGTTCGCCGCCTCAACGGCCAGATATTTTAAACCTACAAATCTGTCAGTTACCGCGTCCCAAGATAGCACAGTTACTGCTCTACTAGCCGTTTCCCTCTCTCAGCCGGATTTGAACGAAGATCTGATTTGATTGATCTGCAATTATGATGATAAGTTTATTTATGGTGAAAATCTTGAACGTAGCAACTTCTGGCCGTTTGAAAAAGATATTATCCGGGTTCCCATATTTTGCTCCAGATCTTGCAACGGCCGAATTTGGATAGAATTTCCGATTCAGGGTTATAAAAGGTAGTTAGAGAAGATCTTTTTGGCACCGCCTCCAACATTCTCTCAAAGATCTCTGCTCTCCTCTCCCGATTTTTTCACTCACAAATCTAAAACTTCTCCATGGAACCCACGGCTCCCCAATATACTGCTGAAGAGATCGCCTTCATCGAGGAGCTTCGAAAGAAAAAGGCTGCCTCCTCCTCCTCGCAGGTGGCTTCCCCGCCAAAGACACTTCCTGCAGTGTCTACACCTACGGTGGATCCCTCTGAGCTGGTGATATCCCCGGCAAAGGAGCCCAGTCTCTCGGCTTCTTCGGAGCACACCCTTTCCCGACCAACCGTGGCTCCACCAACAAAGGCAAGCTCTCACCACTCTTCCCCTTCTCAGAAGAATGCCCCCATTGATGTGGAGCTCTTGCCGACACCAACCTCGTCTGCTCCGAAACCAGGCGACTCGCAATCTGTCGCTGGCCGTGTTAAGCGCCGTGCCTCTAAAGGCGCCTCTGGTGTCCCCCCTCTCAAACTGGATGCGACGCCACCAGCAAAGAGAGCTAAGATCTCCCCCGCCTCCAAAGGCAAGAAGCCGTTGTTGTCTTCTCCGACTCCCTCCTCCACCACGATGCCCAAGTTGGAGGCCTCTCTGGCATCTAGGAATGTTCTGGAGCCCCTCATCGTTGGAAAGGAGTTCTGGACCTCCTCCGATGACGACAGCGTCATTGCTGCTCACGCCAAGCTGCAACTCCAGGGGTGGGATTCGCTGGTTCCCTCCCCTTTTGCCGTAAATGAGGACATGGTGCGTCGCTTCTATCAGAATCTGCAGTTTGTCTCTGCAAAGGAGGACCAGCCTGCCCATGATGCTCTGCTCACCTGGGGCGGAAAGCTTTTTCCTATCTCTGCTGGCGTGATAGGAACCGTTCTCGGTCTGGAGACCGGTGAAGGATTTGGGGTCATCATCAAAAGGAACTGGCCAGGGAAACGAAAGGCTGCCATCCTCCGCACTGTGTTTGAGGGAAATGCCCCTGCCAAAGGTACCCTCTTCACCAAACAACTTGGCCTTGACCGCAAAATCCTCCACACCTTTCTCATTAAAAGTATCACCCCCCGCCAAGAAAAGAGAGACATTGTGGCTGTCTCTGATGCTGTCTTACTGGAGAAGCTCATCTTGGGAGAACCCATTGACCTCCCTCGCATCATCCTGGCCCATATGCAATTCTGCAAGGCCCACTCCACCCATGGCCTCCCCTACCCACACGTCATCAAACTCCTCCTCTCCAATCTTGGTCTCTACCCTGATGATATCCCCGAGACCCACTTCTCCCACATCCTCACCATGTCCACAGTTCGACGCCTGGCTAAGAAAGCCCATATTGATGAGATGTCTGAGGCAGAAGATTTTGAGGAGGAAATGCTGCCTGGTCGATCTGATCCTCGTCTGGTGCCAGATACCCATGTGCTGCTCAGCAGTTTGACCAATATCGAGCACGCCTTGATCACCGGCTTTGACAAGGTTGCTGCTGCCGTGGAGAAAGGAACCCACAACACCCAAGAGATGATGGTGGATCTGTGGAAGTGCACTGGCGCCCTCGCCAAGGAAATTCGAAGGCTGGTTGATGACAAGATTGCGGAGGACAGAGCCCACAGGGCCAAGGACACAGAGTAGCAAGGAACAATGTTTAGTTCCCTTCTCAGATGACACGGAACTCTTAGTTCCCTTAGGATCACCCTTCCATGTCATGATCCCTTTTTGTGTGTCTCTGAGTGTTTTCTTTTGCTTACTGCTATGCTTATGTAGTTCCTGCCCTTTTAATATTTAATGAACTTATCTTGTGCTACCTGCTCCGTTTATTATCTGTTTTCAATCTTTATTACGGTGTCATTTCTCTAGAGTTCAGCATCAGATTTTCCATCTCTCTATTTTCTGTGTGTTACTCATCTAACTGACTCTTTTCGATGATGTCAAAAGGGGGAATGAATCTGGCAATCTGGAACTAATAGGATGAAAGGAAATCTAATCTAGTTGTCTCGTTAAGGGGGAACTAAGGAACTAGGTCTGGTGTTAAGGGGGAATATGCAATTCACTAATGATCTTTCTACTTCTAGTCATTCTCTGTTCCTTATCTCATATTACTTACGCCTATTTTGATGTGCCAGTTCTACAAAGTTTGTCATCATCAAAAAGGGAGAAATTGTTAGGAAGTGAACTTTTGGTAACTTCAGTTCCCTAACTGAGTTCCCTTCCTCAGTTCTCCTAGTTTTGATAATGACAAACTCCTTTGCTATTAATGTTTGCTTAAGTGGGACAAACAGGGACATTTGGACTTGAAAGCATGGAACAGAGACAGTGACGCCAGACTTGGGAACTGGCGGAAGGAACTGAAGCTTGCTGGCGCCAGAATCGCTTCGATGCATCTGTGAAGGCGGCGGCAGGCTGAATTAGGATAGATCTTAGTTGGAGAGAGAACTAAAGATCCTATCCAGTTTCCATATATTTTAGGATCTTAAAAGGATTATCTTTTATGGAAACAAAGTTGTAAAAATCGGTAAAGATAATATTTGGAAACAAATGTTATCTTTAACGATTTCTTTTGATTATTTTATTTATGTGATCTCATTATTGAAGACTTGTTTCTTTCGGTAATTAGGTCATATAAATAAGATAGTCAAACCTCTCTCATTCTCACGCATTCACCAAGAGAAGAATTCCGAGTGCTAAGAAGAAAACGTGCCAAGTTCTTTGAAGAAGAACTAAGTAAGTTACTTGCTTGTTGTTTACTTGGTTAGGTCAAACTAGGTAGAGAGTCTTTAGTGTGTCTAAGACTTTAATCTGTGTGTTCTATTCTAGTTGATTGTAATCGAAGCATTAATACAAGAAGTAGACTTTGAAATTCTCTTGCAAAAGGGGTAGTGAGTTTTATCCTGGATAACTAGTTGGTTATCAAAGGTTCCCACTCTAAGGAAATTGTCTTGAATCTGTTCGTGTTTACTTATTCCGCTGCTTAGGGAACTGAACTTTCAGTTCCCTCGATAACTAACAACGTACGATCCTACACTCTGAAAAATAAATGATCGAATATTAGCGTTGGTTACGTGACACTGAGCATCACGGGAGACTCTGGCAAAAAATTCAAATGTAAATGAAATTGAAATTCGGTTGAAATGAAAAGGCAAGAGAAATTCTGGGTTTGGGCCGATACCACAAACGTGACTATACATTGAGAGCCCAATGGAAGCGCGCTATTTTCTACCGTAGATTTCATGATTCTGTTTCGGAGCCGTTGATTCTGGACCGTACGATCATCATTCCCTGGGAGTAGGATGAGCTGGATGCACGTTTTAGGACACGTGGTTGCCTCCCATGTCTGGAGTCGCTTTATTATGGGGTGGATCCGTGGATGTAATCAATAGAGAAATCTGGCGACACGTTCTGCATAATAAAACTCATAATATGTCATTATATATTTAATAATGATAATAAATTTATGGTAATTGTCATGTGAAAATATATATTAGGGTGAGAAATGAAAATAAATTATAATTTTTGGATTACAAATAAATTAAAGGTTATGATTAAACTTTCATTAAAAGGTCATGTGTATTTTTGAGAGTTTGATCGGTCAACATGACTGGTCAAATCAGTCACCGGTGGTCAACGCCGGAGCTCCGGCGTTGACCGGTCAAAGTGTTGTTTTTTTTCGGCCTTCGTTTTTTTTTCAGGCAAAATTTTTGGCTTGCGACTGTATGTGCATTGATTTTTGCTTGTATGTGCATCGATATTGACTTGTATGTGCATTGATATGACATAAAATCTATATAGGATTTTTTACTATATGTGTGACTTTGTATATGTGAAAACTCATGCACTTCTCAGCATGTACATATGTTTTAGCTTGTGTGTGCATAAATTTTGATATTTATTTGCATCTAAATTCTACTTGTGTGTATTATTTTCTTGGGTTGAAATATTGTGTATGAGTTTTGGCTTGTATCATTATATGTGCACCTAATTACATTAATTTTGCATAGGATTTTAATTATATGTGTGACTTTGTGTATGTGAAAACTTATGCACATACATGCAAAAACTTATACATGCATTTCAGAGAATGTGCAAATGTTTTGGCATGTGTGTGCATAAATTTTGACCTGTATGTGCATCTAAATTCTACTTGTGTGCGTTGTTTTCTTGGGTTAAAATATGCATGAGGTTTGGCTTGTATGTGCATACCTATTGAAGTGCATGTCTTTTTGCTTGCATGTGCAGTTAAATTGAACTAGACGTGCATATGGTTTGACTATATGTGTGATTTTTTGTAAGTGGAAACTTATGCACACATATGTAAAATCTTAAACACTTTACAGAATGTGTATAGATTTTGTCTTGTAAGTGCATGAATTTTGAATTGTTTGTGCATTTAAATTTTACTTGTATGCATCGTTTTCTTGGCTTGATATGTGCATGACTTTTTGACTTGTATGTGCATACCATTTGAAATACACGTCTTTTTGTTTGAATGTGCACATGTCAAAACTTATGCACATACAGTGTACAACTCATGCACATTTTCTCTAGAAAACAATGCATATTTTTTACAATCTTTAGACGCACATACATGTCAATATTGCTGCACATACAAGCCAAAATGTATGCATATGCCATCTTAAGTAAAAAAGTGACCCCGAAAAAAAAAATTGGTCCGAAAAAATAAGAAAAAGAAAAAAGAATTAAAAATTGACCGTCGGAGCTCCGACGTTGACCGGTTAATTATCCACTTAAGTGGTCATGTGCATGACATATGACCACTTAAATGAGAGTCTAATCCTAGCTTTTGGATTTGAAAATTCCAAAAACTATGAGCTATTCTCATTTCTCACAATAATGTTCATTCTCACCGGATTCGCACCCTATAATTTAATATTGTTCCAATTTAGATGAGTGTAGCCTTAAGACTTTCAGGCATTCGATATGGCATGAATGTAGGCGCATAAAAAGTGTATGCTTATTGTATGAACAAGTGTCACTGTGGGTTCAAACACGGCAGGAAGAAGTGTGTGTGTAAGGAAAATTTGTGTGGGTTTAAGGCTTGTGCAAGGAGAATGGGAACAGATGGTAGTTTTCAACTAAGACTTTTATTCCAGAGCATGAGTGTGGGTGACAAGATAAGAACACAAAGATGAATTCCAAGTGGCTTGCTGAAAGGTACTTGGAGCATTACAGAGATGATCCACAGTAGAGGATCAAACAATTTATAATGACAGTGAAAAGAGAGCATAGTGTGAACATCACATATCATCAAGCTTGGAGGGCTAGGCTTAGGGCCATCTTGATGACATAAGGCTATGCACCAGAACAATATGCAAAAGTCTGGGATTATGCTGCTACAATCATTAAATGGAATGAGGGTAGCACAGTGTAAGTGAGACCTGAGGAACATCCAGAGAGGCCTATTTTTCAGAGACTTTATGTTTGTCTGAAAGCTTGTAAGCAAGGTTTTGTTGCTGGATGTAGGCTAGATGGATGTCATTTAAAGGGGGCATATACTGGACAAGTACTCTCTGCAGTGGACCAAGATGGCAATGACAATATTTTCTCAATAGCCTTTGCAGTTGTGGAGGCAGAAAGAAAAGAAACATGAATATGGTTCTTGGAAAACTTGATTCAAGACATTGGGGGTGAACAACCTCTGACTTTCATGTCAGATAGGCAAAATGTTATGACTTTTCTGCACAACTTAATATTTGAATTTTAATATTTTATTATATTGAGTTATTGACCATAATGTGTCTTATATGCAGGGTTTTCTAGAGGCCTTGCATTTGGTTGTTCCCATGAGTGATACTAGGGTATGTATTAGACATCTCCATAACAACTTCAAGGCCAAATGGCCAGGGAAATCATTCAAAGATGCTGTATGAGCAGCTGTAAAGGCTGCAACTAAACCTGATTTTGAGTTGGCAATGGAGACAATAAGAACAATGGATGAGGGGACTTTTAAATACCTTATGGATTCAAACCCTGAGATATGGTCTCTACATGCATTTAGACACTATGTGAAATCAGATATGTTGCTAAATAATGCATGTGAGTCCTTTAACAGTTGTATTCTGGAGGCCAGAGAGATGCCCATCCTATCTATGTATGAGTGGATTAGGAGAAAACTTATGAAAATGTTCATTAGCAAGAGGACTGCCATGAATGCTCACCAGAGATTATTGACTCCTGAAGTTACCAAAAAGCTCAATACCCTTAGGGCTGAAACTCTTTATAGGTGCAAATGCTATGGGGATCAAGATAGGTATGAGGTTGATTGTGCTGGGAAAACTTATGTGGTTGATTTGGGGCAAAAAAAGCTGTGGGTGCAACATGTGGGATCTCACTGGACTGCCATGCACCCATGCCATATGTTGCATTTTGAAGAGAAGGCGTAGAATGGAAGATTATGTCCATGAGTACTTTACTAAAGAGACTTACCTTTGAGCTTATAGCTTGTCTGTGAACCCAATGCCTGGAGAGGATCAATGGGAAAAAACTGGGCACCCACCACTACAACCACCTAATCTAACTGTTCAGCCTGGAAGACCTAGAAAATCCAGAAGAAAAGAACCTGGAGAAGTGAATTCCAGCAAGCAAACTAGACTGAGGAGTGGCAAAAACAAATGTGGAAATTGTGGGGAGGAAGGTCACACAAGAAAGTCTTGTAAGAATCCACCAAAACCTCTAGAGGCCCCAAACAGTCCTAAGAGAGGGGGAAGACCACCAAGTGATGCTACTTTGCATGTGCAACCTAAGAAAAGGAAGTACACAAGAAAACATGTTAGTTATCCATGTTGCCCTTTAATTTAATTATAAAACTTGACCACCAAGTAATGCTATAAATTTTGACATTTTTATAGGTGAGGCCAGATACTGGAGTTCAAATTAGTGGTGGTGATAGGCCCTCTAGTGATGTACAAATACCAACTGAGGAAGATAATGTGGTATGTTGTAAATTTTTACATTTGTGTTGTTTGTATTGAGTTGCACATGTTTTCATCTGCTACCTTATTTCATTGTCATCACACACACAAGTTAGGTCCAATGTTAATGTACAAATGGCTACTGAAGAAGATTTTGATGTGGTACAAAATTTACTGGCTCTATTTATATTGTTTGTGTTGAGTTGCATAGATTTTCCTAAAATTAATCATACTAATTGTTTTGTTATTATTTGCAAAGGATTCACTTATTGTCAGTGGATTGAACCAGCATGAAGAGTCTGTGGTTGTAACACAAGCTTCCCAGACACGAACTTCGACCACTGTAAGCATATGTAGCTATGTTATGGATGTGTATACAGGTTATATTTAAAACAAAAAATCATCTTTAAGTTATGTTTTGTATACAGGTTCTCAGGACAGCTACCGGGAAGCTTTATCCTATCAGAAATCCAAGGAGAAAAATGATTGCAACAAGGTCTCAAGTGGATAGTTCATTAAGACCCTCAACCAGATCAAACTCTGCTGCAAAGAAGTAGCTTAGTCGTGGAATTGAACAATGTTGAACTTGTATCTATGGATGTGACATAATATTTGGATAACTTATGGATGTATCAGAAGACATTTTGGACTTGTGTTAGCATTTTGGAACCTTTGTTAGGTTAACTTGTTAGCATTTTGGAACCTTTGTTGTTAACTTGTTAGCATTTTGGAACTTTTGGGTCAGTAAGAAGCTTTGATGCTAATGGTCATTTTCAGGTCCATTTGTATTTGTAATGGTCATTTTTAGGTCCCAATTTCTGCAAAATCTAGGTGTGTTATTGCCAAATTTCAATTGTCCTTTGTATGTAAACTCGTATAAGCATGTAATGGTCTAAACCTGCACATGAGACCTTGTAAACCCGTATAAGCATGTCATAGCCAGAAATCAAGAACAATGGCCAAAACCTGCACATGTCATAGCCAGAACAAGCATGTAATGGCCTAAACCTGTAATGACCAAAACACCAGAACAATGGCCAAAATGGATATTCATACTAAATATGCAACAGAAATCCAAGGACAAATAGTCAGTTCACTCAATATGCAAACTTGCATATGTTCATTGCATTTGTCTCGAATGGAGCATCGATCCACTCAAAAAAATCACAGCCTTTAGAGCCATTTGATGTATATGATGAACAACTCAAAAACCTCCTTCCACAGTTTCTTGCAATATGAGTTGTATACATCCTTGGCCTTAAATTGCACTCGCAAACTATGCCACCATTATATGAAGGGGAAGATTGGGATGACATTTTTCTGCAACCAATAACATAAACAATGTAAACTTACTACTTCAACTGAAGTTTATAAATAGAACCCTAAACCTGACTCCAATCCATAATTCGAAATCCCTAATTCGACTAACAATACAATTCGGGTAAGAAATCCCTAATTCGACTAACAATACAATTTTTATACATAAATTGAACGACCTAATTCGACTAACACAATCCATAATTCGAAAAGAGATATTCAACTAATTTGACTAGTGAAGTCCCTAATTCGAAAAACCCTAATTCAAAAAACTCAAATTCCACTAATTCGACTATCCAATTCTTCTCAAAATCTTTTCCAATGTATAAAAATTGAACGACCTAAATTGAAGAATCAAAATTCTTACTCAATTTGCAGAATCGTCTTCGTGTCTTCTCCTCACCTTTGTGAATTCAACCTTCGCTGCTCCTCCCTCAACATTGTTCAGCGGAGATAAATAATTGCCATTTCCCCAGTACAAGCCATCAGATTAAAAGAAAGAATTGAGGCTCGAGCTCAATTTCTCGTCAAAATATCGTCCCTTAAACGATATATCATCGGTTTCAAAATGACCATAAATGCCCCTAATTTTAAAAAAAAAGTGAGGGCAAAAGGGACAATTCACACATTTAAACGGCAAAGTGGACGACAGAGGGGTATGGGTGGTTTTGCATTAACGGAGATAGATAATTGAGTGGTTTAAAATAAATATCGATATAACGGATGGTTTCGTGCAAATAGTGACATATAACGGGTGATTTCCTGCAAAAACCCCTTAAAACAATAATAATACTACAAGTCTACAACAAAACATTATTTCCGTTTTTAAACAAGTACTAATTTATAACTACATATAAAGTGTCTCCATACCGCTAAAATATACTCACAAACTACAATACTAATATTATAACAAAACAATATCTCTATTTATAAACTTAAAAAACTACTATTTCATAACTACATAAAATATCTACATCTCCTTCTCCATTTTACTAATCTTTCAATATATACCTTATGATTTATACGTAAAAACTTCCGTAAAACTATATAAACTTTTATTCGTTCATACCTAAACTAATTCATACAATATTGCATACAATTTACCATACCTATACTATAAGAAGTTTTAATCATCCATACTTAATTCATATTTATATAACGCAACTATCAAGCCTTTTTATGAACAATAATGCATTACTAACCGTGGAATTGTTGGGATTGAATTCTTCATCGTCTTCTTCACTACTCCAATATTCGTTTTCGTTATTTGTCATTGTGGTAAGATTGTATTCGTGTGTAGAATTTGGATGAATGAGTTTAAGTATTCATAGAGGGAAATTTCGACTGTTGGAATTATAGTCATTAGGCTACACAAGCAATCGGCGTACGCAAGAATATTACTTTAAGTAAAAGTAACAGTTGGAAGTTGCAGGTGAGAATTTTGAAACTTGGACCTCTGCGCTACGCCAGGAGTTGGCGTAGAAGAGCAAGTTTCAAAATTCCCACCAGATATTTCCAACATCTACTTTTAATTGCTTCGCAAAATACTAGCGTACACAAAATATCTACGTAGGAGATAAAACCCTAAAACCACTTCCAACGGCTATATTTCAACCTCTACGCAGATATATGACATAGGCAAGATTCTTGCGTACAAAATTGTAGTGCGAATAGGAGCAAAGTGTAGTGTATATAGAATCGCGTAAATTTAAGCTACCATTCTTCATAATATTTTCCTTGATCAATGAAAATTTTGTAGTTACATAGATTTATTTGCATACTAATCACTTAGGGCTGTTCAAATCCGGACCGGACCGGAAATGACCAGACCGGACCGGAAATGACCGAACCGGACCGGTAAAAATACGATCCGATCTCCAGTCCATATAATTTCTTTAATCCGGTCCCGGTCCGATCCAAATCCGGAAAAAAACCGGTTCGGTGGACCGGATTTTTTTTAATTTATATATTTTTATATGTTTTTTTAGAGATTTATATGTATTTTTTTATAGATATTTTTCTTAATTTAATAAATTATGAGTATATATGTTTTTTAGATATTTTTTTATAGATTTTAAATAAGAATTTAAATATATTTTTTTTAAAACAAAATCCGGTCTAAACCGGTCCAGGACCGAACCGGACCGGAACCGGACCGAATAGGTCCGGTCCGGTCTCCGGTCCGGACTTTTGGAAAAATCCGGTCCGGACCGGATGAACACCAGTTTAGAGCTTATAAGAGGCAAATGCTGTAACAGTAGCACACTAACACTACAAAAGTTTCATTTGAGTAGTTTATTTAGGAGATTCCAAGTTTATTTTATCTCCTAAGATTAACACACACTGAACAATGTGGTTAAATTTGATTAACGAAAAGGAACTGTCTTACATTCTAAAGGCTTTTATATACACTTCGGGTGTATTTGGATCACCCAGGATAATGCATTATCCAAATTTCTTGTGTTGAGATTAAGGAAGAAATGAGGCTTGCTTCACCATTCAAATTTCTGGTGCTCTTACCAGTGGCGCAAACCGGGATTATCCTTCCTTTTAGCTTTAAATAATAACTGCCAATATTCTCATTAATTGAGCAAGGAAGTACATTGTCATGAAATCGATCCACTTAAACTTCACCCTGGTCCTGAAAGTACACCATACAATATATTATATCATGTCCAGCTGCATTAAACAATACTCGAAAGATGTTGATGTTCAATGTACCAAAAGAAGGCTTCATGAAGAACATTCTATAACTTAACATGTTTGACCAAAATAAAGTATCTAATTCCCTTCTCCCACAAATCATAAAAGTAGATTGATATTTGAAACTGCAAATCAATCCTATTGACAAGAAGATTGCAATAATGCACTTTGTAGTTTAGCTACAAATGCTACTAACTCTTTTTATACTAATACGGAACTACCAAAATCACAAAACAACCAACAAGAGCATATCATGAAATTAATGTCATTCAGAGATATGCTTGAATCCTACTAAGCCTTTAAAAGTTAGTTACATAAGGTGCATATGAAGATACCTGATTACTGAGCACTCCAGAACAGACTTGGTGGGGGCTGCCTTTCAGAGGATTCAGATGGCAGTAGCCAATAGCCATGGCTTGTCATAACCTGAGAATTAATGCACCTACTTTTGAGAAATAGACTTGAGAGGATATATCAAACGGCATACAAAGGGGGATCCTCTAAATTAGCCATCTATCTCAAAAACCTCAAGAAAAGTGTCACATTCTCATTAATTTAACAAAGTTCAAACAGCACCACAATACAAATAATACGACCCTTCTAATCAATATGGGATGAAAATATTAGGGATTTTGTCAATTGATAGAGGAATTAGGGACTAAGAAATTTGATTGAAATTGAAGCAACATATATGACTAATGGCAATTTTATCATGGTATTCAGGATTGCAAGAAAACAAAGTCATTTAACGAACCTATCTCTAATTATCTTAATCCAACTAAATAGGAAAAAATGGAAAAGCAAAAAGGCCAAAACATACCTTGTTCAAAATCAATTTGGATCATCCTCAAAGAGAACTTTATAAAATCTTTTTCTTTCTTCTGGATCAAATAGCCCTCCTATTTGACCAACTTGATCGCCCTCTTCAGTTATTTCCAAATTTCCAACCTTGCTTTTCTCCTTCCTTGGAATAAGCAACCCGTTACTTTTCTTCTTCTCTAAGTTCACCATACGCCTCCTATGATTATATTCATGAAGCCCTTCTTGCATCAGTTCTCCAAATTTCTCCTTGATCACAACAAGGGGATCTTTTTGCACTAGTTCTGGCCCATTATAACCCTCTCTAAGAAGTACTGTGTAAATCTGATACTTATTCGAAACATAGAATATTCCAGGATGCTTAAGAAGCAATACATTAAGCTTTTCTGGTAGTACAAATTCTCTCCTGAAGTGGCCTAGCTTCAGAATTGACATCTTCTTCCACAGTGTCAATGATAACAGCTCATGCAACAAACTTACTGTCCTCTTTTCCTTCTCCTTTGATCCTTCAATTAAACCAATCTGGTTTGAGTATGGGGAAATATAAGGCGTAGAATTAAATTCATCGAATCTCTCCCATGACTTTACCCACGTTGAGGGCAATAAACAAGAAAAGCGTGGCTCTGCGTTCTGCTTCTGAGCCAGTGTTTCAATGGCAGAAACTGCAAGCTCGGGTTTCCAAGATAGAAGCTCAATGTCCATTGAGCTCCGTCTCCCACTATGATTAACAAGTCGGAACATTTCTGGGTACTTTGGCACAAGTCTTACCAGAAAATCATCAGGAAGGCCAAAATTTCTCTTAAACTCATCAATTTTGACTAAATTGAGCCTGTGTTTTGAGCTCATCATCAAAACTTTTGCCAAGCGCTCAACAAACACAAGCTCTTGCATATCCTTCACAGATTCTTCCTCCTCCACCAGATACATCATCCTTTTTGTAAGTCTACAATAATATTCACTGCATTCCTGATACACTTCAAAGCAACAAGGGTATTTCTTCACCCAATTAAGGGCTTTTCCTTGAAGATCAAGGGTCTTAAACTTCTTCTGAAGAAACCTTATGGGCACCGCTTGGTTTGGGTATCTAAGAATTATGTTTTTAATCTGATTGTTCACAACCCAACGCTTGTTTCGTGAGAGAGCTGATTCGAGGTCTGGATCTTTCTTCATTGACCACAGTGCAAATCCGCGAAGTAGATTTAGGGTAGCTGGGGAAGAATGGAGCCTAACAGAAGTAAATTGGAGGGCTCGCATTGTGCAGTTGACAATCATAGTAAATTCTTACTAAATGTACATATGACGTCTAATGAGTTATATCACAAAAGTCCCCGGTTAATGAAATAATGGAAGCTGCAACCAAATTCTCCTACACCATAACTGCGGTCATAACCCTTCCTTAATCTACATGAAGACAGACAATAGCTGAGTAAAAAAATCATATTGGCAAACACAAGTTTACAGTGTATTTTAAAAAGCACACTTTTGCAGATTGAGAGAATCAGAAATCAGAACAAGGACTCAGACCTTGGAAAAAGAATACCTACACATTGCAATAACGAATTTATTCTTACACGTTCTCAAAATTAGAAGACTATGACAAAATTGACAGAGCTTACTGACACTGGAAACATGGATAATTGATAAAACGGAAACAAACAAATAAGCTTAAATTATTCTAACTTATTATTAAGAAGATTGAGAATCCAAATTCCAAGTCCAATTACTAAATAATACACCATTTCGGGATTTCACTTGGCCAACTCTAAAAATAGTCATTCGACAGCAAGAAGTGATTAAATTCGGGCAATTTCAACCAAAGACTATCAATCAGAATCAATATTTCACAACCGGATAATTGAATTCCAGACACAATACCATTAAGAAAACACCCTAAATATGCTGACACAAAAAAAACAGGTGCAAAAATAAAGTAGACTTACAATCTGAATTTTAGGAGCTTACCTTTAAGTCCTGAATGGAAAGAGACGGCATTGAATTCAACCTGACCTCACAGTGACGAGGTAGGAGGACGAATTTCGGCGGAAGATCAAGAAAACAGGAAATAACCAGAGGAGGATGAACAGGGGCGGACGCAGGATTTATGCTTAGTGGGGGCACAATCCTTGAAATTGCTCAATATCGAATTACTAATCATTTTATGATTCAGTCAAATAAGTGCATTAATAAGACATTACACGGATTAAGCACAATTTTCTCACAAATGAAATTATACATAAAATTTAAAATAAATGCATATATTCATTGGGAGCAAAAACATGCAAAACTAAAGCCCAACAACTCAGCAAGTAACCATATAAGAATTTTTGCTATCTTGATTTGGTAAAGGTGATCTCTTAAATCACTTTTGGTCCATTAACAGGTTGCTACATCATCAATTTTCTCGTTGCAAGATTTCCATGGGGATCAATATCACTTGCAGATAATTCACTCAACCGAAGTGTTGTTGAGGGTTAAGTACCATTACAACTCTATGAGTTTGGTAATTATTTTCTTCTAACATCATGATACCAGGTTTAGGCCTCTGCATCCTTTGGAATTTGGAGTGAAAGTGTTTTATGCTAATTTGAATAGATTCTACTGTTGACCATCCTCTTGTTTAATTCAAAATTAAGCAAACAGTTGCTTCTACAGTTGTACGGATACTCCTAGACTCACAACTATATCAATTTCATATCTATAGTCTACAAATTTAGAACTATAACAACTACCAATTTACAATTTTATTTTCACATCTATACTTGTACAGTTTACAAATTTCTAATTAGACAAATTAATTACCTTTGTCCTTTGCTTCACGAGTTCAAGATCAGCTTGAAATTCTCAACCTTATCCAACTTCTCTTCGCCGAGATCAGGCACCTTCTTGCCGGCGACGAGGCAGTACCGGAGGCAATCGTCGAGCACTCGAGCCGGCGGTCGTGGCGAAATTCCGGATCGTGGCGGACTGGTTTGTGTCGTTCTCGTGGTGGACTGCAGCCTGCGGGAGAATGGAGATCGCTCAGCCTCGCCCTGGTTCGTGGTCGTGGCGGACTCGGAAGTCTAGCGTGGACAAGGACAGGGGCGGACCCACTCGGTGGAGATTGGAGAAGAAGAATGGAGTCGCCGCCTCGCCGATGCTCAGGTCGTTGAGATTGGAGAATAGTGACGAAGAAATAAGAGTGAGTAAGGGCCGGCGGTGAACAAGTGAGGAAGGGTTTAGATTTTTAGGGTTCGAAATTATTTTATTTTTTTTGCAGTGGGGGGCCGTGCCTCCACTGGTCCCAACGTGGATCTGCCCATGGTGACGAGGTAGGAGGACGAATTTCGGCGGAAGATCAAGAAAACAGGAAATAAAAGATGGAGTTCGACGAGTGTGTTACGGATTATTATCATATCAGCCGGGTCGGATCCAGTTAGGATGGGTCATTTGTGTTGGGCCGCGTGTGGCCGGCTTTGGTAGATTGGTAGAAACTAGAAAGTAGAAACGAGTCTTCTAAAATATAGTTGTTAAACCGGGTTTTCGGATCCCGGTCCGGTAGATTATTTCGGCCAATCGATTGAGTCGGGCCGAATAGAATGTTCCAGATCGCCGTTCTAACTTCAGAATTGAAAGGGTCGCTAAGTTTGCTATTGCATTTGATACATCTCTGCGCCGGCCGTAGCCACCCACCAGCTCCAGCAGGTACGACTTTATGAATTTCTTTTACAAGGATTTGCACTTTTTTGATTGAATGAATCTGTTATTAGTTCGAAATCTGATTAGGGCTGTTTTTGATGTGATCTGAGAAAGCTCAATCGAGATCTCGACGGAATAGACTAGCAGTAATTCTCTTTTGTTCTTCTTCCTTCGATTTAATATCTGATGCATGCTACCATCCATCTTTGTAAGCTTGATTGAAGCATGATTAGAAGGATAACCTGTCTTAGGGTTCTTTTCTTTTCTTTCTTTTTTCTCTTGGATCTCGTTCTAAAAATAGAACTCTTCTGTTGATAAAGGGGAAGGCAGCCACAATCGATCATTGTCATTCTCATGTATTACTGAAATCTCTCTCTCGTTGAGCTTATGTATTCAAGTGATTGGTGAGGGCCCGAGGGGCTGTTGTCGACTTGCGTACAATGCTAGTTTCAGATGTAGGTATAGGGTAATTTGAGTATGGAGGATTATTAAATACCTTAATTTGACGTTTGTGGCTCAGTAAACCTCATGATTGACCGAAATAGGGCTAAAGAAAATGTTAGAACCCTAGAACTGTAAGGATAGAAATCTGAAAAGCAAGCATCTTGCTATTCAGCCAACGAATCCTCACATTTTGTCATTCATTTCAATAATCAAGTATGTACATTTGAGAGCTAACCCTCTTTCATAATGGTAAGAAATAACTAACTGCTAAAACTCAATAATAATAATAATAATAATAATAATCTAGATAATTGAAAACAACATGGAGGATATGGAGAAAGTGGGAAAGGGTCGAAGAAGTGGAAATCTGGAAAATCAACTGAACTAACCAGAAAACGTAAAATAATAAATAAAACTCATAAAATAGATAATGTGGGTTTGTATTAGAAAACTTAAGGGCTTGTGTCATTACTCAATGGTGCTACTCATGGGTTATCGCTTAAACTGATTGCCATCATATGATACGGCTCTGTGGGAATTCAATTGTTTTTAATTAATAATCCGCACTTTAAATTTCTTCAGGAAATGAGCACATGTTTGTGCATTTCAATCTCCTTACAATTGCAAGTAAAGTGTCTTGTTTCTTAATTAGTATACACTATCAACTGGGATGCACAAAAGGTGGAGGAATGAAGTCTTTGATTAAGTTGATGGTGGCATGGTGCTTCTTCTGCATATTGTTGCTAACACCCATTTTTCCTCATAGATGCTTGCACACTTTGAAGTAACATTGGGTTCATCCTAGTTTCCATATGCATACTGCTTTATTCGGTTTCACTTTACTATGACAGTAGTATAGAGCACAACAATATTGTAGTAGAATCGTTGTCTCTGAGTGATACTCCTCTTGGTTTTGCTTTGAAGTGTAGAGGAATTTTTTATAAAAAGGTTCACTATTTTTACTCAATTACTGCATGAATGGCACTAATTCTAGTTTTGCTTCCTTTACTTGCCTGTGGAGACACTAGATCAGCTTTCGGATTATCTTTGTTTTCTGTTATAATTGTCTGGAAAAACTATACAGCCTATTGGTAAAATATTCTGGACTTGTTCAATGCCTATGAATTTGAAAGCTTGTTTTCTTCAGCTGTATTTTAATTTATGTCTTTTGGCTTCTTTTGATGATATAGCAGTACTCATTTGCTTTAATGCAGGCTCTTGATCTTTGATCAGCTGCTCAGCACATCAACTTATTACCTATGTAAGTAAACCTACATAATCTGGTGAAAAGTAGTCTTATCTTTCTGTTGTAGACTTGTAAAACACTTGGGTGTTGTCAGGCTGCTTATTAAACACTCAATTTCTCACCCAAAAAGAAGAAAAGAATCACATTATTATAAGAACTTGAAATGGGGTTTGGCCAAAATTTTAAAATATTATGACTACCCATATTCTGTGGCTTCTCTATTATTCTGCCATGGTAGATTGTTCTAACTGAATTCATACACAATACACAATATTACAAATATGAGTATGTAAGTTCAGACCTATAAAAAGGGGGGAACACCTTTGTTCAATGCACAGCAGTTTTTATCAGTTGATGCTCATTTTTCTTTTCAAACACAACTTTATCTGCCTCATAATATATACCCTCATTTGTTCAGGGCGGACGAGGAACCTGTTGATCAGAAGAAGTATCTTGAGGAGCGTTGCAAGCCCAAGTGCGTTAAGGCCTTCTTTGCTTATCAGGTGAATCTTCGTGAATGTCCTCGAATCAGCGAATCCTTTCTGATTTCCCATTTGTACAATAAAAATTGCTGTAACATTAAGATGCCTTTGGAATTTGTCACTTGTATTTGCAGGCATGTGTGAAGAGAATCCAGGATGACGAAAGTGGACACAAGCATTGTACCGGACAGTACTTCGACTATTGGTCTTGTGTAGATAAATGCGTAAGCATCCCTTTCTAACCCCTTTTCATCTCTTTCTTTTAACTCCATGTCTTATCTCTTCGGCTGAGTTGGGATTGCAACTAATGCAGGTTGCACAGAAATTATTTGACAAACTGAAGTGATTGTGGGGAAACACTAAGGTATCTGCAGATTGCCTTCTTACACATTTCTTGCAGTCACATAGCTCAATTTGGAACATCTCATTTTGGGGCCATAACATGGCTAAATTGATGTTTGGTGAATAAGTTCAGGGATCTGAATGCAAATACTATATTTATGATCAATTGACTTTTTACTGGGTGAAAGTAGTAAAGGTCCTCTAGGGGTTAATTAGAAAACCATACAAAGTGAAAGTTAGAAGTGGCAATTACCCTCAACGGGGATAGAGTCAGATAGGCCGGCAAGAATTGATCTCCAAGCGTTGGAGATTGGGGAGGGCTCCTTGTTCAATCTCCCACTCCGTGTGCGCACCAGCGGAGGACCTCATTTTCCCTCCCGCAGGCATTGTTGGATAGAGCAGCTCCAGCGTCTTGAGGCGTGTCAAGCTGTCTCATTCGACTTCAAAGCTGTCAGGGAGATGCAAGTGCCTCAATCTTGGTTGCCGCCTTCTCTCCAGTGAACACCAAAAGAGACCTGACACATGTAGGCTTCTTCTCTCCAGTACTATGTCTATCAACAGCGTGGTCTTGGTTGCCGCCTTCTCTCCAGTGAACAGCAGAGTAACTAACCAATGCAGATGATACAGAAAACATGGCTTCAAGTAGATATAGCTTAATTCGATGTCCTTCCACTCTCTCGCACACCTTCCCACTCAAAGACTGTCCTTTTGGTAGATAGGATTCCTCCCAATGCTGTAATTGCTAAGGGAAGCCCATCACAATGCCGTAGCATTTCCCTCCCTACTTTTTCCATCTCACGTTTCCCTTCTTCGTCATTTACATCACAATGCCTTACCATGAATGAATGAATGAATATAATTCTAACAAAACAAATCTACATAAAAAAAAATAATGATATGTTTTAATTAATTGTACATACTTGTGGTTGTGCTCCCACTTGCACATCCTATAAAAGCCTTCCGCCGGAGTAGTTCCCAACTATCCTCAGGTTTCAAGGGATGAAGATTGATTGAGCTAAAACCTATCCGCAAGTGTACGTGATCAGTTGTAGTAATAAAGTGTCGATCTCATAGAGACTAATGTAATGTTAATTGAAACACTATTAATGAATTAAGCCGAAAAGATATGAAATTGAGAAAAATTATAATTAAGTTAACTAATAAAAACAAATAAAAAGGATAAAATCAATGAAATAAATCCGTGTAAGGTTAAGGATCACCGCAACAATACCTCTACCGCAACAATACCTCTGTAAATAAAATTATACTTTACCTGAATCTAGTCCAAATTATTTGAAGGTAATTACTAATTCCTCTCGGATGATAGTAAATGTGCCTAGATCTAATTAACATCTACTCTCGCGACTTGATAATCAAAATCTAGACCCTTTGGACACTTAGAATCTATATTCAAACTGAATTAATATTCACTCTCGTGACTTGCTAAATTTAATCTAATCTTAGAGTTCTATGATAGTTATTAATCCACAAGAGAAATTAAGACGCTCTCGCAATAATAAAATCTCAGGTTCAATTCCTAGGAATCCAATAGAAGTTATCACTTCTCGGGCATTAATCATCTAAGGAATGAATCAAATACTATTTCAATTTAGGTAATTTTTTTTTCTAATTACATACACATCGTCTGGATCACCTCAACCTTAGAACGAAGAATTTAGCCAAGCATAATTAAAGACATATGCAATATATTTAAACTAGCCAACAACATATATGAATTATTCAATAAATACGGAAGATAAGAAAATTTAGTATATATTAACCTTTTTTTCCCCCTAAAACTAAAAGCTAACTTTTTTTTAATATGCCGCCCCCCAAATAAGAAAACAAAACCAATAAAATAAAACAAAACCTAAACTAAACCTACGTTAAGGTCCAAACTCCCCCCTCACTAATGTTGCCTCCTGATGCAGCGGCTTTGGGCCATTGAGTCACGTGGCTTTCTTCTTGGGCCTTGGCATCTTTTTCTATTTTTTTCAGCCCGTCCAACAACGAACTACATTATTCAACTACTTGTTTGACGTCTTCATTATAGTCTTGTATCACCTTAAAATGACACCTTAAATACCTGAAACAATAAACATATGAGTGTAAATTCCGAATGCAAAATAATACAAAATTAATTATAAAAAGAAAAAATATACATGAAAATGATCTAATCTAATATACAACTAGGCTCCTAAAATATGTTTAAAATAGATGTTATCAAATTCCCTTAAGTTTAAACCTTGTTTGTCCTCAAGCAAGAACAAAGTTCAAAATTTCATAAACATACGAGTGTAAACTCCGAATGCAAAATAATACAAAATTAATTATATAAAAAAAAATTGCATGAAAATGATCTAATCTAATATACAACTAGGCTTCTAAAATATATTTAAAATAGATGTTATCAAATTCCCCCAAGTTTAAACCTTGCTTGTCCTCAAGCAAGAACAAAGTTCAAAATTTCACAAGAAATACAAAGGTTGTCTCTATCTAATTAATAATCAAACATGTCCATGAAAAACTTAAATATTTAACAATGTATTCATTAAAGACATGCAAAATAATTATGAAAGAGACAAGTTAGTTCATCCACTCTAGATCTCACTTAGGAAAAAGAATAAGAATCACTCTCGTTCATGTGTTTAGGGTAAGTGTTTCGCTCAAGTTTAACTTTGAAAACTCATCTATCATAAACTTGTATCAGTGTCTTAAATCTCCACAACTAGGGACCTTGTACATGACATAAATCAAAAGGACTTTTATTGGGTTGTAATGGGGCCAGGTAAAAAGAAAAATAAGGATACAATTTGGCCATATGGTGCTAAATTCGATAAAGATGAATTGACTAAGACAACATCAAACTTACCAATCATTTCAACTAAACACCCTTTTCTTTCTTTCTTTCAAAAGCCAGGACAATTCCATCAAAACACACTATACATGTACACTCCCCCAAGCTTGGCTTGGAACCATAAAAACAAACAAATAAAGCATCCTAATTTCCGGATGGGTAAAAGGCTAATCATTAGGCTTAGAATGTTTTTGTGAAGCTTCCAAAAAAAAAGGCTAATTAGGCTTAGACTGACATCAAGGAGATTAATAACATGTAAGGGTGGTAAAGGGAAAACAAGGCTCATAGAAATAATGCCTCAATCATTTTTATATCTTGTACAAGAGTCATAAACGTGGCATCAAAATAAGTTCTAATCGCAAGTTCTAGAGATAAAGTAATCAAAGTGAGCATCACACACATGAAAAGAAATAAGAGGACTCCATTATGTGCAGTTAGAGCTGGACAAAACCGGCCCTAAATCGGGGAACTGGACCGGGTCAAACCCTGAATAAGACCGGACCAGCGGCTCAAGGTCCCGACCGATTAAGGTTCCGATACAAGACATCTTTGAACCGGTGAACCAGAGGTTCATGAACCCGGTTAGTAAACCGGTTCATGAACCGACGGTTCAACTAGAGGTTCAATTAAAAAAAAAACTTAAAAAAGAAAAGAAAAATCCATTAAAAACCCTAAACCCTCCGAAAACTATAAACCCTAAAACTATAATCCCTAAAGTCCTACTACATCCTACATTAATAATATTACCCTTTAAATCTTAAAATAGCTACAAAAATCATAAATACATAAAAAAACATTCAAATAATTAAATATAAAAAAAAACCTAAACCATACTCTACAAAATCTTAAAATACAAACCCTTAACCCTAAAACTATAAACTCTAACCTAAATCATATTACATTACCCTTTAAATCTTAAAAAAGCTACAAAAATCATAAACACATTAAAAAATGTTCAAATAAGTAAATAGAAAAAACCTTACCATACACCATAAATTGTACAAAACCTTAAAATACAAACCCTAAACTAGATCATATAATGTTACAACTTATAATACCTTTTAAATCTTAAAAAACTATAAAAATCATAAACACATTAAAAAACGTTCAAATATTTAGATATAAAAGAACCTAACCATAAACCATAAACTATACAAAACCTTAAAATATAAACCCTTAACCCTAAAACTATAAACCCTAACCTAAATCATATAATGTTATAACTTACAATACCCTTTAAATCTTAAAAAAAGCTACAAAAATTATAAGCACATTAAAAAACATTCAAATAATTAAATAAATAAAAACTAACCATAAACTCTACAAAACCTTAAAATACAAACCCTTAACCCTAAACTATAAACCCTAACCTAGAGTCCTAAATCCTACAATGCCCTTTATATCTTAAAAAAAACTACAAAAATCATAAACACATTAAAAAATGTTAAAATAATTAATTTTAAAAGAATCTAACCATAAACCATAAACTCTACAAAACCTTAAAATACAAACCCTAAACTATAAATCCTAACCTAGATCATATAATGTTACAACTTACAATACCCTTAACATCTTAAAAAAGTTACAAAAATTATAAACACATTAAAAAACGTTAAAATAATTAAATATAAAAGAACCTAACCATAAAATACAAAACCTTAAAATACAAACCCTTAACCCTAAACTATAAACCCTAACCTAGATCATATAATGCTATAACTTACAATACCCTTTAAATCTTAAAAAAAATTACAAAAAATATAAACACATTAAAAAATGTTAAAATAATTAAATATAAAAGAACCTAATCATAAACCATAAACTATATAAAACCTTAAAATACAAACCTTTAACCCTAAACTATAAACCCTAACCTAGATCATATAATGTTACAACTTACAATATCCTTTAAATCTTAAAAAACCTACAAAAATCATAAACACATTAAAAAAATCAAATAATTATATCTAAAAATCCTAAACCATAAACTCTACAAAATCTTAAAATAAAAACCCTTAACCCTAAAAACCCTTTTTCATTAAACCCCTAATTAAACCTTAAAATAAAATGCTAAATCTCTTTAAAAGAAAAAAAAACTAGACGTTGTGAACCGAGTGAACCCTAAAAACCCTTCTTTTTTTTCTTTTTTTGAACCGGGTTCTGAACCGGACCTTGAATCGGATTTCGAAACGACAGGAAACCGCCCGAACCTGAACCGGACTACCGGTTCCGGGGATTTTTTGGTTCAGGTTCCGGTTCAAGGGGAACCTTGAACCAGCGGTTCATGAACTGTGTCCAACTCTATGTGCAGTCCTCAGGCTCAAAAGCTCACATAATATATGTCTAGAATTTCAATCCTAACTAATCTCAATCAATGACTAAACGAACACTCCAACTCAAACATAAGAAAATATTAAAATTCTCATCAACATGCCTAAAATCAGATAGAATGTCAACAACCAAAATATTTAAAGGGAAATATTGCAGCATGAGGCATGAAATGTTATGAAAAAAAAAACTGAAAAACAAAAGAAAAAACACAAAAACTTGCTAACATACAAACAGAGCACACATGGAGTTATCCCTCCCCCAAGCTTAAATTCTACATTGTCCCCAATGTAGAGAAAAAAGGAAAGAGGAAAAGAAACTCACTAATCGAATATGTATTCATGCATCTTCACATTATGCATCGGAGGAGAATAGACAAAAGCATAGTCGAGAGCAATCGGAGGCGGTGGACAACGACGACTGATGACATTAGTGGGGGGGTAGCTTTTTTTTCTTTTCTTTTTTTCAATTTTTCATTTTTTTACCTGAAATAAGAAGAAGAAAAAAATATACCAAAGCAAAAATAATGACCTAGATTCACCAATAGAGATGACAACTAATATTAACAAATTGGTCACCGACAACGGCGCCAAACACTTGATGTGGCTAAAACCTATCCGCAAGTGTACGAGATTAGTTGTAGTAGTAAAGTATCGATCTCACAGAGACCAATGTAATATTAATTGAAACACTATCAATGAACTAGGCCAGAAAGATATGAAATTGAGGAAAACTATAATTAAGCTAACTAATAAAAACAAATAAAAAGGATAAAATCAATGGGATAAATGTGTCTAAGGTTAAGGATCACCGTAACAATGCCTCTGTAAATAAAATTACACTTCACCTGAATCTAGTCCAAATTATTTGAAGGTAGCTATCTAAGGTAATTACTAATTTCTCTCGGATGATAGTAAATATGCCTAGATCTAATTAAAATCCATTCTCGCGACTTGATAATCAAAATCTAGACCATTTGGGTACTTAGAATCTAAGGTCAAACTGAACCAACATCCACTCTCGTGACTTGCTAAATCCAATCTAATCTTAGAGTTTCTATGATAATTATTAATCCACAAGAGAAAGACGCTCTCGCAATAATAAAATCTCAGGTTCAATTCCTAGGAATCCAATAGAAGTTATCACCTCTCGGTCTCGGTCTCAAACCCTGTCTAACTACCTATTAACGTTATCACCTCTTAGTCTCAAACCCTAATAGGATCCAATTCGCATAAGCTAGTATGAACATTATGTAACACCTCCAAAACTTAACCCTTTTGGAAATGTATTACTGATAGTAACCCCAGTGTTCCTTACCGAGATCACCCAAGGCTTTACCGTTTAAATACAATTTATGAAATATAAATGATACATAATGATCAAAGCATTCAATTCCAAAACATAACATTGTCAAGGAAACAAGAGTTAAGGGATTACAACCCAATCCCGAATAGGCTAACACAAAGTTTAAACCAAAAACAGCGGAAGTCTTAGAAAGTACATTACAACCAAAGTCATTGTCTAAAAGATCTCAACCTGATTAAAGAAATAATTAAAACGTTCAAAAACCATCGTCAACTCCATAGTCCTTCTATTCTTCTGGCTACTTTCGATCTGATGTGCCGAATCGAACGGATGACACCAGTCCACATGCGGAGAACAAAGTTCGTGGGTTAGTCTACTTAAATAGACTAGCAAGGGTACAAAGCAGAATGGTTCGAAGTAGTCGTATTAGGTTAGACTCATCGCTTCTCGAATAATAATCGATGACGATAGTCAACCATCATACTCCTACTGGAATAGACAAGAGGTATGCACAAGAGAAGATTCTGGAAGACTGAATCTTCACAAAAATCGACTCGAAAAGAGACTCCAAGAGATTGAGTCCTTAAGGAAATATGACAAATCTGGAATGTTTACAGCATCATACAACAATGATTTAAAAGTTGACTGAGATGCTTCGGTTCACGACCAACCTCATCGCATACAGCGAATCCAGATTGAAAAGAGAACGTACTATGATCAAAGTCGAGACGAGTTTTTCTAGCTGCACTATAACTTAGCTGCATTACTCGCCGAAGGTTTATTAATTATGTGCGTCAGAGTAGCACTTATCTGAATTATATTACAAACCACACATCACATTATTAGACTTTTACATGTGTACCCCATCATTGAAACGACACATCTTAGTATATGTTTCGTCGAGAGTGACGTACACCGAAAGGTTTGTGACACCAGCTAAGTGTCCTGTCTCTATACACTTGTGAAAGAGACCGATCATGATCTTAGAATAGTACCAAATGGAGACGAGCCACCCCGATACCAGATTATAAAGAAACGACTGAACCGAGTCCGAGTAACACTCCTATCTAACAGTGCTAACTAACAGTTACAGCACAATAACAGTTACAGGATAAATCCACATAAATGCCCAAAAGGCGATCACAGATAATAGCGTTGTTCTAACAGATATACAACCTATTATATGATTTTCAAAACAGTTTATCAAAATCGTTTCCAGACAAACAGAGTATTCATTCCAAATTAATTACTCAGATAAACTACTGATAATTAATGTAAATATGGAACGAATGAGCAAGAGCGAACCGCCACTTGCCTTAATCCGCAGAATAGAAACAAGCCTTACGACAACGACGGGATTCCGGGCTCGACACGGGTATAGCTCCGCTAGCACAAACACCTTCGAGTTGACCCATAAAAGGAACCCTAAGTTAGATCCGACATAACCACAGTACGAATCTAAAAACGACGAAAGAGAACTAAAGGAAAGACGCCACGACCACAACCAACCAAGCCAAAGCCACGAAGGCATTCTGGACATTGGCGGCGGTCGCTGTTCTTGGCGGCGGTCGCCGCAGTTCATCACGGCGGTCGCCGTGAAGAACGCGGCGGTCGCCGTGAAGAACTCAGACGACAGAAGCGGCGAGAAAACTCACCCAAATGATGCGCGTTTCGACCCCTTTATGCCTTGCCTGGGTTCTGACCTCCAAAGGCAACCAAAAGGCTTCTAAAGGGCTTCTGGAAACACCACCAAACGACACTGACGAGAGCTTCCAAACTCCGGCGAAACACAACTCCGACGACACGAAAATTTGGCAGAGGTTCGGTGTTTGGGATGACTCAAATCCCTTCCCCAACACCTCCTTTTATAGCCAAAGCATCAGGAGCACGAAGATGGGCCTACGAAAGCTAGTTCGGCGCTTGCCAGAACCACGCCGGCGACCATCGGTTAAAGACCTCTAGGTAATCACGGCGGGCGCCGCAACTTTGCCTACGGCTGGCATACGATGGGCGCCGTAATTACGGCGGTCGTCGTTCCTAGCTCTGGCGAGCCCAGCGTAGGAGACGACGACCTGACACATCGGGCCCAGCCCATTCAGCTTTTGGATGACCAAGACATTAACCCGGGATAAAAATTATCGTACGCGAACGCGTATAAACATTTGAAGCACGTCGTCTGTATTTTATTTCACTGAGAAAATTATTACAGATACAGAGCACATTACAGAATGTCTCAAGCTACCTGAATTAAATCCGACGTATTAAACGGGTACTCGGGAAAATTCCAAAATTCCCAAAATAACCTTAAAAATACGGGGTATCACATCTCCTCCCCCTTAAAAGAAGTTTTGACCCCGAAACTTAGGTCGAAAATAACTCGGGAAAACGCCTGAGCATATCTGACTCGGTTTCCCACGTCTCTCAAGTAACTTCTTCGGTCCCTGACTTGGACCACAACACTCGTACCAACGGCACGATCTTGTTGCGCAAACGCTTCTCCCGATGCTCCAAAATGCGCACGGGCAATTCTTCATAAGTACCATTAGCTTGAATCTCGATGTCCTCATAACTAAGCACATGAGACTCATCTGGCACATACTTTCTGAGCAAAGATACGTGGAACACGTTATGCACCGGGTGAGCTGATGGCGGCAACGCCAAGCAGTACGCTAGAGATCCTACTCTATCCAGAATCTCGAATGGTCCCACGTAGCGAGGGTTAAGCTTCCCACGCTTACCAAATCTGAAAACTCCTTTGGATGGCGATACCTTGACAAAAACCTTGTCACCGACCTCGAACTCGATAGTCCTACGCTTCCGATCTGCGTAGGACTTCTGTCGACTCTGAGCGGTCAACATCCTTTGTCTGATCAAAGCAATGTCTGAGGCCGTCCTTTCGACCAACTCTGGTCCAAGCAGAATTTTGTCGGCATTATCATCCCAACAAATCGGAGATCTGCATCTGCGACCATACAAAGCTTCAAACGGAGCCATCTTGATTGTAGCATGTCAGCTATTGTTGTACGTGAACTCAATCAGACTCAAGCTGTCCTCCCAGCTAGTCGGACGATCGAGTACACAAGCTCTAAGCATATCCTCCAGGGTCTGGATGGTCCTTTCAGACTGGCCATCTGTCTGAGGATGAAACGCGGTGCTGAACCTCAACTCGGTTCCCATAGCCTTATGAAGTTCCTGCCAGAACCTTGACATGAAACGGCCATCTCGGTCCGATACAATGGTCTTAGGAATGCCATGTAAGCGGACAATCTCCTTCTGGTAGACTTCTGCTAACTTCTGGGTTTCCCATGTGGTCTTGATGGCTATGGAATGAGCACTCTTCGTAAGCCTATCCACAATTACCCAGATAGCATCCCTCTGACTTCGAGTCTTTGGTAGCCCAATGACGAAGTCCATGGCGATGTCCTCCCATTTCCATTCTGGCACTGGGAGAGGTAGCAACTAACCACCTGGCCTGCGGTGTTCGATCTTGACCTTCTGGCAAGTTAAGCACTTTGCCACAAAGTCTGCTATGTCCCACTTCATGTTTGGCCACCAAAACTTCTTCCTGAGGTCCTTGTACATCTTGCTAGAGCCAGGATGCACAAAATAAGCAGATGAATGAGCTTCTCTCATCACCAACTGATGAAGACCTTCTGTGTCAGGCACACAGATCCGATCCTGAAACTAAAGTGATCCATCATCCTGAACCACAAAACTGGGAGCTTTTCCATCCATCACTTCACTGCTTAACTTCACCAAGATAATGTCATCGACTTGCTTTTCTTTGATCTGATCCAGCAGTGTAGCCTGAATTTCCATCATACTCAGGTACCCTCTACGCTGGTCATACAAGACTTCAATGTCGCATGACTCTTGGTTTAGCTTGGTCTGAGCAGTAAGTAGAGCAACTACAGTCTCGTGCATTGTCTTCCGGCTTAGTGCATCAGCTACTACATTAGCCTTGCCCGGATGATACAACAACTCCATGTCGTAGTCTTTGAGCAACTCTAGCCAGCGGCGTTGTCTCATATTTAGCTCCTTTTGAGTAAATATATACTTGAGACTTTTGTGGTCAGTAAAGACTTTAGCGCAAAGACAACCGCTGCTAACTCAAGATCATGGGTCGGATAGTTTTCTTCGTAAGTCTTGAGTTGTCTAGATGCGTAAGCAATAACTCTGCCTCTCTGCATCAGTACACAACCCAAACCACACTTTGAAACATCACTATAGACCACATAATCGTCATTCCCTTCTGGGAGTGCTAACACGGGTTTTTAAAAAAAGTGTTTATAAATAATAAACTACTTGTGCCAAACATAGCCTAACTTCCCCCGAAATAATATATACTAACCTAATCTATCTATATACTACTACTAAAGCCGCAATTATCTCTCATACGTGTCGTTCATCTAAGTATGTCACGTCATCAAATAATTATGTACATTTACCTATTCACCCTTATTCTATTTACAATTTATTTTATCTTTTATTTACATAAATTTTCTAAATTACCACCCCAAAATATTTTCCATTGTACATGATAATTTTGCACTTATCAAAAGCATTATTATCATACTTAATTAGTGTCCATAATATAATATGTACGTGAATGCTCCGTAAAATCCATTATAAAGATATGTATATAGATAGATGGTCCGTAAATAATTAACGTTATGCGGTTCATCCACCAACATACATATAATTACGTACTTACCAAAAACATTATTATTATACTTAATTAGTGTTCATGATTTAATAAGGGTGAATAGATTGTCCGTAAACTCCATTATAAAGAATACAATAAGCAGTTTTATTTTTAGTAATTATATTAAATTCCTAATTTATATTTTCTTCTATTAATATAAATTCACACATATACCTTCAATTTTCATCATACAATACACCTTATAAATTATTCCAATCAAGAAATTATCTTTTCGATATATCATGTTAATTTTTCTATATAATTCTCTTTTATATTTTACATAATATAAACAAATTTAAATTCATTCTTAAAAATATATGACCATACCCGTACAAGGAACGATGACACATGCTAGTTTTTTTTCCTAAAACTAAAAGCTAACCTTTTTTTAATCTGCCGCCCCCCAAATAAGAAAACAAAACCAAAAAAATAAAACAAAACCTACGTTAAGGTCCAATCTCCCCCCTCCTCACTAATGCTGCCTCCTGATGCAGCGGCTTTGGGCCATTGAGTCACGTGACTTTCTTCTTGGCCTTCGCATCTTTTTCTATTTTTTTTCAGCCCGTCCAACAACGAACTATATTATTCAACTACTTGTTTGACATGTTCATTATAGTCTCGTATCACCTTGAAATAACACCTAAAATACCTGAAACAATAAAAATACGAGTGTAGACTTCGAATGCAAAATTAATTATAAAAACGTAATATACGCATGAAAATGATATAATCTAATGTGTAACTAGACTCCTAAAATATGTATAAACTAGGGATTATCAAAGATATCCACGAGGATCAACATGTCGTAGTAAGCTCTGATTTCGTGTGGTGACAAGTATCTTGCTACGCGAACCTCTTATTGATTCAAAAGCCGCCTTAATTCTCTCCCACACACTCACACTCCAAATATCATCAAGAACAACCAAGCACTTATTCCGTTGTAAAACCACGTCTATCATGCCGGGCAACTGCTCCACGGTTATCTCTTTCACCCTCTTCTTTGCATCCTCTCCCTTCTTGAGTCCCGCCAATATGTCTTGAAAAACACGAGTCCTTTCGAACTCCTGTGCTATGTAAACCCACGCACAACCGCCGTCAAAATGATCTTGGACTCTCTTGCTGGAAAACGCCTTTTGGCAAGTGTTGTTTTGCTCAGGCCGCTGATGCGTCTTATGCCTACAACATTGACATCTTCTCTCACGACCAATGCATCCTCCACTTGCTGTATATCCTTGTCTAGACCAACAACGTCCTCTTGAGGGTGCGAGTAAGTCACCCTTCTCTCCCTCATCATGTTATTGCCGTATTCCAGACTCCTAGTGGGCTTGATGATTTGGATACCGTAGCGCTGCAGCCTAGAGGCGAGCTCAGCCATCTTGGACGTCATATCGTCGATTTCCGAACCGAGATTGTGTAGAGTCCAAGCGTCGCTGCTAAATAGTATGCAAGATAACCATTTAAGTGTGTTGTTGATGTCGTATCGACGGTGATGAGAGACTTGATGAAGGTATTTCTCGAGAATATCTTCGGCGTCATATGCGAGGTCACTGACTTGAGACACCCACATACATATCACTTTCTCTTGGTGTTGTTCCGTGTCGGCGTCTCTTAGAAAGCACTCCATCCAGGCCAACTCAACTTGCGAACCCTCTATCTTGTCTCTCACCTTGTACAAATATTTGGCTTCCTCCACCAGTAAGTTGCCCAACTGTTGTGCAGTTGATTTCACAATTGAAGACGCCATTTTGATCTATCTGTCATTAGACTAACCAACCTTTCTGTTTCCTTGCATGGTTGGCCGGTGTCATCCGTCCTATATGGCACATCAAGTAAAGCTTCCTAAGTTGAAGACGCGAGAAGACGACGTTGAAGGCAACTGTGTTTTCTTTTTGGTATTTTGACATTTGTTTTGAACAAGGTTGAGATCCTATTTTGGAGTTTGTTATTTTATAAGTCTTCCGCTGATACTTTGATATACTATTGAGTTGCAATCTTTAGCAACGTCGTTTGTGGGATAATTTTGGATTTAATGTATTATTATTCGTATTATTTTGTATTTGCGATCAATACTATAAAGCCTTGAGTGATTTTGAATATGTGATCTGAGGTCACTGGCGGTAATATTCCTAAGGTAATTTAGGGGTGTTATAATAATTTTCTTTGTCCGGCCCACTGAAATGTGTGGACCGGTCAGGGTCACAAGCCCGAGTGCGTTAAGGTTAAGAGCCTTAATTATTTCCTTCTAAGGTGAGTATTTGTGAACGTCGACCTCGAATCCTTTCTGATATGCCACAATAACAGACCCTTTGTTGTGAGTTTGTGGATGCAGAATTTGTGTTTGACATTTTTAAACCTAGCATCATAACACATTTCTTCCATCTCAAAACCATTCACACTCACTCAAAACACATTCAAAGTAACTTAACCTACTCGTATTGAAAGTTGATGATGGAAGCCAGTCGTCATGATCAATAAGTAATGGGGCCAGGTAAAAATAAAGGTAGGGATACAATTTGGTCATATGGTGTTAAATCCGGGAAAAAAGAATTAACAAAGACTACACCAAACTTAGAAGATTTCACATACCATTCTTTTCAACTAAACATCTTTATTCTTGGCTTTCTTTTTCTTATTTCTCTTATTTCTATTTTTTTTTCAAATGCCAAAACACTTCCAACAATAACACACCATGCAAAGAACTCCCCCAAGCTTGGCTTGCAACCATAAAAACAAAAAAAAAATCATCCTAATTCCCAAATGGGTAAAATGCTAATCATTAGGCTCAGGATGTTTTTGTGGAGCTTCCACAGAAATAAGCTAATTAGGCTCAAAGTGGCATCAAGCAAAGGAATAACATGTAAGGGTGGTAAAGAGAAAATAATAGGCTAATAGAAATAATGCCTCAATCATTTTTATATCATGAACAAGAGTCATAAACGGATCTGGAAGGTCGGGGCTGGGCAAGGTGCGGTGGATTAGGGCATGGAGGTCCAGCGAGGTTGTGGTGCAAGTTCGGTGGTGGGACGAGCCGGTGTTGGGTGGTGGTCAGCGGTGAGGGGGGTGGTGAAGGAGTGAGAGAAGGGAGGTGTAAGAGAGATAGGGATCAGGGGGTGGGTGGGTGGGTGGGGGGGGGGGGGGAGGGGGGTGGGAGTCCAGAGAGAGGGAGGTAGAAGAAAGGAAGGGGAAGAAAAAGACATCTGGAAAAGAAATCACATTTTTTTAGGTGCACGGTATGTGCACATAGGGCATGGTCCGTGTGCCTTGTCAAAGAGCATCCAGGTGATGCGCACGGTCCGTGTGACATACGCACGGCCCGTGCACGGCCCTCAAACAACTTTTTTCGTTTTTTTATAAATAAGAAACATCTAGGTGATGGGTTTTTTTTAATTTTTATTTTTTTTGAAAAAGGAAGAAACACATACCTTGGGTTGCCTCCCAGGAAGCGCTTCTTTTAGGTCGTCAGCTTGACCTTCCACCATTATCAAGTATTCGGATCAGGTGGGTCGATGGTACCCAACTCAATCGGATCAGGCTCTTGTAAGGCTTTAGTCGAATCTTTCGCACTCTGAAATACCCTGAGTTCTTATGCCATAGTTCAACAAAATCATTTGGAAGAACTCGGTTCAGGTAGTATAGACCGGACCATCTCGTGCTCTTGCTTCCCGGAAACATGATTGATTTATGATGATAGAGAATCACATGATCCCCTTCCTTAAACTCAATTCGATCCCGTTCAACAGGGCTTCTTTTTCTCTTTTTTCTTCTACTCTGACCTTTTCTCTCTGGATTAGCCTCCACCCTGGGGGTTTTGGATTTCCAATGCAACACGTGGTAACATAACTACATCAGGCGATATATCAGGAAGCTTTTCCTGCACCTTGCAGCATGTATTGGTGCTAGTGGTCGGGGTAGCATTCTTTGACAACTCAAACTTATCAATCATAGGTCCTCCTTTGTCATTCTGGTATGCTCTATTCTATCTAATTGTGGTTCTTCCCACTCTTTTTCAGCACCTAGCAAAAGAGCAGTGCAATGTTCAATACAGTGCACTTCAGGCGGCTCTGTAGGTAACTTAGGATTAACCAACTCAGCAATTTGATCCTCCAACTTCTGATTTTGTGTGGTTAATGTACCAACTTGAGTATGCAAATAGTCCACCACACTTATAAGAGTACCCATTTGGGTTGTTTGACGCTCAATCAAAGTAAAAATTTGTGTAAAAGCGTTGATAAACCCATCAACTTCCCATTCACGCTTTGAAATGAAGTCCTCAAGCATATAATCTTGAATGGACTTATTGGGCTCAGGCTGGAGTAGTATGTGTGGTGGTGTCATCCAACTAGGATTGCAAGAATTTGAATTTGTAGGGCTGGAAATCATACGTGGGTGACCGACCCACCCGAAAAATCCAACCCGAATATATGGATGATCACCCGAAGTAAACTGGGTGATGGATGGTTGATGGGTCGAGTAAAATGGATGATGGGTGGGTGATGGGTGATGTAAATCTCACCCATCACCCGATCCATCACCCGCACTTCACCCACCCATCTGTTCACCCGTCGATAATTGTAGTTCTTCTAATTCTATTTTATTAAAATGTATGACTTTAATTTTTGTTTGTTTTATGTTTAAAAGTTGAATATTTTAAGAATATTTTCTATTAACATCCATCAAATCCTTTATTTAGAAGAACTATTTTCATATACTGAAGAAAATTAATTATTTTTTACACTTAATCATGTATTTTATTATATTTATATAATTATAAATATTAATAAGTATGTTATGCGGATGACCCGATCCATCCGAATCACCCGTGGATGATGGATGGACGGATGCGGGTGAAAAGTTTTGCGGGTGATGGATGGATCGGGTGGAGGATTTAACTTCACGGGTTGGGTGATAAAATGACTCCACCCATCCATCACCCGACCCATTTTCACCCCTACTCTCAATTGCTTCCCCCAAAGCTACGTGACAACATGTATGATCATGATCTACAACTCCACAAGACTCACATAAGAGGTTAGAAGTATTTGGGTTTGGGTAACCCAAATCAGAATTGTCAAAATCATATCTCCGAGTACTTGTATTAAGCCTAGAAGAAAGAAAAGGGTAAGAATTTACCTCATACATACATGAATTCATTTGTTCGACTCTTTCTGAATAGCTTGAAAAGAAAAAGAAAAAAATCAAAGCAAAATGACCTAGACTCACCAATAGAGGTGACAACTAATATAAACAAATTGGTCTCCGACAACGGCGCCAAACACTTAATGTGACAAAAACCTACTCACAAGCGTATGAGATCAGCTGTAGCTTTTCAAGTGTCATTCCTAAGAGGACTAAGTAGTTTTTTTTTTGTAACTTAAACTGGTAAGCTAAGCCGTAAAAAGGAAATATGTTTGATTATCAACTAAAAACTAAGAAACAAGAATTGCAAAGGATGATTGTAAACAATTGGGGAAAGGTTCAAGGACCAGTGATCTCCACAACTATGCTTCAATAGATTGAACCAGATAAATGCATGAAATTAGCCTGACTTTGTTGAAGGTAACTATCTTGGGTAATTAAAATCCTCTCGAATGATAGTAAATGTGCCTAAATTCAGTTAACATCCATTCTCACGACATGCTAATCAAGATCTAGACCCTTTGAGTACTTAGAATCTAAGGTCAAACTAAACTAACATCCACTCTCGCGACTTGCTAATTCAATCTAAATTTAGGGTTTCTATGATAGTTATTAATCCACAAGAGAATTCAAAATGCTCTCGCAATAATAAAATCTTAGTTTCAAATCCTATCTGACTACCTATTAACGTTATCACCTCTTGATCTCAAACCCTATCTGACTACCTATTAACGTTATCACCTCTCAGTCTCAAACTCTATCTGACTACCTATTAACGTTATTACCTCTCGGTCTCAAACCCTATTAGGATCCAATTCGCATAAGCTACTATGGGCATTAAGCATCTAGGAATGAATCAACAAAGTTTTAGATTTCCATTCAGGCAAATATCAAACAAGTCTATCTACACATAGTTGGGATTACCCTAATCCTAGAAATATGGAATTAGCCAGGCATGCTAAGAGAAACAATCAAAAACATATGAAGAACGAAGAAAATCATTCAACTAGATTAGAAAAAGAAAATACTTGATCAAATCTAGAGTAACAGTCTCCAATACGTAGAAATCTCTGAAAGAACTGCAAAAACAAACTAGAGCTAGAACGATAGTCTAAAACGTAGAAGAAATCTAAAAATTCATCCCGAAAAAGTATGTATATCATCCAAAAAGAACAAGGGCCGAAAAATAACAAATCCGGGCCGCGAGCGTAATGGCACGATTTGTGACAAATCGGCACAGTTTGTCACAAACCGTGCGTGTCACCAGAGAACAACATCATAGCTTCGGCATGGTCAGTGACAAATGGCGCACGGTTTGTAGCAAACAGGTCGCGAGGTGGTGCGGGCTAGTTGGAGACGATGAGGTGCAACAACGGTGGCCATGGAATTCGGCTCGGATCTAGGGGCTGTTGGGATAGGGTGGCGTGGTAGGTGAGGTCGCAAGGGGTGCGGTTCGCCAGAGGTGTTGTGGGAAAGATGAAGGGAGATATGGTGAGAGTGAGAGGAAGGATATCGGGGTGGGGGGTGACGGTTGGTAGGTTGCAGAAAGAGGGGAAGAAGAAATGAAGGGTAATAAAAAAAAGTGAAAAAAAACGTTTTTTTTTACCGGAAAAATGCACGGGCCGTGCGTTGCATTCGAGAGCGTACGCGCGTCCTGGTATTGTGCATGGTCCGTGCACGACTCTCAATGCATTTTTTTGGTTTTTTTGAAAGAAATTGGTAAATAAATAAATACGTACCTTGGGTTGTCTCCCAAAAAGCGCTTGTTTCAGGTCGTCAGCCTGACCTTCACCAGTGTCAAGATCTCGGATCGGGCGGGTCGGTGAAACCCAACTCAATCGGATCAGGATCTTTGTAAGGCTTTAGTTGAATCTTGCGCACTCTGAAATACCCCGAGTTCTTATGCCATAGCTCAACAAAATCATTTTGAAGAACTCGGTTCAAGTAGTATGAACCGTACCATCTCGTGCTCTTACTTCCCAGAAACAGGCTCGATTTATGATAATAGAGAATCACATGATCCCCTTCCTTAAACTCAATTTGATCCCATTCAGCAGGGCACCTTTTTCTCTTTTTTTTTTGTCTATGCTGACCCTTTATTTCTGGATTAGCCTCCACCATGGGGTCTTGGATTTTCAATGTAGTGGTAACATAACTATATCGGGCAATATATCAAGAATCTTTTCTACACCTTGCAACAATTATTGGTGCTAGTGGTCAGGGTAGCGTTCTTTGACAACTCAAACTCATCAATCATAGGGTCCTCCTTGGTCAAATGGGTAGGCTCTCTTCTAAACATTTTCAGTGATGATAGCTCCTGGATCGTCGGATGTGGTGCTTCCTTCCATGTCAACCTTCATGAAAGCTTCTTTACATCCTACCAAAGTGGCGACTTTGGTAACGTTGAAATGGGAAATCAAGGCTAGAGCAAGATTTTTGGAAAGGGAAATGTCATCATTACATCAAACACAGAACGCAAGCTCGTGCCTAAGGATGTAAGGCATGTCCCTGTTATGCGCCTTAATCTCATATCAACTAGAAAATTTGATGATGCCAGGCTGGTGAATCACTTCAATAATGGTCAGTGGAAGCTTACTAAAGGAAGCTTGGTCATGGCCCGAGGAAGAAAAGAAGGGTCATTGTACGTGATGCAAGCTAAGCTCTACAAAGGGGAGGTAAATGTTGCAAGCACCAACATGGAGATATGGGACCGTAGGCTCGGGATATGAGCGAGAAGGGTCTTCATATCCTTGCTCACAAGCAACTCCTCCTTGATATGAAAGGTAATTCCCTTGAACCATGATCCTTAGCTGGTAAATATCATAGAGTTCCTTTCCAGAGATCTTCAGTACCTATAATGAGGAAGCACATACTTGATCTCGTGTATACTAACGTCTGCTCCATGTTCGAGAGATCCCTTAGTGGCGCATCATAATTTGTCACCTTCATCGATGACCACTCAAGGAAGGTTTGAATGCACCAGTTGAAATCCAAAGATCAAGTACTTTATGCTTTCAAGGAGTTTGTATCTCGAGTAGAATGAGAGATAGGCCAGGCACTCAAGAGTGTTCGATTTGACAACAGTTAAGTATCGAGTTTCATTTGAAGCATTATGCAAATCTTGCAGGATCATGCTTGAGAAGACACCATCAAAGACACCACAACTGAATGGGCTTGCCTAGAGGATGAACCAAAGAATCAAAGAAAGAGTTTGGTGCATGCTCTCTCATGATAAATTACCGAAGTCATTCTATGGAGAACTTATGACGATCGCGATCAACATTATCAATCTCACACCAATAGTTCCTGTGGATGGAGATGTCCTAGAGGAGGTCTGGTCGGGAAAGAAGGTATCCTATAATCATTTGAAGGTGTTCGGGTGCAACGCGTTCGTTCACATCCCAAAGGATGAGCATGCCAAGCTAGGTTCCAAGACCAGACAATGCGTTTATCTTGGTTCACCTAGAGATGAGTTTGGCTATCGACATTAGGATCCGATCAATAGAAAGGTTGTCAAAAGCCGAGGAATTGTGTTCTTCGAGGGCCAACGATTGAAGACATACATAGATCGAAGCAGCCAAACTCAAGAGCTAGTAGGAGTAGAGATTCTCATTATACTCATGAACGACATGACAACTTAGAAGAAACGGTTGAGGATGGTGATGCTGATATTGAAGGTAGTGCCCTTACTACGGACCAACATGATCAAGAGATTGACCAAGAAGAGCAATTGGAGCCAGAGGAAGACTCTAGCACTGTAACACCCCCAAATATCCTCTTGAAAGTATTACCGCCAGTGACCTCAGATGTTCCGTCCGATGTCACCCAAGGCTTTTCCAATTGATATAAATCATCAAACCACAGTTATAATACAACTTATCATAACTTTCATTAAAACCAAAGTCTCAGAATTACAACATAATTTCAAATACATCAAAATACATAATCAGAAACAATACAACGGAAGTCTTAAGTACAAAACATAGTTAACACATCGGAAGTCTTTAAGATAACAACAAAAGGGGGTCTTGATCATAAAGATCACCCGCCAAGGATATCGACCTTAATAAACTTGTTAAAAACACCATTTGCCTTCATAGTCGTTCTAGCCTTCTCGGAACTGCGATCTATCTGATGTGCCGAATCGAACGGATGACACCAGCCAACCATGCAGAGAACAATTGCGGTTGGTTAGTCTAATGAAATACTATGCAAGGGGTACAAAGCAGAGTGGTTCGAAGTAGTCGTATTAGGTTAGACTCATCGCTTCTCGAATAACAACCGATAACGATAGTCAATCACTATACTCCTACTAGAATATATGAAAAGACATGATCCAGAGAAGATTCTGAGAGACCAAGTCTTCCAGCAATCAATCCCAAAAGAAGACTCCAATGAATTGAGTCTTATCGGAAATATGACAAATGTTGGGAAACTTAAATAAATCACACAAGCGTTCAAAAACGACTTGATGTTTCGGTTCACGACCAACCTCACCGCTCACGGTGAATCCATATTGGAAAGAGAACGTTACTCTGATCAAAGTCAAGACGAGATTTCCTAGCTGCACTATAGCCTAGTTGCACTACTCGCCCAAGGGTATATTAATTATGTGCGACAACGACACTTATCTTATTTAATTCCAAAACACACATCACGTTATAAGCTTTTAGATATATGTTTCGTCATGAGGGACATATATCGAAGGGAATCGTTCCCAAGGTTTGTGACACTAGCTAAGTGCACCACCTTTATACTCGGATAGAGGACGATCATGATCCACAATTGGCTTGAGGGATTCCGCTACCCTCTCCACCATAATTATCAAGAAACGACTGGACCTCAACGAGTCCAACGTTCCTAACTACTAGTGCTAACTAAACAGTTCAACACAGTAATAATCCACATCAAAGCCATCATGGCCAACATCAAAAACATATATCTATACTAGCGTTGTTCTAGCAGATATACAACCTAGTATAATATCATATTTTAATAATTTATATCTATAATAGCGTTGTTCTAGCAGATCTACAACCTATTATAATATCTTTTAAAATCACAAACAGTTATCAAAACTGTTCCCAACGAAAACAATAAATCATCCCAAATTAATTAACAACTAAACAATTGATAATTAATTGAAATATGGAATGATGAGCAAGAGCGAACCGCCACTTGCCTTAGATTAGACGAGCTTGACAAAGCTTAGAAACATCGGGTTCCTGGGTCTGAAACTGGGACAGATCTCGGATTATAAATCCCTAAGAAACGACCCATAACGAGACCCTAAGTTAGATTCAATATCCACAAATATGAATCTAAAAAAATACGAAAAGAATCGAAGGAGCCAAGCCTCGCTCAAGACCACACACCCACAAGCCACAACACGAACCCATCTCACCGCGGGTGCGGTGGGGTCCTTGCCGCGGGTGCGGCGAGCTAACAGAGGCAGAGGGGCTTTCAGCGAAAATTCAGAAAACTAACACAAATCGAGTTGTTTGCTTTCGATTCGATTATGGTTCACTCTCCAAACACCTTAAACCTTACAACACCACTTGGGAGTACCTTCTCCACTCAAGGGAAACTCCGGCGAAGCTTGGAAGTTCAGGCGGCAATGGAGAAAACAGAGGAGGAAGAAAACAGAGGAGGAAGAAGACGTTCATCTGGGCTAATCCTCCTCTCCAGCTCCTCCCTTTTATAACCCCAATCCACCTCCACTTGCAAGGGAACAGAAGGGACGGCTAGGAGCGAATTCAGACGGCCTAGGCCTGACAACCGGCGTCACTTGCAGGGGAAGAGGATAACGCTGTAGAAGAAAAATATCCCACCACGGGGTGCGGTAGGGTGCGGTGGCCTCCTCTGACCGCCTCACCTGTTTGGCCTTCGCCGCGGGTGCGGCAACTCCACCGCGGGGTGCGGTCAAGGCCAATTTTTACCCCTTTTGTCCGTTTTAAACTTGGGTTAATTATCTTAACCTCGGGTTAAATATGTTCGTACACGAACGACTATTTAACCTTGAACACATGTCAACTGTATTTTATATTACTCGGAAAAATATTACAGAGATCAAACATGTTACAGAATGTCCGAACTTCTCCGAATTTAATCCGACTTGTAATACGGGAGTTGGAAAAACTCCAAATTATCCTCATAAAATGAGGGATATTACAAGCACCCCATGAGAGCCTGAGCCAAGACGATCCTTTAGAGATAAAAGACCATCTACATGATATAGTCAAGATGAGTATGTGACCCTCACATATGATGGGGAGCCTCAGAGCTATAAAGAAGCCATAGTCGACACTCACAATGATGAATGGATAAAAGCCATGCAAGATGAGATACAATCCTTGCTTGAGACCCACACCTACGAGTTGGCGAAGTTACCGAAAGGGAGGCGAGCCATGAAGATCAAATGGGTATAATAGATAAAGTCCGATAAGAGCAACTCGAAGCCACAATACAAGGCCCGACTAGTCATGAAAGGGTTCAACCAGAAGAAATGCATTAACATTGAATATATATTCTTTCCAGTGGTGATGATGTCTTCCACCTGAGCTGTTCTTGGTTTAGCAGCTACCCTATACTTGGAGATTGAACATCTCAACGTCGAGATTGCATCTCTCCATGGTGACCGCGAGGAATAGATCTACATGGAGAAATTTGAAGGATTCAAGGTCCTGGACAAGGAGAATCTGGTGTGTCGACTAAAGAAGAGTCTCTATGGCCTAAAGCCAGCCCCAAGGTAGTGGTACAAGAAGTTTGACTCTTTGATTGCAGATCATAACTTCAAGAAAACCATTACTGACCATTGTGTCTTCATGAAGAGGTACGCTAATGGTAGATTCCTTATACTTTTGCTCTATGTTGATGACATGTTGATTATAGGTCGTGACCGCAATAAGATAATTTCTCTAAAGAAAGATTTGAGCAAGTCCTTTGCCATGAAAGATTTGGGACCGACAAGACAAATACATTGAAAAGGTGAAGGTGAGATTAAACATGCACAAGGCAAAAATGGTGAGCACTTTACTTGCAGTACATTTTAAGTTAAGTTCGAAGCAAAGTCTAACATACAACTAAGAAGGAGAAACATGAAATGAAGATTACACCTTATGCACCAGTAGTAGGTTGTCTTATGTGTTACATTGTGTGTACCAAGCCTGATATCGCCTACACGATTGGTGTTGTAAGTCGCTTCTTAGCCAATCTGGGGAAGGAACACTGGGCAACAGTCAAATGGATCCTCCGGTATGTACGAGGTTCGTCTAAAAAGTTCTTATGCTTATAATATGGGAAGGTTGAATTGAAAGGCTACACAAATGCAGATTGGGCCGATGACATTGATTCTATGAAATCAACGTCATGCTATCTAACTACCTTTACGAGGGAGTTGATTCCTGTCAATCAAAGTTACAAAATGTGTGTTGCCTTGTCCACCACCGAAGAAGAGTACATCGCAACTACCGAAGCTTGCAAGGAGATGTTGTGGATGAAGAACTTCTTGCGTGAGTTGGGAGTAAAGCAAGATAAATATGTATTGCTATGTGACAAACATATGCTATTCACTTAGCAAAGAATTCAACCTTGCACTCTTGCTCGAAGCACAACAATATACGACATCATTGGATTTCAGATGTTCTTGAAGAAAAACTCTTACATCTCAACAAGATACACACAGACGAGAATTGGTCAGACATTATCACCAAGGTACTAGCGACCAAATATATCGATGATTCTTGTCAAGGCACCGACATCGTAACACTCCTAGGCTAAGTCGGGAAAAATGGATTTTTTAGGTTCCCTCTTAGACCAAATTTACAGCAAGCGGGTTAGTAAAATTAGGCTTAAATTAAACAAAAGCCCATGTCCAAAGATGAAGAAAAAATATAAAAATGTCAAGACAATGGGAAGATTAGTTGATAAGGATTAGAAGTAAAAAAATAGTTAGGAGATAATTCTAGATTAGAGAAACAAAATATCATCATTGAAAGGTGAGAATGTCGGTTGTGCATGACCAAATGTTAACCGACCTTCCACTAAGTATAAATAGGGGAGGGTGATAGTTAATTTGAATCAAGCAAGCACGTGTAAGGCCATGTTTGTCAAGGGGCTCTCCAACACCACTTTTTCACTATCTCTCTTCCGATCTCATACTCATTGCTACCATTTTATCAAGAGTCTCTTCAAGGGGCTCTCCAACCGACTATACCCTTTACATAAAAAATAAAATAAAATCCATCATATATATATATATCCAAAATTAGTATCTATGAATAGAAAAAAATGAAACTAAAATTATGCTAATTTTATATACGTGAAAATCAAAAAAAAGAAATATTCTAAAAACCAACATTTAGTTGGTCAAGTTGTTTGACACTAGACTCCCTTAAGTGTTTTATCCAGAGGTTTCGAGTTCAATTCATGCTGGAGGCGTTTATGGAGACATTGATGTTGGGAGGGGTCTACCACTTCGTTTGCCAATAATACCCTGGTCTGGACGTAGAGCGGATCTTGCCGATCGAACTAGGTGATCAAGACAAAAAAATATTCTAAAAGAACTTTAAAAGAGGCCTTCCATTTCTTGACTTGGAGCATCCTTGCATTGGGTGAGACCCTCCACTCCTTTTCTATTTTTTAAATTAAAAAATTTGGAAAGTCCAACCCATTGATAAATAAACATGCTCCAAAGTAAGGTGAGATTTTCAGTTTAGATTTTCAGTTTGCCATAAAATTAATTAGCTTTATATTAATCATTCTCCTTATATAAAAATAAACTTATTTTTCTAGTTGCTTTTCTTCTCCATTTTTTATCTATCTATATATACTAAATGAGAGATCTAATTTCTATGTGTCAGCAATACATTTAATTCGTATATGTGTCGGTCTCTGAGCCATGCTACCCAATTTGTCAAATCATTCGCCACATCCACCTTTTAATGAATTATAAAAATTGGTTTGCCACCTCATCTACCGCGTTCTTAATTTTGTTTGTTTTTTATCGATATTTGTCAAAAAACTATCTTTTAATATAAATATTTGTTATGATATTAATACTTATAAACGATATTTATGGATGTTGATATCTGTTCAAAATTATTAAGCATTTATTACTGTGTAATTCATACATTTCACAGTAAATAATTGTTCGTTGATTAATGGAAAATAAACTAGAGTCCCGCATAACTTATTCTTTATTAGTTTTTCTAATACAAATATATGCATTTCTACTGTTGAGATTTTTTATATATATGAAGAACTTTGATAAACTTTCAATTGTATTAAGTTGATTATTATTACAGAAAAAGACTATGTTCTTATACAAGAATTGAAACAACGGTAAAAAGAAAATTAGGGATGATATCTAGGAGATATTTGCCTAATAAGAAGAGGTAAATAATGATATAGTATCACAATATAAGAACTTCTAAAAATATGAAATCTTATCTTCCAATATTCCCCCTCAAGTGGAATATATGTTTGTAACACTCAACTTGGATAGAAGAGAAGCGAAGGTACTCGGACCGAGTGGTTTCGTGAATAGGTCAGCGGGCTGGTCCTTGGTTCCAATGTGTAAAGTCCGGATTTGGCCTTTTCTCCCGAATAACATGACAATCGATCTCGATATGCTTGATACGTTCATGAAAAACGGGGTTGGAGGCAATGTGGATGGTGGACTTGTTGTCACAAAAGAGGGTGGCCGGTTATGGATGCTGACAGGGCTAAAGTCGTATGCCTAATCAAAGAAATCCTAAAGTACCTACTAAACAGAGTATAGCAAGCAAGTCAGGGTCGATCCCACAGAGAGTCAGGTTATCTATTCTTGTAATTCACGTCACCAACTAGGAACTAGGGGGGGGGGGGGGGGGTTGTAGAAATCTCGAAACAAAGTAACAAGTAAGCAAGTAAACAAGTTTGCAAGTAAAGGTTGTGAATATGAAGAGGAAAAGCGCCACACTTAACAAAGATCCACACAACAAGAGAATGGTCGATCACAGAATTCTATCAATCTCAAGTTCTTAACTTTCCTATAGTTGTTCTTATCCTGATATTAGATAACTATTAGTTCTACCAGCCCTAATAGTACTTATTACTAAATCAAATCCGAAAACCTTCAAGACTCAATAAAGCAATAGCAATCAAACAAGGATTCAACAAGATACATGCAATAGAAACAACCCGTTACTATAAGCATGCAATTAACTCTCTCTCACGATGAACACTCGCAACCCGCTTATGTAAATCGTGCTTGCCACTAGATATGCAACCCAAACCCGGAATCACAAGTCCTAGCAATCAGGAAGATATCAATAGACCTAGGTAGCTACTCTAGATAAATCAACATAAACCAATAGACAATCAAGCACAAGAGAATTAATCCAACTAGATAGGAAATCGAACAAGAGTAGAAAACTCACAACCAATCAATTGCTGGCTTCAAACTGTCAAGTGCAACAATGGAGGTTTAGTTCTCCATTAGGGTTTGTGAGAGAAAAAATATGAAAAGTGGCAACTAGGGTAAAGAGTAGATGATGCTCTAAAAGAGTCTTAAACCTAACTTAAATACTAAAGTAATAATTCAGAAATAAAGAAAATAAAATAACAAACTAGGAAACTAAGTCTCGGAAATAAAATAGAACGAAATAAAAACTCGAAAATAAATCTCGTCAGCGCGTTGTCACCGCGGGGTGCGGTGGCCTTCATGCCGCGGGGCGCGGCAGTCTTCATTGGCCTTCAGCATCTGCGACACTTCAGGAAAAATGCCATAACTTTTGATTCTCAACTCGGATTGCGCTCATATTTTGAGAACTTGTAGTAGACTTCAAGATCTAACTCCTCGAGTTGGAATCACTCCATTTGGACATCTGAGTAGAGAGAACGAACCAATTGAATTCAGCACAATGTTCTTCTACTCTTCTCTTCACTTTCTTTGCGTCTTTTACTGGTGGCTTCTTCCTCAGTGTCTCCTATGATCTCCAAAACAGCTCAAATACCTCCAAAAACACCAAAATTCGCCCCCAAATACCATACACATGAATGTGTCTAAATCTACCTGAATGACACCAATAAACCCTCTAATGACTCTTACTTAAGCCCTACAAAGTAGTGCTTATCAAACTCCCCCATGCTTAGACCTTTGCTCGTCCTCGAGTAAACTAATAAAGAGTCTACTCCTTCAATGCAGCACCCAAGGTCTCAGGAAGCATATCCTCCAACTAAGAGTCACCTAACCCATGCCAAGCTCCTGACACCAAACTCATCCACAACTCAACAAGCTTAAGGGGCAAGCAGAGTACTTCCCCCAAGCTTAACTCAGACATCCAATAGTGTGAGTAACCTCTAATCCTAGCCTCCATCTATGACTCCTTATGTCTCCCATAGTGACCTATCCGACAATCCTTCTTTGACTCCTCTTCTTATGACGCCTCACCAAGAATAATGAGAAATCCTAAAATCACTCTTCTTCTTTTTCGCTCATTTTGCCAAGGCGCCCTTTCGGGTTTTCACCAAGCCACTCATATTTTTTCATAGATGTGCTCACATAAGCTCACGTCACTCTTGACCAATTATTACCCCAGCCTAATGCTGGTCCAAGCCACCTGCTTATTACCTAGGCCGCCCTTTCGGGTTTTCGACCTATCCCAGGATTTCTATTTAAGCCTTTTTTCAAATTTTTGGCTCTTTTCATTTTTTTCTTCTTCTCAACGACATAGCAAGTATAAAATCCTCCCCCATGCTTAAACATTGCATTGTCCTCAATGTAATGAAAGACAAAAGAATAGAAGCATAGGGAAGAGCAAAAAAAATAACTCACAGACGCCATTGAGTTGGCTTGGACACGTACGTTGTTGCTGGCGGTATATTCATGAAAGCTCATGTCTCTGGTGTTGAGCGGGAGTCTTCTTCTACCGTGCTACCATAGGGAACCACTTTGGTGGGTAGTGGTAAAACAATGATATCGGGGTTGCACGGCCTTCTAGGAACACAAAAAATGGGCCCATATGTCATTATGGTGTGGGCCCTAGTGTTCCTCCTCTCCAGCTGTCGACTGTAGGGCCATCATCGTTGCCAAATAGTGTGTGGGGCGAATGTCTCCTCCTTGACAACATGATGCGCACCTTCTTCATGGAAAACGCCGGACAGTTGGCCTACGGTAGAACTCTTTTTTGTTGTTTTTTTTATTTTTATTTTTTAGAACAAGCAGAAAGTAAAGCTGGCCTACGATAGAACTCCAGACAGCTGGCCGCGGGGTGCGGTGAGCTCTCCAGAACCTCATTTTGCTCATTTTCTTATGTACCTGCGTGTTAGTGCACAGGCGAAACGAAACAGAAGCAAAAACAAACTACCTAGCTATGCGATGAAATCTCAAAGATAAAAGAAAGAAGGAAAAACGATACCTCGGGTTGCTTCCCGAGCAGCGCCTTAGTTAATGTCGTTGGCTCGACATACTACTCGAACAACCTTAATCCACAGCATCGGGTTCCTTAGGTACCCTCTCATTCAGCACCTCCTTCCTGAACCAATCATGGAAAGGTTTGAACCTTAGACCATTCCTCTTTTTCAACGGCTCCTCCACCTTGGCCTTCGTAGTCGCCTTCCCCCCATACTTAGATCGATCAGGGGGGTGTTTAACTTCAACTTCAGGGGCCTGCACCATAGAGGGAACGAGCTTCTCGCTCGGAGTTAGCACAGTGGGGCCAATGCCCAAAAGAGAAGTAGGAGACTCACCCTTCTCATCCAATAAAGCCGTGACTTCCTGCAGATTAGAAGATACAGTAATATCGACATGCAAGTCAACTATGAGATCTTCTAGTATAGGTTGCAATTCATCCAAAGGGTTAGGACTCATTACATCAACAAAGTTCAAAGAGGTGTTAATGACAAGTTTTATATCATATATGTTATATTCAACTCCATCCCCATCAAATTCCATAGTTAATTTCCCACTTCTAACATCAATTGTGGTATTTGCAGTTTTCATGAAAGGTCTACCTAACAGCATATGTGCACCTGTACCACCATCCATATCAAGAACATAAAAATCAGTGGGAAAAATTAGCGTATCTACCATAACAAGGACATCCTCAACAACCCCTTTCGGGTAGACATTGGTTCCATCAGCTAATTGAATAACTAGTCTAGTGTCCTGTAGTGGTGGCAGACCAAGGGACTCATAGAACGATAATGGTAAGACATTAATAGCAGCACCAAGATCTAGCATAGCCTTATCAATCTTTGTCTCACCAATGATGCAAGGGATAGAGAACATACCTGGATCACTGCACTTCTTGGGCAAACGATTTTGAAATACAACAGATACTTGCTCGCTCACCTGGACCTGCTTCTTTTTCTTTTGCTTCTGGTTCCTCTTGATCGTGCAGAGCTCCTTCAGGAACCGAGCATACTTGGGAATGCTTTTAACAAGTTTGAGCAAAGGGATGTTAACCTCACACTTGCTGAAAGTTTCGAAGAGGTCCTTGTCGTCGACTACCCTTCTCTCTTTGAGCGCCTCTGGGAATGGGGCGGGTGGCTTTTCGGAACCGAGAGGAGGAAAGTATGGACGAACGTAGGTGTCCACATAAGGCTCGTCAACTGCTCCAGAAGGTTGCCGCGGGGTGCGGCCAGAAGTTACCGCGGGGTGCGGCGAATCAGCAGAAAAGTCTCGAGAATCAGCGTTTGCCGCGGGGGGCGGTGAGAACGATGCCGCGGGGTGCGGCAAACTCGACAGAACATCCTCCTTCTCTGGTTTATTCTTACCGCGGGGTGCGGACAGAATCTGCCACGGGGGGCGGTCCTCTTCCAGAAGCTCTCTTGTTTCTGAGTCGTCTCCATCAGCGCTAGGAGCGACCGACAATTGCTTTCCACTTCTAAGGGTCACAGCACTAACATTTGCCCATGGGTTAACTACCGTTTGAGATGGTAGATTTCCCGACATCTTTGCATCGATCCTCGTGATGGCTTCAACCATTTGGCTCACCTGCGTTTCCAAATTCTTTATGCTTGACGTTGTGGCTTGAACATGAGTAGTGAAATGTTTCGTCAAGGCTTGGAGCATATCTGCAGTTGAAGTATACGCATCAGGTTGTGGATCTTGCGACCTTTGTAGAAATTGAGGTCTTGGCTGTTGTTGTTGTTGAAACTGAGGCTGTTGTTGTTGATCCCTCCATCTAAAATTTGGGTGGTCTCTCTATCCCGGATTATAAGTGTTGGAGTAGGTATCATGCCGAGGTCTTGGATCTCCATAACCTCCTACAACGTTTACTTCAGCAGGAGAATCATCTTGTAGTTGAGGACAGGCGTCAGTGGGGTGGAATTGATCGGCACAGACCCCACACGCTTTGAGTTGCTGAGGAGTTCCTTGCAGCGTAAGTCTCCTCACCATGTCCTTCAACTCAGCAATATCACTGGCATACGTCGAGCGACTAGAGTCAGCAGCATTGACTCCTCTCTTGGTAGAAGCTCTGCCGAAATTTCTTGTGCCCTCTGCCATCTCCTGAATCTTCTCCATAGCTGCTGCCGGTGTTGTGTTGAGAATATTGCCGCCACATGCAGCGTCGACAATCCTCCTTTCATTGTCCATCAGACCATTGTAAAGGTGGAGCACCAGATCTTGATTGGAGTACCCGTGGAACGGACAGCTTGAGCAAAGTCTCTTGAACCGCTCATAGTACTCATACAGGCTCTCGTCAGCCTCCTGCTCAATGTTGCTAATAGCCTTTTTCAAACTGTTTGCCTTCTTTACAGGGAAATACTTTTCAAGAAATGCCTTATGCAGCTTGTTCCACGTATCGATGCTTCCAGTAGGCAGATGGTAGTACCAGTCATCAGCAGTGTCCTTCAGGGTGAACCCAAAAGCTCTCATCTTTATTTGCTCCTCAGTAACATTCGCCGGTTTCATGCTCATGCAGACTATATGAAATTTACCCATGTGCTTGATTGGGTCCTCTCCAGCCAGTCCATGGAAAGATGGGAGCAAATGAATCAGCCCCGGCTTCAACTCAAAGTTTATGCCCGCTCCTATAACAGGGATAGTCACAGCCAAAGGTTGCTGTTGCAGGTCGGGCGCAGTCAACTGTCTCAACGTTCTATCTGCGTCACCCATCTCAAATGCAGGGTTGTCAAAAACCAAAGTACGGTTCACTCTGCGATCCTGGGACAAAGTTTTCTCAATCTCTGGATCAAAATCAAGAAGAGGTGAATTAGTAGCACGAGTGTGGACCATAAGATAGGTCCACACCAAGGTTGGTAACAAACAAACCACAAAAACAGAAAATTTGACTCCCCGGCAACGACGCCAAATTTGACAGGGCTAAAGTCGTATGCCTAATCAAAGAAATCCTAAAGTACCTACTAAACATAGTATAGCAAGCAAGTCAGGGTCGATCCCACCGAGAGTCAGGTTATCTATTCTTGTAATTCACGTCACCAACTATGAACTATGGGGGGGGGGGGGGGGGGGGTTGTAGAAATCTCGAAACAAAGTAACAAGTAAGCAAGTAAACAAGTTTGCAAGTAAAGGTTGTGAATATGAAGAGGAAAAGCGCCACACTTAACAAAGATCCACACAACAAGATAATGGTCGATCACGGAATTCTATCAATCTCAAGTTCTTAACTTTCCTATAGTTGTTCTTATCCGGATCTTAGATAACTATTAGTTCTACCAGCCCTAATAGTACTTATTACTAAATCAAATCCGAAAACCTTCAAGACTCAATAAAGCAATAGCAATCAAACAAGGATTCAACAAGATACATGCAATAGAAATAACCCGTTACTATAAGCATGCAATTAACTCTCTCTCACGATGAACACTCGTAACCCGCTTATGTAAATCGTGCTTGCCACTAGATATGCAACCCAAACCCGGAATCACAAGTCCTAGCAATCAGGAAGATATCAATAGACCTAGGTAGCTACTCTAGATAAATCAACATAAACCAATAGACAATCAAGCACAAGAGAATTAATCCAACTAGATAGGAAATCGAACAAGAGTAGAAACTCACAACCAATCAATTGCTGGCTTCAAACTGTCAAGTGCAACAATGGAGGTTTAGTTCTCCATTAGGGTTTGTGAGAGCAAAAATATGAAAAGTGGCAACTAGGGTAAAGAGTAGATGATGCTCTAAAAGAGTCTTAAACCTAACTTAAATACTAAAGTAATAATTCAGAAATAAAGAAAATAAAATAACAAACTAGGAAACTAAGTCTCGGAAATAAAATAGAACGAAATAAAAACTCGGAAATAAATCTCGTCAGCGCGTTGCCACCGCGGGGTGCGGTGGCCTTCATGCCGCGGGGCGCGGCAGTCTTCATTGGCCTTCAGCATCTGCGACACTTCAGGCAAAACGCCATAAATTTTGATTCCCAACTCGGATTGCGCTCATATTTTGAGGACTTGTAGTAGACTTCAAGATATAACTCCTCGAGTTGGAATCACTCCATTTGGATATCTAAGTAGAGATAACGAACCAATTGAATTCAGCACACTATTCTTCTACTCTTCTCTTCACTTCCTTTGCGTCTTTTACTGGTGGCTTCTTCCTCAGTGTCTCCTATGATCTCCAAAACAGCTCAAACACCTCCAAAAATACCAAACTTCACCCCCAAACGCCATACACATGAATGTGTCTAAATCTACATGAATGACACCAATAAACCCTCTAATGACTCTTACTTAAGCCCTACAAAGTAGTGCTTATCAGATGTTGAGCCCGGAGATCGTTGAGTAGGGTGTGTAACCAAGTTAACTCACAGTATGTGCTTGCCATAGAACGGTACTCGGCCTCGACACTTGAAAGAGAGACGGTTCCTTGTTTCTTGGACTTCCATGAGATAGGTGCGCCGCCTAAGAAGATGATATACCCTGTGGTAGAGCGGCGTGTGTCACGACACCGAGCCCAGTCGGCGTCACAATAGGCGGTCAGTTGGAGGCGGTCAGTTGAAGGCGACCATGAGCAGGTAGGAGAATGCCTTGTCCAAGAGTGCCTTTAATGTATCGAAGAACATGGTGGGCAACATCAAGATGCGACTGTCTTGGAGAAGCCATGAACTGACTTTGAATATGGACGACATACACAAGGTCGGGTCTTGTTATTGTGAGGTAGATGAGGCGGCCGACCAACCGACGATATATGGAAGGGTCGGAAAGGAGATCACCATCTTTTGCAGTGAGGGCCAAGTTTTGATCAAGGGGAACAACAACAGGCTTGGCTCCAAGAAAACCGATGTTGTCGAGAATCTTAATAGCATATTTCCTCTGGCAAAGGGCGACTCCTTGTTTAGATCAGGCAACTTCAATACCAAGAAAATATTTGAGAGGACCCATGTCTTTGAGCTTGAATTGTGTTGCTAAGAAGAGCTTTATGTCTTCGATAACCTGAAGTTAGTACCGGTAATAATAACATCATCGACATAAACTAAAATAGCAGTGAACGTACCTTGATGTTGACGAATGAATAGAGAATATTCAGCCTATGAATGGCAAAACCCGGCTCGTGTGAGGGCAGTGGTGAGTTTTAAAAACCATTGTCGGGAGGCTTGTTTGAGCCCGTATAACGATTTATGTAGTTTACAAACCCTTGTCCCCCCCTTACGATGAAAACCGGGTGGTAACTTCATATAGACGTCTTGCATGAGATCACCATTGAGGAAGGCGTTGTTGACATCTAGTTGGTGCAAGTGCCATCCATGGACGACAACCATGCTAATAAGGACTCGGACTGTGGTAAGCTTAGCCACGGGTGCAAACGTCTCGCGGTAGTTGACGCCTTCTATTTGGTTATATCCTTTGGCAACGAGGCATGCCTTATATCGCTCGACAGTCCCATCGGGATTGGATTTGATTTTTTACACCCATTTACACCTGATGGGATGTTTGTTGGGTGGCAGCGGAACTAGGCTCCATGTGTTGTTGTCTTCGAGAGCCTTAAGTTCTTTGGCCATGGCGTCTCTCCATTGTGAAGATCGATTGGCCTGTGAGAAATTCCCTAGTTCTTTCTCAAGCATCAGGTTAGAAACAAAGTGTCTATAGTTGTTGGAAAGCTTGTCATAAGATAAAACTTGTGCTAAAGGAAAAGGCTTACCCGAGGTGATGCTATGAGAGAAAGACGTTGGGATCGATGAACGAGATGGTAGAGTTGCCTCAACATGGAAATCGCGGAGGAGATTGGAATGTTTAGTTGGTCGGGAAATGCGGTGAGAAACTGTCGTGGGTAAAGTCGGTGGTGGTGGTGGGACGTTGGTGACGGGCAGTTCGGAGGGAATGAGAGTGATGGGTGATGGGGTTTGGATTGGTTCCTGAGGTATGGAAGTTGTAGGAGAAGCAGTAGGGTTGGGTAATGGTGTGGGGTCAAGTGTGAATTTGTAGTTGGGAGTGGCAGCGGATCATCATAAATGGCGGTAGAATTTTGGAAATTTGGAAGAGGCAAATCGTTGATATGCGTAGAAACATTCGAAGATTGTGAATAGGGAAATTCGATTTCATAAAATATAACATCACGAGATATAAAAGTTTTCTTTTTCGTAAGATCATAAAGTTTATATCCTTTGGTGCCGGGTGCGTATCCAAGAAAAACGCACTCAATGGAACGAGGTTCAAATTTGTTAGGGCGGAGAGGATGTGTAGAATCAAAACAACGACACCTAAAAACACGTAAATGCGAATAAGTAGGTGGTTTGCAAAAGAGTTTTTCAAAAGGAGTTTTATTTTGCAAAGTACGACTTGGCATACGGTTGATTAAATAAGTGGCGGTAAGAATAGCATTGGCCCAAAAACTTTTCGGTAAATGGGATTGAAAAAGAAGTGCACGAGCAACATTCAACAAGTGTCGATGTTTGCGTTCAACAACACCATTTTGTTGAGGTGTATTGATGCAACTAGTTTGATGTAAAATCCCTTTGGAGGAGTAAAAATCAAAACATTTGAATTCGGGGCCATTATCACTACGAATAATTTTAACACGTTTAGCAAATTGATTTTCGATGAGTGTAAGAAATTGAATGACAAGAGGACGGGCCTCGGCCTTGCTTTTCATAAGATAAATCCATGTAAATTTTGAACAATCATCCATAATAGTTATAAAATAACGAGCCCCTGTCAAGCAAGGAACATGATAACCTCCCCAAATATCCATGTGAACAAGGTCAAAACAAGATGAACTAGTAGAAGTATGAAGTGGAAAATAATTCCGAGTTTGTTTTGCCAAAGGACAAATTAAACAAGAGTGTTCAGCATCACCTTTATTGTTAAAAACCGAAATTAAAGAAGATACTTGTTGAGACGGATGACCGACTCGTTGATGCCATAGAGAGTCCGAGACTGTCACGTTGCAAAGGGTGGGATGTGGCTGAGTGTTGAGGAAAAACAGTCCATCTTGCTCATATCCCGTCCCAATCATCTTCCTCGTGAGAAGGTCCTGAATAACGCATAATCTTTTCAAAAAAAATAGTAGCATAAAATGAACCGAAAACGAGTTTGCTTATGGAAATTAAATTGACTGGAAATTCAGGAACACATAAAACATGAGAAATATGAAGTTTGGATGGGAAAGATGCAGTCCCTATATGCGAAATTCTATAGGATTTTCCATCAGGTAAGTGCACAAAATGATTTATAGTTGGTTTATACGAGTCTAAAAAATGAGTATGATGAGTAATGTGATCACTAGCTCCACTATCCATAATCCATGAAGTACTAAATGATGAATTAGTGTGTGTTTGGAGATTACCTGAGAAGTGATCAAAAGTAGAAGGATTACCGACTTGATTAGCGGAAGAGTGATAGACGGAATCGGTTGAACCAGAGGGCTGCTGCGAGCCTGAGTTCAGTAGTTTGAAGCGACTGAGCAACGCCATTACTTGTTGATATTCAGTGGAGGAAAGTGGAATATTGTGGCTGTTTTTGGACATGGTAGTGTTGTTGTTGTTGTTGTTGACACTCGAACGTGGTTGGCCACCGTCAATTGATTTCTTCCGTTTCCGACAATATCAACGGTATGGCCTTGTTGTTGCAAAAGGTACACTTCAGATGAGCATGGCACTGTTTGGTGTTATGATTATTCATATTGCACTTCTCACAATACTTAGCAGCACCATGGATCTGATCGTATTTGGATCGCTTGACGGAAAAGGCGGAGGTTTCAACTTGCGACGGTGGCTTGACAGAAGAGATCTTGGCATGCTGCTCTTGGCGGAGAACCATGGAGTAGGCTTTGTTTGGTTCGGGAAAGGGATCCAAACCAATGATAGTGCTCCGGATTTGTTCGAACTCGGAGGTAAGACCCATCAAGAATTGATCGTTATTTGATTGGTGATGAAATCTTTGATGTCGGCGGCGGCCGCGCATGAACACGGTGGAAAACCAGTGAGCGCATCCTTTTCGTCCCAAAAGGATTTGAGTTTGGTAAAGTAGGCACTAACCGAATACGTTCCTTGTTGACAATCATGGATCTCCTTTTCAATGTGGAAGAGGGAAACAATGTTAGATTGAGAAAATCGTTCATGGAGTTCAAGCCAAATACCTCGAGCGTGTTTGCAATGGATAACACTCTTCGAGATGTCCTTGGACATGGACCCAAGCAGCCAGGTTTTGACGAGCACGTTGCACCGGTCCCATTGCAACTCCTCCGTCAGTTTGTCGCTTGGTTTGGGTAGTGATCCGTTGACGAACCCAACCTTGTTCTTGATGGTAAGAGCCATCATCATGGATTCTTGCCAAGTGGTGTAGTTATCTTCCACCAGTGGTTGCGACACCAGAACTGCGCCTGGTTGATTAGAGTGGTGGAGAAAGAGAGGATGGTTGGAGTCCTTCCATGGCTCGGCTTGGTTGGTAACGTCCGGCATGGAGAAAGTGTATGGAGGATCTGATTGTATTAACCTAGAAAAACTGATACCATGAAGAACTTTGATAAACTTTCAATTGTATTAACTTGATTATTATTACAGACAAAGACTATGTTCTTATACAAGAATTGAAACAACGGTAAAGAGAAAATTAGGGCTGATATCTAGGAGATATTTGCCTAATAAGAATAGGTAAATAAGGATATAGTATCACAATATAAGAACTTCTAAAAATATGAAATCTTATCTTCCAATAATATATAATATTCACAATTTTCTTTAGCATCAATAAATCCAAGTTAAGTTATTTTGGAAGATATTAGTAAATGCATATTTACAACTGAGATTTTATATACATATAATGTTCGCAATTTAAACCCCCAAATTAATCACTTACGTAAGATTTAGGAGCATGCCTCAATCAAATAAATATTTTTTTTATAAAGCTTTTATCTTAAAGAGTAGATTAACTAAAATATATTATTTTGGTAGAAAATTAAAATACAATTAGTTTAACAAATTAACTGATAGGATTCAAATATTATAGAGACTAGCATAGTGCCCGACTGCCCGTGCCATGTACGGGTATGGTTATAAGTTATTTTTTTTAAATAATTTATTTAAATAATTTTTTTAAGATAGTAATCTTAAAATTGAAATCTTCAATAGAGTGTAATAGAATAATTTATTAGTAACTCAAAAATTGAGAATAGAGTTGGGGATATAATTAAACGGAAGTTATAAAACAAATCTTATTTTATAAGGTTATTGATTATTATGGGTTACAAGTTACAACTTATAATTGATAAGATTATAATTGATAATTTTTTTATCCTTATCAAAATTTCTCAGTATTGAAAGATATATCAATTATACGGTGCTCCAATAAATTTATTTTCTTACACATTATTACGTATTTTCTTGTGAAAAAATAAAAGTTAAAAATTGTTGATGTATTAAGTAAAATTTTGAATATGTCATCAATATACTAACTTCTACATATTATTAAAATAATGATTTATCCTTATATACATAACTAAGATTATTTAATTTTTACGATTTTGTTTATTTTGAAATAGTTGTAATATTTTTAATTTTTGATAATATTTTATTAGTGATCCAATAAATTAAAAAGGTGCTCTTGGCCCGTTAGTTATCCGGACCCGCCTACTAACCTAGAATTGACCCGAACCATACTCAATCTGAACCCATAATAACTAAACCCGATTTGACCGTCCCGATTGACAAGTCTAATAATAATGAATAAGTACATAAATAAATAAATAAATTAAAATCATAAAATTTAGCTTTTTACCATAATAGTGATAAAAAATTAAGAATATAAAATTAGTTCATATATAATATTAATAACATATAAAGTTGGTTAATTAAAAATATTGTGAGTCTAATAATAGATTTTAACAACAAAATTTAATAGGTAAAATTAAACTATGTTGCTTGATACTAAATTTTCAATTCAACTAAGTCGGTTAATCTATACTTATTTCAAGTTCGTTTGACATTATCTTAATCAATCTAATTAATTATATCCTCTAATACGCTAATCAATAATATTCCTAACAAATTAAACTATAATAAGAACGTGTAAATTGAGTAACCTTCCTTTAAAAAAAAAATTGAGTAACCTCGCCAACTTACCTCAAGAATACGGAGATGATAATGGATTAGATTAGTTTAATTTAGTTTGTTAGATTTTATTATATCTATGAGCCTTTTGATAAGAAAATTTTATTAGTGTTTACATAGAAAAAACATTATTAAACTTAACTTGCCTCAAGATAAAAAATAAAAGATGAATACGAAGATGATCCTTTATAAATTGAAATTTTATATAGGTATTTTTTATATAAAATCATATCTTTACGAAAATTTTATAATATCTTTTCGAAATTTAAGTTGGATGATTTTTTTTTTAGTTAAATAAGTTTTATATATAATTAAACCGGATTCAATTATAACTTTTTTTAAATGATGGATGACATAGCGGATTATGGTTGGATGAGTGACGTCACGTATGAGAATTGAACGTGATGCCGACACATAGGATTTAGGCCTCTCCTTAGTATATATATAGAATATAGATATAGATTATTATTAATTACCTTCACATAATATAAAGTTATAAATATTCAATTAATTCATAAGTACAAATTGAAACGGGCTTCTCTAGAAAAGAATGTATAACCAATGTTGATTTGATACGTTAAATTTTTAAATTTAATATAATTTTACATAAGTAATTAATAAAAAGAAAGTAAAAATGGGTCACAACAAAAATAATGAAAAAAGAGTCTTGATTCTGGGGTGGAAAGGAAAACATCATGATTTAATAAGATGTATATGTGTGCGCTTACCTTATTTTTTAGGTGATAACAAATTATTCTAGTTAACTTAATATGATAAGTATCATATTTTAATGGAGTTTGGATCATATGCGGAGCATTCTTTCCGTGCGGAGCATGTACTTTTGGGTCAAAAAAAAAAAAAAAATTCTTTTTCAAATTTTTTTCCAAGCATTTTTCAAAAATTTTGTAAAAGTGCACAAATAAGGCCCAAAAGTGCACAAATAAGGCCCTATAATGCATGTCCGCACGGGAAAAGTGCTCCGCACCAGAACCACACTCTATTCATTAATGTGGTGATGAAGGTTTTACCCACTCACAAAAGTATTATTTATTTAACCGAGAGTTTCTGATAAAAAAATAAAATAAAAATATTAGTAACTAATAGCTTATCATCTTTAAAAAAAATTAAAATTATCTTTTACATATAACTATATGTTCCAATTAAAAATATGATACGATCCATATACCTAATATTACTATATCAGTCATTAAAATGATCATTAGCCTACCTATTTAACTTCAGAAAGATTTTTATAACGTATAATATACATGTTTCTTCAAATATATTAAACATAAAATTTAAAATCAAATCTTCTAATATTAATCAAATTTGATAATATCAAGTAAAAAAGCCTTCTTCTCACTATTGATAGATTATCTTATATATTTTTTAGTACGATAGATTATTATTTTTATATATTTTTCATTCAATATGAAATAATAATTGTTTATGCTTTTGTGTTTAATTAAATAAATTTTATATATAATTAAACCGGACCCACTATTATAACTAATTTTTTAAAGGATGGGTGACGTGACGGATTATGGTTGGATGAGTAACGACACATATGTGAATTGAACGTGAGGCCGACACGTAAGATTTAAGTCTTTCCTTTAGTATATATATATATATAGAATATATAGATAGACACTTGTTATTATATATTATTACCAATATATGCAAAATTCATAATTCTTTCTCTTTCGTGTCAACTTATAAGTTATGTCATGTAAATAATTTTTTATATTTATTTATAATTTTATCTTTTTTTAATGTTTTATTTTAAAAATTAATTTTATTGTGATTAAGTTTTTAATTTCTAATATATTACAAATGGTATATTTACAATTTAACATAAAAAAACATGATTATATATTTATATTTTTAATTTCAAAATTTTCATGGTATCATATGATGAAATTAATAAATTAGTAGATTTGTTTAAAAAACATCATTGCTTTAATGGCATAAAATGATCAAGTAATCACATTGACTAGCAACTTACCCATTAATAAATCAAACGATTCAGATGATTAATTCTTAGCAATTTAAGCCCGCTATTTGTTACACTTCTTTTTAAATCATGATAAGATTTTGATGATATACTAATACTATCATACCTTTACATATTGAATTACGAATACACTTTTATAAGCAATCTATATAGGTTTTTTTCGACCTTATAATTTTTTTATTTTAAGAATATAAATTTATTTCAAAATACTGTTTTTACTTATTAATCTATATATACATTAAAGGATATCCTCCCACCCTGGGCATAACCTCAATGGCTAATTTTTTTTCGAAGAGAGATAATGAAGAGAACCACATTATAGAGAACATAAAAATGTTAGGATTGGCTGAAAAAATAATGTAACTTTGAAGATTTATAAACCATACAAGAAAATTATTTGTTGAGTAATTCAGGTAAGTGAAAATTAGGTAAGTTGTAGTTATAAGATAGATTAAGAATAATAAAAAAAAAAGGTAAAAGAAATGGAGTAAAGAATAAATATTTACATCATATATATATATATATATTCTATTTAATAAGAATCTAATATCTTAAGTCTAATTTATATGGAGGTATACAGTAATGGGAAAAAGATCACGTGAGGATAATGTATTAGGGTAGGAATGAGGATGCTTCTCAGCCGTTCGTTCTTTTCCATCACAATCTAATCGCAGCCGTTCGTGATTTTTTTTTTCCTTCTAATTTTCATTGTTCCTTGCCTTCCTTCTCTTCGCTCGCTCCAAAAAACCAGATTCCTTCTCTTCGCTCGCTCCAAAAAACCAGATTCCAGGTTGCTTGCTGTTTCGTTTTTACTTGTAATACATCCTTCTTTGTGGTAATGCATCCTTCTTCGTGATAAAACTAATTCGTTCGCTCGTTTCATCGCCCGATCGTTTTCGTCTTGCCGCCGGTGTGCCTTATCTTTTTCTTGCTGTTTTTGTTTTAGTCTCGTCGTTCTTAGTCGACATGGTTACTCCTTCTACTGATTCAGGTACAGATCTGTAATTTGTTGTTGATTTATTTGTTTTTTTAGGTATTTAGGCATTTATGTATGTGTGTTTCAGGAGAATTTCTATGTTTATTGGGATTTAGGTATGTGCTTGGTTGAATTTGTCAGTTTTGAATTTTAGGTATTGCAAATAAGATCTGTGTATTGCATTTTTTAGGTATGTGCTTGGTGCATGCACCTTTATCCTTGTTGATTGTGTGAATATTGCATAGAAATAACTACCTCATGCACCTTACTTTATTTGCTTATGCACCTATATTCATTGGGTCATGCACTTTGTTTGAGTCAGCAGTCCCCCTTATAAGCTCATGCACTTATTCCATTGGTTTATGCAGCTCATGCACTTTGTTTCCATCAGTCATGCACCTTTATTCACTCTTTCATGCACCTTTATGTATAAGGCCATGCACTTATTATCTCATACTCTATTATTAATTCCACTCTTTCTTTCGTCAGGAGATGAGCATAAAATGAAGCATAATGTTATATCTGTTTCCCCAAGCATTACTGCTGAATATATTATTCCGGAGTGCAATGATTCATTGAAGCCGTATCTTGGGCAGCTTTTCCCGACTCTTAACGACGCTATTGCCTTTTACGAAGCTTATGCAGCGGCATGTGGTTTTACTGTTCGTGTTTGTTCTACCAAGAAAAACAAGGATGTACCGCCAACTGTTATTTGGAAGCACCTTTGTTGTAACAGAGAAGGATACAAAGTTGTCTCTCCATATTCCGAGTTCAACCAGGCTATCCCGACAGATGGAGATGTTGTGAAAAGGAGGAGAATATCTAATAGATGTGGCTGTGAAGCTAAGTGTTGGCTCAAGTACGAAGGTAATGATGGTTACCGTGTTACAAAATTGGAGTATGGTCATACACATGCTATGTTGGAGCTATCTCATATGGTTTTCTCAAAAGGGAACATGCAAGTGACTCCATTTCATCAAGAAATTATGATGAACTGTATTAAATCCAACATTGGTGTCACTAAGAGTTACAAAGTGTACAAGAATCTAGTGGGTTCATATGCTAACGTAGGCGCCACTGTTGTTGACTTCAAGAACTTTATGAGGGGTTTGAACTCATACATGGAAGACAGTGATGCTCAAATGGTCATCAATGACTTTTTGAAGAAGAAAGAATGTTGTAATGCATATTATTTTGATTATGATGTAAACAAGGAGGGCCAGCTATGCCGTTTGTTTTGGTGTGATCCTATCAATCGGAAGAGTTTCTCTTATTTCGGTGATGTAGTGTCGGCTGATGCTACATACTAGTTGATTAGGTAATTTTATTTTCATTCATTTACTTATGTAATCTGATTTATGTATGATCAAATGATTTTCCCATGTGCCCTGAGTAACTCATGCACCTGCAATGAATAACTCATGCACCTGCAATGAATAACTCATGCACCTATGCTCATCAGCTCATGCATTTATAATGGGTAACTCATGCACCTATGCTCATCAACTCATGCACCTATACCTGGTGACTCATGCACCTTTATTGAATCATTCATGCACTAACATGCTCAAACTCTTGCACCCCATATTGCAGATATAATATGGTGTTCATACCATTTACTGGAGTGGACAATCATAAGAGGTCTATTACATTTGCTGCTGCTTTGCTTTTGCATGAAGACATTGACTCTTATGTGTGGTTATTTAAGAATTTCAAGAAGGCGATGGGCCATGAACCTCATGTCATTATAACTGATCAAGCTGCATCTGTCAAGGCTGCTGTTGAACGGGTGTTTACTCATTCTGTCCACCGTTTGTGCATGTGGCATATAATGATGAAGGTTGCTAACAAGGTTAAGTTCCCTCCAAATACAAATCCTTCTATCATTGATTCGTTTCAAAAGAAGTTCAAGAAGATTGTTTGGACTGACGAACTCACTCCAATTGAGTTTGAAAATGAGTGGTTCTCGGTTCTTGAAGAATTTGGTTTCCAAGGGCATGAGTGGCTAGGAGTAATGTTTGAGCTACGGCGTTATTGGATCCCTGCATTTTTTCATGATGTGAGAATGTCGTCCTTATTGAGGACGACATCAAGGTCCGAGAGTCAAAATAGTTTTTTTGGAAATTTCATAGGGTCTCAATCAAGCCTAGTGGTGTTCATGATGCAGTATAGCAGTGCAATTGAATCGCAGCGGCATAATCAGAAAAAGTGTGATATGGATTCCGCTACCTGCACTCCACAGATGAAGACGCCCTACCAGTTTGAAAAGAACCTAGCAGCTATTTACACTATCAATGCATTTTATGATTTCCAGGAGGCGTTTGTTAGTGGCACGTATCATTGCAGCCTTGATGAACTGAAAAAAGATGCCGATATCCATCACTTTAGGGTTGAAGACGAATTTGGCAGAATCTGTGCTGTTCAGAAAGTTGTTGCAAGCAATGAGTATCACTGTTCTTGCAATAATTTCCTCACTATGGGCTTTCCCTGCCGACATATTTTATTTGGTTTGAAGAATACTCATGCAACTGTCTTACCTCCTACGCTCATCAACACTCGCTGGACAAAGCAAGCGATTCTACAACCAATTTTTGAAGTGGATGGTGCAGTGTATGATGCGAGTGTTCAAATCGATGAAAAGAAGAGGCTGCTGGCTGAAGTGATGACAGAAATGTACGCTTGTGTCGACATTGTTGGTGACGATATGGACAAATTGAAAGAGTTTTTAGTTATTTTAAAGGAACAAAAGGCTGCACTCACAACGTCACAAGTAGTTGATCCTTCTGCCTCAACATCAGCTAGCAACTATAAGTTTGAGAAATTTGTAGGCCCGTTACCGGATCAAGTGAATGTCCATCCTCCGGAAATGGCAAAGAACAAGTTCAGGAAGATGCGCATTAGAAGCGGTCAAGAGGTTGGAATCGAAAATTCCAAAAAGAAGACAAGATTATGTACTCTTTGTAAAAGGTTGGGACACAACATCACGACTTGTGCTCAATATGTTAATTAGGTGTTTCAAATTTTATATATATGCAGATAGTAGGAAATGCACTTATGCATAATTACTCATGCACCAAAATACAGTGACTCATGCACTGTTATTTCTCTTTTCTGTTAATTAGGTATTCAGATATTAAGAAATGCACTTATGTATACTCACTCATGCACCAAAATACAGTGACTCATGCACTTTTATTTCTCTTTTCTGTAAATTAGGTATTCAGATATTGTTGTCAATATTAAGAAACGCTTATGTATACTCACTCATGCACCAAAATGCAGTGACTCATGCACTTTTACATATCAACTGGTGCACCAACAAACAATGACTCTTGAACTGTCGGAGATAATAACTCGTGCACTTTTAAATATTAACTCATGCACTTTGTTGCAACGCTTGAATGAGCATTGATCTTTCAATGAGAAACATTCATAAACTGTTCAAATGCCTACTGTCCGATGGATTACCTGATACTTACAAATACACCTACTGTTTCTTGAAAACATTTGCTATATTACCTAAATTCGTAGAACCATTACCTAAGTTGTTCACTAGATTAGCCAACATTACATTCAAACATTCTTTTTCGCACGCCCACGCCCACGACCACGCACAGCTGCTACATTTCCAGCTTTCTTTTCTTGAATAATTTCTTCAACTTTGGCCTTCCTTTCATTAAACTCGCTGGTTAGGAGGGCGTAGCAATACTTGATCCTAAGCTTTGCCAACTGGCGTTTGTCTCCCGTATTCAGTTTAGGATTCCAGCTTGAGAGTCCATTGCCCATATATGTCTCCATATGTCTTAGTAGAAAGACCCCACAGTCAACTTTGTTTTTAGCATCCCTCCATTTCATTTGCAGCCTTTCACATGGGACATTTGCAATGTCTTCAATTGCTTTAGCTTTGGCTTCCATATCATTATTCATTAAGAAACTGACCCTCAAATGTCTCTGTACAAATAAAACGGTTAAATTCTATTAACATTTCTGTATATCAATAGCTGTAATTGTTATAAAATCATTATACTGAATGTCTACTCACCAGAATAGATGGTACTTTTCCATACTTGTTATCGTCCCCACTTGATGAATTGTCTATGATATGGAAACTTGGGTTCTTGACATTTATTGCCATCAAATAGTAATGCCCGTGGCTAATAACTGGGAAAAAGAACTGTACAAGTAAAATAAAAACAGATTGTAAGTTATCTAATATCAATATTGACTTACTCATGCACATTAATGCAGTTATCATGCACATATATCCACCCCCTCATGCACTCACAACTATTCCTTCAAATTAACTCACTGATTCACCCAGAAAGAATAGTTCATGCACTGTACAAACAATATTTCATGCACCTGCAAGCATTGGTTCATGCACTTTTGAACACTGCCTCATGCACCAATATACAAAACACTGTCTCATGCACCAACATACAATCACTCATGAACATTGATCTACTAACTCATGCACCAATAATAAAAAGTCTCATGCATCATCATACAAAACACTGTCTCATGGACCAACATAATATCACACAATCACTCATGAACTTTAACATACTAACTCATGCACCAATAATAAAAACCTCGTGTAGTGTGATGAACATACTAATGCACCAGTAAAAGCTGAGTTTAAGATAATTACCACATCAACATTTTTAATTGTGTAGTTTTTGTTCTTAAAACCCTTGACACCATTAAATGTTTCTAGCATTGTATCTGTGAATAGGCTAGATTTCTCCTCCATGCTGTATGATGTGTCATCACAAGCAAAAGTCTGCGAACACAAAAAATGGAAATTGATAAATTAGAGCACAAATTAACATAATATTGTTGCAAAGCTGTGTCTTACCATAGTCAATGACGGTAGAAAGAATCTCAATGGTGACATACGACCCCTATATGTTTCATTTTCATTTAACATGACTGTAAATGCATCAATGCATAGACTGTCTACTAGAGCATTTACAGCCAATGAAATCAAGTCCTTTTTCTTGAGAGTGGTATCTACCATTTGGAAAACCTTTTCACTGCAACAAAAAAAAAATCAATTTGTAAACTAGCTACATGTTATTAAATGTTATAAACAAATTCATATGATTAAATATGTACTTACTCTTCCCCTCCTTCTTCAACAGTTATCCAACTATAAATGATCTTCTCATCGGTTGTTGTTCTTTCAGAAATATTTACCTCTCTCTCCTTAAATGGTGAAATTGTATTTTCAGAAGGAAAAATGTTCCTTTTCTCTGCTGGTGTAGCATCAGATATACCCTTTGGCTCAGAACTGCACACAAATTTCACCTGACAAACCCCACATTCACAAGTTTTTTAATTAGGAAATTGTTTGAAATGGATAACACTTAGTTAGACAATGTATAATTCAGAGATAAACATGTTGTTTTATATACCTTTTTTGGTTGCTTATCTACATTATCATCCTGCACTTTTTCCTTGGTGATGTTCTCCTACAACACATACACACATAATTTAGTTATTCACAGATGCACCAAAAAGCATTCATTCATGCACTGACAGTTATTAACAAATATTCATTAACAAGCATTCATTGATGCACCAATAATTATTCATTCATGCACTAATAATCATTAACTCATACAATATCTTCCATGCTTGTACTCTTTTGCTCTTGAGTTACAATCCCTTCTTTTCCAGCAACTTCCTTATTGCTCTCTTGATGTCCTTGTCCTGCTTGATCCACCTCTTGTTGTTGTACACTCTCTTCCACCTCCTTGTCCTTGTTCTTTTTGTCAGCAATTTGTTTGTCCTTCTTCTCCTTGTCCTCTTTGTCATCAACTTCTTTGTTAAGTTCCTCTACAACAACAGCCTCCAATTGTCCTTCTAATTCCACCTTCAAAAAATAGTATTTTTTTTTTAATTATATAACATATTTACTCATGCACTTAGTGGGCTCTAATATTGCCTCATGAACACAGATACATTCATGCATATAGGACCAAATTTACTTATGCACCAACGTTCTTTATCTTATGCACCTATAAACACTTACTCATGCACCAATCAGCTTCCAGTCATGCACCTATATAAATAGGCTCATGCATCTAAACCACCCTTAACAGTAATTTTAAAGTAGATTTTACCTGTATTGGTGACAGACCCAAGTCAAAACTAGGGATTTCTGGACCCATCTGCAATAATTAAGAAAAAGCATCAGTATCATACACTAAATGTTAATGTCATTCATGGAGAATCATGTACAAAATATTTTTGTAGAGTCACTTACCCTCCTATTTTCTGCCTGCTTATCTTTGTCCTTGTCATTGTCCTTACCCTCATTACCCTTATCAACAATATCCTCCATATCCACTCCTCTACAAACGTCCTTCTCAACGTCTTCCCCAGCTACATCCTTGTCAGAAATGACAACTTCTTCATCAATATCCATGTTGTCAACTTCCATTATCATCATGCTCTTTTGTGATTGTATGGATGAGATCTGAAAACCCGGGAATAAACATGTTCCCGTTGTGTTCTTTTTGTTCAGTAAGTGTTTTCTCAACCTCCTCCATACATTTCACAGCTATATCCCAAAACTCAGTGTCTTGTGTTGGTTGCTCCTCAGACACCTCATCATGAATCGTTGAGGTAAGCTTGACATTGATAATTTTTTCGGCCTGGTTGTTGACAGTCTACAAGATACTATTTTTCTTCAGTTGTGCCGGGATTTGCTTTTTTTTCATCAAAATAGCTCGAACACTACGAGCCATGCCTTCAATCTCTTTTAGGTATTCCTCCATAAAAGATTTCACCTGCTCATCCGTTTGAACGACATTTGCTTGTTCAGTTGGAACATCAAGCTCTGCCTCTTCTGGCTCATTAACCTCCCTGGTCGCGCTTGCCTCTGCAGGTTCTTTGAAGGTTGGTCTACTGAGGAGAAATCCATTCCCGAACCCACCATGCAGTATTTCCTCATCCTCCCTATCTTTTAACATTTTGGTGGTCCAGTTCTTGATAATGGGGAATTTTCTGTTGACATTTAGACCTTTCCACTTTAACCTGTCCACATAAATCAATTGGAAAACATAATTCAAAAAGAAATTAGTCATAGAATTCTTGTATAGCCGACACATATATTACTAGATAATGATTGACTCATGCACTCGGCGGCCCTTACCAATGCACTCATATTCTCTGACTCATGCACACATATATATTCATGCATCTAGAAACAAATTTACTTATCCACTCATTAAATTATGCATATATAAACACTTACTCATGCACCAATACATTTTCAGTCATGCACCTGTACAAGTAGACTCATGCATCTACACAATGCTAACTCTAGCACCTACATACACAGAGCAAGGCACATAGACATGTAGTTACTCATGCACCATCACAAACTAAATCATGCTCCTAGATGCACACATATATATTATATGATGCACACAGTCATATAACATTATGCACCTATAAACACTGGCTCATGCACCTACACATAATTACTCATGCACTATATACTCTTAACCCTTGCACCTACACACATAATTACTCATGCACTATGACACAACAAGTGATGCACCAACACTATTTTCAGTCATGCATCTACACACATTAACTCATGCAGTTATGAAAACACCAAAATGAGAATGTTTACCTGCAGTAGAAGCAAGCTGCCATTAAAAGTCTTTTGTTTCTTATTTGCCCATGCAACAGAGCAATTGATGAGGGCCTTGTAGAGGAATGAGCTCCAGTTAAAGTTCCTTATTTGATCTACATTCTCCAGCAATTGAAGAATCTTCAGATTTATTTTCCCACTCGAATAAGACTCAACAATCGTGTTGACAAACAACAGAATGAAATATCTTTTGAACCAAATCCCTCCATCATATGTTTTCATCTTCTTCAAGATGTCGGTTGCAGTCAAATTTTTGATTTCCTTTCCCTCAAAATCAGCCTTCAACTGCTGCAGAACCTCCTCATTGGTGAGTGCCTTAGGCAACTCAATCTCAACCTCTCCCTTGGGAATGCCAAGATAATCATAGGCATCAGTATCTGTGACGGGTATCTTCCTCCCATCGCTGAGTTTTATTGTAGAGTTTAGAGGGTGAAACCTACTGCAGACATAATGCCCTAGCCTCATAGGCATGTCCTTTATGTCCCAGTGTACAATACTCTCAAAGCCAATTTCCATCAGAGCATTTCTCTGATTGGCTGTGAAATCAGTCTGGGAAAGCACGTAGGATGAAATGACAGAGGGGGATGTTCTACAAACTAGCATGGGGTAGTCCTTCCTCAGTTCTTTAATACCCGTTTTGTTGCCCAACTTTGGGATCTTGGACTCTACAACAAACACACTGTCCACACTCTCTTTATCCCCTCTCACCTTTTTCTGTGTTTTTTTTGTTTTGTTCTGCTCACCCTCCTCCAATCTGGCCTTGCCCTTTGTGTCTGCAGCAGCTTTTTTACGAGCAGACTCCCTCTCTTCTGCTGCTTTCCTTTCCATCTTCAGCAATATCTCAGCAATGGGTATATCGTCATTATCGCTCTGATCTTGGTCCAAGACCCTTGGCCTCTTTGATTTCTGAGGGCGCTTTGCCATGCTCTTTTTTCTCTTCCCTGCATTCAAAACTCAAAATGCATTAGATATTGACTAACAAATCCATGGTGATGAAAATTTTAAGAGATATAACGAGCATTAGCTTACCAAACATAGGAGTGGGAGGGGGTGCATCTCCATGAACTGTGGCTGGGTGCACAGTTGGTTGGTCTTCAATGTCTGTTAATTCACAGTGCACAAGAATATGTTCATGCACACATTTTTAAACACACAAGCACAACCAGTTATTCATGCACCTTTTGCAAACATACTTATGCATGAGTGCTTTTTCATTGGTGCATAAGTATGTTTGAAATGTTGCAGATATAAGTGCTTGTGCTTGTGACTATATTGTTAAAGTGCATGAGTGGTTGTTCATTGGTGCACAAACATACTGATGCACCAAGAAGTAATTTACTCATGCTATATCAGATAGTGAGTCATGCACTAACATACCAACTCATGCACCAACAAGAAATTACAAAGAAATAACTCATGCACCAATAAGAAATAACTCATGCAGTTTAGTTATTTTTTACTCATGCATTTGTATTTCTAGCTGACTCATGCATTTCTATTTCTATTTGACTTACCAGTGTCTATATATTTTTGTGATCTTGTTACTCTTTTTGTTATTGATGGTGATGGCAAAGTTGTGTTTGTAGTAACTGGATCTAGTTGTTTTGTTTTAGCCTGAGACCTGGATTTGTTTTGAGTTTTTCTTGGTGATTGTGTTTGAGTAATGATTAATGTACCATATCTTAACTCCTTGACTATGTCGGGTGGATTTTTGTCATCACAATGCTTGCCTTTTCCTACATATTATATATATATATATCATTCATAATAGACAATACTATTCACAAAACCACATGTTAGGCTCATGCATCTACACACTCTTAACTCAAGCACCTGCATAGAAAGAGGAAGGCACATACACATATAGTTACTCATACACCATCACAAACTAAGTCATGCACCTAGAAACAAATTTACTGATGCATTCATATTCTATAACTCATGCACACAGATATATTCATGCATCTTCATTAGCTGATGCACATACAAATAACAAGTCATGCACCTATAAACACTGTCTCATGCACCTACACATAATTACTCATGCACTTTCCACATAACAAGGCATACACCTATAAAAGACTGTCTCATGCACCTTCACATAATTACTCATGCACATATAAACACTGCATAGAAAGAGGAAGGCACATACACATATAGTTACTTATACACCATCACAAACTAAGTCATGCATATAGAAACACTTACTCATGCACTCACATTGTCTGACTCATGCACACAGATATATTCATGCATCTTTATTAGCTGATGCACCTATAAACACTTACTCATGCACTAATTCGTTTCTAGTCATGCACCTATATAAATAGGCTCATGAAGTCTTGCATATACACACATAGGTACTCAAACACCATCACACACTAAGTCATGCACCTAGAAACACTTACTAATGCACTAACACTCTTCAGTGATGTATCTACACACACATGTTAGAGCAAAAGCAGCGAGTGACATATATAGAAGATATTTTTACTGATCTATTATGCACAGACTTATATTCAGTCTAATATATAGAAGATATTTCAAATCAGAGCATGTATCTAGTGAGAAATATCTACATCGACCTTTTGCGATTATGTATTTAGTGAGAAATATACTTTGTGTTCCACTTGCTATCTTTGACCTCATTTTGTTCTTCTTTTGTTGTTGATTCTTCGTATTTCTGAGTTCTAGTTTGTTGCGACGATTCTTCTTCTTTCTGTTGATTCGGTGAAAATCGCCTTTTCTAGGGTTTATGTTTCGAATCGCTAGAAATCGCTCGGGAAATGCTTGATTGTGCAGCGGATGGTCGACTTGTGAAAGTGAGAGAGAGAACCGAGAAGAGAGCGAGAGCAAGAGAGCAAGAGAGCGAAGAAGAACGAGAGAGAGAACGGTTTGATTTCAGGGAACGAAGGAGATAATCAAAAAGCGAGAGTGAACAGTGTTTTAGGAGCCCGCTAACTTTCAATCGAAAAGCGAGAGTGAACACGCGCGGGCCGGCCCACTTAGCTTCTTAGTTTCTGGCCCTTGGATGGACTCCATCCTACGGATGGAGTCCATCCTTATTCCTTCTCTAAGAGGCCTTCCTCACCGGAATTTCACCCACAGTAATGTACTATGAAACCGTAATAGTTTATACTAAAAATTGATAATAATAAGTCCAGTCAGTATAGAAATAAACTGCATAGTGCCCGTGCCAAGCACGGGATATGAGTTTATTAAATTCTTTAAAAAAATGACATAATAATTTATAGAGTCAAATATGTTTTGTGGTACTTAAAGATAATTTTTTATACATCAATGCTCATATACAAATCATACTATAGGAAAAACAATAATAATCAAAATCAGTGAACCACTATAGTTCTCCAAACCAAAGTTGAATGATAAATAGAAATTATATTTATTTATCTTAGTAAATAAATTGAATAATGAAATTTTTTCCATGATAGATTTTACAGAAGTCTTATTTTACAAAAAAAAAATCAAATTTGTACTACATACTATATAGCATTAATCAAAGTACTTTAACTAATTTTTCAATATATTAGATAATTTTGTTAAAGTATCTTTAAAAAGAAGATTTCATTTGTATATGAAATTACCCCTATAACATAAAGATTAATTTTATCATAATAGGTGACTTTTTTTCCCTCCACACAAACATATGTGGTGATTTCAAAAGTACATGTTGATCTCCATATAATATAAAATATATTTGAATGCAAATTTTTTGAAATATAAAAATCTTATTTTGAAAAAGAATAGAATTTATTCATTTGAGTTTTATATAATTTCGCGAAGGCTTTTTTCAAATTAGTGAAATATTTTAAAATTATTACTCAATATTTTTAACTTTTTCTCTAAAATATGGTTAAAAGTAAATTCTCGATATAATTGTTTTTCATAAACTCAAAAAAGAAAACATATTTTAAAATACTCAATTAATAAAGTTTGCATGCCGCAACCACGAATGATATTAAATTCATAATCATGATAGATAATTTTTATCTGATCAAAATAATTAATTATCATTAATTTTTAAGTAAAAATAATAATAGGAATAAAACGAATTTAGATTTGATAAGATTATTTTATTTTAATTTTCTAATTGATATCTTTATCTTATTAAAATACATGTTATTATCAAAATTTTAATTAAATAAAGTTTAATAGTTAATTAAAGAAAATTCACTGTTATATTTTTAACGAAATTTAGATGATATGGCGGATGATGGTTGGATGATAATGACACATAGGCGAATTGAATGTGGTGATGACACGTAAGATTTAGACATCTCCTTTAGATATATAGATTTGTTATTATAGAGGAGAGTTTTACCTCACATTTTTTAGAATTATTTCTCACCACAAATATTAGAAAATCAAGTTTAATTTTTTCTTTTTCAAGACATATATATGTGTGGAGAAAAAAAGAGCATAACTCTCTTATAATAATATTTATTTTACTGGTGGTGATTTCATATACACAAAAAATATTCTTTCAAAGTTAATTTGATAATTTATCTAACATCTTGGGACAATACCTTTCCACTTTGATTAATATTTTTTTTTTGTAATATGAAGTCCATTTTTGTATAATAAGATTTTTTTTTTGAAAATTTCCCTAGGAAAAAAATCATTATTCAATTTTTTCCTAAGTTAACTAAATTTGTTTTCTATTTAACATTCTAACTTTGACTTGAGTAACTAAGGTTTTTTTTTTCGGTTATTGTTTTTTCTCCTATAGTATGACGTACATATTTTATGAACACTAATGTATAAAAGTTAATCATTTTACTGTATTATGAAATATATTTGACTTTGTGAATTTTAATTAGATTATTAAAAGATTTAATAAATCTCATCTCGTTCTTAGTTCTTAGCACATACACTATACTAATTTTAAGTAAACTAAGAGAAAAAATATTATTTTCCCCAACACTATACATTGTATACAATACATGTATAGTTGTGTAATGATAGATATAATAAACCTAGGTGTGTGTGGTGGGTGAGGGGAGCACTGGACCCTACCGGACTCCCCTCACCGCCTATGTATGTTAGTAGTGGTTCTCTATTTGTGATTTACCGTTTATGGATTTACAACAATATGATTATGCAGAGACAAAATCTATATCTCATCTCCATCGTGTTTTGTATTTGAATCTTCCTTTTTAGCGCCACATAAAATAATCTAGGGTTTGTTTGGTAGACTAAGTATTTGTTTGACTACAACATTATAATGCCATTATTTGTTATAAATAGTTTATTTAAAATAAATGTGTGGTGGGTACATATTTATTCTCAAAGATGTCTTTTTTTTTCTATTTGAGAGGTGGGGTAATTATAATACACAAATCCCAAAGTAACATAAATACTTTTATCAAAACAAAACCTTTATATATATAAATTCCATTATAAATTGAAACCCCAAACAATCCCTAACTTATAAAGGCATTTTTAGTGATAAATAGACTTTTTGAGAAAAAGAGGTTTTAAATTAAGCTTTGGTTTTTGTGCTAAAAAAAGAGGTTTTAAGCTTGTATTTTTGTAAAAAATGTCAATATAAATTGTTGTGACCAAACACCATTATTTTTAAAAACCTCTTTATAATTTATAATGCCATTATAAATGACTGTAACAAACAAACACCTAGTGGTAGAAAAGTTAAAGGATGTTGGTAAGTCCACACCTTAACCTATTCTTTTGAATAAAGATACATGGCATGTTTCTCTCCGCATCACATGATCATTTGTTGGCGCAATGAGAAAGACATGGACCATCCCTCGAGATGCTAAACTTTGGTGGGTCATCGCATAAAATAGAAATCAAAGCCCCAATAAATATACTACATAATTATTTTAGATATTTTATATAAAAATAGAGTAATCGTATTTATAATTTGATGTTGACCGACTCATAATAATATTTATCAGAAGATTTATAGAGGAACGAAAGTGAAAAAATGTCAACTGAACTAAAAATTTACCCATACGTAAAACTAAGTGAATTTTTTTTAAATGAAATATGTGAGATACAAGAAATCTAAGGAAGAAATTAAAAATTAAAAATATCCTTTTATATTACACCAAAAACTAGCCCTACATTTACAACATTAAGTGAAAATTTTATACAATTAATTTAGGTTATATACAAAAAATACAAGTGTAAAATTACTTATTTTTTTTTCTATTTTTTAAAGGAATATACCAACAACAAATTAAATTAACAAACTATAATATAAATAGTGAAAGTTATGTTTCGAAAAAGAACGAAAGGAGGCTCATTCATATTCAAAATTGGGAAATAACCAAAACCTTGAAAAATTATTTTTGTAAATAAAAAAAAGAGAAGAAAAAGAGGGTCTATAATTTAAATGGTAAGATATACCGATTGAACCCAAAACCATTTAAAATGTAAAGAAAAAACTCACACTCCTCTACCATTAAACCAAGTATTACTTTGTGTGTTAATATTTAAAAAACAAATATATATATATATATATATATATATATATATATATATATATATATATATATATATATATATATATATATATATATATGCTCTAGTGAAACGGGGAGTTATGTGAAACGAGTGTACTAATCTAGAGCGTTGGATGAGAATAGAATTGATGGACATGATTTAATCTAGAGGGTTGCAAAATAGGCTGGTGGATTCACCAAAACATGATTTCTCCATTAGCTTGATTTGTGGGATTTGTGTTACCCCCAAATATTTCCATGACAGAAGCAAAATATGCTCTAGTAAATGCTTTCTCTCTCTCTCTCTCTCTCTCTCTCTCTCTCTCTCTCTCTCTCTCTCTCTCTCTCTCTCTCTCTCTCTCTCTCTCTCTCTCTCTCTCTCTCAAACTCATTACTCTCTGACGGTGAAGCGGTTTCCTCCTCAGCTTCCTCCATTTTCCGGCGCCCTCCCCATTTCTCCGGCCGCCTCCTCCATAGGCGGTGACGAGAAGCTTGCCGACGCCCTCCCCCATAGTCGGCATCTCTCTTTCATCTCCAATCACGTGTCTCTCTGTCAACCGCCATCGACGACTGGAAGTGTTCTTCTCGCCATCGTCGATTGGAAGTGGTCTTCTCGCCGTCGTCTTCTCGCCATCTTCATCTCGCCTTCGTCTTCCCGCTCTCGTCTCCTTTCTTCGAGTAGAAGCGCGCCATCATCGTTGTTTTCGGCTTTACACTTGTCTCTTCTGTTTACCGACATGTCAACCTTCACTTTCATCTCATCCCTTGAGTCGATCTCTCCAGTGCCGCCGTCATCTTCGTATTCGGTTGCCGATTAAATTAACAAACTATAATATAAATAGTGAAAGTTATGTTTCAAAAAAGAAAGAAAGGAGGCTCATTCATATTCAAAATTGGGAAATAAGCAAAAGCTTAAAATTTTATTTTTTTAAACAAAAAAAAGAGAAGAAAAAGAGGGTCTATAATTTAAAAGGTAAGATATACCGATTGAACCCAAAACCATTTAAAATGTAAAGAAAAAACTCACACTCCTCTATCATTAAACCAAGTATTACTTTGTGTGTTAATATTTAATATATATATATATATTTATGCTCTAGTAAAACGGTGAGTTATGTGAAACGAGTGTACTAATCTAGAGCATTGGATGAGAATAGAATTGATGGACATGATTTAATCTAGAGGGTTGCAAAATAGGCTGGTGGATTCACCTACACATGATTTCTCCATTAGCTTTGATTTGTGGGATTTGTTTTATCCCTAAATCTTTCCATAACAGAAGCAAAATATGCTCTAGTAAATGCTTTCCCACTCTCTCTCTCTCTCTCTCTCTCTCTCTCTCTCTCTCTCTCTCTCTCTCTCTCTCTCTCTCTCTCTCTCTCTCTCTCTCTCTCTCTCACATTACTCTCTGACGGTGAAGCGGTTTCCTCATCATCTTCCTCCATTTTCCGGTGCCCTCCCCATTTCTTCGGCCGCCTCCTCCATAGGCGGTGACGAGAAGCTTGCCGACGCCCTCCCCCATAGTCGGCATCTCTCTTTCATCTCCAATCACGTGTCTCTCTGTCAACCGCCATCGACGTCTGGAAGTGTTCTTCTCGCCATCGTCGATTGGAAGTGGTCTTCTCGCCGTTGTCTTCTCCCCATCTTCATCTCGCCTTCGTCTTCCCGCTCTCGTCTCCTTTCTTCGAGTAGAAGTGCGCCATCATCGTTGTTTTCGGCTTTACACTTGTCTCTTCCATTTACCGACATGTCAACCTTCACTTTCATCTCATCCCTTGAGTCGATCTCTCCAACGTCGCCGTCATCTTCGTATTCAGTTGCCGATTAAATTAACAAACTATAATTAAAATAATTAAAGTTATGTTTCGAAAAAGAAAGAAAGGAGGCTCATTCATATTCAAAATTGGGAAATAACCAAAAGCTTGAAAATTTATTTTTTTAAATAAAAAAAAGGGTAGAAAAAGAGGGTCTATAATTTAAATGGTAAGATATACTGATTGAACCCAAAACCATTTAAAATGTAAAGAAAAAACTCACACTCCTCTACCATTAAACCAAGTATTACTTTGTATGTTAATATTTAAAAAACAAATATATATATATATAGATTTATGCTCTAGTGAAACGGGGAGTTATGTGAAACGAGTGTACTAATCTAGAGCATTGGATTATAATAGAATTGATGGCCATGATTTAATCTAGAGGGTTGCAAAATAGGCTGGTGGATTCACCCACATATGATTTCTCCATTAGCTTGATTTGTGGGATTTGTTTTATCTCCAAATCTTTCCATAACAGAAGCAAAGTATGCTCTAGTAAAAGCTTTCCCTCTCTCTCTCTCTCTCTCTCTCTCTCTCTCTCTCTCTCTCTCTCTCTCTCTCTCTCTCTCTCTCTCTCTCTCTCTCTCTCTCTCATTACTCTCTGACGGTGGAGCGGTTTCCTCCTCATCATCTTCCTTTTTATGACGCCCTCCCCCTTTCTCTGGCAGCCTCCTCCATAGTCCGTGGCGAGAAGCTTGCCGGCGCCCTCCCTCATAGTCGGCATCTCTCTTTCATCTCCCATCACGTGTCTCTCTGTCAACCGCCATCGACGACTGGAAGTGGTCTTCTCGCCATCGTCGACTGGAAGTGGTCTTCTCGTCGTCGTCTTCTCGCCATCTTCATCTCGCCTTCGTCTTCCCGCTCTCGTCTCCTTTCTTTGAGTACAATCGTGCCATCATCGTTGTTTTCGGCTTTATACTTGTCTCTTTCGTTTACCGACATGTCAATCTTCACTTTCATCTCATCCCTTGAGTCAATCTCTCCAGCGCTGCCGTCATCTTCGTATTCGGTTGCCGATTAAATTAACAAACTATAATATAAATAGTGAAAGTTATGTTTCGAAAAAGAAAGAAAGGAGGCTCATTCATATTCAAAATTGGGAAATAACCAAAAGCTTGAAAATTTATTTTTGTAAAAAAAAAAAGAGAAGAAAAAGAGGGTCTATAATTTAAATGGTAAGATATACCCATTGAACCCAAAACCATTTAAAATGTAAAGAAAAAACTCACACTCCTCTACCATTAAACCAAGTATTACTTTGTGTGTTAATATTTAAAAAATGAATATATATATAGATTTATGCTCTAGTGAAACATGGACTTATTTTAAACGGGTGTACTAATCTAGAGCGTTTGATGAGAATAGAATTGATGGCCATGATTTAATCTAGAGGGTTGCAAAATAGGCTGGTGGATTCACCCAAATCTGTAACACCCCCAAATATATATCCTTGAAATGTATTACCGCCAGTGACCTCGGATTTCACATCCGAAGCCACCCCAGGTTTAACCCGTTTATATAAATCATAAAACAACAGTTATAATACAAAATATCATAACTTTTGATTAAAGCAAATGTTTCGGAATTACATCCATGATTCAAAATACATAATCAAATATATTACAGCGGAAGTCTTAATACATAAAGGACACAAGGGTCTTGATCTAAACGATCACCCGCCAAGGAATCTCAACCTGGTAAAACTCTTCAAAATTCCAACTGCCATCATTGTCGTTTCTAGCCTTCATCGGAACTGCAGTTTATCTGATGTGTCGTATGAGACGGATGACACCAGCCAACCATGCAAGGGAATATAATCGGTTGGTTAGTCTAATGAAAGACTATGCAAGAGTAAAACAGAAAGGTTCTAAGTAGTCGTATTAGGTTAGACTCATCGCTTCTCGAATAAAAGTCGATGACGATAGTCAACCACCATACTCCTACTGAAATATACGAAAAGGCATGATCAAGAGAAAGGACTCTGAAAGAATGAGTCTTACGGAAACATATGAAGAGAAGACTCCAAAAGGTTGAGTCTTATCAGAAAGTATGACAAGTGCTTGGGAACATCAATTTCACACAAGCGTTTTAAATCTGACTTGGTGTTTCGGTTCACGACCAACCTCACCGCACAATGCGAATTCAGATTGGAAAGAGAACTTTACTCTGACCAAAGTCCAGACGAGTTTCCTAGCTGCACTACTCTCTTAGCTGCACTACTCGCTTGAGGGTATATTAATTATGTGCACTAAAGTACTTATCTTATTTAATTTCAAAACATACATTTTACATTATAAGCTTTTAAGATCTCTTCACAAGAGATATCAGATCTCCTCACAAGAGATATCAAAGGGAATACATCCCAAATGGCGGCACCAGCTGTGTGCACATACCCTGAGTAAGGGTAAGGTCATGACCGAAGATACTAGGGAAAATCCTCCTAGTACCATTATCAAGAAACCACTAAACCTCGCAAGGTACATAATGTTCCTACGAATACTCGTTCTAACTAAACAGTTAAGACATAAGAGCAATAATTAACATCAAAGCCATCGAGGCCAATAACAAATATAATAGCGTTGTTTCTAGCAATATATACAACCTATTATAATATCTGTATTTCAATCATATATATATATATAATAGCGTTGGTTCTAGCAATATAAACAACCTATTATAATATCTCTTTTTAAATCACATACAGTTATCAAAACTGTTCCTAGACGAAAACAATATTCATCCCAAATTAATTAATAATTAAATAATTGATAATCAATATAAATATGGAATGATAAGCAAGAGCGAACCGCCACTTGCCTTAGATTAGACGAGACTCAGCGAAGCTCGAGACGACGGGTTTCCGGGTCCGAAACGAGGAAGAACTCGGATTATAATTTCCTACGGAACGACCCATAACGAAACCCAAAGTTAAATTCGACAATAAATAGTACGAATCTAAAGAAAGGCGAACTAAATCGAAGGAACGAAGTCCCGATCGAAATCACAAAACCCAAGGCCACACCCACAATCGCCCAGGCACACCGCGGGTGCGGTCACAAGTGCAGTCGTCGGGGACGAAGACGAGATCTTATCGGGGACGACGCATTGGGCTCGATTTGGATTGGCTTCAACTTCCAAACTCCTTGGGCCACCAAACACCACCTTGAGGGCACCTCCTCCTCCTATGGTAGCTCCGACGACGACCTTGAAGAACTCCAACGAAAGCTTGCAACTCCGGCGACAATGGAACGAGAGAGAGAGAGAGAGAGAGAGAGAGAGAGAGAGAGAGAGAGAGAGAGAGAGAGAGATTGGAGAGAGAGAGATTGGAGAGAGAGAGATTTGAGATGTCTTCCTCCTCTAAGCCTCCTCCTTTTATAGGCCAAGCAAGGAGCTCAGCTGGCACCTCCCCCACCGCCTCACCGCTTCAGCTCCGACAAGATCGGCAAGCAGCTCAGGCGATGTTCGGCGGAGTAGAAAAGAAATCATGACGGCGCGGGTGCGGTGGGTCTCACTGCGGGGTGCGGTGGCGACCAATTCTGACCGCGAGTGCGGTGGGTATGACCGCGGGTGCGGTCAAGGCAAATTCTGTGCCTTTTGCCCACTTTTGTCCGGGAAGAATTATGGGTATGGGTTTTAACCACGGTTTAAACATATTCGTATCCGAACAAATATTCTAAGCCCCAAAATACGTCGAATGTATTTTATTCCACTCAAGGAATTATTACAGAGATCAAGTATTTAACAGAAAGTCTGAACTTCTCTGAAAATAATTCGACTACAATACGAGTGTTTGGAAAAGTTACCAAAATACTCTTTACTAAAATGAGGGGTATTACATCACCTCATCCTTACAAAAAGTTTCGACCCCAAAACTTGGCCGAATAAACCAAAGAAAAGCGAGGCGTTACAACACTACCCCCTTAAAAAGGTTTCGACCCCGAAACTAGGCTGAAAATAGCTCGGGAAAACATCTAAGCATATCCGCCTCCGTTTCCCAGTTTTCCCAAGTAACTTCTTCAGTTCCTGACTTAGACCATAAAATCCGTACAAATGGTACCACCTTATTCCGTAACTGCTTCTCACGGCATTCGAGAATACGCACCGGTATCTCCTCGTAGGTACCATTTGTCTAAATCTCGATGTCGTCATAACTCAGCACATGAGACTCATCTGGCATGTACTTCCTCAACAAAGATACGTGGAACACGTTATGCACTGGATGTGCCGATGGCGGCAATGCCAAACGATACGCTAGAGACCTCACTCTATCAAGGATCTCAAACGGTCCCACGTAGCGAGGGTTAAGCTTCCCATGCTTACCAAACCTAAACACACCCTTGGATGGCGACACTCTGACAAACACCTTGTCACCAACCTCAAACTCGACATTCATACGCTTCAGATCTACGTAAGACTTCTGTCGACTCTGAGCTGTCAACATCCTTTGTCTTATCAAAGCAATGTCTGAGGCAGTCCTTTCGACTAACTCCGGTCTGAGCAGAACCTTGTCGGCATTTTCATCCCAACAAATCGGAGATCTATACCTTCGACCGTAGAAAGCCTCGAATGGAGCCATCTTAATGGTAGCATGCCAACTGTTGTTGTATGTGGACTCAATCAGACTCAGGCTGTTCTCCCAGCTAGTCGGACAATCGAGTGTACAAGCTCTTAGCATATCTTCCAAGGTCTGGATGATCCTCTCAGACTGTCCATCCGTCTGAGGATGAAACGCAGCGCTGAATCTCAACTCGGTTCCCATGGCCTTATGTAGTTCTTTCCAAAATCTTGACATGAATCGGCCATCACGATCTGATACAATGGTCTTTGGAGTACCATGCAAACGGATGATCTCGTGTAAAAACACTTCTGATAACTTCTGGGTTCCCCATGTTGACTTGATAGCCACGAAATGAGCACTCTTCGTGAGCCTGTCAATGATTACCCATATAGCATCTTTCTGGCTTTGAGTCTTTGGCAGCCCAGTGACGAAATCCATAGCAATATCTTCCCATTTCCATTCTGGCACTGGAAGAGGTAGCAACTCACCACCTGGTCTACGATGTTCTGTCTTGACCTTCTGACAAGTCAAGCATTTCGCCACAAACTCTACTACATCCCACTTCATGTTGGGCCACCAGAACTTCTTCCTGAGGTCCTTGTACATCTTGCTAGAGCCTGGATGTACAAAATAAGCTGATGAATGGGCCTCCTTCATCACCAACTGGCAAAGACCATCAACGTCAGGCACACAGATCCGGTTCTGAAACCAGAGTGATCCATCTTCCTGAATCATGAAACCGGGAGCTTTCCCGTCCATCACTTCACTGCTTAGCTTCACCAAGACTACATCATCAACTTGTCTCTCCCTGATTTGATCAAGTAGCGTGGCCTGAATCTCCAGCATACTCAGATATCCTCTACGCTGATCGTATAAGACTTCAATGTCGCACAACCTTGGTTTAGCTTGGTCTGAGCAATGAGTAAAGCCACTATAGTCTCATGCGGCGTCTTCCGGCTCAATGCATCGGCTACTACATTAGCTTTGCCCGGATGATACAATAATTCGATGTCGTAGTCTTTGAGTAGCTCTAACCAGCGACGTTGTCTCATATTTAGCTCCTTCTGAGTGAATATATATTTGAGACTCTTGTGATCGGTGAAGACTTGACACCTTACACCATAGAGATAGTGTCTCCAAATCTCCAGTGCAAAAACTACAGCTGCTAGTTCCAGATCATGCGTCGGATAGTTTTCCTCATAAGTCTTCAATTGTCGGGATGCGTATGCAATAACCTTGCCTCTCTGCATCAGCACACATCCCAAACCACTCTTCGAAGCATCACTATAGACCACATAACCATCATTCCCTTCCGGTAGCGCTAACACTGGTGCGGAGGTCAGACATTGCTTCAACTTCTGAAAACTGGCCTTGCACTTGTCATCCCAGACAAACTTCTTATGGACTTTGTGGAGCAGACTGGTCATGGGTAGAGCGATCTTAGAGAATCCCTCCACGAACCGTCTATAATAACCAGCGAGTCCTAGAAAACTATGCACCTTCTTCACATTCTGAGACCGCTTCCAATTGGCTACTGCTTCAATCTTCTGGGGATCAACCATAATCCCATTATCACTAATCACATGGCCTAAGAAAGCCACTTCCTTGATCCAAAAGTCACACTTAGACAACTTTGCATACAACTGATTTTGACTAATAATTGACAAAGTGATCCGAAGATGTTCCTCGTGAGCTTCCTCACTCGGGGAATAAATTAAAATATCGTCGATGAAGACCACTACTAACTTATCCAAGTATTGGTGGAAACATCGATGCATCAGATCCATAAAGACTGCTGGAGCATTGGTAAGTCCAAATGGCATGACTACGAACTCGTAGTGACCATATCTCGTCCGGAACGCAGTCCTCGGAATATCCTCCTCACGAATCCTAAGCTGATGGTAACCAGACCTCAGATCGATTTTGGAAAAGACCTTTGCTCCCTACAGTTGATCCAACAGATCATCAATCCTCGGCAACAAATACTTATTCTTGATCGTGACCTTATTCAACTCACGATAGTCGATACAAAGTCGGAACGATCCATCCTTCTTCTTGACGAACAAGACTGGAGCACCCCAAGGCGATGCACTCGGCCTTATATAACCCTTCTCAAGAAGATCTTTGAGTTGCTTCTTCAACTCTTGCATCTCAGGAGGAGCCATCCGGTACGGTGCCTTAGAGATCGGCGCAGTATCAGGCTCGAGATCGATAGTAAATTCTACGTCATGATACGGGGGTAAACCAGGAATCTCCTCCGGAAAGACATCCGGATATTCACAAACAACCGGAATATCAGGAATTAAAGGTTCATCTTTCTTGGGCTCGTCTAGATAGCACAGGTACCCGACACAACCTTGTCGAAGTAGCTTGAACGCAGCCATCGCATTGATAAGCCTGCCGTTATCAGCGTCATTCTGACCCTTAAACTTGCATACATACTGGCCCCCGGATGACACCGTCATAGTCCTTGAGCTGAAATCGATTACCGCCCCATGAGGCGTCAGCCAATCCATACCGAGAATAATGTCGTATGGAGCCATGGCTATACAAATCAAATATGCTTCGAACTTCTTACCCTGGATGGTAATCGGAAATTCTGACAGACGCTTGGTTCCAACCAAATGTTCACCATTAGGAAGATTCACAACGAAAGGTTCACAAACCTTGTTGCATACTAACCCTAACTTACTGACACAACTTTCCAAAATAAAAGAATGGGTAGCACCCGAATCAAATAACATACATACAGAAGTAGAATGAAGGTATAGAGTACCTTGAGCAATTGGAGCATTAGGTCCATCAGCCTCACACATCTCGTAAAGGCGTTGACCTTGACCTCCAGAAGCAGTTGGGGCTTTCCCCTTATTCCGTGCAGACGTCTGCATCGAAGGACTAGGAGCTTCCACTGGTCTGAACTTAGGTCGATTATTCTGATTAACTGACCCTTGCTGCGACTCAGCTCCTTTCTGCCTTTGCTGTGGACAGAACTTCTGCAAATGTCCCACCTTTTCGCAGCCAAAACACGTCTTCTTCTCCTTCGGACACTCATTATTCTTGTGTCCGTGTGTACCACAGTTATAGCATTGGATCGGACTCTTGCCTTGACCCGATTGACGTGTAGACCCTCCATGAGTCATATCCGTTTTTGCTCTGCCAAACTTGGCAAAATTAGATGGTGGCGCGGGACGCTTAAATCCACTCGCCTGAGGCTGGCCCTGCATTGACCTTTGGTGACTTCGTTTCTTTATTGACTCCTCCAGAGTCACTTCCAACTTATAGGCAGCGTCCACGTACTGCTCTAGAGTAGAGCATCTGTGATGTATCATTAGTGGCTTAATATCTGGGTTCATCCACTCGTGGAAATGCCAGATCTTTTTCTCTTCATTGGACACCTCCGACCCAGCATACTGCAATAAATGATTGAATTTGGTCGCAAGCTCGGTCACTTTCAAACCATCCGTCTTTGGATAGAGAAATTCCTTATGTTTCTCCTCCCTCATAGCTTGAGAGAAGAAACGATCAGTCATCTTGGCTTTAAACATTCCCCAGTTCAAACCTGGGTGATCAGCCAAACCTGTACCTTCCCACCAATCATTGGCTACTTCCTTCAGCTGAAGGGATGCAATGTGCACCTTCTCTGCTTTAATGCACTCAACATTGCAGAATAGTCGCTCCATGTGTGAGAACCAATAAGCCACTTTGACTGGCTCTCCTTTCCCATCATAGCAGTCGGGCCTTATAGAGCTAATGGCCTTTAGTGCTCGGCCATAATTGCCTCTGTTCCTGACTTCTTCTTCTTGCGGCGCATGGACAACTGGCTCCTCAAATCTTGGAACCGCTGGAGGAATTGGCACAGCCTGTGCCTGAGGCACAGTTGGTCGCATGATGTCGGTGAATCCTTGCATAATGATTCCCCGAATAGCTTCAATTGCTGCTACATCAAATACCATTGAAGTGTTGACCGGAACTTGGTCATTGCCCCTTTGATTGTTGTTAGAAGCAGACTCGTGTTCATCCACGGGGTTTGCGGTATTCCTCTCATTTGGTCTAGGGTCATTACTTGGCCCAACACCAGCATGAATGGTGTTCCTTGTGTTCACCATCTGTTTACCGATCAAATTCCAAGTATTTTATTACATTAATATCATTAAATATACTTAACGTAATAAAAATCAACTCAGAATAGATCAAACTTGGTAACTTTCATTGATAAGCTCAACAGAGCTAATACGTTTTACAAAAGGGATCTCTCGAGCATCAAGACAAAATTGCCCGGAGACTTAGGTTCTTAACAAAACAACTGAAATACAAGAAAAGAAACTGCTAATCAGCACTGGCCCAATCATGGCGCCTTGAAACATTTCCTGTAATCGCCACTCCTCATACAAGGTTTCTTCGAACGGGGTTTACCATCGGGGTCTGGTGAAAGACTCCTCACCCTACTCAGTCCAGGAGCACATGGCTCATTCCTTGGTCTTGCCCTTCTTAGAGCATGCTCAACCGCCTCGTCCATCTGGCGGCGCTCTTCTGGGGAAATCATCTGACTTAGGCGAAGTGCCTCTTGCGAGTCAGGACTCAACATTAGCCTTCTCTGAGCAGAAATAGGCTGTGAGTTCTCAGATGCATTTTGTGGACCATTTCTTCTTCTTGCTCATGCGGCAACTCCGGACTGGGATAGATAAACTCCATTCCCGGGTCCTCGCTGCCCACCAATAAGCGCTCTAAGCCATCAGACTCGTGGCCCTGTCCCTCGAGGTCCTCCTCGGGATCCTCCTCTTCTTCCGGATCCTCTTCCGGGTCTTTTTCAGGATCCTCTTCTTCTGGATCCTCCTCGAGAATCATCTCAATCATGAAGTCGTCGTTGTAATGCCCTCTTGCATACCTTGACCACTTCTCTTCATTTTCCGTGTCCTCCCTTGGCTCCTCTGTAGTTTCTGCCACTGGAACCTTGGTCCTATTAGACACTAGTACTACTGACTCGGGTAGTACAGTCTTCACCTCCTCGGGTGGACTACTAGATTCTCCGACCTCGAAGCATCGTAGGGGAACTGGAAACTCAAGCCTCATTGGAGATGGCGGAGCCACCTCGACTTCTTCCGAGTCCCTTCGAAGAGAAAAGCATGCACCCATAACCTACGGGTGACGAGAAAAGAGTTAGTCTTTCTAAATATAGAAGTTCACTTCCATATCAGACTAAAGAAAAGGCACGACTAGATCGGTAGAATAAAAATTTTATTTGGAAATTCAAATCCTTCAAAATCTTTCTCAGTTCAAAACGAGTAAATGGTTTATAAAAATTTTCGTTCCAAGAAAATGTTTTAACACCCACCCATTTAAAAAAAAAATTCGGCTCTGATACCAAATCTGTAACACCCCCAAATATATATCCTTGAAAGGTATTACCGCCAGTGACCTCAGAGTTCACATCCGAAGCCACCCCAGGCTTAACCCGTTTATATAAATCATAAAACAACAGTTATAATACAAAATATCATAACTTTTGATTAAAGCAAATGTTTCGGAATTACATCCATGATTCAAAATACATAATCAAATATATTACAGCAGAAGTCTTAATACATAAAGGACACAAGGGTCTTGATCTAAACGATCACCCGCCAAGGAATCTCAACCTGGTAAAACTCTTCAAAATTCCAACTGCCATCATTGTCGTTTCTAGCCTTCATCGGAACTGTAGTTTATCTAATGTGTCATATGAGACGGATGACACCAGCCAACCATGCAAGGGAATATAATCGGTTGGTTAGTCTAATGAAAGACTATGCAAGGGTAAAACAGAAAGGTTCTAAGTAGTCGTATTAGGTTAGACTCATCGCTTCTCGAATAAAAGTCGATGACGATAGTCAACCACCATACTCCTACTGAAGTATACGAAAAGGCATGATCAAGAGAAATGACTCTGAAAGAATGTGTCTTACGGAAACATATGAAGAGAAGACTCCAAAAGGTTGAGTCTTATCAGAAAGTATGACAAGTGCTTGGGAACATCAATTTCACACAAGCGTTTTAAAACTGACTTGGTGTTTCGGTTCACGACCAACCTCACCGCACAATGTGAATTCAGATTGGAAAGAGAACTTTACTCTGACCAAAGTCCAGATGAGTTTCCTAGCTGCACTACTCTCTTAGCTGCTCTACTCGCCTGAGGGTATATTAATTATGTGCACTAAAGCACTTATCTTATTTAATTCCAAAACGTACATTTTACGTTATAAGCTTTTAAGATCTCTTTACAAGAGATATCAGATCTCCTCACAATAGATTTCAAAGGGAATACATCCCAGGGAATACATCCCAAATGGCGGCACCAGCTGTGTGCACATACCCTGAGTAAGGGTAAGGTCATGACCGAAGATACTAGGGAAAATCCTCCTAGTACCATTATCAAGAAACCACTAAACCTCGCAAGGTACATAGTGTTCCTACGAATACTCGTTCTAACTAAACAGTTAAAACATAAGAGCAATAATTCACATCAAAGCCATCGAGGCCAATAACAGATATAATAGCGTTGTTTCTAGCAATATATACAACCTATTATAATATCTGTATTTCAATCATATATATATATAATAGCGTTGGTTCTAGCAATATAAACAACCTACTATAATATCTCTTTTTAAATCACATACAGTTATCAAAACTGTTCCCAGACGAAAACAATATTCATCCCAAATTAATTAACAATTAAACAATTGATAATCAATATAAATATGGAATGATAAGCAAGAGTGAACCGCCACTTGCCTTAGATTAGACGAGACTCAACGAAGCTCGAGACGACGGGTTTCCGGGTCCGAAACGAGGAAGAACTCGGATTATAATTTCCTACGGAACGACCCATAACGAAACCCAAAGTTAGATTCCATAATAAATAGTATGAATCTAAAGAAAGGCGAACGAAATCGAAGGAACGAAGTCCCGATCGAAATCACAAAACCCAAGGCCACAACCACAATCGCCCAGGCACACCGCGGGTGCGGTGGCCCTGCCGCGGGTGTGGCCACAAGTGCAGTCATCGGGGACGAAGACGAGATCTTACCGGGGATGATGCGTTGGGCTCGATTTGGATTGGCTTCGACTTCCAAACTCCTTGGGCCACCAAACACCACCTTGAGGTCCTCCTCCTAAGGTAGCTCCGGCGACGACCTTGAAGAACTCCGACGAAAGTTTGCAACTCCGGCGACAATGGAACGAGAGAGAGAGAGAGAGAGATTGGAGAGAGAGAGAGAGATTTGAGATGTCTTCCTCCTCCAAGCCTCCTCCTTTTATAGGCCAAGCAAGGAGCTCAGCTGGCACCTCCCCCACCACCTCACCGCTTCAGCTCCGACAAGATCGGCAAGCAGCTCAGGCGAAGTTCGGCGGAGCAGAAAATAAATCATGACGGCACGGGTGCGGTGGGTCTCATCGCGGGGTGCGGTGGTGACCAATTCTGACCGCGGGTGCGGTGGGTATGACCGCGGGTGCGGTCAAGGCAAATTCTGTGCCTTTTGCCCACTTTTGTCCGGGAAGAATTATGGGTATGGGTTTTAACCCCGGTTTAAACATATTCGTATCCGAACAAATATTCTAAGCCCCAAAATACGTCGAATGTATTTTATTCCACTCAAGTAATTGTTACAGAGATCAAGTATTTAACAGAAAGTCTGAACTTCTCTGAAAATAATTCGACTACAATACGAGTGTTTGGAAAACTTACCAAAATACTCTTTTCTAAAATGAGGGGTATTACATCACCTCCTCCTTACAAAAAGTTTCGACCCCGAAACTTGGCCGAATAAACCAAAGAAAAGCGAGGCGTTACAAATCTTTCCATAACAGAAGCAAAATAAGCTCTAGTAAATGCTCTCTCTCTCTCTCTCTCTCTCTCTCTCTCTCTCTCTCTCTCTCTCTCTCATTACTCTCTGACGGTGGAGCGGTTTCCTCCTCGACTTCTTCCCTCCTCCGGCGCCCTCCCCATTTCTCCGGCCGCCTCCTCCATAGTCGGTGACGAGAAGCTTGCCGACGCCCTCCCCCATAGTCGGCATCTCTCTTTCATCTCCCATCATGTGTCTCTCTGTCAACCACCATCGACGACTGGAAGTGGCCTTCTCGCCATCGTTGACTGGAAGTGGTCTTCTCGCCGTCGTCTTCTTGCCTTCGTTTTCCCGCTCTCGTCTCCTTTCTTCGAGTAGAAGCGCGCCATCATCGTTGTTTTCGTCTTTACACTTGTCTCTTTTGTTTACCGGCATGTCAACCTTCACTTTCATCTCATCCCTTGAGTTGATCTCTCCAGCGCCGCCGTCATCTTCGTATTCGGTTGCCGATTAAATTAACAAACTATAATATAAATAGTGAAAGTTATGTTTTGAAAAAGAAAGAAAGGAGGCTCATTCATATTCAAAATTGGGAAATAACCTAAAGTTTGAAAATTTATTTTTTTAAATAAAAAAAAGAGAAGAAAAAGAGGGTCTATAATTTAAATGGTAAGATATACCGATTGAACCCAAAACCATTTAAAATGTAAAGAAAAAACTCACACTCCTCTACCATTAAACCAAGTATTACTTTGTGTGTTAATATTTAATATATATATATATAGATTTATGCTCTAGTGAAACGGAGAGTTATGTGAAACGAGTGTACTGATCTAGAGCGTTGGATGAGAATAGAATTGATGGCCATGATTTAATCTAGAGGGTTTGCAAAATAGGCTGGTGGATTCACCCACACATGATTTATCCATTAGCTTGATTTGTGGGATTTGTTTTACCCCCAAATCTTTTCATAACAGAAGCAAAATATGCTCTAGTAAAAGCTTTCCCTCTCTCTCTCTCTCTCTCTCTCTCTCTCTCTCTCTCTCACACACACACACACACACACACACACACACACACACACACACACACACACACACACACACACACACACACACACACACACACACACACACACACACACACACACACACACACACACACACACACACACACACACACACACACACACACACACACACACACACACACACACACACACACACACACACAACTCTCTGACGGTGGAGCGGTATCCTCCTCAGCTTCTTCCCTCCTTCGACGCCCTCCCCATTTCTCCGGCTACCTCCTCCATAGTCGGTGATGAGAAGCTTACCGATGCCCTCCCCCATAGTCGGCATCTCTCTTTCATCTCCCATCACGTGTCTCTCTGTCAACCGCCATCGACGACTGTAAGTGGTCTTCTCGCCATCGTCGATTGGAAGTGGTCTTCTCGCCGTCGTCTTCTGGCCATCTCCATCTCGCCTTCGTCTTCCCACTCTCGTCTCCTTTCTTCTAGTAGAAGCGCGCCATCATCGTTGTTTTCGGCTTTACACTTGTCTCTTCCGTTTACCGACATGTCAACCTTCACTTTCATCTCATCCCATGAGTCAATCTCTCCAGTGCCGCCGTCATCTTCGTATTCGGTTGCCGATTAAATTAACAAACTATAATATAAATAGTGAAAGTTATGTTTCAAAAAAGAAAGAAATGAGGCTCATTCTTATGCAAAATTGGGAAATAACCAAAAGCTTGAAAATTTATTTTTTTTTTAAAAAGAAAAAGAAAAAGAGGGTCTATAATTTAAATGGTAAGATATACCGATTGAACCCAAAAACATTTAAAATGTAAAGAAAAAACTCACACTCCTCTACCATTAAACCAAGTATTACTTTGTGTGTTAATATTTAATATATATATATATAGATTTATGCTCTAGTGAAACGGAGAGTTATGTGAAAGGAGTGTACTGATCTAGAGCGTTGGATGAGAATAAAATTGATGGTCATGATTTAATCTAGAGGGTTGCAAAATAGGCTGGTGGATTCACCCACACATGATTTCTCCATTAGCTTGATTTGTGTGATTTGTTTTACCCCCAAATCTTTCCATAACAGAAGCAAAATATGCTCTAGTAAATACTTTCTCTCTCTCTCTCTCTCTCTCTCTCTCTCTCTCTCTCTCTCTCTCTCTCTCTCTCTCTCTCTCTCTCTGACGGTGGAGCGGTTTCCTCCTCAACTTCTTCCCTCCTCCGACTCCCTCCCCATTTCTCCGGCCGCCTCCTCCATAGTCGGTGACGAGAAGCTTGCCGGCGCCCTCCCCTATAGTCGGCATCTCTCTTTCATCACCCATCACGTGTCTCTCTGTCAACTGCCAATGACGACTGGAAGTGGTCTTCTCGCCATCGTCGACTGGAAGTGGGCTTCTCGTCGTCGTCTTCTCGCCATCTTCATCTCGCCTTCGTCTTCCCGCTCTCGTCTCCTTTCTTCGAGTAGAAGCGCGTCATCATTGTTGTTTTCGGATTTACACTTGTCTCTTCCGTTTACCGACATGTCAACCTTCACTTTCATCTCATCCCTTGAGTCGATCTCTCCAGCGCCGCCGTCATCTTCGTATTCGATTGCCGATTAACTTAACAAACTATAACATAAATAGTGAAAGTTATGTTTCGAAAAAGAAAGAAAGGAGGCTCATTCATATTCAAAATTGGGAAATAACCAAAAGCTTGAAAATTTATTTTTTTAAATAAAAAAAAGAGAAGAAAAAGAGGGTCTATAATTTAAATGGTAAGATATACCGATTGAACCCAAAACCATTTAAAATGTAAAGAAAAAACTCACACTCCTCTACCATTAAACTAAGTATTACTTTTTTTGTTAATATTTAAAATATATATATATATATAGATTTATGCTCTAGTGAAACAAAGAGTTATGTGAAGCGAGTGTATTAATCTAGAGCGTTGGATAAGAATATAATTGATGGTCATGATTTAATCTAGAGGGTTGCAAAATAGGTCGGTGGATTCACCCACACATGATTTCCCATTAGCTTGATTTGTGAGATCTGTTTTACCCCTAAATCTTTCCATAACAGAAGCAAAATATGCTCTAGTAAATACTTCCCCATCTCTCTCTCTCCCCTCTCTCTCTCTCTCTCTCTCTCTCTCTCTCTCTCTCTCTCTCTCTCTCTCTCTCTCTCTCTCTCTCTCTCTCTCTCTCTCTCTCTCTCTCTCTCTCTCATTACTCTTTGACGGTGGAGCGGTTTCCTCCTCAACTTCCTCCCTCCTACGGCGCCCTCCCCATTTCGCTGGCCGCCTCCGCAATAGTCGGTGACGAGAAGATTGCCGGCGCCCTCCCCCATAGTCAGCATCTCTCTTTCATCTCCCATTACGTGTCTCTCTGTCAACCGCCATCGATGACTGGAAGTGGTCTTCTCGCCATCGTCGACTGGAAGTGGTCTTCTCGCCGTCGTCTTCTCGCCATCTTCATCTCGCCTTCGTTTTCCCGCTCTTGTGTCTTTTCTTCGAGTAGAAGCGCGCCATCATCTTTGTTTTCGTCTTTACACTTGTCTCTTCCATTTACCGACATGTCAACCTTCACTTTCATCTCATCCCTTGAGTCGATCTCTCCAGCGCCGCCGTCATCTACGTACTAGGTTACCGATTAACTAAACAAACTATAATATAAATAGTGAAAGTTATGTTTTGAAAAAGAAAGAAAGGAGGCTCATTCATATTCAAAATTGGGAAATAACCAAAAGCTTGAAAATTTATTTTTTAAAATAAAAAAAAAAGAGAAAAAAAGAGGGTCTATAATTTAAATGGTAAGATATACTGATTGAACCGAAAACCATTTAAAATGTAAAGAAAAAACTCACACTCCTCTACCAATAAACAAAGTATTACTTTGTGTGTTAATATTTAAAAAACATATATATATATATATAGATTTATGCTCTAGTGAAACGGAGAGTTATGTGAAACGAGTGTACTAATCTAGAGCGTTGGATGAGAAAAGAATTGATGGCCTTGATTTAATCTACAGGGTTGCAAAATAGGCTGGTGGATTCACCCACACATGATTTATCCATTAGCTTGATTTGTGAGATTTGTTTTACCCCCAAATCTTTCCATAACAGAAGCAAAATATGCTCTAGTAAATACTTTCTTTCTCTCTCTCTCTCTCTCTCTCTCTCTCTCTCTCTCTCTCTCTCTCTCTCTCTCTCTCTCTCTCTCTCTCTCTCTCTCTCTCTCTCTCTCTCTCTCTCTCTCTATCTCTCTCTCTCATTACTCTCTGACGTTGGAACGGTTTCCTCCTCAGCTTCTTCCCTTCTCCGGCGTCGTCCCCATTTCTCCGGCCGCCTCCTCCATAGTCGGTGACGAGAAGCATGTCGGCGCCCTCCCCCATAGTCGGCATCTCTCTTTCATCTCCCATCACGTGTGTCTCTGTCAACCACCATCGACGACTGGAAGTGGTCTTCTCGCCATCGTCGACTGGAAGTGGTCTTCTCGTCGTCGTCTTCTCGCCATCTTCATCTCGCCTTCGTCTTCCCGCTCTCGTCTCCTTTCTTCGAGTAGAAGCGCGCCATCATCGTTGTTTTCGGCTTTACACTTGTCTCTTCCGTTTACCAACATGTCAACCTTCACTTTCATCTCATCCCTTGAGTCGGTCTCTCCAGCGCCGCCGTCATCTTCGTATTCGTTTGCCGATTAAATTAACAAACTATAATATAAATAGTGAAAGTTATGTTTTGAAAAAGAAAGAAAAGAGGCTCATTCATATTCAAAATTGGGAAATAAGTAAAAGCTTGAAAATTTATTTTTTTAAATAAAAAAAGAAGAAGAAAAAGAGGGTCTATAATTTAAATGGTAAGATATACCGATTGAACCCAAAACCATTTAAAATGTAAAGAAAAAAATCACACTCCTCTACCATTAAACCAAGTATTACTTTGTGTGTTAATATTTAAAATATATATATATATAGATTTATGCTCTAGTGAAACGGAGAGTTATGTGAAACGAGTGTACTAATCTAGAGCGTTGGATGAGAATAGAATTGATGGTCATGATTTAATCTAGAGGGTTTGCAAAATAGGCTGGTGGATTCACCCACACATGATTTCTCCATTATCTTGATTTGTGGGATTTGTTTTACCCCCAAATCTTTCCATAACAGAAGCAAAATATGCTCTAGTAAATACTTCCCCCTCTCTCTCTCTCTCTCTCTCTCTCTCTCTCTCTCTCTCTCTCTCTCTCTCTCTCTCTCTCTCTCTCTCTCTCTCTCTCTCTCTCTAACGGTGGAGCGGTTTCCTCCTCGGCTTCTTCCTTCCTCCGGCGCCCTCCCCCTTTTTCCGGCCGCCTCTTCTATAGTCGGTGATGAGAAGCTTGCCGACGCTCCCCCATAGTCGGCATCTCTCTTTCATCTCCCATCACGTGTCTCTCTGTCAACCTCCATCGACGACTGGAAGTGGTCTTCTCGCCATCGTCGACTGGAAGTGGTCTTCTCGCCGTCGTCTTCTCGCCATCTTCATATTGCCTTCGTCTTCCCGCTCTCGTCTCCTTTCTTCGAGTAGAAGCGCGCCATCATCGTTGTTTTCTGCTTTACACTTGTCTCTTCCGTTTGCCGACATGTCAACCTTCACTTTCATCTCATCCCTTGGGTCGATCTCTCCAACGCCGACGTCATCTTCGTATTCGATTGCCGATTAAAGGTAACCCTAAAATCGTTTTCGTCTTCGCCTTCAATTTCCATTCAATTTTGTAAACGATTTCTTCAATTTGGAGTTCTAATATAGAAATTCCAATCGATTTTGCTCATGTAATCACCATTGTCGCAGATTGTCATCGACCACCATTCATCGCTGATTGATATTATCGTCTTCGTGCCCTGGTTCATCGTCTATGTATGATATTCAAATATACTTGTATGATATGCAATTTGCAATTATGGATTATTTATTTGGTCGTGAATGTGACATTCATTTGTGTGGATTGGATATGCATTTTCCATATAGTGATATGCAAAATATAATTGTATGATATGTAATTTGTAATTATGGATTATTTCCTTAGCCGTGAATATGATATTCATTTGTGTGGATGGGATATGAATTTTCCATACATTGATATACATAATATATGCAGTGTATATATTGGTTTCCCCCTATTTCATCATTATCGTCTTCTTAATCGTTACGTTCATCCTGTAATAGCAACAAGCACTTTGCGTCTGTAGGAAACAAGCATCTCAACATGAGGTGCTTGATCTAACATCAAGCACCTCAACATGAGCACGACTAATAGATATTCAGAAATACTTGAACGATATTCACGATATTTATTTTGATATGCAAAAAGTTTCAAATAGTTTGAGTACAAATATTTTAAATTGGAATATCAACTACCACATAGTGCATATCTATTCAGAGTTTATGAATATCAGTATGTATACGACTGAACATGATAACGAATAACATATATTCAGAATTACTTGAACGATATTTAAATAATGTGTTTTGATATGCACAGATATCCACAATTGTTTTTCAATTTAGTGGATGCATTATATACATAGTGAATAAGTACTCACAATACTTGAATATCAGATATTGGATAGTGAATATCAGCACGAATACGATGGAATATGATATGCACAAACTTTCACTAAATATGCGTATTAACTAAAAACATGGTGAATACTGGATCTTAGTGGAGGCTTGAGGAATAACGTCGATGGGGATTTGCAGTATCTTTCTCTCTCCAAATCTACATTTAACTTCATATTTTAGAGGTGATTAATTAATAAAATTCAAAAAAGCTTTTTGTGATATTCATTCCTAATTCTAGCCCCCACTACACCCTATTTTCTCTCTCCTAATCTAGCCATTTATCACCTTCAATCCAACGCTCCAAAATTATCCACTCGTTTTACCGTAAGAGTCGTTTTACTAGAACAACTCTATATATATATATATATATTAACAATTTAGTATTAAGTTTGGGCTTCCTTTTCTGATGGACCCTATGTGGACGCCCTCTCGCCCACCCCTTTGGGTCGGCCCAGTAAACACCGATGCTTGAATTGAATTTTTATCTAGGATAAATTGCAAAAAATCACCCATGAATTGAGTCATTTGGAAAATAAGCTGAAAGGAAAGTTTACCCTTTTTAGGATTAATGTTCAGGGTGATTTTTCCTTAGCAAGACAAGATTAGTTTCTAAAAGAAGTTGAATCCTCCAATGAAGCGTCGTGCCAAATGTAATTAATCCAGACATATATGATTTGTTAGTAATTTAGCAACCACTAGTAATTACACTTATGACACTACTAGTAACATGTCCAAATTATCCGCTTTTAAGATAGTTTGTTTTATCGTCAAATAACGTCTTCATAACTTAGAAGCAAACATGACACCCTCTGAATTGTGGATCATGAATTCTATTTCCCCGTCTCCTTTTATAACTTGCTTTGTGTTCCTATGGACCAAAAAATAGCTTGTTGTATAAGGAATACATGTTACACAATCTATACTTGTTTTCATTTTATACAAGGGCAACTCGGGTTTGTGTGATAAAGTGCTTATAAGAAAATCTCTAATGATTTGACCCAATTTTTTTTATCGATCTCTAATAGACATGTCAATCGGGTCGGTCAAGTCGAGTTCAGTTATTTCGGGTTTGGGTTGAGAACGGGTCGGGTTATTTCAGATAACAAGTCAAGTCGGGTCGGGTCATTACAAGTCAGCGGGCGATTCGGGTTGACCAACGAGTCAAGAGCGTCATTTTTTTAAATATTTTTATTCACTATTTAAATATTATTAAATAGTTAAAAACTAATTTAAATTTGTCAAAATAGGTTGAAATGAATTAAAAAAACAATAATACTATTCATTATTTTAATGTAATTGATATTAGTAGACCAAGATCATATTTTAATTTTAAATTTAATTTATATCATATTAATAAATAAAATTTTGATTTATAAAAATTATATAAGTACAACAATGTTCTTCTTTTTTTAGGATAATTGAGCATATTACTATTATTTAAATGTCATTTATCCTATATATTTTATGTTATATTTTATTAATACTCACATTCATTCATTAATCGGGTCGGGTTTGGATTGGTCAGGTTCGGTCTCGGTAAATTAGGGTTCGGTAAATTTGGGGTACCAAACATTTCGGTCAGATCGGGTCGGGTCCAAAAGCGGGTCAGTCAAGTCGGTAAAATGGGTTCGATCACTTTTTGACAACTCTAATCTCTAATGAGCGGTTACCAATCTTGTCATAGCTGTCTGTCTTTTAGCAAAGTGGCTAATTGTAGGTTTCAATGTTTTGTAACGTGGAGGCTATATACACCTTATTTTCTATTTTTTTGCACGACATGTGGTACACAAGATTTTGGCATACGCCATATACGAGCGCATAAGAGGAATATAATGGTGTTTTCCAAGTTTTAAACGTAACTGGGGTATTTTTTTCGTATGAAGTATTATGGCCTACACCATGAAGAGGCATACCAATTATTTGAAGAAAATTCGACCATTGGAAATATAGTCGTTGGTGCGCCAGGATTTGGCGTATAAATAATCAAACTCATTCCTCCTGATTCCATATCCGAACACAATCTTACCAAAATGTCATATAGTGAAAACACATATTGGAGTAGTGGAGAAGATGATGTAGATTTGGACGATTGTAATTTGGAGGTTAGTCATGCATATTTTTTAGTAAAAGCTTACTATTTGTGTTATATATATACATAAGGGCATATATTATGTATGAATTAGTAGTTCTTTAGTTTAGTTATGGATGAATAAAAGTTCATATAGTTTAGGTAGGGATGAATAAAAGTTCATAGAGTCTTAATGAACTTTTGTATGCAATATCGTATAAACAATACGGTATATCTTGAAAGAACTACTAATTCACACCTAATATAGGCCTCTATGTATATATAACAGAAATATTAAGCTTTTATGAACAATTATATATTACTAACCTCAAAATTGCAAATCATCCAAAATTACAATTGCAATTTCGAGGTTAGTAATATATAATTGTTCGTAAAAGCTTAATATTTTCGTTATATATATACATAGAGGCCTATATTAGGTATGAATTAGTAGTTCTTTAGTTTAGCTATAGATGAATAAAACTTCACGTTTATTAATGTTATTATAGTATTACTATTGTAATTTTATTATATAGTATTAACTATTTAATTTAGCAGTATGTATTTAATATTGGACTCATTAAATTAAAATGAATATATTGTAGGTATAGGAAGAAACTATTTTAGTTAGTATATAATTTCACAATTCGTAATCCATATATATTGTAACATTATTGATTATGTAAACATGTATAGGAGAAAGACTATGGAAATGAATTTTGTAATTTTCTAATGTGGGATAGCGGAGAGGAATTGGTTGATTGGGCTAAGAAGATGGGACGAAATTTGATGATGGTTATAGTCATTCGTAGCTCAAATGTCAGAATAGTTAGTTTGACGTGTGAGCACCCTGGTGCATATAAATCGGGGAGGAAGAAAGTTAGTGAAGAAGATTAGGAGAAGACTATTGAGGTAGTTTGTGAAACCAACTCGAAGAAGTCCGGATGCACATTTGAGTTGTATGGTATTCAACTGAAGAAAAAGGCAAGGTCGGAGACTCACAAATGGATCTTGAATGTGACAGACGAACGCCACAACCATACACTTCCGACTAGCTTCCTTGGGCATGCATACATGGGAATGACTCAGATGAGGAGCGCCTTGCTAGGAGGTTGGTCGATAGGTTGATGACGCCGAGGACTATTGTTGTAGAGTTGAGAAGCATCTTTCCCAGAAATGTAACATCCACAAAACAAGTTTCCAACTTTTTGCAAAAAAGATGCAATACGAGGATCGTGGGGAAATGACAGTTACCCAATGGACTATAAAGTTTTTCCTAAAACTAGGCATGAAGTGCATCCTATGATGAAGTTGTCTACGGGTGAGGTGGATATCCTATTTTTTGGTCACCCAGACTCGTTGCACTTGTTGAAGTTGTTCCAGTACGCGGTAGTTATCGACATCACATACAAGACAAATAGGAATGTCATGACTTTGTGTGTTAATTTTTATTACAATTTAATAGTAGTAATGATATGTTAATTCTAGCATCCATTTTGGTTGCTTATATTCTTTTGTTTTCTTACATTTATCCATAGGTATCAAATGCCTTTGGTGGAGGTTGTTGGTTTTACTTGCACTGACAAGACGTTCGACATTTCTTATGCATTAAAGCGGGAGGAAGAAGTTTTGCATTATAAGATCATAATGTAAAAACTTATAAAATTGTTTAAAGATGTGGGAGTAATGCCAACAACCATAATGACTGACTGAGAAAATGACCTCATCAATGCAATTCGTATAGTTTTCAAAGGCCAAGTTAAACACCGTTTGTGCTGGGTGCATATTAAACATAACATCTAGGCTTATGCTTCCCCAATCTTAAAAGATAAAGATAAAGTCAGTAACTTTGTCGGTTAATGTCGGGGACTTTTGTGCTCATTTAAAGAGGAAAGCTACGAACAGAGGCTCGAAGGATTGATGAAATCGTTCAAGCGTAGCCTCATTTGGTACATTGAGAAGATGTGACTAATCCTTACAAGGAAAACGTAGTCAGAGTGTTGACGGTTCGTCATCTTCACTTGTTCATGAGGACTTCAAACATGTAACCCTTGTACATTGTTTAGTGGTTTCTATGTTATGGGCCTTAATGTCGTACTAACACGAGGCTTATGTGTTTTGATAGGGTTAAAGGTATGCATCTCGTGTTGAAAAAAATTGTGGATTCAAGTAGATGTGGTTTTCATAGAGTGATAGTGAGGATTCACCATGTTAACAAGAGCTCTTCCTTTTTCAGGGTTCAAGTGAGGACAAAGAACTCTAAAATTACGCGTGCTAGTACGAGAGTAGTACCACGATGGGTGACCTCTTGGAAAGTCCTCGGATTGGCATGGGATGACGCTTCTAAGACCTTGGGCCTTACAAATGGTATGAAAGCCGACATTGGGTTATGAGTGGGCTTGGTCCGGTGGACGGTTGCTCCACCTAGAGGGCCGTCTTTGGGCCTTGACGAGGTCGTCAAGGTTTAATGTTTAAGTGAGGGTGATTATAACATCCTAGATTTATAATGATGTATAAGGATTAGAATGCTACCCATGTCAACAAGAGTTCTTCCTTTTCAGGGTTAAAGTGAGGACAAAGAATTCTAAAATTAAGCGTGCTAGGGCGGAAGTAGTACCAAGATGGATGACCTCCTGGGAATTCCCCGAGTTGGCATGAGATGACGCTTCTAAGGCCTTGGGCCATACAAGTCGTCAAGGGTTTAAGTGAGGGTGATTGTAATATCCCGGACTTGTGATCCTATATAAGGATTAAAAGTGCTACCCATGTTAACAAGAGCCTCTTTCTTTTCAAGGTTCAAGTGAGGACAAATTGAGATACCCCGTAATTCTGTAAGGTTATTTTGGGAATTTTGAGAATTTTCCCGAGTACCCGTTTTGTACGTCGGATTTATTTCAGAGAGTTTAGGACATTCTGTAATGTCCTCTGTATCTGTAATATTTTTCTCAGTGAAATAATATATAGACAACGTGCTTTGGATTTTAATACTCGTTTGCGTACGATAATTTTTATCCCGGGTTAAAGTTGTTGTCGTTCAAAACCAGAATGGGCGCGAAGCCACAAGGGCGGCGACCGCCGCATTTATGGAGGCGCCCGCCGTCGCCAGGCTCGAGGACTGGCGTGGTCGTCTTCCTAGCTGGGCGCCAGGCCTAGTGGCGGCGACCACCGTGCAGTACGGCGCCCGCCATAATTCGCCCGTCGTAGGCAATTTGTGAGGTGGCGACCCTTGCTCTCTGCGGCGTCCGCCGTCGTTGTCCGGAGGTCTTTTCCCGATGGTCGCCGGCGAGCCTCTGGCAGCGCCGAAGTAGGCCTGTGGCGTCTCGTCCTAGGGCCATCATGGTGTCTCCTTTGCTTGGCTATTTAAGGAGAGGCTTGGAGGTCGGATTGGAGCTCATTCCATAGCCCAAACTCTCCCGAAATTGTGCCTCGCCGGATTCTGGAGCTTTCGCCGGTGTCATTTTGTGGTGTTCCAGTGTGCCTTTTGTGAAGCTTTTGGTAGCCCTTGGTGGTTAGAAACCAAAGCAAGTCGAAGGAGGCCGAGTCGCTCGTGTTTTGGGTGAGTTTTCTCACCGTTTCTGTCATCGGAGTTCTTCACGGCGCCCGCCGTGATGAACTACGGTGACCGCCGCCAAGAACGGCGACCGCCGCCAGAGCCCAGAATGCCTCTTTGGCTTTGGTGGTCGGCGTCGAGGCGTTGTTTCTTTCGATTTCTTTCGTCGTTTTTAGATTCGTACTGTGTTTATGTCGGATCTAACTTAGGGTTTCTCTTGTGGGTCAACTCGGAGGTTGTTGTGCTGTCGGAGCTATACCCGTGTCGAGCCCGGAATCCCGTCGTTGTTAGGCTTTTCTGCGGATTAAGGCAAGTGGCGGTTCTCTCTTGATTAATCATTCCATGTTTCATTAATTATCAATCATTTAATTGTTAATTAAATTGGAGTGAACTGTTGTTTTGTTTCGGAACTAATTTCATAAATAAACGTGATTAAAGTAATGTTATGATAGGTTGTATATATGTTAGAACAACGCTATTATATGTGATAATTACCGTGATGGTATTGTTGTGAATTTAATCTTAATGCTAGAATAGCATGTGGGTTAATAGGAAAACTAATCCAAGTAAGGATTAGCCGTTTCTATTATCTCTATGTTTAAGTTGATTGCCTGGATGACTTTAATGTGAATAATTGTTGTGTTAGACTGTTTAGTTAACACGAGTGTTCGTAGGAACGCTAATCCAAGTAAGGATTAGTCATTTCTTTATAACTTAATGTTCGTAGGAACGCTAATCCAAGTAAGGATTTGTCGTTTCTTTAAATCGTAATACTCCTCGGGTTAATTTCCGGATAATAGTTTAAGGGTCATGACCTATGCTTCTTATCCACCGTTAAGGATCTGAAGTGTTTTAAGCGCCTTACAAGCGCCATTGGATGAGCATAATTGCAGTCCTGTGTATTAAGCACTTAGTTAGTGCAATTGGGGTGGACGTACTGTCACCCTGTAAATTAAAGTGTAAGCACTGTGACAATGCAATCTAGGTGAACGTAAGATCACCCTGTGTAATAATAACTCCGTTGTTCTCGGAATAATATTAAGTCTCGTGTGTTTGTTTGTGTGTTGTGTTAATTTGGGTCGACATGATTGTCACCCTGAGATTTAAGCTTTGTGCCTCTCTTAATAACATTAACGTGTTTCAGTAAAGAGTGTTTTGTAATTAAATAAGATATGTGCCCGAGTGCACATGATTAATAAACCTTCGGCGAGTAGTGCAGCTAAGTTATAGTGCAGCTAGAAAAACTCGTCTCGACCTTGATCATAGTACGTTCTCTTTTCAATCTGGATTCGCTGTATGCGATGAGGTTGGTTGTGAACTGAAGCATCTCAGTCAACTTTTAAATCATTTGTGTGTATAACTTTAATGTTCCCTAGTAGTTGTCATAATTTCCTTTAAGACTCAAATTCCTTTGGAGTCTTCTCTTCAGTGCATATCTTAATTGTTAAATCATTCCGTGAAAGTGTCGGGTTATATATCGTTCCTTCGGTTTTTATTCAAGGTACAATGATAGTAAACGGTCACGATCACTCGAACCACTCTGCTTTGTACCCTTGCTAGTCTATTCAGTAGACTAACCCACGAACTTTGTTCTCTGCATGTGGGCTGGTGTCATCCGTTCGATTCGGCACATCAGGAGTTGATTCTCGGAGTTTAAGTAACCTATTAAAGGATAAGAAGCTTGCAGACGAAGATTTAAAGTCAGTATGTAAGTTGTTAAGTGTTCTAAGTTTGTTAAGTGTTACCTTGATGTATCTTCATAATTTAAGCCATGTTATAAGTTGGCTATTTAAAGTCTTTCGCTGTTTAATCTTTCAATTAATATGTAATCGTGTATGTATTTAAGCATGTCTGTTCTGGAAAAGCCTGGGGTGACTTTGGTTGGTAAAGTCTGAGGTCACTGGCATGTAATATCTCTGGTGTAAATTGGGGGTGTTACAGTAATACCCCACCACATTGGGCCGGCCCATCACAGGGCTGCATCCCATACACCCCAACCCTTCCTTGGTGGCTCCACCTAATTAATAGGCAGCCATCTCCAAGAGGTTGTTCGTGAGTCTCGAACTCGAGACCTCACGCTTTAACAAGAAGTCCAACGCCCTCTTGTTACCAATTGCGCTGCAGCGTAATTGGTAACAAGAGGGCGTTGGACTTCTTGTTAAAGCGTGAGGTCTCGAGTTTGAGACTCACGAACAACCTCTTGGAGATGACTGCCTATTAATTAGGTGGAGCCACCAAGGAAGGGTTGGGGTGTATGGGCTGCAGCCCTGTGATGGGCCGGCCCAATGTGGTGGGGTATTACAAAAAAGTACACTTTGAATGAGAGGGGCTCCGACCTTATCGGGCCAGCCATTTCTCTATCCATGGGCCGCAGCCCATGTACCCCAACCAAATCCCCATGGCTGGGAGGTTGTTGGTGAGAGTCGAACACGCAACCTCTCCACCCTTTATCAAGCCTCCGAAGAGCGCCTTGATACCAATTGTGCAGCTCAATTGGTAACAAGTGGGCGTAAGGCCGCTTGTTAAAGTGTGAGGTCTCGAGTTCGAGCCTTGCGAACAACCTCCCCAGTTTGGGGGATGGGTTGGGGTACATGGGCTGCGGCCCATGGGGGATAGAAATGGCTAGGCCAATGTGTTCAGAGGCCCCTATCCAACATAAAAGTATACTTTTTTGTAACATCCCGGGCCAAGCTACCCCAGCCACCAAGCCGCCCAGCCACCCAACGGCGCCGGCGCCAGTATTGGTGCCGCCTGGTTGTCCAAGGGCCTGCAGCCCACACACCCAACCCTTCCCCCATTTAAATTTGCAGCTCAATTGGTGATATAAGTGGAAAGGTATTGCCCTTGTATCTAAAGGTCCCGGGTTCGATCCCCGTGGGCAACAACCTACCCATTTAAATGGGGGAAGGGTTGGGTGTGTGGGCTGCAGGCCCTTGGACAACCAGGCGGCACCAGTACCGGCGCCAGCACCGTTGGGTGACTGGGCGGCTTGGTGGCTGAGGTAGCTTGGCCTGGGATGTTACACAAATAATTTTAAAGTTAAGCATGCTAGGACGAGTGTAATACTAGGATGGGTGACCTCATGTGAAGTCCTCGAGTTGGCATGTGAAGGCGCTTCTAAGGCCTCGGATTTTACAATGTGTCATTGTAGTATTCTAGCATTATAGAATTCTAACAGAAATTCCCCTCTAACAATATTGACTCAGAATCCCCTCTTTGATTAAGTAGGTGCCGTGGCATTCTCTAACATTATTGTATCACTGTAATATTCTAGCATTGTAATACTCTATCATTGTAATACTGCGAATAACACTACGAATAACTTATGTGTAAATGTGCAAGACCCTTAAATCCTAAACCCAAAAAAATAGGGTTTAAAACCCCCAGATTTTTGTGCTCCAGAAGAGGGAGTATGCCAAAATCTAGCACACCAATTCCAAGGGTTTCTAAGGTTTGGGATTTCTAAACATTAAACCTAGAAACCCCAGACCCAAGAAACCCCATGGTTTGGTGCGTTGGAATTTGGTGTACGCCCTCTTTTGACGCACCAAACCCTGGTATTTATGGGTTCAACCGTTCCACATCACTCCCCTAAGGAGCCTCCCTCTTGTCTCTTTGCGCATCCTGAGGATCTGCCATGATGGCCATGTCAGGTTGCGCATGATCGTACAAGCCATGAAGGTAATGCCATATCCAAGACTGCAAAAAGCAGTTATTCATTACTATTTCTTAATCGTAAAACCCAAAAACAAAAATTACCGTAAGAAGTAATGGACATCCAGCGAGGCCTTGTTCCTTGGCCCGCGATGCCTGACCCAAATTCCGGTACGACAGGGCAAGTACACCAACTCCCCGATAGGGCTGAAAATTACTTGTGGGTGACCAACCCATACGGAAAACTCGACCCGATTATATGGATGATCACCCGAAGTAAACCAGGTGGCGGGTGGTTGGTAGGTCTGGTGAAACAGATGACGGGTGGGTGATGGGTGATGTATATCTCACCCATCACCTGATCCATCGATCACTCGCATTTCACCCACTCACTTGTTCACCCGTTATAAATTCTAGTTCCAATTATATTCTGTTATAATTTATATCTTTACTATTTGTTTGTTTATGTTTAAAAGTTCAATATTTTAAAATATTTTCAAATAACATACATCAAATCCTATATTAATTTAGAACAACTATGTTTACATATTGAACAAAATAAATTTATTTTTGCACTTTGTTATGTATTTCATTACATCTAGATAATCATAAAATATTAATAAAAAGGCAAAATTGGTTTAAACCACCCATTATATACACGAATTTGCGTGTAACCATCCGTTCTATTTGAAACTATCTTAAACCACCCATAAGTCGTCTTCCGTTAACAAATCATCACCCAACGCCTCTTGCCGTCCAAATTGCTGTTAAAATGTATAATGACCATTTTGCCCTTAAGTTCCCCCAAAATTACTTTATTTTTTCGGATTTGAATACCAGTAATCCGAATACTAAAGAAGAAGAATTTGAGGGAGGTATGAAAGCACAACACTAATAGGGGTGGAGCCTTCGACGCCGGCGATGAAGTCAAGGAGGTGATGGCATCATAACTGGAATCGCGACGACCCTAAACTTGGACTCGTCGAGATCACAAAAGGTGGACACTTCTACTTCGACAACGATGTCGACGAAGCAGTGGCATCAGATCTGAGATCGCAACAACATGCACTCGACGAGCTTGAAGGTGGTGGAGCCTTCGACGAAGGAAACAATGTCAAGGAGGCTAGGCGATAGCATCAGATCTGGTAGTGCCTTCAGATATGGAATCGCGACTACCATTTGAGGGATTTAAACCATGGGCGGTGAAACCCAAATTTCATAAATCCTACCGAATCTGTGTCGGATCTTGGGCACTGATTTTTCATGAATTCCTCCTCTTTCTGTTCAATTCTTGTTGGGTTTGCTAAAATTTCAACTAGGTAACTGTCAATTAATTTCAAGGCTTTTGAGATTCATACGATTTTAGATGAGATGAGGTTGTGTGGTGGGACTTGGGAGAATAGTGGGATTCATGGCTCTGCCGGGTTCTAACCCAACCCGATTTCCTACAAGGCTTAAAGTATTCGTGGTAGACGATGATCCTACTTGCTTAAAGATCTAGCAGAAGATGCTTTGGGCTTGTTAATATGAAGTTGGAGATTTCACAAAAAACTTATTTATTTCAATGTGTTTGTTTGATAGTTTAACTATTGCTTAAACCTATGAAATCGCACTAGACCCTTCAAATCCAAACCAAACGGTAAGGGTCGGGTCGGACTTGGACGATTCGACCAGACAACAACTTTTTGACTTTCTCAGGGCCAATGCCGACTATTTCGCATGGTCGCATGAGGATATGGTCGGAATATCTCCAAACGTTATTACTCGTAAATTAAATATGGATCCATCTCATCCCCCTGTCAAGCAAAAACGCAGAAAGTTCACCCCCGAGCGGAACAAGATAGTCGACGACGAAGTCAAAAGCTTATTGGAAACAGGAAAGATCAGGGAGGTCCACTATCCTGAATGGCTAGCCAACGTGGTCGTAGTCCAGAAGTAGAACGGCAAATGGAGAGTCTGCATCGACTTCACAGACCTCAACAAGGCTTGTCCCAAGGACTCGTTCCCTCTACCCCATATCGACGCCATGGTCGATGCCACATCGGGGCACGAAATGCTTACCTTCATGGACGCTTTCAGCGGTTACAATCAGATCCTTATGGAACCCGACGATCAAGAAAAAACAGCATTCATCACCAGCCAAGGTATCTATTGTTACCAAGTAATGCCCTTTGGTCTGAAAAATGCAGGGGCTACGTATCAACGACTAGTCAACAAAATGTTCAAAGACCAAATCGGAGACACGATGGAATTCTACATAGACGACATGTTGGTCAAGTCCAAAAAGAAAGAAGATCACATAGACCACCTATGCGACAGCTTCGAGGTGCTCAAAAGGTACAACATGAAACTAAACCCTACTAAATGCTCCTTCGGAGTGTCATCAGGGAAGTTCTTAGGATACATGGTGACACAAAGAGGAGTAGAGGCCAGCCCAAAACAAATCAAGGCTCTCATCAACCTTCAATCCCCCCGATGCATCAAAGACGTACACAAGCTCACAGGTCGGATAACAGCTCTGAACAGATTCATCTCCAAATCATCCGACAAGTGCAAACCCTTCCACGACGCACTCAAGAAGAACAAGTCCTTTCAATGGACAGAAGAACACTATTTTGGGGCGAAAAGATCGGACGACCTAAATTGCCTTAGACGGGGTAACTAGTCGATCGGGTGACAGAAAACAATCCAAACCAAGCCAAAAATAGATAAACACAGAATAAATATATAATAGCGTGATGATCTTATTAGATGTCGTGTGAATCAGACTGAATCGTGATACAACTTATCGTAATAAAACCAGAGATCGAGTGGGACTCGACCGGCGACTTGTGAGTGGCGACCGGCAGGGATCTGGCGTAAGCAACCGTCAGTGAGCTAGGTCGAGATCGAGAGTGCTATTCTGGTGTGTTTTCTGAGTAAGAATGCTTGTCCCCCTTGTGTAATCGTGCGTGTTGCCTCTTATCTCCTTCGTCGTCCCCATATGGTAAGTCTTCAATCCTTATTGCCGTTATGCTTCTTGGCCGTATATTCCGTCTTCAATGCTCGGAGTGATGGCGAAGATTACACCATTAAACCTCCGTGATTATGGTGGTTTGAATGTTTGCAGCCATTGCGCGATCTGGGCATTAAATGTGTGGCGAGATCCTTGCGATTCTGTCGGATGATACTCGACCAGAGAAGTCTCGTCGGCTCCTCCGGGCTTTCTTCTTCGATCTTCCGATTGTCAATGGGCTTGGGCTCGACCGATTTGACCCAACTTCTCTGGAGAATCCAGGCCCAACAATAGCCCCAAGTTGCTATGGGCTTACGGTTTAGGCAAGTTGACCGAAATCCGTGGCAACTTCTCTAGACGCGATCTCCACCTTCCAATTTTGTGCGTTTGCTCAGGGCTACGTGGCGCGTGATCGAGGCATGATGCAACACCTCTGCAGGCCTTCACTTCCTTCCATAAATTCATAGCAGAAGGAATCGATTACTCTTCATCATCTTCCTTTGCAAGTTTCTGGTAAGCCTCTTGGTTTCTCTTTCCATAGCTTTCTGATTTCTCTTAGTCATAGCTCTTCGATTCTCCTTTTTTCCCATTCTCGAAATGGTTTCTCTCGAGGCTTCTGAGTCGTCAAAGACTCTCTCCGATTCTCGTGAAGGCGAAGCTCCTCCTCGTTTTATTTTGAAGGAGTCGGATGCGTTGGTTAGCACTATGTCCCAGGTGGAACTGGATCAGGTGCTCCAAGTCGGAGGTTTTCCGCCAGAGATGGTTGCCAGGCTGCCTCACCTAGACGAGAGGGCCGATGCTCGCTATGAGGGATGGGTTTGCTTCTACTCTTACCCATTTAGAATAGGGCATAGGTTTCCTTTTCCCCCCCTTGTCAGGGACTTCTTAGCTATGTTGGCGCTGGCGCCATGTCAAGTAATGCCTCAGGCGTGGAGAGTACTTAGGGTTTTAGACCTCATGAACGTCCAGACTGGAGCTAGTTTTGATTTTGATGGTTTGTGGTATAATTACTTCATCAGGTCGAAGAGTTCTTCCCGTGTGCAACTGCGTATCCGATGTGGTCGGAAGCCCTTAGTGCTGACTCCTGATGTGAACGACCGTGGATGGGGGTCGAAATTCTTTTTTGTCAAACGTTCTTCTCTGGAGAAGGAAGGGGGATGTCCGTTTCTGTTGACAGAGTGGCGGATCGACAGTATGTGTTTGTCTTCTCTCCCACGTGTTTATGTGTTTTAACACTCTGTTTTTAACTTTTCTTTTTTGTAGTTCCTGAACCGGAAGATTTGGAAGTCAACAGCCGATCAGAGGGCTTGTCCAAGATCGTCCTTGGGGTTCCAGTGGCTGAGAGGAAGTTTGTAAACGTCAATCTCTTATCGACGACCCCTGTTTCTCAAGAGGATATGTCGAACGTGTCGTCATCTCGTGTGAAAGGTAGAAATCCGACTCTATGAGCCTCTTGTGACAGTTTTTTGTCGTGTGTTTTAGGGCTCTGTTTGTCATGTCAGGTTCTCCCGGTGGTCGAGCGAGCACTCATCTCAGAGTCGCTTCTGGAAAAAGCTTGATCGAGCAGAGGAAGGCGGCGGCCAAGGCTGCGTCGAGCAAACCGCTTCTGGAGGACCTGACAGCGCCAGCCAAGGCTGGCTCGAAGAGGAAAGCAAGTGCTTGCTCCGAAGATGTTAAGGCGGAGGAGGTCTTCAAGAAGAAGAAAGTCGTGACTGCTGAGGGGATTGTCAAGATCGGTGCCGTTGGGCGGTCGATTGCTGACCTTTTTCATGCTCAAGATCCGACTTTGAAGTCGGAGGTCGACGACGTCTCTCCCCTTGATTGCATTGGTGAAGCGGGGTGCTCCGCGTGGAAGGTGAATCGTCTTTTTGTTTGTGTCCTTTTTCTTTTTCTTTCGTTCGACCGCGTTTTCTGATCGTCTGTTGTGTCGTCATGTGAGTTTGCAGTCTTTTCAGTATCTTTTGGGGACATACTCTGGCGTCAAGGTGATGGTCGCCAAGGCCGAGGAGCGGGCTGCTAAGTCAGAGTCCGACCTCGCGTCCTTGAAGACTAAATTAGAGGGAGCGGAGAGTCGCTGCCGTGAAATCGAGCGTCGCCTCACCAGGGAGTTAAAGAGCTGTCAAGGGGAGTTGGTCGCATGTCAGAGGGAGTTTGAAGAGTGTCGGGAAAGCATTGAGGAGGAAGTGAAGTGGGCTCGGATTGCCGATGGTCAGATCGCTAGCGACGTTGGGGCCTTCTACGCGGTGAAATCGCGCATCGAGATGATTGAAGAATTCAACGAGGGCAAGCATGAGCTCTGGGACCTGAAGGCGGAGAAGGAGACTTTGGACTCCATGTTTCCAAAGGGCAATCCTGGTCAGGAGCTGTTCTGCTTAGCCGGCGTCGGAGAAGAGGCTGTGGATGAAGGTGCCGATGAGGACGAAGCTCATTCTGGCGATGCTAAGCCGACCGACGAGATAGCCCCTTTGAGGCCAGCCTCTGTCGAAGGTAACATTATTGTTCCCGATGCTTGACTTTGTTTGTCCCACTTGTGTGTGGGTTTAGACATTTGGTGCCTTTGGATAATGTATGTTTTGGCGACCCGTCCACTATCGCGGGTCATAGAATATTTCTGTTTGATGAAGACCTACAGATGTGTAGGCAGACAATGTGGTTTGGCGACCCGTCCGCCATCGCGGGTCGCGTATTTATAAAAATGCTTTTTATTTTGCTACAAATGCGTTTTTACATGTAGAATTGCATGCTAGTTTGTTTCGTACATGTTCGTCGAACTTTCGAGGAAGTTGTCGACGACGTTTAGTATGTCGTGTATATCGGTTTCACCCGTGTGCTCCATCGAGTGGGGTTTCACCGTATGTATGTATGTAGAGCAGGCCTGCGATGTGTTTGTGTATGTGTTAGTCATGACATTATGCCGGTGAGGTAAGCAATATATAATAAGGTGTTTGTTCCTTATGTTTAATTGCGTGAATGTAATAAGGTGTTGCACCTTATGTTTTGTATAAGGCAGGTGGTGTGCCGACGTGCCTGTGTTGTCATCTCCCCGTAATCCGATCGATCGTGTAAATGTAAGCGCTATATGCGGATGACAGGATCCATTTGCGGACGACTGGGTCCATTGTAAATGTTGTTCTGCATTTGTGTTTTTGTAAGGAGGAAATCCTCGCTTAGTGTCACATGATGACATGTAAAAGAAAGTAGCGATGTATATGCGATGGCATGCGGTATATATGCGACAGATGGCAATGTATATATGATAGCATGCGATAGGTAGCAATGTATATGCGATGTATAGAGTTTTGCATGATGTTTTTACCTTATCGGTTCAGAAATGGTATAGCTTGAGATGTGCTGCGTTCCAACTCCTCGGGATTGGTTGTCCGTCTTTGTCTTCTAACTGATACGCTCCTTGTCCGACCACTTCGGTGATCAAGTAAGGTCCTTCCCATTATGGTACTAGCTTCCCGTCGGATGGGTTCTTGGTGTTCTGGAATGTCTTCCTTAGGACCCAGTCTCCGACCTTGAATGCGTTGATTCGAACGTTCTTGTTGTAGCTCCTTGTGACTTGTTGTTGGAACTTAACCATCCTGACTCGGGCTTTCTCTCTGATGTCGTCCGCTGTGTCGAGATTGTGTGTTAGCTCGATGTCGTTCTGTTCACTTGTCTGAAGGTTACAGCGAGCGGTCGGAACTAGTAACTCAGCCGGGATGACTGCCTCACTCCCGTAGACGAGAGAGAAAGGCGATTGTCTGGTCGCATTCTTTGGAGTAGTCTTGTCGGACCAGAGAATAAGTGGGAGTTCGTCTGCCCATTTGCCTTTAGCCCCTGGGAGGCGTCTTTTGAGGTTGTTGATAATGATCTTGTTGCTGGATTCGGCTTGTCCGTTGGATTGCGGATACCGGGGTGTGGATGTGACTAATTTGATGTTCCATTGGTCGCAGAAGGCTCTAGTCTTATTACTGATGAACTGGGAACCATTGTCGCACACGATTTCTGATGGGACGCCAAATCTGCACAAGATATTGCGTTTTATGAATGAAATGACTTGTTGATCCTTTACCTCTCTGTAAGCCTCGGCTTCGATCCATTTGGAGAAGTAGTCCGTCATGGCAAGGAAAAAGACTCTTTGACCTGACGCGGGAGGAAGGTTTCCGACAATGTCCATTCCCCATCTCATAAAGGGCCATGGAGCCAGGGTCGGATGGAGGAGCTCTGAAGGCTGACGATGGACGGGTGCGTGTCGTTGACAGGCGTCGCACTTCTTGGTGTATTCCATGGCGTCTTTGTTCATTGTTGGCCAATAGTACCCATTTCGTAGGGCCTTTCCTGAGAGGATTCGCCCGCCAGTGTGGTTGCCACACTCTCCTTCGTGTAACGATTGCAAGATACGTCTGACTTCTGGAGTCTTAAGGCATCGTAGGAGTAGCCCTGTAACAGATCTTTTGTACAAGATGTTATCAATGATATCGTAAGAGAGTGCTTGTACCTTGAGCCTTTTTGCTTCTGTCTTGTCATCGGGTAGAATGCCGTCTTTTAACCACCTGATGTAAGGTAGCATCCAGTCGTCATCGCGTCGATGATGTCCTCTTCGGGTCGGTCGCCTATTTCCATGGCGACGAGTTCTTCAAGTGATGTTGTTAACTCGACGGATGTCCTTGGGACGGCTGGCGTCATGATGTGGGCCAATGGTATATGTGGAAATTCTTTCGGGTCTAGGACGGATCCTAAATTGGCGAGTGCGTCAGCTTGGGAGTTAAGGTCCCTGGGTACCTGTCGGATGTTGAATGTCTGGAATTGTCCGATTAGTTTCCTGGCTACCTCCAGGTAGGCTACCATTCTGGTATCCTTGGCGTTGTACGACCCTTGTATCTGGTTTACGACCAGTAGGGAGTCGCAGACGACTTCGATCTCTCGGACCCCTAGATCGCGAGCCAAGATGAGTCCGAATATGAGTGCTTCGTATTCCGCTTCGTTGTTAGTTGCATCCCACTCACATCTGACGGCTTGAGCTATCTTGTCCCCTTGTGGTGATTTCAGCATGACCCCAAGCCCCGATCCTCTGGCGTTCGATGCCCCATCTGTGTGGAGCTCCCATGTACCTGTCTCGTCTGTCGCGAGTAGTTGTGTCGCTTCTTTAGCGGCTTCTTGCTCTAGACTAAAATCGGCCACAAAGTCGGCTAAGGCTTGCGACTTGATCGCCGTCCTAGGCTCATACTCGATGTCGTAACCACTGAGGTGTATGGCCCATCTGGTCATTCATCCTGTGAACTCGGGTTTCCTCATGATAGCTCTCATGGGATGATTAGTGCGAACAGTAATAGTATGGGATTCAAAATATGGTTTGAGTTTATTTGAAGCCATTACCAATGATAGTACGAGCTTTTCAAGTGACAAATACCTCGTTTCGGCTGATAATAGCATCCGACTGACGTATTATATTGGCGATTGTTTGCCATCCTCCTCTCTGGCCAGTACAGCGCTTACGGCCGACTCTAACACTGCAAGATAAAGAAATAAGGGCTCGTCACCTTTAGGTTTGGTCAGTAACATGGGACTGGCCAGGTACTCTTTGAGGTTCTAGAACGCTGTTTCGTGTTCTTCCGTCCATTGAAAGGACTTGTTCTTCTTGAGCGCGTCGTGGAAGGGTTTGCATTTGTCGGATGATTTGGAGATGAATCTGTTCAGAGCTGCTATCCGACCTGTGAGCTTCTGTACGTCTTTGACACATTGGGGGGATCAGAGGTTGAGGAGAGCCTTGATCTGTTCTGGGCTGGCCTCTACTCCTCTTTGTGTCACCATGTATCCTAAGAACTTCCCTGACGACACTCCAAAGGAGCATTTAGTAGGGTTCAGTTTCATGTTGTACCTTTTGAGCACATCGAAGCTGTCGCGCAGGTGGTCTATGTGATCTTCTTTCTTTTTGGATTTGACCAACATGTCGTCGATGTAGACTTCCATCGTGTCTCCGATTTGGTCTTTGAACATTTTGTTGACTAGTCGTTGATATGTGGCCCCTGCATTTTTTAGACCAAAGGGCATTACTTTGTAACAATAGATACCTTGGCTGGTGATGAATGCCGTTTTTTCTTGGTCGTCAGGATCCATGAGGATCTGATTGTAGCCGCTGAAAGCATCCATGAAGGTTAGCATTTCGTGCCCCGCTGTGGCGTCGACCATGGCGTCGATATGGGGTAGAGGAAACGAGTCTTTGGGGCAAGCCTTGTTGAGGTCTGTGAAGTCGATGCAGACTTTCCATTTGTCGTTCTTCTTCTGGACTACGACCACGTTGGCTAGCCATTCAGGATAGTGGACTTCTCTGATTTTTCCTGTCTCCAATAAGCTTTTGACCTCGTCGTCGACTATTTTGTTCCGCTCGGGAGCGAACTTCCTGCGTTTTTGCTTAACAGGGGGATGAGATGGATCCACATTTAATTTATGAGTAATAACGTTGGGAGATATTCCGACCATATCCTCATGCGACCATGCGAAACAGTCGGCATTGGTCTTGAGAAAATCGAGAAGTTGTTGTCTGGTCGAGTCGTCCAGGTCCGACCCGACCCTTACCGTTTGGCTTGGCTTTGAAGGATCTAGTGTGATCTCGTCGAGTTTCTCCATTTCCGGTTCAACGTATTGACTAGGTCCTTCGCCGTAGCATTCCTTTGCGGTCTTTTGATCTCCTTTGATTTCTTGAACTCCCCATTCAGTGGGGAATTTGATAACTTGATGATATGTTGAAGGTACTGCCTTCATAGCGTGTATCCACGGCCTGCCAAGAATACAATTATAAGGAGACGGGCAGTCTAAGACTAAGAACTTCACCTGTTGGTTGACTCCTCCAGCATATGTGGTCAGAATGATTTCACCAGTCGTGTGTTTAACCTCACCGCTGAACCCGACCAGTGGGGTCGACTTCTTGATTAGGTCGTTCTCAGTCAAACCCATTTCCTTAAGAGCGTCAAGGGTCAAGAGATTTGTCGAGCTCCCTGTATCGATTAGTATTCTCCATATTAAGCAATTTGCAATGGACAAAGAGATTACCAGACCGTCGTGGTGACCGTCTGACCCGTCGGAGTCTGACTCGTCGAAAGTGACCGTCGGAAGGTCGGAAATTCTCCTCGGCTTGAATTCCGACGCTTCGGGCTTGTCGCCTTTGCTTTCTCTGGCGTGTCGCTTGGCCGCGGAGTACGTGTTCCCACACATTTCCGATCCTCCTGAAATGGTATTGACAATTTTTGTATGGACCGGAGATGGGGGTTTGTTCTGTTTTACCTGATCTCGGCGTTCCATGGTGGCTTTTGCCCGTTCCGAGATGATGTCGCGTAGGAGCCCCTGTGAGAGCAGCCTAGCGACCTCCTTTCGCAGGGCGATGCACTCGTCGGTCGAATGACCGTGGTCGCCGTGGAATTCGCACCATCGACTCATGTCCGGTCGGTCGCTCTTTCGGGGCCATCTTACATCTTTTCCATACTTGTCGAAACTCTTGACGAGCTCCGATACGGAAATGTTGAAATTATAAGATTGGATTCTGGGAGGCAACGCAGAAACGCCTCTCCATTCCTGTGACCTGTCTTGGAAAGAGTTTACCTGATTTGGTTCGTTTCAAGTACGAGAATAGGGATGAGGACGTCTGTCTCGATGGTTGTCGGAGGAATGTTTTCGATCTGATGGATCGGGTCTGTGTGAGGCTTTACGCGACTCACGGTCCTCTTCCAATCTTACCTCGGCCATAGTTTTGGCCTGAATATCTTCGAAGCTTTTGCATGGGTACTTCATAATCTCGTCGTAGAGATTGCTGTCTTTAACTAAGCCTTGTCGGAAGGCTTCGATAGACGTTGTGACGTCACAGTGGGGGATTCCCACTTTCTCTTTGTTGTACCTGTTAAGATAATTCCAGAGAGGTTCGTTGTACCTTTGCGTGACTCGGCAGAGGTCACTCGATTGTCTTTCGTGCTTTCGACTGCTGGCGAACTGACTCTTGAAAGAGTTGACCAGATCCGCGAATGATGCGATCGTTCCCTGAGACAGACGCATAAACCAAGTTAGTGGGGGACCCGCGAGGGTTGTGCCAAAGCTTTTGCACATGACGGCCTCGCGGCTCTCCCTTGAAACAGATGCAGCCATTAGCTTTTGTTTATAGAGAGAGATATGGTCATCTGGATCGGTGGTGCCGTCGAACGTCGCCATGTTGGGGAGATGGAACTTCTTGGGGATCTCGACCCTTGCGATTTCTTCGACGAACGGGGATTCTTCGAATCCGTCGGACGCTTCTCTCTCGATCGGTTGTGGGACTCCTGGGAGCCTGTTAAAGCGATCGTCGATCGTCTTCATATGTCGGTCGAGTGTCTGCTGGAAAAGAGCCATGATATCTGGCGGATGGGCAACCTGTGGTTCGTCGATTCGGGGCCCAACAGACCCGATCGGTGTGGAAAAGGTGACATGGTTAGTCGAAAATGGATTAGCGAAAGGAGTTCGAGACGTACCCTCAGTGTGTCCAGGACGCCGTACGCTCGGAGGCGTTGGCTCGATGTTGTCCATGTCGAGGCGTGTTCGGACGCCGCCGTGGATGGGCGCGTTCCTAGATCCTGAAGCCCCTGATTGTACCTGCGACTTAAGAGACTCATTTTCACGAGTTAGTTGCGCGATCTCGGCTTCAGATTGGGTTGACAAAACGGCTAGGGCTTCAGTTTTTTGACGTTGTTGGGCTAGTTCCTCTTGAAGGGCGGCCATTTTTTGAGAGAGTTCTTGGAACTGGGTTGGAGTAGGATTTTCGGTTGGGTTTTTTGTAGTTTGGGTTTCGTCTCTGAGACATGGTTCTTCATTGTCGGTAGAAGGGTCGATAGTCATGGTTGGAAAGTTTCGGAAGGATGATCGGCAAGTAGCCCCACGGTGGGTGCCAAATTGTTTTGGGGCGAAAAGATCGGACGACCTAAATCGCCTTAGACTGGGTAACTAGTCGATCGGGTGACAGAAAACAATCCAAACAAAGCCAAAAATAGTTAAACACAGAATAAATATATAATAGCGTGATGATCTTATTAGATGTCGTGTGAATCAGACTGAATCGTGATACAACTTATCGTAATAAAACCAGAGATCGAGTGGGACTCGACCGACGACTTGTGAGTGGCGACCGGCAAGGATCTGGCGTAAGCAACCGTCAGTGAGCTAGGTCGAGAGCGAGAGTGCTATTCTGGTGTGTTTTCTGAGTAAGAATGCTTTTCCCCCTTGCGTAATCGTGCGTGTTGCCTCTTATCTCCTTCGTCGTCCCCATATGGTAAGTCTTCAATCCTTGTTGTCGTTATGCTTCTTGGCCGTATATTCCGTCTTCAATGCTCGAAGTGATGGAAAAGATTACACCATTAAACCTCCGTGATTATGGTGATTTGAATGTTTGCAGCCGTTGCGCGATCTGGGCATTAAATGCGTGGCGAGATCCTTGCGATTCTGTCGGATGATACTCGACCAGAGAAGTCTCATCGGCTCCTCCGGGCTTTCTTCTTCGATCTTCCGATTGGCAATGGGCTTGGGCTCGACCGATTTGACCCATCTTCTCTGGAGAATCCAGGCCCAACAAACACGAAGCAGCGTTCCAAAACCTCAAAGAGTATCTGGCCAGTCCCGTGTTACTAGCCAAACCCAAAGGCGACGAGCCCTTATTTCTTTATCTTGCAGTGTCAGAATCAGCCGTAAGCGCAGTACTGGTTAGAGAAGAGGATGGCAAACAGTCGCCAATATACTACGTCAGTCGGACGCTGTTACCAGCCGAAACAAGGTATTCGTCACTTGAAAAGCTCGTGCTATCATTGGTAATGGCTTCAAACAAACTCAAACCATATTTCGAATCCCATACTATTACTGTTCGCAATAATCATCCCATGAGAGCTATCATGAGGAAACCTGAGTTCACAGGACGAATGACCAAATGGGCCATACACCTCAGCGGTTACGACATCGAATACGAGCCCAGGACAGCGATCAAGTCGCAAGCCTTAGCCGACTTTGTGGCCGATTTCAGTTCGATCCTAGAGCAAGAAGCCAAAAAAGAAGCAACACAACTACTCGCGATGGACGAGGCAGGTACATGGGAGCTCCACACAGACGGGGCATCGAATGCCAGAGGATCGGGGCTAGGGGTCGTGCTAAAATCGCCACAAGGAGACAAGATAGCTCAAGCTGTCAGATGTGAATGGGATGCGACTAACAACGAAGCTGAATACAAAGCACTCATATTCAGACTCATCTTGGCTCGCGACCTAGGGGTCCAAGAGATCGAAGTCGTTTGCGACTCTCTGTTAGTCGTAAACCAGATACAAGGGGCGTATAATGCCAAGGACGCCAGAATGATAGCCTACCTGGAGGTAGCCAAGAAACTGATCGGACAATTCCAAACATTCAACATCAGACAAGTGCCCAGGGATCTTAACTCCCAAGCTGACGCACTCGCTAATCTAGGATCCGTCCTAGACCCGAAGGAATTTCCACACATACCATTGACCCACATCATGACGCCAGCCATCCCAAGGACATCCGTCGAGTCAACATCATCGCTTGAAGAACTCGTCGCCATGGAAATAGGCGACCGACCAGAAGAAGACATCGTCGACACCAATGACGACTGGATACTACCTTACATTAGATGGTTGAAAGACGGCATCCTACCCGATAACAAGACAGAAGCAAAAAGGCTCAAGGTACAAGCACTCTCTTACGATATCATAGATAACACCTTGTACAAAAGATCTGTTACAGGACTACTCCTATGATGCCTCAAGACTCCAAAAATCGGACGTATCTTACAATCGTTGCACGAAGGGGAGTGTGGCAACCACACCGGCGGACGAAGCCTCTCGGGAAAAGCCCTACGAAACGGGTACTATTGGCCAACGATGAACAAAGACGCCATGGAATACACCAAGAAGTGCGATGCCTGTCAGCGGCACGCACCCGTCCATCATCACCCTTCGGAGCTCCTCCATCCGACCCTGGCTCCATGGCCCTTTATGAGATGGGGAATGGACATTGTCGGAAAGCTCCCTCCCGCGTCGAGTCAAAGAGTCTTTTTCCTTGCCATGACGGACTACTTCTCTAAATGGATCGAAGCCGAAGCCTACAGAGAGGTAAAAGATCAACACGTCATTTCATTCATAAAACGCAATATCTTGTGCAGATTTGGCATCCCATCAGAAATCGTGTGCGACAATGGCTCCCAATTCATCAGTCATAAGACTCGAGCCTTCTGCGACCAATGGAACATCAAGATGGTCACATCCACACCTCGGTATCCGCAATCCAACGGACAAGCCGAATCCAGCAACAAGATCATTATCAACAACCTCAAGAAACGCCTCACAGGGGCTAAAGGCAAATGGGCAGACGAACTCCCACTTATTCTCTGGTCCGACAGGACTACTCCAAAGAATGCGACCGGTCAATCGCGTTTCTCTCTCGTCTATGGGAGTGAGGCGGTCATCCCGGCTGAGTTACTGGTTCCGACCGCTCGCTACAACCTTCAGACAAATGAACAAAATGACATCGAACTAGCACACAATCTGGACACAGCAGACGAGATCAGAGAGAAAGCCCGAATCAGGATGGTCAGGTTCCAACAACAAGTCATAAGGAGCTACAACAAGAACGTCAGAATCAAGGCATTCAAGGTCGGAGACTGGGTCCTCAGGATTCTATATGTAAAAATACAATTGCATCGAAATAAAAGCATTTTTATACAAATACGCGACCCGCGATGGTGGACGTGTCGCCAAAACACATTGTCAGCCTACACATTTGTAGGACTTTAACGACAGTCATTCAGAAATATCCTGCGACCCGCGATGGTGGACGGGTCGCCAAAACACATAATATTCAAACCCATACACAGGTGGGGCAAACAAAGTCGTACTACGCAAAGGAAACAAATCAAGCGTCGGGGGCAATGGCATTACCTTCCGCAGTGGCTGGCTCCAGAGAAGCTATCTCGTCAGTCGGCTCGACATCGCCGGGATGGGCCTCGTCCTCATCGGTGCCTTCATCCACGGCCTCTTCTCCGACGCCGTCCAAGCAAAACAACTCCTGACCAGGATCGCCCTTTGGGAACATGGAGTCCAGAGTCTCCTTCTCCGCTTTCAGGTCCCAGAGCTCATGCTTGCCCTCGTTGAACTCTTCGATCATCTCGATGTGCAACTTCACAGCATAAAAGGCCCCAACATCGCCAGCAATCTGGCCATCGGCAATCCGAGCCCGCTTCACCTCCTCCTCAACGCCTGATCGGCACTCTTCAAACCCCCTCCCACTTGCGACCAGCTCTTCTTGACAACTCTTCAGCTCCCTGCTGAGGCGACGCTCAGTCTCACGGCAGCGACTCTCCGCTCCCTCCAGCTTGGTCCTCAAAGACGCAAGGTCGGACTCTGACCTAGCAGCCCTATCCTCGGCCTTGACAAGCATCGCCTGAACACCGGAGTAAGCTCCCAAGAAATACTGGAAGGCCTGATAGAAAGACACACGACAACACAAAAACACAATCAAGAAACGCGGTCGAGCAAAAAGAAACATAAAAACAAGAACAAAGGGCAATTCACCCTCCACGCGGAGCATCCCGCTTCACCAATGTAGTCTAGAGGGGAGACATCCTTAACTTCCGACTTCAAAGTCGGGTCCTGAGCGCGAAAAAGGTCGACGATCGACTGTCCGACGGCACCGATCTTGCCGACCCCCTCAGCGGTCGCACTCTTCTTCCTAGGGATGTCCTCCACCTTGACGTCTTCAGGGCGAGCGCTCGCCTTCCTCTTAGAGCCAGTCTTGACTGGAACCGTCAGATCCACCAGATCCGATTTGCTTGACGCGGCTTTGGCCGCCGCCTTCCTCTGCTCGATCAGACTTTTCCCTGATGCCACCCTCAAACGAGCATTCGATCGACCACCAGGGGAACCTGACACGACAGAACAACAGAAAGGGAGAAATCCTAAAGTACACGACAAAACGAAAAACAGTAAAAGACGCCTAGAGTCAAGAATCTACCTTTTGCACGAGACGATGAGACATTCGACATGTCGTCTTGAGAGGCAGGGGTCGTCGATAGCAGGTTGACGTTCACAAACTTTCTTTCAGACGCGGGAATTTCAAGGACAAACTTCGACAAGCTTTTCGACCGGCTACTCACTTCTAGATCTTCTGGTTCGGGGACTACAAAAAAGAAAAGTTAAAGCAAGAGTTAAGACACATAAAGTACGCGAAAGAGAAGACAAATACATACTATCAATTCGCCACTCCGTCAACAAAAACGGACACTCTCCCTCCTTCTCCAAAGAAGAACGTTCGACGAAAAAGAACTTCGATCCCCATCCGCGGTCGTTGACATCAGGGCTCTGCACCAAGGGCTTCCGACCATGTCGAATACGCAACTGAACGCGACAGGAACTCTTCGACCCAATAAAGTAGTTATACCACAGAGCGTCAAAATCAAAATCGGCCCCAGTTTGAACATTCACAAGGTCTAAAACCCTAAGAACTCTCCACGCCTGAGGCATTACTTGACATGGCGCCAGCGCCAAAGTGGCTAAAAAATCCATGACAAGGGGAGAGAAAGGAAATTTGTGCCCTATTGTAAACGGGTATGCATAGAAGCAAATCCATCCTTCGTAACGCGCATCGGCCCTCTCGTCTGGATGAGGCAACCTGGCGACCGTCTCCGGTGGAAAGCCCCCGACTTGGAGAACTTGATCCAGCTCCGCCTGGGACAAAGTGCTAGTCAATGCATCCGACTCCTTCAAAATGAAACGAGGAGGAGTTTCGCCTTCACGAGAATCGGAAAGAGTCTTCGACGACTCAGAAGCCTCGATGGAAACCATTTCGAGAATGGAAAGAGAGAGAGATCAAAGAGCTATGACTAGAGAAATCAGAAAACTATGGCGAGAGAGACCGAGAAGCTTACCAGAAGAAACTCGCAAAGGAAGATGGGATGAAGACTAATCGATTCCCTCTGCTCCGAATTTATGGAGGGAAGTGAAGATTTGCAGAGGCATCGCATCATGCCCCGATCACGTGCCACGTAGCCCTGAGCAAATGCGCCAAAAAAGGATGGTGGAAATCGTGTTTTCGGAAGTTGCCTCGGATTCCACTTTCCTTGCTTAAACCGAAAGCCCAAGGCAACTTGGGGCTATTGTTGGGCCTGGCATCCCCGGAGAAGACGAGTCGGGTGAATCGAGCCCAAGCCCACTGCAGATCGGAAGAACGAAGGAAAAGCCCAGAGGAGGCGACGAGACTTCACTGGTCGAATGCCCTCCGACAGGATCGCGAGAATCTCGCCATGCATTAAATGCCCAGATCACGCAACGGCCACGACATTCAAGCCACCGTAATTACAGAGATTTAATGGCATAATCTTCACCATTACTCCCAGCATTGAAGATAAAATATATGGAAAAAAATATAACGGTAACAAAGGAAAAGGACTTACCATTTTTGGACGACGAGGGAGATAAGGCGAGAAGGCACACAATTACGCTGAGGACACAAGCATTCTGGCTCAGAAACAGATCAGAACAACACTTACGCTCCCCGCTTAGCTCTCTAGCAATTGTCTACGCTTACTCTCCGCCGATCGCCGCCTAAAAGTCACCGGTCGGGTCCTACACGACCACTCGGTCTAAATTATGATAAGTTGTACCTCGATTCGATCCGATTAACATGACATCTAATAGAATCATCTCGTTATTATACATTTACTCTTTGTTTATCTATTATTTGCTTGGTTTGGATTGTTTTCTATCATCCGATCGACTAGTCACCCCGTCTAAGGCGATTTAGGTCGTCCGATCTTTTCGCCCCAAAACAGTAGGTATCCTCTGTCTCGAGAATATCAACCCCCCACAACACCCACTTCCTCGTTGCCTTCTTCGTCGGCTCATTCACCGACGTATACGGCGACGGGCCCCGATTGGCCCGCAAGAACTTCCCCTTCTTGGACCTCAATTTCACGTGAAACCCTTCCCTAATTAATTGGCTCTCACTCCACCCACACATCAACCTCCGCCATCAGCGTCTTCTGAACCGCGTTCTTCCCCGTCACTCCGAGCCAGAAGGCGTCGTCGGAGGCCGATAGGTACTTGCCGTGGCAGCTCTGGTGTTGCCGTGGTGGCTCCGTCTGCCATGTTCGACAATTTCCACCGTCCATCGCGCCTTGCAGGTGTTGCCATGGTGGCTCTGTCGTAAGGTCTCGCCGTCGTTGCCGGCGGCCAAGTATATGTGGTTGTGGTTTCTTAAGCGAATGACTTTCACATTGAAGAAGTACTCGGGGTTTTTTACGGAGCATTTGGAAGGTGAATTGGTTGGCCGGTTCCATGGAATAAATTAATTTTTAAAGGGAAGATAGCAGGATTCGGGTTTTGCGCTCCGTCAAAGACTAGTGTCCAAAATTGGGTCCTTTCGACGTCGTTTTTTGTATCCTCAATCACATTCTTGTCCTTCCCATTGCTTCTTGTAGCAGCCATTGATGGTAGTTTTGCCAATGCAAGTTCAATTCAAAAGGCGTATTTGAGTAAAAGCAATAATTGGAAGGGGAATTGAGATTTTGAGGGTGAGGAGAGTCAATTCTGTGAAATGAAAATGCAGTATTGAAACATAACATTTATACCTCAAAATAGGTGCTTTAAGGGTCCGATTTTTGGGGGTTGAAAACAAAGGATTTAGTTGGCGGGGAGAAGTGGAGCAGAGTAATCAGTAATGGAATTTCCAGTCTTCCTCTTCCGTTTGTCCAAGGTGCCGCCTGCAACGAAGAAGTAAAGGAGAAGGGATGGAGGAAGGAGAATTGCTGAAGGAGGAGAAGATCGAGAATCGCAAGGAAAAGTTTGGTTTTAATATTTTTTTTTTCTTACTAACGGAAGTTATAATTTTAACTTTTGGGTATTTGGCGAAAAGAAAACGAAACTCAAGGGTACTGCGTAAAATAGGTGAATGTTTGGGACACCTCGTGAATTTCGCCTTACCTCAGGGGTATCAGACGAAAAATCCGTTATATTAATTAATAAAACTTAAATGTAATTAATAGTAATTTAGTATATAAAGCATATTACTTGTGTACCACGTAGAGACCGTATCAATATCGACCCTAACAATATCGGATATGACGGGAAATAGATCATCGTCCGTCATATAAAAAACTATGGTCGTCCCTTCAATGGAGATCCGCATAATGTGGAAAACATCATGCAGCGTAATCGTGATCTCGCCCGACGGGAAATGAAAGGAGTCGGTCTTCGGATACCATCGCTCGACGAACGTTGATATAAGCACGATATTGATCTGGCAGAAGTTCATCTCACCCAGTAAAGTGATACTACTATGCACTGCCAACGGCCACCACGTATTTGATCCTCCCTTTGGTTCTCATGAAGCTCCAAATAGTGTGCTTGTCGGGTGTATATCTTCAAGACCTTCCTCATCTAAAACACAAAAATATCAAAATAAACGTTAGTTTTAGTACTTAGAATAAACTAAAATATAATTAACATTATTTTAAATATTTCCCAAAATTTAATCTGCATCGAATGTGTTCGGAGCCAAGGATGGATGGGGAAACCGATGCATCAGTCGCTCCGTCTATTGCCAGATAAACAAGACGATGTGGGTCGGGTATGTAGTGAGGAGAATGTGTACTCGGGGCCCTCCCGGCTGCCAATCCTCCTCGGGATCTTCCTCCTAAGGAGCCGCCGTCGAACCAGAGGAAGAGAAAGGAAAGGGAAGAAGAAGAAAAGGAACCTACATCGGGGCTATAAAACATAATATTTGTATACTAGATTTTGGCATATCATCTTTATTTTAGTTTTTATGTACGCTGAATTTTGGAATACACATATTAGGGTCTTTTCAACTTGTTTGTTTGGGTATATGATGGCCCGATATTTTGGACCCGAAAATACAACCGATTTAGCACAAGGTTCTAAATATTGTAATAATTAATGGGTCATACTATTCGGTACATAAGCATTTTTGCCTTTTGGCGCATAGGGTCGCGCGTAATGTGGGAATAGTCTTCCCACGTTACGCGCGGAAGCTGACCCATTCAAGCCCCACACGTAACGTGTGATTGGGCTCCACACATTACGTGTGGGAGAGTGTCACACGTTACGTGTGGGGTCCTCTCACACGTAACGTGTGAGAATCTGGCTTTAAAAGCCAGATTCGCCTCCATTCCTCTTCATTCATTCCGCCTCGCCTCCTTGCCGCTCCGCTACGCCTCCTTGCCCCTCCCGCGTAACGCCTCTCTTCCGTCTTCTCGTTACGGATCAAGGAACTCCGCACGTTACGTTCAAGATCTTTGAAAGGTTAGTTAGTAGAAATTATTGTTTGATTTTGTTTTATTAAATTTAAAGTGTTTGGTTAGGAATTGTAGATCCATATTGTAGATCTATGATGTGGAGATGATTAGGATGGTAGATCTATGTTTTGTAGAAGTTTTTGGGGTTGTTTTTGATTTTTTGTTTAATTTTGAAGTTATTTTTTTGCATGAGGACTTGTGTTGATATTTTTTGTGGAAATATGGAAGTGGAAGTGATGATATTGATAGATTGGTAAAAATTGTGGATTTTTTGTTGAATTTCATGTAATATTTGATGAATAAAAAAAACAATTGGACGGAGGGTCGCCGGAGAAGACGACCGGAGAGTCGCCGGAGGATCGCCGACGACTCGCCGGCCGGTGAAGGAATGTGCACATTCACACGTTACGTGTGAATGTGCACCACACGTTACGTGTGGTCCGATGTCACACGTAACGTGTGTCGCCGGCCAGTCGCCGACGACCGTTGGCGACTGTCCGACGACTCTCCGGCGACTGTCCAACGATTGTAGTTACAGCAGCTATTTTTTTTTATTAAAATGTGTCGATATATAACAGCAGATGGAGCCTGGGGAAAGAACCGAGCGTAGGAGGCACCATAACCTTATGCGCGAACAGTCGTATAGGACTGGCGAAGAGGTGAATAGGTCGGAGAGGAGGCAACGAAGGGAGCCCGCTGGGGCCGGTAGCAGTAGTGAGGCTGCTGGCATGCTAGGAGTGCAGAGCTTAATGGCGGTGCCTTCGTTTCTTGGAGGTAGAGAAGACTCTGAGCCTCAGATGTATCCGGACTACCAAGGGAGCCCGCTGCATGGTTATTCTGATACAATAGATCAGAATAACTACTACGGGCGGAATTTTAGTCCGTCGATACTACCGTCGGTACTACCGCCGCATTCGAGCCCTCATTATAGCCCTTCGTATTATTATCAGAGGGATGAGGATCAACACAATCAGTGGGAGAATCCGGCAGCAAACCCGAACGCTGCTCATCAGCCTATGGTAAGTACATTTAGTATAACATGAATTTTTTTAAAAATTGTAATTATTTCTGATATAGTTAATAAATGTAGGATCAGGCCAATCAATGGGGGACTCAGGACCAGTGTAGCAATGCCTGGATGCCAAGGGATGACCCTCCGGACGAGGACGAGGATCCTCAGGAAGCCTTTTCTTTACGGGCAAAACCGCCCCGATCAAGGAAGAATGTGAAATATGACCCTAAACTACGGGTGAGCGTTCCTGGAGGTCCGGAGAGCCCTGAACTCCTGAAGAGTTTTGTGAACCACGTGGCGTACCTCATGTACCAGCGCATTGTAAGTTGCATGTAACTTTATTTGTTTTAATTATTAATCTTATTTTAAATAAGTCCGATGGATTGCTTAAATATGTTCATATACAGCCGGTGCCACCCTTGAGGTTTCAGCAGCGAGGCAAGCAGTTACGCTCATGGCGTCACACAACGACTGACGCATGGGGTAACATGGCGTCTGCGTCCGGGCTATGTCATCTACCGGACATCATGCACGAGCATGTGGATGAGACGCTGATTGGTGCCTTCGTCGAGCGTTGGCAACCGAAAACCAACTCATTCCACATGCCATGGGGAGAGATGAATATAACTCTCCATGATGTGTGGATGATCCTTGGGCTGAACATACAAGGGCAAGACATGGGTCCCCCAAAGAAATGGCACGAGCAGCTGGCCTGCAATGATTTGAAGAAGGCATTGATGGAGGAAGCGCATGAGTTTTTTAAGCTAGAGGATGGTGCTATCATCACTGGTAACGTGCATGCTGCAGATTTTAGGACTCATTGCCAGGATTTGGCTGACAAGAAGCAGGCGGCTGGGTTCTTGCTGTACTTGGTGGGGTCTTGTCTCTTTCCTGAAGAGTCTCAGCATCGGTTGCCCGTTTATTACACTCCGTTCGTGACTGATCCCTCGTCAGCCACGAACTATGCATGGAGTACCAGTGTTCTTGCCCATGTGTACCGCAGCTTGGGCGAGTGCACAAGGAAGGAGGCGCGGGTCAGTTTGGGTGTACACAACAGTGTCCAAGACAACCGATTGTTCCAATTAAGGCATGGAGGGGCACGGAGATTAGCAGCTACACAGTGGAATACGATAGATCCTTACATGCATGGGATGCCTGCAATGAACATTCCATTAGCCTACAAGCCATGGGTCCTCCAGTCCTTCAACCCCACCAGTGTAGCGGTGATTACATGCAATGGTACCTCCAGCATACACATCCATTCATCATCCCTCAAGAAGACCGTAACCCTCATCACCATGTAAGAAATTGAATAATTATATCTTGTTTAATTTCGTGTACAAACTTTATATTAATCGTGTCAACTTATTGTGACTACAGTGGGTCGATAGTTTCTACGGACGTCTGGATCCATATCGCGATCACCAACATGGAGATGAGCAATGTGAAGACCTAGCCGAGGCAATACGGCAATCATTGGAGCAAATGTATCCCTACCTTTCGAACCATTGAACTTGGATGCTTGGTCATTTGAGCATTAAACTTTGGATTTCATTGATCTTTGGAAGGTGACAACAATGAATGTTATGACTTTTGTTTGAATGTTTTTAATGAGTTATTTGGATTATAACAACAATGAATGTTATCACTTCTATTTGACTGTTTTTTATGAGTTGTTTGGATTTAGGGATGTGATAGCATGCATTTAGGCTAGTTGGTCGAGCTGGACCGAGTTGTGTGTTGCTTGAGTTTTCTTGAAGATTGGAGATTGTTCTTGGATCCAAACAAGTATTTCTCTTCTTTTTGGATTAGAAACGTCGAACTCATTGCATCATAATTCATACATATCATTCATTACATAAATCGACCATTTCAACCTTCTTCTTTCGTCTTGTCTTCTTTTCGGCCTTGACTGCTTCGTACTCCAACAACCGATCACACGTCCTTTGATCTACGTAATCACCCGCAGACGGGTCATGATATACCACCCATGCCGGGTAAAGAGTAGGCAAGGGCGATGTCTCGGCAAGGCCAATCTACATCAAAGTCAATGCATCATACATATGTTTTAACACAAGATAGTATCAACAGATGTGATTGTATTAACGTACCGCAATAAAATGTTGCTCTTCCTGGACATGGCAAATGCATATCGTCTTCAGCTTCTCACCAACTGATGCTTCGTTTAGCTTCCCCCTCATAGGCAGGTATGTCGTTGCCACCAAACATCCCATATCCAGAAGGTCCAACCACGTCTCCGGTGGGGCCGGCCTGTTCGGGGAAGGAAACCATGCTAGCTTCGCCTCCATTGCCTCAAGTGTCATCGTAGACACCCAAAGTGGCGCGAGTAGCTCATACTCTTTTCTCAACGTAGCGATCATGGTACGTCGAACAAAAGCCCACTGATCTTGCCCTAAACCCAGACCATGTGCAATTGCTCTGTACCCGCAGTTTCCATCACCCACTATCTCATACCATCCTCCCACGTGTGGTCTCATACAAATGTGAAACTGGGTAAGATATCGCCATGGGTTCTTGATCAAAGATGTGTCACCCGAAGGCTTTGCTGCAAGCGTCTTCGGTGGTCTTCCTTTTTGCTTTTTCGGAGGCGTTTCGTCCATATGTTGGTCACTGTACTCCCATGATGACGGTTGTCTTTTGGTGGCAAAGTTTAGAGCTCCTTGAGGCCGACCCTTATGCTTGACTTTAGCTGGCTCTTGCAGAGCAGTCCGCTCTGGATGCGCAATACTTGTTAGTGTTGAGACTACTCTTTGTTGAACTTGCACTAGCAATGTGGGGAAGACGCTTTGGGCAAATTCTTCAAGCAACGATCTATTCACTCTATGTTCTCTGGCTTCTTCCTCTTCTTCTGTCTTCACTTCTGACAAGGTCAATTGCCTCCAGAACGGATGCAATGAGCTAGGTTCAATTGGGTCCTGGCTCCTCACATTTAGCGCCATGTCATGCACGCAAGGCAAGCCATCTCTGACCCCCATCTGGCATCTGCATATAGTGCTCCACAATGGAGCTTCTCCTTTCCTGTATTCCTCAATCAAACGAGCTAGTGCAATCGCAGAGACCTTGAAGTGCAGCTTGCAGAAAAGATGTGCGTTCGTTAGCAGCGTATATCTCTTTCCAATGCTCTCATTCAATGCCCCCTTTATCTCACCATATGACTGCACAACCGTGTATGATATTAATCGAACACAGTGCAAAGGTTGCCATCATTGCTTGTGAAGAAGCTTTTCAGACTGGAATGGGCCCCTTCAACCCTGTGTTACAATCAAGAATCCGAAATCAGTATGTTGCTGTAAAGGTCTAACTAAGTTCAAATAACTAGCTAAATTTAGAAAAAAAACATAATGCACATACCTGTTAGTGGTGGTAGTACCGAGCGTGAACACTGTATCTGTCCATACGGAGACGATTCTTTCCTTATAGGGGTCAAGCCAGTTCTTTTGTAGGTACTGGAGACATTTTGGAGATTTCCTCCAATCACACTTCAGCTTCTTCAGTGTTGCTTCATACCCTTGTATGGTCGTTTCCTTAAAGAGTTTCATGCAGTCGTTGGAAAACGATGTGCCCCTAAACTTGTCCATGTTCTTCTTCCCGAAGTCTTCAATATTCTTCCTCACATGCCGCCTACATAGAAAGAATTTTGCTTCTGGAAACTGCTTCTCTAAGGCGTTCATCAACGCCTTCTCCCGATCAATGATCAAACATGTGGGTGCTCATTGCACCTTGACAAACATCTTTGCAAGTTGCTCTATGGCCCACTTGTAACTGTCTTCGTCCTCCTTCTCTAGAAACGCCCCGGCAATATTGTAGTTTTTCCAAACAGATGTGATGCCAACAATTTCAAGGAAGGGCAAATTGTAACTGCACACATAATCATGTATAAAATATGATGGCATCCTAACCTTGACATGAACAAATGAAGAGTATAATAGATATATATGTTACTAACCGGTTAGTTGCATATGTAGAGTCCAGCAGCATAATGTACGGAAATGCCTTCAGCAATGACAACTGTTCCTGGCTTGCGAAGAAGATATCCATTATCTTGTTGGTCTCCTTGTTGAATCTATGCTCCATGAAGTATCCCTTCTCATTGCACTCATAGAAGAACTGTTGTACAACTGTTCTTCCTTTCATGCCCTTCTTTCGTATCTCATGCATAATGTTGTACACTTGCTTCATCTTGGTCAAATTGCCAGGGGACGAATGGATTGTAGTATGAATCTTTTTAGGCTTGCAATGATTGACTGTCATCACCCTAATAATCTCCTTCTCTTCAGCGCTTGGCCGCCCAGCTAATGCACTACCATACAAATAATCTGCTATGACATGATTGTGAGTTCCATGTTGTACAATGATCCTTCATAATCCCTTCGTCCCTTCTTTCTGCCTCAACATGAAGGGACACCCACACTTCTTTGACTTTGTGATGTCTCTCACTTGGTCAGCTTGTTTAGGCACGTTTTGTCCATGCCTATCACACGGTAACCAAGTCCCCCCAAGGGTCGAAGGGGTGGAAGGTTTATTCCTCCACTTTTTGATGCAGAAGTGTTTACACTTAGCCATCTCCCGCGCCCACAAAAATGCTTCTTCTCTAGACTCCCAGCTTTGATCAGTTGTAAAGAACCTTGAGTAATCAACAGAGACGTAAACATCCTCCTCCGGTGGTACACTAAACTGAGGGTGTGTGTGTAGGGATGGAAAGCAAAACTATAGGGTAGCATGAGATGAAGATGCTTCTGGAGGAAACGGTATCCCAAGTGAGAAGGATGGTATCTCAATAGCTGGTTGAAGCGTGTTCCAATCCTGCAGCTTTTGAGGCGTTTCCCAAACCGCAAATGTCTTCTGTGGGGTGCTTCAGTCATTGAGGGAGATATTGTTTAACCCCTCGTATAAATAATAGTTCGTCTACATACACATGAAATCATCTCATCAAGTAGTACACAAATTATAAACCTAAATTCAAAATTTTCTTTGAGAGAGCAGATTCTGTAAAATGGCACGGTTAGTGACAAACCGTGCCATTTTACAGAATGAACCTACAACCGGTTTCTGGTGGTGATTCCACACATAACGTGTGGGAGTGTTTCACACGTTACGTGTGGAACTCTCCCACACGTTACTTGTGGAAGCGTTCCACACGTTACGTGTGAACTATCTTGCCACATAACGTGTGAAACTGTTCTTCAATGTAACAGCCATTTCGCAGCCATAAACCCTAAACAATGCTCAATCTTTGTTTCTAATCCCCTAAACAATAAAATGAGATCTTTAATATTAAACAACAAATATCATGTCTAGCTTGGTTAAACCCTAAATAACAAATATCATACCTTTCAAAACCCTAACCATTAAGCTACAAACTTTAAACAAGTTCAAAACAACAAAAAAAGAGAACTTTAGGGTTATATAATAGAAATTACCTCGTTCGAAAGTGGAATATCTTCCCCACTGTTGCTCCAATACTCGTTGTTGTTCGGATTGTCCATTTTTTTAACAAAAATTTAGACTGCAAAACAAGAATTTGTGAGTGTTTCAAATGAGGGTTTAGGCTCGAAATGGATCGTTAGCCGGGGAAGAAGACGGGTCATTATTACAGTTAGGTGGGGACAAGACGGTTAATTCAATGCGTTTTGCCACAGACTGAACCACACGTTACGTGTGAGCCCCATCCACATGTTACGTGTGGCATAGCATGACACGTAACGTGTGAGCTGATTCCACACGTTACGTGTGGTTCAAGGTTTAGGCGTATGAGGCTTTTTGTTAGGGTTTGGGGTAGGGCTTGGGGTAGGGTTAGGGTTTGGGGTTTAGGGCTTAGGGATATGGTATTGGGGTAGGGTTTAGGGTAATGTGGTTTAGGTTTAGGGATTAGGGTTTAGGGTTAGGGTTAGGGTTAACTATTTATCTTTAATTAATAAGGGTGAATCGGGTATTTTAGTTACCTTGTTTGTGAGATTGAGGAGAGGAACTTTTAATTAGGGTTTAGGGTGGTAAATGATTGTTGAGAAGTTATTAATGCTAATGGTTGAGTTCATTAATGCTAGTGGTTGAGGTCATTATATACTACAGTTATATACAGGTGTATATTAGCTGTCAAACACATTGCTTTTCACTATATAAGAGGCATTAGGGTTGTTTGTTCTCTACAACAAGTCCAACACAAGCGACGCTTGAAGATTCAATTGTGGGTAAGCTTCTTCTTCCAGTTTCTTTTGATATATTATCCCCAATTTTTAATATTAATGGATTCATGATATTTGTAGGAAACCAAGCACTACAACAAATAATGGCATCTTCATCCGAATCATCAACAAACCCATTATGCGCGTGTAATTTGAAAGCCATTGTCCGTACTTGGGATTTGTAGTGGAACTACGGAAGAAGGTATTGGGGATGCCCAAGACTGGGGTGTTTTGATAGGAAGTGAATTGATCCTATATACGAGGACAGGGCACACGCGATTATTCGACAACAATGGCGGGAAAAACAAGATCTTGTTAAGGAGAATCAAGATCTTGTTAAGAAAAATCAAAAACTTTTACAAGATGTGGATAAGATGCGTAGGTATAACCTCAAACTATATAATGATGTACATCGTATACTGCCTTGATGTCGTATCTTTTGTGTAATATTGTTTACGTACTATCAACCTTTGTAGGGAGCAAACAATTTTATCAAAGCAGAGATATGATAGGAAGCGAACTTTTACCAGAGACTATCCTAATTTCTTCAAACGCAACTAGACGATGTCATTTATTTTGTGTTAGGATTTCTAAGTTTATGAAGAAGGTGAAGAACATGTATTATTTACTTTATTTTGAGATAAATATGGTTGTAGTCATCCAACGTAATGAACAATTCTATTCTGTCTTCTAGGTTGATTATTTTGGGGTGTTTTTTTATTAATTTTAGATAAACAAATAAACCCTAAAAATAAACAATAATATGATACAACATTCATACACAACATTATAATATATATAAAATAATCAATAATTCAACATTGAACCACAAATAAATACTAAAAATATACAATAATATGACATACACAAATACCCTAAAGTATACTATAACTAAATAATTTAATATACTAAAACACCACACGTTACGGGTGGTGTATACCCACACGTAATGTGTGGTATGGCTCCACACGTTACTTGTGAGGTACAACCACACGTTACGTGTGGTTGTACCTCACACGTAACGTGTGTAGCCTATGCGCTAAACGGCAAAAATGCCTATGCGCCGAAAAGTAATCGTGTAATTAATAGTCTAACTTGCAATATTTTATTATAACCTTTTATATTATCTTGTTCATCTTTTTAATGTTTGGTTATAAACTATTTTTATTATGTTATGTCATTGAATAATTAATTATGTGTCAATTACTAAGATCAAGTTATTTTTCTTTATAAGAGCTATAAAATAACAAATTGTCGTTTCCATTTTCTTTATTTTTTGGTTTTGTCGCTTTTCGGTGTCCTGCTTTTTCCGTTTCCCGAGTCTGCTTATGTGCTACATAGGTAATTTGTCTATACATATACTGCTTAGGAATAAATTATAATTAGTTTAAATTAAATCATTTGAATTTAAACTAATTGTTATCTAGTTGTTAGTAGCCTTATTTTTTATTAGTATTTAGCATATATCCTAGATATTGTACCAGTTGTTAGGATTTGAACGCAATAACGAATAGAAAACGAGACAAAGAACACATGAATTGTTTACCCAGTTCGTCACAGAATATGACTACGTCTGGGGGCACTACCAAGCCAAGGTTTTCTTACTATTGTGATAACGATTACAATGAACAATTAAGGTACATAAGAAAATGGAAGAAACCCTAATTAGGCCCATTACACAATTGTACGGACAGGCCCAAAGACCCTCGTCTGAACCTATGCCAATTCCTCTAAGGGACACATCAATCAACTTAAGGAGAAGTTACGACCCCTTATGAAACGCACCCAATCTGTTTCAGACTATATGCAGATTGTCTCCTCCACTGTAGATTGTCTCCTCTACTACAGATCTACTTGCTTCTCTTGGTAAGCCGGTTAATGAGGATGATCTTGTCTCCTATGTTCTCAAGGGACTAGATTCCTCTTATTAGTTGTTTGTTAATGCAATCAAATCTTTAGGCACCACAATACATTTTACGGATCTCCATGAAAAGCTTATTGTCAAGGAACTTGAACTTAAGGTTGCAGGTCCTCCTTCAAATATGCCAGCAACAGCTCTCAATGCCTAATCTTGGCCCAACAGAAACAAGAACATACCACAACAATCTCATCAGCAATGGCAGACTAGCCAGTCTCCACAAAACTAGAACACCCAACGCCTCCCACAAAACCAACTCAACTACCAAACTCCACAAAATTACCCAAACCAGTTTTGTCCCCCTCCACAAAACTCTTTCATCCCTTTCCTCGGAAAATGTCAGTGGTGTCGTGAAACTAGCCATGTGGTAGGTCAATGCTACATCTCCGCCAGCAAAACCCAATGCCCACCCACCACCATCTAATTGGTTCCCAAACACAACCTAATCCCAAGCCCACGTCACCACAACTACCCAACCGAGTGCCCCATGTCTCGTTGACAGTGGAACCTTTCACCATGTACCAAATGACCTCAGTAACCTTTCTCTCCACCCTACAATGGTCCGTACGAGCTTGCAGTTGGTGATGGTAATGGACTTTCCATAACTCATTCTAGTTCTCTCTCTATTCCTTCTATCTCACAAAAATTCCAATTTTCTGATGTTCTATGTGTCCTAAAAATGGCCAAAAATATTATATCTGTGTGTAACCTCACTGACCAAAATCAATATGCCATTAAGTGCTTACCCGATTGTTTCTTTGTGAAGGATCTCAATTTGTGTACTTTATTTCTTAAAGGAACCCACATCAATAACATCTACATCTGGTTGTCTCTCTCTAGTCCATACGTCCAAACCTCCACAATGTCTTCCGTGTCTTCCTGGCATCACGAGCTAGGACATCCCTCAAATAAAATTCTCTCGCTTTTGAAGTCTCAATGCTAACTAGGTTTTTTATTTCCAGCATGAAAGATTGTAATTCATGTTTAATAAACAAGAGCCACAAGCTCCCCTTTTATCAATCTACAATTACATCTCCTGCACCTCTTGAAGTTATCTATTCTGTTGTCTGGTCATCCCTTGTTATCTCCTATGATAGTTTATGTTACTATGTTATACAAAATATATGTTGGTTCTATCCACTCAAAAAGAAATCAAAAACTCAAGATATCTTCATTCGATACAAAAACCTAGTTGAGAATTACTTCAAAACAAAAATAGGTGGGGAATATCTTGCTCTCAGAAACTTTCTAGCCACCTCGAGTATCACTCATCTCACCACTCCACCCCATACCCCTGAGCATAATGGGTACTCTGAATGACGACACAAACACGTAGTCGAAACTGGCCTTGCCCTCCTTTCCCACGTAGGAATGTCGATCACTTACTGCATCTTGTATTCTCCACTCTTGTCTATCTCATCAATAGACTCCCAACTTCTACTCTTTCGAACACATCTCTCTACTTCACTCTCTTACAAACTCTGCCAGATTATCATAAACTCATAAACTTTGGATGTATGTGCTTTCCCTGGCTCCGTCCGTATACCAATCACAAGCTCGAACCCCTCTCTGTTGAATGTGTATTTGTAGGGTACTCTCCCACCCAAAGTTCCTATGTTCTCCTTGACCATAAAACAAAGCATATATATACCTCTAGACATGCACGCTTTGTTGGAAACTATTATCCCAACAAAACAAAAAATATCCCAAAACCTGCTACAAACCTTGAGACCGACTCATTGTGCTCATTTAAAATACCGCTCCTCAAAACACCACAAACTCATCTTCCCTTATCACCACCAAACCTAACGCCATCCACCTCCCCGTCGTTGCCAACACTGACCACACCGCTGATATCTCCCAACCCCACTGATTTACCTCCTACTACACCACCATCGTGGATAACCACTCCTCTATTGGTGAAACCATACCAACATCAATCGGCAACTCTCCTAAACCCGTGCCAACAACCGCTGACCCACTCCACCCCACCGAACTGGTCGGTGTTGTTACTCGATCCCTCAACCACATATTTAAACCCATTGAGAAACTAAACCTAAATGCCTAGCTACAACGTTTACCTGAACCCAAAACAATTACCCAAGCCTTGAAAGACCAAGATTGGCGGGATGATATGTCTGCTTAGTTTGATGCACATGCTCTAATCATACTTGGGATTTAGTTCCTCCTAATTCTCATCAAAACTTGGCGGGTTACAAGTGGGTTTACAGGATCAAGTTTCATGTTGATGGCTCTTTAGACATGTACAAGGCAAGATTGAATGCTAAGGGGTTTCATCAAAGACCAGGGTATGACTATGTAGAAACTTTCAGCCTAGTGGTAAAACTTGGTACAGTCAAAACGGTTTTGGCTATTGTTGTTAGTTGGAGCTTGAGACATAGATATCAACAATGCCTTTCTACATGGTACTCTTTTTGAGGATGTCTATATGATTCAGCCACCAAGATTTGTAAGTAATGACTTCCCTAATCATGTATATAAACTCAAAAAAGTTCTCTATGGCTTAAAACAAGCTCCAAGGGTCTGGTATACAGAAGCGAAATCGTTTCTTCTATCTCTTGGGTTTGTGAATTTAGTTGCTCATGCATCCTTATTTATTCACAAGACTATTACTCATGTTATAATTTCATTAGTCTGTATGGATGACATTATAGTCACAAGCAACAGTTTAGATTAAGTACAACATCCCATCACTTCATTAGCAAATCGATTTTCTCTTAAGGACATGGGCAATTTATCTTATTTTTTTGGAGTTGAAATGCAACCTCATCCTTAAGGATTGCTCTTGAGCCAAAGAACATACATTAACGATGTCCTATTGGAAGTGCATATGGCTGAATCGAAGAGCGTCTCAACGCCTATAAGTGCGTCGACTACACTCACCTGAAGGTCTGGTTCTTTGCTGCCCACGCCCACAGAGTATCGTGTGCTTGTGAGGTCCCTCTAGTACCTCTTCCTCACTAAGTTGTCTCAGTTTATGTCATCAATAAGTTGTCTTAGTTTATGCAATCACCCATAACATAACATTGGGCAACCCTTAAGCATCTTCTCATTAATCTGAGTGGTACTACAGACATTGGTATGGTCATTCACTCTCATTCACCTCCCACTTTACATTGTTTTTCTGATGTTGATTGGGTTGGAGATAAGGATGATTATGTTTCTACAAATGGCTATCTATTGTATTTTGGGAAAACACTAATTTCTTAGAGCTCTCGCAAGCAGCGTTCGGTTGCACGATCATCAACAGAAGTCGAATACACGAAACTTGTTGAAACAACGTCTGAATTGTTGTCGGTATTATCTCTGCTAAATGAGCTTGGTTTTCAAACCTTACAGTATCATGTTATCACATGGGAGCTACTTGTAATAACCCTCAATTTTAGTAAGGGTATTTGGGTAATTTTTTAAACTTTCGTTTTGTAAACAAAACGAATTAGGCATTTTCTGTAAACTCAATAAGAACCTTCTGAACGTGATAATATACGTTTAATAAAATATTGGGTCTTCAAATACTTTATGAGTACTAAAACCAAAGATTAAGCATAACCGCGATCAAGGCCCGGGAGCCGATCCAAGCCACGACCGCGGCTAAGTTGCCGCGGGCGCGGTTTTGCCAGGGGCAAACCGCGATCGCGGTTCTGAAACCGCGATCGCGGGCAACTCTGTTCGTCTTCTTCCTTCCCTTTCCCGAGCGCCGACGCTCGGAATTTCCCACGTTTTTCCCGAGTACCGGTGGAGGGGAATTGAAGCGGTTGGTCTTCAGGAGTTGGGGGTTGAGTGCTCCGATCTAGCCCTATAAATAGGGGCGGGATGTGGCTTCTCCTCCATCTTCATACCCATCTACCTACATCTCTCTCGGAAAAGCTCATTTTTTGTCGTCGGAGTTGTCGTCTGAGGTCGTTCGTCGCCTGTGTGAAGTCCTAGAGTGGTGCTGGTGGTGCACAACCGTCCTAGAAGCAAAAAGTCTGAGTCGTCGTCGTCGGTAAGGGTTCAGAGCCACCTAGCCTCACGTCGGGATGGAGATCCGCGACCGCGACTCCATCCACCGTGACCGCGGGCTTGGCCCAGAAAACCGCGACGACGGTTATGCCAATCGCGGCCTTGCCCAGCAAGCGCGATCGCGGCTTTGGCAACCACAGCCGCGGCTTAGGCCCTTTTTCCCTTTGTTTCATTTCGTAGCTTCGTATCGTATCTAACTTAGGGTCCGTTTTATGACTCGTCGTCGTCGTAGGAATCCGTACTCAGATTTAAGTTCCAGATCTCGAACCCGATCTCTTCGTTCGTCGAAACTAAGGCAAGTGGCGGTTTGCTCTTGCTCATTATTCCATGTTTCCCCTTGATTATCAATTAATTGATTGTTAATTAAGATGGAATAAAATTGTTGTTTTAAGTTTGGGAACAGATTTGATAAAACGATGTGTTAAAATATGGCTTTATAATAGGTTGTATATATTGCTAGAAACAACGCTATTATATAGTTTTATATGTAATTACTGTAATGGATTTTGGTGTGGACTTATATGTGAACTTAAATGCTAGATTAGCACGAGTATTCGTAGGAATACTAATTCCTTACGAGGATTAGTCGTTTCTTTATAACTAAGCGTTAGGAGAATTATTTCCCTAATGCTTCCTGGTCATGACTGTACCCTTACTCAGGGTAGGTGCACTCAGCTGGTGCCAACGTTCGGGATTTATTCCCATATCTCTTTGCGAGATCTGGTGTGGAAATTAAAAGCTTCAACGTAAATGTGCATTTTTTGAAATTAAATAAGATAAGTTCTGTTTTGCACATAATTAATATACCCTCGGGCGAGGAGTACAACGTGGAAACCGCCCGGACTCTTGTTAGAGTAAGTCCTCTTTCCAATCTGGATTCGCATTGCGCGGTGAGGTTGGTCGTTGACCCAAACAATCAAGGTCGTTTTTAAAACTTGTGTGTGAAAACTTAACGTTCCCAAACAATTGTCATACGTTTCCTATAAGACTTAGTTCCTTTGGAGTCTTCTTTTCATTGCATACCTTCTTTTATAATTCCGTGAAAGTTCCGAGTTATGTATAGTTCCTTTGGTTATTATTCGAGGGACAATGATAGTAAACGGTTACGATCACTTGAACCATTCTGTTTTCACCCTTGCAAGTCTTTCATTAGACTAACCAACCGGGTTTTATTCCTTGTATGGTTGGCTGGTGTCATCCGTCCTATACGGTACATCAGTGGTTGGTCCCCGACAATTTGAAGTAACCAATTGAAGAGAAGGCTTGCAGTTGAAGTTTGCGTTTTAAGAAGTAATATTTCTAAGTCGTGTATGGTTAATTTGAATAAATGTAGTACATAGTCATGTAACTAGGACTACTTTAAAAGAGTTTTCCGTTGTAATTTAAAAGTCTTCCGTTGTCATTATACCTTGTTGTAAAACCGTCATTCTCATTGTATGAGAGAAGACTTAATAAAAGGTTGAGTTTTAATCCTCTGAAATGTCTTCCGCTGGTTATTCTTCCGTTATTTAATATTTACGTACTTATTTAAGCTTAATTGTTCCGATTAAAGTCTGGGGTGACTTTGGACATTAGCGTCTGAGGTCACTTGCGTGTGACACTACCGACATAAGTCGGGGATGTTACACTACTAGTCTTAGTTCAAATCCAGTTTCTCATTCCACGATGAAGCATATTGCTCTTGCGTATTACTTTGTTCGTGAACAGGTTCAAAATGTCGTTCTTCGGGTGTCTCACATCTCTACAGATGATCAACTCACATATGTTCTTACAAAACTGTTGCTTTGGTCCAAGTTTGATGATCTGGTGATCAAGCTAGACTTTTCCGTAGGTCGCTCAACTTGAGGAGACATGTTAAGGAATAAATTATAATTAGTCTAAAATTAGATCATAGAATTTAAACTAATTGTTATCTAGTTGTTATTAACCTTGTCTTTTTGTTAGTAGTTAGCATATATTCCTAGATATCTTGTTTTTGAATTTGAATTGTAAATCTTTGTAATTAATGTGCTTATTTAATCAGCACACCATCATCAATAATATTAAGTCAACTTTTACCACTTCATATACTTGTGCGATACACAGTACTATACATATATCAAAGCTTGCTAAATTGATGAAACAAACATACTTTATGAATTTTCCAACTCAAAAAGCGGGAAAAAAGAAAACAGTCTGATTGGATCAATTGGTTTGCTTTTATCTGGCCGGGTAAAAGAGGCAGAGCATGCAACAGCATCACATGGCTGCTGCTGCTGCCTGCAATCAATTTCAATGTCTTTCAAAGCACGAGATTGAGGGAGACAAGGGATTAGATCGGGTAGAGTAAAGATTCAGAAAATATGATACGCCTGATTAAAGTATATCGATACATCAAAAAGAAAAAGGATCATAATCATGAAATTGATATCATAGAACCAGCCTCAATGTTAGGGATGTTTGTTTGTTGGAGTGCTTCAGCTATATGTCGAATTGTTTAGTTAGTGTGCACATGGAAGATTTGGGATGATGGTTATGGTAACTACTTTTGTTATTTACAAGCTTTGCTTTCTTGTAAGTGAAGATAACAAACTCGATCAAAAAAAATTGATTGATATGGACTAGTATATATGTTTAAGCCAAGTTTGGGGGAGAATTTAGTAAGCACTTGGAGTAATGTTTAAGGGCTCGTTCTATACCGATACCAAAGATATGAGGGTATCAATATTAGTATAAATATTAAGATATCTGTATGGATAATATTAACGTATCGGATTCGAATATGAGTCATTTATTAATAAAAGATATCAAAATAACACTCTGATATCAACTGATATTGATATTCAATATACCAAACAACAAATATGAGTTTCATCTCAATATGAGAATATATCAAACACCACATACACATACATTATATTTTGATACCAACACCGAATGGCCCTAAAGAGGACTTCACGGATATTTAGGATGGGGTTCGTTTGACACGATCTCATTATTATATCTAACGTTCTTGTCAAACTGTTTTTTTCCGCTTAAGCAAGTGATGCCCACTTCAATCTCCTTGAGCTGATCACCACCTAAATATATTTAGGTGTTTGATATATTCTAACTCTACATTTCCTATTACCAATAAAATAAATAAAAGGCAGAAATCATCGATCATTGTATATTAATAGCAATATCATAAAAATGTAGACCAAGAAAGCTATAGCATAATATAGTCATTGGGGTTCATTAGATACTTTGGTTTGGCATGGATTTTCGAACCCAACATCATAATCGAAGTAGCTAGCAGTCAAGAGCTAATCACAGCTCTGATTTAGGCCTTATTAAGTTAATTGTATAGCTGCCAATCAAGTTGATTCTTGGTCTAAGCACACGAGAGTAGAGAGATCAAATACATAAAATCAACAAAATCTTAGAACATACTCCATTATAAACCACTTACATCATTATCCAAATCTAGAAACTTTAGATTCCGATCTGATATCTTTTTTTACATTTCATATCATAATATCTTCCCACTGAAGCTGAAATTGTAGTTCCATTTTTATTGAGTTGGCTGATGCTGGTGCTAGCTATATATAATAACTTAGATCAGAGCGCGTGCAATGCTTGCTTCGTTCTCTGCATACACCCATGCCCCTGGAGTCCTGGACCATCATTAATAAGTTATAAAATATAGTAAGCAATCAATAAATAAGTTCCTTTTGTGGGTAAAGAAGAACTTATTACTACCTCTCTCTCTCAAAAAAAAAGAGCTTATTACTATATACATCTAGCTGTACTTCACTACTTCCATAGCAAAGGATTGCACCAATTCAGAAAGTATTTATGCTCTTACGTTTTACCCAAAATGTGCGACACCTTTAATAGTACTTGTACCACTTATTTTATTTGGATTTTCTCTAATTTCATCTTTAAATAATTAGTAAACATGTACTGTGAGATTTATGAAGGAAAAAAAGATATTTTATCTGTGTTATACTATTACGTGAGAATAGTCTCAAATTATGATTGAAATTAAGTAGCTTATTTCATCAGGCACGTTCGTATAAACTGTGTCTGTACGTAGGAGTCAATGTAAGTTAATAACATGAGTGATTAGTGCAAGGTTGAGGATAAATTCAAGTATTGAAAATGATAAATAGAAGTAGTACGTACTACGTAGTAATGTATTAACATAATCAATACCAAAAAATTAATATAACGAAGAAGATGCTTACTAGCTGCTTAGTAGTGGTAAGGAGGAGGAGGTGAAGCGTACACGTAGGAATGAGGGGGCGGCTTGTGGACCGGCTTAGGGTTCGGGGGAGGCTTGTAAACCGGTTTAGGCTGAGGTGGAGGCTTGTAAACCGGTTTAGGGTGGGATGGAGGTGGCAGGCACTCGGGAGCCGGTGGTGGCTTGTGAACCGGGGGCTTCTCATGGTGGGACGGTGGATTATGGTGCTTGGGCTTTTCATGGTGAGGTGGGTAATGCTCCTTTGGAGGCTTCTCATGGTGAGGTGGATAGTGCTCCTTCGGAGGCTTCTCATGATGAGGTGGATAATGCTCCTTTGGAGGCTTGTCATGGTGAGGTGGACGGTGCTCCTTTGGGGGCTTTTCATGGTGAGGTGGGTAGTGCTCCTTCGGAGGCTTCTCATGGTGACGTGGGTAATGCTCCTTTGGGGGCTTCTCATGGTGTGGTGGAGGGTAGGGTTTCACCGGAGGCTTCTCATGATGTGGGGGCGGCCGAGGCTTCTCATGGTGAGGTGGCGGGTAAGGCTTCATCGGTGGCTTCTCATGGTGAGGTGGCGGGTAGGGCTTCAAGGGTGACTTCTCATGATGAGGTGGAGGGTAAGGCTTCTCGTGGTGAGGTGGCGGGTATGGCTTCTCATGGTGAGGTGGCGGGTAGGGCTTCAAGGGTGACTTCTCATGATGAGGTGGCGGGTAAGGCTTCTCGTGGTGAGGTGGTGGGTATGGCTTCTCGTGGTGAGGTGGCGGGTAGGGCTTCACGGGTGACTTCTCGTGGTGAGGTGGCGGGTATGGCTTCATCGGTGGCTTCTCATGGTGCGGTGGTGGGTATGGCTTCATCGGTGGCTTCTCATGGTGAGGTGGTGGGTAGGGCTTCACCGGAGGCTTCTCATGGTGAGGTGGTGGGTAGTGCTTTACCGGCGGCTTCCCGTGGTGAGGTGGCGGTGGAGAAACGTAAAGGTAAGGTGGTGGTGGAGGAGAAGCATAAATGTAGTTAGGTTGGTTAGCGGCGGCTAGAGAAGCAAGGCATATGGAGACAAGGGCAACTAGTAGAGTGGGCATGAGAGAGCCTTTCCCCAAACCCATTTGGGGTTGAGATGGTTTTAGGGTTTCTTGCTCTTAAGCCAAACCTCTCACTCCTTTTATAGGGTCTAATTCACCTTGCAAATTGCTACCCTCTAAAAAACTCAATCTAATGTACCTTTATCTATTCGATAAAAAAAATGTACCTTTATCTATGTAATTAAATTAAATAATTCATTATACTGTTATTAATAATTTTGTATCCTCATATGGTATGACGATAATTTCATGGAATTGTAAGATCTAAGGGAGTTTTTGCCAATTCATTGGGTCTATTTGGACCACATCTTATTTAGCAAAAAAATAATTGAATACGTCTTGGTACTCAATCACAATTTTGTAACTACCGAGGGTTATGGAAATATTAGTGCACAATATGCATTTGGATTACGAAAATAATGTATTAAAATATATTATTTTATATTAAAATATATTATATTATATTAAATTGACAATTTAATGTAAGATAATGAATTTTAGTGTATTATATTGGGAGATCCAAACAGGCCCTTAGAATATTCCCGAATGAAAATTTTCAAAATAACAAAAATTGAAAAGGAAGGAGTGTGTCATAAAATTCTACATTGGTCTCGTACTAGTTTTTTTATTGATGAAATTAACGGAACTTTTAATGTATCTCATATACATACAACTATCATATGAATGATTTTGTTGCCCAAAGAATCATTGGGCCCGCATGGAAATCAGTTTTTTCTTCTTTTTCTTTATGGATTCGCTAAGTTTTTGAAAATTTGAAAACCAATGTTTTATCATGAATTCAGCCTTAATCATTGGGCATGGTATTTTTCAAAATTGAAATAGAATAACTAATACTTTTCAAACGGTTTGCCATTATTTATTTTCCCGCTAATAAATTGAATAATTTGAAGTTATACTAACAAAAAATGATCGTTGAATTGAGAGACAAAAAGAAACAAAAAAGAAAAAGCAAAAAGGGGAATCTTCCATCATTTTTCTTTGAACCGTCGGTTTTGAAACCGCCCAAAACTGGCTGAAATCGTAGCCATAACCGAACCGGAACCGATTTAAACCGGTCGAGGTCGGTTTCGGTTCCGGATCATGATTTCATAGAACCGTGGAACCGGCGGTTTGAACCGATTTGGAACTGTCGGTTCTAAACCGGTTCGGAACCGCCAGTTTCAAACCTATTAGACAAGTGTGGTTCCATAATAAAGGTAAGAGAACTACATGAGTTTTGATTCCTCTAATCCCGAGAGAACACATAAGCAACTTAATTAAGTTCAAACCCATTATTTTTCCAATTTTTTTCTTATAATTTTGTATAAAGACAAAAACTTATTATACTTTTTAGTTTAGGAATTTATTATATAATAAAAAGTGTAAAGATTAAATGATTTGCTAATATTTGTCTGCTTTTGTTTTTTTAATTGGAATTTTTTATAAAAAAAGTTATTTAAAAAAAAATTATCCCGGTTCAAAACCGGCCGAAACCGGATTCAGAACCGCAACCGAAATTGACAAAATCAGACGGAACCGGACTTGGTCGATTCCGATTCATAAATTTTTGGAACCAGAACCGGCTGTTCTAGAATCATAACCAGCGGTTCCAGAATCATAAACATCTCTTCTAAGCGCCACGAACAAAGAAACAAAATCCTAATTTTATTTATTCATTTTTAGGACAAGCTAAGCTAAATTATCACAAACAGTGTGCTCGGACGATTAATGCAAGGACGGTACTGCACATAACAATTAACACACTATTAACATTATACTCCGTAAGATGTATGATCACTGATCATCAAATTAGTTTACTTTATCACTTGTATAATTATGTCCGTTTTTTTGTTCAAGACAGATTTTCCCACAAATAAATCATTCTCCTACATGTGTATATTTTGTGTGGCTTCTTATATTACTGCGCCCATCTATTAACTAACTACTTTGATCATTTATGTGATAATTTTGATTTCAAAACAAATCCTAACATTTTTTATTTTCTTAACTAAAAAAGCGTTTAGCTTTAAATTTTATTAGAGGGGACCAAATAATCAATATGACACTAGTTATACAATGAAATGTGGATAGTGAACTCACAACAAATGTATCATATTCAGTCTATTATTTCTACTATGGCAAAAACACTCTCATTTCTTCCAATTCTCTATATCTGCCATTTTTAAAAATATTATGAACGCCCTATGAAATCATTAAAAATTATTAGTGTATCAATAATTAAGTTGAATAGGAATGCTAGCTACATTGTACAAGTAGATGTCTTAGTATGAAGCGCAAGTGCATAGTATAGGAGGCAGGAGATTAGGTGGAGGCCTGGAGCCATGCGCCCAGCAAACACTCCACTTGGCCCACTTACCATAAAATCACATCGGGGGAAATCCATGAAAATTGGCAGCACGAACAAAGATTATGTTTGAAGTGGGATCCTCCCATTTCGACACTAGTGTAAGAATCTTTTGCAGCTTCATAATATAAGAATATTTTAATTTCTTTAGCAGGCCCTAGTTAAGCATGTTTAAGAGAATCAACGAAATCAGGCCCCCAAACTGGAGGCGCATTGTTATATTACACACTTATTACTTTATAGATTTGGGTTCACCGCGTCTTCCCTTACAATTTACGAAGCAATCATGACCGTTCGTCCAAATGTGTAGATCTGTCTTTGGTAGGCGTGAATTTATTTTAATTGTTTTTCTTAATAAAATACTAAATTCTCATTGCTCAGCTGGTAGTGGAGTGGGGGAGTATCATGAGGTTTTGGGTTTAACTCCCCCAAAAACACTCATTTATAATTTTTATTTTTCAATTTCTTTTCACTTTTTTCTTAATTTAGTGCACCATAAATATTTTTAAATTATTTTAAATAAAATCTAGGAGATATGTGACCTTATCATATATGAATATTAAGTCACAATATATGAACATTAAGTGATAATATATGAACATTAACACCCGACATATAATCCTCTAGTTTATGAGCCTCATAGAATTAATATATAAACATGTGCATATTACATATGAACCTTCACATTATTAGATATGAACATCGACACACAACGACCAGCTAAAAAGAATTTTAAACATACGAACATGTGCATGTTATATATGAACCTTACAGAATAAATATATGAATGTGTGCATGTTACATATGAACATCAAAGACCAAGTAAAAAGAATTTCAAACATGAACATGTGCATGCTACACATGAACTTTAGAGTACTATTATATGAACATGTGCTTATTACATATGAGCCTCAAAGACCAAACAAAAATAAATAAATGTAAAGGGTGATGAGTTAATAACTATACCTTATGCTTAGGATTTAGGGGTTTAGGGATTAAGGAATTTAGGTTTAGGGTTTAGGGTTTAGGATTTAGAGTTTAGGGGTTTAGGGTTTAACACAATATAAGTCCATACTTGATATACTTAATGAATCTCTAATATAAAGTGTGTTTGTACATCTCTACTTCACTTTGGTTTGTAAACTTTCCGTACAAATTGTATGAACATTTAATATTAATTTATGAACCTTGTAGTATAAATAAATGAACGTCTGGTGTTTATATGTGAATGTAAAGATAACAATTTAGAATGATCATGGCAAAAGAAATAATTGTTGACAAAAAAAGAGTTCATGATATTTACGAAAATGCCACCGTGCCACTTTTAATCTCACCCCTACCACCCCCTCATCAAAGGGGTTACAATGCTTCTCATATTATATTTTAAGGGTCAAATGTATCTGAAAATCCCTCTTAATTTATAATGTAAAATTTAGAAACGTATAGGTAGTTTGGTGGTTGAGAGGAGTGCTTCTATTGTTCACGACGACGGGTTCAAAATGTTGGATTGTTGCACATCTCTTTTTAATTTTTTATAATATAAATTTCACAAAGCTAATTGTAAGATCGTAGATGTTAGTAATCAAAGGGAACTGAGCTTCAGGGAAGTTCAGTTCCTTAGCAGCAGAAATAAGTAATTAACAGATTCAAGACAAGTTTCTTATAAGTGGGAACATATGATAACCAACTAGTTATCCAGGATAAAACTCACTACCTTTCTCTCGAAAAGATTTCAATGTCTACTTCTTTTATTAAAGCTTCGATTACAACCAACTAGAATATAACACAGAGATTAAAGACTTAAGACACACTTAAGACTCTATATCTAGTTTGACCTAATCAAGCAACACAAAAGCAAGAGACTTACAACAGTTCTTCTCACAAGAACTAGCACCGATTTCTCTTCACCTTCAAGCTCTGCGTGAATGCGTAGAAAAATGAGAGGTTTTGATTATCTTATTTATGCAACCATCCTTGTAGCATAATATCTACAGCTGGCTGATTTGCAAAAATAAAATAACTAAAACAAATTAGAAAAGATAAGATTTGTTACCAAATCTTATCCTAATCGATTTTTACATCTTTTGTTTCCATAAAGAATATTCAGTTACACTCCTAATTATATGGAAAAGATATATCTAAAAACTTATCTCCTAAGCTAATAGATCTGCCCTAGCCAGCCGCCGCACTAGCTATCGTCTTCAGTAACGCGGTTTCGTTGCTTCTGAATTCCCATGCCAGTTCCCAAAACTGGCTCCTTGGTCTCTGTTCTTCATTTCCTGAACCTGAGTTCCCTGTTTATCTAAACATGTGAAAATATTAGTAGCAAAGTGTTTGTCATCGTGAAAAGGAGGAAAACTGAGGAAGGGAACTTTGAAGGGAACTAGAGTTCTTGAAAGTTCACTTCCCAACAATTTCCCCCTTTTTGATGATGACAAACATGTAGAACCTATCATATCTATAATAGGCAGGAATGATATGAACATGATGTATGAAGCTAGATGTAGAAAGATCAATAGTGAATTGTATATTCCCCCTCAAAAAATAAACCGATTATTTGAGTTCCCCATCAAGATGGCAACTAGTACTAGAGTTCCTTAATTTCAGCCTATTAGTTCCAGAATGCAGAGTTCATTCCCCCTTTTAACATCATCGAAAAGAAACAGTTAGATGATAACAGAGAAAATTTAGAGAGAACCAATGACTTGCTTTGTACTCTAGAGAAATGGCACCGTAATAGAAGTTGAAGGCAAGACTTAATAACGCAAGGACACCAAAAATATTTCATTAAGTATAAGAGAAGCAGAGAGAACATATTAGCAATAAAAAAACTCAAAGACACACAAAAAGGATCATAATATGGAAGGTGGATCCTAAGGGAACTAAAGGCTCCGTGTCAACTGAGTGGGGAACTAGGAGAACTACTCCTCCTTCAGACTGGTTGGATGGCTTCTTCCTGTCAACTCGCCCTTTCACCAGCTTGGCAATTTCCTCAACCAGGGCAGCAAATGTCTTCCACAATTCCACAACCATCTCATTAGTGAAATCAATACTTTCCCTTTGTGACTTGCCCTGAGTGGAGACAACATCAGCAATATGGTTGAAACCATCAATAAGAGCTAGCTCTATGCGCCCCATGCTTTCTAGAATTACATGAGTGTCAGGGACAAGGCGCACACGCTCAGAGGTGCCTTGCTGAGGTTCCTCCTTTTCTCTTTCTTTCTCATCCTCAGAGGTCTCATCTAGACGAGCTTTATTCTGCAGACGCCCTACAATAGTCATGGTGAGGAATCGAGCATAGGTGGTTTCCATGACACCAGTTGGATAGAAATCAAGAAGGCACATGATCTTCTTGACCAGATGAGGATAGGGAAGAGCATGAGTCAGATTAGCTTTGCAGAACTACATGTGGGAAAGGATAATGCGAGGCAGATCAATTGGACTTCCCGAGACCAACTTCTCCAGCAGAATGGCATCACCAATCAGAACAGTATCTCGCTTTTCTTGGCGAGGAATGACATTCTTGATCAAGAAAGTGTGCATCAACTTCTTGTCCAGACGCAAGAACTTGGTCAACAGACCTCCTTTAGGTGGCTCACCATCAAAGATGGTGTCTAGAATCGCTTTCTTGCCCTTTTTAGTCTTTCCCTTGGGCCAATTCATTTTGACAATAACCCCATAGCCTTCTCCGGTTGTAACATTCAAAGCAAAGATAATGATAGTGGGAGATAAGGGAATCAGTTTACCTCTCCAAGTGATGACAGAGTCGTTAGCAGGCTTGTCATCCTTTGCGGCCACAAACTCCATAGACTGATAGAAAGATCTCACCACATCGTCGTTCACAGCGAATGGTTCCACCAAGAGCGTATCCCATCCATGAAGTTGAAGGTAGGAGTGGGTGTTCTTGATGAGCTTGTCATCTGTGCTACTCCAGAACTCTTCTCCAATGATCAGAGGCTCCAAGATTCTCCTTTTGGCAAAGCCGGGATCAATACCAGAGGACACCTCCATGGGTTTTTCAATCTGCACCATGGCGTTGGGTGGAGGCTTCTTTCCCGCCTCCAATTTAGCCCTTTTGGCTTTAGGCAGTGCAACAATGTCCTCCAATTGCATCAAGGAGACACCTTTAGCCCCTGTAGATGCGCGCCTCTTCACACGGCCATCCACCGACTGAGAGTCCCCAGGCTGTTTGAAGGAAGCCAGAGTTGTTGGGAAAAGCACCACATCGATAGGTTTGACCTTCTGGGAAGGAGATGAGTGATGCGAACCTTATGGAGTCAGAGTCAGAGATATCTACTTTGAGGGAGTGTGCTCAGAGGAACCGAACTTAGACTTTTTCTCCTCTTAGGGGACTGGCGACGAAACCGACTTAGTTGGCTCCTCTACCGACTTAGCGTGGGAAGGAGAAGGCGCCTGAGAGGTGGAAGAGGTAGCCTTCTTCTTACGGAACTCAGCGAGCAAGGCACGTTATTCTGCAGACAAGGATTTGAATTGATCGGCCATGGCAATGGATGAAAAGCTTAGAAGAGCCAAGAGTTTGAGAGATTTTGAGAGCAGAACGTGAAGCACTTGAAGAGAAAAGAGAGAGATTGAAGGCGGTGCTAACAAGGGTTTCTTTCTCTCCCTTTTATAGTTGAAGTGCAAATTCTATCCAAAAGAGTCATTCCAAAACCTGCACAAATAAGGGAACTCTCGGTCACAAGATCTTCTACATTTAAGGAACTCAAAAATCTCAACAGAAATTATCTCCAAAAATATTTCAGAAATCGGATCAGAATCAACCATCAATCAAAGATCTCCAACGGCTAGATTAGCAATAACTGTCATCGGGAAGCAGTGAAGTACCAGCAGATCTGAATTCTGGCCGTTGAGAGCAGTTCCCAGTTCCTTTCCTCAAATTTCAACACGGAGTAGAATGGATATGGGTACATTTATGTAGGGAACCAAGCAACACTCAAGAAAAAAGTACATACCCATATCGAGAAAAATTAGGTTGGCAATTTTGACACCACAAAGATAATTCCCAGATTTGGACTAAAGAGGGTTCATAGGGAATTATGCAATGTAGTCAGGCTTAGGACGGTTTAGTAGTCAATTATCATTTCGTCTTGCAATGATGGTTAAAATAGATCAAACCGAGTACTTTTTAGGCCAACAAAAAGATGCAATCAAGGTTCAATTATACCATAAAATCATGAGATCATGCAAGATAATTAAGATCATGCTTTAGAACAACTATTACAGGACATGTGAGGCCATCACAAGATCAAATATCATCAATATTTTCAAAGAATCATAGAAAAGATCAAGTCTAGTCAAAGAGAGGGAACTAGTAAAGGCATCTGGAATTACTAGTTTAGGGAAATCATTCCCAGAAGTAACCTTAGGGTCTCAAACGGTTACCGATTCAATGCTTTGGTGAATATATCGACAATTTGATCCTCAGTCCTACAGTGTTCTAGCATAATGTTCCCTTTTTCAACATGATCACGCAAGAAATGATGCCTTATATCTATATGTTTGGTTCTAGTGTGATGCACAAGATTCTTTGAAATGTTGATTGCACTAGTATTATCACAAAGAATATTAAGGGGACCAAACGACATACCAAAGTCAGCAAGTTGTTGCTTGAGCCATAGAAGTTGGGAACAACAAGCGGCAGCTGCAATGTATTCAACTTCGGTGGTGGAGAGAGCAACAAAATTCTGCTTCTTAGAGCCCCATTAGACCAGGCATGGTCCTAGGAACTGTGCCATACCAGAAGTGCTCTTCCGATCGACCAAGTAACCTGCATAGTCAACATCCGTATACCCAAGGAGATCAAAGTGGCAATTCTTGGGATACTAAAGACAAAGATCGTCAGTTCCCTTGAGATAGCGAAAGATGCGCTTCACTTCAGATAAATGAGATTCCCTTGGATCAGATTGAAACCTAGCACATAAGCATACAAAAAAGACAATATCTAGCCTACTAGCATTTAAATACATTAAAGAACCGATCATGCCACGATAAAGCTTTTCTTCCACTTTTTTTCCTGAGTGATCAGCAGTAAGACGAGTAGATGGGGAAATGGGAGTTGAGATTGCTTTGCTGGAATCCATTTTGAACTTCTTCAGAGTTCCTTAAGATATTTCTGTTGATGAATTTAAATTCCATTGTCCTTTTGAGTGACTTGCAGTCTGTTAGGAAATGGAACTCAGGAACCTCAGTTCCCATGGAGTTCCTTTCCTCAGTTTCTCTACTTTTGAAGATGACAAATACTTTGATACTAATGTTTTATCTCAAAGATGTGCTTAAAGGAACCACATGACAGTTATTGAAACCATGAAAGCCAAACAAGACAAAGAAGGATAGCGAAGCAAGAAGCTTGCACTGATAGGAACTGGAGTTCGCCAGCAAGGGAACTCAGTAGAAGTGAAGCGAGGAAGCGCTCACAAGGGAACAAGCACAAAGCAAGTCTATTGAAGATGCAAAGACTTGAGAAGAGTGGCGAAGCCACAAAGGAGTTAGCACATGGAAACCTCATCACTGCTGGTAGGAACCAGAGTAGGTGAGATGTGTCAGCAGAAATCCTAGAGCCACAGAGAGAAGCGGAAAGCAACTGTCCCATCATCGTTGGACTGACACAAACGGCTATTAACTACCCATGTTGTTTCCTAGCTCATTAAGGAAGTTGTCTTGCACACATAAACATCTATGACAACCTAGTTGACAGGATTTATGGATCACCGTTAGATTGAGCTTCTAGTTCGATCCGATGGGAACTGGAAGCAAACCAGCCTTTGAAGTATAAAAGCGACTGTGTTTCATTGACAACTTCAAGCACAACCACAAGAATCACACTCCATAGCAAACATCAAAGTGTGAAGCTCTCAAACAAAGATCATCAAAGCAAACCGAGATCAAGAGGAACCAGTCAAGGAAGAAGAGCTGAGTGCTAAGTTCCTGTGACTGTAAGTGATAGTTCCTAGGTGCGAAAGTCTGTTTCTTGGATTGATTATTGATTGTGTTAAGTTATCTAGGATTGTCTAACTGTGTGTAAGGCAAAGGAACTGTGTGTTCGTTCCTAGGATAAGCTGTAACCAAAAGAGATAAGAAATCAAGAAGTAGACTTTGAAATCCTTTCGAAAGAAAGGTAGTGGTTTTTATCCTGGATTGCTAGTTGGCAATCAAAGGTTTCCACTATAAGGAACTTGTCATTTGTTTGATTGTTTATCTTCCGCTGCGAAAGGAACTGAGAATCGTTATTTTGAGTTCCTTAAGCTTTTATCTAACAATCACGATCCTACACAGTCCCCGAAAGAAGGATAGTTCCCCAATCATGTTCATTTCAAACTCGCTGCTCATTAGGTTTTTGAACTTTTCTACAAGAGCCAAGTTAGTGGAACCAAAAATAATATCATCAACATAAACTTGGACCACAAGAATCTCACATTTTACTTCAAGGATGAAGAGAGTTTTGTTGACCACACCACGTCGATAGCCATTGGCTGTTAGGAACTGGGCAAGGCGATCATACCAAGCTCGAGAATCTTGCTTAAGACCATAGAGAGCCTTGTCTAGAAAGTAGACATGGTCAGGGTGATCATCGTCTTCGAATCCTAGCGGTTGCTTGACATAAACTTCTTCTTGAAGAATTCCATTTAGAAAGGCAGTCTTCACATCCATCTGAAACAGCTTAAAACCTTTGTGAGAGGCATAAGCAATGAGCAATCTAATAGCCTCCAATCTTGCCACAGGGGCAAAAGTCTCATCATAATCAATTCCTTCTTGTTGATTGTAACCTTGAGCTACGAAGCGAGCCTTGTTCCTAGTTACTGCACCTGAATCATCCAACTTCATACGAAACACCCACCTAGTTCCTATGATGTGCCTATTCTGTGGGCGAGGAACTAATCTCCATACTTTGTTTCTTTCAAACTGATGAAGTTCCTCTTGTATGGCTTGAATCCAGTCAGCGTCTTTTAGAGCCTCAGTGATGTTCTTCGATTCTATAAGAGAAAAAAATGCATTGAAAGCACAATAAGTCATATCCTCAAAGCCATACCTGACTGGATGCTTGACAGTTCTTTTGTCTATGTTTGGAATGATAAGATCAGTTCCAGGTGCTTCAACATCTTTAGATTTAGCAGCATTTGAAGAGGATGCGATTGGCTCAGTCATAGGAACTGGGGCAACCTCAGCATCTTGAGAGATGGAGGAAACTAGGGTGCTCATAGAGAATTCAGTAGGGATTGAGTCAGCCACGGTTGAGGGAACTACATGAGGATTAGGACCAGACATGTTGGGGTAGGAATTATGCTTGAAAGGAGCTTCATCATCTGAGTCTTCATTGTCTCTTTGGAAAGGATCCGCAGAGGGAACTGAGGAATCCTGCACAGACTTTGAGGGCAATTTTTTATTGAAAATAACATGAATACTTTCTTCTACCTTTTTAGTCTGATCGTTGAAGACCTTGTATGCTTTGCTACTGAAAGCATACCCAATGAAGATTCCTTCATCACTTCTGGGATCAAACTTACCCAAATTATCCTTACCATTATTATGAACAAAACATTTGCATCCGAAGACTCTTAGATAAGAGATGTTGGGAACTCTGCCTCTTAGTAACTCATAAGGAGTCTTCTCAAGCATAGGGCGCAGCATTGCCCGATTCAGAATGTAGCACGTATCATTCACAGCTTTAGCCCAATAAGATTGAGGAAAACCACTTGAGATGAGCATTGTGCGAGCCATGTCTTCCAAAGTCCTATTCTTCCGCTCGACAACTCCATTCTACTGTGGAGTGTAGGGGCAGAGAAATTGTGATCAATTCCATGTTCTCTGCAAAAGGTTAGAAAATCTCTATTCTCGAATTCCATTCCATGGTCGGAACAAATAGCACGCACAAATAAGTTCAGAGATTTTTCAAATAAGGGAACTAGATCCTTAAACCTTTCGAAAGCTTCACTTTTAGATCTTATGAAAATTGTCCAAGTGCATCTAGAGAAATCATCAACAAGTACAAGAATATACCTACTTCCACCGATACTTTGAACTCTCATGGGACCGCAGAGATCCATGTGAATGAGTTCCAGAGGCTTAGAGGAACTTACCACAGATTTAGCTTTGAAGGAACTGCGAACCTATTTCCCTTGAACACAGTCAGAGCATAGATCCGACTTTTCAGCATTAATTTTGGGAAGTCCGTGAACAAGTTCCTTTTGATGTAACTTGTGGATTAATTTGATGATTGCATGACCAAGTCGCTGATGCCATAGATTTGTCTGATCTTGAATGGACGAAAGACACAACTTCTCTTTAGGAACGAAATTTGGATCAATAACATAGACATTATTGAACCTTTTTCCCTTTAAAATCACTTGTCCTTGATTGTTTTCCACAAAGCATTCTTTAGAGGTAAAACGAACCTCATTGCCTCCTTGATCACACAGCTGTGACACACTTATTAGATCAAAACCCAAATTTTCAACAAGGTGAACATTACTTACCTTGATGTGATATGTAAGCTTCACATTTCCAACTCCACAGATTGCTCCTTGTCTCTTATCCCGAAGGAGATGTTTCCTCCGTGGTGTTGCTGAAGTGAGGACATTTTACTTCTGTTTCCGGTCATATGGCATGAGCAACCACTATCTATGTACCATTTGTCATGTTGCCTCACTTCGTCCTGCACAAGGGAACTCAAGCTTTTTGAACCCAGCCAAGCTTAGCTTTTCTCGGTGAATTAGTTTCATAGTTCCTATGTAACTTAGGAGCATGAGCATAATAATAATGATCATTCAAATCAACAATAGTATGCATTTTCTTCTTACTATTAGTCTCCAAGTTCTTCTTTTTAGGGCAATCATTAATAAAGTGACCATTTACACCACAATGCCAGCAAACACGGTTATAGAGAACATGACCATATTTGCCACGACCTAGCCTAAATGGTTTCTCATACTTTCTCTGCTCAAAGTCAATTCCCTTGCCTTTATTTCCCTGAGCTTGATTGACATACATTATATGAGCATTATGTCCATCAAACCAGGTTTGCTTTCCTTTAGGATTCTTCTCAAGAACCTTTACCAACTGATTTTTGTCACGAGAAGTTTGAAGATCTAGATTGAGAGTTTCATTTTTCTTAACCAGTTCCCTTCGTAATTTCTCATTCTCAGTGGAGCATGTGTCCTCAATATCTTCCTTACCAAGATAACCAATACCATATCTTGGCTTAACAAACATAGTTTGATTCACAGTTTTCTCATTGATAGAACTAGTAAGATTATCAAGTTTACTCATTATTTCAAGAAGCATGGTAGAAGTGGTTTTTTCAGAGTCGATAGAAGAATCAACAAAATTGTTAGCATGCATGAGTTCCTTTTCACGAGTTGTACATGAATCACATTTCCTAGAGGAACTAGCAAGTAATTTTTTAGTTTCATCAAGTTTCTTGCTCTAGACCGAGTTCTCAGTAGATAAGCATGAAATTTCGTCTTCACGTTCATCTAGTCTTTCCTGAAGGGAACTATTCTGTATACCAAGTTTCCTGATAATCATAATCAATTGCTTCTTATCACACTCAAGAAGAGAATTCATAAAGTCAAAAGAGGATACCTCAAAGTCGTCTGATTCCGTCGAGTCCTCCTTATCCATTAAACATCTTCCTCCAGAGAATCCACTTAAATCCAGTTCCTCATCTGAGTCTTCTCCTCAAGCAGCAACTACAGCCTTCTTTGTCATCGGCTTGTTATCTTCATTAGAACCATTTGGGCAGTTCTTGGTAAGATGTCCTCTTTATTTGCATTGATAGCAAGCATAATCCTTGAGATCTCTTTTCTGGAAGGATTTTTTGAACTTTCCCTTGATGAAATGTTTTTGATATGCTTAGTGACAAGAGCGGTCATCTCATCTTCCTCTTCTTCGAGATCAGAATCTTCTTCCTTCATTTCCAATCTTGAGAAGGCCTTTGAAATCTTTACGTCAATTCCTTTCTCGATTTTTTTTTCATCACTGATCTCAAGAGCTTCTACTTCAGCAATCTTAAGTTTCCCTATAATCTGTGTTAAGGGAAGACTTTGGAGTCCAGGAGTATTCGTCATGATTCCCTTGGTGAGAGTGAATTTTGAGTTGAGTCCTTTGATGATGAATAATAATTTGGACCATTCCTCTAGTGTAACACCAGCAGCAGTGAGTTTACCAACAAGTCTTTTAAAGCGAGAGTAATACTGAGAAATGCTTTCAGTTTCAAGCATTCTGAACGCATGGAACTCTCATTCTAGAGCAAATTTTCTGCTCTTTTTAAGATCATCGCTTCCTTCATGCATTTCCTTGAGAGCCTTCTAGATTTCCTTAGCAGTTGTAATTCCTATCACTTTGTCCATATCTTCTCTTGACAACCCATTGAGAATGAGTTGGCGAGCCTTAACATTCTTCTCCATGATAGTGTAATGCTCAGGCTTCCAGTCCTTTTCAGCCATGTCCTTATCAATAACGCCATCACCATTTTCAATCACGCTAGCATTGATAATCATTGGTTTTGATATGGCTTTCCATGCATTTTTTCCCACCATTCTTCTTCTCCTTTCTTCAGAATGTGGGGCTTATTGGTTGAAATTCCCAGAGTGACTTCACTTGAGCTAGACATCTTGAAATCTGCAAACTAACACAAATCTAGAGCGCCTGCTCTGATACCAATTGTAAGATCATAGATGTTAGTAATCAAAGGGAACTAAGCTTCAGGGAAGTTCAGTTCATTAGAAGCGGAAATAAGTAAGTAACAGATTCAAGACAAGTTCCTTTTAAGTGGGAACCTTTGATAACCAACTAGTTATCTAGGATAAAACCCACTACCTTTCTCTCGAAAGGATTTTAAAGTCTACTTCTTTTATTCAAGCTTCGATTACAACCAACTAGAATAGAACACACAGATTAAAAACTTAAGACACACTTAAGACTCTCTATCTAGTTCGAACTAATCAAGCAACACAAAAGCAAGAGACTTACAACCGTTCTTCTCACAAGAACTAGCACTGATTTCTCTTCACCTTCAAGCTCTGCGTGAATGCGTAGAAAAATGAGAGGTTTTGATTATATTATTTATGCAGTCATCCTAGTAGCATAATATCTACAGTTGGCTGATTTGCAAAAATAAAATAACCAAAACAAATTAGAAAAGATAAGATTTGTTACCAAATCTTATCCTAATCGATTTTTACATTTTTTGTTTCCATAAAGAATATTCAGTTACACTCCTAATTATATGGAAAAGATATATCTAAAAACTTCTCTCCTAAGCTAATATATCTGCCCTAGCCAGCCGCCACACTAGCTATCGTCTTCAGTAACGCGGCTTCGTTTCTTCTGAGTTCCCATGCCAGTTCCCAAAACTGGCTCCTTGGTCTCTGTTCTTCATTTCCTGAACCTGAGTTCCTTGTTTTACTAAACATGTGGAAATATTAGTAGCAAAGTATTTGTCATCGTCAAAAGTAGGAAAACTGAGGAATAAAACTTTGAAGGGAACTAGAGTTCCTCAAAGTTCACATCCTAACACTAATCTAAAACTACAATTTACAACTTTCAATACCAAAAATCTTAGCATTTTCCTTTCTTGTTTTAAAAAAATTGTGTCTACGGATTATTTTCATAAATTGACCCATGATTCATTTGTTTTCCTAAACCTATATTTTAGCACAAGGAATGGATTATGTGAGAATAATTATGTAGAAGAGAAATAAAAATAATTTTGGATCGTTAGATCTGAGAGAAAGAAGTGCACATATTAGACTTTCATTAAAAGGGCAAAACTTTGGTCGTGCCAATTTTTTTTCTGTATTATACGCGATTTTTTGGAAAGATTAGTTTGCATCTCACTGTGAACATATTTTCAATGTTTATCACTTTTGTCCTTAAATGTTCATCACTTTTGTACCAAGATGTTCATTAATTTTTTATACATTCATGTTCATCGTTTTACTCTTATGTGTTCATCATTTTTCGTTGCGAACATATTTTCGTTGTTTATCACTTTTGTCCGTAGATGTTCACCACTTTCACATCGAGATGTTCATCACTTTTTGATAAGCACTACTTTGTAGGGCTTAACTAAGAGTTATTAGAGGGTTTTATTGGTGCCATTCGGGTAGATTTAGACACATTCATGTGTATGGCGTTTGGGGGAGAAGTTTGGTGTTTTTGGAAGTGTTTGAGCTATCTTGGATATCATAGGAGACACTGAGGAAGGAAGCCACCAAGAGAAGACGCCAAGGAAGTGAAGAGGAGAGGTTAGGAGGCAAAGCCAAGGAGTAAAGGCCGAGCATTAACTGCGACCGCGGGCAAGGGTGCTGCGATCGCGGTCCCTCGGGGCAAGTCGAGAATTATCTGCAGGCGCGGAGAAGTGTGAAGAGCGCGGAGCCACAAGGGGCCGCGATCGCGGGTCATCAACGTAGGAAGTTCGGACTTTTCCCGAATCTATCTTTTCTGTTTTCTTTTCTTATTTTCTCATTTTATTCCGTTTCTTTTCTTATTGGACTAGGTCATTTTTTAGAAGCCCTATATATACTCTCTTTAGCATTAGGTTTGAGAGGTCGCCATTCTAGAGTTTCATTTTTTCATCGTTGCCACTTTTCATACTTTTGAAGTTCATCATGTTTATGAGGAGCTAAGCCTCTTTTTCTTAGTCCAGTAATGGAAGCATAAGTTTATTCATCTGGTTGTGAGGTTTTGTTCCTATCTATCTTATCCTATTGAGTTATATCTTTTCTCTTGCGCAAATTCTTATTTGGATGTTTGTTGGTTTATCTAGATTGATCACCTAGGTTTATTGCTTTCATTCATATTGCTAATACTAGGGAACTGTTGGGCTAACGCTCTAGTTCAAGTAGCGAGCATAGATTATATCTGCCACTGTGGAATTTATCTATGTAGAGAATTGATTACATGTTGAATGCTTCTGGTTGAGGTGTTATGTGTATCCTGGTTAATTCTTATATGCATTGCTGCCTTTGGATTGAATCACTAGTGGTGCTAGAGTTATTCATTGGTCCGTTCTTAGGTTTGGTTGATCTTTGAATCTACCCAAGATCAGGACAGGAATAACCGAATAGGAAGATATGACGTAATCAAGGAACAACCGTTGGATGACTTATGTGGACATTACTTGGCTAAGTGTTTTCTCTCTTTGATATTTCATTCATCTACTTTGCTGTGTTTGATTTGATTGTGACCAACCAACTTACAAACCCCCCCTTTTAGTGACTTACATGCAACCACCATTAGTTTCACTCCTTTCCTGTGGGATCGACCCTTACTTATTGACTATACTAGTTTATTTGTGAGGTTTTTTATTTGACAGCTACAAACGACAACACGTCAAAATTTGGCGCCGTTGCCGGGGAAGGCAAGTTTTGAGCTTTTGGTGTTTTTGTGTGCTTTGTGTGTGTTTCGAAATTTTTGTGTGATTTTTGTGTGTTTGCTTATGTGTGTGGACCTATCTTATGGTCCACACCTGTACTGCTGACTCTCCACCTTTAGCTATTGATTCAGAGATTGAGCGGACATTGAGGGAGAATCGGAGGGCAGCAACAATTTTGGCCGATCCACCTAGAGCGATACTGCAGGAAGAGATCGACGAAGAAGAAGTGATGGCTGACAATCCACCCACGTTGAGGCAACTGACTGCTCCTAACTTGGAGCAGCAGCCACTGGCCGTAGAGTTCCCTGAGCTCCCAGCGGGAGTAAACTTTGAGCTCAAGTCTGGCCTTATCCATCTTTTGCCCCAGTTCCATGGGCTAAGTGGAGAGGACCCAAACAAGCATCTCTCGGAGTTTCACGCCGTGTGTACCTCCATGAAGCCACGCAACGTAACGGAGGACCAAATCAAGTTGAGGGCTTTTCTTTTCTCGCTTAAGGATTCAGCCAACGAATGGTTTTACTACCTCACCCCAAGTAGCATCAATACCTGGGGAAAGATGAAGAAGGCATTTCTGGAGAAGTACTTTCCAGCAAAAAAGCTGAACAGTCTCAAGCGCAACCTGAGCAACATAGAGCAGCATGAGACGGAGACGCTCTACGAGTACTATGAGCGTTTCAAGAGGTTGTGCTCCAGCTGTCCTGACCACGGGTATTCAGACCAAGATTTGGTCTTATACCTATATGAAGGATTGCTGGATGAAGAGCGACGAATGGTGAATGCGGCATGTGGAGGCAACATACTGAACAAGACACCTGCCGGAGCATTTGAGATATTCAGCGAGTTGTCGGAAGGCTCAAGGCAATTCAGTAAGAGGGCGAGCGCCCAGGCAGTGAAAGCCACTACAAGTGATCATGCTCCCCCATCTATGGTGAAAGACATGAGCGAAATGAAGGAGATGATCAAGGTTTTGATAAGGAAGGAAGGACCGCAGAGGCTCAAGGAGTGTGAATTTTGCTATGCTACTTCGCATGCAACTGACGCATGTCCTACACTCCACGAGGAGTCCACTGAGCAAGTCAACGCTGTTGGGGGGTACCAACAAAGACCACGGTACGACCCCTATTCCAGTACCTACAATCCCGGGTGGAGAGATCACTCGAATTTAAGGTACGGGAACACGCAGAACGTGGAGAAGCCCCCTGAGTTCCGACCAAGACCCCCTCAACAATACCAGCAGTAGCAACAGTACCCCCAGAGGCAGTTTCAAGGAGGCCAGCAGTTCAGAGGCCAAACAGATCAAAGACCGCAAGGGCAGGGAGCTCCCCGCACCACCAATCTTGAGGACCAGGTCAACACACTGGTGCAGCATATGACTACGCTGACGCAGACCGTGGGAACCATGCAGCAAAACATGGTTTAGTTTCAACACGAGACCAAGTCCAACATACAAAACTTAGAGAAGCAGGTGGGGCAGATCTCCCAAGCGGTTAGCAAGCTTGAAGCTAGAGAGTCACGAGCACTCCCATCTCAAACTGAGATAAATCTGAGGCAAAACGTCAACTCCATGACGTCGAGGCCCAGATGGGAGCATGAAGAAGAAAAGCTGCCAACCGAGAAGTACGAGGACGAACCGCGACCGTGGGCAATTTGCTGCGATCACGGGTCTGTTGAGCAAGAGAATGGGCAAGATGCGCCGATTAAGCGCGATCGCGGACAGGACAACCGCGACCGCGGGGCCCCAGTGCAAGAACCGCGATCGCAGGGTGAAAACCGCGATCAAACTTCGGAAAATGGGCCGTCTCCACTTACATTTATGACGCGGTATGTCTACTCCGAGGGATATTTTGACATCCCAGTGCCATTCCCTGCTGCACTAGAAGATGACGAACCCATTGAGGGACTGAAGGGAATGTACGAGAAATTCAGGAACTACAAGGTGACTCCCCAATTGAGCAAAACGATGCCTCGCTTTGCAAACTTCTTGAGGGAGCTATGCAAGCTCAAGAAGGAGCAAAAGGAGCGGTCGAAGGAAAAAGAGAAAGTCAAGAAGGATGTCTCGGCTGTGATGCAAAAGAAGATCCCGAAAAAGTGTGAAGATCCCGGGATGTTTAGCGTACCCTGCAAGATTGGGGAAACCGAGTTCAGTGAGACATTGCTGGATTTGGGGGCCTCAATCAATGTCCTACCGCTGTCCGTCTACAACACCCTCAATGTCGGACCACTAGAAAGCACGGAAATTGTCATCCAACTGGCTGACAACTCCGTCATCATTCCAGAGGGCGTTGTGAAGGACATTTTGGTGAGCGTCGACACCCTCGTCTTCCCTGTAGACTTCTTCGTCATGAACATAGGGAAACAAGGAGGACGAGTAATGCTAGGGAGGCCTTTCTTGAAGACCTCCAACACAAAGATCGACGTGGGAATAGGTACGATAAGCATGGAATTTGACCGGAGGAAGGTAGAGCACAGGATGGAGTCCATTCAGGCGCATCCCCCAGATTCAAGAGTGCAGAGTACGGTTGCAGGAGACAACCCAGGTTGAGAAGGTACAGCAGGACGTCGTGCCGCGACGATAACTATGGCGCTGCTCGGGAGGCAACCCGAGGTATGAGTTGTTGAACTCATCTTTGTCTTTTGTTTTCGTTAGGATTTGTTACTGTTTTTAATTTTGTTGCATTAGTTGTTATTTTCTTTTTCTTTCTTCTGTGGGCCACTAGAACTAACTTTACAGCAGAGCCCCGACCCCAGCAACCCGCGATCGCGGTTCCACCACGGTGTTCCACGGAGTTTAGTTCTACAAAAAAAAAATATTGGCCCACATAATTTATTTCCGGCGCGTTTTCCGAGGCGGTCAAACCCTCGTAACTTGCGCCGACTATTACGCTACAGGGCATTAACCCCGCGATCGCGGTCCCTCAGCCCTGTGATCGCGGTATCTCGTCATCGAGCCTATAAGAGTGAGGCGTGGCGGAGGCATTTTACAACACCTCCACCGCACGCTCTCACTTTCCAAACACTCGGATCTCCGACTCTGACCACCGCGACGACACCCTGCAGCCCCGCGACCATCGTCCCGCCACCGCGACGTCGTTTGGGTGAGATCTCCATTTTTCCCTCGGATTTCTCATTGCCTCACGAGCCGCGATCGCCGGACCATCGCCTGAAGCCCCCGCGACCACCGTAGCGCCACCGAGGACCACCGGAGCCATTTTTATTTGAAGTTTTCTGCAGCCCAGAAACCGCGATCGCCGCTGTCAAGCACCGCGATCGCGGCCCTTCTTCTCCAGAGGACTTCATTCGAGCATAAACCGCGACCGCGGCCCACACCCCGCGATCGCGGGCCCCTCCGGTATTCCTTTCGTGCTTCTAGCTCCTTATTCCCACCATGTCTACTTTCGTAGCCAACATGAGGAGCCCGAGGCATCGACGTTATTTCGAGACGTTCAGCCAGCGAAAGATCGTCCAGACGAAATTCTACGATCGACCGACGCTGACACAACTCGGTTTGGAGGACTGCACTCATCAGTTGCTGAGCCACGGAGGGCTCGGTAACTTCATTGACTTGTCCGCCCCGACATCCGACGAACTGACCCTGGAGTTCCTGGCCACGCTGGAACGCCACGACGACGGGATCACGTTCAACTTGTTAGGGCGGCAAAGAAGGATGTCCTACCAAGGTCTGCGGGACCTTTTTGGCATTACTGAGGAGCCCACCGAGGATTGGGAAGCTGTAGGCGCCTTTCCAGAGTTCTTCTGGCAAGGTGCGACCCGGGATGTGATCAATCCCAGCGCCGGCGAGTACAACTACAACTGACGCACCCCTGTTTGAGGCTGGCGCACAAGGTGCTAGCCATGACCTTCCTGGGACAGGGGGAGGTGAACAAGGTCTCTAGGCAGGACCTTACAGTGCTCTGGTGTTTGACACCAGAGAGCCACACCATCCCCGACTGGGTCGAGCTGTTTCTCTCCAGCTGCCTACGACTGAGAGAGAAGAAGGGCGGCAAGATATCCATGGGAGGCATGGTGACGCTTATCGCCCGACAGTACGAGATCCTCGCAGACCATTGGGAATTCCCCGATGAGAGCTATACATACAATATCAGGCTCATGCGGAGGTCCCATCTGCTGGAGGCCCGCAATGGAGAGTACACCTAGCTCTCCCTGGCCGGCAACATACACCGCATGAGGTTGCCTCGTCTGATGCCTTTTGGGCCCCGGGTGAGGGATTTCTACCTTTATGCCAACGAGGAGCAGGGATCGTCGTCCGATGAGGAAGGGGACGATGAGGAAGAGACTGCGGCGGAGGACATGGAGAGAGATGTGCCATCACCGCCGGGTTCCAAGGGCCCTCCTGTATATCCTGACTACACTCACCATGCATCTGGATCTGGTAGTGCTTCTAGAGGGGCTCCCTGGGACCAGCTCCTGGAAAGAATGACGAACCTGCAGCTGAGGCAGGATGAGCAGATACGGAGAAGCGCCGAGTGGGAATGCGACATCTCCCAGAGGCTAGAGGAGCATGAGAGGAGAAGCGCTGAGTGGGAGCGCCAAATCTCCACCCGCCTGGAGGAGCACGAGAGGCGGAGCGCTGAGTGGCAGCGCAACATGGAGGTCAACCTTGCCTACCACGCCAACCGCCTAGACAACCACCTCACTACCGTTGAGAACCAGGTGGTTCATCTGCAGAGGAGAGTTGAGGCTTTCTTCAACGCCTATGGATATTGGCCTCCACCCCAGTGAGTACTTCTATTTTTCCCCTTATCTTTTTATTTGTCCTTCATACATTGAGGAAAATGCATGATTTAAGCATGGGGGAGTAGAAGTATTCACTACCTATCTTGTACATATTTCTCTTCTAGCATTGTACTTTGAATTTCAGCATTTTCAATTTAAAAAAAAAACAAAAAACAAAAAGAAAAAAAATAAAAATAAAATAAAATCCTAGGACAAGTCGAAAACCCAAAAGGGCGGCTTGGGTAAAAAGCAGGTGGCCCGGACCAGTGCTAGGCTGGGGTAAGAAGGTGTCTGAGTGACATAAGCTTATGTGAGCACATCTATGAAAAAAAATATGAGTGGCTAGGATGAAAACCCGAAAGGGCTCCTAGGCAAAATGAGTGAAAAGAAGAGGAGAGTTTTCTAGGATCTCATTTTACCGACGGGACGGCATAAGAAGAGGAGTCGAAGAAGGATTGTCGGGTAGGTCACTCTGGGAGGCATAAGGAGTCATAGATGGAGGCTAGCATTAGAGGTTACTCACACCATTGGATGTCCGGGTTAAGCCTGGAGGAAGTACTCTGCTTGCCCTTTAAGCTGGTTGAGTTGTGGATGTGTTGTGAATGAGATTGGTGTCAGGAGCTTGGCATGGGTTATGTGACTCTTAGTTGGAGGACATGCTTCCTGAGACCTTGGGTACTGCATTGGAGGAGTAGACTCTTTATTAGTTTACTCGAGGACGAGCAAAGGTCTAAGCATGGGGGAGTTTGATAAGCACTACTTTGTAGGGCTTAACTAAGAGTTATTAGAGGGTTTTATTGGTGCCATTCGGGTAGATTTAGACACATTCATGTGTATGGCGTTTGGGGGCAAAGTTTGGTGTTTTTGGAAGTGTTTGAGCTATCTTGGATATCATAGGAGACACCGAGGAAGGAAGCCACCAAGAGAAGACGCCAAGGAAGTGAAGAGGAGAGGTTAGGAGGCGAAGCCAAGGAGTAAAGGCCAAGCATTAACCGCGACCGCGGGCAAGGGTGCCGCGATCGCGGTCCCTCAGGGCAAGTCGAGAATTATCTGCAGGCGCGGAGAAGTGTGAAGAGCGCGGAGCCACAAGGGGCCGCGATCGCGGTCCATGGAACGCGATCGCGGGTCATCAACGCAGGAAGTTCGGACTTTTCCCGAATCTATCTTTTCCGTTTTCTTTTCTTATTTTCTCATTTTATTCCGTTTCTTTTCTTATTGAGCTAGGTCATTTTTTAGAAGCCCTATATATACTCTCTTTAGCATTAGGTTTGAGAGGTCGCCATTCTAGAGTTTCATTTTTTCATCGTTGCCACTTTTCATACTTTTGAAGTTCATCATGTTTATGAGGAGCTAAGCCTCTTTTGCTTAGTCCGGTAATGGAAGCATAAGTTTATTCATCTGGTTGTGTGGTTTTGTTCCTAACTATCTTATCCTATTGAGTTATATCTTTTCTCTTGCACAAATTCTTATTTGGATGTTTGTTGGTTTATCTAGATTGATCACCTAGGTTTATTGCTTTCATTCATATTGCTAATACTAGGGAACTGTTGGGCTAACGCTCTAGTTCGAGTAGCGAGCATAGATTATATATGCCACTGTGGAATTTATCTATGTAGAGAATTGATTACATGTTGAATGCTTCTGGTTGAGGTGTTATGTGTATCCTGGTTAATTCTTATATGCATTACTACCTTTGGATTGAATCACTAGTGGTGCTAGGGTTATTCATTGGTAAGGGTTCTTCGGTTTGGTTGATCTTTGAATCTACCCAAGATCAGGACAGGAATAACCGAATAGGAAGATAGGACATAATCAAGGAACAACCGTTGGATGACTTATGTGGACATTACTTGGCTAAGTGTTTTCTCTTTTTGATATTTCATTCATCTACTTTGCTGTGTTTGATTTGATTGTGACCAACCAACTTACAAACCCCCCCCTTTTAGTGACTTGCATACAACCACCATTAGTTTCGCTCCTTCCCTGTGGGATCGACCCTTACTTATTGACTATACTAGTTTATTTGTGAGGTTTTATATTTGACAACTACGAATGACATCACGTCACTTTTGTACCTAGATGTTCATCATTTCTTTATGCATGCATGTTCATTGCTTTTCTCCTATATGTTCATCATTGTTCGTGTAAACATGTTTTCGATGTTTATCACTTCTGTTCTTTGATGTTCATCACTTTCATGCCCAGATGTTCAACATTTTTTTACCTAGATGTTCATCACTTTTTTAGTCATTCATGATCATCATTTTTCTCCTATACATTCATCATTTTTTCGCGTAAACATGTCTTAGATGTTTATCATTTTTTTTCCATAGATGTTCATCACTTTAGTACCTAGATGCTAACCACTTTAGTATCTAGATGTTCATCATTTTCTTATGCATGCATGTTCATCGCTTTTCTTATATACATCCATTACTTTTTGTTGTAAACATGTCTTAGATGTTTATCAGTTTTATGCATACATGTTCACCACTTCTATGCCCAGATGTTCATACCTTTTACACATAGATGTTCATCACGTATTTATGCATGCATGTTCATCACTTTTACGTCTGAATGTTCATCCCTCTTACACCTTAATGTTCATCACTCTCATGCCTTAATGTGCATCACTTGTTGACGCATAGATGTGCATCACCAAAAAAAATAAAAAATCTTTTCACTTATTTTAGTCTTGATTTCATATTAAACATTATCAATTTTGTGTCAAATAAATATGCAATGAACATCAAGTGATCATTTTAATAAGATTTGAAAGTTTATGAAACACAAACATGAGCATAAAAACACTATAGAATTATGTATCCGTTAGTTGTAAAGTGAACATCGCTAATGTATTGTGATGAACATCTACAAACAAAGTGGTGAACAGGTGTACGTGTTCATCGACAACAATCAAATCGCAAGCGCGGGAACGCCTCTGGTGCGATCTGAATTCTCTCATAATTAATGGTTCTCATTTGAACCTTCCCCTTTACCCATATTTTATGAAAATTTCACAAACCACCCACTTGTATGTTTTTTGTTTAAAACACTACAATATTTTTGGAGAAACATCTTATTTAAACTACTTTACTACATCATCTTGTATTGCATAAAATCACCTATAGTCTATGTTATTTATTAAAATTCAACATATGTTGATTTGTTAAAAATAAGTCACTTTTTTCCTAAAATTTCTTAGTCACAGACTCACAGCACAAGGCCCCCATAATTATTGGGACGGTCGGCGTTTCAGAAAATGTAGTTAAAATAAAGATTTTTTTGAGACATCAAGAAACTCAACTTTGTGTCAATTGTAATAGTGACCAGTACAACATAATGAGCAGTCAACATATTTTGGTGATGAAAACTCTAAAATTGTCCAATCAGATAATATAGGTTGGCATTATGCCATTACCTCGCTAATGTTTGGTTATTATATCAAAAAAACTCTGATAATGGACTCAAACATAAATGCACATTCTTTATCGGTTGTTCGATTATCAATCTCTCCGGTCTTAATCTAAATCAAATTATATGATAAATTTAAAAATACCTTTATTAACAAAGCATATAAAATACAGTATGTCGGAACCATGACGTTTCCTCGGGTTTTGATGATGATAAACACCATTAGGTTTTTTGGTTTATATTATTACTATGAGATTAAGGTTTAATGAAAGAATTAGGGAACAATTAAACCATGTGAAGAAGAGAAACAAAGGAGTGAAAGAGACGTTGAGACAACAATGTAATAGTGACGCTGAGCATATTGGAAATGTGAAACGCGTGATGTGAAGAAAAAATAACAAAGGGAACAACTATGAAAGGAACGATGCGGTGATGCCGAGATTACTTAGCTGGAACTTTGGAAGACTGTTATTTATAGAAACAAGATTTGAAGATTTCCTTGAAAAAAGAAGACGTAATTAGCATGTTTTAGGATATTTTATATATGGCAACAATGAGTTGTCAAGATGTATTGTTTAGTTTAGGAATAAATATTTCATTGTTACCTTTTATAGCGATCTGCTAACTATTTGGTAAGAGATCTTTCCTAACATTATATATAGATGAGCATACCTTAGGGTAAGGTATCTTAGCACACACAACAAAAGTCTATGAAGAGCTTCCTACTGCAAGTTGAGATCGAGATCCGAAGGCAAGGTATGGGCTTAGTACTTGCTTAGGGTTTCTTGTGTTCTTGTTTGTTGTTTAAGTTAATTACACTTAAAGTCTAGAAACCTAGGATCTGTGTGAGAATAGGTGGAGAGAAGACTTATGAGATTGTACAACTTATCAATAATAAAAGTATACGTTCGAAATCCTCCTAGGGTAACACCTAGAGGTAGAGGTTTTTCTCAAGGTAACTATTTGGTTGATTGAGTTTCCTCTATAAAGGAACTGTCGTGTTGTTACGATATGAAATTATATTTCCGCTGCCCACGGAAATAGTTCCACCGTTCCATGTCTAAACACACATCGATTCAACAATTGGTATCAGAGCAGGTTCGCTCTAGATTGTGTGTTTACTTTTCAGATTCACAGGTAACAATGTCTTCGAGTCACGAAGTCAGGATTGAAGACGACAAACCTCCTTCTCTCGCTCAAGGACAATACCAGCATTGGAAGGATCAATTCACATCCTAGATGAAGGACAATGACAACAAATACTGGAAAGTCATTGAATTTGGTGATGAAAAAGTTGTTGATGAAGTCACCAAATGGAAAAGATGGTGAGAAACGTGATATCAAGGATGTTACATGCTATAACTATAAGGACAAGGGTCACTATGCTAACATGTGTCCTAAGGGGAACAACTCAGACAACTCTAATGGAGACAATTCTGGGAACGACAAGAAGAAAGCTTTCGTTGCTGTTTGGGGTGATGATTGTGTCGACTCTGATGATGATGAGCTAAAAGCATGGGGTAACAACAAAATGCATGCTATGACTATGAAGTCATCAAGCGAGGAACAAAATGTACATAGATCCTGAAACCATTTTTGAATCTCTTGTCAATTATGAGAAAAGGTCTTGATATCTCTTATTAAAAGCATGTAAAAGGAAAATCTTAAGACTCAAGAGGATTTCAATGTTGCTGAAGATAAATGTGCTCAATTCAATGAATCTTTATCTAGTTCCTCTGTTGTTCCCAGTGATAAATGTGATGCTACTTGCAGTGAACTTTAAAAACTTAGACAAGAGAATGTTTCGCTAAGCATGGACCAAGTGTCAAACAATGCTAATATTGCTTTGTCTCATGAACCCGCTAAGACTGAGAGGGAACTGTCTCAGATGAAAGCTCAGATTAACAAAATTCACTCTATTCTAATTGAGCAAAAGCATAAGGAGGAAGATATTACCTTTGTTGAGTCCAAATTTGGTATACGGTACATGGGTGAAAAGAAAGAAAGTGAAAAACATGAGTTAACCATCCATGAGCTTAGAGAGTTGAAGGATATGGACCTTTAGAGCACCAAGGATAGGAACTTCTACCTAGAGGAGCGTGTAAAAACTCTGGAGAATGGGCTAAATGCAAACCAATCCTGGTACATAGGCCAACTTGCCCATAAGATGTATCTCAAACAATTCCAGGGAAACCTACCTAGTACCCCTCATCCAGTTAGAGCCAAACAACGTAGGATCCATGTTCCTAATTGTAAGTACACCTTGGGGGATTATTACAAGATATGTTGGCATTGTGGGAACAATGGTCATGTTGCAAGAAACTGTGCTAAGAAAAAGAAGTTCACTGAAGAGCACACTCAGCGCATGAACAGTAAGAGTAAGGATGTTGATTTGAATGATTATTATGATGAGTCTCCTCAAGTTTTTCATGCTAGTCCTAGGGCACATCACCCTGTCTCTCAGCGACCAGGTAAAGCTAAGCTTGCATGGGTCGTTAAACGTTAACCTTTCTAATTACAGGATGAAGTGAGGGGAAACAAAGGTGGTTCATTGATAGTGCATGCTCATGCCATATGACGGGAAATAAAGATCACCTCACCTCACTTCAACGACACTCTAGGGGAAACGATGCCCTTGGAGACAAGAGATATAGAGAGATAGTAGGAACATGAGAAGCTGTTTTGAACTCAAACATCAAGATAAAAGATGTCAGTTTGGTTCATTAACATGGATTTAATCTATTGAGTGTAGCTCAGTTGTGCGATCAAGGAGATAACGAGATGGTCTTCACGTATCAAGAGTGCTACGTAAGGAACAGAAAAACCAAGGAAGTTGTGTTGAAGGGAGTCCGATTCAATGATGTGTACATTGTTGATACAACATTCACGCCTACAAGGGAAATGTGCTTTGCGCCTTTAGCTGAAGAAACAGAACTGTGGCATAGAAGGCTTGGACATGCTAACCTTCAACTCATCCACAAACTCCACAAGAAGCAACTTGTGCGTGGTCTTCCAAACGTCCAATATGAGACCCATAGAGTTTGCGATTCATGTGTTAGAGGGAAACACACACGTTCATCTTTCAAGAGCAAATTTGATGTTACCACTTTTCACCCTCTGGAACTGATCCATATCGATCTCTATGATCCCACGAGGATAAGAAGTCATGTAGGGAACACAATATCTCTCATAACTTCTTTGCTCCTAGGATACCACAACAAAATGGAGTGGTTGAATGAAAGAACAAGACCTTGGAGGACATGGCTAGAACATTGCTTATCGCTAGCAACCTTCCTCGAATCCTCTGGGCTGAAGCAATCAACACTTTTTGCTATATTCTTAATCGTGCGATACTTAGACCCTTACTCAATAAAACTGCTTGTGAACTAATCACGGATTGCAAGCCCAATATCTCCCACTTGCATGATTTTGGTTGTAGGTGTTTCATCCACAATAATGGGAAATACAACTTGGGAAAATTTGACCACAAAGTGATAAAGGAATATTTCTGGGATATGCTAAAGCAAGCATGGAATATAGAGTCTACAACAAGAGAACCCAAAAGATCAAAGAGATCATTCATATTGTCTTTGATGAACACTAAAAAGCTGTGAGTGATGATTCCAATACACCGTTCCCTGATAACGACCTTCCACGAAAGCAAAGTGAAGACTCAAATGGCAATAGTGATGATATAAGTCAATGTGGTAATCCACGTACATGGAACAGTGCCCCCAACGTTGGTGGGAGCACTACTGGTTCTCTAGAATTCATCACAAATAGTGGAACTGCTAATACCACTACTGCACCAACACCTGACGTTCCCACAATATCCACTCAAGCAACAAATGAAGATGTTACCACTGTTCCTGATGGAACTACTAGTGGTGACAACTCGGATGCACAACTTGTGCAAGATGGCCAAGTGAGTGATGTTGTAGGAACAGTCACTGAGGAAGAGACTACGGATGATGCTGCCATTCCCTTGCCTTCATCCTCAACTTTTGTTACCGATGCAGTTCCTCTTCCCGCTCCAATTCCAGAATCACAAAGTTCTAGAATCCAAAAGAATCATCTAGTTGATGTTGTCATCACACCTTTTGATCAAAGAGGTACACATTCTCAACTTCATGACTTTTGTGCTTTTTATGCCTTTATCTCTTTTGTAGAGCCAAAGACCATCAAGGAAGCACTGAAGGAACCAAATTGGATCTTGGCCATGCAAGAAGAGTTGCACCAATTTGAGAGGAACAAGGTGTGGAGACTTGTCTCTTTACCCAAGAACAAGCATGCCATTGGCACTCACTGGGTACTTAGGAACAAGCTCGATGACTCTGGAACTGTGACAAGGAACAAGGCAAGATTGGTTGCTCAAGGTCACAACAAACAAGAAGGGATAGATTATGATGAGACTTATGTTCCTGTAGCTCGCATTGAAGCCATTCGACTTCTCATCGCCTATGATGCCTTCAAAGGTTTCACATTGTACCAAATGGACGTCAAAACAACCTTTTTGAAAGGCTATCTTCAAGAAGAAGTTTATGTGAAGCAACCCCATGGCTTTGAAGATGTAGATCGTCATGACCATGTGTATGCACTAGAGAAGGCATTGTATGGCCTTAAGCAAGCACCTCGTGCTTGGTATGATAGGCTGGCATAAATCCTTCTCTCCAATGGATATAGACATGGTGCGATCGACAAGACATTGTTTTTCTTGGAACACAAAGGTGAGATTCTCGTAATTTAAGTCTATGTTGATGATATTAATTTTTGTTTCACTAACCCAACATTTCTAGACAATTCTAAAAATCTCATGAGCAGCGAATTTGAGATGAGTATGATAGGGGAATTGTCATTTTCCCTTGGATTACAAGTCTTCCAATCCTCTGAGGGAACAAGAGTACATCAAGGAATTGTTGAAGAAGTATGGTATGGACAAATCTAAATCCATTGATACCCCTATTTCTCCTAACACTCATCTTGGTGCAGACTTGAATGGCAAAGATGTGGATGCTACAATGTATTGAGGAATGATTGGCTCATTATTCTATCTAACGACAAGTAGGCTAGATATCTTGTTTAATGTGTGTCTTTCTGCTAGATTTCAGGCAAATCCTAAAGAGTCACACCTAATGTAAAACTCTGGAGAATGGGCTAAATGCATACCAATCCTGGAACATAGGCCAACCTGCCCATAAGATGTATCTTAAACAATCCCAGGGAAACCAACCTAGTATCCCTGATCCAGTTAGAGCCAAACAACATAGGATCCATGTTCCTAATTGTAAGTACACCTTGGGGGATTATTACAAGATATGTTGGCATTGTGGGAACAACGGTCATGTTGCGAGAAAATGTGCTAAGAAAAAGAAGTTCACTGAAGAGCACACTCAGCGCATGAACAGTAAGAGTAACAATGTTAATTTGAATGATTATTATGATGAGTCTCCTGAAGTGTTTCATGCTAGTCCTAGGGCACATCACCCTGTCCCTCATCGACCAAGTAAAGCTAAGCTTGCCTAGGTCATTAAACGTTAACCTTTCCAATTGCAGGATGAAGTGAGGGGGAACAACAAGTGGTTCATTGATAGTGCATGCTCATGCCATATGACGGGAAATAAAGATCACCTCACCTCACTTCAACGACACTCTAGGGGAAACGATGCCCTTGGAGACGAGAGATGCAGAGATATAGTAGGAACATGCGAAGCTGCTTTGAACTCAAACATCAAGATAAAACATGTCAGTTTGGTTAATCAACATGGATTTAATCTATTGAGTATGGTTCAGTTGTGCGATCAAGGAGACAACGAGATGGTCTTCACGTCTCAAGAGTGCTATATAAGGAACATAAACCAAGGAAGTTATGTTAAAGGGAGTCCGATTCAATGATGTGTACATTGTTGACACAACATTCACCCCTACAAGGGAACTGTGCTTTGCGTCTCTAGCTGAAGAGACGGAACTGTGGCACAGAAGGCTTGGACATGCTAACCTTCAACTCATCCACAAACTCCACAAGAAGCAACTTGTTTGTGGTCTTCCAAACGTCCAATCTGAGACCCCTGGAGTTTGCGATTCATGTGTTAGAGGGAAACAAACACGTTCCTCTTTCAAGAGCAAATATGATGTTACCAATTTTCACTCTCTAGAACTGATCCATATCGATCTCTATGGTCCCATGAGGATAATAAGTCATGTAGGGAACACAGTATCTCTCATAACTTCTCTGGTCCTAAGACACCACAACAAAATGGAGTGGCTGAAAGAAAGAACAAGACCTTGAAGGACATGGCTAGAACATTGCTTATCGCTAGCAACATTCCTCGAATCTTCTCGGCTGAAGCAATCAACGCTTTTTGCTATATCCTTAATCGTGCGATACTTAGACCCTTACTCAATAAAACTGCTTGTGAACTAATCACGGATTGCAAGCCCAATATCTCCCACTTGCATGATTTTGGTTGCAGGTGTTTCATCCACAATAATGGGAAATACAACTTGGGAAAGTTTGACCACAAAGTGATGAAGGAATCATTATGAGATATGCTAAAGCAAGTATGACATATAGAGTCTACAACAAGAGAACCCAGAAGATCGAAGAGAGCATTCATGTTGTCTTTGATGAACACTCAAAAGCTGTGAGTGATGATTCCAATACACTGTTCCCTGATAATGACCTTCCATGGATGCAAAGTGAAGACTCAGATGACGATAGTGATGATAGAAGTCACCGTGGTAATTGATGTGACCCTGGTCACAACATTACTCGGCGTTACGAGTGCCATTGGAGTTACGTTGGTATTGTGACGCTCACATGCCAATTTTGAGACATTCTGAGACCTTTACTATTTTTAGCAGTTTTTTTGGTATTTCGCAGTTTCCTTTATTAGCGGTTTCCATTCTTAGAATGTTTCTAAGTTTAGAAGGTTATCATTTTTAGTATTTACTATTTTTAGATGTTTCCGTTTTTAGATAGTTTCTATTTTTGGATGTCGGGCCTCTCTTGTGTCAAGAGGGCCGATCCATTTATGTTTTAGGCCCATTAGGGCAAGAACTTTGTTTGGCTGCTATATAAGCTAGCCTTAAACCTAATTAATGAGAAGTTGATTTGGGAGTAAAACCTAGCGTCGCCGTTGAGCCAAGCTCCCGTCCCCTAGGTCTAGCTCCTTTAACTAAGCCTTCACCGAACCTTCCTAACCAACTCCCGACCCCACGATCGAACCATCATCCAACCCAAACACTGAGCACGAACCCCTTCGAACCAACATGGCTCTCGGCCCGAGCCGAGCTCCCCCGATCGAGCCCCCTTTGCGACTTCGCAAATGCAGCAACAAAACGCAAACCGCGACCGCGGATCCAGTTCCGCGACCGCGGATTTCCCCGTGATAGATCCCGAACTTCAACAAATCGTTACGATATTCAGCGAGCAAGAGTTGTTTTGTCCGCCTTCTACCTAGATCCGCTTTGACTCATGTTTTGGGAGACCGGAACACATCAGTAATCCACGTACATGGAACAGTGCCCCCAACGTTGATGGAAGCACTACTGGTTCTCAAGGATTCACCACAAATAGTGAAACTGCTAATACCAATACTACAGGAGGTCGCCTCCTCTATTGCTGAGTTACAGGAGGAATAGCCTCAGGAGAAGGCACTGTCACCAAAAAGAAGAAATCTCCGGTGACATCCAGGGAGATAATTGTGGCAACCCCCATTGACCAAGAGGTTAACTCTCCTCTTAAGGAGAAAGTCGTTGAAGAAGATGAAGTTGTGGCCGATGTGGAAGCCGAATTGGAGGCTAGACCACAATAGTTGCTCCAAGTAGGAAGCGCAAGCACACCATTGGCTCTGAAGCTAGTGAAGAGGAGCAAAATGTGATGATTACTAGGGAACAATGGGTGTCAACTGAGTTCTCCACCCCAACCAAGTCCGATGTCGACGAGACTACTCCTAGCACCTTGAAGACAAGGTTGCGCTCATCGAAGAGGGTTGGAAAGAAGAAGGCGAAGCTCGAGGAACAGTCCTCTGTTCCCGACTTTACTAATGGGAAGAAGATCCTCCCTCAACTGCTTATCCTAGAGAACTTCCTCATTGAGAATGGTTTTGCAAAAGTCCTGGACATGCTCAAGTTCCAAGGCTGGGAACATCTCTTTTCCTACCGCGTTTTGGTCAATCAAGATCAGGTTCGCAAGTTTTATCACTTCTTTCAACTCTCCACTTCTTCAACGATGGTGAGAACATCACCAAGATCTGGGGAGGAATTGTCGTTCACGGCCACAATAATTGCTCGTTTGTTGGGTATAACCACTTATGGCTACTTCGACATTCCTAGTGACAAGATCACAATGGCTCAAAAGGAAGCCAAAGAGGCAAGTGCACTATGCCTTTTTCAGTCCAAGTCAGATGCTACTCATACTTCTTCTCTAACTCTGCCTCAGAGAATAACGTATCAAATCATCATGAAAGCTGTCGTTCCTAGGCAAGAGAAGAGGAACACCATCACTGCCACCGATTTGCTATTACTGGATAGGTTTTATCACAAGGAGAAGATTGACCTCCCAAGGGTTATTCTTCAACACATGACAAAATGCACTGCTAAGGCTCACTCTCTAGCCTACTTCAATCTAATCAAGCTTATACTGTAGAAGGAAGGTGTCTATAAGGCTGAAGGTGAAGTTCCCATGACCACTGAGATAGACAGGGTGAATATTCAGAAGATGAAGTACCAAGGAGATGATAAGGGAACACTGCCCATGTCCGAGCTCACCAAGAAAGAAGCTGGAGAAAGAAAGTCAAGGGGTAGCTCAGTACAAAGCCAAGTGTTGGCTGAATTGCGCGAAATCAAGGGTATACTATCGATGCTTCTCTATCACTTCCTCAACAAGGACAAAGAATAGAAGGAGGACTCTGATTTTTTAGTGGACCCATTTCCCATCCTAGCATGTTCTATGTTTTGTTGTCAATTCTATGATCTTTTGTGGTTGTTTGCCAAGTTTTGCTATGATGATTGTAATCATCTCCCTGCACTAATTATTGAACTTTCATTTTGATATCAATTTGTTGCACTAGATATGGTGTACCACTAGTTACTTTTGATCTTTTGATGATGCCAAAAGGGGGAAGTGTGGAAAACTGTGTGATGAACTCGATAAAGAGAGGTAACGGTCTATTGTTCCTAATTCTTAATGATTTTTGAACGATGCTAGTGATGAGGGGGAACGATGATGCAACTTGAAGGTAAGAAATGGAGTTATTCATTTGATATAAAATTTTGCTTAGCACTTGATCTTAATGTATAATGATTAATATTGACTTGCTTATTACTATCTATTTGATCGAACAATTTTTGAATGGGTTTGTCATCACCAAAAAAGGGGAAATTGTTAGAACCATGACGTTCCCTCGCGTTTTGATGATGATAAACACTATTAGGTTATATGGTTTATATTGTTTCAATGAGTTTCAGGTTTAATGAAAGAATTAGGGAGCAATGAAAACCATGTGAAGAAGAGAAACAAAAGAGAGAAAGGAATGTTGAGACAACAATGGAACAATGACGATGAGCATATTGGAAATGTGAAACGCGTGTTGTGAAGAAAAAATAACAAAGGGAACAGATGTGAAAGGAACAATGCGGTGACGCATAAAGGACTTAGCTAGAACTTTGGAAGACTGCTATTTATGGAAACAAGATTTGAATATTTCCTTACAAAAAGAAGCCATAATTAGCATGTCTTAGGATAGTTTATATATGGTAACAATGATTTGTCAGGCTGTATTGTTTAGTTTAGGAAGAAATCTTTCACCATTACATTGTATAGCGATCGGCTAGCTATCTAATTATTTGGTAAGACATCATTCCTAAAATTATATATAGAGGAGCATACCTTAGGGTAAGGTATATCAGCAAACACAACATAAGTCTACGAAGAGCTTACTGCAAGTTGAGATCGAGATCCAAAGGCAAGGTACGAGCTTAGTACTTGCTTAGGATTTCTTGTGTTCTTGTTTGTTGTTTAAGTTAATTACACTTAATGTCTAGAAACCTAGGCTCTATGTGAGAATAGGTGGAGAGAAGACTTGTGAGATTGTACAACTTATCAATAATACAAGTATACGTTTGAAATCCTCCTAGGGTAACACCTAGAGGTTTTTCTCAAGGCAACTATTTAGTCGATTGAGTTTCCTCTATAAAGGAACTGTCGTGTTGTTACCATATGAAATATATTTCCGTTGCCCAGGGAAGAGTTCCACCGTTCCTTGTCTAACACACATCGATTCAACACAATAATAAAGTAAATGAATGTATAAGAAAAAAGGGGGCATACAACTGTATACTTGAAGGGAAATACAAAGAATTAAAAGAAAAGATCATGGAAAATGTGAAAGGATCAAAGAAAAAGGAAAACAATGACAAATTAGTGAAGCTCCTGGGACTCCACTCTCTAGAAAAGCAATATTACTCTTGTTTTTTTTTATGAAATCACGGGAAAAGATCCGTGCGGACAACCGTGTGTCTAGGGTTTCGAACGTTTGCTTGGGCACAAGGAGACGCTCAAGCAAGGAAGTGACATTATATCTTGGAGATAATGGGTTGGAATCATCATGGAGAGATAAGATCTATTTGTGGAAACAAGATAATGTGAAGTTAGAAGATATTGTTTGTGGTATTTTAGGATATTGTTTGATGGAAAGATATAATGTTATTTATGGGATAATATATCAGATTTAGACCATAAATAAATTATACTTTTGCAATCCTTTGGAGGCCTACAAATAAAAGGCATTATCAACCTAGTTTGACATGCTTCCAAGAGAGAAAGAGGAGCATCCAAGAGAGAGACGACATTAGGAGTCTTTGAAGGTTTATAAGTAGCCATTAAAGAGCAAGAACACAACTTTTGGAGTTCAAGAGACGTGTTTCAAGGCTGTTGGCTCAAGGAACGACATAACGAAATCCTACGTCAAAGACAGTTGCGATTATTAGGAGCTTCGTAGGGCAAGTTTCTGAGGTGATTAAGGTAACTTTTGTATGGTTTTGGGTTTGCTTTTGAGTTGATAATATATACTAAGGGTTGGCTTAGAGAGTTTTTGATGCGTATTAGCCAACCTCTAACACCAGCAACGCACCCATGGCGACCGCGTCTCTAACGTCCCCCATGGCGCGTCTCATTGGCGGGGCTTACTTAGCTTATTTTGAGATTTTTAGTAGACATTACTATTTTTGGTACTTTCCTTATTTGGAATTTCTATGCTTAGACTTTGCTATTTGTGTCACTTTCCATATTTAGCATGTTATATTTTTAGCACTTACTATATTGGGATATTTCTACTTTGGTCGTGTATGTGTCTCATGTGAGAGAACCGGCCCATTAAGGTTTCATTAGATTTTTTGCGGCCCAAGGCTGAGAGCTTGGCAATATAAGCCTTGCGCATATGTCTTTAATAGTCACGTTTAATTTGCTTAAGTTATAAAAGTTGAGGTTTGTCTCCTTGCTTGAGCTTTAGGCGTCACCCTATCTTGTTGTGGTTATCTATCTATCAAACTCATCTCTTTGAGTTCTAAAGCATATATCTTTTAGCCCAATAAATGATCATCTCTTTGATCGTCACCAAGATCCTCTCTTGGATCATTCACGGCCATCTCTTTGGTCGCGCTACGCTCGATCTCTTTCGAGTGTCTTCAAACAAATTCCTCTCGGGATTTCATGCAATTCAACAAGGGTGTGAACCCTTCGCTTCCACGACATCCACGAGAGAAAAGCAATCACTTTGGCGAGCAAGAAACCTTGAAGGCTTGCGAAGACGAAAGCTTGTCGCTTGGCTAGGCTTAGTTGCGTTCCAGGGCACTTGTGATCGACTCAACGGTGACTTTCACATCAACTGGTATCAGAGCCATTGTCAAGTTAAGTCTTTCCTTATCAATCAACTCTTTAAATCTTGCTCTTACCCCTCTACCCACCATCACCATTAAAACTCCCAAAGTCGAACTCGATGGTGACTTTCGTTCATTTTTTCTTTGTCTTTAATCTTGTAGAGAATTTCGATACGAGTCCGTACATTTAAAATGCATCCAAAACAGACATTGTTTGACCCCTCAAAAGACCAAAATACGCACCATTCGCCACCGCCAAACCCTAACCCGCCGCGCACCCCCTAGCCGAGCCCTAATTCGGCCCCCTATCTGTTTCCCTTCTCAAAATATTTGATTCCCATAAAATCTTATATTTTTCCTAATAAATCATATTTTATCTTTTCTCTCTCCTAAATTAACAAGAAGATAATTTGCTTTATTTATTTCCTTATTTAATATTGCTTTTCTTTTCTTGTTAATTATTCCATATTTTTGCTTCTGTCTACACCAACCGATCAAGTTGACTCCTCCTCACAAGTAGCCAATTTCAACTCACCCGAGTGTTGATTTTTTTGGTTGATTTGAGTCAAGGATTTGACTTGACCGGATGGTCCCTCCTTGGTGCCTTGATCCTCGTTTTGTGCTATGGCTTATGTAGGTACCACCGCCTTGGATCGCTCCCGCCGCGATTCAAGCTTGCGCGTTCGGTACATTACCGGACGTGACGGCCCATACGCGTTCATGGGATGGACCCGGCACACAACAAATTTCTTTAGCCATCGCGATTATGATAAGTTTGAGCAGCTCGACGTTGCCATCCAGTGCTTCACCGGCTACGCCCTCAAGTGGTTGTCTTGGCTTGAGTTGGATCGATGGGAGCTTGGTTGTGAACCCATCATCACTTGGGAGCAACTTGTGTATTTCATGACCCGACGCTTTGACCTGGAGGTTGACACCGAGGTTCACGCAGCTCGTACACATCGTCGGTCCAGGCCCTAGCGCACCACACAGAGCGCTCCCTAGCGTACTCCCGTTAGAGCCCCAGCGCGCTACACCGAGTGCTCCCCAACGCGCTACATCGAGCGCGCCCCAGCGCACTCCCTTGAGAGACCCAGCGCACACCCCCATGAGCGCGCTCCAATGCAGCCCACGAAGCGTATGCCAGCAGCGCCGATCGCGACTCCAGCGTCGGATCCTTTCGCGACGCCGACTCCAGATCTTACAATAGCACTCGTCCCAACATTGGCGCCATCTGTGATGCCTTCCCCAGTGCCCCCAGCGATGGCCACCCCAGTGCTCAGTGCGACGTTCGTGCCAGCGCTTGCACTTTCGTCCCCAGCGGAGACCGCCCCTGCCTGGACGCCTTGCGCAACGATCCTCTTAGCGCCCAAAACGATGACCGCACCAGAGTTCGACGCGGCTTTTGCTCCAGCCCCATTGGTGCCGCTCTCGCCAGCTTATGTCTTTGGCACGCTGCCCCACCCAAACTTCGTCTCTAAGAAGGGGAGACGCACCATTGTGGTTCATTTGATGTTCTCCCTCATACTTATACGCTCAAAGCAAGGACACCTTGAATCTAAGAAGGGGAGAATAATGCATACCAGTTAACCTCTAACACCAGCAACGTACCCATGGCGACCGCGTCCCTGGCGTCCCCCATGGCGCATCTCATTAGCAGGTCTTACTTAGCTTATTTTGAGGTTTTTAGTAGACATTACTATTTTTGGTACTTCCCTTATTTGGCATTTCTATGTTTAGACTTTGCTATTTGTGGCACTTTCCATATTTAGCATGTTATATTTTTAGCTCTTACTATTTTGGGATATTTCTACTTTGGGCGTGCGTGTGTCTCAGGTGAGAGTACCGGCCCATTAAGGTTTCATTAGGTTTCTTGCGGCCCAAGGCCGAGAGCTTGGCTATATAAGCCTTGCTCCTATGTCTTTTATTGTCATGTTTAATTTGCTTAAGTTATCAAAGTTGAGGTTTATCTCCTTGCTTGAGCTTTAGGCGTCACCCTATCTTGTTGTGGTTATCTATCTATCTATCAAACTCATCTCTTTGAGTTCTAAAGCTCATATCTTTGAGCCCAAGAAACGATCATCTCCTTGATCGTCACCAAGATCCTCTCTTGGATCATTCACGACCATCTCCATGGTCGCACTACACTCGATCTCTTTCGAGTCTCTTCAACCGATTTTCTCTTGGGATTTCGTGCAATTCAACAAGGGTGTGCACCCTTCGCTTCCACGGCATCCAATATGAGTCAGAACCATGAATAACATCATATATGAGCTCTATGATTGCAGCTTTATTCTAGTATAGAACTTCTTTTAGTCCTAAACCTCCTTCATCCCTCGGTCGGCATACATTATTCCATGCAATTGGTGCCTTTTTCCCATCATTACTTCCACTCAAAGAAAATTTCTCATTTAGTCAGTAATAAGATTGATGATTTTCTTTGGGATAATAAAAATCTTGCACCAGTAATGAATAACTTTATAGAGAACTGCTTGCACCAGTTGAAAGCCTGCCTACATATGTAAGCTATCTAGAAACCCAAGAATTAGTTAACCTTGGCAATTGGCATTGATTTTGGAGACCATGGGCTTCTAGTCCTCAATTATGGCTTTTTTGTTGCAAAAGGCACATCTATGTAAGTCATTGGAAGCTCACCCTTTTCCATGTTGAGAGTGTTTAAAATCTGTTCTGCATGGGCCGAATCCATTCCAGCAATGAAGGCCTTAGATTTGCTGCTATTGACAGACATCCCTAAGAGTCTGCAAAAATCATCAAGATGAGCCTTGACAATCTGAATGGTAGAGATACTTCCATGAGAAAATGATAAGCACTACTTTCTAGGGCTTAACTAAGAGTTATTAGAGGGTTTTATTGGTGCCATTCGGGTAGATTTAGACACATTCATGTGCATGGTGTTTGGGGGCGAAGATTGGTGTTTTGGTGGTGTTTTGAGCTTATTGGAGTACATTTGAAGATTCGGGATATGGAGCCACCAAGGAGTATGGAGTTAGAGAGGAGAAGTATGGATTTGGTGGTCTGGAGAAGCAAATTGAAGATATCCAGAGGAAGAGAAGTTGACCACTGAGGAGACGAAGAAGAACCAAGGAGAGAGAGTCCACACGAGAGTAGAAGAACAATGTGCTGAATTCAATTGATTCGTTCTCTCTACTCAGATGTCCAAATGCAGTGATTCTAATTCAAGGAGCTAGATCTTGAGTCTACTACAAGTCCCCAAAATATGAGCACAATCCGAGTTGAGAATCAAAAGTTATGACGTTTTTACGAAAGTGTCGCAGATGCTGAAAATCGAGAAGTAGCCGCGATCGCGGGTACTGTTCACCCGCGATCGCGGGTCATCAGCGCCGAAAGCTGCGTCTTTTCCTGAGCTTATCTTTTCATATTTCTTTTTCCTTTTTTTCTCATTTTAATTTAGTTATTTTCTTAATGGGCTAGGTCATTTGTTAGAGCACTATAAATACTTTCTTTTAGCATTAGGTTTAGGAGTCCACACTCTTATTCCACTTTAGTTGTAATTTTCATCGTTGTTTACTTTTCCTTTGAAGTTTTCACCATGACTATGAGGAGCTAAGCCTCTTTGGCTTAGTCTGGCAATGGAAGCTTAAGTTTTGATTATTGGTTGTGAGGTTATGTTCCCTTTCTTAATTCCTATTGGATTATATTATCTCTTCTAAGCTTATTCCATTGGATTTCATTGATTGCACTAGCCCGCGCAACTAGTTGTTATTGGTGATTTTCATATTGCTAGGATTAGGAAACTGTTGGGCTAACGTCCTATTCCGCTGTAGCAACTATAATTTACATGCTCTGGTTGAAATTGTTCTATTGTAGGGAGAGATAATTACATGGTAAATGCATATGAGCGAGCGTTCTGTGTATCCTGGTTAATTCTTATTTGTATTGCTGCCTTTGGGTTGAACCTTTAGTGGTACTAGGGTTATTCATTGGTAAGGGTTCTTTGTGGAAGGTTTCCCTCTGAATCTACACAAGATCGGGACAGGAATAATCATAGGAAGGAATTGGAAGTAATCTAGGATCAACCAACCAAAAATTAGGTAGAAATTGCATGGCTAAGTGTTTTCTCACATTTGATTGCATATTATTTATTCTGTTTTATTTCTTACTTGATTTAAACCTCACAAACCCCCCTTGTTACTGCTATTCGATTGGTATTCGATCTGTGATAAGAAAATAGACGCTTGTGATTCTCTTGGGATTTCGACCCTTGATTGCTTACTATACTAGTTTGAAAGTTGAGGTTTACTTTGATTTGGCATAACGACCTTAGGCCACGTCAGAAAATATGAAGAGGTCATTTGTAAAGCATAGGTGTGTGAGTCCAAGTTCGCACATTAGGAGTGAAATTTACAGAAACTAATTCTCCTCACTCTCTTTATGATCTTCTCTTCTTAGATATTCCATCACCATGACAAAGAGATAGGGCGCTAGAGGATCTCCTTTTCATAAGCCTTTCTTTCCGTGAAACAATCATGACAATTCACCTCCAATGTTCACAATAAAGGTGCTGATATGGATGCACTCCCTGACCTAGTTAATCATTTGTGGATGAAGTTCAAATTCTTGTAAAAATTGCATCAAGAAGTTCCAGTTGACAATATCATAAGCCTTTTAGAGATCAATTTTAAGAGAGCAGTGTAGGCTTCTGTATTTCCTAGCATAGCCTTGGATCAAATATTGACATGCCGCTATGTTGTGCCTGATGGATCTCCCTTTGATGAATGCCCCTTGTGCTTGATCAATCAGTTTAGGGAGGAAGGTTTGCAGGCGTGAGACAATCAACTTAGTGATTATTTCGTATATAATCGTGCAACATGCAATGGGTTTGTACACATGGATGAAGTTAGGTTGATCCACTTTAGGTATAAGAGCAATGATGTAATAACCAACCTCTTTAAGCATTTTGCCTTTGTAAAATAACTCTAGGATAACATCTATGAAATCCTCTCCCATAATCCCTCAAGCTTCTTTAAAACAAATGTGATCCAAAGCCATCAAGACCATGCAATTTGGTTTTTCCAATACAGTAGAGAGCATTTCTTACTTCCTCTCTAGTCATCATCCTTGTCATGGCAATTTGGTCTTGAACTTCAGTCGTAGGCCCCTCACAGAAGAAGGTCTAATCACATTGAAAGTATTGAGTTTCAGTGCCAAACCAATCTTTGAAATGATTGACGATATGGGCTTTTACCTCCATCGATTCCTTCATCTGATTGCCTCCTCTATCCATGAGGCATGTAATATTGTTTCTGGCTTTTCTAACTTTGATGGGGTTGTAGAAATAACTATTACACTAATCTTGAAATCGGAGCCAATGAATCTTTGTATTTTGCTCAAGCATGCAATTTCTGGATTGGATAGATGCTTTGAATATGGTGAGGGTTTCCTCTTCTAGATGGAGGAGGTTTATATCACAGTGCATGCTTTGAATTTCATTTTGCACTGCAACTAGTTTCTTTTGCAGATCATTTATGCTTTCTTATTCTTGATCATTGGATTTCTATGTAGCTGCTTCAGAGGTCTTTTAAGGGATTTCAGTTTGGCAACTAATTGATACATTTTCACTCCCCTCACTTGGTGGGACCATGTAGTAGAAACAATGATGTGGAAGTCTGGGTGAAGGGACCAAGCGTTAAAAAATCTAAAGGTTTTTTTCTTGGGAGATCTGGTTTTTGGAATTATGAGAATCGCAGGGGATTGATTGAGAAATCCATGCCAATAAAGTATGCAGATGAGTCTGGAAACTCATTCATCCACTCTTGATTAACAACAATTCGATCAAGTTTTCACGTTATCAAAGTGCCATTCTTATGCTTGTTGGACCAGGTGTGAAAAGCTCTAGTAGCAAGAAGATCGACAAGGCCAGTATTGTTGAGACATCTCTTGAGATCAGGTGAGAATTGGCTTGCACATTCCTTGAATTTCTCATTTGAACCAGTGTTAGTGTTGAAATCTCCAAGAGCCACCCAGGGAATACCTGAAATGTTATTTTCAGTGTTCTCCAAGCAATTCCAGAGTTCAATTCTTTCTTATGCAGAGTTAGATGCATAGATAAAAGAGATAATGGCTGATTTATGTAGAAGGGGGAGGAGATCTTACATTGTAATACTTGGGTGATTTCTAACAAAATTGAATCAAGTGTAATACTATTTTTTCAAAAGATCCAGATATAACCATTGATACATGTATAGTTTGTTACTCTGTTTCAGCCCTTTAGCACCAGTTTAGAAATTCTTTTAGTGTTGAATTCCTTGGTTTTGATAGTAACAAACATCCAACTAAATGGAATGTTTGGTATCTCAGGAACAAACAAGGATGTCACAGGGAACAAATGGCAACGTGGTCTCAACGAGAACAAATGACAACATTGCTCATACAATGACGACTATAAATACTAAAAAGGAAATTTGTGATACAAGTAGATTTCGTCATGGATATGCCGTGGTTGTGATCTGAAGGCTTGGAAGATCACGTTTCTAGGTTTACTAGAAAGATATGGAAAGACAAAGATGTATCTTATCTTTTAGAATTATTCTAGGATAGTTTTCTCTATGTGATTCTTTTAGTTAAGATATTATCTTTTATGGTTATGGAATATCTTCTTCATATTGGAAAGTAGGTAGAAGATATTCTTTGATACTAGGGTTTTGGGAAAGCATATATTTGGCAGATTGTTTATTTCTAACTATGGACTTTGAGCATTCATTCGAGAGCAAGCAAGTGAAGGAATTTACAAAGTCTTTGAAGATTGAGTTCGTGTTCATTGTTGTAGGAGATATTCAAGACTAGGTGAAAAGTCTAGGGTTTGAAGTCTGAGCTACAAGTGTAACCGAACAAGAAATTAATAAGACAAATATACCTCTTCAAAATCCTCTTAATCGAGAAGCTAGAAGATAGTGGTTTTTCTCTGATTAGTTATTTGACTTATCAGGGTTTTCCACTCTAAGTCGTGAGTTCTACATGTCATATTTCTTGTATTCAACTCCGTTGCATTCTTTGTGGGAAGAAAGCCTTTGTTCCCTTAGATGTAACACTAACGATCCAACAATTGGTATCAGAGCGTGATCTCTAGATTTTGTTCGTTAAGTCTTTGTTGGAAATATGTCTTCAAGCACGGCGATCAATTACTCCTTCTGGAAGCCACCAATTTTGAAAGCAGGCGAGTACGACTAGTGGGTAGAAAAATTGAATCCCACATTTTCTCGTTTGATGCTCAAATCTGGAGCATCATCGAAATTGGTCCAATTCCCATTCCTGATGCGAAGGACCCTACCAAAGCCAAGGCGAGGATTGACTATGATGATGCTGACTGGAAGAAGATGGAGAAAGATAATAGAGCCAAAAAGATTCTCCATATGGCCTTGCTACCCGCTGATCTCAAGAAGGTCATATGCTACAAGAGTGCTAAAGAAATTTGGGATGCTCTAAAACGTCTTCACAAAGGAAATGATGATGTCAAGAAAAATCGGATTCTTTCTCTGGTGAAGGAATACGATCATATTTCTCAAGGGAAGAATGAATCTATTCAAGACTTCTATTTAGGGAACAGTCGGTCAACTTGAAATTCTCGGAGAAAAACTTCCTGACTTGAAATTTACTCATCACTTCATGCAAGGATTAAGTCCAAAGTGGGATGCCATTTCCCTTGCTCTTCGTGCTCAAACAAATATCAAGTCCCTTACCATGGAGGAACTTGTTGCCAAACTTGAGAGCAATGTCATTGTTCAACAATCCAAGATGGAACAAAGAGGCTCTGAGAAAGCTCAAAGCATAGCCTTGAAAGTTGAGAAAGCTTTCAATCTATCTCAAATTGAAGATGATGATGAAGACGGTGATGAAGATGTTGCCTTCATCACCAGAGCAATGAAGAGAATCTGGTCTCGAAACAAAGGAACAAATCGTTCCACTGAAGGGAACAAAGATCTGAAGGACGATGTATGCTATCATTGTCAAAACTAGGGGCACTTTGCTAAAAACGGCTTCAAGAAGAAAGTTGGTGTCCTTCTTGTTCGTTAAGAAAAGCGTGCTATGGTTGCAACTTGGGGTGACTCTGACTCAAATGATGATGACTCTACTCGTTCCAAGGATGAGTGTCTAATGGCCATTGATAGCATGTCTGACTCAGATGAAAGCTTCACTTCGTCAAATATGCTTTGTCTCATGGCTGAAGGTGGTTCTAATGACTCGAACCTTATTTCAAAATTGTAAAATAAGTGAAAAGATCAATTGATTGCTCTTATCAAAAAGCTTGGTCAAGAAAACAGTGTCCTCAGTGAACAACTTGAAGAAAAGGATGACACAATCTCCAAATTAATTGATGAAATAAAGGTTGGGCTAGAAAAAGGTCACAAAATCTGGAGAACGTATCAACCTCTTCCTCAAGTAAATGTGAAGAATGTTCTAAGCTCACTGAGAAGATTAGCTCACTGGAAGCCTCTGTTTCCTCATTAGAATTTGAAACATTAATGCTAAAACTGAGCAATGTTAAGTTGTCTAATGACTTGCTAGAATCCAAAAATAATGAGGAACAAAAAAAGAATGCTTGGATTGATGAGTTTGTTGCGTCCAAGGCTAAAAAGAGAAGGGTAAGAAAATTGTGCCTCGCTTTGGTGTCGGATACAAAAGTGAGACTTATGTTGATGATACTCAGAAATCCTACCCTAAAGCCAAAGGAAAACAGTATGCCCAAGAATGTTGTGTGAGTTCCTCTCATGGGAACAATTATAACACTTTAAAGAACTGTTGCACAAACTCGACTGAAGGGAACAAACCCTGGTATCATGGACAAAAGGCTCACTCCATTTAGTTGAAGCAGGGACAGAATAATCATCCCACTTATATTGATTTTCAATCAAGGATTGCTAACAAGCCTATCAGGCCAGGTCAAAACAAATACGTTGATCTAAAATGTCATAGAATTTATTGATACTGCGGTAAGACAGGACATTACAAACAAGAGTGATATCTTAAAAGGAACAATGAGGAAAAGGCTTGTATTGCTCGGTCTAATCAAGATAAAAGACCTGCTAAGATTAAGTATGTTGCTTCAAAACCCAGTAAGCCTAAGCTTATCTGGGTTAGTAAAAACTAATCTCTTCAATTCAGGGTGAAGTGAGGAACAATTCATGGTACTTTGATAGTGCATGCTCGAGTCATATCACACTTCAACATAGTTGTTTCACCTCACTTCAACAGGTCCGGAGGTTCCATAATATTTGGAAACAAAAGTAAGGGAGAAGTTTGTGGTCATGGAAAAGTAAGTCTATCTAATCGCATAATGGTAGATAATGTGAATCTGGTGACAGATGCTAAGTCATTCTCTACTCCTACATCTCCAAACAATCCAATGGGAAATGATGATCATGAAAGAGGAGTTGACCCAATTCTCTACCGAGGAATCATAGGTTCGTTACTCTATCTCACTATAAGTAGACCTGACATTATGTATAGTGTGTGTTTGTGTGCTAGATTTCAAGCTGATCCAAAGGAAACACACCTCAAGGGAGTAGAGAGAATTATAAGATACTTGAAGGGCACAAATGATCTTTGTCTGTGGTATCCAAGAGAATCTGATTTTGATATGATTGGATACACGGATGCTGACTTCACAAGGAACAAAGTGGACAGAAAATCTACATCTGGAATGGCTCAATTCCTTGGGTCATGTTTGGTTTCCCGGGGATCAAAGAAGCAAAATATTATTGCTCTCTACTGTAGAAGCAAAATACATAGATGTCGCAACTTGTTGCACTCAACTCCTATGGCTTAAACAACAACTTAATGACTATGGTATTTTTCTTGGTTATGTTCCCATCTTATGTGACAATACTAGTGCTGTAAATATCTCCAAGAATCTTGTGTAGCACTCATGCACTAAACATATTGAGATAAGACATCACTTCTTACGTGATTGTGTGAAGAAAGGGTTTGTTTCCATGGACTTTTGTCGAACCAACGATCAAATCGATGATATTTTCACCAATGCACTCAATATGGAACCTTTCGAATAGTTTTGCATGGAACTAGGTATGATCTCCCTCAACTGACAACTACCTCTTCATTAGTCCCTCGATGACTGGCTAAAACTACTTGTATTACTTCTTTTCATAAAGTGTCTTGTCTAATCTTGCAACCTTTCCCTAGTTTCTTATGTTGATGATGTGTTTAAAGTGTGTTGAATCGTTGTGTGTTAGACAGGGAATGGTGATACTATTCCCTGAGCAACGGAAATAATATAGATTCAAAGAGTAATAGCAAGACAATTCCTTTATAGAGGAAACTCAATCAACCAACTAGTTGAAAAGAGAAAACCCTCTATCTCTAGGTGCCCTAGCAGGATTTCAAACCGTATACTTGTATTATTAATAAGTTATACAATCTCATAAGTCTTCTCTCTACCTATTCTCACACAGATCCTAGGCTTCTAGACCTTGAGTTAAATTAACTCATAATAAAACAAGAATACAAGAAAACCCTAAGCTAGACCTAAACCCGTCTTTGCCTTTGGATCTCCTGATCTCAACTTGCAATAAGCTCTTCGTAGACTTTGATGTGATAGGTGAGATACCTTTCCCCAAGGTATGCTCATCTATTTATAGTGTTAGCAAAGATCTCTTACCAAATTACCAAATAGTTAGCAACCCGCTATATAAGGTAACAGTGGAAGATTTCTTTCTAAACTCAACAAATCAGCTTGACAACTGTTGTTTCCATATATAAAGTTTCCTAAGACATACTAAATACGACTTATTCATTCAAGTAGATCTTCAAATCTTGTTTCCATAAATAGTAGTCTTCACATGGTAACAACTAAGCAATCACTACTTTCCAGCATCGTTCCTTATCTGTTGTTTCCTTGTATAAATCTTTACTTGTATAAACTCTTCACAGTACACGCGCTTCACATCTTCAATTTGTTTCAGCGTAATTGTTCATTGTTATCACAACGTTCTTTTTCACTCCTCTGTTTTCTCTTCTTCACTTGATTTCCATTGTTCCCTAATTCTTACATGAAACCTGAAACTCATAGGAACAATATAAACCATAAAACCTAATGGTGTTTATAATCATTAAAACCAGAGGGAACATCAAGGTTCCAACAATTTCCCTTTTTTGGTGATGACAAACCCATTCAAAAATTGTTCGATCAAAACCAGAGAGTAATAAGTAAATCAATATCAATCATTATGCATCTAAGATCAAGTGTTAAACAAAAATTTATATCAAATGAATAATTACAGTTCATACCTTCAAGTAGCATCATTGTTCCCTCTCAGCACTAGCATCGTTAAGAAATCATAATGAATTATGAACAATAAACTGTTACCTCTCTTTACTGAGTTCATCGCAAAATTTTCCACACTTCTCCATTTTGGCATCATCAAAAGATCAAAAGTAACCAATGGAATAACATATCTAGCGCAACAAATTAATATCAATATAAAAGTTCATTAATCTAGCAGGGAGATGATTATAAAATATCATAAACAACTTGACAAACAACACAAAAAGATCAAAGAGCAGACAACTAAGCAAAATAACATAGAAAAATCAATGAGAAGAGGGAATAACGGGCTAGGATAAATAAGGGGTCCACTCAAGACTTAGAATCCTCCTTCTGATCCTTGTCCTTGTTGAGGAAATGTTCAAGAAGCAGAGACGGTATGCTCTTGTTTTCACGCAACTCAGCCAACATTTGACTTTGCATAGAGCTGCCTCTTGATGTTCCTTCACTAGTTTCTCGCTTGATAATCTCGGACGTGGGTAGAACTCCCTTATTATTACCCTAATACTTCATCTTTTGAATATTCACCATGTCCAACTCAGTGGTCATGGGAACTTCACCTTCTGCCATGTAAGCCCCTTCTTTCTGCAGTATGAGTTTGATCAAATTCGGGCTAAGGAGTGAGCCTTGGCAGTGCACTTAGACATGTGTTGCAGTATGACCCTTGGAAGGTCAATCTTCTCTTTGTGCCAAGACCTATCCAACAGCAACAGATCGGTGGCAGTGACAGTATTCCTTATCTCTTGCCTAGGAACGACAGCTTTCATAATGATTTGATGCGCTATTCGCTGAGGAAGAGTAAGAGTAGACACATGAGTAGCACCTGATTTGGATTTGAAGAGACGTTGAGCACTTGCCTCCTTGGCCTCTTTGTGCGCAGCAGTGACTTTGTCATCGGGAATGTCACTAAACCCATTAGTGGTGACACCCAACAAGCGGGCGACATTGCAGACGGTGAAAGACAAATCAACACTCAATGCAATACTTCTCACTGAAGCAACGTTCACATGTAATTCTCCAACGTTACTCAAACTGTTCCCATCAATGATGTGCCTTTCTTTGTTCCCCCTTAAGCAAAGCTCCATCACGACGATTCCGAAATTCTTGAGTGGATACAAAAGGCTAGTTTGGATATTTTATTGGATTCACACAAAAAATCAAAGATATATCCAAACAAAAATAAGGTAGGGAACAAAGATGATCCAGATAATTAAACCAAGTAAAAATGGTAAACAAAAAGGTTCATAGGAAACGTTTACCTGGATCATGGCTAAGGTAGGCTTGGCAACCAATTATCATTTTGGCTTGTAATGAGGGTTCAGATAATCAAATTGGTTGCATTGGCATGAAATAAGATGTTATCATGTAAAGTTGAAGCACATATGATCAAGAATAGAAGTTGAAAGAAATTATGAAATCATGTAACACATATCACATAGCAAGATTTAATAAACACAAATTTTGCAATTAATAAGATGTATAGAAGATGTACCCTGATTAAGATTGATCGATCTAGCCAATCATGGAGGGAATAGTGGACAGGGAATTCCTCAATTTAGAGAGATCATCCCAAGGAGCATTCGCAAATGCTCAAAGGGTTTTCTATCCAATGCTTTGGTGAAGATATTAGCAACTTGATCTTCTGTCCTGCAATGATCCATTCTTATAATTTTTTTCTCAACAAAAATGATGCCGAATATCGATATGGCTTAGTACGTGAGTGATGAACAGGATTTTTGGAAATGTTTATAGCACTAGTATTATCACACATAATGGGAACGATGCCAAGAGACATACCGAAATCCTCCAATTGTTGTTTGAGCCACAATACCTGGGCACAACACGATACAACATCTATGTACTCAGCTTCAGCGGTGGAAAGGGCAACTGAGTTTTGCTTCTTTGATCCCCAAGAGACAAGGCATGGGTCAAGGAACTTTGCCATCCCTGATGTGCTTTTGCGATCCACCAAGTGTCCCGTAAAATCAGCATCAATGAAGCCCACAAGTTCAAACCCATTGTTCCTTGGATACCAAAGGCAGAGATGATCGTTCCCTTTCAAGTATCGCATGATACGTTTGACTTCAATTAGGTGTGACTCCTTAGGATTTGCCTAAAATCTAGCACAAAGACACACATTAAACATGATATCTAGCCTACTTGCCCTTAGATAGAGTAATGAGCCAATCATTCCTCTATACATTGTAGCATCCACATCTTTGCCATTCAGGTCTGCATCAAGACGAGTGTTAGGAGAAATAGGGGTATTAATAGGTTTAGATTTATCCATACCATACTTCTTCAATAACTCCTTAATGTATTTTTGTTGATGTACTCTTGTTCCCTCGGAAGATTGGGAGAGTTGTAATCCAAGGAAAAATGACAATTCCCCTATCATACTCATCTCAAATTCACTGCTCATAAGATTTTTGAATTTCTCTACAAGGGGGGTTAGTGGTACGTACTGCTACAAAGTCATGCCTTTTGGATTGAAAAACGCAGGGGCAACCTACCAGAGGCTGGTGAACAGAATGTTCAAAGAGCAGATCGGGGACACCATGGAGGTTTACATCGATGACATGCTCGTCAAGTCCAAAGAGGCAAAGGACCACATTGAACACCTGAAAGAAGCATTCGAGGTATTGAAAAGATATAACATGAAACTAAACCCGACTAAATGCTCTTTCGGAGTGTCTTCAGGAAAATTCTTGGGATACATGGTGACGCAAAGGGGGATCGAGGCTAGTCTGGACCAGATTAAGGCTATCGTCAACCTGAGGTCCCCCCGATGTGTCAAAGACGTTTAGAAATTGACAGGATGAATAGCAGCATTGAACAGATTCATATCAAAGTCTTCAGATAAATGCAAATTCTTTTACGAAGCCCTAAAAAAAGTTGTTCGATTGGACAACAGCACACGAGCAAGCCTTCCAGGACTTAAAGACGTATCTGGTGAGTCCCCTCCTGCTGGCCAAACCGAAAGACGACAAACCGTTACCACTGTACCTGGCCATATCAGAATCAGCCGTCAGCGCAGTCCTGACAAGAGACGAGGACGACAAACAATCACCAGTCTATTAAGTAAGTCGTTCCCTACTTCTTGCCGAGACAAGGTACACGTCACTTGAAAAATTAGTCTTGGCACTAGTTATGGCCTCGAACAAGTTAAGGCCCTACTTCGAATCACATGCTATTATTGTAAGGACTAACCATCCCATGAAAGTCATCATGAGGAAACCAGAATTTACAGGACGAATGGCTAAATGGGATATACACCTTAGCGGATTCGACATCGAGTATGAGCCAAGAACGGCGATCAAATCTCAAGCTTTGGCCGACTTTGTGGCCGATTTCAGTCCTATAATGGAACAAGAAGCCATGAAGGAGGCAGAACAGTTGAAAACTGAAGAGGACCGGGGCACGTGGCAACTCCACACATACGGAGCATCGAACATAAGAGGAGCCGGCCTAGGTGTCATACTAAAATCGCCACAAGGGGACCACATAGCCCAAGCTGTGAGATGCGAGTGGGACGCGACTAACAATGAAGCACAATATGAAGCCCTCATATTTGGGTTGACACTCGCGCATGATCTCGCAATCCTGAGCATAGAGGTGAGATGCGACTCTCTCATGATCGTCAACCAAGTACAAGGCTCATACGCCGCTAAAGATGACAGGATGATGGTATATCTGGATGTCGTTAAGAAATTAGCAAGCAAATTCCTGAACTTCACCATCCGACAAGTCCCACGCGACCTCAACACACAAGCCGACGCTCTAGCAAATCTTGGCTCCACCCTACATCCCGACGACTTCCACAACATCCCGTTGGCACACATCACCACACCGGTTGTCCCTAAAATCTTCAAAATAGCCAGTCAAGATGACACTCAGATGGTGACCGAACTGCCCTTGGAAGAAGTCATTTCAGCATAAGTAGGCGATGATGACATCCAATTTCTTACACGTTTAGGACATGCATTTGTGCTTGATCTAGGTTGTTTTATACATTTTGTGCTGCATTTATAGCTAGTTGCATTGTTTTCTTTGTTATGGAGGTCTACACTAGGAAATGTGAGTTTTCAGGTATTTTGGTGGATTTTTGGAGTTGTCTATGGATGCTGCTGGAACCTAGGATGTCATCTAGAGGCTAACGGGGAAAACCGTGAAGAATTTGGGTCGGAGGTAAACTAAAACAAGAGGCTGTGCGTTTTGGACTGAATTCCCTTCAAGAGGCCGTGCAGGCGGTGATTTCTCGCTATTAGGTTGTGCACTTTGCCTATGCATTTTTCGCACGGCTGTGCATTTTTCCTTTTCCCTGTGCGTTTTTCGCACAGGACATGCGGTTTCATACATGTGTGATTTTGGCCGTGCGTTTGACCGTGCGTTTTTCGCACAGTCAAGGCACGGGCCGTGCGTTTTACCCGAATGACTTTATTTTTAGAATGTGTATAAATACTTCATTTTAGGTTTTTGGATGGATCTTTTGCCACTTTTTCTAACTTTTGAGACCTAGTTGTTTGCCTCCTTTAAAAGATTGCAACTTTGGAGATTGTTCTACTGGATTCAAGACTAAGTTTCTCTTTCTCTTTAATCTTGTTTATGATTTCCATCGTTAATATGAATTCTTTGGTTGATCTTGCAATTATGTCTAGCTAATTTCCATATTTCTAGGGTTGGGGTGATCCCAACTATGCGTAGGTAGACTTGTTTGATATTTGCCTGAATGGAAATCTAAAACTTTGTTGATTCATTCCTAGATGCTTTATGCCCATATTAGCATATGCGAATTGGATCCTATTAGGGTTTGCAACCGAGAGATAAAAACGTTAATAGGTAGTCAGATAGGGTTTGAGACCGAGAGGTAATAACTTCTATTGGAATCCTAGGAATTGAACCTGAGATTTTATTATTGCGAGAGCATCTTAATTTCTCATGTGGATTAATAACTATCATAGAAACCCTAAGATTAGGTTGGATTTAGCAAGTCACGAGAGTGGATGTTAATTCAGTTTGACCTTAGATTCTAAGTGCCCAGAGGGCCTAGATCTTGATTAGCAAGTCGCGAGAGTGGATGTTAATTGAATCTAGGCACATTTACTATCATCCGAGAGGAATTAGTAATTACCTAAGATAGTTACCTTCAACAAAGACAGACTAAATTCAGACATTTATCTAGTTAAGTCTACTGAATTATAGTTGCGGGGATCCCTTGCCTTGGAAACTTTCCCTTCATTGATTACAATCATTACTTGCATTTGTTTCTTAATTTTAGTTATTAGTTCAAAAAAATTCCCAATCTTTTGGCTTAGCTTACTGGTTTAAGATACAATCGATACTACTTAGTCCTCGTTGGGAACGACACTTGAAAAGCTACAACTGAACCTATACGGTTGTGGGTAGGTTTTTGTCTTATCAAGTTTTTGGTGCCGTTGTCGGGGACTATTGCTAGTATCAGTTGTTTCCTACAACTGGTTCGACTAAGTCCTTGTTTTATTTTTTATCTTGTTTTTTGTTGCTTTGCTTTCAGACTTGTTTTCTTTAGATGCGAAGAGCCCTGAGCGCTAGTAATCTCAACGACTACGATCCCGAACCTAAGCATACTCTTCGTGCTAGAAGAAGACAACAACGCGAAACCAGAGAACAAGCAATGGGTGACAACGGAGTGGAACAAGATCTTGCTCTGGAAGTTCAAGAGACACGTATGACGCTTGGTGATTATATGATGCCAAATCACCTTGGTTCTATTTCTGGTGTGGTCCGACCTCCTGTGCAAGCTCGTAACTTCGAGCTGAAACCTTCCCTGCTCAACATGGTTCATGATCGACACTATTTTGTAGTGCATTTCTAGGGGTTGTTACCAGGTTTGAGGTGTCATTTGGATGGATTTAGTGCACAATTATGGATTATGGAGTTAGAGAGGAGAAGTGTGGATTTGGTGGTCTGGAGAAGCAAATTGAAGATATCCAGAGGAAGAGGAGTTGACCACTGAGGAGACGAAGAAGAACCAAGGAGAGAGTCCACACGAGAGTAGAAGAACAATGTGCTGAATTCAATAGATTCGTTCTCTTTACTCAGACATCCAAATGGAGTGATTCCATTTCGAGGAGTTATCTCTTGAAGTCTACTGCAAGTCCTCAAAATATGAGCACAATCCGAGTTGGGAATCAAAAGTTATGGCGTTTTTACGGAAGTGTCGCATGAGCTGAACCGAAGAAATCTGGCGACGACCGCCGCCAGGCTTACGGCGACCGCCGCTGTGTCGGATGCGGAACCGAACCACTTTTCCTTACTTTGTTATTTTGGATTATTATTAGTATTTTTTATTATTTCGTTTTTGACCTTTTTGGAAGACCTTATTATTTTCTAGTATTTAGGGTTAGAAGGGAGATTGGCCTCCCTTACTCTCGAACCCTAATTTCATCTTTTTCCTTTCTACGTACTTTGCTATGAAGAACTAAGCCTTCTTGCTTAGTCAAACGCTGAAGCTTTCGTTTTGATTCAGTTGTGAGATTCTCGTTCCTTATCTATTGCATGGATTTTATCTATTCTCCTGCTTGATTGCTTATGATTAATATTGATAATCTCTAGCCTGCGCAACTAGGGTTTGTTTCTATTGATTGATTGCTAGATCTAGATTGTTACTGGTTGAGCATATCTATTTCAGAATAGCAAATGCATCGTACTAGTATCTGGTTGTGCTAGTCTTATGCAGAAGAGAACTGATTTACATTCTAGGATAAAAGCTGGTTGTTTTATGCTAGAATTGTATCCAACTATATTCCTATCCGTAACGCTGCTGTTAAACTAAATCTTGATAGTTTTAGGGTTGTTTAATTAGTTAGTGCTAATAGTATCTGGTTGTGCTATTAGTTATATCTGAAAAGGAATTGGAATTTCCATTGCATGAGATATTGAATGATTTTCTAAGATCAACTTGTCATACGAATAGTGGATGTTGTTTGACTGAGCTATTTTGCCCATTACTGAAATCATCATCTTTAGTATGTTTGCCTTTGCATGCTTAGATTTACTGAAACATACAAAACCCCCCTTTTGGTTACTTTGGATTGACATATAAATTGCATATAAAGATAGAATCTGTCTCCCTTGTGGATTCGACCCTTACTTACTTAGGACTACGGTTTAAGGTTTGTTTGGACTACTTGCATAGCAGTAATTAGCACGACAAATTTCCTGTTATCAAATTGGCGCCGTTGCCGGGGAGGCAATAATCTATTTTGTGTGCGATTTGTGTGTCAACTATTGTGTGGACCTATCTTACGGTCCACACCCGTGCTATTGATTTTTGTTTTTCCTTTTTGATTTTTGTTATAGAGATGGATAGATTTCCCCACTTCCATCAGGAGCCGCAATATGACCCATACTCATACGCATACACTCCAGGGTGGAGAGATCACCCCAATTCGAGTTATGGGCACCAACATTATCCCCCTTATGGTCATGATTACCAGGAGTTTTACCCGGGACCACAGTCGTTCTATCAGCAGGGTACTCCACCGCAGTACTACCCAGCCTACGAGTATAGCCCACCAGTGTCCAATCCAGATTACTATGTCTCATAGTCTACTGCGGATTTATTTCGGACCTTGGAGAATCAGATGGGGCACAATCCAAGTCCCTCCATGTTATTGGAGGACATGGTTCGATCTCTCAATCAGAGCACGATCCAACTTGAACAACAAATGAAGTCCTATATCTAGAACTCTGAGAGGCAGACGGAGCAATTGGTGCAAGCAATGAGCAGAATGGAGGCCATGACGTCGGCAGAACCACTATCTCACCCAGTGGTGCACCAGGAAGAGAATGTCTTCTCGATGACCCTACAAAGTACTGAGCAGCTGCATGTCGCCCCCTTAGCTGAAAGGGAAGAACAAATTTGTGAGACGGCTACAGAATACAGCGAGATATCTGCAGAAGAGAACCCAAGACCACGGGAGGTATACCTCGACCTCGGTTCACCTACTGAGGAGATGGGTATTCCAGACGATATTTTGGACCGCGTTGTGCTTTCTGAAGAAGAGTATTTTTTGGGACTGGAGGAATTCAGCGACCAAGAGGAGGAGAGCCGCGATCGCGAAAACGATCCTGCGACGCTCGCTCCTCTCGAAAATGCCCCGGCAGCCCCCGACCCTCTCGAGGCTGCCTATGATGAGTATGTGCGTCTAAACTCCTCCCCGCTCATTGCGATGCACCCCGTTGCACCCTTCCCTGAGGCATTACAAGATACTCGAAGGTTGAAGAACAATAATGAAATCTATGAGGCCTTCCGTAACTGTGCAGAAACCGTTCCTTTGGTCACATTGACAAACAGTATCCCTCGCTGCACAGAATTTTTAAGGGCACTGGGCAATATCAAGAAGAAACCAAAGGGGAAGCACAAGAAGGAGGACTTGATTCAGGTGGTGAATTTTTACATGCTGGATGCGGGGCAGAACAAACATGCAGGCCCTGAGATGTTGGGTAGGCCATTTCTAAAGATGTCAAGTGCATTCATAGATATGAACAGCGGTCCAACCATCATGAAGTACACAAGCATGGGGGAAAAGCTCTACAGGGAGTATACAAAGAGACATCCCCCTGATATAGATCTCAGAAGTTCAAGTGCTAGGACAAACCCGAGTTGAGGAGGATTGAGTAGGATGTCGAGCCACGACAGTAAACAAGGCGCTTCTCGGGAGGCAACCTGATGTTAGGTACTTTCTTTTCCTTCCCTTAGTTTATTTTCTTTTGATTTTTTTTTACTTTTGTAGTTTTTGTAGTTCTGTGTCGAACTAACCTGCAGGAAGTGTGAAAAAAAAAAGCGAAGAAGGAGAGGCGGCGACTGCCGCCAAACTTACGGCGATCGCCACCAATCCCACTTTTGAATGCTTCGCTACGGCAAATGGCAGCGACCGTCGTTTAATGGCGGCAACCGCTGCCCTCCTTACGGCGACCGCCTCCATTTCTCAGGTAAAAAAAAAAACTTCCCGAAAAAAAAAAAAAAGTTCCACCGGAGGCCAGTTGTCCAAGTTTCCCATGGAGAGATGATGCGCATCATGTTGTCAAGGAGGAGACATTAGCCCAACTTTGTATTTGACAACGATGATGGCCCTACAATTGGCAACTGAGGAGGAGGAACACTAGGGCCCACACCACGATTACATCTGGGCCCCATTTTTGTGTTCGTTGAAGGCCATGCAACCCCGCCATACTTGTTATACCACTATTCACCAGAGTGGTTCATTTTGGTTGCATGGTAGGAGTCGACGAAGTTGAAGGCCGTGCAGCCCTGATTTCCTTAATGACCACCACACCTTACAGTGGTTCCCTATGGTTGCATGGTAGAGTTGAGATGAAGACACCCGCCCAACACTAGAGACTTGGGCATATATTGTGAAGACCGCTAGCGACACCTTCAGTGTCCAAGTAGCTTGGCGACGTTTGTGATTCCATTCTTTGTCTTCCCTGTGCTTTATTCTTTTTGTCTTTCATTACATTGAGGACAATGCAATGTTTAAGTATGGGGGAGGATTCTATACTTGCTGCGTCGTTGAGGAAAAGAAAAAATGAAAAAGAGCCAAAAATTTGAAAAAAAGGCTAAAATTGAAATCCTGGGATAGGTCGAAAACCTGAAAAGGCGGCCTAGGTAATAAGCAGGTGGCTTGGACCAGCATTAGGCTGGGGTAATAATTGGTCAAGAGTGATGTGAGCATATTGTGAGCCCATCTATTGAAAAATGAAATGAGTGGCTTGGTGAAAACCCGAAAGGACGCCTTGGCAAAATGAGTGAAAAGAAGAAGAGTGATTTATAGGAATCATCATTTTTGCTGGCGTGGCGACATAAGAAGAGGAGTTATAAGGAGGATTTGGGTAGGTCACTCTAGAGGTATAAGAAGATAGATGGGAGATAGGATTAGATTTTTATTCACTCTATGGTGTTTGGGATAAGCTTGGGGGAAGTACTTTACTTTCCTTTTAGCTTGGATATGTGTGGTGTTGTGAGTTATTATATGTTGTGCTGTGCTTATTGTATGGGTGCCTGGAGTTTATTATTAGGTGTGATTCTTGGAGGGGTTGAGTTTTCTATGCTTCTATGATTTCCATCGTTAATATGAATTCTTTGGTTGATCTTGCAATTATGTCTAGCTAATTTCCATATTTCTAGGGTTGGGGTGATCCCAACTATGCGTAGGTAGACTTGTTTGATATTTGCTTGAATGGAAATCTGAAACTTTATTGATTCATTCCTAGATGTTTTATGCCCATATTAGCGTATGCGAATTGGATCCTATTAGGGTTTGCAACCGAGAGATAAAAATGTTTATAGGTAGTCAGATAGGGTTTGAGACCGAGAGGTAATAACTTCTATTGGAATCCTAGGTATTGAACCTGAGATTTTATTATTGCGAGAGCATCTTAATTTCTCTTGTGGATTAATAACTATCATAGAAACCCTAAGATTAGGTTGGATTTAACAAGTCACGAGAGTGGATGTTAATTTAGTTTGACCTTAGATTCTAAGTGCCTAGAGGGCCTAGATCTTGATTAGCAAGTTGCGAGAGTGGATGTTAATTGAATCTATGCACATTTACTATCATCCGAGAGGAATTAGTAATTACCTAAGATAGTTACCTTCAACAAAGACAGACTAAATTCAGACATTTATCTAGTTAAGTCTACTGAAGCATAGCTGCGGGGATCCCTTGCCTTGGAAACTTTTCCTTCGATGATTACAACCATCACTTGCATTTGTTTCTTAATTTTAATTATTAGTTCAACAAAATTCTCAATCTTTTGGCTTAGCTTACTGGTTTAAGATACAATCGATACTACTTAGTCCTTGTTGGGAACGACACTTGAAAAGCTACAACTAAACCCATACGCTTGTGGGTAGGTTTGTGTCCTATCAGGCAACCACACAGAAGAAGACCTAATAGGCGACCAAGATGACTGGACCGCGCCCTACATCAAGTGGCTCAAAGATGGAATACTCCCAACAGACAAGACAAAAGCTAAAAGACTTAAGGTACAAGCCGTAACATTTGATTTAAAAGATAATGTTCTATTCAAGCGATCTGTCACATGCCTATACATGCGCTGCCTCAAAACAATTGAGGTAAGACGCGTCTTACAATCCTAACACGACGGAAAATGTGGAAACCATACTAGAGGACGTAGCCTATCCGGCAAAGCCCTCAAGACGGGCTACTACTAGCCTACAATGAACAAAGACGCGACTGACTACATCAGAAAGTGTGACGCCTGCCAACGGCACGCACCCGTCACGCATCAACCGTCGGAGATGCTTCACCCAACTCTAGCACCCTGGCCTTTCATGCGATGGGGAATGGACATTGTCGGAAAATTGCCGCCAGCATCAGGGCAACGCGTCTTCTTCCTGGCTATGACTGACTATTTCACTAAATGGATAGAAGTCGAAGCGTATCGAGAGATAAAAGAAAAACACGTCATCTCATTCATAAAACGTAATATTCTATGCAGATTCGGCATCCTCTTAGAAATCGTATGCGACAATGGCACCCAATTCATTGGTAGCAACAAGCGAGTCCTCTTCTCGAACACCTCCGGCTACGAGTCTTTTGACGAGGACACCCCCGACGCCGGACCAGTCTTTGACACGTACGGCCAGGATGAGGAGGAGGAGTTGGGCGGTTACATCTGCAGTTCCATGGATGAACAAGGCAACTCCACATCCACAAGCCTATAGTTTACAATGGATCTCCGAGGGTGATGATTCCAATGTTGTGAAGCAACAATGCACTATCAATTTCAGCATTGGCCATTATAAGGATTCGGTGCTTTGGGACATGGTACCCATGGATGAAACTCATCTCCTCTTGGGGCGACCTTGGCAATTTGACAAGAGAGCTCTTCATGATGGATTTCTCAACAACTACGTCTTCATGCACAATGGACGAAAGGTGACTTTACTTCCTATGAGCCCTCAGGAGATTATGCAAGATCATGTTGAAAGGAACCGCGTCAAAGCACTTGAACAAGCCAAGGGACATCAATTGCCCTCGGCTGACCATGAGAAGCCACGAAAATCGGCCCTCAAACACCCGCCCAAGCCAGCTCAAACCGGCCTTCAAGGATCTTGTGAAAACCGACTTCTCTTGGCTCGTTCACGGGATGTCTCTCCAATCATTCAGGGACGTCTTCCTTGATTTTTACTTGTTCCTTTCGCATGTCTTCTAAATGTTAAAGATCTTGTTGATTTACCCCTTGCAGTGACTTCTCTTTTGCAGGAATTTGAGGATGTGATGCTCGAAGAGCTGCCCGAAGGATTGCCACCTATTCGTGGAATTGAGCATCAAATCGACTTTGTACCCGGCGCCTCTCTTCCTAACCGAGATGCATACCGCGCGAGCCCGGAAGAAACCAAGGAATTACAACGTCAAGTGCAAGAGTTGATGGATAAGGGCCACGTCCGAGAGAGCTTAAGCCCCTGCGCCGTACCGGTCATTCTAGTACCTAAGAAGGATGGTAGTTGGCGCATGTGTGTTGATTGTCGGACAATCAACCAAATTACAGTGAAGTATCGACACCCTATTCCTAGACTTGATGATATGCTTGATGAATTGCATGGTGCTATATTATTTTCTAAAATTGACCTTAAGAGTGGCTATCATCAAATTCGGATGCAAGAGGGTGATGAGTGGAAAACTGCTTTTAAGACTAAGTATGGCCTTTATGAGTGGTTAGTTATGCCTTTTGGTTTGACCAATGCTCCTAGCACTTTTATGAGATTGATGAATCATGTTTTACGGGCTTACTTATGCAAATTTGTAGTTGTCTACTTCGATGATATCCTTGTTTACAGCAGGTCATTAGATGAGCATGTTGAGCATCTTAGGAAGGTATTAGAAATGAGAAACTTTACGCTAACCTTGGTAAATGTTCTTTTTGCTCGGATTCCACTATTTTTCTTGGTTTTGTTGTAAGCAAGGATGGGCTGAAAGTTGACCAAGAGAAGGTCCGCGCCATAGAGCAATGGCCACGTCCCACAACTCCAACCATGGTTCGTTCCTTCCTGGGCTTGGCTGGCTTCTACCGCCGATTTGTGCGTGATTTCTCCACCATTACAGCCCCATTTCATGAGCTTACAAAGAAGGCTGCGTCCATTGAGTGGACGACCGCACACGAGACTGCCTTCACCACTTTAAAGGACCGGTTGTGCCACGCTCCTTTGCTGAAATTACCGGACTTCTCCAAGACTTTTGAGGTGGAGTGTGACGCCTCTCATTATGGAATTGGAGGGGTCTTGCTGCAGGATAGGCGTCCCATTGCTTACTTTAACGAGAAGCTCATAGGCGCCCAACTCAACTACCCCACGTATGACAAGGAGCTATATGCTCTCATTCGGGTGTTGAAGACTTGGCAGCACTACCTATGGCCTAAGGAGTTTGTCATTCACTCGGACCATGAGGCGTTGAAGTACTTGAAGAGCCAGTACAACCTCAGCCGACGCCATGCACGATGGGTGGAGTTCATGGAGACCTTCCCCTATGTGGTCAAATACAAGAAAGGTACGGAGAATGTGGTTGCTGATGCCCTTTCTCACAGGTATGTGTTACTTACCCATCTTGATGCTTCTATCTTAGGCTTCTCCTTGATTAAAGATGTGTATATGCATGATGATGACTTTGCTGTAATTTTTCAAACATGCATGGAAAAGGGAGAGTCTAATGGATTCTATGTTGATAATGGCTACCTATTTAAGGTCGGGAAACTGTGTATCCCTAAAACGTCTATACGTAGGTTGCTAATTCAAGAAGCTCATGAAGGTAGAGGACATTTTGGTATTCCTAAGACTTTGGCTGCATTAAAGGAACATTTCTTTTGGCCTAAAATGTTGCATCGTGTTACACGTTTTTGCAAGGCTTGTGTTACTTGTGTGCATGCTAAGTCTAGATCGAGTCCCCAAGGATTGTATACCCCTTTTCCTATCCCGGACATCCCATGGGAAGATATTAGTATGGACTTTATCACTGGTTTGCCCATGTCTAAGAAGGGGAGAGACTCGATATTTGTGGTAGTTGATAGATTTTCTAAGATGGCTCACTTCATTGTATGCAAGACTACTAACAATGCTTCTGAGATTGCTTCTTTATTTTTTGAGCATGTTGTTAGATTGCATGGTATTCCTGGAAGTATAGTGTCGGATCGTGATGCTAAATTTGTGAGTTATTTTTGGAAATCTTTGTGGTCCAAGCTGGGGACTAAGTTGTTGTTTTCTACTAGCTATCATCCCCAGACGGATGGCCAGACGGAGGTTACTAATAGAACTTTAGGTGCTTTACTGTGTACTATGTTAAAGTCTAACCTCCGCAAGTGGGAAGAGTGCTTGCCTTTTGTTGAATTTGCTTATAACAGGTCCATGCACTCGGCTACGCAGAAGACTCCCTTCTAGGTGGTTTACGGCCTCAATCCGCTCACCCCTCTGGATCTAGTACCACGGCCAATAAAGGAAAAGGAAAGCCTCAAAGGAGAGGAGCGGGCGGACCAGGTCAAGGCCTTACATGAGAGGACGAGGCAACAGCTGGAGCGGAGGTCCGAGCAAGTAGCCGCACAGCACAACAAAAACCGACTCCCGGTTGCCTATGAGCCAGACGACTTGGTATGGCTACACTTGCGCAAGGAACGCTTTCCATTAAATCGGCGCCACAAGCTGGACGCGAGAGGTGATGGTCCTTTCCAGGTGCTACAACACCTTGGGGCCAACGCCTACCGCTTGGAGTTACTTGATGACTATGGTGCGCACCCGACTTTCAACGTCGTTGACCTTTCTCCTTATATGCCTCCTGCTTTTGACGACGACAACGAAGCGGGGATGCTTCGCAGCCAAGAAGGGGAGATTGATAGCTCCATGACCCCCTCGATGACGGCGACGGACGAAGAGGAAGCAATGAAAGTGCGTTCGAATGGTCCGGTAACAAGAGCTCGCGCAAGGGCAATGGAGCGAGCAACACAATCATTAGTCTTGCGGGCGCACGCAAGTGACGCGGGTTCATCTAGTCCTAAATGGGTCCTTCTCTTGACCTATGAAGGATTAGGTGAGGTCCCGTCTTAGTCGATCCCGCCAAGAAGAACCAGACGAAAGAGCATCAAACTGGCTCTACAGAAGGTTTTCCGCGATCGCGGAAGTATTTCCACGGTCGCGGAACGACGTTGTTTTTCGGAAATTAGTGTGTTGCTTCTCCGCGATCGCGGCGGTATCTTCCGCGATCGCGGATTTGCCACGGCTTTTTAATTCAAACAATTTTCCGCGACCGCGGAAGTAATTCCGCGATCGCGGAAACGAGCCAACGCGCTCGCTTAGTCATCTTTGTTTCTGAAGATTTCTAATTATTTTATTATTATCTTTTGTCGCTATTTAACACCAGGAACCCTAGTTTGTAATCTTATGTTGAATTTGAGTAGTAAAGTTGAGTACGATCCTTCCTTGAGTTCCCAACATCAACCCCTTCGATCCCACGGATCAACTATCCCGTAGCTCGTCGCTTCGAGCAATCAAACACCGTCTCTTCGGTGTCTCACGATCATCACTTTGATCTCTCCGTTCATCTCTTTGAACACGTTTGAAGGCTATCTCTTTAGCCCTAGGAAAGCCATCACTTTGGCTACGGAAGAGAAGGATTCGACTACAAGCTTAAGGAATCAAAGATCCTGCATTGCTAGCAATACTTCAGGGGTTGTTCGCATCATATACCGATTGGAAACCAAGGACGGACAACCAATTCCCAGAAGTTGGAATGCGACCCACTTAAAGTTGTATCACTTCTAAACCTTTCTTTCCCTCATATTTTCTTTACGTCTATTCGATTACACTTGTATGAATTATGTTATTGACTTAAGCATTGGAGGGCCATTGGGTCAACCCCTAACGGTCGCCCCAAGACCTTTTTTCGCACTCTTAAAACAATTTGAACAGGAACGAGATGCCTCGAAGACAAACATGACATTCAAGCTCAAATGGGTATCCTTATCATATACAAAACAACGCTTACAATACACAAGTCGATCAACACACAGGGACTGGAGAGACAAAACACTACAGACATTCTATTTACAAGACCTATCCTATCTGAGGTACTCGTCTTTACTTGTATATTACAAACGACTCTTCCCTATAAACAAAAGGCATGCCACACTGACATTTACACCCATAGGTCATGTCAATCGAATCACCACGCGTCCCCGGCCGAGACGCAACCGACAAGTCCACCTACAAACATTAAAAACAAACAAAAAACACAAGGTACGTGAAAGTCCCTAGCATTTTACAAAATACGCGACCCGCGATGATGGACGGGCCTCCAAAACATTGTCCATCCCATCACTACGATGGGGCACAACACGTTGTCCAAACATTTAAAGCAAAATGTCCACAACACTACAAGAAACATTGTCATCAAACAAACAAAACTTAAGACTCGCCTGACCTCTCATTGACCTCCACAGGAACAACTTCTTGACCCTCTGTCGCCTCAGGAAGCTCCATCGATGCGTCCCCGATAACCCCTTCGGTCGTTTCAGGATCGGCTTCCTCTCTCTGCCCATCCTCTCCAAGGCCGATTAACTTGAACAGCTTATTGCCAGGATTACCGTAGGGGTACAGAAGATCCATGTTTGCTCTCGCGTCTTCAATCTTCCAAGACGAATAAGCCCCTACGGTATACTCCTCCATCATCTCAATGCGAGACTTGAGACAGAAGTACGTCCCGACATCGGTGGCAACATGGGCATCCTTCACACGGACGATGAGAGAACCATGCTCTAACAACACCATCATCTATAGTCGGTCTGCTCTCCTCAGGGGTCTGCAAATAAGTACGGAGCTCACCAGCAACCAACTGGATGTGATGTATTAAATAATAGAAATATTAGTCAAAACCTACAAACACCAATAAGCATAAATTAAAGTAAAAGAATTAAAACGTACCGCAACTGAATCCACTAAAGGGGCGACATGGACTGGGCCAATGGGATGATCTCGTATGACTGAAATGGGATCGACTAATGGATGAGACATATCATCGAACCAGTCCAAATAATCATCAGAAACGTCCCAAAAACGAGTCGCGGCAGGGCCCACCAAGTCGATCAGAGGTTTGTGATAGGCAATTACTCGTGTATACCTAACAAAGAAACCTTAAAACCCCAACTAATGTAGTATGGCAAGTAAGGATCGAACCCACAGAGAATCAAGTTATCTATCCTGTTTGCAGAAATCGTTTATCAACAGTAACAAAGGGGTTTTTTGATTGGTTTGTTCTAAACTATGAAATTAACTAACAGAATTAATGGTGATGTAAACAGATATTGATGAAAGTACTCAGCCAAACAGATATCCACACTTCAGTTTGATTGGTTGATCCTTTATTATCTCTAGTTCTTTAGACCAGTGAATGTTCCTATTCCTTTTCTTAAGTTTATTAACAAGACAACCAGACCCTAATAATACTAACTATCAAACAACCAGGAAACTATCCAGATTTAGTTCAATAGCAGCAGTAGGTTCCAGAAATTCAGCAGATACATGCGCATAAAACAACCAGTTTTACTTAGCATGCAATCAATTCTCTTTTACAATAAACTATCACAACCAGTTCTAGAATATCGTAGTTGCTACTCTGAATTAGATATTTCAACCAGAAACAATCCAACTCTAGCACAAGAATAATACTAATGGCCAATTAGCAAAACTCAAAGGGATTAAGCACAAGAGAATTAATAAAATTCAAAGGAATAGAACAAGAGTTATAATCTTACAACCAAATCAAACGAAGGCTTCAATTGTCTGACTAAGCAAAGGAAACTTAGTTCTTCATAGTCTTGCAAAACACAAAAGCTCTCAAAAAAAAACATAGATTGTCGTTCTAATAAATGATGAATGAATCAAAACCTAATGAAGCTTAGTCTATTTAACCTAAATGAAATATGCTAAAAATAATAACCGAAATATAAAAATATAAAATAAAGAAAATAAGGTAACAAGATAATATGCGGAGAAATCTTCCCGCGTAGTCTCTGATCTTCAAGGCCGCGATCGCGGTTTCCTCAGCTTGCTCTTTGTGGCACTCCAGCGAATTTCTCCTTGGCCGCGATCGCGGCGCTCCAAACCGCGACCGCGGCTTACACTTCAACAGCTTCCTGACGATCTCTTCCTATGCCGCGGCTTGTACATTCCTTAGCTCGCGGTTGCGGCCTACTCTTCACAGCTCCTCAATGCCTTCAACACTTCACTAAAATTCCCTTTTCTCCACTTCTACTCTACTGCTCTATAATCCTAAATTGTCTCCTAAACCCATATAGATGGTGCCTAATAACCTAGTAACAGCTCCTAGTTACGCACTACAAAGTAGAGCGTATCAGTCTCGGATTTGCATCCCATGCTCCTAGCAGCTCATCATCAAACTAAACTGCGTAACCTCTGATCTCCTCCTTTCGTGTTGTTGTGCTAGGCTGAATCGGAGGATCTGGGATGGTCTGAACCATACCAAACTGCCCGAGGACTCGGTCCGGCATGTATGGCTCTGCAATCTCCATAATACGCAGCACACCCCGAAACCGAGAAGGGAAAATCTCTGGAGAGTTGTAGTCTACCCCCACCCATGGAGTCCAAGTAACCTATAACATCAGATTTCCCTATTAATTATCTATTTCAAGTTTTTTGTTATAAACTTATCGACAATAACCTATACATTATTTACGTCCTCATATCTCATGTTGTCCAGCATCCGACGTATCTCCACCAAACGTCCAGTATCTCTACTGTTGGCCAACTCTACCCCATCCCTAGCAGTTGCTCCCGTAAATAGCGGGTTCGTAATATAATGCCCAAGGAAATGGCGAAAGTACACCCAAATCCATGACTGCACATGATTAAATAACGCTATTAGCAAAAAAAATTATAAAGTCAATTATAACTTGACTAATACGACACGAATAACTTACCCAAATAAGAATCCCGCATGATGCAATCCCCTGTGCTCCACGCCTAGACGCCTCTCCCAAATTGCGATAAAAAATGCAAGGATGTCGGCTCCCCATGCAAAACCTCCAATACTCTCGTGGTCAAACAGAAGGGCACAACACTTGTGCTTCACGGCCTTAGTCGACTTGTCCACCAGGACAGTCGATCCGAGAAGCAACAACATATAATAGGTGGCAATAACGCTCTCCACTCTCTCGGGTGCCGCCATCATCTCCCTCAGTGTCCGCTCCAGATACTCTAATGGGATGTCGCCCCCTGTATACCACTGCTTCACCTGATCCTCGCCAACTCCCAGATCTGTGGCGATATGTCCTTTTATTACATCATCAGTCAACGTTGTAGTGCAGCTCCTCCCATGAATGGGAACCCGCAGAATCTGTAGAACATCTAACAATGTGATCGTCATCTCTTCGAATGGCAAATGAAATGAACTAGTCTTCGGATGCCATCTCTCCACAAAAGCAGGTATCATAGCAGCATCTATACTGGCGGCGATGCCAACTGTGCGTAAATGTGTAAGACCGCTGCGCTCTGCAATCCTAAACCATGTCTGGGGATCATCGGTAATGAAGGGCTTGTGGCGATATAGCTGGGCAGGTCGGAAATGGATCCTAAGAATCTTACAACTCTGAATGTAAAACATATAACATTAGCCAACAAAATTTATCACGTTACTCTAAAACCTTAAAGATTTAATATTATCAGTTTCACATACCAAATCTTGCATCGCCTGCCGGCGGGCGACGCCTCTAAGAGGAGGTGCCTCTGGAGCAGCAGGCTCTGCAGAAATATCATCATCTGCCTCTGGAGCAGTTGGCCCTGCATCGACATCCTCTGGAGCCTCCTCTCCTCCCCTCCTCCGTCTCCTCTACCTAATGGGAGGGAGTGTGAAATCAATAAACAGATGGTCAACGGGATCGGGTTGGGGACGCTCATAAATGGCATTCGCAATGTGCGTGGCATAGATAGGGAGAAGGATGGGGCATCGTGGACCTACAGGCATCCACGGCACATAAGTGGAGGGAAGTCCTGGATCAAAATCATCAGCAGGACCCGTAGGGAGAACTGGAGGTGGAGGTGCAGAAGTAGAGGGGCGTATAGGTGACGAAACAAACTGCGTATCATCAGCCATGCCTGTCGTCGTCGGCTACATATCTCCCTCCATATGCTCGTCGGCGTGCTCCATATACACATCATCAGCAATGACTGTCGGAGGAGGAGGAGGAGGAGGAGGGGCAAAAATAGCCAATATATCCACATGGACAAGAGCAGCACGACGACATATAGAATCTGACGTCCCTATATGTGGTCTGCGACGATCGGCCACTGGTGTCGGCTCTGTCCGGCCTGAAGGGGTCAAGACCCCCGTAACCTCTAAATTTTATAAAATTTTAGTACATCAGATGATTATTTCTTTAATTAATTTAATTTTTAGTATATTACATTAGATTTGAGTACATTACATCATTTTAATAATTACAATCTGAGGGCTCAATTAACAAATAATTTTAGTACATCAAAAGATTCAAACAATGGTTCGATTCTAAGAATATGATTCTTAGAGTATAAGATTCTTAGAATCATATTCTTAAGATTCTTATATTCTAAGAATCATATTCTTAAAATCGAAATTCAATAGATTTTAAGAATCATATTCAAAAGATTCTTAGAATCATATTCACAACTAATTTATAATCTTAAGATTCTTAGAAATCTTAAGATTTTTACTTCTCACCTAATCTAAATTTTATAAAATTTAAAACATTCTTAAGCAAACATTCCAAACATTCTTACGAAATTCTTAAACAATTTTTACAATGTTAAAAAGTCAAGGTGCCAGGTTAGAATCTCTAATCTAAATTCACAACTAATTTCTAATCTAAATTCACAACTAATTTCAAAAAAAAGTCACAACTAAGAATTTCTAATTGTAACCTACGCGCACCATTATTAAGAATTTCTAGTCTAAATTCACAAAAAAATTGATAATCAAAATTCACAATTAATTTCAAATCATATTCACAACTAATTCATAATCTTTTTTTAATAAACTAAATTCAAACAATTCAATTTAGATAAACAACTACGTCGGAAACAAAATTTAAATTAAGGATTTCGAAATAAAGTCACAACTAAGAATTTCTAATCGTAGCCTACGCGCACCATTATTAAGAATTTATAGTCTAAATTCACAAAACATTGATAATCAAAATTCACAATTAATTTCAAATCATATTCACAACTAATCCATAATCTATTTTATAAACTTAATTCAAACAATTCAATTTAGATAAACAATTACGTCGGAAATAAAATTTAAATTTAGGATTTCGAAAAAAAAAACTCTTGGAGACCACTAGGAATAACGGGAGTTGGTTCCTCCGCCTCTTCCGGCTCCACCGTCGGTACGTTTGCATGAGCTCTCATCCTCGGTCTCCCTCCGTCCAAAACCCCCAAATCACCCTCCTCCACCCCAGCCACCACCTCCTCCACCCCAGCCACCACCTCCACCACCTCCTCCACCACCCCAGCACCGACCCCAACCACCACCCCAGCTACCGCTGCCACCTCCTCAGTGCAGCTACCGCCCTCCGACCTCCCCGCCACCGCTACCACGCAGTCGCAGGCTTTTCTGCCGCCCACCACTTCCGCCATTTTTTCCACCTCCGAGCTCGGAATCAACCAAGGAACTCGAATCCATTGCCAATTTGAAGAATCGAACCACGAATCAATCGAAAACGGAAGGAAGAAGATTTAGGGTTTTTTAGGGGTTTATTTCGACGCGAATTCGGGAGGAAGAAGACGATGCGGGTGGTTAACCCCCATAAACCTATGCGTGTAACTTACGCGCATGAGTTTGCTTGATGGGCCGGCTCATAAACATGTGCGCGTAACTTACGCGCACAGATTTTGTCCAGGTTTTGTAAAAATAGTCATTATACCCCTGTGCGCGTAACTTATGCGCATGAAACCATGCTACTAAGCTACGCGCACAGTTTCGCGTGCATATAGGTAAAAAACCGCGTGTATATAGCCTTTTCGTAAATAAATTGATCCAATAATTTATTTGTAATCCTAAAAATTTCCAACTCAAAATATTATCTAAATGAAGAGTTATAAATTACCCATTCATAATATAAGATAATATTAGAAAATTATAAATAATTTAATTTTAATATTTATAAAATTAAATTAATCCTAACATATTTTTCATTAACCTAGACTAATTAATTTAATCAAATTAAGCCAAAAATAAATTAAAACAAAACCCAATTCGCAAATTGGACAACCGAAATACCCACCGGATTCGCGGTTTGGCACCTCGTCGGAAATGGCTCAAATTGAGGTGTGACGGTGGTTCTCCGGCGTCGGGGCAACAGGGGTTTTGAAGAGGACAAACAAACGAAGCTAAAGGTACCAAAAATTGCAAGGATAAAGCTCACACTTGCTCGAATTTGGGTGAATTGGGAGGTCGATTGAGGGGGTTTATATAGGGCTTTTGGAGCTGCAAATGCCCCCAACATAATCCACAAGATTTCGCCCTTCAATTTAATATGAAACGGTCGAATTTTAAATTTGCTCAAAACGGCCATATTAACGACACGAATTGAATTAGGGACAAATCCCGCAAATCTCGTCGTTATTAATTCAAATTAATCCACGAATTAGATGCGTGATATTGCCATCTTGATTGTCCGATATGTAATTGATTGAATCGGGCTTGAATCCGCCATGGATGAGCACAAGAGAGCTCGTGATCTCAGCTAGAGGTTGAAGACACGACCTTTGGTTATTTATAATTGGGGCCCTCTTATTTTTGGTTTGTGGCAAAAATGCCCTCCAACAACTTTTCACAAATTACAAAAATTGTCCTAACTTAATATTTTTTATATTTTAAGTTTGTAATATTATTTTAACTCAAAATTAAAGTAGAGAAAAATTTAACTTAGGTTAAAATAAGCTTAAGTTATTTTTCTTATTAATTTAACCATACTTAAATCATTAACAAAATTTTGTTAAACTTGATTTATGTATTCTAAGTCAAATTTGATAAGTTTTATTTAAATTTAGAATCAACATAATGTTAAAATAAATTTAAATAATTCACAACTTATAGTTGTAACAACTTATGTTAAGAACTCTATTTTATTTCTATTTTTGGAATAATGAGATAAATATCAAAATTCCTTTAGTTAGAAATAGAGTTGGAAAATTACATAAATAACCTTACTAAAATTGAGGGTTATTACACATGCTCGATTAATTTATAATGATAGAGAATCACTTTATCCATTTCCTTAAACTCAATTTTATCCCGTTCAGCAGGGCTACTTTTTCTCTTTTTTTATCTACTCCGACCTTTTCTCTCTAGATTCGCCTCCACCCTAGGGTCTTGGATTTCCAATACAGCTTGTGGTAACAAAACTACATCGGGCAATATATCAGGAAGCTTTTCATGCACCTTGAAGCAGGTATTGGTACTAGTGGTTGGGGTAGCGTTATGTATCATCTGAAACTCATCAATCATAGGGTCCTCCTTGGTCAGTTGGGTAGGCTCTCTTCTATCCAATTGTGGTTCTTCCCACTCTTTTTCAACCTGTTGTAAAATAGCTGTGCAATGTTCAATATAATGCACTTCAGGTGACTCTAAAGGCAACTTTGGATTAACCAACTCAGCAATTTGATCTTCTAGTTTCTGATTTTGTGTGGTTAAGTAGCTACTTGAGTTCTCAAAGAGTTCACCGTACCTAAAAGAGATGAAAATTGGATTAAATGAGGTTTAAGCACATTTACAACAATTTGATTACAAAATTCTTCAAGACATGTAACAATCTTCTCAACTTCTCTATCATGTGTTAAGATGAAGTCATCAAGCATACGATCTTGAATGGACTTATGAGGCTCAGGCTAGAGCGGTAAGTGTGGTGGTGTCATCCAACTAGGATTGCATGAATTTGAATTTGGCACATTCGCATTCCCCAAAGGTACATGACAACCTGTATAATCATGATCTACAACTCCACAAGACTCACAGAAGAAGTTAGAAGTATTTGGGTTTCTGTAACCCAAATTAGAATTTTCAAAATCATACCATTGAGTACTTGTATTAAGCCTAGAAGAAAGAAAAGGGTAAGAATTTACCTCATACATATCTGAATTCATTTGTTCGACTCTTTCTGAATAGCCTGAAAAGAAAAGAAAAAATAATGACCTAAACTCACCAATAAATGTGGCAACTAATATTAACAAATTGGTCCCCGGCAACGGCGCTAAAAATTTGATATGGTTAAAACCTATCCGCAAGTGTACGGGATCAGTTGTAGTAGTCAAGTGTCAATTCCAGAGAGACCAATGTAATATTAATTGAAACACTATCAATGAACTAGGCCAGGAAAATAAGAAATTGGGAAAAACTATAACTAAGCTAATAAATAATAACAAATAAAAATGATTAAATCAATGGGATAAATGTATCTAAGGTTAAGGATCACCGCAACGATGCAACAATAAATAAAATTACACTTCACCTGAATCTAGTCCAAATTATTTGAAGGTAAGCTATCTAAGGTAATCTACTAACTCATTTCAGACGATAGTAATTGTGTCTGGACTAAACTAACAATCGTTGTCGCGCAGAGCTAATCTCATCCAAACCCTTTAACGCACTTAGAGTCTAGGGATAAACTAAAATAACATTCGTTGTCGCGCTCCACTAATCCAACTCAAACCTAGAACATCTATGATAACCTATTAATCCTCAATAGTAATTAAGTTGTTATCGCACAAATAACACTCAGGTTCAATTCCTAGGAATCTAATAGAAGTTATTACCTCTCGGTCTCAAACCCTATCTGACTACCTATTAACGTTATCACCTTACAGTCTCAAATCCTAATAGGATCCAATTCGCAAAAGCTACTATGAGCATTAAGCATCTAGGAATGAATCAAATATTATTTCAATTCAGACAAAGAAATAATTATAATTACATACGCATTGTCCAGATCACCCCAACCTTAGAACTAGAAATTTAACCAAGCATAACTGAAGACATACTCAATATATTTAAACTCGCCATCAACATATATATGGATTATTCAATAAAAACGGGAGATAAGAAACTTAGTTTCAATGTCGAAAATAATTCAAGTTGACAAAGGCTAGAACAATAAATATTGTCTTCAGTTCAAGCCAAAGCTGTAAAATTCCTTCTTTAATTCCTCATGTGCCGCTACAGCCAAGCTAAAGGAAATACAAAATAACAAAACCTAAAATAAAAATACCAACCTAGACTAAATGATAAGGGCTAAAGTCGTGTGCCCAATCAAAGTAAAATCCTTAACAACCTAAACTAGTAGAATAGGCAAGCAAGGGTCGAATCCCACAGGGAAGAGTTGTCTTTCTTAATGTAAATTCGCATGCAAAAGTAACAAATGGGGGTTTTGGTTGGTTGATTGAATTTCAAGTAAACAAAGCAAAGTAAACAAAACAAAGGTTGTGAATCAATTTGGGAAAAACACTTAGCCAAACAAATATCCACCATTCATTCGATTGATTGGTCCTAGGTTATCTCTATTCCTTCCTTTGATTATTCTTGTCGCTGTTCTGAAATAGTTACCAGTCCTACCAGTCCAGACAACCCTTACTATTGAACGCACAAGAAACCATCAAGATTTAGAACAATAGTAGCATAGAGCATAGGAATTAACCAGGATACATGTAACACCGATTTTTCACAGTATTTAACACACAATCAATTCTCTTTCATAATAAACTAGTCCTACCAGTCCTAGAATATCATGGATGCTACACAAGATAAGGAATCTCAACCAGAAATATCCAGACCCTAGCAATAGACAATTACTAATATCAACTAGGTGATCAATCCAGTCAAATCAATAAGAATCAATAGGAATAAGCTCAAGAGAAGATATAATCCAAAGGAATAGTAAATAGAGTTATAACCTCACAATCATGAATCAAATGAAGGCTTCAATTGTCGGACTAAGCAAATGGTGCTTAGTTCTTCATAGTCTTGAAAGGGAAAACAATACTGAATGTAAAATAACGATGATGATGCTTGGAGGCTATGGAACTAGGTTTAAATAATCTAAACCTAAAACCAAAGATCACAAACATAATCTAAAAGGAAATAAAATAAACCTACCGGAATAAAGAAATAAATAAAATAAAAGTAAAACTTCGGACGCCGCGCTGAAGCATATTTCCGCGATCGCGGAAAATACCTTCTCTGACTCTTTGCTCTCGACTTATCTGCGACCAGCTTCTGCGACCAAGCTTGGAATTCCGCAATCACGGCACTGTTCATCCGCGCTCGTGGATTACTTTCTGCAGCTTCTTCTCGCTTTTGTTGCGGTCTTCTCGTGGTGGCTTCCTTCCATCTTCTATAAGTCTTCGTTTAAGCACTTGAAACCACCATAACGACACTTCTACTCTTCAACTCCAATCTCTACAATTGTGCACTAAACGTCTCCAAATAGCACCCAAAACACCGGTAACAACTCCTAGTTAAACCCTATAAAGTAGTGATGATCACTAAACCTACGTAAGACTAAAAAGCTAATCTCCCCCCTCATTCTAGAATTGGGCCGGCCCACATCCCCGTAATATTGGAGGGTTTTGGGCCCATTGGCCCTTTAAGAGTTTTCAATTAACAAAACTACCCCTACTAGTTTTTATGTATTTTTCCTACCCCCTACTAGCTTATTTTATTATTATTTTTCCCTCTCTCTTCTTTGTTTTTTCTCTCTCTAAAATATTGATTTTTGGGGTTTAGGGTTTAGGGTGTAGGGTTTAGGGGGAGGGGGTTAGTTTCCTAAGGGGTTAGTTTCTTAATAAAAACGTCGCACATGGGTCATTTACCCAACTCATCCGTAATATTGCTGAAAGACCAAACACAACATTGCACACTCGAACGGCAGCATGCACCCGAAATTCATCATTCATGAGGCCTTTGGTGGGCTCCTCCATGAGGCCTTCACATGGGCTTTTAGCTGGGCCTTAGGTCCAACTCTAATTCCATTTGTTTGCTGCCCTTCAAAATAGTCGTGTATCATCTTTAAATTAAACCTAAAATACCTGAAATATATAAAAACACGAGTGTAGACTCCGAATACAAAATAATGCAAAACTAACTATAAAAGACATAAAATATGCATGAAAATGATCTAATCTAATATACAACTAGACTCCTAAGATATGTATAAAATAGGTGTTATCAAAGACTCTAAGAGTCTAACTAATTTCACAATAGAGGGAGAGATAAGCTTAAGAACGATGAAAAGATCAACATGGAGATAAATTTTGAAGACATTGGTGTGGATTTGAATGGCGTAGCTAGAGTTCGGAAAGCTTCTTTGAAGCAATGACGACAAGAGACCCACAAAGGAGATGATCAAAGTGGTGTCGAAACTGCCATTGGAGGCAGAGCTTCAAAGTTGCACAGGGAAGAAACGTTGAATGTGGAAGATGACATTCAATAGGAACAATCTACCAAAACACCCCCACATTAGTTAAAATTTTAGGTGTGAAAAGTTATATCTTGACAGTTGGATGGAGTAGATCAACGGATGAAAAGGATTCGCATATTTCAACGGGAAATGTATCTGATCCCGAATCTTAAGATTTAATATAATTATATATAATCTATATACTATTACTAAAGTCGTAAGTCTCTCTCCTATTTCTCACACATCTAGCTATGTCACGTCATCAATTTAATTTGTACAATTACCTATTCACCCTTCTAATTTTCTCCAAGTTGCTTCATCTTTTTCTTGCAAGATTACATATATATTGTTTTCATATATATTTTTTTATCTAAATTATGGCTTAAGTTATATTCTTAATTATGTTATATCTCTACTAATTTTCTAGTAAGATCTTATATCTATTTCTTCTATATATATTTCCTTACTAAAATTATGACAACATAATATATGATTTTATATTTATTTATGGTACATTTTGGTTAGCTTATGTTCAATATTTATAAGACATGTTCTTCACATATTGGTTTTATTTTATTTGATTCTAAATTATGCATTTATAAACCAAACCTACTACATAAATTTAAAATAAATAAAAAAACATAGGCGTGAATGTAATCTACATATACGGCTTGGATATTATATTTGTAATCTAAATACCGAACCTAAATATAAGATTAACCAAGATATGTATGAAATAAGGGTAATATATGCTTCCAACTAAAATCGTAAAATAATCAAACTAAAGTCACAACAATTAATATTGACCGCAAATCTTTGGTTTGATTTCACACATTGAGATAATCTAAGTGTATATTAGATTGACCATAAAAATATTAGCTTAAAGATCTGCTAAATATATATGGCACAAATATGGTAATATACACTTATTTATGGCCTTGAATAATATAGTATCCTAATGGAACAAGTATAGATACAAAGGTATATTAGAAAGTTTTTATATGTATTGTCCGTGAATGTGTTGATCTTAGATTGAAAAATATGACATGTCCATTGTATGAGTAGATTATTATTTACAACTTTTCTTAATTACCAAACAAAATAAAATCTGTGTATTATTATACATTAAAAATAATGAATAGAAAATAAATAAAGTTGTCAGAATTGCATATATCGAATATAACATTCAACTTTGATAAATGTCCTTTGCCATTGTGATAAAATATATTAATTATGTTTAATTTTGGTTATCTTTCATCTACTATGTCTCATTGAGTTTTTTTAATTAACAAGGTACTTTATAATTTTAATTTAATCAGTTGTATGTTTTGATTAGCTTATATGATTTCGTATTAAATTTTTTTTGATGGGTGAAGATAATTTTGTTTTATAAGATTTTTAAAGTTTAATAAATTACATGATTTGGTATATTGTTATGTTATCTTATATGATTTGGTATATAATTATTTGTCCAAAATACAATTTGATGGGTGAAAATTAATTATGATTTAAAAGTTTTTATCTAAATTATAATTAAGGAAGGGTGAAATTGCTTTAACTTACAAAGTTTATGTAAAAATCGCATTTATCCCAAAATAGGTGTAACACACATTATCTAATAAAGTGAGCTATTTTTGTAATTGTTTCAAAACCTCATCATCCTCTTTGCATCACACCTCTATTCATTCATGGAGTTTTTGGAACAATTTCAAAATCGATATTCGACTTTCCTAGATCGAATTGATTGATTCCATAAAATGTGGGATATCAATAATCAAATTACCTACTTAATCCCTCTATTTAGCGACTTAATCAAGCCCAAGGATCGTCTGGATTCATCCGAAACAAAGTAGAAGCGTTGTACGTAACGCAAAGGGAAATTTTAAAGATTCATTCAATTCGGACGCAATTTTGGATACCAATTGATTCATAGAATAAAAAAACCACGAGCAATCTTCATTGTTCATCCTCCCTTATAAATGAGGCTAAAATTCCTTTGTTTCAATATCCCAAATCTCCATTAAAGACCTTTCTTTCAATGCTCTGTTCGACCCTAAGAACACCTCTTTCTAGCCATCTATACAAAATCTGACCACATTATCGTCTTCCTCATGATCATGTTAGTTGAAACTGACTCTTGAATCGTCCCGAACCATCTTCGAGCAACATCGAATCACCTCCGAACTCTCCCCGATAGTTCGCAGAAAATCGGAAAAACACGCCACTTCGAGGCCGATTTTCCATCGGGGAAGGAAGTGCCGCCTCTAGTGAGTTAACTGATTTTGACTCCCCTCGTCGCCGGGAGTCCAAATAACCATTGTTGATAATGTCTGAGTTTATGCGAGCCGTCAGCGAGCCGTTCAAACCATCCCTTCGATGCACCGTTGTTGGTTGTTGTTGTTTGTGGTTCTGCTACTCCCCCTCCATTGAAATCAGATGCGAATTAAGTGCACCAAGAGTATATTATTAATATAAAATAAAGTGATATGTTTGGGGATGCCCAAGCATCTCATTTTAGAATGCTCAACCTTCTCATATTTGAAATGCTATGAAAGTAAGATGCTTGGGGATTAAAAAACTTTTTCAAATACAATAAATACATAAAAGGTTAAATAAATTTTATGATAATATTGTATTTATTTTTCTATCAATAGATACTCATATATGCTTGAGAATCCATTGATAAAATGGTATTTGGGTATAGGATGTTTAGATGATGAGGAAAATTAAGAAATTAAACAACGGTGAAAATTGTATTTTTTGAGATCTTAGAATGTATGGATAAACATAGCCTAAGATAAAACATGCTAAAAGAAAAAAATGTTCGTCTTTATTTATAAAAATCGAAAAAAGGGTTGGTTGCATATCTTCTATGCATAAAAAAATAAATTTTTTAAAATGATAAAAGGGAGAAAGGAGGGATTTTATTGTGTAAAGTGATGAGAGATTTTAGCCATTGAATTAAGAAAATCATAGGGCTGAGATTAATCCCGTTTTTTGAAGGGTGGGGGTATTTTTGGTAGTTTATTTTTCTATTTTAGCTTCTTTTTTTGATTCCCCTTCCTCTCCCGATCGTATCAAAATACGATGTCGCCATTGATGAACCTTCTTCTTCAGCTTCCATCCTCTGTTCTCTTCACCATTTTTTGTTGAAACTTGTTCTTCTCCTTCTACCGTTCTTTCTCTCTACTTCAATTTTTTTTTTTTCGCTTTGATTGAATCGCGATGGACATATCTCCAAGATTTCGCATCTAAAATCGTACAATGTTAGGGTTTACATCAAGCTCTCATCTCTCTTCAACCATGACCACAATAAATTAAACTTGCAGTCGTGACAATTTCTACCGACGACGATGTTGCCTCCTCTTCTAGGTTTGGAATTCGCATTGCAACTAATCAAGTAGAATGAAAATTCAACAATTTTGATGGTATTGTGATCAAATTGAAAGAGGAAGATGAGTCTGAGGATGACGTTGTATTCGAAGAACACGAAGAGCGAGGTAAGAGAGTAGAAAGAGTGCATGCGAGCAGGTGAATACTGGTGAAATTGAAGAGATTGAAGAAATTATCACTTCTAATAACAACTTCGGTAACCCTAATTTATGTTCTAAAGAGAAATTAGGCGGATAAATTGGAGGGTAAGAAGATGGATTTGAAGCCAATGAAATACCACATAGATCTGAATGCCCACAACAATTAGTGATGCATTTATACTGATAAGACGTGCACTATTAGACACTTAGCTATGCACTTAGGGGGATAAATTACAATAAGGCTAGTGGAAAGGATTTCAAGGATCTCATTGGCAACTTGTCAGCCTTCTATGATGGTTTTGAAGGAAAAGACAATCAAATTGATTTGGAGGAGCCAAGAAAATCAATCAATGAGGATGATTTCTACGTTCAACTGAATTTGCCATTACAAATAAAAAACAAATTCTGGAAACTCTTTTGTCAACTATACATGCACCATTATGGACCATGAAAGGGATGAAGTTAATATGACACATGTAGCCTATGAGGGATTCGAACCCACATCCATGTGCACCAACACATCGTTCTACCATTTGAGCTAATAGGCTATGACAAAATCAAATATTTTGACCTACACCACTTTAACACAAAGTACATTCAAATTTAATAGAAGTACACATCAGATAATTAGCCAACAATTCATCCAATCGCTTAATGTCACGTATAGACGATTGCATTCGATCACTTGATAGTTATGTTGGATTTCTTATGTAGTTTCACCAATTTTAGATAATCAATAAGCTTCCTTCTAAAAATATTCACGAGTAACAAAAATTTTATTGGATCAAGTATAAACTTTAGAGGATTAACTATGAACTTCTAATAGCAGGATAACACTATGCACTTCAAACATTTATTTTGTGCACATTTAATATCAAGACTTGCACGTATGCACATTGGTAACAAAATAATAACACACACTACAAACACTTAAGTATGCACATATAATATCACGACATGCACTTTAGATACTTAATATGCACATTTAGTATGAAGATATGTACTTTCTAGGAAAGTCTATTGAGTTAAGAAATGCAAACCCTAAATATGTGCAAGACACTCAATTCTTAAATATGTACATTTACAAACAACACATATACTTTAGGGCCTTACTTATGCACATTGTTTACTATTTCATATTGATAATATCACTTCATTAACAATTAATAATATAAGCTTTTTAGCACTTAAATATGCATTTTTTATTCTTAGTTTATGCACTCTAGTTACTTATTTATGCATATTATGATTTATCTATTCAAAAACACACTACAATTGGGCTAAATTTCCCTGTATACTACACATGTAGTCAAGAGTGAGTTTCATCATCCAACATTACCCTAACAAGAAAATAGGCAACGCAATTTCCTCCCCTACATAGTCATGTGACTAATTGAAAACAACATGAAATTCTAAGTAGTTTTTAAGACATCCTAACAAACTAATTTTAAATAAGAGAATAAAGTATTAGTAGAATTCAATGTTGAACAATCAACATGACAACATATTCTAGCCATATTTTGGAGCAGCCCATTCTCACAACTACTTGCACACTAGAAAACGCAATAGTAGCTTCAACAACTACCACTGTCCAACATTAGCTTCAACATTAATTGATCAAAAAATGAAAGTAAAGACTAGAAAATGGTGTTTACCATGTTTGCGCATATACACAACCCTAAATGTTGAAAGGTTGTTTTAAGCTTCATATTCGAGAACATGGAACAAATCGAGTAATCGAAAGACAATTGAAGGTGTAAGGATGGAGAGGTCAAGGAATTGAACGGTGATGGGACGAGAAGCGAGATTTTTTTAGGGAGCTCCCGAGATTTTCAATGACGTTTCAAAGAGAAACGAACGCTCAGAGCCTTGGACAAAAGGGAATGAGATTTTTCTTCAAATGCAAGGGTAAGCAGAATTTGGCATAAATTACAGCCCGTGCCACCATATATGAAGCGTCCAACTCTTTCAAAAAAATTCAATGTATTTTCATGTTTTAATCTTAACCGTTCATTTGTTATATCTAACGGCCAATAAAATTATTCACTATTCATCCTATGGCAAGTATGTACCTGAACACAACTCTGATAAAAGGTGTTAATATACTCACCCATTTGAATTTATTATACTCACCCTTTTAATAGTTTGACGAAAAAATCCTCTATATTTTTACTTTTTTCAGGAGAGCCCAATAGGCACACGCAATTGAGCCATATGGTACGCTGAGAATATCAACTCCCACCATGGCATTATATATCAATTTTTCATTAATTTTTAATGGATTTACGTGGAACTTTTCAATTATTTTTTAAGATATTTATCTTTAAAAATATCAGGTTATCATATTAATATATTTCATCTCAACTTTAGTTGGTATATATTAAAATTAGTTAAATAATTTTAAATATTTTATTATGATATAAAGTAATTCTATTAACCAAAATAATTATATAAATTGAGAAATTTATAAAATTGATAATTTATTTATTAGATAAATATTTCTAAAATATCTTATTTATTTTCTAAGCTAATATAGACCAAATCAAAATAAAAAAATGAAGTTATGGTATGAATCATAATCTGAAACATGGACAAAAATTTAACATTATGCCTATACCCTATTAGTTTTATCAAATCTTACTACCTTATCACACTAAGTTTGTGTTCGGCAAAATAAGGTTTTTGAAGAGGTTGAGGTTTTTAAAAATATTTTTTACAAGGTGAAGGTTTTTTAGAGATATTTTTGAAATCTTTCAAGACCTAGTAGAAAACTCATTTGAGTGTTTGGTGAGGCAAAAAATTTTAATATGTTTCAAATAAAAATTACCATAAGGGTTGTTTTTTTTAAAAAAAAAAAAGTAACACTGATATGAAATTTTGGATATTTTGGGAATAAAATTATGATAACCTTGTCAAACCTTCAATAACCTTTCTCTTAGGAGGTATTTATTTTTCAATTTTTAACGTTCCTCAAAGACCTCTTAAAATCTTAACCTTTTAAAAATATGCTAAACCTTAACCTTCTAAAAAACTCAGTTGGTTGATATCGAATTGAGATTTTTTAACCAAAACAATTATATAAAATACAAACCTCTAATAACCTTCTATAACATGCGCCGAACACAGCCTAAGTGTACTATTATCACTGAAAATATGCTAGACGTTTACCAACCAACTTTCGTGAGAAGTAGGAACATATGTTTATATAATTAATTAATAAATTCATCATAATTGGACAAAGTTGGAAAAGTATGAATGTATATTTATGTAACTTACTAGAAGTAGAAACATGGTTGTTAAAAATCTCAATTCGATTCTATGATTTTAGAAATCCTACGATCTAAAAGTAGTAGGATGTTCCCAATTTTAGGTAGAATCTTATAGAAAGTAGGATCTTAATATTTTGATATAAAATCATTAGAATTTTGTATACAATTTTGATCTTACATACGATTTCTATGAACGATTCATACAATCCTACAACATGTTTATTAATGACACTGTTTTATTATGAGATGGTAATTTATACATAAAAATAAAATGCATGCATTTTTGTGTTAAAATATTACATACACATTGTAATATAAAATTGAGCAATTAATAACAAGAATTAGATTCATGTCACTTGTTTGCACAAAACCACCCATTATAAAAAACCTTACACAAAACCACCCCTTATTCATATTTTGTTGCAAACAACCACCCAAATTATTATTTTGTAAAATAATCTTATTAAATATACTAAAATACTTACAATACACTTATCTTTTCTTAACATTTTTTTTTTCTTTTCATGTACTTTCACCCGAACAAGATAAAACACCCCAAATTTAGAGATGTCATTGGTTCAAACTGTAACCGACCATAATCTTTTCAAAACCTAGACAGAAGACCGAACCTAAATAATTCAGTTCGTTCCAATTCCGATTTGGTCCAAACAAGTCCGGACTCGATTATGGACCGATATAATTAATTTTTTTCTTTTTTTTCTTAATGCTTTTGATGACGTAAACATAATAATATAAATAAAATTCTAATTAAGTTATGTTTACTTTTTTAGTATAAAATATATGTACAATCAAAATTTGGGAATGGAACTTCGGTCACTCTCGTGCGAAATGCAAACATCACATCGGTATAAAATATATGCACATGCAAAGAAAATTACAGAACTCATGTGCATTTAGAAAAAATAATGCATGTTTTAAAATATATAATTTTTTCCTAATTGTGCATATATTTTATACATTATGTGCATGATTTTTTTAATGTATAAACTATGAACTAGAATTATAGCTAAATTGAATTATTTAACAAAAAGCAGGGTTAGGGTGGTTGTTTGCAAAAAATAATGAATAAGGGGTGGTTTTCTACAAACTTTTTATAGGGGGTGGTTTGTTGCAAACAAGTATAAATAATGGGTGGTTTTATGTATTTTCCCCTATTATTTATGTGTACGTGCTGATGGGCATCGCACATACTTGGAATTGGTGCGACTTCCCAATGGACATGTGTAGTGGGAGTGTTTCTACCGCTGCCAATTGGATATATGTAGACGGGTGTATATAACACAAATAAAAGGGTGTGTTTAAGAACTTCGATGATAATGATATATTCTTATGTACATAATAATTAATTTTTGTCTTATAGAAATGTTAAACGATATATTTTTTTATGTACAATTATATGAATTTTGAGTAATTAATGTCTTTAACGTTAAAATAATTATATAGTTTATGTTAAAGTATCTTTTAGCTACAATATCTCTTTTAAGTTTTTTTATTGAAAAATAGAAAAATACTTTTCTCATTCCATATATAATTATCAACATACTATTGCAATGTCTTTTATTTGCACATATGAGAAAATTATTATGTGATGTTTGTTTTTATGTTTATAATCATTATTTTGGTGAAATCTACATTATATATACATACCAAACATAATATAACAAAATATATATTTATAACACATATATCAGTAATTTATTTCTAACATGGTATTTTTTTGGAATATAATTTTCTTAACTCTACAAGTATTTCATTAAATCTTATTTGCATATCATAAATGAAAAATTCAAGCTAAAGTGTTTGGATTTAGTAGGTTAGTAGTTAGTTACATACCTATGTGTATACAAAATCAATCTTTTCAAAATCATGAAGAATATAATCTTCATATATAATATTTTACTTTATTTTTAGTAATGGTTAATGTTATATTTCTTGAAATATATATTTCTTAATTCTATAAAACAAATTTGTACTTATAACATATAAAAAATCATTATTAACATAATACTCTTATTTGCATATCCTAAAATATATTCCTTATTATTTAAATTAGATTAATATCAAACATGTATAGACTTATATATATAGTGAATTGTGTGTAATTTATTATATATATTATGATTAGATTATGTAAATATCTATAAAATAATTGTATAAAAGGACACTAACACACTAAAAATGGTAAAATATATATATTGTTTAGTATATAGTATTTAAATTTTATTTTTAGAAATGATAAAAATATATTTTGGGGAATATAATTCTCTTAAATCTATAAGTATTTTTTATTTACTCTTATACGTATATAAAAGTCATTATTTGCATATCTTCAAATCCATTTTTCTATTTCTTATAGGGGTTTTTGCAGGGAACCACCCGCTATATGTCACTTTCGGCACTAAACCACCCGGATTTAACCTATTGATTTTAAACCACCCAAAAGTGACATTTTTGTTACATTCGACCACCCATGGACGGATTCCGTTAAAATATCCGTCCAAATGTGTGAAAAGACTATTTTGCCCCTTGGTTTTCTGTGAAATTACAGGAATAGTTTTGAGGAAATTGCAATCTGGCCCTCTAGTTTTTGGTTTGTGACAGAATAGTCCTCAAACAAATTTTCATAATTACAAAAATTGCCCAAACTTATTATTTTTAATATTATGAGTTGATAGTATATTTTAACCCCAAATTAAAGTGTAGAAAAATTAACTTAGGTTAAAATAGGCTTAAGTTATTATTCTTATGAATTTGACCATATTTAAATATGTAACAAAAATGTAAAATTTGATTTAAATATTTCAAGTCAAAATTTATAAGTTTTATATAAATTATAATTAATATAAGGTTAATCATAAAATTTGAATTAAAGATTAACCTTATATTAATTATAATTAATATAACGTTATAATATTATTCTTATCAATTTAACCTTATATTAATTATAATTTATATAAAACTTATAACTTATAAATTAATTATAATTTAAGAATAATATTTAACATTATAATTAATTATAATTAAAGATTAACCTTATAATAATTATAATTAATATAAGATTAACCTTATATTAATTATTCTTATGAATTTAACCTTATATTAATTATAATTTATATAAAACTTATAACTTATAAATTAATTAAATTAATTATAATTTAAGAATAATATTTAACATTAATTATAATTAAAGATTAACCTTATATTAATTATAATTAATATAAGATTAACCTTATATTAATTATTCTTATGAATTTAACCTTATATTAATTATAATTTATATAAAACTTATAACTTATAAATTAATTAAATTAATTATAACATTATATTAATTATAATTAATATAAGGTTAATCTTTAATTCAAATTTTATGATTAACCTTATATTAATTATATTTTATATAAAACTTATAAATTTTGACTTGAAATATTTAAATCAAATTTTACATTTTGTTACATATTTAAATATGGTCAAATTCATAAGAATAATAACTTAAGCCTATTTTAACCTAAGTTAATTTTTCTACACTTTACTTTGGGGTTAAAATATACTATCAACTCAGAATATTAAAAATAATAAGTTTGGGCAATTTTTGTAATTATGAAAATTTGTTTGAGGACTATTCTGCCACAAACCAAAAACTAGAGGGCTAGATTGTAATTTCCCCAAAACTATTCCTGTAATTTCACAAAAAACCAAGGGGCAAAATAGTCTTTTCACACATTTGGACGAAAATTTTAACGGAATCCGTCCATGGGTAGTCGAATGTAACAAAAGTGTCACTTTTGGGTGGTTTAAAATCAATAGGTTAAATCCGGGTGGTTTAGTGCTGAAAGTGACATATAGCGGGTGGTTCCCTGCAAAACCTCATTTCTTATATTATTATAATATCACACGTGTACACACTTCTATAGATATAGTAGATTATGTAAATTTTATTATTATTATATTATGGTTTATAAATATCTACAAAATAAGTTTACTCTTGCACTAACACGCTATAAATAATCGTATTCTCCTTTCACAATAGTACCATGATATAGCTAACCAATCTATACAAAATACAATAGCACATTCTACTCTATATGAGGACTAAGCTAATACGGAGTGGCTTACTCTTTCCAATATTCAAGAGGAACGCCACTTTTTTCCTAAATCATTATAGTTTTTGCTATATATATTATCGATATTTCTTTTTATATATGCACCAAAAAGGTCTCTTTTATATATGATTTATGAAACCCAAGTATTAACCATTTTTGTCGTATGTATCACAAATTCACAATAGTATATATAATATTAATTAATTGTATAATTGTATTGAATGTTTAGAGACCAATGTCAAACCATCGTCAAATGAGACCATAGACGCCAATGTATCGTTCAATGAAACGTAAACTCCTATCAAGCGGTTCAAAGAAAGCTTTTTTTTAGAGATGAGAATGCAAAAGATGGCATAGAAGAACAATTTTCTACTTCACGTAATAAGAAATCTATGAAGCATAAGGAGGACTAAGTTGTTTGCATTTTGAATACAAGTTATTAGCTATTGAATAAGATAGTTCTAGGATTTCATATTTTATAAAATTATTGCCAGGCATATTTTTAGACAATTGCTAAATAGAGCCCTCCCTACAATTCACCATAGCACCCACCCTATATATATACATTTCTATCTAATTACACCATATGTCACTCTCATTTTTCTAACTATCTTCCTCTCTTCCTCTTTTTCTCGTCTCCCTACTCAAAATCAACCAAATTTCCATCCAAGGAGCTCAAATTGATTCATTTTGGGTTGAAGTTCTTCTAAATCTCTTCAATACTACACTACTTCAAGGTAATTTCCCGTTTTATTTCATCAAATCCGTTCAAGGTACATGTTGTTTTGGGGATTAAGGTCTAATGAAATTCACTAGATTTGTTGAAATTATAGATGGTAATGTTTTTGTTAATTTACATATGTTAAATTGTTGTACTTATACATGGCTAATCTAATTTGAATGTGGTAAATCGAACCACCATTGAAAACAATCATGGTGTTCTTTGTTGATGTCTTCGTTGAGCACGAATTATTTTTTTATGTTGTTCTTCGCTTCCGTCCGTGAAGGACGAGTCACTCTCGTCCATGACGGACGAGGCTAATTTTTTTGTTTATTATTTTGCGTATTTGTGGTCAATCGAAGGACGAATTGGACCCTTCATGGATGATTTTGTTATTTATGTTGCAGATGGATGAGACTATATCGGGGCGTGCTCGTAGGAGAGACGCAAATCGTCAGATAGATCGCTAGTACGTTAGAACACGCTGTAGGCCGTCAAAAGGGCTAGCAACTATGTTTCTCGAGCCAACACCGAGTGAGGTCGGGCCGTCTTTGTACGAGTCGCATGTTACATACGGGATGCGTGCTTCATACAAGTATCCTGTTACCTACGAGATGCCTGCTGCATACGAGCCGTTGGTTACTTACGAGCCGTCCTTGATGGACGAGTATCCTATACCATATGTGTTAGAGATAGGGGATGACATAGACGTATAGGAACCGGCCGCTTCTACACACGATGATCCCCTAGCTCCAAATGCACATGATGATCTCCCAGCTCCAGCTGCACGTCAAACACAAAAACAGGCACCATAGAGACACGGTAGAGGAGGGGGTGCAAAAATGATAGATTCGTTTTTTACTACGTCTTGCGGTGAAGGCCCTCGTATGCCAGGGCTTTTGCATAGTTTCAAAGCCCATGTGGCACACTATATTTATCAGGGCACGGTAAGTAAATTTATGAATTTGTAATTGATTTCACTATTATTTAATTTTATTACTTATGTAACTAATAATTTATTTTACAGGAGCGGAATACACTAACGGTTCAGTTAAGGGCTGAACAGTTGAAAGCATGGAGGCTAGATGATAAATCCACATGGTGTATGCTCGCCATAAGCAGCGACATGACTCACCTACAGGATATTATGTATGATCATATCAATGTGCCGATGATTTTTGCGTTTATTAGAGATGGCATCCAGACACCAACACTTTCCACATGCCATGGGGAGAGATGATGGTTACTCTCCATGATGTGTGTTTAATCTTGGGTATCATCATAAATAGAGATTCACTTATACAACCGCTTTCTGAAAGGGTGATGGACATGAAAAGTTTGAGACGTCTACAAGGTGCACGGGCAATGGAGTTCTTTAGGATGACACCCAAAATTATGTCTACCTTATATGTTGAGAGCCGAGGATGCCAACACGAGGCACTATGCAAACATTGCTTGAGGCCGGATATGCAGGACTATCCTGAGGTTGTCGCTTCAGGTTATTTGTTATACCACATTGGTTCCACGCTCTTTCCTGACAAGTCGCAACACCAGATTATTGTGGCATATTTAGGCCTCATACAGGATCTCACAACTGTTCAGAATAGTTCATGGGGATCGACTAATCTTGCACATCTGTACCTAGCACTAGGAGAGTGTTCACGTTTTGGCTGTCGAGTGATGACTACATGTACCACCTTATTGCAGGTAAAACTTTATTATATCATTTCATTCTTTTAATTCTTGAAGGACTTGTGACTATACATATATATATATATACATGCATGGATCTATTAGTTTTTTCCTTCATTTTGTCCTGCACAGAATCATTTGTGGGATGGTAATGTGCCATATGTTGTGCGATGGAGTGGTACAACCAAGGCAACTAATATACCTAGTGAAATGCACAATTACAGAGTAGAGCTTGATTGTATGTATGTGGCAGATGTAAGCACTTTACTGGTTTTTGTTTCACGTTTATGTTAAAAACAACCGTAGTTGGGTTTTAAATTTTGATATGTTTTTGTTAGGTTAACTAGAAACCCTATGGAGAGCTTGATTTCAGTTCAGGCCTAGCCCCTTCTAGAATTCATGGTTTGATATCATTCTTGTCCAAATCCGAGCCATACATGCCGGATCGTGTCGTGAGGCATTTCGGCCGTGTTCAAGGGGTAGCAGAAAAAGTTATAGAGCCATTGAGAGCAATCAGACCCACCGAGCTGAAGAGTTACGTAGTTGAGTACGACACGTGTACTTGGATTTAGGACGCGAGGAAATTGCACTCCATTAGCCTCGAGATGATGGGCACTCTTGCGATATATGGGTTTGAGTGCAGCACATATTAATTACATGACGTGGTACGAACCTCTCACACACTTGTATGTCTTGCCCCCTCCTGATGCTGACGTCGAGCCCACATATCATGACCGAAGGGATGCACGTACTCAGGTGATAATATATGTCTTTTACACTTATTTTTCAAATTTCAAATAAAATTCATAGCTATATTAATTATTTCAAATATGTGTAGAGCATTGGACGGGTCGTGGATTGGCTCTCCCCATTTGCAGACGTAGATACATACCACCCTGATATTCGTGAGGCCATCAGGAGATCTTTACGTGAGCTAAGAGGTGATATACCCCCATCAACTTTTGAGGCCGGTATTGGTAGTCGTCATGTTCCATATGATGATTAGTGGGTGTGGTATTTTGTTTGACACAAACTCTTTGTGGGATGTTTCAGTTTATTTAGAACTTTATCGAACCTTTTTGTGATACCCCGTAATTTTGTAAGGTTATTTTGGGAATTATGGAATTTTCCCGAGTACCCGTTGTGTACGTCGGATTTAATTCAGGTAGCTTGAGACATTCTGTAATGTGCTTTGTATCTGTAATATTTTTCTCAGTGAAATAATATACAGACAAGGTGCCTTAGATTTTAATTGTCATTCGCATACGATAATTTTTATCCCGGTTTAATGTTTGGTTCGTTCAAAGCTGAACGGGCGGGAAAAGGGAGAAACGGTGACCGTCGTGGTTGGGCCCGAGGAGTCAGCGTGTCAGCTTCTAGCTGGCCGCGACAGACCTGTCAACGGCGACCGCCGCATTTACGGCGACCGCCGTGTGCCCGCCGCAGGCAAAAAACGGCGACCGTCGTGATTGTCCAGTGGGCATTGCCCATTGGTCGCCGGCGGAAATCGAGGGCGCCGATCTTGCTTTCGGCCGCGTCTCAGGGTTTGGTTGAACGCTTCAGACACTTTGGCTATAAAAGGAGGTGTTGGGAGTGAGGTTTTGAGCCATCCCAGCACCAAACCTCTGCCAAATTCGCCTTTCGCCGGAGTTGTGTTTTCGCCGGAATTTGAAGGTCTCGCCGGTGTTGCTTTGGTGTGGTTCCTGAGTGCCTTTGTGAAGCTTTTGGTTAGCCTTGGAGGTTAGAAGCCAAAGCAAGTCGAAGGAGGCCGAACCGCTCGTGTTTTGGGGTGAGTTTTCTCTCATTCTGTGTCGTCGGAGTTCGTCACGGCGACCGCCGTGTTCTTCACGGCGACCGCCGCCAGAGCCCAGAACGCCTTCGTGGCTTTGGCTTGGTTGGTTGTCGTCGTGGCGTCTTTCCTTTCGTATTCTTTCGCCGTGTTTAGATTCGTACTGTTTATGTCGGATCTAACTTAGGGTTCCTTTTATGGGTCGACTCGAAGGTTGTTGTGCTGTCGGAACTATACCGTGTCGAGCCCGGAATCCAGTTGACGTCGTTAGACTATTCTGTGGATTAAAGCAAGTGGCGGTTCGCTCTTGCTCATTCGTTCCATATTTACATTAATTATCAGTAGTTTATCTGAGTAATTAATTTGGAATGAATATTCTGTTTGTCTGGAAACGGTTTTGTTAAACTGTTTTGAAAATCATATAATAGGTTGTATATCTGTTAGAACAACGCTATTATCTGTGATCGTCTTTCGGGCCTTTATGTGGATTTATCCAGTAACTGTTGTTGTGCTATACTGTTTAGTTAGCACTAGTGGCTAGGAACGCTATGTACCTTGAGGGGGTTTAGTTGTTTCTTTATAACTGGTATTTGGTGGTTCATCCCCAGTACTTTCTCTTTGGTCATGACCATACCCTTTCACAGGGTAGGCGCACTTCGCTAGTGCCAAATCTTCCAGGGTTCATCCCTTCGATATCTCTTGTGAGGAGATCTGATATCTCTTGTGAGGAGATCCGATATCTCTTGTGAGGAGATCCGATATCTCTTGTGTGGAGATGTAAAAGCTTATAATGTAATGCTTGTTTTGGAATTAAATAAGATAAGTGCCCGAGTGCACATGATTAATATACCTTGGGCGAGTAGTGCAGCTAGGAAAGCTCATCTTGACTTTTGATCAGAGTACGTTCTCTTTCCAATCTGGATTCGTGGTAAGCGATGAGGTTGGTCGTGAACCGAAACATCTTAGTTAGTTTTTAAATCGTTATGTGGTTCTGTAAGATCTAGACTTGAATGTAGTACGTTCTCTTTCCAATCTGGATTCGATGTAGGCGATGAGGTTGGTCGTGAACCGAAGCATCTCAGTCAACTTTTAAATCATTGTTGTATGATCTTGTAATCATTCCAGATTTGTCATATTTCCTTAAAGACTCAATCTCTTGGAGTCTCTTTTCGAATCGATTTCTGTGAAGATGAAGTCTTCCAGAATCGTCTCTCATGCATACCTCTTGTTGTTATTCCGTGAAAGTGCCGAGTTATGTATCGTCCCTTCGGTTATTATTCAAGGGACAATGATAGTAAACGGTTACGATCACTCGAACCATTCTGCTTTTTACCCTTGCTAGTCTATTCAAGTAGACTAACCCACGAACATTGTTCTCCGCATGTGGGCTGGTGTCATCCGTTCGATTCGGCACATCAGATAGAGTGAAGATTTGAGGAGACTAGATTGACTATGAAGACGATGGTTGTTTTTGGATGTTTTAATAATTGCTTTTAATCAGGTTGAGATCCTTGGGCAGGTGATCATCACGATCACAACCCCGTTTGTAAAATCTTTTATTTGTCTTCCGCTGTACTTTGTTTGAACTCTGTGTTTGGCCTATTCGGGATTGGGTTGTAATCACGTAACTCTTGTTTCCTCGACAATGTTATGTTTTGGAATTTATTGCTTGATCTTTGTGTATCAATTGCATTTCATAAATTGTATTTATTTGGTAAAGCCTTGGGTGATCTCTGTAAGGAACACTGGGGTCACTGGCGGTAATACATTTCCAAAAGGGTTAAGTTTTGGGGGTGTTACAGTTGTGGTATCAGAGCCAAAGGTTTTAAAACGGGTTTGGAATTTTATAAATCATTTATCCGTTTTTGAAAATGCTTTGAAAAGGGCTCTGAATTTTCAAAGTGAAAAGATTTTCAAAACACCGTTCATAGTCATGTCTTCTGTACAGTCTGATATAGTAAGCTTGCTTCTATGTCTAGAAAGACTAATTCCTTTCCCGTTACCCCGTTTGATATGGGTGCATTCTATTCTCTTCAGAGGAACCCGGGAGAAGCCGAGGTGGTTTCACCATCTCTAGCTAGGCTTGATTCCCAGTTCGCTCGTTGTGAGTTGAGGTTGTAGAACCTAGTAACTCGGTTCGAGTCCATCAATAGAAATTACCAAGTTGATCTATTCTAAGTTGATTTTATTACAATAATTATATCAAAATGATACTAAAGTGATAAAATCCTTGGAATTTGATCGGTAAACAGATAGTGAACACGAGGAACACTATCTGTACTGGTGCTGGGCCAAGCAATGACCCCAGACTAAATCCGAGGAATGTTGCAGACCCATCAGAAGAGCGTGAGTCTGTCTTCCATAATAATCCTGGAGGCAACGACCCAGCTAGGGACAACGCTCCAAGGATATTTGATAAAGCAGCTGTTGCAGAAATTCGGGGAATCGTCATGCAAGCGATTGCCGACGCGTTACGCCCGAATGTGCATCAGGCACAAGGAGTGCCAGTATCTCGAGAAGTTCCGAGGTTTGAGGAACAAGAGAACCATGTGCTGCAGGGAGGGGTGATCAGGAATAGAGGGGAGTATGGCCGAGCCCTGAAGGCTGTTAACTCCATGAGGCCTGACAGCTTCGATGGGAAAGGAGAGCCAGTCAAGGTGGCTCATTGGTTTTCCCACATGGAGCGGCTATTCCGTAATGTTGAGTGCACTGAAGCAGAGAAAGTGCACATAGCTTCTCTACAGTTGAAGGAAGAAGTCAGTGAATGGTGGGAGAGTACCGGCTTAGCTGATAGCCCGGTATTGACCTGGTCTACGTTTAAGACCAAGATGACTGATCGTTTCTTCTCTCGTGCTATGAGGGAGGAGAAATACAAGGAATTTCTGTATCCGCAAACGGATGGATTGAAGGTGACCGAGCTTGCAACCAAATTCAATCATCTAATGCAGTACGCTGGACCTGAGATATCCAGTGAGGCACAGAAGATCTGGTATTTTCACGAATGGATGAGTCCAGACATCAAGCCGATGATGGTGCACCACACATGCTCTACTCTGGAGCAGTATGTGGATACAGCCTACAAGCTGGATGTGACTCTGGAGAAGTCGACCAAGAAACGTGATAGCCAGAGGCAAGGGGAGAACCAGCCTAAGGCAAGTGGGTTTAAACGTCCCGCTCCACCATCTGATTTTGCCAAATCTGGCCGAGCAAAAATGAATATGACTCAGGATGAGTCTACGCAACGTTCTGGCCAAGGCAATAATCTGATTCAGTGCTACAACTGCGGTACGCACGGGCACAAGAGCAATGAATGTCTGAAGGACAAAAAGACATGCTTTGACTGCGGAAAGGAGGGTCATATGCAGGCGTTCTGTCAGCGGAGGAATGTGAAAGGAGCTGAGTCACGGCAAGGGTCTATTAATCAGAACAACTGACCCAAGTTCAGTCTGGTGGAAGCTCCTAGTCCTTCAATGCAGACAACTGCGAGAAACAAAGGGAAAGCCCCGATGGCTTCAGGAAGCCAAGGTCAATGTCTTTACGTGATGTGTGAGGCGGATGAACCCTATGCTCCTAATGCTTAGAATACTTTGTATCTGTATTACACTTTTGTTAATGTGTTGTTGATGTGGGTGCTATCCAGACTTTCATTTTGGATGGTTGTAAGTTAAGTGGTGTGTGCAACGAGGTTGTGAACCTTTTGTTGTAACTCTTCTTATATATGAACCTTTGGTTTATACCAAGTTATGTTTCGTTGCTTGTTGATGGGGTAAGGTCTCGTGTTCGAGACTCACCAACAACCTCTGAGGAGATGGCTGCCTATTAATTAGGTAGAGCTACCAAGGATGGGTTGAGATGTATGGACAGCGGCTCATAACAACAGAGGACGCTGGTAATGGATGGGCCTGGACTCGGAGCCACTAGTGAGTCGTCTGTGAACCTTGTAGTGGGCTGGTCCAAGATGGTGACCATTTAGTGGGAACCAATCGTCTGTCGGATTGTCGATTACCATCAAGGGTAAGAAATTCAAAGCGATTTGACCTAAATAACCATGGTCCATACGATAATTATTCTAGGTATGGATTGACGGAAGCGTCACAAGGCAGTGATCGACTTCAGTTTTTGATATTTCTGTGGTTAGAGGATTTACGGGTGTCTTTCCAGAAGATATTCCTGGATACCCCAAATCGTGTCGTGGAGTTTGCAATTGATCTCGAGCCGTGTACCACGCCGATCTCTGAGGCACCGTACCGGATGGCTCCTATTGAGACGCAAGAATTGAAGAAGCAACTCAAGGATCTTCTTGACAAAAGTTATATAAAGCTGAGTGCATCATCTTGAGTAGGAGTGCCCTAGTTTTACTTGTCAAAATAAAAGATGGACCGTTTCGACTTTATTTTGACTTTCGAGAGTTGAATAAAGTCACGATCAAGAGCAAGTATATGTTACCAAGGAGTGATGATCTGTTAGATCAACTACAGGGAGCAAAAGTTTTCTCCAAGATCGACCTGAGATCTGGTTTTCATCAGCTCAGGATTCGTGAGGATGATATTCCGAGGATTGCGTTCGGACGAGAGATGGTTACTACGAGTTTGTAGTCATGCCATCTGGATCTACGAATGCTTTAGCAGTTTTCATGAACCTAGTGCATCGATGTTTTAGACCAGTACTTGAATAAGTTCATAGTGGTCTTCATCAATGGCATTTTGATTTTTCCCGAGCAAGGAAGCTCACAGGGAACGTCTGCGGATTGCTTTATCGGTCCTTAGACCAAGTCGGTTGTACGCAAAGTGGGCTAAGTGTGATTGTTGGATCTAGAAGTGGCTTTCTTAGGCCATGTGATCAATAAGAATGAGGTTATGGTTATTCCCCAGAAGAGTGAATCAGTAGTTGTTTGGAAGCGGCCTCAGGGTGTGAGCGAGGTGCGCAGTTTCCCAGAGCTTGCAGGACATTATAGACGGTTCATGAAAGGATTTTTTTTTTCTAAGATCTCTCCACCTATGACCAGTCTGTCCACAAGGTCAACCAGAAGTTGTCTGGGATGACAAGTGCAAGACCAATTTTCAAGAAGTTGAAACAGTGTCTGACTTTTGCACCAGTTTTGGCGTTGTCAGAAAGAATGATGGCTATATGGTCTATAGTTAATGCTTCGAGAAATGGGTTGGGATGTGTCTTTGATGCAGAAAGGCAAGGATATTGCATACGGATCTAGACAATTGAAAACCTATGAAGTAAACTAACCAACACATGACCTAGAACTAGCAGCAATAGTGTTTGCATTAGAAACTGAGGTTACTTGGGTAACCCAGAGGTTAGCAGAAGTTTCCACCAGGAGATTGTCCGTTACATGACATTCCTAAGACCATTGTATCGGATCGAGATGGCCGATTTATGTCAAGTTTATAGCAAGAACTTCACAAGGCCATGGGAACTGAATTGAGATTCAGCAGCGTTTCATCCTCAGACAGATGGTCAGTCTGAAAAACCATCTAGACCCTGGAGGATATGCTAAGAAGTATACGTACTCGATCATCCGACTAGCTGGGAAGACAGCCTAAGTCTGATTGAGCTCACGTACGATAATAGTTGGCATGCTACAATCAAGATGGCTCCGTTTGAAGCTTTGTATGGTCACAGAGGTAGATCTCAGATTTGTTGGATTGAGTACGCCGACAAGATTCTACTTGGACCAGAGTTGGTCGAAAGGACAACTTCGAACATTGCTCTGAGTAGACAGAGGTTGTTGACCGCTCAGAGTCGACAAAAGTTTTACGCAGATCAGAAGTGTTAAAGTGTTTAGTTCGAGGTTGGTGTCGAGGTACTTGTCACAATATCGCCACCCAAGGATGTTTTCAGGTTTGGTAAGCATGGGAAGCTTAACCCTCGCTACATGGGACCATTCAAAATTCTGGATAGAGTAAGATCTCTAACGTACCATTTGGCATTGTCGCCATCGGCATACCCAGTGTATAATGTGTTCCACGTATCATTGCTAAGGATATTCGTGCCAAGATGAGTCTCGTAGGCTGAGCTATAAGGACGTCGAGATTCAGGCAAATGGTACTTGAGAGGAGATGCCAGTGTGCATTCTCGAACGTCGTGTGAAGCGACTGTGCAACGAGATCGTACTGTTGGTACGAGTTATGTGGTCCAGGTCTGGGACTGAGGAAGTTACTTGGGAAACCGAGGCAGAGATGCTCAGATACTTTCCCGAGTTGTTTTTCGGCCAAGTTTCGGGGTCGAAACTTCTTTTAAGGGGGAGGTGATGTGATACCCCGTAATTTTGTAAGGTTATTTTGGGAATTATGGAATTTTCCCGAGTACCCGTTGTGTACGTCGGATTTAATTCAGGTAGCTTGAGACATTCTATAATGTGCTTTGTATCTGTAATATTTTTCTCAGTGAAATAATATACAGACAAGGTGCCTTAGATTTTAATTGTCGTTCGCATACGATAATTTTTATCCCGGTTTAACGTCTGGTTCGTTCAAAGCTGAACGGGCGGGAAAAGGGAGAAACGGCGACCGTCGTGGTTGGGCCCGAGGAGTCAGCGTGTCAGCTTCTAGCTGGCCGCGACAGACCTGTCAACGGCGACCGCCGCATTTACGGCGACCGCCGCGTGCCCGCCGCAGGCAAAAAACGGCGACCGCCGTGATTGTCCAGTGGGCATTGCCCGTTGGTCGCCGGCGGAAATCGAGGGCGCCGATCTTGCTTTCGGCCGCATCTCAGGGTTTGGTTGAACGCTTCAGACACTTTGGCTATAAAAGGAGGTGTTGGGGGTGAGGTTTTGAGCCATCCCAACACCAAACCTCTGCCAAATTCGCCTCTCGCCGGAGTTGTGTTTTCGCCGGAATTTGAAGGTCTCGCCGGTGTTGCTTTGGTGTGGTTCCTGAGTGCCTTTGTGAAGCTTTTGGTTAGCCTTGGAGGTTAGAAGCCAAATCAAGTCGAAGGAGGCCGAACCGCTTGTGTTTTGGGGTGAGTTTTCTCTCGTTCTGTGTCGTCGGAGTTCGTCACGGCGACCGCCGTGTTCTTCACGGCGACCGCCGTGATGAATACGGCGACCGCCGCCAAGAACGGCGACCGCCGCCAGAGCCCAGAACGCCTTCGTGGCTTTGGCTTGGTTGGTTGTCGTCGTGGCGTCTTTCCTTTCGTATTCTTTCGCCGTGTTTAGATTCGTACTGTTTATGTCGGATCTAACTTAGGGTTCCTTTTATGGGTCGACTCGAAGGTTGTTGTGCTGTCGGAACTATACCGTGTCGAGCCCGGAATCCAGTTGACGTCGTTAGACTATTCTGCGGATTAAAGCAAGTGGCGGTTCGCTCTTGCTCATTCGTTCCATATTTACATTAATTATCAGTAGTTTATCTGAGTAATTAATTTGGAATGAATATTCTGTTTGTCTGGAAACGGTTTTGTTAAACTGTTTTGAAAATCATATAATAGGTTGTATATCTGTTAGAACAACGTTATTATCTGTGATCGCCTTTCGGGCCTTTATGTGGATTTATCCAGTAACTGTTGTTGTGCTATACTGTTTAGTTAGCACTAGTGGCTAGGAACGCTATGTACCTTGAGGGGGTTTAGCTGTTTCTTTATAACTGATACTTGGTGGTTCATCCCCAGTACTTTCTCTTTGGTCATGACCATACCCTTTCACAGGGTAGGCGCACTTCGCTAGTGCCAAATCTTCCAGGGTTCATCCCTTCGATATCTCTTGTGAGGAGATCCGATATCTCTTGTGAGGAGATCCCATATCTCTTGTGTGGAGATGTAAAAGCTTATAACGTAATGCTCGTTTTGGAATTAAATAAGATAAGTGCCCGAGTGCACATGATTAATATACCTTGGGCGAGTAGTGCAGCTAAGCTTTAGTGCAGCTAGGAAAGCTCGTCTTGACTTTTGATCAGAGTACGTTCTCTTTCCAATCTGGATTCGTGGTAAGCGATGAGGTTGGTCGTGAACCGAAACATCTTAGTCAGTTTTTAAATCGTTATGTGGTTCTGTAAGATCTAGACTTGAATGTAGTACGTTCTCTTTCCAATCTGGATTCGCTGTAGGCGATGAGGTTGGTCGTGAACCGAAGCATCTCAGTCAACTTTTAAATCATTGTTGTATGATCCTGTAATCATTCCAGATTTGTCATATTTCCTTAAAGACTCAATCTCTTGGAGTCTCTTTTCGAATCGATTTCTGTGAAGATGAAGTCTTCCAGAATCGTCTCTCATGCATACCTCTTGTTGTTATTCCGTGAAAGTGTCGAGTTATGTATCGTCCCTTCGGTTATTATTCGAGGGACAATGATAGTAAACGGTTACGATCACTCGAACCATTCTGCTTTTTACCCTTGTTAGTCTATTCAAGTAGACTAACCCACGAACATTGTTCTCCGCATGTGGGCTGGTGTCATCCGTTCGATTCGGCACATCAGATAGAGTGAAGATTTGAGGAGACTAGATTGACTATGAAGACGACGGTTGTTTTTGGATGTTTTAATAATTGCTTTTAATCAGGTTGAGATCCTTGGACAGGTGATCATCACGATCACAACCCCGTTTGTAAAATCTTTTATTTGTCTTCCGCTGTACTTTGTTTGAACTCTGTGTTTGGCCTATTCGGGATTGGGTTGTAATCCCGTAACTCTTGTTTCCTCGACAATGTTATGTTTTGGAATTTATTGCTTGATCTTTGTGTATCAATTGCATTTCATAAATTGTATTTATTTGGTAAAGCCTTGGGTGATCTCGGTAAGGAACACTGGGGTCACTGGCGGTAATACATTTCCAAAAGGGTTAAGTTTTGGGGGTGTTACACTTTTTGTCTATGTATGTTTGGTAAATCCTTTTGGATGATTAGTAGTATGATCAAATTAGACAAAAGAACTTGCACATGTAAACAAAAATGACGACACGGAATGGAACACATGTAAACAAAAATGATCCATAAAACCGCTACACAAGCGGCCAAAAGTACAAAACTCTTATCAAACTGGAAAGTACAAATATCCTGACACAAAAAATCCAACCAAAACTAGACATCTGACATATTCTGAATTGACTTGCGACTGCGTTTGACTTTGGGATCATCCTTGTACTCGTGGAAACGCAAAAGAAACTGATTGATCAAAGGAGACGCAGTCGTGATGATTACGCTGCTACAAGGAATATAGATTCGGCAATGGTGAATTCTCATACATGGACACCTACAATATAAAAAGCATGTACTTTTATTAAAAAAATAATGTTTACTCCAAAGTTGTAAGAAGGTTAGTAATATACTGAAATGAAATTATCCTCTTTTTTTAACAAGCAGATGCAGACCGTCTGAATCGTCATGACGTTGGATCGGTCCACCGGAACATTTAGAGGCAGAAAAGTATGGTTCAAGTCACCCAACACGACAAAGGCACAATTGAATGTAGTAGCGACCAGGAAACCCATGTCTGGAACTGCTAACCAAGTAAGTTTTGGGGCAAAACCCGACCCAAAATGATCAAGGGCATGTCGCATGGAATCTTTGTTAAAAAAACATAAATATCTTTCAAACATAAATGGGTATTCAACCAGCTTATCAATCACGCTCCGTCTGACGTATGTCCATTTCTCTTGCCAAGACCTAGAGATTCTGCAATTGCTCTATATCCACAGTTTCCATCCGAGAAAATAGAATGGTAACTGGTCAGGTGTGTACGCATACACATCAAAATGACATCAAAAAATGAGAATTCGGCAATAGGCGCAATCGATGGCACCGGAGGTGTGGGAGCTCTAATAGGAGACACTTGAGATGTGGGAGCTTTATATCTGAGACACTATGGGCGTGAGAGGTCTAATCTGAGATGGTGTACTCGGGGAATCTGGGTGCTTTGGGGGCCTAGCTCGTTGCTTCTTTGGAGGTGTTTGGTTTAACTCTTGCTCATTGAGCTCCCTCGAAGAAGGAAGTCTTTTGTTCAGACTATTCTTTGATTGTCCCTTAGTCTTCACAACTTTCGGTTCTTGCAGACTAGTCCTCTCTAGAGGATCTAACTATAAAACTGAACTGACATATTTAATTTGTTGATCAGCTGAGAAATTGGGGAAGTAATTACTATAGAAATCATCCATCAGCGATCTGGCGACTTTACGCTTCCACCCTTCATCTTCTTCATTTTGCACAGCTTCCAAGTCCAATTGTCTCCAAAATCTATGCACGGCTTTAGGTGGGATATGTATTTGAAGCTCCACATATCGTGCAATCTTATGGACACACAACAACCTATCTCTCACGGACATATGGCATCTGCAAGTGGGGGTCAAAAAATGGATCTTCCCCACTCATGTATTCCTTTATCAGGCGCTTCATGGCTTCATCAGAGACCTTTTAATTCAACTGCTTGAAAACATCTGCTACTGTCACCATACACATCATCTTCTGGCGACTGACGTTGAAGATTGCATTGATCTCATTTACTTGGATGCGCATCAAGGAATCATATTGACCTAATACAGTATCTAACCTACCATGTGGAGTAGTCAAGAAGATTTTTAAAGACGAGTGTTCTCCTTCAACCCTACAGTTGAAATAACATAAATGACATATAACCATATTTTATCCATGCATAGGCTTGATAATAATGCATTAAATATATTATATTGCACAAACCTATTTTTCGTGGTGGTTCCTAATGTCCAAACCGTATCCGTCCAAGCTGACACAATTATGTCCTTATACGGTTCAAGCCACTGATTTCTTACATACTAAAGCAAGCTTTTTCTATCGCTCCATTCAACCTCAATTTTGTGCAACCGCTGCTCGTATGCCTCTACAACTGTTTCATTAAACAATTCCATGTAAGCATTTGCAAACCTTGTTGCAGTGTCTACATGCTTGATGACTTTCTTAGCTCTGGCCTCTATGTGGTTGTATACATGATGCCTACAAAGGATGTACTTTGTCTTTGGAAACATTTCATCCACCGCATTCATCAAGGCAAGCTCTTGATCGGTCACTATGCATGTAGGTGTTCTCTGTACACGCCCACAAAGTATGGCAAGCTGCTTTATTTCCCAAGAGTAGTTTTCTTCCCTCTCATGTTCCGAAAATGCCCCTGCTACGTTGTAATTCTTCCATGTAGAAGTGAATCCTACAATTCTAGGAAAGGCATCTCATATCTACACACAAATTAACATGTTATTGTATAATAAAATAACCTATTAATAACAAGATAATAAAGAGATGTGTGCGATAATTACTTGTTTGTATTGTAGGTGGAGTCCAATAATACATATGAAAATGCCTTGAGGAGTGACATGGAGCCCGTGCTAGCAAAAAAGACGTCGGTGATCTTATTGGTTTTACGGTCCGCCCTATGCTCCATATAGCAATTGTACTCATTAGATTTAAGGAAGAATTGTTGGACAATTGTTCTTCCTTCCATCCCATCCCTTCGTACATTGTACTGCTCATTGTATACTTGCTTCTTTCTAGTGCAGTTTCCTGGGAACTCGTTCAGTGTAGTTGCAATCTGGGTTGGTGTACAATGTGTCTTTGTCATCGATTGCACCAATCTATTATGCTCATTTGTGAGCATACCAGCTAATGCATGCCCGTATAAACTGGACTCAATCTCATGGTTGTGAGTTTCATGTACTACATCGATCTTCCATGAGCCTCTAGGATGTTCACAACACATTAATTTTAAGGAACACCCACATTTCTTTGTCTTTGTATTTTTCCGGACTCTGTTTTCTCTTCCTTTTGATGGGGTGTACATTCTTTCTCTTTCACACAGCAACATAGTCTTCCCAAGGTGGCGATCATCTGATTTTCTATCTCGGCTAATCTTGATGCACATGTTATTTGAAACTCAGTCTATTTAACACACTTAATTGCCTCATCTCTGGTGCAGAACACGGTATTTGTGGTAATCAACTAAGAATAATCAGCTAAAACTTGGTTTACATCCTATACGGGCACCCTAAACTACGGTTGTGTATGCAATGGTGGGAACCCAAACTATGGTTGAGTAAATTGTGCCTTTACTCATAGAAATCCAGTACGAATATGTGATGGTGATACATTCGGAAGTGATTTTGAGGGTACAAATCCATCGGCAAGCGAAAATTTCAGCATGTACGAAGAAGACGTCTCATTTTGTGATGTTGATGCATTCGAAAATGATTCTGAGGGGACAAATCCATCGCCAAACACTCCAAGTAAAAATTTTGGATTGTACAAAGATGACGTCTCATTTTTGCAAACCCGTGATTAAGGCTTAGGACGTTGAAACCAATATAAAGTTCATTATTTTCCCGTTCAAACAACAACAAAAATTTAGTGAGTTACAGTAACACAAAAAATCGCTTCTGTTAAAGTAAGCTTTGTCCGTGACGGGCGGAACAACTTTGTCCATCATGGGCGAAGCTTATTTTTTCCTACAGATTTACACTTGCATTTATTCTACGATTTCGATTGGTTTTTTCTATAGAGCGACTGCATATTGTGCAAGCTACAAACACTAAAAGTTTACCTATAACTAGTCTAAAACACAAACTTATGGCTAGAACAACATCAAAAAAGAATCTATTTGCAACAACTATCTTTAATCTAGTTAAAGTTTAACCTTTTAACAGTAAAAATCAAAATTTTCATGAACATGTATTTGAAAAGTAAAGTACAAACCCAAGTTAGAACACATAACTCAAGTTTGAAGTAAAAACCAAAGAAACTTACCTCGTGTTGATTAAACATGAATGAATCATCTCCTCCACTCGTGGTGACATAGAAATCATCATGATTTGCCATAACATAGAGAGTGCTTTTGTTTGAGGGTGGAAGAATTTTTGTTTGAAGGTGAATGAGTGTTTTGTTTAAAGAATTTCGTAATATATGAAGGGTTGGGGTAATTAAATTTTGTTAGGTGGGACAAATAACATTTATAGCGTTAGTTGAGTTTTGTGTTTCATATGTGAATTGACTTCGGAGGAACTGCTTCTATCCGTGAATTGACCACGGATGGAAGCAGTTCCTCCGTGGTCAATTACATACGGAAACGGTTCCTCTGTGATCAATTCACAGACGTAGTGTGGACGCTATGAAGAAATATAGGGTGGGCGTTACTTAGCAACCATGTATTTATTAGTCTCTATTTGATCTTTCTGGTATAAAATATAACAAAATTAGTATTAAGCGTTTTGATTTTGTTTTGAAGTTATTGATTATTATTAACTTTAACATTATTACAAATGGAGATCCCAAAAGCAGCGGTACGGAAGTTTGGTGACGTGTCGCGCCCACTAGATGCCTAATCCTTTCCTGTGGGTCCCTCCGAGTGTTGTTCTTCGATCTTCGTGGACTTCTCTTCTCTTGGTGGTGATGATGGCTTCCCTTGAACTTCTCTTCAATTATCTAAAAAATCCCAAGGGTGTTGTCTCTTGGGAAGACCCTCCATAGTCACAAAGTTAGAGATGCGGTATGAGGAAGTTGATGATCTTTTTGTAAGAAATCTGAGGAATAGATTTATCAATGTGTTTAGTGGAATGAACTCCTTTTTGAGCTTGCTTGAATGATGAACGAGATTGATGAACAATAATGATGAACTTCCCTTGAACATTAGAAATCTCCCACAAGGATGAGTTGAGAGTTTTTTTAGTTTCTTCCTCTCAAAAATCCCCCTTTTCAATGGCTGATGGCTTCCTCCTTTTATAGCTGATGGAATGCCCCTCTTAGGTTAAATAATCATTCCCTAGAGAGTAGGGGTGTGGCCTAGTAGATTGTTTTTCCGGATTTCATGGTACGGAATCACTGTCGGAGACGCCACCTCCCATGCTTCATTAAATACTGACTGTACGGATTTGACTTGTCACATCATACCGTACGGACGAAGCTTCGGTTGAGATTTCCTTTGTTCTAACACGCAACCTTCTAATTGGATTTTGTGTTTTGATCACGTGATTTGGATAAGCTTGAACTTCAATTAGATCTTCTCATGTGATTCGGATTGCTTCCTTAAGATCTTTCTTAGGCCGTCTCGTTCGCCTGATGACCGTACGTCTTCGGCGGTTATGTTGATACGGTACAAGGATGACGCTCGACTTATCTTTTAGCTGGTTTCATACTTGTTTGGATGACAGGAATATTTACAAGTCTTAATCTTATCTTCTCGTGCATGGATGAGCCCTTTTTCAGGGCTTCTTTCATCCCATACGTGTGCGATGACTACTACGATGCGGTATGTTGATGACACGGATGATACAGTACGTTGACGGTTTTGATGATACTGTACGTTGATGATTTTGATGATGCTACACGTTGGTGATTTTGATGATGTTGTACGTTGATGATTTTGATGATGTTGTACGTTGGTGATTTTGATGATGATGTACGTTGGTGATTTTGATGATGTTGTACGTTGATGATGGAAGACCTAGACCGTTGCTTCCCTTCTTATGTGATTTTCCTGCCTGAAGGTGTCGTCATCCCTAACCTTTGAGCTTTACGGATACGGTAGCGGTGTCTGATTCGCATCGTGATGTGACGCTGATTTTTATAGGATCATTGACCATGCTTTGTTGACTGTGGAGTTGACTTCTTATACAAGGGGGTTTACACATAGTTGTTATTTTAACGCTCTATATGTGAGCACCCATTTTTGACATCGTCAAACAACCTCATACTTTATGGGGTTCGCAGTCACCCCATGAAGTAGAAAATTCTCGTTAGAAGTCAACTCGATTTATAAAATGAATGGTGCGGTATCGAGGCACTTCTGACACCCCTTACATTTCTTTTATCGGCCGCATCTCATGTGCCGCTCTTCTTTTTTGGTTTTTCGTTGGCAGACCGAGTGTTGTCTTCTATATTTATCCTTATTCTTTTTGTGAATTCCGTGTAGCATTTTCTATGGTTGAAGGAAATGAGGTCCCGTCTTCAGGGTGATTCTATATCGTCTGCATGTTGAGATTGAATCCTTGATGGCGGCCCATCGGTCGGTTGAGGAGAAGTTGGCGAGATTAAGATGGAGCAGTGAGGGAGTACAAGAGTTCCATTCGGATGGATTTGCGTCTGGCTCACGAGAACGTCCCTTGGTTGTAGAGAGGAATGGACATTGGTGCTCACCAATACGCGCTCAAGATTAGGGAAGACCCGAATGTTCGTGACTCCTTTGTCCCAGATTACAATGACCACTGTGGCTTTAGTCCTCCTGTCGTCGATTAGTATGTGTCACTGACTTCCAGTGAGCTTGATGTGCTGCTTCAGCGCCAAAGAGGCAGGATGAATCCTGAAGAGGCGGAGGTGACCCAAACTCCAAGGGATGACGTAGGAGGCTCCGCGAATGATGGTGCTAGGGGCGAGTGATGAGTTTGTGAATTATCGTCCATGTGAACCTGACTAGCTTGTGTTCGCGTTCATTTTTTGGTTTGATTTCCTTTTGACGTAGTCATGTATTCTGGTGTTGAACCTCGTCGGTCTTTTGTGGTGGTTGTTATGCTTGTACAACATTTTATGGTCATGTCATCTCTCTATGGGGGTAACATTTGTAACGGTGTACACTCATGTTGGTTGCTGCTATATGATGCAGTTTGTTTTTTGAATGAATGGTATATAGCGATCTTTATTTCGTACACCCTTCTTGTAGCCTTTCTGTCGAATTGGCTTTTCATTAGCTATGTACTTTGTCATATTTGCTTGTGGCAGTTTTAGATCCTCCCTGAGGTGATATCAGGATTTTTGCGGGTTTTGCTACGGGAAGATGGTGGCAACACATGCCTCAAGGGTTGATGGACCTCACCAAGCGGCAACATGATCCTTACGGTATCATGGACCTCGCTACGAGAAGATGGTGGCAAGACCAGCCTCAAGGACTGATGGACCTCACGAAGCGGCAACATGATCCTTACGGCATCATGGACCTTGCTTCGGGAAGATGGTGGAAACACCAGCCTCAAGGGCCGATGGACCTCACCAAGCGGCAACATGATCCTTACGGCATCATGGACCTCGCTACGGGAAGATGGTGGCAACACCAGCCTCAAGGGCCGATGGACCTCACCAAGAGGCAGCATGATCCGTACGGCATCATGGACCTCGCTACGGGAAGATGGTGGCAACACCAGCCTCAAGGGTTGATGGACCTCACCAAGCGGCAACATGATCCTTACGGCATCATGGATCTCCTTACGAGAAGATGGTGGCAACACTAGCCTCAAGGACCGATGGACCTCACTAAGCGGCAACATGATCCTTATGGCATCATGGACCTCGCTACGGGAAGATGGTGGCAACACTAGCTTCAAGGGCTGATGGACCTCACCAAGCGGCAACATGATCCTTACGGCATCATGGATCTCGCTACGGGGAGATGGTGGCAACACCAGCCTCAAGGGCCGATGGACCTCGCTACGTGAAGATGGTGGCAACACCAGCCTCAAGGGATGATGGACCTCACCAAGCGGCAACATGATCCTTACGGCATCATGGATCTCGCTACGGGAAGATGGTGGCAACACCAGCCTCAAGGACCGATGGACCTCACCAAGCGGCAATATGATCCTTACGGCATCATGGACCTCGCTACGGGAAGATGGTGGCAACACCAGCCTTAAGGGCTGATGGAACTCACCAAGCGGCCACATGATCCTTACGACATCATGGATCTCGCTACGGGAAGATGATGGCAACACCAGCCTTAAGGGCCGATGGACCTCACCAAGCGGCAACATGATCCTTATGGCATCATGGACCTCCTTACGGCATCTTGATGAAGGAATAATGGTTCCAACTGGTACTAAGGCTTTGACCCCGTAGACTAGTGCAAATGGTTTTTTTTCTGGTTCCTCTTCGAGATGTGGTAGTATGTCCATAAAACCAGTGGGATCAGCTCAGCCCATCTACCTTGAGCCCCTTGTACCCTTTTCCTGAGGTCGCTGAGAATGCGGTCATTGACGTTTTCCACTTGCCCATTTGTTTGAAGACTCCCCAGTACAAGATATCCACCAATGTGCCGGTATCGACTAATACTCCTCGTACCATCTTTGTTCCCATTTGAGCATGAATTACTAGGAGGTCGGCATAGGGAGCATGATTACCCACCGCATCGTCCTTGGAGAAGGTGATGGATGGGTGGTCCACCTTGATTCCCACCGTAGTCCAGAAAAGCATGGCAGGGCTGGTGACCTCCTTGACCACGTTAAGGGGCAAGTCTTGGCTCGTATCCAGGGTAATCTGGAATGTATTGTGCTCCTCCTAGAAAAGTGATAGCGAACGGACCCCACAGGCGAAACCCACAGGCCCCTGGGAACCCACCCATGATCAGTGAGTGGATCCCACAGACGAAACCTGCTTCAGGGCCCCTGGGAACCCATCCGACTATCAGGACTGCAGTCCGTGACCCCAACCCATCGCTTGTTGGCCCATGCAGCTCAATTGGTAACAAGTGGCATATCCGTTGCTTGTTAAAGGGAGGTTGCGGGTAAGACCCCCCCCCCCCCCCCCTCCAGCAACATGCTTGGTTGGTGCATGCCTTGGGCATGGGCCAACAGCCGATGGGTTGGGGTCACGGACTGCAGTCCTGATAGTCGGGTGGGTTCCCAGGGGCCCTGAAGCAGGTTTCGCTTGTAGGGTCCACTCACTGATCATGGGTGGGTTCCCAAGGGCCTGTGGGTTTCGCCTGTGGGGTCCGTTCGCTATCAAAAAGGTTGATGAACGTACTACGACTCATACTCTGGGACGTACGGTATTCCCCTTGTTGGTGGTAGGGAGTACTCCATCCATGGTGCTTGGAAATTTTGTCCTTGAAACGGATACGCCCCGGCTAGCTGGTGATACTGAGGGAACTCTTGGAAGTGTTGCAGGGCGAACTGGTTGAACTCCGAAAAATGTTGCAGGATAAATTGATGCAGTACGGGCTCTTGAGGGGGGTTGGGCACTTCGACGCCTGGTCCGAAGTTCATCCCCGACATTCATGAGTGGCGGTTGGACTCAGCTGCTGCAGGGGATGCTTGTATCGTCGGTCCAGGTGGGGGGAAGTTGACCTGATGTTGATACGTGTCATAGTTATCCCTGACACCCTCTTGATGCGCCATTACACTCTACAGGGTGAGCTTGGTGATGAAGGGACGTCTTCGGAAAGGAAAACAGAATCAGCGGGCACGTCTTAGCCGGGGAAGCAAGTTCCCACAGACGGCAACAGTGGAGATCCTGAAAGCGGTGCGGAAGTTTGGTGACGTGTCGCGCCCACTAGATGCCTAATCCTTTTCGGTGGGTCTCTCCGAGTGTTGTTCTTCAATCTTTGTGGACTTGTCTTCTCTTGGTGGTGATGATGGCTTCCCTTGAACTTCTCTTCAATGACCTGAAAAATCCCAAGGGTGTTGTCCCTTGGGAAGACCACAGTCACAAAGTTAGAGGTGCGGTATGAGGAAGTTGATGATCTTTTTGTAAGAAATCTGAGGAATAGATTTATCAATGTGTTTAGTGGAATGAACTCGTTTTTGGGCTTGCTTAAATGATGAACGAGATTGATGAACAATAATGATGAACTTCCCTTGAACTTTCGAAATCTCCCACAAGGATGAGTTGAGAGTTTTTTTAGTTTCTTCCTCTCAAAAATCTCCCCTTTCAATGGTTGATGGCTTCCTCCTTTTATATTCGATGGAATGCCCCTCTTGGGTTAAAATAATCATTCCCTAGAGAGTAGGGGTGTGGCCTAGTAGATTGCTTTTCCGAATTTCATGGTACAGAATCACTATCGGAGACGCCACCTCCCATGCTTCATTAAATACTGATTGTACGGATTTGACTTGTCACATCATATCGTACGGACGAATCTTCGGTTGAGATTTCCTTTGTTCTAACACGCAACCTTCTGATTGGTTTTTGTATTTTGATCACGTGATTTGGATAAGCCTGAACTTCAATTAGATCTTCTCACGTGATTCAGATTGCTTCCTTAAGATCTTTCTTAGGGCGTCTCGTTCGCTTGATGGTCGTACGTCTCTGGTGGTTATGTTGATACGGTACAAGGATGATGCTCGACTTATCTTTTAGCTGGTTTCATAATTGTTTGGATGACGTGAATATTTACAAGTCTTAATCTTATCTTCTCGTGCATGGATGGGCCCTTTTTTCATGGCTTCTTTCATCCCATACGTGTGCGATGACTACTACGATGTGGTATGTTGATAACACTGATGATACAGTACATTGACGATTTTGATAATACTATATGTTGATGATTTTGATGATGTTGCACATTGGTAATTTTGATAATGTTGTACGTTGATGATAGAAGACCTAGACCGTTGCTTCCCTTCTTATGTGATTTTTCTGCCTAAAGGTGTCGTCATCCCTAACTTTGAGATTTACAAATACAGTAGCATTGTCCAATTCGCACCATAATGTGATGCCAATTTTTATACGATCGTTGACCATGCTTTGTTGACTGTTGAGTTAACTTTTTATACATGGGGGTTTACACAGTTGTTATTTTAACGCTCCATATGTGAGCGTCCATTTTTGACATCATCAACAAATTATTATTTATAAATAATAAAATTTTAAACTCAAGATCTCGTGCAAGGCAAAAGAGATTTAATAATAAACAAAAGAAATTTAATTATTTAAAAGAGAGAAGGAAAAAATGAAAACATACACAAGACAAATATACACCACGGGAATTGCGGAAATGAAATCACAAAACATAACTGACAACTGAGGTGCAGTCCAGTGATGTTCTTAAAAAGAACCAAAACCAAAGAAGACAACAGCCAACATTACACATGACCCAATTGTCAATTACCTATACACGTGGCAAATCCGCCACATCCGACAAAATCCGTAACTTGAAAAGCCTAAAAGGGAAATTGAGGCATCAAATGACATGAAACATCACAAACGACTTGAATTCCAGAAGATAATATAATATCCAAGAATACTCAACAATAGATGAGAAAAGTATCCGCCTCGAGCTGATAAAGAATAACGTCGAAACACATCCACTCACTAGAGCCAAAGATTGCACAGAAAATGACATGGCTCTTCTCCAATCACTCTGCTAGAAATACTTGATTCCTTCACAAAGGCTACAAAACTTTCCTAGCTTGCAAGTTATTAGCGACTAACCCATATTCCTCGACGTGATCTCTCAATGTTTCTTCTTTACTTCAGTAGGAGCCCATGGGTGGCATACCGAAAGGTGGCATTGGAGGCATACCCATGCCTCCCATTTGTGGTGGTGGAACAGCAAAACCACCACCCATTGGGCCGGCCATGCCTGGCATAGGAGGTGCTGGCAACGCAAGAGGAAGCAACTGTGCATACATATTCTGCAAGGACAAGGAAAGAAATTAGTGATCAGAGCATAATCCGTAACTTCATAAAGATGGTCAAAAGTAAAAACCTAATGAATTTTATGATAGGGAATAGGGACAATTAATTAAATATTACCCCAATAATTGCGGGTTGAAAGGAAGGTATCTCAACCTTAATTAATGGTTAAATAAATCTACCCCAAAGTTGCATCATGGAAAAATACAATCATCCAAATTTCAGTTTCAAAGTTCCGTGAGTGTTAAATTTCCACCTAAGCAACTTTCTGGTCTGACACGTTACAAGATTGATCGGATTTTGTTCAACAGAACTAGTTTTTGGTATGGTTTACAGTGGGCATACAGTTCAGGCAATTTTGTTTACAATGTTGAAGTTGGGATATCATCCTTCCCATCCAATGAACTTCCGTGACCAAAGAACCAAAAGCACAGAATCAAAACAAGATGACAGGACAAAAGTGACATTTATGAAATAGTGCAACTTATAAGACTAAGTCGATGGGGCAGACTCTTTCTGAATAATGATCATACCTGCTGTGCAACCATATCCTTCTCCTCCTTCTCCTTTGACTTCTCTTCAATCTGAGCTTCAATTTTGTCTTTGATAAGTTCATCTACCTTGCCAGTGTACTCTCGGATGAACTGTCAGTAAAAGCAAGGAAGCTTTAGAATCAATCAGAGACTAAAACCTAATAAAAGTGCATGGTTTAAGGAATTCACCTGCAATAGATAGGGGAAGGCAAAATCTATCATATTGTTCATCCAAGCCAGCTCCAGAGCCACGTCAGCACGGATTAGTTCATAGCAAACAAATAAACATGAAGCAAAACACTCCTTCTTCCCCTGCAAAATATCCAGCAAATTAAAACCACAACATAAAATGATGCAATAGATCTGCCATGAGAGCTAATAATACCAACATGACCATACGATAAAATTATATAGAAATCTTCCAGACAGATAAATAAAGATAGTGCACTGCAACATGATAAACTACACTAACAGGATACTACACAGATGAAAATGTTCTCATTTACCGTCATTATAGCAATACTGGCTTATATAGTTACTACTGGAGAAATAACTTCATTTAAAGCATACCTGTTCAATGAAGTAGACAAGCAACTCCTCTGCAAGTTCACGGTCACCAGACTGTGATGCTGTCTCCATAGCATCTTTGTAAAGATTGTCCTTCTTTGACAAGGCAATGGATTGCTTCCATCTGCCAGCCTTCTTGTAGATATAAGCAGCAATACGCCTCATCTCAAGGAGTTCATGTTTCTCAACCTATCCATGATATTTTATGGCAAGAGATTAATAGCTATTTCATAACTACTGTACTAGCAAAACTCTGAGAAGTTCAGAAATTAGCTACCTTCTGTGCAAGGCCAATCTGATCAAAGTTATCATGCATATCAATAGACTCACGGAGTCTGTCATAGTCCTCCTCTTCAAGATAAATTCCATTCAAAGCTTCGTTGACGGCAGACACGTTATTGCTTTGCACTGCCACCATGTATGGCTTCACAAGGTGCAGGTGACCAGCCTGAATCATGAAATAAATAGCAAATGAGAACAGCATATGAAAAATTTATTTTTAAGGATCAATATTGTTATCATTTCCAATGATAGGATATGACGGGAAAAGATACCTTTCTCATAATATCCACAACACGTGTGTGGTCCACACGAAGGGCAAGGACATTAAGAACATCGTTGATGAGATCAGGATGTTCTTGTAAGTAAAAGTGTACAGCCTTGTAGTAAAGCTCAACATTTGCAACCTTGACAATTATGTCCTTAAACTGCATATGGTCCCATGCTTCAGGAGAATGATTCATCACAGTAGTTGCAGCATTGTCAAACTCATCATACTGGATGTACAAGAAGGTAAGTTCTTTCCAGTGCTGTTGTTCGTCGCAAGCCCTTATCAACTTGGGGATGTTGAGGCGGGTTGAGAACAACTTAATATGCTCCATAAGCTTCTCAGTACGGTACCTTGCATATAGAACTCCCAACTCCGTAAAGATCCCCATATGTGCACGCTCTAGTCCCAGACCACTTTCCATGAGCGATATAAGCTCATTGAAGCAGCCCCGGTTCTGATAATACTCACTCACCTCCTCTAAGTCATCCACCTTGTAGTTACAAAACAAAAAAGTGTTGGGTAAGAAATACATAAAATAACATAACACATTGTTCACATCAAATATCGAAGGCAAAGCCCATATCATCAGGAGACGAGTAATGACTCGAATATAAAAATGAGGTTAAATAACAAGGAATTAAACAGAAAGGATGACAAAGAATAGCAGACAAGGACCCAAATAACCACCTGAATGATGACATTGAGCCCACAAATCTGAGCCAAGCGGAACTCCTCAGCATCAACGCAAGCAAAGCAAACTTCTTTCCAGGTCTTTGAGCTGTTTGCCTTTCTTGCTGCATCAACAGCACCTTGAAATTGTTTCAGCTTTACGAGGGTACAAGCGAGCTTAGCCCAGTTGGAAATAAAAGCATATATGATTTTTGCAGCCTCGTACAAGGCCTCATCATACAATTTGTCCCCAACATTTTGGAGGTTAGCAACGTTTGGAATGAGGATAAATTCTTCAATATCACCAAGTCTATCAATCTTTGCATATGCATAGATAAGCTCACTATCGACCTTGGGCTCTTTCACCTTCTGCCTAACCATCAAAAGATACCTCACCAAGTCTTGGTACACATCTGCATCCTCTGCAGCACGGATGACTTCTAGGAACTGTGTAGCATCATCTGCACGAATGAATGATTCAATAGCATCACTCACTAGCCCTTCTCTGAGTTGGGCCATTGCCACCTGGCTCCAAACAGCATCCTCTTCCACACGGAATGCAAACTCCACAGCCCGGTTAATGTCTCTAATGTTATCTAGTAGCACATTGACAGCTTGGACATTTAAGTTGAACTTCTTAAAAATTGCAAAGGCCTCTTCATACAATTGTGCCTCTACAGCTACCTCACCGACAGCAGGTCCATCAAAGTTGTCCAATCTATTAATGTAATCCATGACTCTTGATGGATCAGCCTTAATTGCAGTGAGTACAAGCAGGTTTTGCAGATTGAAATTCCCACTGAATGCGGAATTCTGAAGCACAATTTTCTCCAGAAGCTCAATGAGCTCATGCGGAAGATCAGCAGTCATAAAAGCTTTAACAGCTGCAGAAACCTGCTCAGGGCTCTTGCTCTCAGGCAAAGCAGTAGAGACAACTTGATCTATTAACTGCCTTCTATACTCATTTTCAGGCGTGAGAACCTTCTCCCAAAGATCACCATCCATTCTCTCCACGACGTACCTAATACAAATTGAATGAGCTTGAGAAGACCAATCCAGTTTAGCCTTATAAAGAAAGAAAACTCAGAGCAAATTTCAATGTAAAAAAAGAAAAGATAGATACCTGGCCTGCAGTTTGAACAAGGAATTCTTATTTGTGACATTAACAAGCTCATCATCACACTGACCCCTGCGATAAGCAACGACTGCAAGAGTCGGATCCCTTTTCTCACAATATTTCCCCACGACACGGGAATCATAGTACGGGTTAGTGGTCAAGAAATGCTCTGCATTGTTGCCACTGTCGATGATGATTTTCCCTAGAGCATTGTGAACATGTACATCTGTGCTTCCCTCACTCACCAGATGCTCCAAGAATTGTGTTAACAAGCGAAGACGATTCCTACAGGCAGAATTACAGGGTTATGTGACAGACAGCTGAAATGAAATGATACAAGAAAAATGGTTACAGAAAGCAGTAGCCAACCTCTTTTCACACTCCTCCACCAGAGGCTCCACTGGAAGAAGAGAACGAACTGAGAGAATGAGACCTTTAATAAAATCTTCAGGACATTCATCATCCAAAAGTTGACCAACAACTAGCGGAGCATTGCCAGGGTTAACCTGTACAAAAAATGCCGAGTGACCATGATTTAAACAAAAATTGGAAGTATAAAGAACAAAATATCAAGAAAATTAAGCAGGGAATAGCCAGATTAATGATAGTCACCTTTTGCACATAACCTTCAATATACCGAAGCATGTTGTTCCTGTAAAGATAGTGCGTTAAATCTGGCACAAAGCCAAAACGATCACAGACATTGATCAGGGGCCTTGCATCTGGAAGTTTTGCTTCCATTAAAAAGTTCTTTGTCTTCTCTGCATCATAGAAGTTTGATTCCCTGGTTACACGCTCAACCTCCTTAATTTGCCCAGTCTTGGCAGCCGCCTCGATGTACTTGAAGTGTAACTCAGGATCCTCACTGCCCAAAAGCTGAATAATCAGCACGCAGTCCAAATAATGCAAAACAATTAACTTACTAACATTCTTTCTTACGAAAAGAACTATCACCTGGAGCTCAAGTATGAACCCAAAAAGAAATACAGTCCTTCATAAGACTTGAACTGCTCAAATAGTTTTATGCAGCCATCTATACCCAGCTGCTCAGAATATTCTTTTGCAACCTGCACAGCAATGTGTGTAAGTCTCAATTGGAAATCAAGATAGACCTGCAGTAGCTCAAGTAGAGCATATACCTGAACAATTATCTGAAGGTTTCCTCTGAGATTAACCAGTAGAAGATCTTTCATGCACTCAAGAGCCCATTCTTTAGAAAGGGTTCCAAAGAACTCCACAAGTGCCTAAAGAAAACCACAACTTTAAAAGATTCATTCTAATAAGAGAAGAAATTCAAAGCTAAGCCAACTCAAGAATAATAAACCTGTGGTTCGATTGCATGTGTGTTGACTATGACACGCTTAACATCTGACAGCTCACTGTAATGCTGTACAGAGCACAAGAAATTTAGTTGTGAAACCAATCTAAGCTTCCAATAAGAATAAATTAGTTGATTATCAGAATAAATTTCAAAGTACCCGAAGAGCCTGCAGATACAGGCCAGCCTTTTCACATAATTGGGCAATACGAGGACGATCATAGTGACTGAACATGCCATTAGCTAATATGGCATCTGCTACATTTGGAAATGTGACTAAATTGATTTCCAGGACCTGTTTAAGAAGAATTAATTATTAATCAATGCTTTCAGGGAAAGAATGAACAATGACCACAACCCTAATCTCAAAGTAACAACTTGTAGAAAGATTGTGTTGATCTTAGGTCTTAACCTTTGTTTGAAGGAAACCATGTTCTGGCAAATTGGGCTTCAGCACATCCAGCAAAAAGGCTGTTGCTTCACGGATCAAGTTTCTCTGAACAACAATAGTAGAATTAGTTTATTTTGGACGTTCTACCATGATAATGATCATTGTCATAGTCAGTGTTCTGAATATGCTATAAAGAGATACATGACAGTTAAGGGGCACTGTGTTGCACCTGCAGGAAAAGATCTGTAATTGTATTGTAGTCAACTGGGCAACCTCCCTCCATTTGTGACATCATCAAAGCAAAGTTAACAGCTCCCTGTCACACAAATCAACTTGTAAATGTTATTGAATATATCCTTGTTTTACTCCCCAAATCAGGTTTCAGAAAATGCATCACCTGTGGATCTGCCCGCAGAATTGTTTGCAGAAGGAACAAGTAGTCTGGTGTGTATCCAACCTGTGCCAGTAATGAAAACCACAAAATTCATAATAAGACGCCAATTGCGATATATAAAAGAGACGAGGCTTATAAATCAACGCACTGCACACATATGACATATTCATCCAATGAAAAATAAAAAGGGGATTCATGCTCTAACAAAAGAATAATACTTCACCTGCTTTGAGTATATCAGTATTTTATCAAATTCCCTCCTCTCGGCGAATGCAGCCACAACCTTGGGAGTTGCCCTGGCTTTAATAAATATTTTCAAGGCAAGATCATTATCCACAGTCTGCAAAGTAAACAAAAATAAATACAGGAATCAGAGAGCACAGTATGCAAGATCATTATCCACAGTCTGCAAAGTAAACAAAGATGAATACAGGGATCAGAGAGCACAGTCTACATTCTAATTAATATACAGCAGGTGTATACAGCCTCTATTATTCAAATAATATTAAGAATTTTCATGCATTAACAAATCAAAATTCTGAATACTAACCTTCACAAGATCACCAAGTTCCTCACTACATTCAAGCTTGTCCTCAGCTAACCAATTTTCCAAGAGATTCTTTTTGTTCTGGTTTACAACCAAACGAGACAATTCCAAGGACTCGAAAGCATTTAACTTTCCTCTAGTCAACAATGTCCCAAAGTATTGCAACAATGGTGGTGTTTGCCCAGATTGCACAGGAACACTCTGCAAGATTGTGTTACAGGAAGTGAGAAATGTGACACAACCAAAATGGCACAAAAGATTCTCTCCTTACAAATTGAGGAAGGAAGGTAGCCATAAGCTTGAAATACACTAAGTGAAGATAGGTACAATCAATATACAGAATATGGGGTTACCTGAAACTTTGCAACTGTATCAGGAGTTCGAAGTATACCCTGGGGAGATTCTGCAGCAAGCTCTGCAGCCTCCTTGTACTTTGTCTGAGCAAATAATTCTTGAAACCGCTGGACAACCTGATAAAAAACAACATAATAGACCCAGTATAAAATAAAATCAAGTTAATTACTTAATTAAGTCAACTAGGAAGATCTAATAGATAAATTAGTAACTTAGAAAACACATTGTGATGAGTTCAATTCTTTCATCCATTGGTCTGTTCACCTTTCACAAGCATTCAACAATGAGAAGACAAAACTTACCTATTGAACAGAACAAGTTCAACTGTTCAGATTGCATGATGATTCCTTTTTTTAGTCATAAATCAGCTAGAGTGACTAACTATGCGTACCAGATTTTTTCAACAGAGATGAAATTGAATGTGAATCAAACTCATTGTTCAGGCCTGAGAACCACAACTATGCAAGTTGAATACAACGTTGCACTCAACAACTGACTTTTCACAAGCCACCAAGAAGGCAAGAACATTAGCCGGGACAAACAACTGCAGAAGATGTTTTTCTCACCAGATTTTCTGCGCCAGGCAGGTTTCCTCGCTTTGCTAGATTTACAGCCAGCTCAAGATTGTTTAACTGTAAATGATCACAACAACTTAGAAACGTGAGTATAAATTATTCTTTTTTTGAAGATGTAACTATAATTTTGTTTTGTGAGAGCACATGAGAATATACAAGAAACTCACCTGGCCACTGATAAAAGGTATGATAGTGGCTTCATTTACTGTGGCAAGTAACACCTGCCCTCGTCTGTTGACGGCATAAAATCCCCCTACTGACGTGGCTTCTGATGTCAAAAATATGGGATCTGGACTAATTCTGTTTCTGTAAACTGCAGTAGCTGTCTCCAGATCATATACAAATAGAAGACCCAGCTTTGTAATCACATATATCAAACCATACTTCTGGGATATCTGCATACAAGAAAAACATTTGTTAAAATTCCTCACCATGTACATATGAAGGTTTAAATAAAACCACTATACAAGGTCAAACAACTACCTGCATTGACACCGGAAAATCATCGGCAAAATCTGGAGGAAAGAAGAGATCTGCTTGCTTCTTAGTAAACCCAGGTTTTCCTGATAAGCAAATTTGCCATGTAAATATGAATGAAGTGAAAAAATATGATGCCAAGAAGTTCTTGCATATACGAATAGTGTCAGAACTCATTGGATATTAAAAATCATCACAACCAAACCAAAAAAATGTTTATTGATCATCTGAAATATTCATTCTATTGAGCATGTAAAATGTGAATTGAATTTGATCCCAAAAGCAATGCAAGATGTGTACCACCAGATTGCATGATGATGGGGGGGAAAAACAAGAAGCTGAACTATACGTATGTCACGTTATTTTGCCTTCAATTATATTTATTTATCACCAAGAGCTGCAAGATATAAAAGGGAATAAAAAAGCAAATGGTCAGCAAACCTGGCTGAGCACCAAGCTCTATCACATGCAGCTTTGACGTAATTTGTCCAGCATTGAATGACTTTGTAGCAAAACATATAAGAGTTGAAGAGTTTTCATTTCCTGGAACCTGTTCACAGCACAAACGTCAAGTGAACCACATTACATCACCGCATATAAGAAATTTACAAAGTCCCCTGAAATCCATCACTCTCCAAGAGAGAAATAAAAATGAAAGTCCAGAGGTGATATTGAAGTCTCACTTTAAATTGTGCAAATGATGCTGCATGAGCCTCAAGGGCTTGACTTCTTTGCTGTTCCACAGAGAACAGTTGCATACTTCCTTTCACCAATTGTGGTCTCTGCAATATACAAAATACACTTTTAACTGGTAATCTCAATCGTATTAGCAGGCTATTTTATTTGTCCTTCGTCCAGCCTTCATTACATGAGTTCTAACAAATATTTGGCCGTAGCGGGATAGAAGGAAGAAAATGTAAAGGTACACTAAGCAATTTCCAATATCAATTCAAGATAAAGATATGTTTTTAAGTCAACAATCAAGTCAGGTTTTAACAGGGTGAACATTCTCTACAACAACAAACCAGAAACTATAAAGCAGCAACAGAAGTGCACAGTTTCTGACCTAGAACCTAACCACCTATCTGAAAATTTGACACTTGTCACCAACTTAGGTCAGAAACCTATGAAATTTATGACCTATGATTATTCCCTCTACATCAACATTGAATCTTTCTCCACAGCCTTGTACAAAATTATAAACACACACACGAGATCAAAAAAGTCGGAAAGAAAGAAAGGAATATGCAGCTTGCAATTGCACATAAAGTAAAGCAATCAACAATAGGAATCATCTTAAGGTACATGCCTCTGCTGAACCAGGAGCAATTCCAATCAAAACCAACCACTTCTCTGAAGGATCACAGCGATAGTTAATTATCTGATTGTTTGCAAGATTCGCTGCCCTTTCAAACATCTTCACAGGCTCCAATTCACCTAAATTCAACAAGTCAATGAGAACATAGTGAGCAAATTCTGAAGGTAGATACCCATAAAAAAACAGAACACAATGAAATGGCACGACATGTAAAGCGTTCTACCTTCAATTGACCAATGGTATACTGAAGTCTGTGTGACCAAACCCAGCAACTTAGGAGTGATCCATTTCCAGAACACAACCTAGACATAAAGGGAAAAACTGTTACAATCTAAAATCAGCAAATTTCCTAGGCATGGAGGGGAGGAAGTTGTAACATACTATATCAGCAAATTGCCTGGAAAACACAAATAGAAAGGGGCATAAGATAGACTCCAACTTTTTATGTGTATGCTAGAAAAACATAAGACCTGCTCAGGCATTTGGTGAGACTTCAACTTTGCTTTAGCCTCAATATTGAATATCTGCAGGTGATCCTGAGTGGTACCAGGAAGTTGAGCTTCACATACAGCATCATAGACAACAAATTAGTTTGTATTTCCAGAAGGAAGAAGAGCAAGTTGACAATGATAAATTATCTGATATATACATACCATCGATGAATTTTTTTCATTTGGTTCCAAATATTACTTACAGTACAAAATAAGAAAAAAAACATGATTCTCACAATCTGCTCCCAGTCTTGGAACCAACATATAAAACGTTAAATCTTCTTTATTAAAACAGAACAACAATGATCTCGGCAACCATACTATCACATCCTACACTAAAATACAAGCTGCTATATTTTGTAAACATGATGCTGACAAGGTACAAAACTTTTATAGTCCAAGACCATAAGGCTAGCTCCAATATTTTGTTCAGTATGAAAGCTAATACCATAAACAGAGACAAATTTCACTTCAAAGCTCAATAGAGGAGTTACATATGCTACGAAGTCACACAACTACACAAGATAACTTAGCATGCTAACAACACTACTTCCTATATAAAGAGCACATCCAGATGACCTAAATAAATAGATCATTTGATATCATACTATAAGATTTCTAGTGACATAATGGAAGGTGACACAATAAATTGTATATTACCCTTAAGAGCTAGAATTCTTGTATTGGGGTTCATCAAAGCCGAGTCAGCAGTAATCGGCCTCCTCAAGGGCTGCATGGGCATGTTCATGTCAACGATGACAACACTGTTCTGTGGTGAGGTCTCTCTTACACATATGTACTTATCAGATTCCATGGTCACATGGGTGAAGGTTATGAATTGTGGATTGATCCCAATGCTTGGAAGCTACAATTAACAATTTTACATTAAGTCATTACATAATTGAAATCCAGAAGCTAAGCTAAATTGATAAAATGTAATAATGTATTTGCATCGGCCATCAGGTAGATCAATCACATTAAGCAAAAACATTCATAAGCAAATCCAAACTTTGCACACTAGCAGAATTACATATTTACAGATCAGATCGTGAATCTTAGCTCACAGCCAAAAGATATCTTAGCAATCAGACAAGACCAGCTAGAAATCAGGTCAATCCTAAGAATATGTTAGGCTCGACAGCGAATCTAACAGAAATTATAAAAGCAAGTAGACGCAGTTTATAAAAAGCCGCTCAATCTCCAATGAGAAAGCATAATCCACGCAGAGATCTGGACAGGATACAACACCTAACTAAACGAGATTACAAACAATTCATTATCAAATCTACGACAATTCCAAATCACCTCAATTCTACATCATATTAATAAGCAACCACGAGAATGAGGTAAGAATTTCAGCATCGTGAGATTTAAAACTTAATACACTCGCAGAACTCGACAGAAACCCAACGAATCCGATCAAAATAATGCCTCCGCGATTCGTAAAGAGACCGAATCGAAGTGTAAAAACACTTAAGAACGGAGATATTAAAAAAGAGAGAGAGAGAGAGAGAGAGAGAGAGAGAGAGAGAGAGAGAGAGAAACTCACCGTCAAGGCTTCCTTCATGACTATAGGAGCGTTGGCCGCAGCCATGGTGGACCAGATCGGCGATCTAAAGTGGTAACGAAGGCCGACTTTCGGAGATTCGGAACTCGGAACCCCCAGAAGCGAGGGTTCGAAGGCGATTGCACACCAGAGAGAGGGAGAAGAGCTCGGGTTGGGGTTTGAGGGATGGAGAAGATCTGGTTGGGAAAAATATATCAAACGGTGAGAAGAGAGATCTGAGAAGGGAGACGAGTTAAAACAACTGTAAAGAGACTTTTCTTCTTTTTTCCTTTTTTTCTATTTTGCGTTCTTCTTATTCCCCTCAGGCTTCGCCGCTTCGGTCTACAAGAGTTGGCGAAATGGAGCACATTACACCACTAAGGCACTAACTAAGTAACTATCATATTACGAGTGGGATGGCTAGGCCTACTGGGCGGTGACGAGCTGTAATCTCACCCGCACCCAAAAGGAGGGGCCCGTGTGATTCACACGCTTGCATTACACTACAGGGTAAAATATGTTTTTTTCATAACAAATCGATTAAAACTACTAGTTAATACATTATAATTTACTTTAAAAAATTATATTTGGGATCAAGTACAAACTCGTCTTATTGTGAGAATTATTAAACAATCTCGTCCGTTATTTGAAGCTCATCCAACGATCTTTATCATTCGTGTGCCTCTTTCTTTTCATTTAAGTGAGAGGCGTTTGGGTAGATTTTTCTTCTAAGAGTTTCTTTCCCAAATGTCCAAAACCTTCTTTTGCAGTACAATGGTGGATTCTCAAGCCTTATTCACTCACGTCGATCGTGTTTATTTGATTTCTTCCTCTTCAATTCGTCTTCGTCATTTTTCGTTCTACTCGATCTTCTCTCGTCATTCTATGTTGCTTGATTTTTGTTTTTTTCCCGCAATTTCATTTTTTAGGTTAATGGATGATTTAGATTTGTGGCTTATGTGTAAAAAATTCAGATTCTTATCTCTTGATTTCACTTTAGGGGGTGATTTTATGATTGTTGTTAGTGGAGATGATTCATTCCCATATTTGATCCCTATCTCGATATCTTGGATTGCCAACAATTATTGGACGATCCAAAAAAGTTGTATTTGCAGGCATCAAAGACCGAATGTGAAATAAGTTACATGGGTGGAAGGAAAAACTCCTCTGTCAGGTTGGCTGTGAAACACTTACTGAGTCAGTTCTTCAATCAATTCTTTTATATGTTATGTTTGTCTTCCGCCTACCGGATTCGTTGATCAATGATCTCCACTCTATGTTGGCTCGCTTTTGGTGGGGAGTGAAAGATCATGAACGGAAAATTCATTGGAAAAGTTGGGAGTTCCTCTATCGCCCTAAAAGTCAAGGTGTAATGGGATTTAGGAATTTGAAGGTTTTTAATATTGCCCTCTTAGCCAAGCAAGGATGGCGTTTACTTCACCAATCTGAATCACTGGTTGCACGATTACTGAAAGTGAAGTACTACAAGCGCTCGAAGTTTATTATTCAAGGCTTGGACATAGTCCAATCTATACTTGGTCGAGCATTTGGGGTGCTAAGTCTTTGTTACTTGATGGTCTCTGTTGGAGGATTGGGAATGGAGCATGGGTTCGTGTTTGGTCTGATAACTGGCTTCCCGATGGGTCGAGTTATAGGCAACCTACTGTTGTGGGTAGTACTGATCCGGATTTGCTTGTTGCTACACTCATTAATCATGATTTACATGAATGGGATGTTTCTTTACTAAGTCAAACCTTTCATCCAAATGACATTCCACTTATTCTAAAAATTCCACTACTTAGTCGGCTTGTATTAGATATGCGACGATGGACACATACATCATCTGGGGTCTATGTTGTCAAATCAGGTTATTGGTTTGGTCGTATGGGCCGGCCTTCGCATTTGTCTGGTTCACAGCAGAGGCATGTACTCTAGACTCACATTTGGAAGTTGAATGTTCCACCTAAGTTGCGCATTTTTGCTTGGAGAGCTCTTTCGGGTTCTTTGTCTATGAAGTCATGCATATCCCTCCGTCGAGTAGTGAATTCCAGTGATTGTCCTCGTTGTTAGGGCATGACATCATAGATTATTTTGCATGCCTTCATCTCGTGTCTGGCTGCCGTCTCTGCTTGGGAAAATTATCCTCTACTACCTTTCCTTGTCGGGATTCATTCGGTGTGTCTCTAAGATGTTGCGCAGCAGGTCTTGGATTCTAAGGAGGTTGTTGGCTTGACATATTTTTTATTACGATGTTGGGTGGCTTGGACGGTTCGGAATCAGTTTATTTTCCAAGGAGTGGCTGATAAAGGTAAGAGTATTTTGTTGGGGTTTAGTTCCATGCTTATGGGGTATATGACTGCTAAACCAGCAACGTCGGTGGGCTGTCCTAGGACACATCTTGTCACGGATTGGAGTCCACCCTCATCTGGTGTTATCAAGCTGAATTTATGTAAACATGTTTGTCGTTCGGGCAATACTGCCGCCCATTATGTAACTCGTCTAGATCCTATGTCTGGGGCTGAGTAAATTCATGTCTCGAACATTCCGCAAGGTATTATTACATTGGCGAAGATGGATGTTTAATATATATTTACATGATTTTCCATTCAAAAAAAATGATTAGGTTGGATGAGTTGAGAAAAGCCAACAAGGTGTTTGATAAAATGCCTAAGAGAGATAGTGTGAGATGTACATTGGTTCTGTTTTTGACATTTTTTAAGCTTTTGACATGAAAAATGTGAAAAAATCATTATATAGGCAAAACGAAACGAAACACAATGGGCTTAACATGAACATGAGATGAATATATATATATATGAACTTTGACAAGTAATATGTGAACATTAATACATGAGTTGTACATGAATAAAATGCCTTCTTGGGTGGATAATTTGGTTTATTTCTGACATATTTGGACTTTGACATGAAAAACATGATAAAGGCAAAAAAGATACGAAACACAATGAGATTAAAAATAACATTGACATCATTATATATGAACACTATATGACTATATATGAACATTTAAACATAAAATTTGAACATTTACTTTATTTATATGGTGCACGGAGTATGGAAAAGAAGATAAAGCTTTCAAAAGAATAAGTATGAAATTAGATGATTATATATGAACATTGACATGTTAGATATGAACCTTTATGTATGTATTGTTTCTAAAGTATGAAAAATTAGATATGAACCTTGGATGAACATATATGAACTTTGATATGTTAGCTATGAACCCTTACGTTTATATTGCTCCTAAAGTATGAAAATAAATATGAACATTAAGGAAATATATATGAACTTGAAAAATGATACACATGGACCCAACTTTGTACGGTGTTCTATACATGATCCACATAAATATGAAAATATACTAAGGAAAATTATATGAACTTATACATTTTTAAGTGAAGATTAATGTAATTTGTTTGATTTACAAATAAATGAATTTGCTTGTCTATATTTAAATATTCCTAATACTACGATTAAAAAGACGAAAATGTTATTAAAAAGAATAAGACAAAAACATTTTGTGTTAAAAAAATAAAAGATTAATAAAAATAAGAAATGAGATTGAGTGAGATTTAAATAAAAAAGAAGGAAAGTAGAGATTAATTGAAAAGTGAGAAAAATGATGAGGGGACCACTCTATGACAAAAAAGGAGAGATGAGTGTACTTTTTAATTTAAGAGGAGAGAGAAGAAATGGTAATTTTGATAGTGTACAAGTTTTTCAATATAATTACAGAAATGCCATTATAAATGTGGGCATGAAGCGCGCCGATTGTTTTTTTTCCCGCTTTTAATTCAATCCGTCCATTTCACCCATCCGACGATTGTGGTGGCTTCATACTTTTTATTATAAGGACAAAATGTACTTAAATCCTCCTCTTAAAAACTAGTCGATGAAACTATATCCCTCAACTTATGTAAAAATTGGTGGATATATATGAAACAAACACATAAAAGTACAAAAAAAGTTTCTCGTGTCAATTATCATATAGGTTAACATGAGACCTATCATAAATTAACTCAGATGTTGTGAATATACACAAACATGAGACCCACATTATATGTCTCCGTTAACCACATAGTTCTTTTTTATCCGAAATCATGGTTGTTGATGATAGCTAGTAGAATCCAAGTATATTATTCAAGCATAAAATTTACAGTGCTTCATGATGATATTTCTCCATGGTTTGCCCCTAATTGTGCAAAAAATATATATTAGGGGAGAAAAAAAGTTAAAGAATGGTGCATACTACTCTAAAATCTCCACAATATCATGCAAGCTACTAATGACATAGATAAGAAATTGACCTAATGTGGCCAAACGTTTGGCCCATAGAATGACTTTTAAGATTTTCGATCATTTTCGGATACTTTAACACCCATATAATATTCCTTCTTATAATGTATCACGTGATGATCAATATATCCATCCATTAGCATGTTGAATGGTAGAAACATAGAATACTACATGCAAAAAATGAATCATAAAACAAGCCAAACAACAAATTGGAATTATAAACTAGAGACATTCATCACAACAAGAAAGGGAAAAATACATAGAGGTTATGTTGAACCACTTCATAAATTTGAAACCATAAGTGTATTGTCCATGTGAATCATGCAACAATAATTACAACTCAAATATAGCACATAAAACCGATTCAATCTTGCATTGTTGTGTTCAATGTGGAGAGCCAGAAACACAATATTTATCAAGTAACCTTTTGAAGTAGATATGTTAGATTTGATTTTATCATCACACTCTTTCCACTTGTGATATATGATTAAAATTGCATCATACAACTCATTTTCATACATAATTCTCAGAGTATTGTTTTTTTTTTAAAGATATAAAAAATCCAAAAAGCTCACTATTAACTTGATTTCCTGGATCAAGAAGCTCAATAAGTACTTTACCAGTGAAAATCAAATTTACGCTCTCAATTTGGATAAAGAATTCAGGGTTCACCTACAAGAATAAATAGATGAGAACGTCAATGCTAATCCTTCACTCTCAAGCAATATTTTTTAGTCAGGAGATTTCAGTGTCTAATCTACCATAATGAAACCATATTGAAAAAAGGGTGGTGCAATGTTTCAACAAACCTCATATTTATGATGCAAATCATCGACATAACTTACCTTTATCACTACAACATAGTCAAAACTAATATGAAACATATATATATATACTATACATCTCTGCATTCTCGAACATAATACATCTTTGCAGTCCATAGCATGGAAGTATGTTCTTTTTGACCCAAGTCGCATAGTTACTGCCATCTGTGCTTTTGTACCCTTCCAATACAATAAAGACGCTTCTTCATATATGTTGAACTATAAGTCACAAACCCATGTCACAAAAAAAATAACATTATGGATTCCGGGTATTGGGATCAAACTATGTGATTCTTGCATCTTGAACACCGTGAACTGATCTGGTGAACCTTAGCACAACTGTCTACATCCCTAAAAAAATTCCAAGTTACGGGAAAAAAGTCGAACTTTTTTTTTTTTTTTAACCCCAAGCGGGCGTGGGTGTCGGGCCGCACTTCCGAGCCCACTAAGTCCCACAGGCCAAGGTGAGCAAGAGACCATGGTATGACTGTGGCAGGTCAAAGACCCCCACCGTGCCCCCTGTGGCCATCCCCGGGACTCGAACTGGCGACCTTGGAAACCACTTGGTTTTCCCGAAGACGCTTGTCTTCGCGGCCTGCTCCTACCAGATGAGCCATCCCGAGATGGTTATCTTCCTCCCAAGTTGTAATACCCACACCACATTGGGTCGGCCCATCACAGGGCTGCAGCCCATACACCCTAACCCATCCTTGGTGCAACACAATTGGTAACAAGAGGGCGTAAGGCTTCTTGTTAAAGCGGGAGGTCTCGAGTTCGAGCCTCACGAACAACCTCTTGGAAATAGCTTCCCTAATTAATTAGGAGAAGCTACCAAGGATGGGTTGGGGTGTATGGGTTGCAGCCCTGTGATGGGCCGGCCCAATGTGGTGTGTGTATTACAAAAAAGTACACTTTTATGTGAGTGCTCAAGCCACGGGCCTAGCCCAACATGAGACACTCCATGGGCCGCAGCCCATGTACCCCAACCCATCCTTGGGGGCTACTCCAAATTAAATGGAAGCCATTAGCAAAGAGGTTGTTGGTGAGAGTCGAACACGCGACCTCTCCACCCTTTATCCACTCCCCACAAGGAGTGGATAAAGGGGAGAGGTCTCGAGTTCGAGCGCTCCCAACAACCTCTTGGCTAATGGCTTCCATTTAATTTGGAGTAGCCCCCAAGGATGGGTTGGGGTACATGGACTGCGGCCCATGGAGTGTCTCATGTTGGGCTAGGCCCGTGGCTTGAGCACTCACATAAAAGTGTACTTTTATGTAATACCTCGACAGCTTAGCAGCCCGGCCCATCACAGGGCTGCAGCCCATACACCCCAACCCATCACTAGTAGCTCCAAGTCCAAGGCCCAGCTATTTCTAGCAGGTTGTTGGTGAGTCTCGAACACGAGACCTCACCCTTTAACAAGCTGCCAAAGCATCACTTGTCACCAATTACGCTGCTTTGGCAGCTTGTTAAAGGGTGAGATCTCGTGTTCGAGACTCACCAACAACCTGCTAGAAATAGCTGGGCCTTGGGCTTGGAGCTACTAGTGATGGGTTGGGGTGTATGGGCTGCAGCCCTGTGATGGGCCGGACTGCTAAGTTGTCGAGGTATTACACAAGTAATGATTGTCTTTCCCGAAGACACTTGTCTTCCCGAAGACGCTTGCCTTCCCGAAGTCGAACTTCTTTTAGGATATCTTCCTCCTTTGATCTGAATTCTCCTACTTTTTGTATTATTCCTGCCAAACTCATTACCAAAAATGCTTCAAAAACCAAACAAAATATTCCTTATAATGAAATATATATTAGCAAAATATATGATCTCAATCTCTTACTTAAAAGTACTGGATAAGAAGGAAACTCCCAAGTAAAGAAGACCGGGTTGAAAGACCCTTGAGAAAAAGCTTCACAGAGATATGAAACATTAATTATTGGTGGCATCTTCATGATTTTATTGATAGGATTAAGAGGGATAGTTTCAAAAGTACCTATAGCTCAATGCTCGCATGAAGGAAGAAGACAAGAAGAAAAGACACCCAAATTCAAACCAAAGATTGGATTTTGTAACGTCTTTCCACATGATCATGTCACTAATCAAGTGGTTAAAACCATTCAAAGCCTTGCCTGATCTCCTTCATTCTCATCTTCTACAATCTAAATGCCAAATTCCGAACACATAGGAATCAATCAACAAAAATGAAAAAGAAGAGAAACTTCCACACTTCATAGTAATACAAGGAAAAGTCATGAGGTGTCCATAGCAATACCACTAAACTAAAATGACACTTCAGTAATACTTTAGAAGTCCGTAGTTTTTTAAACTAATTCCTCCTAAATTTTAATTCTTCAAGGTCTTATGAACTTGATAAAAATCAATCAATATAACTAGAAAAAGGAAATGAACTTCCACGCTTTATAGAAGAACAAGAAAATTTGTGTGTGCTCTATATCATAAACTTATTCTTCTTCAGCCCGAAAGTCTATGAATTTATGAAATGGTAGGACATTTAGCCCTTGACAGTCGTATCCAGAAAGGGTGGTGCATAATTGAATGTCTAATTGAAAGAAAACAAACCCATTTAGACAATCAAAGAGGAATAGACAAAAGTAAGCCCTACTAAGATTTGGATATTTGAAAGAATAAGTTTGTCTTTTATGTCTATGTCAATTTTGCCCTATTGATTTGTTATACTTACCATATATTACAATGCAGCCAATCCTGGAGGTGATCATCCTCCGATAGTTGAAGGGGGAAGTTTATTTTCCCTATTTTCTTCTAATTTGGTGTTCAGGGATCCTTATCTCCATTTGGTGGTTGAGTGGCTAAAACTAGAAGGGAGCATAGATAAGAAGAAGTTCAAATCAATGTAGAAGCACCAATATAGGTCGTAAAAAACAAGACTCATACTTCAAATAGGTTAGTACACAAGGTATCATATGCTGAATGTGAGAACAATGAAGATATTGATGAAGGCAAGAGCAAAAACAAAAGGTATGTCTGATTAATTACACATTTTATACATCAAGATTTTTCTTAACTTAAAAGCCTGGTTTCTTGAGGCTTCATTTTTTGTGGTTACAAGTTGAGATATGAAGTGAAGAGTTACTTTATAGATCCGGTTTTAACTCATCGACTCTATTTGAAAGGAGTAGTCCATTCTATAATTCCAATTAGTCACTTGTTTAGCTTTGCCATTTGTATATTGTAGTTATGGTGTTGTTGTGGAGTTTTATGCTACATACATTTATCAACTAATTCTAGCGACCCATATGTAAATTGATTTTCCCACAATTGGTAAATGGGGATTTATTTCGAATTATAATTTTCTTTGAGCTTTCGCAACAAGAGCAAGCAGTTTCCTGAAGTTTTGAGGCACCTGCTCTTGGTTTTGGAGGCCAATTTCCATTACTATTCAAACTTGTGTTTTCAGCTCCTCCTTTTATACACCAATCCACAAAATAAGAGACCAAAAATTTATACGAAATCACACCACATCACACTACTAAAGCAGATATATATATATCCACCAAAACTAGATAAATTTTCAACAAAGATTGACTTTTAGTGGGAAAATCCATGCTCACTCTAAATGGGAGTTGTGCATTTGGGAGAAATGCCCCCCCAAAAAGGTTGTATGGGATGATGTGTTGAGCTCTTGACTTGCCACCACCTCCACTTGCCTTTTGTAGTTTGTGTTTATTGGACAATGTAATTTTTTTTATTTCACCCTTTTCCCATTTTCATTTTTTTTTTTTCCATTGAACCTAAAAATCAAAGTTTTTGCCCTTGTAAGTACACCCGGTATATGAAAGTATTTACATCATTGCCATTATTAAGTATTTACGCTATTGCCATTATTGAATTATGATTGTTGAATTCTTCCAAAACCGTAGGATTTTGATTTTACATATGGAATTATACAAGGTCTAAAAAACCATAACTTTTAACTATTTTAGCACAACATATTCGGTTTTCTTTTTCCGATTTTTAATTTTTTTGGTCTTTCTAATTGAAAACAAATCAAACCTTGATTACCTCTCTCCTCTAATTTGTTTGAAGACAAATTGTCTTGTTGGTGTTAAAAGAGGGTTGGCCAATGATTTCAATGTCCGGATAGCCTTGTACACGTCCTCTTCTACAATGTCCAGCTCACAGTGGTGCCACCGACGCGTTGCTGAGGAAGATGATGCTAGAGATGAAGATTAGTTCATGTAGAGCGTAGCGTGTAATAACCCATAAAATTTTGGATTTTCGATAAGATTATTATTGTAAATGTCTTTCATTTCATTAGGAATTATAAAATGTATTATATTTTTAATAATTTGATTATAAACTTGAATGTCATATCTTATGTCAAATAAATTCCATATGAATGATTTAAGAGTGTACTTTAAGCATGAATGAAAAGATAGTGTTCAAATTTATCATCTTCATCTTCTTTTAAGTTGTCTCAATCAAATTAATTTTAAATGAAAATGAATATTGAATATTTTCTTTCCAAAAATAATATCTTAATTGATCCCCTCTATCCTCTATAAAAGGGCTTACTCTTATCCTAGAACAATCATTTTTTCTCCTCTACGCCGCTCTTTCTTTCTCAGATTTTCTCTTTAACAACCCAAAAACTCACTCAACTTCCTAACACCAATGTTTTATATGTCTGGTGTCGTATTTAGACGATTCAAATTGCATTCTCTTCTTCTCTTTGTGTTCTATATATTCATATGAATAAGGATGCATGACGCCATAAGATGCACCACCACATATTGTCGCACGGCTAAAACTCTTCGCCAAGAATTTATGGTTGACAATTTTAAGACTTTTATTTGTTAAAAAAAGTTATATATCTTATTTTAATGCAAAACTTTAATGGTATGTTATAAACATGTATTTGTACTCATTTTTTTAATAAAAAATAGTAGGATTTCAATATCGTTTGATATTTATAAAAATTGTTGAAACGAGGTAGTTGTTTTTGTTGATTTGATTTTGAGTTTGTGGAACAGTTTGCTTATAACTTGTTAATGGTTTATCGTACCCTATTTTATATGATAAACTAGGACATGTTTGCGAGCGTTTGGAACTAGTTTGAGCCCTAAACGGTCATTTTTCGATATTTAGGTATTTTTACAATGTGACATTGTAGATTTCAATTGGTGAATCTTCTTAACTAGTGGATTTATATTGAACATATTTTTAATTTATTTATTATACTTAAGATTTAATTTTCATACATTTATTTCTCATTATCTAGAAATCTGTAAGAGACTGATTTTTATGTTCCTATGTTTCATAAGATGATATTCATTTTGTAAAGTTTCTTTGGATGTTACAAAACATTTTGGACTCATTCATTTTATTTAATTAAATATTATAAGTTAAGAAGATATAGGCATTGGAATCCTCGATTTAAAATTCTAATGATTTTTTTATATAAAATCAATGTGCATGATTTGCGATCCTGACTTTGTTGATTTTTAATGAATTATCGAAAAAACGATTTAGGGGTCGTTCCACTTGGAGAATGACATAGACTCATTCATGTTTATCTATAACATCTTTTTGTTAATTTTTGAAGTGTTTTAGATCGAGTATTAATGATGTTTTCGAATGGACAATAAACTTTCAACTTTCAGATTTTGATTTGTGAATGTTAAGCACTTATTGTGACATTAATTGCATTCTAGATGATTTGATAGGGATATACGGTCTTGATTGATAAGTTTAATGGCTTGGATGTCATTAATAAAAGCAAGTTCCCATACTTGCTCAGTTGGTCATTTGTGTGTGCTTACTTAATTAATATTTGATGTGTCCAAATTTATGATAACTATTGCTTGTATGACTTTATTGATGCATGTATGGTTATTGTGACTCATGCATGAAAGATTATATTACGTAGTGTTATGATATCTTAATGATTTTGTTTTTGTGCTTGACTTGCTCGTTATATGAATGACTTGATCAATTGTGTTGTAAATATGTGTATTGTCATTCATACGAGTGGTTAATAGAAAAAAGTTTGGACATCCCTCCATGTGGAGGTTTGCATGTGATTAGGACAACGCATATGCACTTACCTCCCAGTTATGGGTGACGGAGACCCAGGTATAGGAGTGCAGTAGAGGGTGCATACCTCAGAGTATGTCGTGAATGAGGTATGTATGACCATACCGTAGGCTTAATGAAGTGACGTGATGACCCCCATACCTTGACCACAAAGGACGAAGAGGAGATGATAAGCGTCAGATCAACCGGACATGTGACCAAGGCCCGCGCTCACGCCATCGCTCGTGCCACACAATTGCTGGTCACTCGAACGCTCGCTAGCCATTGCACTCCTAGAGCAACACCATCCTTGGTCACCATATTGACCATAGATGACACGCCCCCGGCTTGAGCACTAGTGAGGTGTATCATCCCCGACTTATGTCGAAAGTGTCACATGCCAATGACCTCAGACTTTAATGTCCAAGGCTTAACATCGAACAAAGTTTTGTAAAACATGTCATAAAATCATACAAAAAATCAGTAACGGAAGTTTGTTTAAATAACAACTTATACAAACTGTCTTTACAAAGTGTGGAGAATTAGTTGTGACAAACATTAACGAATTAAGTATAGTGAAAGACTTATTAAAATTCTAATGCATTTGAACCTTTCCAATATAAAATCTCCAAGTTGTAATTAAACCTTCATGTGTAGTATCATGGTATTCATCCATCGCCACCTTGAGTGATCTCACGTTAATGATATTTATAAAGAATTACCTGTTACAAACAAGTAGACAGCCCTCACCGGGGTTAGTTGGTCGACTTATAAGAAACGTACAGGGTAACAGGTACTCACATTGAAACATATCATCAATAAGCATGATGCATAACATAGGTAATGACTAATCATGAGTATAAAGAAATGAACACACACTAACTGGCAACACTCCTAACACATCATCAAAGATTATCTACTTCAACCATAACAATTTCGATACAACCTAATACTAAAATAAAATATGCTCGATTCATCACCTATTCCCCAAATCATTGTACTAGGTCCCTTATATCATGTATCCTCTATATTAATTGACGGCGACAAACCGTACACTCCCCTTTTTTCAACCTCGCACTCCATCCTGGGAGGCAATAGGTGCCGCCCATAGAGCACTCAAAAAAACCGGTCTGATACCTGGACGACAATATGTGCAGCCAAGACAAACCGGGTTTTCGAAAACCCGGTTCAGAAGATGGGCTGCACATATTGCCGCCCACATTTTTTTTTCTTATCGAACCCGGTTTAGGAATTTTTTATTTTTTTAAATAAAATTAGATTTTTTTATCGAACCCGGTTTTAATTGTGGGCGGCAATAATTGCCGCCCACAATTAATTTCAAATTTTGAACGTGGGCGGCACCTATTGCCGCCCATCTTTGACAGGAAAAAAAATTCGATCTCGGCGGTATTTAGGGACGCCGAGCTCGTCTTCTCCGAGGGAGATTCAGAAATCCGGCGAAAATTTTTGAAGAGAAAAAAGAGTTGAAAGGGACATGGCGGATTCCGGCGAAATGATATCCATGGATGATATATGGGCGGTGGTTGATAAGGAGGAAAGAGAGATGGCGGCGGCGGGAGAGCTCAACGGCAGCGACGATCCACTGGACTCGACGGCGGAATCGACGGTGGTCGCGCTAGCAGAGTCGACGACTGTCTTGACGGCGGCGTCATTCCGGCTTTGTTTTGCTGGCGGGGGTAGGGTGAGTAGTCGGGGCGGAGGAGACTCGCCGAGGCGGAGCAGAGTCGACGCGGCGGAGGGATCTGGGCTGCACGAGGTGCTGCCCAGATCCGGGTATGAGGGGGGTTCTGGGCTACACGAGGTGCCGCCCAGGACCGGGGACGAGGGGGTTTCTGGGCTGCACGAGGTGCCGCCCAGATTGCCGGCGAACATCGAGGTTTCCGGCGGCGGCGCAGTGGTTTTGGGCGAGGAGGATAGATTGTCGGCTAGGACCGATGAGGTGGATATCGGGGCGGACAATGCTTTCGACGTGGCTATGGAGGCGTTGGATGATTTGGCGGAAAATCCCGTTCGTCAAAAGCGGAAATATGAACGGAGGCCGACCGAAAAGGTATGTTTTTCTCATTAGTTTTAATTTGTTAAATCTAATTTATTTAATAAATTTTTTACTGTAATTGTAGACTTGTAAACTTAGTTTTTATTGTATTTAATCATAATTAAAAATGACAATATAGGTAATAGGCTCAATTTTGTTGTTAAATAAGATTAAATATATTGCCGTAATGAAAATGAAAATATTTAATATATTGATTTTATAAGAAAATAGTTGTCTTTAACAATTGTTAAGGTATATGTAACTAGGATGTATTGGGTAAAATGAAAATAGTTATATTTCTTGTGGCAAAATAGGATGTATTGGGTAAAATCAAACGGTCGGATCGAGACAGTCGCCCTACTACTGCATCTGCTCGCAAGAGGAGGGTTGTGGGTGTATCCCAGGACACGGGGGTGCTTAGTGAAGACGATATTGGTCCCGTCCATTCAGATGAGGTCGTGGTTGTGGAGGACCCACCTCAACAGGACTTTACTATCTCTGAGGATCTGGACTTTACTACTAGCCCACCAGAGCAGGATCCACCAGAGCAGCAACCATCTCAGGAGGACCCACCTCCGCATGAGCCAACTCAGCAGGACCCACCTCCGCATGAGCCAACTCAGCAGGACCCACCTCCGCCTAAGCCAGCTCAGCAGGACCCACCTACGTCTGAGCCAGCTCAGCAGGACCCACCTCCGCCTAAGCCAGCTCAACAGGACCCACCTCCGTCTGAGCCAGCTCAGCAGGACCCACCTCCGTCTGAGCCAGCTTAGCAGTTTCCTTCTATGTTGAGAAACTTTGATACACACATTACGGAGCTGATATGAAGGAAGGCGTTATTGGACCCTCCAGAGGACGTTGTTAGGATTGTGAGGGTTCAGACACGCCCTACACAGTTTGTGTTTTGGAGGGATCATATTCTCAGAGGGGTCCCTGAGGAGGGTTCCTGGTTTTGGATTGCTCAGCAGACGGGGTTGACCGGTTTGCTTGATTTTCAGTTCGGCAATGCTGATCATACCCTCATTTCAGCGTTCGTTGAGCGATGGCATCCAGAGACGAACACCTTCCACTTTCCCTTTGGCGAAATATGTCCTACGCTACATGATGTTATGATGATTCTAGGGCTGTCGATTTAGGGATTTGAGGTAACGTCACCATGGACCGGTCAGGATAGCGAGCTGGCGGAGTGTGAGGCGTTGTTTGGTTATCTCTTTGGTATTGATTCAGAGTACAATTTAGATGAGGATGACGCTGACATGGTCTGTGACCTTAGGAAAGGTTGGATCAAGCAATTCCAGCTAGGGAGGCATGTGTTGAGGATGATTGAGGAGGGTGCATATCCAGAGGATATAGCGGCTGGTTTCTTATGGCACACCATGTCGGCTAGTATTTTCGTTGACAAGTTGACGAACGAGCTGAAGACTACATTGCTACCTCTTTTTGTTGATTGGGAGCGTGTCGTTCATACAGCTTGGGGCACCGGGGTTCTAGCTCTCCTTTTTAGAAACCTCGGAGAGGCTTCTCGACGCGGAGCTGCACAGTTGGCCGGTTGCGCACGTCTCTTAGAGGTAGACCTTTATTATAGTTCGATTGTAATTTAAATCATTAATATACTGTGTTTAATTGTTTATAACTAATGCCTTTCTTCCTCCATACGCATGTTTGGATTTGGACGTACTTTGTTTACTTCCCGGGCAACCCTAACCTCAAGGAAGGTGCGGACGACGACCTTCGACACACTGCACGATACTGCATTGGCCGGACCCCTGTCCGTTTAAGTCACAACCAGTTATATTACAGATGGATATTGGACGAGTATAGGCCAAATGATGTACGTATTCTTATTACATTTTAATATACTATAAGATAGGCTTAATGAATTAATATATGTTTTGTATTTTGGGGTTAATTGCAGATACGATGGATGCCGTATGAGGGTCTTGATTTCCGAGGTGCTCATAGGGCCTCCACGTATCGAGGGACTATTCTTTTTCTTGGTGTAGAGGAGCCGTACATGTCGGATAGGCTTACCCGACAGTTCGGTTATCGACAGAGCAGGCCCATCGATATCATAGAGCCTCGGGTTGCAGTGCGTCCTCATGATTTTAGGGGGACGAGGCGATACCAATTGTACTTTGACCCGCATTGGCACAGGTGGGACTAGCTTGAGCATCATCTTTGCCCCTACATCTTGACGAGTCCTCTTGCCACGATGGCTTGGGATATCCACGACGCGTACCTGGACTGGTATCTACAGGTGTCGCATCCTTACGTGAGTCTGCATGCGCCAGTCCAGCCTCGTATTTGTAGAGGCCCACCTCCGGCTATCAACTTGCAAAGGGTACGTTTCTTGTCCCATTTTATTCTTATTAATTATTTTAGGGAAGTCTATGTATTTAAAATGTTTGTTTTCATTTACAGCGTGTGGCGATGGGCAAGGCCTTTCTTCAGGAGGTTATAGAGGCAGGTGGTTTAGGGTGTTTAGGGTACTTTCAACATATATATGACATACTTGCCAGTGACGTCATCCTTGTAGCTCCTCCGCTTGTACGGGCATCACATATGTCTTCCCAACCCTCTAGTGCAAGCGAGACTATATTTGATAGAGAGAAGGCCGAATCATCTAGGATGGCAGAAGAGCGTGCAGCAGCTCAGTAGGCAGCGTCTCAACCTATGCCGGTGGATCCTCCTGATTGGGCATCGGGCGTGGATTCGGGTTTAGGTGTGTCCTTGGGTAGTGATTCTGAGACTTTAGGTGTGTCGTTGGATAGTGATTCTGAGACTGAGAATTTGTAAACTATTTATTTCTAGTTTGACTTCTTTGTTCATCCATATTGGTTTTTTTAGATTTTCGTTCGGTTATTTCTACAACAAATCGATGATCAATTACGTCATTTTTTGGGGTATATGTTACTATGACTTCTTTGTTTATACAATATTGCTTTTTGTAGATTTTTGTTCTGTTATTTTCGTCCAAACTCGATAATAGATTACTTCATTAAAACCATGAAATATAATACATCATTACAAATCCACACGATTACATCCAAATAACTACAGGATTGAGTTGGTGTCATTGCGTTGTGCATATTATCCCGTTGACCGCCTGATGAATCATAAAGGAGGGTGAGCCTACAATGACCAAGGTCGTCCCCATCGAACCTTCTAATTTGGCCCTTTTTTCTGGCAGCGTCACATAAATACTTGAAATCCACAAACCCCGCTTCAATTTCAAGTATTTATGTGATGCTGCCAGGAAAAGGGCCAAATTAGAAGGTTTGATGGAGACGACCTTGGTCATTGTAGGCTCACCCTCCTTTAGGATTCTTCAGGCCGTCAATAGGATAATAGCCACCAGGAAATGACTCCAACTCAATGCTGTAACAATAACATTATTCATACATTTGAAGACTTATTTAATAACTAACAACAATAATGTTATTATTACAGCATTGAGTTGGTGTCATTGTCTTGTGTCCATTATACTCTTGACCGAGTCAAGAGTTCTAAAGAAGGATAAGCATTCGATGACTAGGTCGAACATGCTGATTTGCTCTTTTTCTTAGCTGCTGCGCAGAAAAACTTGGAATCTTCAAATTTCAAAATTTGAAGATTGCATGTTTTTCTGCGCAGCAGCTAGGAAAAATAGCAAATCAGCATGTTCGACCTAGTCATCGAATGCTCATCCTTCTTTAGAACTCTTGACTCGGTCAAGAGTATAATGGACACAAGACAATGACACCAACTCAATGCTGTAATAATAACATATGAAAATACAATTGACGACTTCTCTACTAAAAAAACATAGTTATAACTTATTTTGTTATATCATAACCCCGATAACGTATCTTCCTCTTTAACTTCCAAGTTGAATCTGAAAGGGTCTCGCACAACTTTTGAAGCTTATCTCTTTCCCGCACCAATTCTCTGATAATCTTGGCAGCATTATCGTCGTATGGTGGATCAACCCACCTGAAGCTACGACAACCTCTCATTTCCCCATCCCGCTCCATTGGGATATAATCCTTGCATGCGAGGTACCTTCTTTTATAGTGAATTGGCCTATCACAAGTGTACAAAACGACTGGGAAATTGCATTGGCACATTGAACCCAGCGCCAATGAACTGTTAGACGTGCTGGACGACGAAGCCATACTACCCCACGATCTTTATTTCTTGGATCTGAATAATGTTACCGAAAATGAAATTTGCTGATCTTGAGGAGGGTATTTCTTCAATACTGAACTTGAATGGCTACTTGGGTGGGTGTGGAAGTGATGAAACCAGCAGTGGTATTTATAGGCATTATGGGCGGCACATGGTGCAACCCAAATAACTATTATGGGCGACACATGGTGCAGCCCAAATAACTATTATGGGTGGCACATGGTGCAGCCCACACAGATGATTATATCACACATCTGGACGGCACCTGGTGCAGCCCACACATAACTAATATGGGTGGCACATGGTGCAGCCCACACTATTATATTGTATCCTTCGTATGATTATAACATGTGATTATAACATATGATTATAACATATGGTTACAACATATGATTATATCATATAGTTATAACATATGATTGTATCTTATAGTTATAACATATGATTGTATCATGTCGTTATAACATATGATTATATCATATCGTTATAACCTATGATTATATCACATGATTATATCCTATTTATATCGCATCGTTATATAACATATGATTATATCCTATAGTTATAACATATGATTGTATCGTATCGTTATACCATATGATTGTATCGTATCGTTATAACATATGATTATATCATATCGTTATAACTTATGATTACAACCTATGATTATATCACATGATTATATCTTATTTATATCGCATCGTTATATAATATATGATTATATCCAATTGTAACACCCCCAAAACTTAACCCTTTTGGAAAGGTATTACCGCCAGTGACCCCAGTGTTCCTTACCGAGATCACCCAAGGCTTTACCAAATAAATACAATTTATGAAATGCAATTGATACACAAAGATCAAGCATTAAATTCCTAAACATAACATTGTCGAGGAAACAAGAGTTACGGGATTACAACCCAATCCCGAATAGGTCAAAACATAGTTTAAACCAAACACAGCGGAAGACTAAGAAAGTATTTTACAATCGGAGTTATTGTCCAAAGGATCATAACCTGATTAAAGAAATAATTAAAACATTCAAAAACCACCGCCGACTCCATAGTCCTTCTAATCTTCTGAGCTACTTCTTAACTGATGTGCCGAATCGAACGGATGACACCATCCAACCATGCAAGGGAAAACATTGGTTGGTTAGTCTAAATGAATAGACTAGCAAGGGTACAAAGCAGACTGGTTCGAAGCAGTCATATTAGGTTAGACTCATCGCTTCTCGGATAATAACCGATAACGGTAGTCAACCATCATATTCCTACTGGAATAAACAAGAGGTATGCACAAGAGAAGATTCTGGAAGACTGAATCTTCACAGAAATCGACTCGAAAGAAGACTCCAACAGAAATGAGTCTTTAAGGAAGTAATGACAAATCTGGAATATTACAGAATCATTCAACAATGATTTAAAACTAACTGAGATGCTTCGGTTCACGACCAACCTCATCGCCTACAGCGAATCCAGATTGGAAAGAGAACGTACTACATTCAAGTCAAGACGAGTTTTCCTAGCTGTACTGAAACTTAGCTGCACTACTCGCCCAAGGTGTATTAATTATGTGCGTCAAGGTAGCACTTATCTGATTTATGTTCCAAAAATACACATCACGTTATAGACTTTTACATGTGTACCCCACCAGTGGGACGACACATCTTAGTATACGTTTCGTCGAGAGTGACGTATACCGAAAGGTTTGTGACACCAGCTAAGTGTCCTGTCTCTACACACATGTGTAAGAGACCGATCATGATCATAGAATAGTACCAGATGGGGACGAGCCATCCCGATACCAGATTATAAAGAAACGACTGGACAGAGTCCGAGTAACGTTCCTATCTAACAGTGCTAACTAAACAGTTATAGCACCACAACATTTACATGATAAATCCACATAAAGGCCCGAAAGGCGATCACAGATAATAGCGTTGTTCTAACAGATATACAACCTATTATATGATTTTCAAAACAGTTTATCAAAACCGTTTCCAGACAAACAGAATATTCATTCCAAATTAATTACTCAGATAAACTACTGATAATTAATGTAAATATGGAACGAAAGAGCAAGAGCGAACCGCCACTTGCCTTACTCCGCAGAATAGTCTAAAGACGTCACTGGATTCCGGGCTCGACACGGTATAGCTCTGATAGCACAACAACCTTCGAGTCGACCCATAAAAGGAACCCTAAGTTAGATCCGACATAAACAGTACGAATCTAAACACAGCGAAAGAACACGAAAGGAAAGACGCCACGACGACAACCGACCAAGCCAAAGCCACGAAGGCGTTCTGGGCACTGGCGGCGGTCGCCGTGAAGAACACGACCGACTGAAACGAGAGAAATCTCACCCCAAAACACGAGCGGTTCGGCCTCCTTCGACTTGCTTTGGCTTCTAACCTCCAAGGCTAACCAAAAGCTTCACAAAGGCACTCAGGAACCACACCAAAGCAACACCGGCGAGACCTTCAAATTCCGGCGAAAACACAACTCCGGCGAGAGGCAAATTTGGCAGCGATTCGGGGTTGTAGATGACCCAAAACCCATGCCCAAGTTCCTCTATTTATAGGCAAACCCCAAGGAGTGATCTGCAAACCCTTAGACGCGGCAAACGACGCAACGGCGCGCCTTGAACGGCACCGGCGACCAACGGGCAATGCCCACTGGACAATCACGGCGGTCGCCGTGATTTTGCCTGCGGCGGGCACGCGGCGGTCGCCGTAAATGCGGCGGTCGCCGTCGTTAGGCCTGTCGCGGCCAGCTAGAAGCTGACACACTGCCTTCTCGGGCCCAACCACGGCGGTCGCCATTTCTGAACGACGGTCGCCGTTTCCCCCTTTTCCCGCCCATTCGGCTTTGAACGAGCTTGACGATAGACCGGGATAAAAATTATCGTACGCGAACGACAATTAAACTCCAAGGCATGATGTCTGTATATTATTTCACTGAGAAAAATATTACAGATACAAAGCACATTACAGAATGTCTCAAACTACCTGAATTAACTCCGACGTACACAACGGGTACCCGGGAAAATTCCATAATTCCCAATATAACCTTACAAAATTATGGGGTATCACATCTCATCCCCCTTACAAGAAGTTTCGACCCCGAAACTTAGGTCGAGAATAACTCGGGAAAACGCCTGAGCATATCTGACTCGGTTTCCCACGTCTCCCAAGTAACTTCTTCGGTCCCTGACTTGGACCACAGCACTCGTACCAAAGGTACGATCTTGTTGCGCAAATGCTTCTCCCGACGCTCCAAAATGCGCACGGGCAACTCTTCATAAGTACCATTAGTTTGAATCTCGATGTCCTCGTAGCTAAGTACATGAGACTCATCTGGTACATACTTTCTGAGTAAAGACACGTGGAACACGTTATGCATCGGGTGAGCCGATGGCGGCAATGCCAAACGGTACGCTAGAGATCCCACTCTATCCAGTATTTCGAATGCTCCCACGTAGCGAGGGTTAAGCTTTCCACGCTTACCAAATCTGAAAACTCCTTTGGATGGCGATACCTTGACAAAAACCTTGTCACCAACCTCGAACTCGACAGTCCTGCGCTTCCGATCTGCGTAGGACTTCTGTCGACTCTGAGCGGTCAACATTCTTTGTCTGATCAAAGCAATGTCTGAAGCCGTCCTTTCGACCAACTCTGGTCCAAGCAGAATTTTGTCGGCATTATCGTCCCAACAAATCGGAGATCTGCATCTGTGACCATACAAAGCTTCAAACGGAGCCATCTTGATTGTAGCATGCCAGCTATTGTTGTACGTGAACTCAATTAGACTCAAGCTGTCCTCCCAGCTAGTCGGACGATCGAGCATACAAGCTCTAAGCATATCCTCTAGAGTCTGGATGGTCCTTTCAGACTGGCCATCTGTCTGAGGATGAAACGTTGTACTGAACCTCAACTCGGTTCCCATAGCCTTATGAAGTTCCTTCCAGAATCTTGACATGAAACGGCCATCTCGGTCCGATACAATGGTCTTAGGAATGCCATGTAAGCGGACAATCTCCTTTTGGTAAACTTCGGCTAGCTTCTGGGTTTCCCATGTGGTCTTGATGGCTATGAAATGAGCACTCTTCGTAAGCCTATCCACAATTACCCAGATATCATCTCTCTGACTTTGAGTCTTGGGTAGCCCAGTGATGAAGTCCATGGAAATGTCCTCCCATTTCCATTCTGGCACGGGGAGAGGTAGCATCTCACCACCTGGTCTACGATGTTCGATCTTGACTTTTTGGCAAGTTAAGCACTTCGCCACAAAGTCTGCTACGTCCCACTTCATGTTTGGCCACCAAAACTTCTTCCTGAGATCCTTGTACATCTTGCTAGAGCCAGGATGCACAGAGTAAGCACATGAATGAGCTTCTCTCATCACCAACTGATGAAGACCTTCTGTGTCAGGCACACAGATCCGATCCTGAAACCAAAGTGATCCATCATCCTGAACCACAAAACTGGGAGCTTTCCCATCCATCACTTCACTGCTTAACTTTACCAAGATGATGTCATCGACTTGCTTTTCTTTGATCTGATCCAGCAGTGTAGCCTGAATTTCCATCATACTCAGGTACCCTCTATGCTGGTCATATAAGACTTCAATGTCGCATGACTCTTGGTTTAGCTTGGTCTGAGCAGTAAGTAGAGCAACTACAGTCTCATGCGTTGTCTTCCGGCTTAGTGCATCAGCTACTACATTAGCCTTGCCCGGATGATACAACAACTCCATGTCGTAGTCCTTGAGCAATTCTAGCCAGCGGCGTTGTCTCATATTTAACTCCTTCGGAGTAAATATATACTTGAGACTTTTGTGGTCAGTGAAGACTTGGCATCTTATACCGTAGAGGTAATGCCTCCAAATCTTCAGCGCAAAGACAACCGCTGCTAACTCAAGATCGTGGGTCGGATAGTTTTCTTCGTAAGTCTTGAGTTGTCTAGATGCGTAAGCAATGACTCTGCCCCTTTGCATCAAAACACAACCAAGACCACACTTGGAAGCATCACTATAGACCACATAATCGTCATTCCCCTCTGGGAGTGCTAACACGGGTGCCGAGGTCAACCGTCGCTTCAACTCCTGGAAACTGACCTCGCACTTGTCATTCCAGATAAACTTCTTGTGGACTTTGCGGAGTAGATTGGTCATAGGTAGAGCGATCTTTGAAAATCCTTCTACGAACCTTCTATAATACCCGGCAAGTCCAAGAAAACTGCGCACCTCTTTCACGCTCTGGGGCTGTGTCCACTTAGCCACAACTTCAATCTTTTGGGGATCAACCATAACCCCATTTTTATTGATCACGTGGCCTAAGAAAGCCACTTCCTTTATCCAGAATTCACATTTAGACAATTTAGCATAAAGCTGATGTTGTCTAAGGATTGACAAGGCAATCCGTAGATGTTCCTCGTGGACTTCTTCATTCGGAGAATAGATCAAGATGTCGTCGATGAAAACCACCACGAACTTATCCAAGTACTGGTGAAAACATCGGTTCATCAAATCCATAAAGACAGCTGGAGCATTTGTAAGCCCAAAAGGCATTACTACGAACTCGTAATGACCATATCTGGTCCTAAACGCAGTTCTAGGAATGTCCTGCTCACGAATCCTGAGTTGATGATATCCAGATCTTAAGTCGATCTTGGAGAAAACCTTTGCTCCCTGTAATTGGTCCAACAAGTCATCAATCCTAGGCAAAGGATACTTGTTCTTGATCGTCACCTTGTTCAACTCTCGATAGTCGATACAAAGTCGGAACGATCCGTCCTTCTTTTTGACGAATAATACCGGAGCACCCCACGGCGATGCACTCGGCCTGACATAACCTTTATCAAGAAGATCTTCAAGTTGATTCTTCAATTCTTGCATCTCAGCCGGAGCCATCCGATACGGTGATTTGGAAATCGGCGCCGTACCAGGCTCGAGATCAACAAAAAACTCAACGACACGGTTCGGGGGTAATCCTGGAATTTCTTCCGGAAAGACATCCAAAAATTCCCTAACTACAGGAATATCAAGAACCTCAGGTCCATCCCTCTCGGGCGAATCCAAGTAGCAAAGGTACCCGACACATCCTTGTCGTAGTAGCTTAAACGCAGCCATCGCATTGATCAGCTTGCCGTTATCAGCGTCATTTCGACCTTTGAACTTGCACACGAATTGGCCCCCGGATGACACCGTCACCGTTCTTGAACTGAAGTCGATCACCGCCTTGTGACGCGTCAGCCAATCCATACCGAGAATAATGTCGTATGGAGCCATGGCTATGCAGATTAAATCTGCCTCGAATTCCTTACCCTGAATGGTAATCGGAAAGTCAGACAAATGCTTGGTTCCCACCAAACGTTCTCCATTAGGAAGATTAACGATGAAAGGGTCGCACGAATCATTGCACACTAAGTCTAACTTGCTAACACAGCTATCCGAAATAAAGGAATGCATAGCACCAGAATCAAACAGAATGCACACTGAAGTAGAGTGAAGGTATAGAGTACCTTAAGCAATCAGAGCGTTGGGTCCATCTGCCTCACGCATCTCGTACAAGCGTTGGCACTGACTTCCAGAAACAGCTGGGGTCTTTCCCCTGTTCTGAGCAGTCGTCTGCACTGAAGGGCTAGGAGTCTCGGCAGGCTTAAACCTAGGTCGGTTGCTCTGATGAACTGAACCTTGCTGCGACTCTACTCCCTTCTGCTTCCCCTGCTTGCAGAACTTTTGCAGATGACCATCACGTCCACACCCAAAGCATGGCCTCCTCTCCTTCCGACACTCAGTGCTCTTGTGCCCAGCAGTACCGCAGTTATAACACTGAACTGTACTCCTGGTCTGCCCTGACTGCTGAGTCGATCCTCCTTGCGTCATCTCCGTCTTAGCTCGGCCGGATTTGGCGAAGTTAGACGGTGGCGCAGGGCGCTTAAAACCACCTCTCTGGTTCTGATTCTGCATCGACTTCTGTCGGTTGCGCCTCTTGGTCGACTCCTCGAGAGTTACCTCCAGCTTATAGGCACAATCCACATACTGCTCCAAGGTAGAGCATGTGTGGTGCACCATTAATGGCTTGATATCCGGGTTCATCCACTCGTGGAAGTACCAGATCTTTTGAGCCTCGCTGGTGATCTCGGCAGTGGCGTACTGTAGAAGATGGTTGAACTTAGATGCCAACTCGGTCACTCTTAGACCATCAGTCTGAGGGTACAAGAACTCTTTATGCTTTTCCTCTCTCATAGCACGAGAGAAAAAGCGATCAACCATCTTGGTCTTGAACATCGACCAAGTCAACACTGGGCTCTCAGCCAAACCAGTGCTCTCCCACCACTCGCTAGCCTCCTCCTTCAGCTGAAGAGAAGCGATATGGGCCTTCTCGGCCTCCGTACACTCCACGTTCCTGAACAACCTCTCCATATGGGAGAACCAATGAGTCACTGTCACTGGCTCCCCTTTCCCATTATAGCAGTCGGGTCTCATGGAAGTAATGGTCTTGAGAGCGCGACCATAGCTGTCCCTCGCCCTGACGACAGTCTCCTGAATCACAGGGTTTCTGGGTTCCACAACATCAGGAACCGCTGCGTGAATAGGCACTTCTTGTGCTTGAGGCGCACTTGGTCTCAAGACATCTGCAATAGCCTGCATCACGATCCCACGGATCGCCTCAACAGCTGCAGCGTCAAACAGCGTTGGCGCTTGGGTCTGATCTTGACCTTCACGCCTCTACTGGACGCGAGACTCAGACTCGTGTTCATCCTGAACACCTCTTCCTGCTGGTCTGGGGTTTTGGCTAGTCCCAGCACCGGCTCGAGTCGAGTTTCTCGTGCTTCTTGGGTTCACCATCTGTTTACCGATCCAATTCCAAGCATTCAATACATTAATATTATGCAACATACTTATGCAATATATCAATGTAAATAAATCACTCAGAATAGATCAACTTGGCATTTTATAGATGAACCTTCGAATTCTTACACAAGTTACACATAAGTTTATCATTCGAGCGTTTGGACAACACTGCTCGAAGATATAAGTGTTTCTCAGAGTACTTGCCGCAATACTGAAATATTACACAAAGTACAACATGGAATACTAAGAAACGAAACTACTACGATAGACAACGCCACTCCTCCTCAAGGCATTCCAAAGTGTCTCCCATACGACTGGCTACTCGTGCATGGTCTCTTCGGGCTAGGCTCACCATCGAGCTCTGGCGATGGGTCTCGCACCCTGCTTGACCCTGAAGCACATAGTCCTAGCTCAGTCATGGTAAAGTATGGGTCGTCCATGACTGGTCCTCCTATTCCAGCCCTCCTCTGAGTACTGGCGATCAGCTCATCCCTCTGACGCTGCTGTTCTGCGGAGATTACCTCGCTCTGGCGAAGAATCTCCTGCAGCTCGGATTCCGACCTCCATCTCCTTGGAGTAGGGATAGGCTGAGATTCCTTGTCACTTCTCCCAATACCGTACTCGGTATACAGTGCCTCCCAATCAGCTTCTGACATGGGTGCGTACTCTGGCATTGGTGACAATCCTATACCGGAATCCTGATTCTGCCCTCCAAGGTCCAACTCTGGATCCTCTTCTGGATCATCCTCTATGGGATCCTCTTCCTCGGGATCATCCTCGATGGGATCCTCATCCTCGGGATCATCCTCGATGGGATCCTCATCCTCGGGATCATCCTCGATCATCTCCTCGTCCTCGACAGGATCTTGCTCAAGCATCTCCTCTTCCTCGTCCTCGTACTCGATCTCCTCGGGAATTGGTCCCAGCAGAAAGTCATCTTGGTAAACCCCTTGTTCATACCTTGATAACTCATCTTCCTGCTCCCATTCTTGTACTTCCTCCACCCTTGGTGGCGGCACAGGTGTAGGTCTAGGGACCATAGCATTCCTGGCTACAAGGACAACCGACTCGGGGAGAACGTGCTTGACGTCTTCGGGTGGGCTACTCGGGCCTCCAACCTCGAAACGTCGCTGAGGTATTGGAAAATCTAGCCTCGGCTGGTCCGACTTGGCGTCTTCCGACCCCCTACCGATAGAAAATCAGACACCCATCCTATCGAACAATAAGGAATGAATTAGTCTTTCTAGACATAGAAGCAAGCTTACTATATCAGACTATAAAGAAGACACGACTATGAACGGTGTTTTTAAATTCTTTTCAGAATGAAAATTCAGAGTCCTTTTTAAAGCATTTTTCAAAAACGGATAAATGGTTTATAAAAATTCCAAACCCGTTTTAAAAAAACCTGGCTCTGATACCACAACTGTAACACCCCCAAAACTTAACCCTTTTGGAAAGGTATTACCGCCAGTGACCCCAGTGTTCCTTACCGAGATCACCCAAGGCTTTACCAAATAAATACAATTTATGAAATGCAATTGATACACAAAGATCAAGCATTAAATTCCTAAACATAACATTGTCGAGGAAACAAGAGTTACGGGATTACAACCCAATCCCGAATAGGTCAAAACATAGTTTAAACCAAACACAGCGGAAGACTAAGAAAGTATTTTACAATCGGAGTTATTGTCCAAAGGATCATAACCTGATTAAAGAAATAATTAAAACATTCAAAAACCACCACCGACTCCATAGTCCTTCTAATCTTCTGAGCTACTTCTTAACTGATGTGCCGAATCGAACGGATGACACCAGCCAACCATGCAAGGGAAAACATTGGTTGGTTAGTCTAAATGAATAGACTAGCAAGGGTACAAAGCAGACTGGTTCGAAGCAGTCATATTAGGTTAGACTCATCGCTTCTCGGATAATAACCGATAACGGTAGTCAACCATCATATTCCTACTGGAATAAACAAGAGGTATGCACAAGAGAAGATTCTGGAAGACTGAATCTTCACAGAAATCGACTCGAAAGAAGACTCCAACGGAAATGAGTCTTTAAGGAAGTAATGACAAATCTGGAATATTACAGAATCATTCAACAATGATTTAAAACTGACTGAGATGCTTCGGTTCACGACCAACCTCATCGCCTACAGCGAATCCAAATTGGAAAGAGAACATACTACATTCAAGTCAAGACGAGTTTTCCTAGCTGTACTAAAACTTAGCTGCACTACTCGCCCAAGGTGTATTAATTATGTGCGTCAAGGTAGCACTTATCTGATTTATGTTCCAAAAACACACATCACGTTATAGACTTTTACATGTGTACCCCACCAGTGGGACGATACATCTTAGTATACGTTTCGTCGAGAGTGACGTATACCGAAAGGTTTGTGACACCAGCTAAGTGTCCTGTCTCTACACACATGTGTAAGAGACCGATCATGATCATAGAATAGTACCAGATGGGGACGAGCCATCCCGATACCAGATTATAAAGAAACGACTGGACAGAGTCCGAGTAACGTTCCTATCTAACAGTGCTAACTAAACAGTTACAGCACCATAACATTTACAGGATAAATCCACATAAAGGCCCGAAATGCGATCACAGATAATAGCGTTGTTCTAACATATATACAACCTATTATATGATTTTCAAAACAGTTTATCAAAACCATTTCCAGACAAACAGAATATTCATTCCAAATTAATTACTCAGATAAACTACTGATAATTAATGTAAATATGGAACGGAAGAGCAAGATCGAACCGCAACTTGCCTTACTCCGCAGAATAGTCTAAAGACGTCACTGGATTCCGGGCTCGACACGGTATAGCTCTGACAGCACAACAACCTTCGAGTCGACCCATAAAAGGAACCCTAAGTTAGATCCGACATAAACAGTACGAATCTAAACACGGCGAAAGAACACGAAAGGAAAGACGCCACGACGACAACCGACCAAGCCAAAGCCACGAAGGCGTTCTGGGCACTGGCGGCGGTCGCCGTTCTTGGCGGCGGTCGCCGGGAAGAACACGGCGGTCGCCGTGAAGAACACGGCGGTCGCCGTGAAGAACACGGCCGACTGAAACGAGAGAAATCTCACCCCAAAACACGAGTGGTTCGGCCTCCTTCGACTTGCTTTGGCTTCTAACCTCCAAGGCTAACCAAAAGCTTCACAAAGGCACTCAGGAACCACACCAAAGCAACACCGGCAAGACCTTCAAATTCCGGCGAAAACACAACTCCGGCGAGAGGCGAATTTGGCAGCGATTCGGGGTTGTAGATGACCCAAAACCCATGCCCAAGTTCCTCTATTTATAGGCAAACCCCAAGGAGTGATCTGCAAACCCTCAGACGCGGCAAACGACGCAACGGCGCGCCTCGAACGGCACCGGCGACCAACATGCAATGCCCACTGGACAATCACGGCGGTCGCCGTGATTTTGCCTGCGGCGGGCACGCGGCGGTCGCCGTAAATGCGGTGGTCGCCGTCGTTAGGCCTGTCGCGGCCAGCTAGAAGCTGACACGCTGCCTTCTCGGGCCCAACCACGGCGGTTGCCGTTTCTGAACGGCGGTCGCCGTTTCCCCCTTTTCCCGCCCATTCGGCTTTGAACGAGCTTGACGATAGACCGGGATAAAAATTATCGTACGCGAACGACAATTAAACTCCAAGGCATGATGTCTGTATATTATTTCACTGAGAAAAATATTACAGATACAGAGCACATTACAGAATGTCTCAAACTAACTGAATTAACTCCGACGTACACAACGGGTACCCAGGAAAATTCCATAATTCCCAATATAACCTTACAAAATTACGGGGTATCACACCAATAGTTATAACATATGATTGTATCGTATCGTTATAACATATGATTGTATCGTATCGTTATAACATATGATTATATCATATCGTTATAACCTATGATTATAACCTATGATTATATCACATGATTATAACCTATGATTATATCATATAGTTATATCACATGATTATATCCTATTTATATTGTATCGTTATAACATATGATTATATCATATAGTTATATCACATGATTATACCCTATTTATATCGTATAGTTATATAACATAGGTTATATCGTATAGTTATATAACATATGATTATATCACATGATTATATCCTATTTATATCGTATCGTTATAACATATGATTATATCATATAGTTATATAACATATGATTATAACCTATGATTATATCATATGATTAATACTGTATTATATGCAGGTGCGATCTTAATCCATTCACAACCCCCAATTTTTCATTTTGTATCTGTAATTGTGTTTGTGATTAAATTTATGATCACGTGAAATTGTAATTTTATTTGATTGCTTGGTGATTTGATCAGCTGTATGCTTGAATTTTTTAAAATCATATGGCTTTGTTGTTGTTTTTGAAGGTGGGGTGCAAGTGAAGATTTGTGGGTGGATTCAGTGGCTGCGTGTGCATGAGGTTTCCGACGGAGAATGAGGCGGCGACAGTGATGTTCGTGCAATATTCACGATATTGGGGGTAATATTCGTGTAATATGTGTTCATATTCATTTAATTGGGTAATAATATTAATAATTGGGTAGTGATCAATATTCATGAATTGAATTGTGATATTCATGTAATATTCACAATATCGGGGGTGATGTTCGTGTAATATGTGTTAATATTCATGTAATTGGGTGGTACCATTAATGTAATTGGTAGTGATCAATATTCATGAATTGAGTTATGTTATTCATGTACTTGAGTATGTACTTGAGTGTGATATTCATGTAATTGATTATGATATTCGTATAATTGATTGTGTTATTCATATATTATTAAGTGGTGATATTCATATTTTAATTTGTGGTATTCATGTCTTTAATTGGTGATATCCACATATTAAACAAAGATATTCATACAAACATGAACGATATTCAAGAAACAATGACAAAAGCAACAAGAACAAATTTGCAAATCTACGAATTTGCAAAGTATTAGGACGCTGAAAAAATCAAGTGGTGATATTCATGTTTTAAGTGGAGATATTCACATTCATCGATATTCATAAACGCATGAACGATATTCATAAAGACGTGATCGATATTCATGAACGCTGAAAAATCGTTGAAGAAGAAGAAAATATATCAGCTAGCGATTTTAGGAAAGAGAAAATATTGTGTTTTCTCTCTCATCTAACAACCTCATTTATTAAATTTTTCTAATTAAAAGTTAAACAATGACCTTATTTGTGTTTTCTCTCTCTCCAATCTCTTTCCAAATCATATAACAACTTCCTATTTTGTAGGAGCTTATTTTCGGTAATTCAAGAAATCCTGTAGGATATTCAAATCAGATGAGAATCGTCCCCATGTGGCTTCTTTGTACCCTCAAATCCAGTCATTCAAAATCTTCAATCCAACGCTCCTTAATTGTACTTCCGTTTTACCATAATTGTCGTTTTACCAGAGCGCGCCTCTGCCAATATATATATCATTATGCCGCATCAAATAGGATAAGAAGAAATCTTTCAGTGATCAAATAACACACATTTGAGGTAGGCCACTAATCTCTATCAACAAAAAATTGTGGTCCTGCACAAATCTATATTGTATGCATGTGAGCCCTTCAAAGTAGAACCACAAGATTATTAAATTCACGATTAACCTTTCGTCCTGCGCAAGTTTTTATATACTCTGTATGTACACCCTACAAAGTAGAATTACAGAATCAAAAAATTCACGATCAAAATAAGAACCGAAGGGAACAAAGCATGTAAAAGCCAACAAACCAATCAACTTGACCATGTGGAACACACCACACCCAATACATACACACTGGTAAAAAATATACGTATAATTAAAAACATAGAAGGCATAAAAATAGCCACGATAAGAACCAAAACAAACAGACAATTGAAACCAACGAAGGACGTAATTCCACCCATCGCACAACGTCCTCCACAAAAGCTTCTAGAAGAAGAATCATCGGCGGCGAGATTGAGAATCTGAGGATCCCGTCCACCCCCATCTGTTACACGATCCCACGAAAAGAAAAGCTAAAAGATCGAAAGTTATATTTTACAAAAAGCAAGGAGATTAAGAGCATAATTAATGACATAGGACATACAACACTACAAAAATATACCAGAAGAAGCAGTGCAACAACATCATGACAGTGCAATAATGTTAAGCTAGTAAATTCTATGAAAACACAGGTGCACTTAAGAAGTTCAAAAGTTGAAAAATGGAAAAAGGAATGGGTCTAAATATGAAGACATATATATGTTTTCCACTCCAAAAATATATACAAATTAATTGTACCAAGAAAAACACTTTATATACGCGATGGTAATTTTAGTTTCTTCTGCTTTTTTTTGTGTTATGTCCAAGCGTACAACTACTTTCATTCTTGTATTTTCTTTTAGAGATATAAAATGTAACAAAACTCCTTATCCCATGTGAAGCACATGCAATTAATATAATTGTGATACCCCGTATTTCTATAAGGGTATTTTGGAAAGTACCTGAACGTCTGTTGTGTACGTCGATTTAATTTCAGAGACAGAAAGACATTCTGTAATGTTCTTAATCTCTGTAATATTTTTCTAAGTGAAATAATATACAGTCGACGTATTTTGGGACTTAATACTCGTTCGTGTACGATTATTATTTATCCCGGATTAAGACCTTATTGTTCCAAGCTTAAACGGACGAATAATGGGCTTGGCGGCGACCGCCGCCTGACAGGCTCTGACATCATCATCCTCTTCCGGCAAGTTGGCAAGTGGCGCCGAAAAGCAGCGACCGCCGCAGGCCAAAACGCAGCGACCGCCGCAGGCCAAAATGGGCAGCAAGCGCCGCCTAGATGCAGGCCAAGCCCTGCCTCGCCGGCTGGACTCCGTGATGGTCGGCGAATCGGGTGACCTCCGATCTTAGCCCTCCATGTGCCCTTGGTTGTCCCCTGGAGTTTTGGCTATTTAAAGGAGGATTTGAGAGCTGAATTGAGCACAAATCCGAAGCTCAATCTCCCTCACAATCATCTCGCCGGAAATCCAAGTTTCGCCGGATAATTCACAATCAATCGCCGGAGCTCCATTTGGTGTTATTCCAGTTGCAAAGTGAAGCTTTGGAGGCCTTTGAAAGCTTAGAATCCAAAGCAAGGCAAATGAGAGCCAAAACGATCGTCGTCGGTGAGTTTTGTGCCTCTCGTAATTTTTCCCGGTGTTCGTAGCGGCGCCCGCCGCCCAGAAGCTCTTGGCTTGTTTCGGCCTTGGCTTTTGTGGCTTTCGATCGGGCTTCGTTCCTTTCGATTTCTTCCGTTATTCTTTAGATTCGTACTCGTTGTTGTCGAATCTAACTTAGGGTTTCTTTATGGGTCGATCCGAAGGAATCTGTGTTGCCAGATCTGTCCCTGCTTCGAGCCTGGAAACCAGTTGTCGTCGTACCTAGCTTCGTTAAGCTTCTGCGGATTTAAGGCAAGTGGCGGTTCACTCTTGCTCATCATTCCATGTTTCCATTAATTATCAGTTGTTTAATTGAGTAATTAATTTGGAATGAATACTGTGTTCGTCTGCGAACAGTTTTGTTAATTGTTTTGGAAAACTAAAATATGATATTATAATAGGTTGTATATCTGTTAGAACAACGCTATTATGAATATATATTTATGTTGATAGCCTTGAGGGCGGTTATGTTGATGTTGTGGACTATTGTTGTGCTTGAACTGTTTAGTTAGCACTAGTAGTTAGGAACGTTGGATTCGTTGGGATCCAGTCATTTTTTTATAATTTGGTAGAGAGGTGGCTAGACCCCACCTAATACCACATGGATGGTCATGACCCAACCTCTGATACACGAGTATAGATGTGGTGCACTTAGCTAGTGTCACAAACTTTGGGAAGGATTCCCTTTAATATATGTCCCTCATGACGAAACATATATCTAAAAGCTTATAACGTGTTGTGCGTTTGAGAATATCATAAGATAAGTGCCGTTGTCGCACATAATTAATATACCTTGGGCGAGTACTGCAGCTAGGCGCTAGTGCAGCTAGGAAAGCTCGTCTTAACTTTTAGTCGCTCGAATGCGATACTGTAATTCTGTGATGTTCCAGACTTTGTCATATCTTCCTATAAGACTCATTTCAATGGAGTCTTCTTTCGAGTTGATTTTTGGGAAGACTCGGTCTTCCAGAATCTTCTCTCATGCATGCCTTTTGCTGTATTCCAGTAGCAGTATGGTGGTTGACTATCGTACTCGACTGTTATTCGAGGGACGATGAGTCTAACCTAATACGACTACTTCGAACCTTCTGCTTTGTTCTCTTGCATGGTCTTTCATTAGACTAACCAACCAAAATTGTTCTCTGCATGGTTGGCTGGTGTCATCCGTCCGATTCAGCACATCAGTTAGAGCGTAGATATGAGGAGACTAGAATGACTATGAAGACGACGGTGGTTTTTGGATGTTTTTAATGTTTTAATCAGGTTGAGAACCTTGGGCAGGTGATCATGGCGATCACAACCCCTTTTTGTACATTTTAAGAAAGACTTCCGCTGTATTTTGTTTAACTCTGTATTTAGTTCTATTCGGAATTGGGATGTAATTCCGGGACTCATGCTTTAATCGAATATTATGATGATTTTATATAATAAGTGTTTCATGGATTGTATTTAAACGGTAAAGCCTTGGGTGGCTTTGGTGAGGAAAACCGAGGTCATTGGCGGTAATACCTTTCCAAATGGGTTAAGATTTTGGGGTGTTACAATAATGACGTCAAAAAATACAGGAACAACAAAAAACGCAATGAATAGAAGCATCACGAAAATGTACCTCTTGTAAGAACATGCTACATGGACACCACACTTCAACAATCATCGCTTCCTCTAACAAAAAGTCCGCCTACAATAGGTAATAACGGACACCATGCATCATTGTAAATACAAATTGTTCACATACAACACGTTTTAAAGTATTTCTTGACGCATATCATGCGGACACCACACCAACATTCATCGCGTAAACTTACACCATGGCGAAACAATCATCATGTATAGTAAATAAAAAAATCTCACAGATGCAAATAAAAATGTGATAAATTACAGTTGTACGAAAAGGTACACCTCAGTGCAATTTATATGGGCATCACCCTGCAACAAGCATCACACACTCTAGCCAAAGTAGCCACTACATGAAGTAATGCCAGACATCGCACATCATTATTAACTAACATCGCTCATAAACACTACATAAAAAAATCTACCATAGTACACAATGATAGAAATCATGCGTCGTTTTCAACAACATTTGCGTTTCAATATAACATAATCCCAAAGAGCCCAATATTACATAAACTGAAAGATCCTAATCCCATCAATATGTCAAACGGTCCATCACCCGTAATAAATGACTCGGACAAAGAAAAACACAACGCACAACCCGACACAACCAAGCACAACACAGCCAAATAAGCTGAATAACAAAGAAATTTCAGAAGCCCAACGAAAGCACATCCCAGATCGAACACGGCCACACCTTACCGGATTGCAATAACACCTCCTCGCTCAAACACAACTCATTTGAACCAACTTACAACTGAAGTCCAACATTAGCAAAATACAATACACCTTATACATAAATTAAATACAGTTGAAGTCGAGCATCTGTACACCAAATACAATCTGAACTCCATCCGACCAACCAACCAACCCAATCAACTACCTTTGGGGGAACACATACAAACACAATCGACGACGACAAGTTCGACAACCAAACAGGTAAAAAAGAAGAAGACCTAAGTCCATAGCACAAGAAAAACAACAATAGTAGCAAATTATATGGCAGACAACATACAACGCCACACGTAGAGTCACAACAGAGGGGAATGACAATGAAGATTGTACCATTTCACCAAATGAAAACGACAGTTTGGTAATCCGAAGCTCGAAAAGGATTAAGAGAAAGTTTTCCCTAATCAAATAACACATATTCGATGTAGGCTACTATTCTCTATCAACAAAAACTTTTGGTCATGCATAAACCTATATGTACTCTACACGTGCACCTTTCAAATTAAAACTCAAGATTCGGTAAATTCATGACCTACTTTTGGTCTTGCACAAGTCTATATATGCTCTGCATGTAGGCCCTTCAAATTAGAATTAGAGAATCAACAAATGCACAATCAAAATAAGAACCCAAGGGAGCAAAGCGTATAAGAGCTAACAAACCATTGAACTTGACCATATGAAATACACTACACTTAAAACGTACACATCAGTAAAAAATATACGTATAATAAACACAAAGCATGCATAAAAATAGCCACGATAAGAACTGAAACAAACAAACACTTGAAACCAAAGAAGGACGCAATTCCACCCATCAAACAACATCCTCCACAAAATCATGTACAAAAAAGAATCAATTGCGGTGAGGTTAACAACCCGAGGATTCCACTTACTTCCATCTGGTACACAAGGGCGATAACATCATGACAATGTAGTAATGGTAAACTAGTAAATGCTATGAAAACACAGGAGAACTTACGAAATTCAAAAGTGGAAAAATGGAAAAAAGAAACGAGTCCAAATACAAAGACAAATATATTTTTTCCACTCCAAAAAAAATACAAATGAATTTTACCTAAACAAACTTCACAACCATTTTATAATAGGATGTCGTTAATAATTTCTACACAACAATTACAACTCTTACATATGGCTATGATAACTTAAATTACAAAGCAATTACAATGTACAACTTTTTCCTTTTTTTCTCTTTTTGTTTAGCTTTTTCTCTTTTGAAAAAGTTACAAATTACAAAAAAAAATGTGCTTTCCCCGCGCGAACACAACTAGTTAAATCGAAAAAAGGATGTATATTTTGAACCACTCAATAAAAGATCTTTTTTATCATTTTTTTTCCTTATAAGTTTGAAACTTCTATAATTTTTAGGGCTTGTTTGGTATCCATATCTATATATCAGGTATGGATATCATTGATACCTATACTTGATGTTTGGTAAAATAAGATATGGATATCAAACGATATCATTTTGATATCATGATATCAATTTCCACCCCTTCTGATATACCTAAAATTGTAAGGGCATCAGTCATATCTTTCTTCTTCCATCCCCCATTTCTTTTGCAGTTCCTCTCCCACACTCAACCTCTCAATTGCTCATCCCCCGAAAAAGAAGCACACCAGGAAGGAGGTCAAGGGCACGCTGGCCACCATCGTGCCGCTCTCACCGGCCTTAGTTTCACTTACACCACTTTCCTATCTCCTCATCCAACGAGCAAGGACTTCACCGATTATTTACGATTCGGGGTGTTGACACCAACTTATGCTTCTTCTTTGCCCAAATCCGACGTGGTCCTTGCCTGCCTTAACACCTCCAACTCCTCTGAGACTCGACCAATCAGTACCGATGTTGGAATCCTTTGAATTTTTTCAAATCATATTTCAAAGTAAATGGAGTTTAGACTTTTAGTATTTGAGTGTAAAATAGGGAGGATTTTTTTTACAATCATATTTCTTTGAACGGTTTTTTCTCCTGGTATCCCTGAGGTATGACGAAATTCACGATGTGCCCCAAAGTTTGATTCATTTCGCGTGGTACCCCCGAGTTTTGTTTTTTTTCCGCCAAATGCACTTCTGTCAAATAGCCTTACAGAAAACGTTAAAAAAAAACAAAAAAAAAACTCATCATCTTCTCGCGTCTCCTCTGGTCTCCTGTCTCCTCCGGCATCTCCTCTGGACTGACTGACCTCTCTTCTTGCTGCCTTTCCCTTTCCTATATTTCATTCTTAGCTGCCATCTCCCTCTCTGTCTCTCGCCCCTGGTGCAACCGGTGATGATGCAAGTGATGTCGTTGATAAGAGGCAGCGGCATGGGGCTTTGCAAATGGCTGGCGGAGATTCGCTGAAATAGCATCTCGCCTATGATACTAAGCCAACCTCTAAGCCACTCTATCCATCATAATCCGCTCTTCGTCTTCTTCGTCGTTCCATCGCTGTCTCTCACCCCTACTTTCTTTTCCCTCTCTCATTTTCTCCACCCATCCTTTTTCAGTTTCCCTCTTCTCCCCAATTCCCTTTTCATCCATTATCAAGGGTTTTGTGGGGAAGAATTCAGGTCTGATTTTTCAATAATGTCTTCAGCAATTTCAGCCTAAAAATCATCTAACCCCTGAATTTGAGCACTCAGATCAGATATGCTGACAAGCCTCGCGCTTCTCTCCCGTCCAAGTCGTTTCTCGGATCCGCCCAAACACAACTTCGTATCCCCAGTGGGCACAATTTAACCACCTCTTCCCACCACCGCGGTCGATCCGCACCCGTTTCTAAGGTGGTCGCCGTCTCCGAAGCTATCAAGGAGAAGAAGTCCAAGCCCTCCTCTGGATTGAATCTGGTAAGTTTCCGATGATTTCAAGTTGAGACTTTTGTGTACGTTGTCGAATTTGTAACCCTTGCTCTTCAATTTCTTAGCTTTTGCTCATGGGTTTATGTAGTTTGTGATGAATTAGAAGGAATTATTTAAGTTCAGTTTGTTCCAAGATTGCTGGGTTCTCTTCTAAACTTGTGTATTTTCCAAGTATTACATACAATGGCATTGGAGCGGTGGAGGCGGGCTCGAGTCGGGTCGACGACCGGCAGGACGTGGAGCCATCGGAGGAGACATAAGACTAGAGGAGACGCGAAAAGAAACATGAAGAAGATGATGAGATTTTTTTTTTGATTTTTTGATTTTTTTAACGTTTTCTGTAAGGCTATTTGACAGAAGGGCATTTGGCGAAAAAAAACAAAACTCGAGGGTAGCACGCAAAATGAATCAAACTTTGGGGCACCTCGTGAATTTCGCCATACCTCAGGGGTACCAGACGAAAAAACCGTTCTTTGAATTTTCTTAAAGTGTCAAAGATCTAGGCGGTGTGCTTGAATTTTCTTAAAGTGTTGATTTTTTGTTGTTTTGATTAATATCTGATATTAATCAAACTAATGATATTCAAGGATTATAATATTAGTTTTAAATTTTTAGAATTTGATACCCATACCAAATTATATTTATACCAAACAACATATATCGGATATGACTGATATCTTCAATATACCAAACAACATATATAGGCATCTAAGTCTCATACCCATACATGATATCGATACCGATATCGATATCTGATATCTTTGATATGAATACCAAGTGAGACTTTATGCTATGTAGAAAACTCCATATAAGAAACACTGAAGTTAAAACTCAAATATTTATTCGGCGAAAAACTGCGCACTCCAACTTTTTGAACAGTGCACTCCATCTTGTGCGGCACCTAGTGTAGCACAAGAAACCCTATTTTCTTGTGCTGCACTAGGTGTCGCACAAGACCGGTTCACTATTTTTAAAAAATAGTTTTATGAATATTTAAAAAAAATAAAACCGGTTCAGTGAACCGATTTTTTGTGCGACACCTATTGCCGTCCATAAACCGATTCGCCACTCTCTGGACGACACTAGGTGCCGTCCAGAGAGTGTACGAATGAAATTAAACGGTCAATTTGTGTTGCATATAGTGCCGCCTAGAATTATCCCATTTTAGTCTAAACGGTCATTTTGTGGCCGACTATTGTTTTGGGGCAAAAAGATCGAACGACCTAAATCACCTTAGACGGGATAATGAGTCGATCGGGTAATAGAAATCAATCCAAACCAAACAGACAATCAACAAATGAAGAATAGATACGAAATAGCAAGGTAATTTTATTGATCTATTGATGATTGAATCAGATCGAAGTACAACTTATCATTGGAGGACAAAAGATCGGATCTTGTTCGATCTGTGATTCTGTGACTCGACCGGTGGTGACTGAGCGATATTCCGAGGAGACTGAGCTAGACTGGGTGCACTCTCAAGTTCTTTTTGGAGCAAGTTCTCGAATGCAGGATGTAGACGTGTGTGTTCATTACTTGCCTTATCGTGATCTATATATGGTAATTGTCATCTTGTGTCTGTTACTTCATCGTTTGCAATATTTCTTATTAATTCTGGGTGAGATCTTCGGGATTTGCTCTTGATTGCCAACACTATCTCTGTGTTTAATGCCATATCCGTTGCCATCGATTCGAGCATTTAATGTGCTGGGCGAGATTTTCGAAATTGGTCGGATCCTACGCATCTGAGGAATGTTCGACGCCTCCTCCTGGTTTCCCTTGGCTTCCGACTCCGTTTGTATCTTGGCCCAACTTGCTCGTTTGATCCTCTTGGAGAATGATGGGCCCAACAATAGTCCCAAGTTGTTTTGGGCTCAAGGCTGATATAGGGTGGAGTCCAAACGACTTCCCCTCACACGATCTCCACCTTCCGATTTTGGCGCGTCAGACGAGGGCTATATGGCGGTGATCGTGCGGCACGATGGGACGTTTCTGCAACCTGCCGTCTCCCTCCATAAATTCGAATCAGCCTTCTGACGATTTGACTTCATCTTCTTCCTTTGTTTCTTCATCTGGTAGGTCTCTTTAGGTTTTTCAAAAAATGCTCTTCGATTTCCTCCTCTCTCCGTTTTGGAAATGGTCTCCGGCGAGTCTTCTGAGTCGTCTACTACTCGCTCGAACTCGAGCAAGAATGAGGTTCCCCTCCTTTTCATTTTGAAGGAGGCAGACGCTCTGACGGAGACTTTGTCGGAGGCGGAGTTGGAGCAGATCCTCCAAGTCGGAGGCTTTCCTCCTGAGACGGTCGCGAGGCTGCCGCATCTGGACGAGAGGGCCGACGCTCGCTACGAGGGATGGGTTTGTTTTTACGCTTACCCGTTTAGGGTTGGTCATAAGTTTCCTTTCTCCCCACTTGTTAGGGACTTCTTAGCGACTCTGGCGCTTGCGCCGTGTCAAATCATGCCACAAGCGTGACGAATTCTTAGGGTTTTGGACTTGTTGAATGTTCAGTCTGGGGCCGATTTTAACTTCGACGCCCTGTGGTACAACTACTCGCTGGGGTCGAAGAGTTCTTCTCGCGTCCAGTTGCGTATTCGCCCGAGTCGGAAGCCTCTGGTGCTCACTTTGGACGTAAACGACCGCGGTTGGGGGTCGAAGTTTTTCTTTGTCGAGCGTTCGTCTCTGGAGAAGGGGGGTGACTGTTCGTTCTTGTTGTCGGAGTGGCGAGTCGAGAGTATGTGTTCGACCTCTCTCTGCCTACTTTACGTGTTTTAACCCCTTTCTTAACTTTTCTTTTTTGTAGTTCCTGAGGCTGAAGAATTGGAGGCGAATAATCAGTCAGAAGGCCTGACGAAGATCATCCTTAGCGTCCCTGCGTCAGAGCGAAAATTTGTAAACGTCAACTTGTTGTCGACTTCTCCCACTACTCAGGACGTCATGTCGACTGTTTCATCTTCTCGGGTCAAGTGTGAGTTTTGATTGTGACGCTTGTATATCTTTTTTATTTTATCGTTTGCTTGTGATTCATGTATTGTCTGTCGTGTCAGCGTCCCCGGCTGGTCGGTCGAGTGCCCGTTTGAAGGGAGTGTCTGGGAAGGGCCTGATTGAGCAAAGGATGGCGGCGGCCAGGGCCTCGTCGAGTAAATCGACGCCGGCGGGGTCGTCGCTCCCAGCCAAAGTCGGCTCGAAAAGAAAGGCAGACGCTTCTTCCGGTGATATGAAGGCGGTGGAGACTCCAAAGAAGAAGGGGACGGCTGCTCGTGGAGTCGAGAAGATCGACGCGGTCGGTCGATCGATTGCCGACCTTTTCCATGCCCAGGACCCAACTTTGAAGTCTGAAGTCGATGACGTCTCTCCCCTGGACTGTATTGGTGAAGCGGGATGTTCTGCGTGGAGGGTAAGTCGTCTTGACGTGTCTTTTTTGTTTTTCTTTCTCACAGCCGGATGAAACTTTGACTGGCTTTGTTTTCTTCTAGACTTTTCAATACCTCTTGGGGGCGTATTCTGGTGTCAAAGTAATGGTCGCTAAGGCCGAGGATAGGGCTACTAGGTCAGAATCCGACCTTGCGTCTTTGAAGACCAAGTTGGAAGGAGCTGAGAGCCGTTGTAGGGAGGCTGAGCGCCTCTTTGTTAGGGAGTTGAAGAATTGCCAAGATGACTTGGACGCGTGTCAGAGAGAGCTTGGCGAGAGCCAATCGGGTGTCGAAGAGAAGGTGAAGCAAGCTCGGATCGAGGCTGGTCAGATCGCAGGCGACATAGGCGCTTTTTATGTGTTGAAGTCGTGTGTCAAAATGATGGAGGAGTTTGAAGAAGGCAAGCAGGGGACCTGGGACTTGAAGGCGGAGAAGGAGACCATGGAGACCCTATTTCCGAAGGGGAATCCGGGCTCGGAGCTCCTCCACTTGGTCGGTGTCGGAGAGGAATCTTTGGATGAAAGTGTCGGTGAGGACGAGGCCCACTCTGGCGACACCGAACCGATTGAGCCCCAGCCTTCTCCTGACTTGGTCCCTGCTAAAGGTAACGCCGCAGACCTCGATCCTTGATTGGTTTTTATTTTTTTGTAATCTGACTTGTGATCCCACCTGTGTGTGGGTAGGATATTGTTTGTTTTGGCGATCCGTCCATCATCGCAGGTCGCAGAATGTGTTTAGTGGATTGAATCGAAGTCCTACATGCGTGTAGGCAAACAATGTGTTTTGGCGACCCGTCCACCATCGCGGGTCGCATATTTGTAAAAAATGCTTAGACTTGTATTTGATGCAATCTGTTTTGTACAAAGGATCGTACATTTGTGTGTCCATACATTTCGTCAGACTTTTCTAGAGAAGTTTGTTGATGACGCCTTTGTTTTGTATGTCGGGTTTGCCCGTGTGCTCCGTCGAGTAGGGCTTGCCGTATGTATGTGAAAAAGGAGGCCTGCAAATGTATGTGTTTATGTTGAGTCATGACTTTAAGCCGAGGAGGAAAAAGCAATATGTTTCTATTGCGTAAATGTAATAAGGTGTCCTAACCTTATGTATTGTGTAAGGCATGCGGTGTGCCGACGTGCATGTTTGTTCATCTCCCCGTTTTCCGATCGATTATGTAAATGTAGTGTAAGCGCTTTTGTTTGTGACTAGATCCAGTGTGTATGTTGATGTCGTCCTGTACTTAGGTTTGCAAGGAAAATGTCCTTACTTGATGTAAATGCACAGTTTCAAGAAATAGAGTCATGCTTGCGGCAACAGGTAATGGACGATAGGTGAAAGGACGTTAGTATTTTACCTTACTAGTTCAGAAGTGGTATAACTTTAGGTGTGTCGCGTTCCAACTTCTCGGGATTGGTCGTCCGTCTTTGTCTTCTAATTGGTATGCTCCTTGTCCGACTACTTCTTTGACTAGGTAGGGTCCTTCCCACTGGGGTGCGAGCTTTCCGTCGGTCGAATTCTTAGTGTTCTGGAATGTTTTTCTGAGGACCCAATCTCCAACTTTGAAGACTTTGGCTCAGACGTTCTTGTTGTAACTTCTCAGTACGAGTGCTAGTCGTTTCTTGATAACCTGGTGGTTAGGATTTAGTTCCTACCATTCTTCTTTAGTGCCGTTGTAAGGATTTAGTTCCTGATTCCGCCTGAGGGATTTAGTTCCCGCGAGATTTAGTTCTCGATTTGACTCTTGGGATTTAGTTCCCGAGTCAACTCTGCCTTAAGGATTTAGTTCCCGAGGGATCTAAAAAGATTATAACGTGATGTGGGTTTTGGAATTAAATAAGATAAAGTGCCCGAGTGCACATAATTAATATACCTTTGGCGAGTAGTGCAGCTAAGTAAATAGTGCAGCTAGGAAAGCTCATCTCGATTTTTGATCAGAGTACGTTCTCTTTCCAATCTGGATTCGCTGTAAGCGATGAGGTTGGTCGTGAACCGAAACATCTAAGTCAGCCTTTAAATCACTGATGTGTAATTCTGTTAAACATTCCAGATTTGTCATATTTCCTTAAAGACTCAATCTCTTGGAGTCTCTTTTCGGGTCGATTTCTGTGAAGATTAAGCCTTCCAGAATCTTCTCTTGTGCATACCTCTTGTTGTTATTCCGTGAAAGTGCCGGGTTATGTATCGTCCCTTCGGTTATTATTCGAGGGACAATGATAGTAAACGGTTACGATCACTCGAACCACTCTGCTTTTTACCCTTGCTAGTCTATTCAAGTAGACTAACCCACGAACTTTGTTCTCTGCATGTGGGCTGGTGTCATCCGTTCGATTCGGCACATCAGATAGAGCGAAGATATGAGGAGACTAGATTGACTATGAAGACGACGGTTGTTTTGGATTTTTTAATAAATTTCTTTTAATCAGGTTGAGATCCTTGGGCAGGTGATCATTACGATCACAACCCTTTTTGTAATATCTTTTAAAAGACTTCCGTTGTACTTTGTTTAAACTCTGTGTTTGGCCTATTCGGGATTGGGTTGTAATTCCGTAACTCATGTTTCATTTGATTGATGTTTTGATTTGAATACTTTGATCATTATGTATCAATTGTATTCCATGAATTGTATTTAAACCGGTAAAGCCTTGGGTGATCTTGGTAAGGAACACTGGGGTCACTGGCGGTAATACCTTTCCAAATGGGTTAAGATTTGGGGGTGTTACAGTTGTGGTATCAGAGCCAAAGGTTTTAAAACGGGTTTGGGATTTTATAAATCATTTATCCGTTTTTGAAAATGCTTTAAAAGGGCTCTGAATTTTCAAAGTGAAAAGAATTTCAAAACACCGTTCATAGTCATGTCTTCTGTACAGTCTGATATAGTAAGCTTGCTTCTATGTCTAGAAAGACTAATTCATTCCCCGTTGCCCCGTTAGATATGGGTGCATTCTGTTCTCTTCAGAGGAACCCGGGAGAAGCCAAGGTGGTTTCGCCATACCCAATAAGGCTTGAATTCCCAATTCCCTCGTTTTGAGTTAAGATTGTAGAATCTAGTAACTCGGTTTGAGTTCATCAATAGAAATAACCAAGTTGATCTATTCTAAGTTGATTTTATTACAATAAGTATATCAGAATGATACTAATGTGATAAAATCCTTGGAAATTGATCGGTACACAGATGGTGAACACAAGGAACGTTATCCGTACTGGTGCTGGGCCGAGTAATGACCCCAGACCAACTGTAGGAAATGTTGGACAAGACGAGCAGGAGTTTGGTTCCAACAACCATCCTAGAGGCAATGGTCAAGAGCAGACCAACGCTCCAATGGCATTTGATGCTGCAACATTAGAGGCAATTCGGGGAATGGTCATGTAAGCAGTGACTGATATACTGCGACCGAGTATGCCACAAGCACAAGGTGTGCAAATTCCCCCACCGGTTCCCAGATTTGAGGAGCCAGGAAATCGTGTATTCTAGGAGAATATAGTCAGGACTCGAGACAACTATGGTCGTGCACTAAAGACCATTAATTCCATGAGGCCTGACAGCTATAACGGGAAAGGGGAACCAGTCGGGGTGATCCATTGGTTCTCCCACATGGAACGGTTGTTTCGCAACATTGATTGTACTGAAGCTGAGAAAGTACATATAGCTTCTCTTCAGTTAAAGGAGGATGCTAGTGAGTGGTGGGAGAGTACCGGCTTAGCTGATAGCCCTGTTTTGAACTGGGAGGTGTTCAAGACAAAGATGACAGACCGTTTCTTCTCTCGTGCTATGAGGGAGGAGAAACACAAGGAGTTCCTATATCCTAAGACTGATGGATTGAAGGTGACTGAGCTGGCAACCAAATTCAATCATTTGCTACAGTATGTTGGACCTGAGATATCCAGTGAGGCACAGCAAATCTGGTATTTCCATGAGTGGATGGGCCCAAATATTAAGCCAATGATGGTGCGTCACGGATGCTTGACTTTGGAGCAGTACGTGGATGCAGCCTACAAGTTAGAGGTGACTCTGGAAGAGTCGACCAAGAAGCGTGATAGCCAGAGGCAAGGGGAGAACCAGCCTAAGGCAAGTGGGTTTAAACGTCCCGCTCCACCATCTGATTTTGCCAAATCTGGCCAAGCAAAAACGAATATGACTCAGGATGGGTCTACGCAACGTTCGGGTCAGGGCAATAGCCTGATCTAGTGCTACAACTGTGGTACCTACGGGCACAAGAGTAATATGTGTCCGAAGGAGAAGAAAACGTGCTATGCCTGTGGAAAGGAAGGACACTTGCAGTTATTTTGTCCGCAGAGGAGACAGAAAGGGACTGAGTCACAGCAGAGATCTGTTAATCAGAACAACCAACCCAGGTTCAGTCCGGTGGAAACCCCTAGTCCTTCAATGCAGACAACTGTGAGAAACAAAGGGAAAGCCCCGGTGGCTTCAGGAAGCCAAGGTCAACGCCTATACGTGATGCGTGAGGCGGATGAACCCTATGATCCTAATGCTTAGAGTACTTTGTATCTGCGTTCTACTTTTGTTAATGTGTTGTTGATGTGGGTGCTACCCAAACTTTAATTTTGGATGGTTGTAAGTTAAGTTGTGTGTGCAACGAGGTTGTGAACCTTTTGTTGTAACTCTTCTTACATATGAACCTTTGGTTTATACCAAGTTAATGTTTCGTTGCTTGGTATGGGATAAGGTCTCGTGTTCGAGACTCACCAACAACCTCTTAGGAGATGGCTGCCTATTAATTAGGTGGAGCTACCAAGGATGAGTTGAGATGTATGGACATCGGCTCATGGCAACAGTGGACGCTGGTAATGGCTGGGCCTGGGCTCGAAGCCACTAGTGAGTCGTCTGTGAACCATGTAGTGGGCTGGTCCAAGAGGGTGACCATTTAGTGGGAACCAATCGTCTGTCGGAATTGTCGATTACCATCAAGGGTAAGAAATTCAAAGCGATTTGACCTAAATAACCATGGTCCCATACGATAATTATTCTCGGTTTGGATTGACGGAAGCGTCATAAGACAGTGATAGACTTCAGTTTTTGATATTCATGTGGTTAAAGGATTTCCGGGTGTCTTTCTAGAAGATATTCTTGGATACCCCGAATCGTGTTGTGGAGTTTGCAATTGATCTCGAGCCGAGTACCACGCCGATCTCAAAGGCACCGTACCGGATGGCTCCTGTTAAGATGCAAGAGTTGAAGAAGCAACTCAAGGATCTTCTTGACAAAAGTTATATAAAGCTGAGTGCATCACCTTGAGTAGGAGTGCCCTAGTTTTATTTGTCAAAAAGAAAGATGGACCGTTTCGACTTTGTTTTGACTTTCGAGAGTTGAATAAAGTCACTATCAAGAGCAAGTATCTGTTGCCAAGGAGTGATGATCTGTTGGATCAACTACAGAGAGCGAAAGTTTTCTCCAAGATCGACCTGAGATCTGGGTATCATCAACTCAGGATTCGTGAGGATGATATTCCGAGGATTGCATTTCGGACAAGAGATGGTCACTACGAGTTTGTAGTCATGCCATCTGGATCTACGAGTGCTCCAGCAGTTTTCATGAACCTAGTGCATCGATGTTTTAGACCAGTACTTGAATAAGTTCATAGTGGTCTTCATCAATGGCATTTTGATATTTTCCCGAGCAAGGAAGCTCACAGGGAACATCTGCAGATTGCTTTATCGGTCCTTAGACCAAGTCGGTTGTACGCAAAGTGGGCTAAGTGCGATTGTTGGATCTAGAAGTGGCTTTCTTAGGCCATGTGATCAATAAGAATGAGGTTATGGTTATTCCCCAAAAGAGTGAATCATTAGTTGTTTGGAAGCGGCCTCAGGGTGTGAGCGAGGTGCGCAGTTTCCCAGAGCTTGCTGAGCATTATAGACGGTTCATGGAAGGATTTTTCTAAGATCACTCCACCTATGACCAGTCTGTTCCACAAGGTCAACAAGAAGTTGTCTGGGATGACAAGTGTAAGACCAGTTGTCAAGAAGTTGAAACAGTGTCTGACTTATGCACCAGTTTTGGCGTTGTCGGAAAGAATGATGGCTATATGGTCTATAGTTAATGCTTCGAGAAATGGGTTGGGATGTGTCTTTGATGCAGAGGGGCAAGGTTATTGCATACGCATCTAGACAATTGAAAACCTATGAAGCAAACTATCCAACACATGACCTAGAACTAGCAGTAATAGTGTTTGCATTGGAAACTGAGGTTACTTGGGTGACCCAGAGGTCATCAAAAGTGTTCCACCAGGAGATTATCCGTTTACATGGCATTCCTAAGACCATTGTATCGGATCGAGATGGCCGATTCATGTCAAGTTTATAGCAAGAACTTCACAAGGCCATGGGAACTACATTGAGATTCAGCAGCGTTTTATCCTCAGACAGATGGTCAGTCTGAAAAGACCATCTAGACCCTGGAGGATATGCTAAGAAGCATACGTACTCGATCATCCGACTAGCTGGGAAGACAACCTAAGTCTGATTGAGCTCACGTACGATAATAGCTGGCATGCTACGGTCAAGATGGCTCAGTTCGAAGCTTTGTATGGTCACAGATGCAGATCTCCGATTTGTTGGGATGATAATGCCGACAAGATTCTGCTTGGACCAGAGTTGGTCGAAAGGACAACTTCAGACACTGCTTTGATTAGACAGAGGATGTTAACCGCTCAGAGTCGGCAAAAGTTTTACGCAGATCAGAAGCGTTAAAGTGTTGAGTTCGAGGTTGGTGGCAAGGTACTTGTCACAGTATCGCCACCCAAGGATGTTTTCAGGTTTGGTAAGCGTGTGAAGCTTAACCCTCGCTACATGGGACCATTCAAGATTCTGGATAGAGTAAGATCTCTAACGTACCATTTGACATTGTCGCCATCGGCATACCCAGTGTATAATGTGTTCCACGTATCATTGCTAAGGATATTCGTGCCAAGATGAGTCTCGTAGGCTGAGCTATAAGGACGTCGAGATTCAGGCAAATGGTACTTGAGAGGAGATGCCAGTGTGCATTCTCGAACGCCGTGTGAAGCGACTGTGCAATAAGATCGTACTGTTGGTACGAGTTCTGTGTTCCAGGTCTGGGACTGAGGAAGTTACTTGGGAAACCGAGGCAGAGATGCTCAGACACTTTCCCGAGTTGTTTTCGGCCAAGTTTCGGGGTCGAAACTTCTTTTAAGGGGGAGGTGATGTGATATCCCATAATTTTGTAAGGCTATTTGGGGAATTATGGATATTTCCCGAGCGCCAGTTTGGTACGTCGGATTTAATTCTGAAGGTTTGAGACATTCTGTAATGTGCTCTGTATTTGTAATATTTTTCTCAGTGAAGAATTATACAGTCGAGATGTTTTGGAAGTTCGTACTCGTTCGTGTACGACTTTTGTTAACGCGGATTAAGATTGGTACAAGTTTATTGCCCAAGAGTTGTTATCTAATGGGCAATAATACAAGATTCTTTATCCAAAGGTTTTTGTCCAAGAGCCATTGTCCAAGGGGCAAAAGGGTTTGGATATTGTCCAAGAGGCAAGGAACCCTAATTTCTTCTATAAATAGAGGTGTTGGGTGAGGGTGGAAGAGGGTGCGAAAGACGCAGAAGCGCTCTCAAATTCTTGACTCTCAAAAACACTCTCTCCGGGAAGGCTCGTGGATCGTTGGAGGCTCGTTTGGTGTCGTTTCCGGTGTCCAAGTGAAGCCTTAGAGACCCTCGAACGCCTAGAAGCAAAGCAAGGCGAAAGACGAGCCAAATCGAGCATCGCGGGTAAGATTTCCCCTCGTATTTTCAGTTTCTGTTCAGCGACGGCGACCGCCGCCAGGGAGACGGCGACCACCGCCAGGGAGACGGTGACCGCCGCCAGGAACGGCGCCCGCCGTGGTGAACGGCGACCGCCGTGATGATCTTGCTCAACCGCTGGCGAGTTGTTGTTGGCCGGGTTGTTGGTGTTGGCTTCCGTAGCCTTCGTTCGGGTTTCGTTTCCTTCGATTCCTTTCGTTCTTTCGTAGATCGGTATTGTTGTTTGTCGAATCTAACTTAGGGTTTCTGTATGGGTCGATCCGAAGGTACCGGAGTTGGCAGATTCGTCTCTGTGTCGAGCCCGGAATCCCGTCATTAGACTTCGTTCAAACTCTGCGGATTAAGGCAAGTGGCGGTTCGCTCTTGCTCATCATTCCATATTTACATTAATTATCAGTTGTTTATTTGAGTAATTAATTTGGAATGATTATTGTGTTCATCTGGAAACGGTTTTGTTAACTGTTTTGGAAAACTAAAATATGATGTTATAATAGGTTGTATATCTGTTAGAACAATGCTATTATATATATATGTGAATTAATACAGATATTATTATAGGTTGTATATTGTTAGAACAACGCTATTTTATCTGTAACTGGCCATGAGGGCATTGAGATGAATTATTGCTGCGTTTGTAACTGTTTAGTTAGAACGCGTATTCGTAGAAATGCTACTGTGTATCTCAGTATGAGTGCTAGTCATTTCTTGATAACCTGGTGGTTAGGATTTAGTTCCTACCATTCTTCTTTAGTGATGTTGTAAGGATTTAGTTCCTGATTCCGCCTGAGGGATTTAGTTCCCGCGAGATTTAGTTCTCGATTCGACTCTTGGGATTTAGTTCCCGAGTCAACTCTGCCTTAGGGATTTAGTTCCCGAGGGATCTAAAAAGATTATAACGTGATGTGGGTTTTGGAATTAAATAAGATAAAGTGCCCAAGTGCACATAATTAATATACCTTTGGCGAGTAGTGCAGCTAAGTAAATAGTGCTGCTAGGAAAGCTCGTCTCGACTTTTGATCAGAGTACGTTCTCTTTCCAATATGGATTCGCTGTAAGCGATGAGGTTGGTCGTGAACCGAAACATCTAAGTCAGCCTTTAAATCATTGATGTGTAATTCTGTTAAACGTTCCAGATTTGTCATATTTCCTTAAAGACTCAATCTCTTGGAGTCTCTTTTCGGGTCAATTTTTGTGAAGATTAAGCCTTCCAGAATCTTCTCTTGTGCATACCTCTTGTTGTTATTCCGTGAAAGTGCCGGGTTATGTATAGTCCCTTCGGTTATTATTCGAGGGACAATGATAGTAAACGGTTACGATCACTCGAACCACTCTGCTTTTTACCCTTTCTAGTCTATTCAAGTAGACTAACCCACGAACTTTGTTCTCTGCATGTGGGCTGGTGTCATCCGTTCGATTCGGCACATCAGATAGAGCGAAGATATGAGGAGACTAGATTGACTATGAAGACGACGGTTGTTTTGGATGTTTTAATAAATTTCTTTTAATCAGGTTGAGATCCTTGGGCAGATGATCATTACGATCACAACCCTTTTTGTAATATCTTTTAAAAGTCTTCCGCTGTACTTTGTTTAAACTCTGTATTTGGCCTATTAGGGATTGGGTTATAATCCCGTAACTCATGTTTCATTTTATTGATGTTTTGATTTGAATACTTTGATCATTATATATCAATTGTATTCCATGAATTGTATTTAAACCGGTAAAACCTTGGGTGATCTTGGTAAGGAACACTGGGGTCACTGGCGGTAATACCTTTCCAAATAGGTTAAGATTTGGGGGTGTTACAATGTACCCCAAGAACTTTCCCGACGACACCCCGAAAGAGCATTTCATAGGATTTAATTTCATGTTATATATTTTTAGTACCTCGAAGCTGTCGCGAAGGTGGTCGATATGATCTTCCTTCTTTTTTGATTTGACCAGCATGTCGTCTATATAGACTTCCATCGTGTTCCCGATCTGGTCTTTAAACATCTTGTTGACCAATCGTTGATAAGTAGCACGCCGCCCCTTTACCATCCCAAACCCTTGCTCCTGCAACTTCTTCCTCCTCTGTTGCTTCAATGGAGTCTCACAAAAGGCCACTCCTTGCTAATAGCATCTCAAACCGAGCCCCCTCTCTCCGACATCGTTGTCTGAGGCGAAAACAAAAACCCAAACTTCCCTCTCTTAGATCTAGAGACTTGGCGTCTTCTCCGCTGCTCCCCGCCGCTTTGTGGTGGCTAGTGACTCTCCCGGTGTATCAGTTGTCGATTGGGAATTACACAACTATGGGGGTGGGTTGTCGACCCCTTCTCTCCTCCCCAGACTAGGGTTCAGTAATTTTGTAACTATTGCGGCTCCTCGTTCTCATCTGGTTGGGCGTTTTCCGACTGTGCCCCAATACGGCTCCTTACTTGCTTGGCTATGGATTTGGTTCATTGGTCGACCTGGTGGCGAGCTCCTTCAGGAGGTATCTATGGTGGATCTTCATCGCCATGGTATTTTGATGCTACAAAAAAGGTGAATTCCTACCAATCTCCACTTCATTACTGACATTTGCTCACTCTGCCTCTCTAAACTTCATAATTATAATTGGTCTAATCGAGCTCTTAACAATATGGTGAACTGCCAACATCTTCTCTACATTATTGTTTGTAGTGCAGTTACTAAAGCTTACTCTAGTACCACCCCCTCCCTTAATGGAAATGCTAATACTATACGTAAAACTAGTAATGGTACCCTTATTTACACCTCTATTTCTATTACCAAATATGTTTATCCTGCCCCCTCTGTCTCAAGAGATAAGGGTAACCAAAGAACTAAAATTATTGCCACAGTAATCCTTCCTTGCCTTGCAAAGGCTACGGAAGATGCTAAAAGGCACATGAAACCAACCTTACAGGATGTGTTGATAACTGACCCTTCCATGGGATGTCAAGCTCGTGTGAGGAACTTTCTTTTGGATTTCCTGATGCACAAGTTATTCTACTTGTGTTTATGCATCCCTAAAACCTTTACTATCTCTTTTAATTGTGATATGTGTATTCTGAATTCTCTCCCACCTGTTTGGGGACTATTGCAGATGCTTTCCAATCAGCTTATAATTAAATTGATTGCTATACCTAGCCATTATGTGATATCCATACTTTACATGTTAAATTCTCATCTTCGTTTGTATCTGTTGCTTATTATTAACTTGTTGATGTCTACTCTCCTACCAAGAGATTTATCACCGTCTTATTTAGCTAACTCCTATACAAATTCATGGCTTAACAGCAAGATCTTGAAAGCACCTACTAGGATAAACTCCTACTTTATAATAACAATTACAAATCACTTGTTTGATTTAATGTCTCAATATTGGTACAGCTTATCCCTTATTACTATCAACTGGCTACATACCAACGACAGTGGTCATGATAACTCTTTTTACCCCTCTTCTTTGTGCTCTAAATCCCCTCAAAATGATGCTTCACAAGCAAACTCCATTACCTATTCAAGTGTTGTTATCAACATTGTTAACACTACAACCTTAACAGATAAAATAATTGTTATGATAGATTATGAGGAGCATAACCCCCCAAATACTGAACCAAGACTTGGTTTTATCATCCATAATAATGACCACTATTTAGAAGTAAGTGAAATTACCACGTACAAAATTTGGTGTAAGATCTTACAATCTGAGGTCTCAAGAAACAAGATATTCTTACAAGGCTTTCTAAGCCCATACCAATACTCTAACAACAAGGCAATACAAGGCCTTTATTGGGCTCCAGAAACTAATAACAAAAAGATCATAAGCAGATCAAACAAGCTTTAGGATGATGTTAAATGGCCTTACTGGACTAATGTTCTTAATAAGACTGATTTCCAAAACCAAAACAAGCTTAACCTCTGGAATGATCAACAGAAGAAATAAATTTTAAAGTACCAAATTTTCAATAAAAATCCCATCTCTATGGCAAGACCAAATTTACTTGCAAAGTATCTCCCTGGTTTTTTATGAAGATTTGCCTCTGGAATTGTCGAGGAATCAGTCGTAAAAATCTTTGGACTGATATTGAAGCACTTTGCAAGATCGAAAGTATCCAAATCATGGCACTTGTTGAAACAAGGACCAACCAAGAACCTATTAAAAGTCTCTGGCTTAAAGCCGGGTTTGACACCATCCACTCTTCGCCTGCTGTGGGTTTCTCTGGTGGACTATGCGTCATGTGAAAATCATACCAATTCTATAATGAAATTTTCGAACTAGCACATATCGACAAAAGATTTATAGCAATCAAATACAAAATCATTGATAAAAATTACTCTATCATGATAATTTTCTCTTATGCGCCACCAAAAGAGAATGAAAAAAATGAATTCTGGAACACACTTACTAACTTTATCTCCCAAACTCATTTACAGTGCATCGTCATTGGCGATCTCAATGAAATCGAGTCTCCCTTGGAAAAACAAGGTGGTAGTGGCAATATCTACTCAAGATTCGAAAGACTGCACAACTTTAGAAATAGTTGTGACCTCCTTAATATCCCCACTAAAGGAGGTGAATTCACCTGGCGTAAAAATCATACTGAAATTAAAAATATTTATGAGAAATTAGACCGGGTCCTTGTTCACGACCAAATCATCCAATGGTTTCCTGGCATTTTCACCAAAAATCATGCATTTACTTCATCGGATCACTGCCCCATCTCGATGGAGCTTGAAAATCCTAACCCTATAAAGGCACAACCTTTCAAATTTGAAAGAATGTGGACAACTAGAAAAGACTTCGAAAACTTAGTTAAACAAGCTAGCATGGCGAATTGAATCCCAAGGTTCCCACATGTTCAATCTTGTTAAAAAAACCTTTACTCTTAAAGTCTCTACCAAAAAGTGGAATAAAACCACATTTGGCAACATCTTCAACCAAATCAAAGAAACTGAAGTGGAGCTCTTAGAGATCCAAAAAGAAATCATTTCTAACACAAATCAAACCTTAATTAACAAACAAAATAGACTTATCAATAAAAAGGAGTGTCTACTCTCCTTTCACAAAAAATATTGGAGTCAGAGAGCCAAAACCAAGCATATTAAATCTATTGACACAAATACAAACTATTTCCATCGCATCGCGAATGGAAAAAGAAGCCGTAAAATCATACGTGAGATTAGAATTCAAGAAGGAACGATCATTATTGGTCTTGGAAATATTAGAAATGAAATCCGCTCAGATTTCGAAAAAAGATTTAAAAAGGGAACAATTAATAATCACAACCTTCACAAGTTGCTTGGGAACATAACCAAAGAGGTCACGGATCAAGATAACTTATCTCTGACAAGGAATGTGACAAATGAGGAAGTCAAGAACGTTATCTTCAACATTGGCAGCGATAAATCACCAGGACTAGATGGAATGTCCGCTCTGTTCTACCAAAAATATTGGCACATTGTCGGACCACTCGTCATTAAAGCGGTTAAAAGCTTCTTTCATTCAGGTAAACTTCTCAAACAAATAAACCACACCTTCATTACTCTAATACCCAAGTGTGATAATCCCAACTCAACAAACCATTACCGATCGATTAGCCTTTGTTCCACAATTTATAAGGTCATCTCTAAAATCTTAACAGAAAGATTAAAACCCATTTTAAATAAACTCATTCACCCCCTACAAGGTGCCTTTGTTGCAGATCGTGTCATACAAGACAATATCCTTATAGCACATGAAAATTTTCACTCCTTTCGGGCTAAGAAAGGAAAAGAAGGATGGATTGCTATTAAACTGGATATGGAAAAATCTTACGATAAAATAGAATGGGAGTTCATTCTGAATGTACTCAACAGTTTTGGCTTCTCTCCAACTTTCGTTGCTTGGATTAAAGAGTGCATCGAAACCGTCTCTTTCTCAGTACTAGTAAACAACGGACCAACCGACATCTTCTTTCCTAAAAGAGGACTTCGACAGGGTGATCCCCTATCCCCTTTTCTCTTTATCTTAGGTGCTGAAGTCCTTGTTAGACAACTTCAACATGAAGCCAACTCTAACACCAAACAACTAGGCTTTAAACTAAGTCGTTTGGGCACTAATATCCCCTTCCTGGCCTTTGCTGATGATATTCTCATTTTTGCCAAAGCAAACCAAACATCCTGCCAGAAGGTTAAGACAATAATCGAAGATTACTGCTCCATATCGGGGCAATGTGTAAATTATCATAAATCGGCATTTCAAACAACACCCAATACATCAAACAATACCAAATTATTGATCCAATCAATACTAAATATTCCCAGTTCGGTCTCACTAGACAAATATCTCGGCTGTCCTATCATAAATGGGAAAGTTAATCAAAATACCTTCCAAGACACTATTATTGCAACAAATAATCAATTTTCCAAATGGAAAGCTAGTTCCCTTTCCCTTGAGGGAAGAGTTACCCTTATTAAAGCAAACTTGGCCGCGAAACCTAATTACATGATGCAATGCTTTATGCTACCAGTTTCCCTACACCAAAAATTGGATAAAGCTAACAGAAATTTCTTATGGAACAAAGATCTATCATTTAAACCACTTATCGGGTGGGATAAAATTTGCAAAAATAAAGCAAATGAAGGAATATGAATCTGTAAAACGGAAGACATGAACAAAATATCTCAAAAATAACATTTGGGTCAAAATCATCAAAGAAAAATATCTCAAAAATGATAATATTCTTAACTATACTAGGAAAACGAACCATTCTTGGCAATGGGGTCACCTCCTCAAACTTCGCAATGACTTCAAAGCTGGTCTGCAATGGCTCATTGGCGATGGCCATTCTATCAACTTTTGGGTGGACCCATGGACCCCCAGTTTTACCATTAAAGATTACATTCTCTCAAACATCTACTTTGATGACCAAACCAAAGTGAGTGATTTCATCACTAACAAAGAATGAGATACTCCTAAACTAAAAGCGGTGCTTCAGGATGAAGCTGTTGAGTTTATTAACAATATCCAAATACCTCAGAACAACATCCCCGATCGACTCTATTGGGCACCAAATAAATCTGGATGGTTCTCGACTAAAACAGCCTTTGAATTAATAACCAAACAAACAAACCCTTAGTACCTGTCATGGGTTTGGAAACTTGATACCTACCCAAAAGTGAAGATTTTTTTATGGAAAATATGTCATGATGGCCTACCTACGAAAGCTAGACTATCACAAAAACATGTCTCAGTCCCACTAGCATGTGACACGTGCAATAATCCGCATGAAGACCTAAACCACTTCTTATTCAAGTGCCCCAAAACGCTGGAACAAATCAAGAAACAAAATCTTCCTATTGATTACATCATTAGAAGACTAAATACTAATAACAAAAAACCTATCGAATTAATCAGTGAACTGCAGTCCTTACTTACTAAAAATGAATGGATCTGTCTTGCTATCACCTGGTGGGGCACTTGGATCAATAGAAACCAAGTAATCTTCCAAACACCTAACCTGGACAAAATCAAAGATCTCACAATATACATCAAAACCCTAATCTAGAATTGGAATAAAACTAAGGTATCAGATACAGATGAAACAACAACTAAAAAACCCAACCCAGCCATTAGGCGTAAGACTAAAAACATTAAATGGGATAAACCTAAACCAGGATTTTGCAAAATAAATTTTGATGGTACGAAAACACCAAATGGTAAAACCGGTACGGGTTTCATCATCAGAAATGAATATGCTGAAACAATCCATATGTCCAACCAACAATACAGATGCCTCTCCGTCCTAATGGCAGAAACCCTAGCCCTGAAAAACAGTATCAAAACAGCTGTCTTCCTTCGTCTTAATAAAATCGAAATCGAAGGGGACAATTTGTGCCTTATCAACCCCATCTTAGGCATTTGGACTTGCCCTTAGGAAATTGAAATGGTCATCGCTGACATCCTCATCGATCTCCGTTCTTTTCAGGAAGTCCTTATAAGGCATGTTTTTCGGGAGGTGAACCGCTCTGCTGATTAAATTGCTAAACTCAGCTTCTCACCTTCGAGATTTGCCTTGGAATCAAACCCAGAACTTCGTGTTCTCATCCAATTGGATGCTCTAGGCCGGACCTTGCATCGTTGCTAGGACCCGTCTAATTCTTTCCTCATAAAAAAAAAGATGCACTATATATATATTCACCTTTTACTGTTTGACTCAATTCATTGTCTTTTTCTTACTTGGTTTACAATAATATAATGAGCTCTTCTAGTGATAACAATAACGAAGGTAGTCATCGACACATCAATTCTTATTTGCTTTCAAACGAGGTATGTTTACAAAATTTTATTATTATACAAATTTTAAATGATTATCATAATTACATTTGTTGTATAGGTTATTATTATGTTTTATGATTTTGGGTTTGTGTTAGTAACCAAAACAAGTTAGTGTTCCATGATGTCATTAATGTTGTATGATTCGGTCAAGTAATACACAAAGTTTGTTTCAATGTCTTATGATGTGATATTAAGTTAGCATTTACTTTAGCCAGCCTTTAATTTATATGATTTCATTAGTGTTTGTATGGTTTGATAAGTTAGCATCAAAGCAAGTTTATTATGTTTTATGATTTTGATGTTAAGTTAGTAAATAAAGTAAGTGTGTATCAATGATTTGATTAGTGTTGTATGATTTTATTAAGTATTACACAAAGTTTATTATAATGTTTTATGATTTTAATGTTAAGTTAGTGTTTAATATCCATTATTTGATTAGTGTTATATGATTTTATTAAAGTATTGCACAAAGTTTATCATAATGTTTTATGATTTTCATATTAAATTACAAAGTAAGTTAGTAAACAAAATAAGTTAGAAAACAAAGTAAGTTAGTGTTCTATTTATTATTTTAGTAGTATTACATTAATTAACGTGATTTTGATGTGTTACATTTCAATAATGCTTCCTAAATTTGTAAATTAAACCTTTAAGTTAAATGTGGTTTTATGTGGAGGGTTCAGATTTAGTATTTTTCATGTCTTATCTTACTAATTCTGATGAATTAGTACGCGTACTCTCTTTAGTTTTATTACTTGTTCGGTTTAGTATGCTTATTACCCTTTTAATTTTTGTTTTGAATGTGTAGGCCTTCTATTCAGCTGAAGCAATTCTGAATCAAGATTATTCTGCAAATTTCAATAGTGATAATTGGTTCTCCAATAAAGATTCCTTGATTTCTTGGGCTCGTAATATGGCTCGCACAATTAACATGGTGCTCATTATACTCAAATCATGGGCGAGTAGTGCAACTCGATACGGCAAGGTGATTTTAGTATGCGAGAGATATGGAGAATATACAAGCGAAAAAAAAAGATGATGTGGATGCTTCAAAGAGGCGGGAGACGAGGACAAAGAAATGCGGATGTAAGTTTAAATTAATTGGTCGAGAAGTCGAAAGGGGTAAGTGGCTTCTTAACGTGGATTGCGGTGTTCACAACCACATTGTTCCAGAAACCCTACAAGGCTATGCATTTGCCGGGCGTTTGACCGAACAACAATATAATTTTGTGAAACTCGAATCCGCATGTGGATCAAAGCCGAGAGAGATTTTGCGCAAGATCCAAATGGATGACCCAAACAATGTGACATCTAAACAACAAATATACAACATTCGTGCAAGCATGAGGAGGGCAGATAGAGAAAATCGGACGCCAACACAACAATGCTTATATTTTCTTGAAGAAAAAGGCTACTATGTCAACGTCAGGCCGTAGCCCGATTCAAATGAAGTGAGTGACCTTATATTTTCCCACCCTCAGTCAAGACATTTGTGGAATTTATTCCCCGACGTGCTCATTATGGATGCGACGTACAAGACGAACTTGTAAGTTAAATATAAGGTTGAAAGGTATTAAAATTTTAATTATTCACGATTCCTTTTTTTTTTAGTCGATTTGCATGTATCATATGCCTTTACTTGAGATGATTGGTTTCACTAGCACGAATAAGATCTTTTCATTTGCTTTTGCATTCACTACCATGCGTCTTGGATCTCGCTACTCCCTGTATCAACCCATGAATTTCTATTAATTTGTTGAACTTTTCTATAGTATGTGAGTAAGAACTAAGTTTGCTAAGAAAATTTGCTTCCTTTTATGCTTTCTTCATTGCCTCCTCACCAAGTCCTGGAACCGACATTGAACTTTGTAACTTCAAACAAAATAAGAGATAGTTTTTCATTTAAGTGATGCACTGAACCCAAACAAACCTCATGTGTTCTTCATGATTATTCTCTCTATATGAATTCTGATTATGAAAGTCTATAATTTGGCTCATTTATATCATTTGCTGCTATATAAGACGAATCAATGTCAGTTCTTTTATCATAATTGATAAGGATTTACCAAAAAACTGTGTTAAATTTTACACATGATTCCAGCCCCTAAAACTACGCCGTGGCTAAATATATTTTCTAAATATACAGTGCATAGTAGACCTGTCAACTGGGTCGGGCGGGTCGGGTTCGGGTCATATCGGGTTCGGGTCGATCGGGTTGATAAAATTTTCGGGTCGGGCGGGTCGGGTTCGGGTTGACCCAGCGGGTCGAACATGCCCTTTTTTATGATTATTATTATGATTTTTAACTTTAATAAAAAAAATTATAATAATATAATTAATATTATATTATTATTTAATAAAGTATATTAAAATATATAATATAAATGAAATAAAATATACAAAATAAAGGGGACCCGCGAGCTCGGATTTGCGTTCGGGTCGGGTTGGGGTTCGGGTCCTTCGGGTTCGGGTCCTTCTTGACCCAGTGACGTTCGGGTTCGGGTCCTTTCGGGTCGGGTCGGGTTTTCGGGTTGTGTCGATTTTTGACAGGTCTAGTGCATATGCACGTATATATAACACGTGCCTGTGCCGTTGACACGTAAATATAACACGTGACCGTGCAATTTATTGATTTTAAAATAAATAAAAAAACAAAAAAAAACTGTAGCACGGGCACGTATGTAATGAAGGAAGTTAAGATTACATTATATCGTATTATTCTATATTGTAATCCTAAGTTCATCATCCTATTACTCGAATATCGGTCACGCTAAGTGTAATGTAATCCTAACTTCATTATCGTGTTATTCAAAGAACGGTTATACTAAGTGTTATATAATCCTAACTTCATTATAATTATTCGATTAATACGATAATGAAGTTAGGATTACATTACACTTAGTATAATCGTTATTCGAATAATACGATAATGAAGTTAGGATTAAAATATAATTAGTATAACCGATATTTGAATGATAACGAATAATAATTTAATGAATTCATGATTACATTATACTTAGTGTAATCGTTATTCAAATAATACGATAATGAAGTTAGTATTACAATATAATTAGTATAACCGATATTCAAATTATACGATCATTAAGTTAGGATTACGTTACACCTAGTAGAATCGATATTCGAATAATAAACAATCAAGTTAGAAGCATTACACATAGTTTTTTAGTTTGACTAAATTATATATATATAAAAATATAAAATAAATTACTGTAGCACGTGCACGGGATACGTGCCCGTGCTACAGTTTTTTTTTTTTTTAAAAAAAAAACCAATAAATTGCACGATCACGTGTTATATTTACGTGCCAACTTGGTACGGACACGTGTTATATATGCGTGCCTATGTACTGTATATTTAGAAAATGTATATAGCACCTAGGGGTGAGCAAATATATCCGATTTGGCTGATCCGATCCGAAAATCCGCCGATCCGTATCCTAAAAATCCGTATCCGAAAATATCCTTTAAGTTTTTATCCGTATCCGATCCGATCCGAGTGATTTTGCCGGATACTTGAACCAGATACGGATCGAGATATTTAGCTTACCAGATATCCGAAAATATCCGGTACTATTCATATAATATTTATAATCATAAATCTGTTTATTATAACTAATATATTGAGTAATATATTAATAAATTTTACATCCTTAATCACATATTTATATTGTTGTCCAAGTAAAATATTGTAAATACATTTTCATATGAATAATAAGTGTGTATATAATTTAAATCGTACGAACAAATTAAGAAACAACCTACAAATTTTATTTCTTAATTTATAAATTTATAACTTTTGAATTTAAAAAATGAATATATTGATTTATTTTTAATAGATTTGTAGTAACCGGATAATTCGGATATCCGACTCAGATATCCGATCCGATCCGGGTCCTTTTTACCGGATATCCGTTTCAAAACGGACCGGATACGGATCAGGATTTTGTAAATTTTTTGAACCGGATATCCGGTATAACGGATCGGATCGATCCGTTTGCTCACCCCTAATAGCACCTCCCTAAAACTATGCTTAAATTCAGCAAAAACCCCAAACACAATCATACGACTAAGAGCACCCCTTATGGAGGGCTCAAATGAGAGGCTTAAATGGAGGCTTTTTGAGTTTAAGCCTCCATTTAAGCCCCACCCTAGAAAGGGTGTTTTAATAGGGGGCTTAAAGATGGGCTTTTAGTTTCAATTTATATTTACAATTATGCCATTATCACCATAATCTTTTAAATAAATTACTATACACTTTATATTTACAATTATGCCATTGTATTAAATAATCTATTTAATAAATTACAATTATGCCATTATATTAAATAATCTTTTTAATAAATTACAATTATGCCATTATATTAAATAATCTTTTTAATAAATTATAATTATGCCATTATATTAAATAATCTTTTTAATTAATTACACTTATGCCATTATATTAAATAATCTTTTTAATAAATTATATTTATGCCATTATATTAAATAATCTTTTTAATAAATTACAATTATGTCATTTATTTTAAAAACACTGTAAATATATTTTAATTTAAGTGGCTAATTATAGTAGTAATAATAAAACAAATATTAAGGCTTGGAGGAAATTAACGACAAACTTATATTGCAAAACATTACAACGATTGATACATAAATTAAAGGAAAGAACATTGATGAAACAACATAAACTCAAGCAAATTACCGAATTTAACAAAAAACATCATTACACAATGCATAGCTCAATTTTTAAAAACACAAAACACTCAAAAGACTTTAATCTTCTCCAAATCGTTGCCAAATGTGTTCCTTCAAATCTTCCTTAAGTTGGCGGTGTGCATTTGAATTCCGAAGTTGAGCCCTCGTGTTATTCAAGAAGTTGCTCATACTCGCCGGTCTATTGGTGGAGTATGTCCAATCCTGATTATTCATCGATGTAGGCTCTCCACTTACTCCTTCGGCAAACTCTGGGATTTCATATCCATGATGACTATAAGAATCTCGTTCATCTTCTACAATCATATTATGTAGAATGATGCAAGCCCTCATTATCTTTCCAATCTTCACAAAATCCAAAGAGAGTGCCGGGTTACGGATTATTGCAAATCGAGATTGCAACACTCCAAATGCACGTTCCACATCTTTGCGAACAACTTCTTGATGTTGGGCAAATAACTTGGCTTTAGGACCTTGAGGAATCCGTATTGATTGGACAAATGTCGCCCATGGCGGATAGATGCCATCCGTGAGATAATATCCCATGTTGTATTCGTGTCCATTAACATTGAAATTTACGTTTGGAGCTCTACCTTCCAAAATGTCATCAAAAACAGGAGATTGATCAAGAACATTAATGTCATTACACATACCTGGTACCCCAAAAAATGCATGCCAGAACCGCAGGTCGTATGATACAACAGCCTCCAAAATGATTGTTGGATGGCCATGTCCACGAGCATATTGACCTTTCCACGCAGTTGGGCAATTTTTCCACCTCCAATGCATACAATCGATGCTACCCAACATCCCCGGAAATCCACGAGACTCCCCCACGCTTAGTAGTCGTTGTGTGTCCGCAGCGGTCGGACGCCTAAGATACTCATCACCAAAGAAGGTAATGATTCCCTGGACAAAATGCTCCAAGCTTTTCCTTGTGGTTTCTTCAGAAAGGCGAAGATACTCATCACAAGCATCCGCAACAGTTCCATAAGCCAACATTTTGATGGCACTAGTACATTTTTGTAATGCAGATATGCCAAGCCTACCCAATGCATTTGACCTTTGTTGAAAGAACTCCATACCATTCTCCAGTCTGTTCACAATACGCAAGAAAAGTTCCTTGCGCATTCTGAACCTACGTCGGAAGATATGATCTGGATAAGTTGGCTCGTCGGAGAAATAATCTTTGTAAAGTTGATCATAGCCTTGTTCTCTTCCTCTATCTCTGAATTTTCGACGAGATCCCCTACGTGAACTTTCTGCTTGTGCTTTGTATTTGCGTTGTAGAGCCCGTTCTTGAACTTCATTAGTGGCTTGGATAGCTTCTTGTAAAAGTCTTTGGTACTCACCATCATCAGAGCTATCACTAGAAATGAGAGGGTTTGAGTTTCAGGAGTTTGAAGATGAACCAGACATGTTTAGAGATTGAAGATTTTGAATGACTTTGATGAGGAGTTTGAAGATGTAAGAAAAGAGAGGGTTTGAATTTGATGAGTGAAGAAGCATCCTTGTTTATCCTCATTTATATAGAGTGCAGAAACAATCAATGGTAAGATATCTTACACAAGCAATCAATGGCTTCACATGGGTTTGTCTGAAAAGTGGTCCATGCCAACTTGTAGAAGCATTATTATTATGCTTCAGTCCAAAAATCGAAATATAATGGAAGAGAGAGTGCAGAAGCAATCAATGATTTCACATGGGTTTGTCTGAAAAGTGGTCCATGCTAACTTGTAGAAGCATTATTATTATGCTTCAGTCCAAAAATCAAAATATAATGGAAGAGAGAGTGCAGAAGAAATCAATGGCTTCACATGGGTTTGTCTGAAAAGTGATCCATGCCAACCACAAGAAACACTAAATGAAATGACTTCTCTTTGGCCTTTTGTCTGAAAAGTGGTCCATGCCAACTTGTAGAATGCAGAAGCAATCAATGTTTCACATGGGTTTGTCTGAAAAGTGGTCCATTTTGAATTGTAAAATGCAGAAGCAATCAATTGCTTCACAATCAATTAAGTGGTTGTTATCTTTGTTGATGAAACAATCAAAAGAAGCTACAAGACTGAAACATTCAAGATGAAAACATGCCTTATAATATATTAGGCGTTGCATTACAAGATTGAAACATGCATTACGAAAACAAACCATGCATTACAAGATTTAAATATGCATAGACAAGATTGAAACATGCATTACGAAAACAAACCATGCAAGACATAAAATGGACACTAACATCTTCCTCATGAGTACATGCATAAAACTATCACATGCCAGAGAGTTCTTTCATCAATGTCTGCTTGAGAGCCTCTCCTTCCTCACCAATATTACTTTGCCCCATCAAGAACTGGAGCATCTCCCACTTCTGCTTGTAACTCTCCCTCTTCTCCCGCTCCATCTCCAACGCAGCAAAGTGAGCTTGTTTCTCCCTCTTGGTTGCCACCTTTGCCATTTCCAATTCATGCGCTCTACTTAACATGAGGTCTTTTTGTCTCTGCATCTCCTTAGCAAGCTCGTCCTCTTGAACAATGTTTGCATATGTCACTTTTTTCCCCTTTCTTTTACATGCCTTGATACCCTCTGGACGCTCCATAGTATGGCCACTGAATCCACTTGTCGGGGTATTTGCATTTGAAGTATCACTTTCCACATCAGAAATCGATCTTTTGGAGCTTGCACTTTCAGAACTTGGATTGTTCTGGTTCGCATAATATTGCACATTATAAAGATCATAAGAATCTAGGGATAAATCTTGAAAGTTTGGGCAGTTACCATCATTTGGATTCATGATGAATGTGATATTTGGAAAAAGAGATCTCAGATTTTGAGAAAAGATAGGAATGGGTGGTTAATGTGTGAGTTTTACAATAACCATTACATCTTATTTATAGGCAAATAAAAATTATTTTTTATTTTTACAACTATCCTAAATTATACAATAAATAGTGGATATACCTACCCTATAGTCATATATTAAATATAAAACTACCCTAAATACATAAAAAAAGCCATAAAAAAATTCCACTATGTATTTTAATGTAAAAAATGAAATTAATAGATATTTATATTTTAAACCACCATAGATAATTTAAAAATAATTTATTTCAATTAATGATATATAATTAAAAAAATTAAAAATATATCAAATATATTCAAAATGGGTGTCTATAGATAGAGAAAAATGAAACTAGAATTATGGTATTTTTTTTGTAATTTTGGATTTATAAAAAAAAAGATATGATATTTTTTTTTTAAAAATACCAACGGCCAGGAAATAATCCTGACCGTTGATATCGCGCCACGCGTCGCTCATCTAACGAGCGACGCGACGCCAATAAAATGTTGACACGTGGCGACGTCAGAAGTAAAGTAGCCGTTTGGCTACTTACTTCAAAACGCCGCGTTTTGTTTGGCTGGGGCCAATTTTTTTTAGCCCCAACCAAACGGGCCTTAAAAACACTGTTTTTTAAGCCCGTTTGGATAGGGCTTAAAATTTCCCCTTTATTTAAGCCCCTCCCCCGGCTTATGGGATGTCTTCTATTATTTTATTATAAAAAATAGTTTAAGCCCCTTCAAAAGCCCCCCATAAGGGCTGCTCTAAGGCATTCAAGCCCCTGAACTTATCCCCTCAACATGAAGTAATGAGTGTCTTTTTAATATGTATCTTTTTTTTTAAAATTTAAAGGTAAATCGGTTTTTTTAGTATATGTCCATGGGTACATACTAACAAGTTAAATTAGAAAATTATATTTAAAATATTTCATAAATGAGAATGGATAAATCCTAGTAAAAAAAATTAAACTAATGACTAAAAAAATTATTACTAAAAATGAAATTTTATTGCTAAAAAAAAGGTTAATATATTAGGGTCCGGTTCCGGTGAGGACGGTGCTTCATGATAGGATTGAGGATGTATGAGAGAAGATGAAAAAATTAGAGGGAAAAACAAAAAAAACGGAGTGAACAGTGGCGGAGGCGCGCGCCCTTATAGGGAAAAGCTTCAATTCGGCATTGCAGTACAATTGCCGAATTTTTCGCGTATAATTCGGCAAAAAAAAAAAATTCAAGTCAAAATTTTTCCCAGAAAAATCGATTTTGTGTGCATATCATATAATGTGTGTGTGCATATCAGATGTACTGTTGTGTGCATATGTAACTATGTGTGTGTGCATATGGTTTCTGAAATTGTGAATGCCTTTAACATAGTGTTTATGCTTAGAGGACTTGTGTGCACATCAATTATACTGATGTGTGCATACTCCGTGTGTTCATATGGTCTCGGGTCGTGTGCATACCCGAAAACAAGTGTTGGTATGCACACATGTGTGTGCATACCAAATAACTTGTCGTGTGCACATCCATTATACTATCGTGTGCAGACCCCGTGTGTGCATATGGTCTCAAGTCATGTGCATACATGAAAACAAGTGTTGATGCACACAAACCATGTGTGCATACCAAATGACCTGTCGTGTGCACATCCATTACACTATCGTGTGCATACCTCGTGTGTGCATATGGTCTCAAGTGTTGATGCACACAAACCATGTGTGCATATCAAATACTCGTTATGTGCATGTCAAATAGACTATTGTGTGCATATCATCCACCTTGTTGTGTGCATATCCACTACGTGCGTGTGCGTATCAAATATAAGCCCAGGAATCATGTGTTCATACCGCAGAAATCATGTGTTCATACCCAGGAAATCATCCACCTTGTTGGTTATATGTGCACACACACTTTTTCGCGTATGCACACATCTTGATATGCACACATGTCTCTAGCATTAACAACTGTTCTCAGACATGCACATATTCTGAAAACCACATGCACACACCGAGCCTAACATATACACACATACGTTCTGACATATGCACACAAAGTGTATTTCATATGCACACAAAATCGATTTTTTTTGCAAAAAATCGAATTTTTGAAAAATATTTTCCGAAAAATTCGCGAATTTTTGTCGAATAATTCGACAAAAATTCGCGAATAATTCGGCCGGGCCGAATTTTTGAACGCGCTTGGTGCATCCTGAGTCTTGACACGGAAAGCGGTCCTCATTTGAACTTTTCCCATTATATTATGACTATGAGCCCACACTAAAAAAAAATGAAGGTAAATATATTGAATGAGAGAAATGCGGATATACAGGTCAAAGTTTAGCAAATTAAGCTAAGCTAAGATTTAGCTATACAAATCAGAGGCATGACAAAATGGACTTGTCAAACAAAATTAGTTGCGATATATCTCTAGAATAGCCCTAAATTCACAAAAAAAAACCCAAATTGAAACCTAATTTCAAAAATCAATTATTTTGTCTAAAGTCCAGCAATTCGACTAATATTTACAAAATTCAATTTTAATCTTACTTTTAATTTGTATAGAATCAACAACAAAACCACTGATTTGAACAAACTTATCAACCCTAAATTCCTTAAAACCTCAATTTGAAACCAAAATTTAAAATTAATTAGCGATTGAGGGAAGAACGACTTACCAAATGGCCACCTCTATCGTCGCAGCCGCCATGTTGGCCACCTCCGTCGCTTCCCACCTTGCCACCGTCAGAACCGCGTCTTTTCTTTTTCATGTAAGAGATCGTCGCTAGAATAGTTGTCGCTGGCGGGAGAAGTCGTCTTCGGACGGAGAAGTCGTCGCCGCAGCACGCCGGAGCCCGGTCGCAACTCGTCGTAGATTTCCCTTTGAAGCCCTCACAGGGTAAAAGAGAGAGAGGAAGTGATGGTCAAGTCATGTACTAAAGCATGTTTTATCTGGCCATTAAAATGAACTAAGCATGTATGAGTATGACTGATTTTTTTGAAATTGGTAACAGATTTTTAAAATTTTAAATTTACAATTAACGAAGATTCAAATTTTAAAAATTTGTAGTAGTACGCATTTCGTATATATGTATGTTTTAAATGGTTGAAAAAAATAACAATTTATATGAGGGTATTTTTGTCCGATCATTGGGTATAAATACTAACAAATTATGCGTATAAATATCATCACCCTTTTCCCCACAGGTAGTTCATACTATAAATGATACAACCAAAAAGGTACAAAAAAATTCTGGGATTCTAGACAGTCTGTAATCTCCGGCTCGATAGTTAGTATTGCATCTCGCCCGATTTCATTAGCAACAATGGCTGACGTGATAAACTTACCCGTCGTTTCTCTCGAAGAGTAGCGAGATTTTCCAGATGAAAAACCGCCGATAGACGATAACGCATCGGATTTCTCCCCGCCGCCTCCTCGACGCCGCGAGAAGGACTCTAGAGAGAGAAAGGACGATAGGGACTTCAATCGCCCTCCGAACCGTCGCGGCGGAGCCGACTACTACGACCGGAATCGTTCTCCGCCGCCGCCTCCGCCCAGGGCAGGGAAAGAGACTACAAGCGGAGGTTTAGCCCTAGTCCTCCTCCTTACCGTGAGCGGCGGTCGTATTCTCCTTCTCGGCGTTCTCCACCGTTTAAACGGTCATGGTGGTTATGATCGTAGACGTGGGAGCCCGGGAGGCATGGAAATGATAGGAGGTGAGGTAGCATTTTTGGTTTCAATATCTACTACTTCTACGTACTTCAAGAAGAAAAAAGAACCCGTAATTTGTCTTCTTGGATTGCTTGATTATGAGTATTAAACCAGAAAATGCTATCTCCGAACTAGCCATTCAATTACGAGCTGCGTAGTTAGAGGTTAGGGCTTATTATGAAAAATCATAGAATTTCGGAGATTCTTTGTATATCCCAAATGTGAATAAAGGTCGAGGGATATGCTGTTCGGGATTATATCTGGTATTTTTATGTACTTCAAGAAGAGAAAAAAGAACTTATAATTTGTCTACTTTGACTAGCTTCATTCTGAGTTTTGAACCAACAATTGCTATCTCCGAACATCCAGTTACGAGCTGTTTTGCTTTTCGTTAGTTCACGTGATCTAAATATGGCTGCTTTCTCTTGAGGCCTGGGTACGAATATCCCGATGGATATGATCGCTACATGGGTGCAAGACCTTATCTTGGGGATAGGCCATATGGCAGATACTTTGGTCGGCCAAGTGGTGGCTACTCAGCTGGTGGTTCTTCTGGTAAGTGGTAATTGCCGCTGGTTATACAAGTGCTAGCATCCTGGTTGATCTCTGTCAAAATCCGAGTGGATTGGTGATATTGTGAAATCCGAGTGGTTCTCTATCGAAATCTGAGTGGATTGTCACACGTTTTAACACTTACTTGTTTTTTTTTTGGTAAAAGAGAGATAGAACTCTCTAAACTTTATTGAAAATTAAGAAACAACTAACTAAGAATCAACCGGGGAATCCAAACCCCTAACATCCTCAAAAGCAATAGACCTAACATAATCAGGAATCTCTCTAAAGAAATAAAACCCTAAATCAAGAGTAAATGCATAGTTAGCTAATCCATCAACTAGACGATTAACTTCCCTATACACGTGGCAAAAACGGACATTACAGTCCCTAATAATGAAGCCATGGCACATACGTACCAGGAAGGAAAGTGGATGGGATTCGCCCACCCCTTTCTGAAGGAACCCCACCACAAGTTCCGAATCCACCTCAACCACAATCCGACGATACCCAAGCTCCCAGGCAATATGGAGACCATAATACACACCCCATAACTCAGCAAGCGGAGCAGTATAAATCCCAATATTGAGAGCAAATCCTCCTAACCACTGCCCATCTCTCCCCCGAAGGACCCCGCCCGCCGTAGCTAAACCCGAGCTCCCACGAGAAGCACCATCCGTACTTAATTTAGTCCAACCATCATCCGGTCTCGACCATGTGACATTTCTTACCCTGTGCTCCTTCCCATTACCGCCACCAAACACCAGCTGATGCCCACTAACATATTCCTCTGCCATCTTCCTCACAAACCCCACCCTGTCACGACATCGACCCTCTTCCTTGAATACATTATCATTCCTCCACCGCCAACCCCACCAAAGCACAATGACAAATAACGAAGCCCATGGCCTCCCACTCACCACAGCCGACGAGCAAAGATTAACATAAAGCCATTCCCACACATCACAGTTGAAGAAAGCCTCCTACTTGTTCAAAGGAACCAAGCACTTCCAAACCCCATCAATGGCCGGACAATCACGAAGAAGATGCAGCAAGGATTCACTACCTCTCCTACAGACATTACACAAGTCTGACTCACACATCCGTCTTCTAAAGCGTTCCTCGTTCGTCATGAGTCGTTTCATAATCACCAACCAAACGAAGACCCGAATTCTCTCAGGTGCGACGACTCTCCAAGCTTGCTCAAACAAATTCCCAAACTGGGTCCCCAGAGTCGTATCCTGACATAACAACTTGTACGCCGACCCAACCGAGTACTCACCCGACGCCGTACCACCCCAAGACATCCGATCTCTAGACCCCGACAACCCATCCAGCGCCATTTATGTAACACCCCGTAATTTTTAAGGGTATTTTTAAGCTTTACTCGTATGAGTTATTGTTACAAAATAATTGTATGAGATATTGTTGCAAAATAATTATATAAGATATTGTTGTAAAATATTTATATAAGATATTCGTGTAGGATAATTATGGACTCAAGCGGGCACCAGTACCGGCACCGGCATCATGTAAGATGGGTGGTGGCTTGGTAACTGTGTTAGCTTGGCCTGGAGTGTCACAAATATATGCAGGATAATTATGTAAAGTATTTGTGCAAGATATTTATATAAGATATTTGTGCACGGTATTTATATAAGATATTTGTACACGGTAATTGTGCGAGGTGATTGCTTGAGATGTTTGTGCTAGATGATGCACGAATATATTTAACCCGGAGTTAAGAAATTAACCCAAGTTGAGTTCGGATAAGAATTAACGAAGTCGGCTTAAAACCGCGACTCACCGCGACCTGACGCGAGATGCCGCGATCAACCGCGACCCGCCGCGATCGCGGTAATGCCAAGAGCTGGGCAGAATCGTCTTCCTCGCGTGGCGGTTACTGTATCTCTGTTTTGGCTCAGTTTTGGGCAGGCCAAGTGGGCAGCCAACTTGTCCTTTGCCTTGTCCCCTCCCTTGTTCCCTCAGATGAAGCTCGGATAGGGCTATAAAAGGAGGTGAAGACTGAACCCTTTCTTTCTCTCGTCTTCTTCTCTCTTTCTCCTCTGTTTTCCCCTGTTTCGCCATTGATGCTCGAGCTGTGAGCTCGGTTTTGGGCTTGAATCGAGAGGCTTCGTGGGTTGAAGATGGTTGCCAAGGTGTTAGGTGAAGCTTAGAGGTGCTTTGTGATCAATTCGAATGCAAGGCGAATCTTGAATCGATTGGGTAATAATTCTCTCCCGCCATGGAAGCTGTCGAAGCTTTGCCACTGTTGATGAACCGCGACTGGCCGCGACTCACCGCGATCGCGGTATTGGCTGTCCGAGAGTGTGTCTTGTGGTTTGGCTTGAGGGATTTTTATTCCAGATCTGTCCCCGTTTTGGATTCAGGAACCCGTTCTTAAGCTTTGTTTGAGCTCATCTTTCCAGACAAGTGGTTTTTAATTAATTTGAGATAATTAAAATCTGATATTATATTAGGTTGTATATTCTGCTAGAATCAACGCTAATATAAGAGATATACTGTAATCATGTGACTTGAGATTGTGATGTGATTTGTGATATGTGGAACTGCTTATGATGTGATTTGTGATATGTGGAACTGCTTGTGATGTGTTTGTGTGAATTATTGGTGAAGCCCTTGCTTAGTCTATTCATTAGACTAACTCTTGTATTTTATTTATCGGTAACGTCATGGGGGTGTCGTCCGTCCGTTTCGGCACATGCAGATCAGAGGAGGCTAGAGCGACTATGAGGATGGACGGTGTTTTGTTTTCGACAAGTTGTTTTGTCGCTTTGTATTTAAAAGATTTCTGCTGTGCTATTTTGTATTTCTGATGAAATTGGGTCGTTTTAGGAATCGTGTAATTCCGCGACCATGTGGTTTAATAAAAGTTATGATTTTAGTATTGTAACTGTGTTTTAAGTCAGTTATGACGTCGGAAAAGCCTGGGGTGACTTCGGGGTTTACGTCTGGGGTCATCGGCAGTAGCGCTTTCAAATGGGGTTAAATTTGGGGGTGTTACAGAAATGGTATCAGAGCTAAACAGTTTTCGTAGGCTCTGTTACAGAAATGGTATCAGAGCCGAAAGTTTTTAAAAACGGGTTTGGGATTTAATGAACCATTTACTCGTTTTGTTTGAAAATAATTTCGAACGGTTCTTGTGAACTCACCGACGGCACCAGTGTCGGCACCGGCATCATGTAAGATGGCTGGGTGGCTTGGTTGCTGGGGTAGCTGGGCTTGGGGGTGTTACATACCGGTTTGAAATATTTTCATTCGTTGGAATATTTTCACTTGTTTGAAATATTTACGAAGGCTCGAAATTTTCAAAAGAGAAAAAGTTACACCGTTCATAGTCGTGCCTCTTCTCTTGAGTCTGTTAAGGTGAATCTCTAGTGAGACTTGAGTTCCCAGTTTCCTTGTTATGCTTTGAGGTTATAAGACTTATGGTATCACTCTTTTTGAGGAAATAGGAGTAGTATCTTGTGTGATTCGTTTCGAGGAACGTAGAAATGAGATGTTATGATTATTCTTGGAGGAAGTTAAGGAATCTTAAAGGATTTAAGTTAGAGATTTTTTAAAGGAAGGTGTTAAATTATTCCTGTAAGGATTTTTAAGTTAGAGATGGCATAAGGCCGGTTATGATTAAGGATATTAAGTTCGGATGGTAAGGTTGTTGTTGAGGTAGGTTCCTCATTGGCTTAGTGCAAGTTTCGGGGTCAAAACTTAAAATAAGGGGGTAGTAATGTAACACCCCGTAATTTTTAAGGGTATTTTTAAGCTTTACTCGTATGAGTTATTGTTGCAAAATAATTGTATGAGATATTGTTGTAAAATAATTATATAAGATATTATTGTAAAATATTTATATAAGATATTCGTGTAGGATAATTGTGGACTCAGGCGGGCACCAGTACCGGCACCGGCATCATGTAAGATGGGTGGTGGCTTGGTAACTGTGTTAGCTTGGCCTAGAGTGTCACAAATATATGCAGGATAATTATGTAAAGTATTTGTGCAAGATATTTATATAAGATATTTGTGCACGGTATTTATATAAGATATTTGTGCACGGTAATTGTGCGAGGTGATTGCTTGAGATGTTTGTGCTAGATGATGCACGAATATATTTAACCCGGAGTTAAGAAATTAACCCAAGTTGAGTTCGGATAAGAATTAACGAAGTCGGCTTAAAACCGCGACTCACCGCGACCTGACGCGAGATGCCGCGATCAACCGCGACTCGCCGCGATCGCGGTAATGCCAAGAGCTGGGCAGAATCGTCTTCCTCGCGTGGCGGTTACTGTAGCTCTGTTTTGGCTCAGTTTTGGGCAGGCCAAGTGGGCAGCCAACTTGTCCTTTGCCTTGTCCCCTTGTCCCCTCCCTTCTTCCCTCAGATGAAGCTCGGATTGGGCTATAAAAGGAGGTGAAGACCGAACCCTTTCTTTCTCTCTTCTTCTTCTCTCTTTCTCCTCTGTTTTCCCCTATTTCGCCATTGATGCTCGAGCTGTGAGCTCGGTTTTGGGCTTGAATCGAGAGGCTTCGTGGGTTGAAGATGGTTGCCAAGGTGTTAGGTGAAGCTTAGAGGTGCTTTGTGATCAATTCAAATGCAAGGCGAAGCTTGAATCGATTGGGTAATAATTCTCTCCCGCCATGGAAGCTGTCGAAGCTTTGCCACTGTTGATGAACCGCGACTGGCCGCGACTCACCGCGATCGCGGTATTGGCTGTCCGAGAGTGTGTCTTGTGGTTTGGCTTGAGGGATTTTTATTCCAGATCTGTCCCCGTTTTGGATTCAGGAACCCGTTCTTAAGCTTTGTTTGAGCTCATCTTTCCAGGCAAGTGGTTTTTAATTAATTTGAGATAATTAAAATCTGATATTATATTAGGTTGTATATTCTGCTAGAATCAACGCTAATATAAGAGATATACTGTAATCATGTGACTTGATATTGTGATGTGATTTGTGATATGTGGAACTGCTTATGATGTGATTTGTGATATGTGGAACTGCTTGTGATGTGTTTGTGTGAATTATTGGTGAAGCCCTTGCTTAGTCTATTCATTAGACTAACTCTTGTATTTTATTTATCGGTAACGTCATGGGGGTGTCGTCCGCCCGTTTCGGCACATGCAGATCAGAGGAGGCTAGAGCGACTATGAGGATGGACAGTGTTTTGTTTTCGACAAGTTGTTTTGTCGCTTTGTATTTAAAAGATTTTCGCTGTGCTATTTTGTATTTCTGATGAAATTGGGTCGTTTTAGGAATCGTGTAATTCCGCGACCATGTGGTTTAATAAAAGTTATGATTTTAGTATTGTAACTGTGTTTTAAGTCAGTTATGACGTCGAAAAAGCCTGGGGTGACTTCGGGGTTTACGTCCGGGGTCATCGACAGTAGCGCTTTCAAATGGGGTTAAATTTGGGGGTGTTACAGAAATGGTATCAGAGCTAAATAGTTTTCGTAGGCTCTGTTACAGAAATGGTATCAGAGCCGAAAGTTTTTAAAAACGGGTTTGGGATTTAATGAACCATTTACTCGTTTTGTTTGAAAATATTTTCGAACGGTTCTTGTGAACTCACCGGCGGCACCAGTGCCGGCACCGGCATCATGTAAGATGGCTGGGTGGCTTGGTTGCTGGGGTAGCTGGGCTTGGGGGTGTTACATACCGGTTTGAAATATTTTCATTCGTTGGAATATTTTCACTTGTTTGAAATATTTGCGAAGGCTCGAAATTTTCAAAAGAGAAAAAGTTACACCGTTCATAGTCGTGCCTCTTCTCTTGAGTCTGTTAAGGTGAATCTCTAGTGAGACTTGAGTTCCCAGTTTCCTTGTTATGCTTTGAGGTTATAAGACTTGTGGTATCACTCTTTTTGAGGAAATAGGAGTAGTATCTTGTGTGATTCGTTTCGAGGAACGTTTAAATGAGATGTTATGATTATTCTTGGAGGAAGTTAAGGAATCATAAAGGATTTAAGTTAGAGATTTTTTAAAGGAAGGTGTTAAATTATTCCTGTAAGGATTTTTAAGTTAGAGATGGCATAAGGCCGGTTATGATTAAGGATATTAAGTTCGGATGGTAAGGTTGTTGTTGAGGTAGGTTCCTCATTGGCTTAGTGCAAGTTTCGGGGTCAAAACTTAAAATAAGGGGGTAGTAATGTAACACCCCGTAATTTTTAAGGTTATTTTTAAGCTTTACTCTTATGAGTTATTGTTGCAAAATAATTGTATGAGATATTGTTGCAAAATAATTATATAAGATATTGTTGTAAAATATTTATATAAGATATTCGTGTAGGATAATTGTGGACTCAGGCGGGCACCAGTACCGGCACCGGCATCATGTAAGATGGGTGGTGGCTTGGTAACTGTGTTAGCTTGGCCTGGAGTATCACAAATATATGCAGGATAATTATGTAAAGTATTTGTGCAAGATATTTATATAAGATATTTGTGCACGGTATTTATATAAGATATTTGTGCACGGTAATTGTGCGAGGTGATTGCTTGAGATGTTTGTGCTAGATGATGCACAAATATATTTAACCCGGAGTTAAGAAATTAACCCAAGTTGAGTTCGGATAAGAATTAACGAAGTCGGCTTAAAACCGCGACTCACCGCGACCTGACGCGAGATGCCGCGATCAACCGCGACTCGCCGCGATCGCGGTAATGCCAAGAGCTGGGCAGAATCGTCTTCCTTGCGTGGCGGTTACTGTAGCTCTGTTTTGGCTCAGTTTTGGGCAGGCCAAGTGGGCAGCCAACTTGTCCTTTGCCTTGTCCCCTTGTCCCCTCCCTTGTTCCCTCAGATGAAGCTCGGATTGGGCTATAAAAGGAGGTGAAGACCGAACCCTTTCTTTCTCTCTTCTTCTTCTCTCTTTCTCCTCTGTTTTCCCCTGTTTCGCCATTGATGCTCGAGCTGTGAGCTCGGTTTTGGGCTTGAATCGAGAGGCTTCGTGGGTTGAAGAAGGTTGCCAAGGTGTTAGGTGAAGCTTAGAGGTGCTTTGTGATCAATTCGAATGCAAGGCGAAGCTTGAATCGATTGGGTAATAATTCTCTCCCGCCATGGAAGCTGTCGAAGCTTTGCCACTGTTGATGAACCGCGACTGGCCGCGACTCACCGCGATCGCGGTATTGGCTGTCCGAGAGTGTGTCTTGTGGTTTGGCTTGAGGGATTTTTATTCCAGATCTGTCCTCGTTTTGGATTCAGGAACTCGTTCTTAAGCTTTGTTTGAGCTCATCTTTCCAGGCAAGTGGTTTTTAATTAATTTGAGATAATTAAAATCTGATATTATATTAGGTTGTATATTCTGCTAGAATCAACGCTAATATAAGAGATATACTGTAATCATGTGACTTGAGATTGTGATGTGATTTGTGATATGTGGAACTGCTTATGATGTGATTTGTGATATGTGGAACTGCTTGTGATGTGTTTGTGTGAATTATTGGTGAAGTCCTTGCTTAGTCTATTCATTAGACTAACTCTTGTATTTTATTTATCGGTAACGTCATGGGGGTGTCGTCCGTCCGTTTCGGCACATGCAGATCGGAGGAGGCTAGAGCGACTATGAGGATGGACGGTGTTTTGTTTTGGACAAGTTGTTTTGTCGCTTTGTATTTAAAAGATTTCTGCTGTGCTATTTTGTATTTCTGATGAAATTGGGTCGTTTTAGGAATCGTGTAATTCCGCGACCATGTGATTTAATAAAAGTTATGATTTTAGTATTGTAACTGTGTTTTAAGTCAGTTATGACGTCGGAAAAGCCTGGGGTGACTTCGGGGTTTACGTCCGGGGTCATCGACAGTAGCGCTTTCAAATGGGGTTAAATTTGGGGGTGTTACAGAAATGGTATCAGAGCTAAACAGTTTTCGTAGGCTCTGTTACAGAAATGGTATCAGAGCCGAAAGTTTTTAAAAACGGGTTTGGGATTTAATGAACCATTTACTCGTTTTGTTTGAAAATATTTTCGAACGGTTCTTGTGAACTCACCGGCGGCACCAGTGCCGGCACCGGCATCATGTAAGATGGCTGGGTGACTTGGTTGCTGGGGTAGCTGGGATTGGGGGTGTTACATACCGGTTTGAAATATTTTCATTCGTTGGAATATTTTCACTTGTTTGAAATATTTGCGAAGGCACGAAATTTTCAAAAGAGAAAAAGTTACACCGTTCATAGTCGTGCATCTTCTCTTGAGTCTGTTAAGGTGAATCTCTAGTGAGTCTTGAGTTCCCAGTTTCCTTGTTATGCTTTGAGGTTATAAGACTTGTGGTATCACTCTTTTTGAGGAAATAGGAGTAGTATCTTGTGTGATTCGTTTCGAGGAACGTAGAAATGAGATGTTATGATTATTCTTGGAGGAAGTTAAGGAATCTTAAAGGATTTAAGTTAGAGATTTTTTAAAGGAAGGTGTTAAATTATTCCTGTAAGGATTTTTAAGTTAGAGATGGCATAAGGCCGGTTATGATTAAGGATATTAAGTTCGGATGGTAAGGTTGTTGTTGAGGTAGGTTCCTCATTGGCTTAGTGCAAGTTTCGGGTTCAAAACTTAAAATAAGGGGATAGTAATGTAACACCCCGTAATTTTTAAGGGTATTTTTAATCTTTACTCGTATGAGTTATTGTTGCAAAATAATTGTATGAGATATTGTTGCAAAATAATTATATAAGATATTGTTGTAAAATATTTATATAAGATATTCGTGTAGGATAATTGTGGACTCAGGCGGGCACCAGTACCGGCACCGGCATCATGTAAGATGGGTGGTGGCTTGGTAACTGTGTTAACTTGGCCTGGAGTGTCACAAATATATGCAGGATAATTATGTAAAGTATTTGTGCAAGATATTTATATAAGATATTTGTGCACGGTATTTATATAAGATATTTGTGCACGGTAATTGTGCGAGATGATTGCTTGAGATGTTTGTGCTAGATGATGCACGAATATATTTAACCCGGAGTTAAGAAATTAACCCAAGTTGAGTTCGGATAAGAATTAACGAAGTCGGCTTAAAACCGCGACTCACCGCGAACTGACGCGAGATGCCACGATCAACCGCGACCCGCCGCGATCGCGGTAATGCCAAGAGCTGGGCAGAATCGTCTTCCTCGCGTGGCGGTTACTGTAGCTCTGTTTTGGTTCAGTTTTGGGCAGGCCAAGTGGGCAGCCAACTTGTCCTTTGCCTTGTCCCCTTGTCCCCTCCCTTGTTCCCTCAGATGAAGCTCGGATTGGGCTATAAAAGGAGGTGAAGACCGAACCCTTTCTTTCTCTCTTCTTCTTCTCTCTTTCTCCTCTACTTTCCCCTGTTTCGCCATTGATGCTCGAGCTGTGAGCTCGGTTTTGGGCTTGAATCGAGAGGCTTCGTGGGTTGAAGAAGGTTGCCAAGGTGTTAGGTGAAGCTTAGAGGTGCTTTGTGATCAATTCGAATGCAAGGCGAAGCTTGAATCGATTGGGTAATAATTCTCTCCCGCCATGGAAGCTGTCAAAGCTTTGCCACTGTTGATGAACCGCGACTGGCTGCGACTCACCGCGATCGCGGTATTGGATGTCCGAGAGTGTGTCTTGTGGTTTGGCTTGAGGGATTTTTATTCCAGATCTGTCCCCGTTTTGGATTCAGGAACCCGTTCTTAAGCTTTGTTTGAGCTCATCTTTCCAGACAAGTGGTTTTTAATTAATTTGAGATAATTAAAATCTGATATTATATTAGGTTGTATATTCTGCTAGAATCAACGCTAATATAAGAGATATACTGTAATCATGTGACTTGATATTGTGATGTGATTTGTGATATGTGGAACTGCTTATGATGTGATTTGTGATATGTGGAACTGCTTGTGATGTGTTTGTGTGAATTATTAGTGAAGCCCTTGCTTAGTCTATTCATTAGACTAACTCTTGTATTTTATTTATCGGTAACGTCATGGGGGTGTCGTCCGTCCGTTGCGGCACATGCAGATCGGAGGAGGCTAGAGCGACTATGAGGATGGACGGTGTTTTGTTTTCGACAAGTTGTTTTGTCGTTTTGTATTTAAAAGATTTCCGCTGTGCTATTTTGTATTTCTGATGAAATTGGGTCGTTTTAGGAATCGTGTAATTCCGCGACCATGTGGTTTAATAAAAGTTATGATTTTAGTATTGTAACTGTGTTTTAAGTAAGTTATGACGTCGGAAAAGCCTGGGGTGACTTCGGGGTTTACGTCCGGGGTCATCGGCAGTAGCGCTTTCAAATGGGGTTAAATTTGGGGGTGTTACAGAAATGATATCAGAGCTAAACAGTTTTCGTAGGCTCTGTTACAGAAATGGTATCAGAGCCGAAAGTTTTTAAAAACGGGTTTGGGATTTAATAAACCATTTACTCGTTTTGTTTGAAAATATTTTCGAACGGTTCTGGTGAACTCACCGGCGGCACCAGTGCCGGCACCGGCATCATGTAAGATGGCTGGGTGGCTTGGTTGCTGGGGTAGCTGGGCTTGGGGGTGTTACATACCGGTTTGAAATATTTTCATTCGTTGGAATATTTTCACTTGTTTGAAATATTTGCGAAGGCTCGAAATTTTCAAAAGAGAAAAAGTTACACCGTTCATAGTCGTGCCTCTTCTCTTGAGTCTGTTAAGGTGAATCTCTAGTGAGATTTGAGTTCCCAGTTTCCTTGTTATGCTTTGAGGTTATAAGACTTGTGGTATCATTCTTTTTGTGGAAATAGGAGTAGTATCTTGTGTGATTCGTTTCGAGGAACGTAGAAATGAGATGTTATGATTATTCTTGGAGGAAGTTAAGGAATCTTAAAGGATTTAAGTTAGAGATTTTTTAAAGGAAGGTGTTAAATTATTCCTGTAAGGATTTTTAAGTTAGAGATGGCAAAAGGCCGGTTATGATTAAGGATATTAAGTTCGGATGGTAAGGTTGTTGTTGAGGTAGGTTCCTCATTGGCTTAGTGCAAGTTTCGGGATCGAAACTTAAAATAAGGGGGTAGTAATGTAACATCCCATAATTTTTAAGGGTATTTTTAAGCTTTACTCGTATGAGTTATTGTTGCAAAATAATTGTATGAGATATTGTTGCAAAATAATTATATAAGATATTGTTGTAAAATATTTATATAAGATATTCGTGTAGGATAATTGTGGACTCAAGCGGGCACCAGTACCGGCACCGGCATCATGTAAGATGGGTGGTGGCTTGGTAACTGTGTTAGCTTGGCCTGGAGTGTCACAAATATATACAGGATAATTATGTAAAGTATTTGTGCAAGATATTTATATAAGATATTTGTGCACGATATTTATATAAGATATTTGTGCACGGTAATTGTGCGAGGTGATTGCTTGAGATGTTTGTGCTAGATGATGCACGAATATATTTAACTCGGAGTTAAGAAATTAACCCAAGTTGAGTTCGGATAAGAATTAACGAAGTCGGCTTAAAACCGCGACTCACCGCGACCTGACGCGAGATGCCGCGATCAACCGCGACCCGCCGCGATCGCGGTAATGCCAAGTGTTGGGCAGAATCGTCTTCCTCGCGTGGCGGTTACTGTAGCTCTGTTTTGGCTCAGTTTTGGGCAGGCCAAGTGGGCAGCCAACTTGTCCTTTGCCTTGTCCCCTTGTCCCCTCCCTTGTTCCCTCAGATGAAGCTCGGATTGGGCTATAAAAGGAGGTGAAGACCGAACCCTTTCTTTCTCTCTTCTTCTTCTCTCTTTCTCCTCTGTTTTCCCCTGTTTCGCCATTGATGCTCGAGCTGTGAGCTCGGTTTTGGGCTTGAATCGAGAGGCTTCGTGGGTTGAAGAAGGTTGCCAAGGTGTTAGGTGAAGCTTAGAGGTGCTTTGTGATCAATTCGAATGCAAGGCGAAGCTTGAATTGATTGGGTAATAATTCTCTCCCGCCATGGAAGTTGTCGAAGCTTTGCCACTGTTGATGAACCGCGACTGGCCGCGACTCACCGCGATCGCGGTATTGGCTGTCCGAGAGTGTGTCTTGTGGTTTGGCTTGAGGGATTTTTATTCCAGATCTGTCCCCGTTTTGGATTCAGGAACCCGTTCTTAAGCTTTGTTTGAGCTCATCTTTCCAGGCAAGTGGTTTTTAATTAATTTGAGATAATTAAAATCTGATATTATATTAGGTTGTATATTCTGCTAGAATCAACGCTAATATAAGAGATATACTGTAATCATGTGACTTGAGATTGTGATGTGATATATGGAACTGCTTATGATGTGATTTGTGATATGTGGAACTGCTTGTGATGTGTTTGTGTGAATTATTGGTGAAGCCCTTGCTTAGTCAATTCATTAGACTAACTCTTGTATTTTATTTATCGGTAACGTCATGGGGGTGTCGTCCGTCCGTTTCGGCACATGCAGATCAGAGGAGGCTAGAGCGACTATGAGGATGGACGGTGTTTTGTTTTCGACAAGTTGTTTTGTCGCTTTGTATTTAAAACATTTCCGCTGTGCTATTTTGTATTTCTGATGAAATTGGGTCGTTTTAGGAATCGTGTAATTCCGCGACCATGTGATTTAATAAAAGTTATGATTTTAGTATTGTAACTGTGTTTTAAGTCAGTTATGACGTCGGAAAAGCCTGGGGTGACTTTGGGGTTTACGTCCGGGGTCATCGGCAGTAGCGCTTTCAAATGGGGTTAAATTTGGGGTGTTACAGAAATGGTATCAGAGCTAAACAGTTTTCGTAGGCTCTGTTACAGAAATGGTATCAGAGCCGAAAGTTTTTAAAAACGGGTTTGGGATTTAATGAACCATTTACTCGTTTTGTTTGAAAATATTTTCGAACGATTCTTGTGAACTCACCGGCGGCACCAGTGCCGGCACCGACATCATGTAAGATGGCTGGGTGGCTTGGTTTCTGGGGTAGCTGGGCTTGGGGGTGTTACATACCGGTTTGAAATATTTTCATTCGTTGGAATATTTTCACTTGTTTGAAATATTTACGAAGGCTCGAAATTTTCAAAAGAGAAAAAGTTATACCGTTCATAGTCGTGCCTCTTCTCTTGAGTCTGTTAAGGTGAATCTCTAGTGAGACTTGAGTTCCCAGTTTCCTTGTTATGCTTTGAGGTTATAAGACTTGTGGTATCACTCTTTTTGAGGAAATAGGAGTAGTATCTTGTGTGATTCGTTTCGAGGAACGTAGAAATGAGATGTTATGATTATTCTTGGAGGAAGTTAAGGAATCTTAAAGGATTTAAGTTAGAGATTTTTTAAAGGAAGGAGTTAAATTATTCCTGTAAGGATTTTTAAGTTAGAGATGGCATAAGGCCGGTTATGATTAAGGATATTAAGTTCGGATGGTAAGGTTGTTGTTGAGGTAGGTTCCTCATTGGCTTAGTGCAAGTTTCGGGGTCAAAACTTAAAATAAGGGGGTAGTAATGTAACATCCCGTAATTTTTAAGGGTATTTTTAAGCTTTACTCGTATGAGTTATTGTTGCAAAATAATTGTATGAGATATTGTTGCAAAATAATTATATAAGATATTGTTGTAAAATATTTATATAAGATATTCGTGTAGGATAATTGTGGACTCAAGCGGGCACCAGTACCGGCACCGGCATCATGTAAGATGGGTGGTGGCTTGGTAACTGTGTTAGCTTGGCCTGGAGTGTTACAAATATATGCAGGATAATTATATAAAGTATTTGTGCAAGATATTTATATAAGATATTTGTGCACGGTATTTATATAAGATATTTGTGCACGGTAATTGTGCGAGGTGATTGCTTGAGATGTTTGTGCTAGATGATGCACGAATATATTTAACCCGGAGTTAAGAAATTAACCCAAGTTGAGTTCGGATAAGAATTAACGAAGTCGGCTTAAAACCGCGACTCACCGCGACCTGAAGCGAGATGCCGCGATCAACCGCGACCCGCCGCGATCGCGGTAATGCCAAGAGCTGGGCAGAATCGTCTTCCTCGCGTGGCGGTTACTGTAGCTCTGTTTTGGCTCAGTTTTGGGCAGGCCAAGTGGGCAGCCAACTTGTCCTTTGCCTTGTCCCCTTGTCCCCTCCCTTGTTCCCTCAGATGAAGCTCGGATTGGGCTATAAAAGGAGGTGAAGACCGAACCCTTTCTTTCTCTCTTCTTCTTCTCTCTTTCTCCTCTGTTTTCCCCTGTTTCGCCATTGATGCTCGAGCTGTGAGCTCGGTTTTGGGCTTGAATCGAGAGGCTTCGTGGGTTGAAGAAGGTTGCCAAGGTGTTAGGTTAAGCTTAGAGGTGCTTTGTGATCAATTCGAATGCAAGGCGAAGCTTGAATCGATTGGGTAATAATTCTCTCCCGCCATGGAAGCTGTCGAAGCTTTGCCACTGTTGATGAACCGCGACTGGCCGCGACTCACCGCGATCGCGGTATTGGCTGTCCGAGAGTGTGTCTTGTGGTTTGGCTTGAGGGATTTTTATTCCAGATCTGTCCCCGTTTTGGATTCAGGAACCCGTTCTTAAGCTTTGTTTGAGCTCATCTTTCCAGACAAGTGGTTTTTAATTAATTTGAGATAATTAAAATCTGATATTATATTAGGTTGTATATTCTGCTAGAATCAACGCTAATATAAGAGATATACTGTAATCATGTGACTTGAGATTGTGATGTGATTTGTGATATGTGGAACTGCTTATGATGTGATTTGTGATATGTGGAACTGCTTGTGATGTGTTTGTGTGAATTATTGGTGAAGCCCTTGCTTAGTCTATTCATTAGACTAACTCTTGTATTTTATTTATCGGTAACGTCATGGGGGTGTCGTCCATCCGTTTCGGCACATGCAGATCGGAGGAGGCTAGAGCGACTATGAGGATGGACGGTGTTTTGTTTTCGACAAGTTGTTTTGTCGCTTTGTATTTAAAAGATTTCCGCTGTGCTATTTTGTATTTCTGATGAAATTGGGTCGTTTTAGGAATCGTGTAATTCCGCGACCATGTGGTTTAATAAAAGTTATGATTTTAGTATTGTAACTGTGTTTTAAGTCAGTTATGACATCGGAAAAGCCTGGGGTGACTTCGGGGTTTACGTCCGGGGTCATCGGCAGTAGCGCTTTCAAATGGGGTTAAATTTGGGGGTGTTACAATTTCACACTTACTTGTTTAGTATCTGAAATAACCGCTGAAGTGATTGAGTTTGTCCTTACAGATTGGGATTCTGGTCGTGGTGGTTACAGTGATATTTCTAGGGGATTATTTTTTACATCCGCAATTTCTTGCGGCGCACCCCATTTTGGGCGCAACAAGGATGCGCCCAAAATGGGAATTTTTTTCTAAATTTTTTTTTTTAATCTTGGGCGCATCAAGGATGCGCCCAAGAGCTGGTACCCGGTTTTGAGAAATTCGAAAAATTAATTAAAAATCTGTTTATTACTAAACCGGTTTACATTTTAGGGTTTGATAAAAAAAATTAATTTAACTTTTTTTTTAAAAAGGCTATAAAAAAGAAAGAAATGTTAGACGCAATTTATTGGACGGAATCACGATGCGTCCAAAAAGTTACCGTTGTAAAACGATAACTTCTTGGGGGTTATCCATCTTGTTGCTATATATATGCAATTATTCCTTGACAAAGACATTATCCATTGAAGATAATGTCTTTGTCGAAGATGGATGTTGCACTTATTCCAGTTGAGCACTTGGATGACGCACCCGGTCTTGATAATTTACGGGTAAGCATATATTTACTACAAAGTTTATTTCAAATGTAGTAATTTACAGTAGTTTGTTGTAGTTTAGAACTTTGATTAAAATGTTTACGATAATATAGTTGATTAAAATGTTTACGATAATATAGTTGATTAAAATGTTTACGATAATATAGTTGTATAAAATGTTTACGATAATATAGTTGTATAAAATGTTTACGATAATATAGTTGATTAAAATGTTTACGATAATATAGTTGTATTTTCAGTATTGTATTATATAGTTGTGAAATAATTTTCTGAAAGTTTATGTGCGAAGTAATTTGTTATTTAGGTGTTTTAATTGATCATGAAGTAAAGTATACATTCGTTGTAAGAAACGCCCTTAGAAAAACACCTAATTTATAATTTATTTATTTATCGTAAATAGGAGGACTGTAGTGATAGCGAATATTCGCCAGTGGATTATTCTGCTCATTTTACTATGGATAAAGAATGGAGTGATAGAGATAGTATGATCAGTTGGGCTAAGAACGTTGGTTTGGAGTTGCATATGGTGATTGTAATAAGTAAGTCATGGCCTAACCGAAAGGTCATACTGTCGTGTGAGAAGTCTGGGCCATATAGAGAGGCGAAGAAGAAGGCGGGTGACGATACCGAGGCAACCCCTAAACGGAGATACAATGCGAGGACAAAGAAGAGTGAGTGTCTGTTTCAGTTGCATGGGGTGATTGTGAAAGGAGATTGGCTCAAATCTGACCGTTGGAGATTATTTGTCGCTTGTGGATCGCAGGACCATGAGCTTTCTTGTAGTTTGATCGGTCATGCATTTGCTGGGAGGCTTTCGCAGGAACAACGAGAGCGTGTGGAAGTTTTGTCAGCCTCCGAAATAAAGCCGAAGGCTATTATGAGTCTATTTCTACACGAGGATCCCAAATGCTTGACATCAAGGAACCAACTCTACAATTACAAGAGTCGGGAGAGGCTGAAATATAAGGGCAATTTGACGGTGCCGTAGTACATGCTGGATTTTCTAGATGCGAGAGGTTATTATACAAGCTATGAGACGCGTCGCAATGAAGAAGGGAGGGAGGTTTTGACTGATATTTTTATTTCTCACCCCGGAGCTATACATTTGTTGAGTTTGTTCCCCACCATCGTCATCATGGATACGACCTACAAGACGAATAGGTATGAATATGTTCAATTATCGCTATTATTACATCTAAAATATGTAATTGCATACCTTATTGAATATGTAATTGCATACCTTATTTCTTATAATTTGTACATTTATAGGTACGGTATGCCTTTGTTGGAGTTTGTTGGATTCACTTGCACCAACCGTACATTTTGTATTGCGATCGTATTCATGTATGATGAGACGACGGAGCACTACACATGGGCGTTGGACCGCCTAAAGATCATTCTCGGGGGACAGGAACCCAAGGCAATCATGTTAGATCGAGAGCTCGGTCTTGTGAAAGCCGTGGATATAGTATTTCCCAACACGAAGCATTTGTTGTGTAGGGTCCATGTGAACCGCAACGTGGAGGGTGTTGCTATGAAATGGGTCCCCAATGTTGACCATTTTAGTGGTAATATTCGTTGGTTGTTAAGGTCGTCCACTGAGGATGTGTATAATGAGCGACTTGAATACTTGACGGAAAAGTGGAAAAAGCTACCATGGCTGATGGATTACGTGAAGAGGGTATGGCTTGCTGAATACAAGAAGATGCTAGTCTGTGCATGGTGTGACACTGTACTCCATTTCGGCACAAGATCATCAAACAGGTAAATTAATAAGCGATCATCTAAAAGCTAAACTGATATATGCAAATAAGCATAACTTGAGTTTTAAATTTCAGGGTCGAGAGTCAGCACTCTATGCTGAAGGACGAGATTGAATCGTCGGTTGGAGACCCTCGTGTAGCAAATCGACAATATGTTTGTTGATCAGATTTAGGAAATCAGGGGTGATATGGAGCAGAGTGCTTTTAAGGCGCCCATAGAGATCGTAACCGGCCCGCCTTCGGTGAAGACATTTTTCAGGCACATTCTGTATAAGGTCTCGGAAAAGTGCTTAAGAATGTTATACCCTTCAGTTGTTAGGGCCATGCAAGGAAAAATTCCCAATGAAGAATGTCGTGATGTGTTTTGGAGAGCCACCCTAGGCCTGCCTTGCCCACACACAATCAAAGAATATGTAAAGGCCGGTTCCTCGTTGAGGCCAAGTGAAATCCATAGTTATTGGAAGCAAATCAAGTGGGAACGGGTTGGGCATGCTGATCTCGCACTGAATGATGACGTATTGATCTCAGAAGAAGATATCATCTTAGGTGCCATGTTTGGAGAGTGTAGCAACGAAGAATTGCACCCAAAGCTGAAGACCGACTTTTCACGCCGATACAAAGTTTTCCATGACTTGAGATCGTGTACCGCAGAAGAGCCCCCGACCGCTTCGACCAAGAAGAGGAGACCTAAAAAGAAGAAGAACGATACCAAGAGGGACCCTAGTTGGTTTGAGCACATGGCGGAAGAAAAAAGGAAGAAGGACGAGGAAAAGAAGAAGAAGGCCGAGGACCAGAAAAAATCCTCAGTGGGATCTAAAGGACGTCCTCCGAGCGGTAAGCGGCGCAGCAGAGTTTCACCTGGCAAGGAAAGCACTTGTAGAGCACCTCAGGGCGACATGGACGTTATTTACCTCGGCTTCAACTTGGGCCGAGATAATATTGATTCGTTTATGTTCGCCTACATTGGAGGAGTACATAATGTAATGGGCGATGGTCACTGTGGGTACCGTTCGCTTGCTGTACTATTAGGGCATGGCGAAGACCATTATCGGTACGTCCGATGGGAGCTTTCCAAGGAGCTACAAGAACGCCGAGCATTGTACACCCCTGCTTGTAGTTTAACTTCCATATCGGACCTCATCAGGTCTGTGAATTTTACTGGGGTGTGTATGAGGGATCATTGGATGGAAGTTCCCATTGTTGGCTTGGTATTTGCCACACGATACCAGGTGGCTCTTGTTGTGCTATCATATTCTGGACCTCACACATGCCTCCCAATGTGGGCTCCCCCAGGCGCACAACCTCCCACAAAATTGCATGCGATAGACCTTGTAGGCAACCATGACCATTTTGTACCGATAAGCATTTCCACATTCGATCATCATTAACCTTTATTTCTTTGTAATGTATTCTAACCCTTGAATTTGTAAAGGTTTGGCTAGTTGATGACCTATGTCCGATTCCACCCCTGCCTGGAGTTTGGACCCGGTGGAAAGATGCAAGCGTTGAAGGATGGGAGCAACCATTTCAGGATAGGATGCAATATTACGTTATCCAAAGAAGGATGGGTGGTAACGGTGACATATTTCTTTAGACCTAGGACTTAGGGTATCCAAATGTTGGAACGGGATGGAGTTGGATATGTTTAATCGATGTAAATCCACTTCTTTTACAAGCTGTAAAGTAAAATTGTACATGTTTGAAATTGTGAAGTTAAATATTTTATCCTGAAATGGTGTGGAACAGTTGGAGAGTATGGAGAAATTAAAAGGCCCTTACTTGAAGCTGGTTCAAGAAGAAGAAAAGGAGGAGAGTATGGAGTTCAAATTTTCAAGTTGTAAAGTGAAATGAGCTCTATCCATCAATCCATCTGAAACCCTAAACCCTAACCCCTAAACCCTAAACCTATAAATTACTCACGGCCAGTTGGGCGCAACGGCATTGCGCCCACCCATATGAACCCCCTCTAGTTTGGGCGCAACGGCGTTGCGCCCAACTAGCTGTGAGATGGTTTAGGGTTTATGGTTTTTTTGGAGTTTAGGGTTAGGGGTTTAGGGTTTTATTGGTTAAGGTCTATTCATTAGGGTCTTGTATTTAGGGTCGTGAAGTTTTTTTCGAATAAAATATCTTGAATAAGTTTATATTGACTCGATATTTTGAAGTTTTTTTCGTGAAGGCGGTGGAGGTGGCAGAGGCAGTTGGGGCGGGACTTAGGATAGGGTTTACTGTTGCTGGTGGGAAAACTCTAGCTAATGTTGAAGGTTTAGTGTGAATATTAACCCTAAACCCCAAACCCCCAAACCCTCCTAAACCCTAAACACTAACCCCAGCCAGTTTGGACGCAACGGCGTTGCGCCCACCCATATGAACCCCCTCTAGTTTGGGCGCAATGGCGTTGCGCCCAACTAGCTGTGAGAGGGTTTAGGATAGGGTTTTTGGGGTTTAGGGTTTAGGGTTTGGGGGTTAGGGTTTAGGGTCATTAAAGTGTACAGTTTAAGCCTATATGATTTATTTTCACCGAAAAGATCCCAATATCAACATATGGACAAAATATTTTTCTAAACCAATGAGTTGCATATTTCTCAATACAAGAGTCAAACCCTATGAGCTCAATCGTCTCTACACACCGCGCCCAATTAGAGTTTGAGATTTAGGATCAATTAACCTATATCTATTCTAAACCTGTGTTCTATGAAACCCTAAACCCTAACCCTAACCACAACCCTAAACCCTCCTAAACCCTGAACACTAACCCCAACCAGTTTGGGCGCAACGGCGTTGCGCCCACCCATATGAACCCCCTCTAGTTTGGGCGCAACGGCGTTGCGCCCAACTAGCTGTGAGAGGGTTTAGGGTAGGGTTTAGGGGGTTTAGGATTTTATTGGTTAGGCTCTATTCATTAGGGTCCTATATTTAGGGTCGTGAATTTTTTTTCGAATAAAATATCTTGAATATGTATATATTGCCTCGATATTTTGAAGTTTTTGGCGTAACCAAAAATGTACTTATGATCCCCTCATCCTCCATTTTGTCACATCTCAGTTAATTAATTATTTGTTGTAAAAATTTCTCAATACACGACTTGAGATTCATGAAGGGTTTTAGTGGGTAGGGTGCATTAATTAGGGTTCAATGTTTGGGATGTCCAAGTTTGTTTCGAAAAACTCGCTATCCACGTATGGAAACTGAAAAGACACTGAATCATTACTTTGACAAATCTCCAAGTTCCCTACATACGTTTTACAAAATCAATGACTTCGAGTTTCCTACGTACGTTTAGGGTCATTAAGGTGTAAAGTTTAAGCCTATATAATCAATATATATGAGACGAGAATTGCGAATTTAAAGAAGAATTAATGTGCTTCTGCATCTCTTCTACAGAAGGACCATCAGAGAAAACTTAAATATTCCCAAACAAATTTCTATATGCTGTTGAAGATTTAGTTTGAAAATTACCCCCCTCTAAAACCCTAAACCCTAAAATGAACCCCCTCTAGTTTGGGAGCAACCAGGTTGCGCCCACAAAGTTACCGTTTTTTTTACGTTAACTTCTTGGGCGCAACCATGTTGCGCCCACCAAGTTACCGTTTTTTTACGTTAACTTCTTGGGCGCAACCTGGTTGCGCCCACCAAGTTACCGTTGTAACAAGGCTATATTAAGGGGTTTATGGTACCCTAAACCCAAACCCTACAACAAATTATGGCATCTTCATCAGAATCATCAACAAACCCAGATAGGCTATGCGAGTGTAATTTGAAAGCCGTTGTCCGTGCTTGGGATTTGCAGTGGAACTACGGAAGGAGGTATTGGGGATGTCCAAAACTGGGGTGTATTTTCAGAGAGTGGATTGATCCTATGTACGAGGACAGGGCACACGCGGTTATTCGACAACAATGGCAGGAAAAACAAGATCTTGTTAAGCAAAATCAAGATCTTGTTAAGAAAAATCAAGATCTTCTACAACGTGCATACGAAGCGAACGTTTATCAGAGACTACCCTAATTTCTTCGGACGCTAAAGCAGTGTCATATATTTTCTCTATTTTTTCTAAGTTTATGATCAATATGTTTTCTTTTCTGTATTGTGTGCTAAATGTGGTTGTACCTGAAATCCAATCCAAAATATCAATACATAAACAATAATGTCAACACCAACTTGACCCATATATACACAAAATGTCAGTACATAATCCATACTATCAATACAAAATCAAAGCCAAAACATAAAACAATGTCATAATGTCAAAAGTTACATATCGTCATCGCTTGACGCAGCCGCGGCCCTGGAAGACTCTCATCTCTCGTATATGGACGGGACACGCCCCGCTCGGGCTCGGTGCTCTACGGCTGAGGACGACTCGACACCACCACCCGACAACTGTGATAATAGTTGCGACGTGCGGATAAGCGGTGCAGCTGTAGGAAGCTCGTCGCCGCATAGAATGGCCATCATATGGTCCCAATCCGGACCGCCGCCCCCACTCTGAGTGATCTCCCGAGCGAATGCTGTCGCCATGGCCAAACGATGTAAAACAACAATATTAATGTCAAGAATAACCAAAGCAAACATTTACAACAAAGATTGTGGAGAAACGTACTCTGTAAGCATCCACAGTGGGAGGAGAAGCTCGAATACGAGGCTGGACTCGTGACGAGGGGCTCACATACAAATGTGAGATCTGTAAATACCAGTCCAAGTACTCCTCGTCCACGTCCCACGCTGGGACGGCCATCGGGCTCTCCAAAATGTATGGACACAGATGCTCGTCGAGGTGCTCCCAGCCGTCGCATGCCCGAGCAAATGAAAGCTTATATGTATCTTTCCCTACAAACCTGGCTGGCCGGGAAGCGGACGACGGCTCTATGACATCCAATGGCCTGCTCTGCCGACATCCAAACTGTCGCACCGCCCGATCAGGCATGTACGGCTCCTCAACGTCCATGAACACGATCGTCCCTCGGTAAGTGGACGCCCTATAAGCACCAGCAAAATCTAGACTGCCATACGGCGTCCAACGTACCTTCAATCGGAAAAAAAGTACAATAAAATAGCAATTTAATCATAGATGACCAATAAGTAATAAAAACATTAGGGTGCTTACATCCTCGGGCCGATACTCGTCCAAAATACGCCGGTAATTCCGACCGGTGTCGATATCACGCTGCGCGAAGCACTGGATATAATACCGAGCAGCGCGTCGCTCGTCATCGCCCATTCCGGGGAGGGGGTTAGGGTTCCCCGAAAAATATACAAAGTACATCCATATCCACATCTACATGCAAAATAAATAATAGGTTTGGTTAATAATAATTTAAATAATGTAATAATTACTGCAACGAAATAGAAAATAAAGTTCATTTACCTGAAGCAGATAGGTGCACCCCGCTATGCCTGCTACCTCTCCCCGGGAAGCCTCGCCAAGGTTTCTTTACAATAAAGCAAGCACCCCCGTCCCCCAAGCCGTGCCAACCACTCGGTCCCAATCCATGAATAACGGCAGCATATTCACCACCAGCTGGTTCGTGGACTTGTCCACGAAAATGCTGCAGGAGAGAATGTGCCATAGGTATCCCGCCGCTATCGAGTGGGCCTCGTCCTCATCCTGTATCATGTGAAGCAGGTGCTCAGCAAAATCAAAGGCCGAAACCCGACCTCTAAGGGCATCCCTCTGCATCTCACCCCCAACGCCGAACATGTAGCCGAAAATCTCCGCCCCCAGCGCCTTAAGCGCCTTGTCAATCTCCTTGGGGTCGGCGTCCATAGAAACTGTAGGATCGCGGCATGAAAACCCATATATCCTCAGTCCCAAAATCCTCTCCACGTCATGAAGCGTGATCGTAATCTCGCCCCAAGGAAAATGAAAGATGCTCGTCTCAAGGTGCCACCTCTCGACGAACGTTGATATCAGCATGTGGTCGACCCTAGCAAACTGAAAATCTCGGAGAGCGGCCAACCTGGACTGCTGCACCAGCCAATACCAACTACCCTCAACCACCTCGTCCGGAATGTATGGACTCCACTCACTAAACTCGGCCGGACGAGTATAAGCCCTCAAACGTCGTACGAGGGACGGTACATGCGGAGGAGGAGCGTGCTAAATCCGGTGCACAACGTGAGTCGTGAAACTCCGTAGCACATCAGGGAACTCAAGCCCTTACGGGGGGCCTCTATGGCAGGTGGAGCATCCTGGGGTGCGGGAGGGGGGACGGGCTCCTTCATAACAACGTCGTCCAAGCTCTCTGTCTCGGCAAACGCCTCCTCCGTGTCTAGGACGAGACTCTGCGAAGCCGGAGGTGAACACACGTGAGGACGAGGATCCGCTAACGGATCGGATAACGTTACAATAACGGGTTCTGCTATTGGAACGGTATCCTTCCGGACTCTACTCTTGCGCTTGGGGGGGTTTTGGAGGTATCTGTTCTTGCGACCGGAAGCAGTCACGGGTCGAGATTCCACCATACGACCCCCCCCCCCCCGCATCTGTCGTTTGATTCTCTCGACTACATCCTGTTTTTTCCAAATAATATCTAATTTAAATAAATTTCTAATTGCTATAAAACTACAATATATTTCTAGTTTAATATTCTAATTACATACTAACTTATACATTACCTAATTTATGCAATTCTACTATATTATATGCAATTCACCTATATGCAATTGTAATATACTAATTTATTCTAATAATATAATTACACTAATTTTTACGTAATTCCAATATTTTCTAACAAATCTAAATAGTTCTAGAAATTAATTATATATATTATTAAATATAAAATTTAATAAGAAAAAATACGTACCTCGTATCATTCGCGACGAATATATTTTCGGGGCAATCTGGGTTGGCTCACCTCTCCAACCTGGGCCACCGCCTCGACACCAACGGCCGCGGAAACCTCCAACGCATTTTCCGACCCCACCGGAACCTCGCTCGCCGCCGCTACCGTCACCGGAACATCACCGTCGCCGATGCCGGAATTTCAGCCGTCGTCGTCAGCTCCCCTGCCGTGTAATCGGCCGTCGCCGCCGCCAGCCACGTCGCCCAATCGGCCGTGAATTCTGGATTTCTGTCCAGATCCGCCGCTGCCGCAACCGCCGAGCACTCCTCTGCCTTAAGCCGTTACCGCTTAGCCTCACCACTGCTCTCGCCGCCGCCGCTCTCGGCCACTGTCCCCGGGATCTCGAAGGAAGACCCACCCTCCTCAAGCCGGATCTCACCGCCGCTCTCCCCTGGGAATCTTCGCCGACGCCGGAATCCGCCATTGATGAAGAAGATGAAGGTGATGAACACGAAGAAGGAAGACGATGAAGACGAAGAAGGAAGACGATGAAGGAGGCGCTACGTCGTCGCGCCCAAGTAAATAGAACATTTACTTGGGCGCTACGACGTAGTGCCCATATCTGGATCTGAGCGCATCCATGTTGCGCCCAGATCCAGATTCAATATTTGATTTTTTTTTTATTTCAAATTTTAATATTTGAATATTTTTTTAAATTTTTTTAAAAAAAACTTTAAATTAATTGTAAACCGGGTTATTAAATTCGGTTCAGATTTTTATTATTTTTTTATTCATGAATCGGCTAAACCTAAACCGGATTACTAAACCCGGTTCAGATATTTATTAATCTTGGGCGCATCTTTGTTGCGCCCAAGATTAAAATTTTTTTTTAAAAAAAATTACCCTCATTTTAGGCACATCCTTGTTGCGCCCAAAATAGGATGCGCCGCAAGAAATTACGGGTACTCATATTTCTAATATGGGAAACAACGATAGGTATGTAAATATGTGATGTAACTATGTATTTATTTCTTTTCAATTATTTATATTACTTTGTAATACTTTCCTTGTAGCGCTGAGTAGAATAATTTCTTAGTTTTTTTTGGCTGTGAACACCTATTCCTTGTTTTATTAATTATCATGATGATGTTACTCCGAACTAAACATGGTATTTAATACTTGTTATTGCAATTTAATTATTGGAGAAACTTCCTTAGATGCAGCAAGTCCTTTTTCTTGTGCCAAGTACCAATCTACTTGAATCTTAGAGGATTGTGGGAAAGCTATTATGTGATATTTGTATATAGTAGTCTCCACATGGGAATTGGAAAGTATCTCGGTTTGTCCAAATTCCATGTTTGGCATTGTATGATTACATTAATTCAGAGATTACAATGCTTGTGGCCGTTGAATTTCCATGTTTTCCATCCGGAGGGTTTGGACCTTGGTTTTAAAAAGCGCGCCTAGGCGCAAGGCCCGACGAGGCGCATGCCTTAACACCTTTTTTTTATAAAGTAAAAATTCGAGTACCGATAACGTCGGAAAACTCAAAAGGCCGATAATTCGGCAACCGGAAAACCGGTTAAGAACAACAAAGCAAACAAAGAAAAATACAACAAGCAAAATCGAGCCAAACGAACTAGGGAAAGAAGTGAGTCAAACACAAATCAACAGACAGTGCCACCAAAACAAGGGTCAAACAGGATGAATCCTGGACAGGTGCTGATTGGACTACCATGACGTTGCCCTCATCTAGATGAGTGATCTTCAGGAGTCTTGACCACCCTGACGTTGCCTACAATGGATCTTCAGGAGTCTTAGACACAACCACGACCACAACCACAACCGGAACAACTCGGACTCCACCTAGATCAACTCAACAAAGCAAAGAAGTACTAATACCCAAGCTTGCAAACCAGAATCGCAACCAAACAAGTACAAACAATAAAATAACAAAAAAAAAAAAAGTGGATAAGGCGGTGGTCGATTTCTGATCCGGTCTCGATTTCTGATTTCTCTCTTGTTGAACCTTCGATTCACTTTGCGAATCGAACAAGGTTTCAATATCAAGAAATTTCATCATCCTTGGCGGAGGAAACAACGGTATGAGCAATCGAACGCTCCCGGCCTCTGCGCCAACAACTGCGGTTTCTTGGGTAATCGGACTACCCTCAACCTCTGCTTCAAGTGCTACCGCGACCACCGCCTTAAGGAGCAGCAGCACCAGGAGATGGAATCTATGTTGGCATCCACCGCCTCCGTCAAATCGGCGCCGCCGCCTTCCTTCGCCAACTCATCGTTGTCTTCGGCGGTGGGGGCTCGGTCCGAGCGGGGGCTCAGTGCGGAGCGGGGGCTCGGTCGGAGCGGGTGGGAATGTCTTCGGCGGCATCGGCGGGAGCTCGGTCGGAGCGGGGGCTCGGTGCGGAGCGGGTGGGAATGATTCGTCAAAGGACCACAAGTCAGGACTCGGACCATGGCGGGATCTGGGTTTGGTGTACTGGTTCTATCATCAAGGGGAAGTGGGGGAAGGTGCGGCGGCGGGGGTTAGGGTTCTCTCATAGGCCTTGGCGCCTTTGAATGTGTAGGCGCAACACACTACACAAGGCGTGCGCCTCGCAGCGCCCCGCGCCTCGGCGCCTTGCGTAGTGAAGGCGCAGGGTGACTTTAAAAAAAGAAATAAAGGCCTGTTTTTTTTTACTGAAATACGCTTTATACCTTCATCTTTCCTCTGGTCTCTCTTATGAACATCCATTGCACCTAGGATTTCTCCTCCCAAGTCTCCAACAAGGTCTCTCTCTCTCTCTCTCTCTCTCTCTCTCTCTCTCTCTCTCTCTCTCTCTCTCTCTCTCTCTCTCTCTCTCTCTCTCTCTCTCTCTCTCTCTCTCACTCACTCACTCTCCCATGGCCGCATGACCGCATCCCTCTCCCAGTCTCTCACTCTCTCAATCGCTCTCTGACCTCTCTCTATTCTCCCCCTCTCTCGATCTCTTATATTGAAGTTGTTTTGTTATAATGATCTGTTTTTTTTTTTACAGAATCTGTCTTTTTTTTAATTGCAGATTTGCAGTTATGCAGAACTGTTTTTTATTTTTCTGAAATTGAAATTGATTAGATTATGGATATGGACTTAGTTGTATTTTGTGTATTTTTGTGATGAATTCAAATTAAACAGGTTTGAGCTTGTCACCTTGTGAAGTCAATTATGATGATGTGGACTAGTAGTATTTTAGTTGACTATTTAACGAGCTTGGAAAACTTTATTTGCTATTTCTTTATCTTTTATTATGTTTATGACATGTTTTAGCAGTATTCTAGACTTTTTACTTTTTTTTGATGAGGAAATAATTCAAGGTACCCGACATAACCACATCGGGTAGCTCGAGAGGCCGATAAAATCGGCGTCGGTACAAACCGAACAGAAGAACCAAAGACAAGCACATAAATTACAACGAAGCAAAAGAGAACACAATAATCTAAGGCAGGCAAGGAGTCAACAAGACTCAAGGGTGCCATCGGGAAAGGGTCATACAGGAACACCGCCTGCGGAAGTGCTGAACGGGCTACCTTGACGTTTCCTTCACCTAGATGAAGGATCTTCAAGAGCCTCAACCATGACGTTGCCCTCGTTCGAGAGGGGTCTTCATTCAGCCACAGACACGACCACGACCACGACCGGCGACCGGCGACTCAGCCAGAACCCAAGATTTATTCCACAAAAGCCGCGAGAATTTTGCCACCCATGCTTGATCAAGATAGAAATAAAAAAGGTTAACAAGGGTGAAATTAATGTGATTGAATCCATCAATTTGATTTTGACGAAGGTTGAGAAGATAGTAATGGTTTGGAGTTGGTGCACCCCCAAAGGGGACCAATATCACCATATCTGTGATGGAGCCCAAATTAGGTCAAATTTGGTGGTGGTAGACGGGTATTTATTGTTGTTATGGTGTCGGGGTTATCCGGTGGTGATGGGAGACGGGGGTTATCTAGAAGTGGTCGGAGGTTGCCCGGTGATGTTGGGGATTGCCCAGAGAAAGGGGTTATTAGTGGTGTCGGGGGTTACCCGGTGGTGGTGGCAGTCACCAGTCGGGGGCTGCCGGTTGTGTTCTTCCCGTTGTCTCTCTCTAAAAATAAGAGAGATGTGGGAGATGCCCGGCCGTTTGTGGCTTTTGTTCTAGCTTGTTCAACAAGCGGACAATAATTAAGAAGTCCTTTGTTTGTTTTACTGCTACTTTGTTATTCTACTGGTTTGTTTTGTTTTATTTTTAATATTTCTAACCTTCAGCGTAGAGAATACGCACCTTTTGATTAAATACTTTATTTTTGTATATGAGTTTCCAGAAATCATCTACTGCGTTTGGTCGCTTGATTTTGAGAACAACTTGTGAGGTCGATTTGTTCAGTTCGGACAGTTGATTGTTATTCGCGTATATTTGGGTGCCTTTCGGCCATTGTTGGGTGTCGTTCGGCCAACCAGATCGGTTGCAATCACAACCGATGTTAGGAGAGGGACGACACTCCTTCCGATCAGAAGAAGAATTACCCTCTCAGATCTGGGGGATGAAGGTTGTATTTTGGGATTCAAAAACCAAATGAAGTTCTGGAAGATACTTATCTCAATCAAGAAAATGATTTGGGGCTTTAGGAAAGAAGCAAAACACTAATTACCCATCCCAACAATGAGAAATCGTCGCCGGTAAGAGACGATGTGCAGGTGAGCGGCGCCGTTGGAGAGATGGAGGTAAGGATGTGTGGGTTACTGGGTTTAGGTTTTTCCCTGTGACCAACCCAAGAGGAGGTCGGGAGGAGCAATGTACCAGGAGCTGTTCGGAGGCACCAGGAGCAGTTTCCGACGACGACCACAGTTTCCAGCACCACCGCGTTGGTCCTGACCATGCGACCATCAGGTGGCGCAGATCGGGTCTCGGTGGTGGATCAGATCTAGGCGGGGAGGTGGAGGCTCGGGGGTGGTTCGGATCTGGATTAGAACCCCAGATCTAGCTTTCGCGGTGACGAGTTTAAGGGTATGCAGATTGCAGAGGGGCTAGGTCGGATTTGGATTTAAACCCCAGATCTTGCCTTCACGACGGCGGGTAAGAGGGTTTGCAGAGGGGTAGGTCGGAGCAGTGGCAAGGGAGGCTCGGTAGAGCATTTGGTGGGGGTAGCGGCGATCGGCGGTCGGCCATGGCTGCTCGGAGGAGCATTGCTAGGGTCGACGTCTTCCCAGCGAAGACGAGGAAGATGAGGGCCGGTGAGGCGGTCGCCGGAAGATGATGGCCTGTTAGGGCCGGCTCCCTATACGGAGAGCGTTTGGTAAAGAGAGTGTTTCTTAAGTCTAGACTTTTTACTTATGAACTATGCTTCTTTATGTCATTTTATGCATTTATAACACATTATTATATTGTTTTGAGTACAATATATCGTTTAGAATTAATTTACAAGCTTTTTTGGGAAAAAAGTGTGCCTCGTCTATGAAAGGCGCGCTTTTTTTTGTGCCTTGCGCCTAGGCTCCAGGGGCCCTTTGCACCTCGGTGTGCCTTGCGCCTTTTCAAACCAAGGTTTGGACTGCATAGTTTGTCTTATGAAAATGGATACAATGTTTTTTCACCCTAGGCTACCCTGATAAACTGAATGGTGTATATTATTGCCAAGCTTTTCAGCTGAATTGGTGGACCAAATGGCATGTGCGACCAAAGGACCAAAGCGAACGACATTGAGTGTAATATAATGGTGTAGAGAGATTATAATATTCTAAAGTGAAATCCAATGTCCAGTACCTTAATTTTTATGGACCAGCCCTTTACGAATGAACTCCCAGATTTGAAGTCTTCCTTTGGAGCTCTGTTCCCCTTATCAAACTGTAACTTCAAAAATAGACTGACAATTGTTTCCTTTGACGACAGGGAGGGCCTGATGTCATACAAACAATTTATTCAAGAGCTTGAGGATGATGTGTTACCATCGGAAGCTGACCGTAGGTATATAATAAGTTGGTTTTCATTTTTAGACTTGTTAGTGGTTTTTCATCTGCAGCAGTTACTGACTATCTTTTCATTCCATAGATACCAAGAATATAAGACTACGATTACTTTTCGGCGCATGGACAAAATTGCCTTTCAGCGCATAGGCTCCACACGTAACGTGTGGAGCCTCACCACACGTTACGTGTGAAACCTATCCACACGTTACGTGTGGATATTTTAATATATTATAATGCTCTATTAGCGTTGAGGGTATTATAATGTTTTGTATGAATCATATTATAATGTTGTAACCAAAAGCCAGATGTGGAGCATATCCACACGTTACGTGTGGTTATTTTAACGTGACCGCTAAATACACTCAAATTTTTTACTGTTTAAGCTTAAAATAGCCCCACTCACGAAAAGCGGAGGCGGGACCGAACCCACGCATACGACAAACGGACGCGCAAGAAGGGTTTAGGGTATCCGATTTTTTAATGTCACGCTAACGCAAAGCGGAGGCGTGACGTTTTGGCATTAAATATCGTCCCGCGTACGAAAAGCGGGTGCGTGGCCTTGAATTTGGAGGGAAATGTCACGCGTCCATGAAGCGTGTGCGTGCATTGAATTTGGAGGGAAATGTCACACGGCCACTCGGTTTCTGATCTTTACAGATGGCAAGAAATATTGTATTTCATTAAATTTCAAAATACTTCAATCGGTACGCGCAAGAAATAGGCCAATTCAGCAGCTTTTTGCTCCATTTCTCGTGGAGTCAAATTCTCATCAGAACGAGTCACTGATCTTTACAGATGGCATATATTATTATTATACAATAATACTATAATAATGATGATGAGATCTATTGTTGTATAATAATAGTCACAATATTACATAAGTAATATGAAATATAATAAAATACTAACATAAGTAATTCATTACATTTCATATAGTTACACTTATATACTATATTATTTCATTAAATTTCATATAGTTACACTTATATAATATTGTATTTCATTAAATTTCATATAGTGTATTTTATTAAATTTCATATACTTACACTTATGCATCCGTCGGTATTTCATTACATTTTATATAGTTATACTTATATACTATATTATTTTATTAAATCTTGTATACTTTATTTACAGTATTTTATTATATTTCATATAGTTACACTTATATAATTTAGTGTTTCATTAAATTTGATATAGTTACACTTATGTACTATAGTATTTCATTACATTTCATATAGTTACACTTATATATTATAGTATTTCATTAAATTTCATATAATTAAACTTATATACCATAGTATTTTATTAAATTTCATATAGTTACACTTTGCGTAGCATTTTGTAGTGCGAAAGGTTCCAAAATGTAGTGTATATAGTGGGACTGTATGTATAACATAGTCATTTTTTAGAGATTATTACTTATTCGTTGATTGTCTTTGATAAGAAATAATAAGTGTAGACTTTTGAAGGTAAGAAAATTAGATAGAGAATCAAATTCGTAGTTCCAAAATAGACCCCAATAGGTAATTTATATACAAAATAGATGTATCATATAAAATATAGTAAAATAAACTCAAAATAAAACTAATCATGTGTCGGGTCGGGTCCATCATCTCCCTCATTGCCCCCGGCACCGCTACTCTGACCGTGCTCATACTATGATTCCCTAAAAACATGCGATGCACGCTGAGGTGGATCTGGCATCGGGTGAGCGTCCCCCACCAATATGTGGATGACACTGAGAAGGTAAGCCCTCTCTTCATCAGTGATCCCGTCGGTGTCCAACCGGGCACGTGTCAACCCGAGCACCATTTGCGCCCGCTGCATAATTTAAATATGTTAATATTACGTACACTAATGCATAAGTATTAAACATTTAAAAATAAGAAAACATATACCGCAGCGATATCAACTACTGGAGGTCGGGGAATGACATTTTGTGCTTGGGAGGTAGGATCCACGTATGGATGAGTAATCTCCTCAAAATAGTCTATGTAGTGGGTATCACAGTCCCATGGCCACCTACATGGCTGAAATGCATCAATATCAAAGAGATGGTTGTCGCGTTCTGCCCATGTAGGAAATTCTGGCCCGTTGAACTCCACCTTGTAATTCTTCGAATATATCCCCCTGTTTACCAAACTCGGCTGAAACGGAGGTGGAGGAACCACCTGCCTCAGACCGAACTGGCGTAGCACTCGGCTCAGCATGTATCCCTCCTGGACATCAAGGTAACGAATGATACCGTCGAACCTGGATCCCTGGTGGGTAGTCCTGAAATCCACCTCTGAATCTGCCCCATCCGAGCGTTCACCCCTGACTCTCCAAGGCATCCAACGGACCTGTAATTACATCATGTTACTATTTGTTAATAGCTATAATAAGTAATTACATTCGGTTGTAGATTGTACCTCATCAGCTGTAACCATATCTAGCGCATGTCTAAGCTGGACGAGCATATCCGCATCCACGCGGGGAATGGGTCCAGGCTCGTCCACGGCTGCTGCCCGCGAATCCGCTAGTCGTTGCGGGTCTTGTGACGTGTGTCCTCCGAAACGCGGAAAATAACGCCATATCCAACACTATAAGACCATTTTACAAAATGTTAACAAAATAAAATACCAGGATACAAGTAATAAAAAAATAAATCATACCTGGAGAAGCCTCATACAACCCGCTATGCCAGCCGTCTAAGCTCGGGATGCCTCCCCTAGGTTGCGATATAAGATCGCAAGAACCCTAGTGCCCCATGCAAATTTGCCAACTCTGTCATGGTCCAGCACGAATTGCATATACTTGTGCTTCACCCGGTTGGTGGACCTATTTTTCATAAGAAAAGAAATTAGTATAAGATATTAAAAATAAGGGCTAAAAAATTTTACCAGAGGTTACAATCGGTATACCTGTCGCACAAAATAGTACAGCCAATCAAGAGGAATAGATAGGCAGAAGCTATATCCTCCTATCTCTGTCCTCTCAACATCATCCCCTTCACAAACTCCACGATGTCCTTCCCGAGGAGTCTGCCGTCCCCGTTGTACCAGTACATGTCATCCATGGTAATGTCAAACATCTGGCAGATGCGGATCCTAAGAGGCCCATCATCCATTTGCTTCGTCATCTCAACCCCATCGATGGGAAGTCCCATAATCATCTGGACGTCATGCAAAGTGATTGTAACCTCGCCCCATGGAAAGTGAAAGCTGTTGGTCTCGGGATACCAACGCTCCACAAATGCGCTGACGAGGATGTGATCAATATCCCCGTAGTCCAACGACCCCAGCTGGGTCAGGCCGCTACGCTGTGCAATAGGCCACCATGTATCAGGGTCGAGTACAACACGTGGATGAAGTGTAACGAACTCGAGGCCACGCGTGTGAGCTCGTAGCCACGGTCGGGTCTGTAAAAAAAACTAGGTTAATATAATTGTCGTACCATAATTTTAATTTTCTAACGAAACTCAAACAAATTATCATAAAAAAAATGGTACGTACCATCGACACGTCCGCACCAGCCCAAATATACCGAGCAATGTGTGTCGGATAACTGGTCAGAATCGTCCCTGATATGGGCCCCCCTGGCATCCACGGCCTACGCTCGCCCCCAACAGCGCCAACCTCATCCTCGGCGTCAGGCTCGGGAGCCGGATCTGGAGAAGGAAGAATTGATCGACCTCGTCGCAGCCTACGAGGTTGTGCGGCACGGCCTCCTCGGCCCCGTCTGCCCTGACGGCCCGCGCGAGCAGGAGGGTGCAGCGGGGGGTAATCGGGGGGAGCAAAAGGTGAGGCAGGAGGAGTAGCAACTCGCGGGGTCGTAGGTGGAGCAGAAGGAGCAGCAGCTCGTGGGGTCACTGGTGGAGCAGAAGAAGGAACATCAGCTCGTGGGGTCGTCGATGGAGCAGAAGGTGGGGCAGGAGGAGCAGCAGCTCGCGGGGTCGTCGGTGGAGCAGAAGAAGGAGCAGCTCGCGTGATCGTCGGGGGAGCAGAAGGAGTGGTCATCGGGTCCGCCCCCGTCTGCTCCTGAGAATCGGGCTGTGTCATGGGCGGGGCGTCCTCGTATACATCATCAACCATCGGCTCTAGATGGTCACTGCTGGGCCCCGATGATGCCTCTGTAGTCATATCGGCAAGCAGATCCCTAGATCCTGAACGATCCCTATCGCCCCGACGGACCGATGCGGTAACACGCCGCTCTGCTACGTGACGACTGAGATTTCGTTGCTGGGAGCGTGCTGACTCCGCAGCCACAACCAAATCCTATTATTTAATGTATAAATTTTAAATCTATATCTTTTATTGCTTATTCATAATTGGTTAATTTTTACAATAGAATTTAGTTAATTTTAATTTATAAATTAATATGTTTTATAGATATTTAATTTATATTTGAATTTGGTTAAAATATATTTATCATTACTTATTTCATAATTTTAATTATAAAATTATAAAGCCTAAATATAAAGTGTACTTATCAACTACTGGTTAATGTTTTTAATTTGATTGTAATCTTAGTATAAATATACTAATACATAAATAATAATAATAATAATAATAATAAATAAAAAGTATACGAAACTAATTTCTAAAACATATAGATTTAGCAATTTTAATTATGAATCCTAAAGGCCGAAAAGACAAATATGTATATTAAGTTACTCCGTCGGGACACATTGACATTTTAAAAGATGACGGGAACAAATACCTATTTAAAATGTACAACGATGGACAAATTGGTATTGTATCTCGTCGGAGGTTGAAATGGCACGGCTTATTATTTTTTAAACCGGTTTAGATTTAAATGAACCAACTGTCTTGTACTCAATTACCAGCACTCTCCATTAGCGACCTCGACTCTAACCCTTTTTCAATCCCTTCTCAAGCCCCTGACTATGAATAAAACTGGATAAAATAAAGATTTGATTGATTTCTAATGTTGCTACAACCGCTTCTCCATCTTAGAATATCAATTTATCCATAGTGATACATTTTCAATACCTATTTGTCTTACATATTTTTTTAAATACCAATGTATCTCGATGGAGTCACTTAATATACCTATTTATCTTTTTGGCTGAAATCCTAAACATAGAATGTACTTATTTGGTTCAATTTTTTAAATTTAAAATATATGTCGAATTATAATATGCAAGTAAATACATACCTGAAGACATCCTTGTGTCCAAGGGAGACCACCACGCCATACGCCACGACCAGGTGCGGGATGACCTGCTACTCAACCTCCTCTAGCATCGCCTCGACCACGTCGTCCACGCCTCATCCGGGAAAGAATGACCGAGCTATCATCATGGAAAATGGCACCACTAACGCCAACAGGACCACCAGCGCCAGCCGCCACGCCAGCCACTGTAGCTTGTGGTTGACCGCCACTGTTGACGCCTGGAAGAACTGCGCCTGGAGGAGGAAGATCTGGTGGTGACGGATTGACGACGGAGGTGGTGACGGTGCTGGAATCGCCCACCGGATCCACGACGGAGGGGGTGACAGTCGTGGCGTCGCCGGAATTGTCATTGGTGGCCATCATCCGACGCTGGATTTTGGGTTTTGAGGACGCGGGTTTTGGGGATTTTCGGGGCACCAACGCCGGAATTTCGGGGGAGGAGGAAGAAGACGAGAAGAGTGTGACCGGAATTCGGGGGAGAAGGAGGAGGGAGATCGGGATTAGGGTTAGCGGCGGCGGCGGCAGGGAGAGGGAGATCGGGATTAGGTTTAGGAAGAAGACGATGACTGTGGGCCCAGGGACCCGGTTGGGTTTATATGCGGCAAATTACATGCGCACGCGTAGCGGGAGCGCGTCTGTTTAGCAGGGTATGGGGCAAATGGCACGCGACCGCATTGCGGGAGCGGGCTTTCCTGTTCAGGAGGGTATGCTGCCAGCACAAGATTCTATCTCTTCCAAATCTTCTATATCTCTTCCAAATCTTCTATACTTCCCACGTGGCCACGTTCTATTAACTGATTCTACTATATATATCAAACTCGATCATATTAACTGATTCTATATATTAATTGATTCTATACTTCCATATCTTCTATATATATCAAATCATTGGAAAATATTAACTGATTCTACTAATTATCTAACAACTAACTCAAGTGGCCACGTTAAGTAAACAAAGGAAATATTGACTGATTCTCCTAACAACTAACTCACGTAGCCATGTTCTAGTAATATATATAGGTATGGACCGTATGGTTTAAGTTCATATACTTGGAACAAAGCTCAAGAGACAAAATGGTTTCCAAGAAAAAAATTGCTCATGTACGTGATTTGCTTCAAATTCGGTTATTCATACGAGAGTTGATTGAGAGCAAATCTGTAGGATCGAAGGTGGTCGGTGAGCATCTTAGACGGTGTGGATGGTTTGACACTCTCGAAGGAATTTTTGAAGAAGAACTTAATTATCAAGAGTTTCAGAATAATGCCGAGGTCCGTCATTCCGTCATGAATGGAAAGCGTGTGATGGCTCTTCCAATTGCTGATTTGTGTCTTGTTAAGCAAGAGTTTCCAAGAAGATCTGAGCGATTGAAGAACCGGAAGATTAGTGAGTAGTAGCACTAGTTGTGTGTTGTGTCTTCTGTTTTTACTGTTCCAGCAGATCCGTTGTTGTCTTCTGTTTTTACTAATTTCTTATTTAATGTTGTTGATTATCTATTACACAGATCCATTGTGTACTGTTCGTGCAAAATTGTTTTTTGTCTTCTTTCATGCTGTTGTTTGGTCTTATTTTGGGTTTTAATTGATTGTTTATGGGACAAACAAAGCAAGCATGTGCATTAACATAATAAGAGGAACTGTTAGATGACTGTAACTAAAAATAGAAGACAGTCAATTCGAAACTATGAATCCATTTAGGCCAAGGGGAAGTCAAATATATCTGAAGAAGAAGACTGAATACATGTAAATGTGGGAGAGGTGTGGGACCGTGTGGCAGATTTGCTACATGTGAAATAGAAAATTTGCTAGATGGCTGTAAAATCATGGATGCTTCTTCAAACCAGATTTTGGTGGCCTTGTTTGCTCTTGTAATTAGGTTGGCCCACAGTATAATGGGTCCCACTGGTCACTCACTCCTGCCACTACACTGAATTGTCCATTAGTTTTGCAGCACCAGTGATCAAATTACATGTACATTACTTCCAAATATATGGTTATAAATCACTCTTGAAGTCAAATAGAAAATTTGCTAGATGGACCGTGTAGCAGATTTGCTACCTCTCTGAATGTAATTTTTCGTTACCTCCCTAAATCAAGAAATGCAAAAATCTGCATAGACATATAGAACGTGAGTTAAATTTTTAATGGAAGTACCAGGCAAGAAAACAAGACTATGACAGTTCATTTTGCTGAATTCCCAAATCTATAAAAATCCCTAAAATCTCAAATACCTAAATCTCTGAAATCCTTTAACTCCCTTAAATCTCTAAACGGCAAACGTTAACTAATTTACGGAGGGGTATTTCGTAAAATAAAAACAAACCTCATGTTACCTCGCGAAATATGCTAAAGTTTGGGGTATTTCACAAATTAAGCAATACTTCAGGATTACCAATCGAAAAATCGTATATATTACTATTATTCATAAGCATTACAATCATCAATTACACAAAAGGTATTGATGTACGACCAGCTTGCACACTATATGTACGCCACTCTGCAATCCTCTCCTCGTAGAAGTTGTCCCAACCAGTGACACTAGGGTCTTTGAATCTCACCCAATAAGATGGAGGGGGCGGTAGTGGAGCAATATCACTAAGCCACAACTACAATCAAATAAAGTTAAATATTAAGTTTGGATATTTTATGACCTAATTTAAAATGAATGAAATTAATTTACGTACTTACCGGAATGAAGTGGTTGTCGAATAAAGCTATGGACATGATCTTGGTTGGTGGTTTGTCGTTGTCATCGAAAGCCTTCATCGGTAAACATAGGCACGGGCCGTTCCAAGACAAAAACACAAGAGCCACCCGAAATCGAGTTGCAAATGCTAAACCAATCATGGGCATCTCCATCCAGTATCTGGGGGCGCAAGGACTAGACAAGTAGTTGACATTCTGCAAAAGGTCATCATGCGGGTGCACAGTGGGGCGTATGCTCATGTATATATCTTTGTTTACCACCAACTCTTGCCCGATCTCCATGCGAACTCTGTAGTACTCACTCTCAGGCCATCCTAATAGTACAGCTAGGCTTCGATAACCACAATGTCCGTCTGTTGCCACGTTCTGAGCCACGCTAATGAAGGCAAACATGAAGTAGTCCACACTCTCAGCTCCAAATGTAATCCCATAGCGCTCCACAATGATCTTCGAGAGTTGCGTATCTTTGTTGGTGTCATGTGCCTGACTCCCACTCTCGGTCGACACCCCCTTACTTGACTTGCTACCTCGGGGGCGTCCTCGTGGTCGAGGGGGCTTCTTGCCATTGAGTGAATCCGAGTACACGTCCCTGCAATGCTCAACCCTACTCGGTTCCCTATGTGTGGAGTATTTGCTACCGGTGGCTCCCTTCGGCCTACCTTTTGAAACACATTCTTTAGGCTCCTTCAACGTAGATTTTCGTGGGTATTTCAAGTCACAGAACAACGATGAGACTTGCTTTACGTGATCATCAGACATTACTTCATCTTTGTAATCCCCAAACATCTCCCTAAAAATCAAATGATGCACCGCGACGGGTACCGTGTCACCATCTCTCTCCTCCGCAACCACTGACGAATCTCCTTCCCACTTCACTTGTTTCCAAAAGCGATGAATCTCACTCGGCATGATCGGAGTGTTTGTAATCATGGCTATTCCGATTCTGTGGATGCACGGAAGCCCATAGCATGTTGTCCACCAATGATCTTTGCAAACTTCCTGGATCTTTCCATACAATATAAAATAATACATATCCAAAAGTATCTTCAAGCACTTCTCCGTCACTTTGTAGAATAAAGGGGAAAATAAGGCATGGATGTTGTTTGGCAGGTCATGCACCTTCGTTGGAACTTTTGTACGTGACATTTCCATTGTTTCTCTAACCCTCTCACATTGAAACTCCAAGGCATAGTGGATCCTCTCAATAAATGAGTTGAAACCGTATTGAGAAGATTGCAAAACCTCTTTCAAGTTTTTGTGTATACCCTCAACCCTATAAAAAAAAGGTTATAAACTATCTTGTGCAATAATATCAAACATACAGATTAGAGTAAAATGTACCTATTTGTGGTTCGGGTGAAGAAATGAAGATGAAGGTCGGTCCAAGCTCTGACTATATTCTCCTTGTATAGATTGAGCCACGTCCTTTCCACGTATCCAACAAGGCCATTGTGCCATGATTTTCTCAATTGCTGGAGTCTCATTTCGTACGTTTCCTCCGTGCTTGACAAAAACAAACCCTAACATTTATTTGTAAAAGCGTCGGCGCTATCCTTGGCCTTGAGGACGGTGAGAGCATATGATTCAATATTGTGTTTAATGTGCACCCAACACAAAAGATGTTTCACCGTATCTCCGAAAACTTCACCAATTGCAGTGATGAGAGCAGTTTCTCGGTCCGTCACTATGGTCGTTGGCTTTTCTCCCACATACGTATATATATTCTCCATACTTTCCATGATAAAAACGTAATGAGGTATGTCCTCCCCTTTAGTAAATGCATATGCGATGTTGAATGTCTTGCCGGTAGAGGAAAAATCAACAATCTCAACCAAAGCCATGCCATACCTATACAAGTATACATATAACAAGTCTTAATAGGATTGTATAAATAACAAAAAATAATAAATATTAAAAGTCATTAAATACGCACCTATTAGTCTTGTATGTGCTGTCAACAACAACGACATATGGGAATAACTTCAACAAGTGCAGTGACTTTGGGTTGGCAAATAATAAGATATCCACTTCATCAGTTTGCTTATCCCTCCTATGATACACTTTGTACCCTTGTTTTTCCAAGAATGTTAGCGTCCATTGGGTTACCGTCAAATCTCCACGCTCCTCGAATTGAATCTTCCGCCGAAAGTTGTTGATTTGTTTGACGGATGTCACATTTTCGGGGAATCGATTCCGAAGCTCAGAAATAATACACCTTGGCATCAATTTCATATTTGTCCATCTCCTAACCATGCCCTCCTGGTCTGAGTTCATTCGACCCATATATGCATGCCCAAGGAAACTAGTAGGAAGGTCGTGGTTGTGGTGTCCGTTAATGACACTAAGCTCACCCCATCTTTCTGTCCCTGTTTCTGAATCTCTACTCACTCTAAACCCAATCACCATAAATGGACAGTTGGACTTCTTTGTGTTGGTTCTCATTCCCTCGATGTTTTTTGATTTATACTTGCCGAATTCCTCGCAGCTCATCTTCACCCTTCTAAGATTTGAGTTTTGAATGACAATAACCATCATCAATTCCCGACCCTTTTGTTTAACCCATTTAATCATTTCCTCTCGACTATCCCACACCAAGTCTACGGAAAAGTTCTCTGAGTAATATCTCGTGCATACCTATTTACAATATGTTTTATTGTTTAGATAAACAATACAATGATTCATCCTTACACTATTAACACTTAATTAAGTACATATATACTTACAAGTCATACCAAAATATCGAAATAGTTATACTAAGTATATCAAAATGAACTAGATCATATAATTTTAATAGTTACACCGAATATATACAAATGAACTACATGATATAAGTAATTTAATAGGCGCCCTAAGCATATCAAAATAAACTACATCATATAATTTAAAAAACTATATAAATTAATATCTACACTAAGTATATAAAATTAAACAGTATAGCAACGATAATGTATTATGTAACTAAAAACGAAAAATAAAATTAAATTAAATTTCGAATAATAAATACCTCTTCAATTTCATTATTCTCAACATCTTTTTCTTGCACCAAAACTCCATCATTCCTTGACATTTTTAACCTTTAAATCGCTTTTGAGAAGGAATGATGTAAAAATTTGTGATGCAATTATGAATTTATAGATAGATAATAGATAAAATTTCAAACGATCGAATTTTAATTCTGATTTTATAGATAGATAATAGATAAAATTTCAAAACAGATATCTTGAAATCGATGGGGTAAAACGAGCGAGAATAGCGAAAGAAGGGAAAAACGAATGCGTGACTATTTAAAAGTAATATAAACTTTAACGGTATCGCAAGAAAAGCCGCTTACAATCAAGTGGGTCCCGCACCCGCTTTCAATATAATTAAATCCAAAGTCGTGCACCCGCAATGCGGGTGCAGGCCTATTTGCAATTTAAAACTCAATAAGTCCCGCGTCCGCAATGCGAGTGCGTGCTTTCTCGACCTCTTTTCGGATACCCGTTTAGTATGTCACGTACCCGCTTCGCGTATGCGAGCATTTGGTCCCGCTCCCGCGTTTTGTACGCGTGGTCAATTGAGTTTATTTAGTAAAAAATTTGAGCTTATCTAGCATCACCCTATTTTAATATATTATAATGCTGTGGACCTCCAGGAAGGCTCACCTGCAATTCAGGGTCATATCTCACATTCTTCTTTGATCGGGGAGGTTTTGCCCGCGAAGAAGAGGCTTCCTGAGGCTCCTCGTCCACGTCTGGAGCGTCATCTCTTGGCATCCAGGCATTGCTGGCCCGGTCCTGAGTCCCCCATGTACTGGCCTGATCATGCATTTATTAAATAAATCAGAAGTAATTACTGCAAATTCACAAATTCATATTATACTAAATGTACTTACCATAGACTGATGGTAGGGAGCGTACGGGTTCTCCCAAGGGTTGTGCTGATCCTCAGCCCCCTGATAATAATACGAAGGGCTCTGATGGGGGCTCACATGCGGCGGTAGTACCGGTGGACTAAAAGTCCGTCCATAGTAGTTATTCTGATCTATTGTATCAGAATAACCATGCAGCGGGCTCGTTCGATAGTCCGGGTACAACTGAGGCTCAGAATCTGCCCTACCGCCAGTTGGAAATGAAGGCACCGCCATTAAGCTATGAGCGGGAATCATGCCCGCAACCCCACTACTACTACCGGCTCCAGTCTGATAAGCGCCAGTCTCATCATCTCGGTATCATACATTCCTCCGTACCCTTCTCTCCGTCCTGTTCACCTCTTCACCAGTCCTTAACGACTGTTCGCGGACAAGGTTGCGGCGGCTCCTGCGTGCGGTTCTTTCACCAGGCTCCATCTGCGGTTATATCCACACATTTTAATCAAAATAATATATTATGTATTCAGGATAAATACTACGCCGGAGAGTCGCTTGAGGGTCGCCGGAAAACTGCAAATCCACACGTTACGTGTCAAATAGCTCCACACGTAACGTGTGGGACACATTCACACGTTACGTGTGAATCTGCATATTCCAACTGGCGCCGGCGACATTCCGTCGTCTTCTCCGGCGACATTTCCGAATTTCGGCGATTTTTTTTCCATCAAATAATACCCCAAAATCACACTATTTTTACAAATCTACCAATACTATCAATTCCACTTGCATATTTTCACACAAAATTCAACATAAATCCTCAACACCAATTTTCACCATTTCATGCAAAAAATTACTTCAAAATTAAACAAAAAATCAACAACAACCCCAAAAGCTTCTACACAACATAGATCTATCATCCTAAACATCTATACAACATAGATCTACAATATGGATCTACAATCCCTAACCAAACACTTCAAAATTAAAAAAAAAAAAACAAACAACAATTTCTACTAACTAACCTTTCAAAGATCTTGAACGTAACGTGCGAAGTTCGTTGATTCGTAACGAGAAGATCCACGAGACGCGTTACGCGGGTAGGGAAGAAGGGTTTAGGCTGTTGCGAAAGAGTTCGAATGATTTCGGAATGGGAGGAAATCTGGCTTTTAAAGCCGGATTCACTCCACACGTTACGTGTGGAGTGAACCCACACGTAACGTGTGGAGAAGCTCCACACGTAACGTGTGGAGCAGCATCACACGTTACGTGTGGAGCTTGAAGGGGTATGCCTCAGCACGTAACGTGGGAAGCTTATTCCCACGTTACGCGCGACCCTATGCGCTAAAAGGTAAAAATGCATATGCGCCGAATAGAGAGGGCCTATAAGACAGAGTATATTACAACCCAAAAAAGTACATACTTTGAAACTCACAAGGATGAGGAGTGGTACTTCAGTTTGTGTCTTATGTATTTTTTTGTATGCTGCTTTTAAATGCTTTAAATATATTCATCTATCCTTTATTAATTTACTGTTTATATAGGTTGAGGAACAAGTATCATCCAACAAATTTGCTTTCTGTCATTAAGAGGTATCTTCCTACCTTTTCATTTATATTTGGATAAATGTGCAGCCTTATGATTAGTTTCTATCACTAAAATGTGGCTACTTTACATGCGATTATGTAAGCCAAAGAATGATTGTTTTGTTTCGTTTTATTTACAGATTTTTTTTTCTCACTATTTTGAGCTAACCTGTGTTTGCCCCTTCCTTTCAATCATTCAGGAGGAATGAGCTTGCTCGCAAGGCTGCAAAGGATTTTCTGCTTGATTTGCAGAGTGGATAGCTTGACTTGTACGTCTTTAATATATCACTGAGTTTATGCTGCCAATCCCTTGTTCCTTAGATCACGAGTGACAATTGTCCTTAATTTTTATGTTTGACACAGAGGACCTAGTGCAAATCAGAGCAAACAAGTGAACCAAACTCAGAGGATGAAGTTGACGATGATACTAAAAGGGGGCGACATGGTCGACCAACAGCGAAGGAAGCTGAGCTTGCTAGTGCTCCTAAGGCGCACCCAATCAGTTCTGAACCAAGGAGAATTCCATTTGATGTTGAACTAGCACTTGCTGTCGCAAAGAAACTTGACTCTGAAAAGGGCATTGATGACAACATCTTTGTTAGGCCTGATACTGATAAGATTAGGGATAAACCACAAGGTGGAACAATGGGTCCGGTCGTTATAGTGCCTTGAGGACGTTGAGTTACTTGATACTCTTCTGACATACCTCTGGCGTGTTCATGGTGTGGACCATTATGGTATGATTGAGCCGAAAGGTCTGCGGCATGTGAGAGCTGAGCACAGGACTTCCGATGCCTCTAAAAATGGTACTGAGTGGGAAAATAAAGTTGATTCTTATGGGCAGGATAGATTGAGGAGTCAGGATACCTTGGAAAATGAAGTTTTGATTGCTGCCAGTGTTTGGGTCAATCTGGGGTCGATCAGATCTGGTTAGTCTAGACCTTAAATCGGCCTAACGATATGAATTTTTCTTTCATATTTAATAAAACACACAATATTTTGATGAAGTATGCCAAATTTCACAAATTAATTGAAGAAATTGATTAATTTATGTTCGTGTGTCACCACTAGTTGTCATCTTGGAGCGGTTGGTGGATCGGATAATTTCAACTTGAGTACAATCATTCTCAAAGAAATCAATTAATTACGCTATAAAAAGAGAATTTACAAAAAAAAGTGCATTTTTGACTTACATATTACAAAACTATCCATTCTGGGGAGGTATTAGCAAAAACTATTCATTTTGATTTTTTGTCTCCATTTTATCCCTCAGTTAAATTTCCGAAAAAGATAAATGTTATTTCATTAACTCTTTTCTTATAATTGACTGAAAATTTTATATTCTAAACAAAATAATAAAATAAACTATATCTTTATTTTCTTATAACTTGTGTCAGTTATTTTTGGAAAAAAAAAAAACTGAAACTTAAAACTCATTAACTTCCCTCCATTAATCTACATCATCATTTTCTTTCCTATAGAAAACGCAATCAAAGCAATGCAACTGAAGGTTTCCGCCTCAAACTGCTCAAGCCATTGTTGCAACTGAAGGTTTCCGCCATTGTTGCAACTGAAGGTGTTTCTTCGTCATTGCTTGTTGTTTTTCCTTATTTGATTCTGTCTGAAAATCCTAGAAATGAAGCTAAGAGGCGATAAAAGGAAGAGGAAAGACGATGAGGGGCAAAATCAGAATAAGAAAAAGGCTAGGGAAGAGACTCCAGCGAAGGAAGTGAAGAAAAAAAAGGGCGAGAATGCGATTCCGGCGAACGCAGGGAAGAACAAAGCTGTGAAACCCAGTCCGGAGAAGGCTCCATTGAAGGAGAAATTAGGTAAAACCAGTCCGACGAAGGCGGCAGTGAAGGAGAAAAAAGGTAAAGCCAGTCCGGCGAAGGCGAGGAAGGTTGTACAGAAAAAATGTGTAAAACCTAAACCAGCGAAGGATTTACCCAATTCAAGTCCGGCGAAGGAGGAACCAGCAAAGCCTGTGAAGGACAGTACTCCGAAGGAAGCGAAGAAGAAAGAATCTGTGAAATTGAAGAAGGATAAAGGGAAGAAGGAGGAACCAGCCAAGGTTGTGAAGGCTAGTCTGGTGAAAGGGGTGAAGAAGAAAGAGTCTGTGAAATTGAAGAAGGGTAAAGGGAAGGAGGAACCAATGGCTTTAAAAAAAATGTAAGTTTTCTAATTTCCAGATCCTGGCAATCTTGTGAAATTGTTTCCTTCAGTATCCAAATTAGGGTTTGTTTATTTGTATAGATGATGATCCTGTCAACTATCGTTGGGTGTCCTTATGGTTTAATTGTTCTCGTTATTTGCAGGTTATGTACAATTATTACAGAGGTGAAGCATTTTATGAAAGAGTGAACATAAACTGTAGGATACAGTTTATTCGTGATATTGAGAACAGTATCACACCTGCTGATTGGCATCGTATATTGGATGGCCCGTTTGGCAATATAATGAGGATGTTCCAGCAGGTATCTTTTTCTTCACAGACGTTGCATGCAGTTCTTTTCAAACAACTAAAAACAAAGAAGAAGTGGGAGTCTTGGTATGAGGTGGGTGGAAAAGAGTTGAGGTTTTCAATTTAGGAGTTTGGTATTATCACGGGATTGAATTGTGGAGAATTACCTGATGTTGATTCAAAAGGAGACAATTTAGTGACTAGAAGATTCTTTGGAACTCCAGCAAGCCCTAAAACAACTGTACAAGATTTGTACAACAGATTCAAAGAGCATCGAGTCTTAGATAATTACAAAATAAAGTTGGCTCTTTTATTGATAGTGGAGGGCATTCTGCTTGGAGGTGACAAGAAGAGGCTAGTTAAGGCTGAGCATGTGAGGCTATTGGAGAACATTGATAGGTTTTGGGAGTATTCATGGGGAAGGGTTGCTTATGAAGAGCTTCACAAGTCTTTGACAACATCATTGGACATAAGAATGCTAACAGTGGAGAAGGCAAGGGCATTGTCTAACCAACCAAGAATTCCTTATTCAATTCAAGGAATGCCAATTGTCTTTCAGGTACCTGAAGTATTTTTATTATGTTGACTGGTTCTGAATTGTATGTTGCCAGGATATTGTATAGTTTGTATCTGTAAATTCATGTCGAAACCATGTATATGCATTTCATTAATAAATCCTAACTAAGAATGATCATGATAAATTTACCTTGGAGGTAGATAAAAATCATGATTATAAATTGAAATAAACCTGACTTGGATTGTTGTTAGGTTGATTGAAATTGTTTTTGGATGTTTAGACTAATTGATATGACAAGATGTAGGATTTAAGTGTGACAGGATGTGTTGTATCTGGTTGTATACTAAACATGATTAAAACTCATTTTGGATGTTTAGAGTAAATCTTTTGACATGATGTGTTGTATCTGACTGTATACTCTCATGATTATAAATTGAAATAAACCTTACTTGGATTGTTGTTTAGGTTGATTCTAACTTTTTTTGGATGTTTAGAGTAATTCATTTGACAGGATGTTGTATTGAAGTGTGACAGGATGTATTTTATCTGGATGTATAATATCATCTGCATAAATTGTTTTGATTTCCCACTTATTTCAGATCTGGATATGGGAATCTGTGCCAAGTTAAGGCAGGGCATATGCCTCAAAGTTGAGGGAATTTGCAATGCCAGAGCACCTACCTAAACATGGAATATTGGAGGAGGCATTTGCTGATCCTACAAATAAGGTTATTCCCATTCTTATCCCGGATGAAGATGAGTTGGAAATTTCCTATGCTGATGAGGTTGAAGACATGCATTTTGATAAGATTGTGAAGCAAGCTTATGAGAAAATCAAAGGAAAGCAGGATCAGAAGAGCAAAGGTAAGGAGGTGGGAAAAGTTGAAGGTTCTGGTGAGAAATTGTTTAGAATAATGCAGAGGATGGAGAAAGGCATGTTAGAAAGGTTTGATAGGCTGGAAAAGATAGAAGTTAGAGGAGGAAGTAAAATAAAGGTTACAAAGAGAGAAGTTGGTGGAGGAAGAAAAATAAGGGGAACTAGAAGAAGAAGAAGAATAAGGTCGAGTCTGAAGAAGAGGAATTTGAGTCTGATGAGGAATCAGAAGAAGAAATGGAAGAAGATGATGTTGTTGATGATGATTCAGATGATGATGCTAAGGATGATGCTGAGGATGCTGAAGAGGTTGCTGATGACGACGACGATGATGATGCAGAGGAAGAGGAAGAGGAGGAGGAGGATGATGATGACGATGGTGATGATGATGATGATGATGATCATGGTGATGGAGATGGTGATGGTGATGGGGAGCACACTACTGGGAAAATGGATGATCAGGTGGCTATACATGAACAAGAGTTGTCGTCGGAGGAGGATGAGGATGATGAGGATGAGGAGGAGGAGGAAAAAGAGGAGGAGGGTGAGGAAAATGAGGAGGAGGTTGAGAATGAGGAGAAAGATGAGGAGGGCAAGATTGATGATGAGGGGAAGACTGTTGTGGAGAATGCTTGTGATGCTGAAGTCAGAGATAATGAGGTTAGAACAATGGCAGGTTTTGTAAAGTTGCATGTCAGGATAAGTATTGATTTATTGTTTTATAAAATTGTTTGTTGTATTTCTTAATTGCAGGAGGAAGGTGTATCACAACATATGACACCAAAAAAAATGATATTTGATGCCCAAGATGATTTGGTCATGGTGGAGAATGTTGGTGATAAAAAGGGTGGTGATGGAGGAGAAGGTGAACCAAATGCTGATGTTACTGGTGATGGTGAACCTCTCAATGTTGGGGATGTTACTGAGAACCTTGAGGATTGCCCAATGGAGGATGTAACCCAACATGATACAACAGTAGGTGGACTTGAACTGCTAACATCTGCAGTGGCCACATCATCTGATCAGAGAGGCAATAAGAAGGGTAAGGTAAAAGCCGAAAAAGTCACTCCCCCTAAGAGGGTCCTGCCTCCCCGTAACCAGAAGCGTGGTATTCAGTCACCTTATACAGATGAGAAAAAGGGTAAAGAGTTGAAGAAGATAACCCAAAATAAAGCAGTGAAGGAGATGAACGAACTGATGAAATGGCTTGATGATGAAAGGTTAGTATCTCTTGTGTAAACCTCTGTGTTTTGTTCATAATTTGATTAGAATGAATAATGGCTAAGATTTGGTATATATTTTCAGGAGTGAATCCCGTGTAGGACTAACCAATTATAATCTGGACAAGGACTAGTTCCGAGCTATACTGGAACCAAAACATTGGCTAACTGACAAGGTAATGTTGATGACGCATGTTGTTAAAAGTTAGTATTTGGGTAATTGTACATTCTATGACAGGATACTTTTTTTTTGTAGCATATAGATGAGATTTTATGTTACATACGTAAGGAGCTTGTGGCGCACCCATGTGAGACGCATAAGGCAGCTGTCCTAGATGCTTGGTGGGCTTATGGTTATATTAAGGCAAAGGAGGATTCGCCAGACATAGCATTGAGTGAAATTAAACTACCTAGTAGTGCAAGTGAATACTTTAATGGTGTTAGGCCCGCTCTATATGGGAAGAGTTGGGATGATGTGGATTTCCTTTACGCCCCTTTTAACTTGAATAGAGACCATTGGATTACTCTGCAGATTGATCTCCGTCAATGGGCGATCAATGTCTACGACTGCGCAGTTGATTTATACAAAGAGACTGAAATATACAAGCTTGTTTACCCAGTCATGACATTACTTCCTGTTTTCATTAGCCAACACCCATCACTTGGGGAGAAATACAAGGACCGTGGTCATTGTGCGCTCGCAATTAGGAGAAAGACTGCAAAACAAGTGAAGCAAAACAAACGCATGTAAGAATGAAATTAAACAGTGATGATCTAGTTTTAGTTTATGATTGTGGCATTGCTTATAACATTCTGATATTATGTGAAACAGTGGTGATTGTGGCATATATGTCCTAAAACACATAGAGATGTTGAGTGCTGGACGGAAGAACGTTGATCTGGTAGTTGACAAATTTATGGATTATTTGAGGATGCAAATGGCTGAGAGTGTGTTTGATGGGGTATGGATATCTAATTGAAATTTAGTTTTGGAGTAATGTTTTTTAGCGGTTGTGGACTTGTAAGTGGTTTGTTAATTTGGATTGATACTAAGTGTGTTTGTTGGTTTAGGAAGGATATTTGACGATGGATATTTGATATTAAGTGGTTTTCTTATTGCACCATTATGACTGGGGTCGCTATTGTGCATGACAGGATAGTATGCATCTTAATACAAATTAATTCATCGTATGTCTATTTAATGTAATACAAATTCAACATCATTAAGTGGTTTTCATATACGTTCTCTATGTTAAATAGGTATGTAAATAATCCATAGTTATAGTCAAGTAAAGTTAGAAGATTGATGTTAACTTTGTAATACAGTCGGATTAATGCTTGATATGAAATAACAAATATAATACAGTCGGTATATAAATAATGCTTGCACTGGCACGTCATAGTGTCAAGATCTACTTCAAACTTCTTATTTTCATCGTTAACCTGGGCTTCTGAGTGGCTAAGCCTTACAACCGGCATAGTTAAACATTCCTCGTACCTAAAGTCAATTAGCTCAACAGTTCTTTTTGTAATAATCTCAATCCACTTGTCTGCCTTCTCCCTACGTTTGCAAAACCATGCTGCAAATGTTTCTAATATACCATCAAATAGTGCAATGATAGGCCACCCACGCTCCTCGTTGAACAACCCATTTAAGGATTCAACATTGTTTGTGGTCATTATGTTGTACCTGTTCGCAGGGAAGTGTGTCCTTGACCAAGTAGATAGATCAGCACTTAGAACATATTTCGCAACCACTTTCGAATCCTTTTCCAGCTTTTTTAACTCCTTTTGATACTCAGACACTGTGTAAGCCTTGGCTACCTTGTTCCACTGTCCCAGTAGATCTTTTCTCCCGAATTTGGCCTTGAAGTTTTGGTAAATGTGAAAGATACAGAAACCATGGCCTGCCAAGGTGTAGTGTTTTCTTAATCCGTTCTGAATGCTCTTATGCTGATCTGAAACAAACACTACTTCTTCTGCATCATCTAAGCCAGCAGCTTTCAACTCCTTGAAGAAAAAATACCAAGAAGCATTATTCTCACTATCAACAATAGCAAAAGCTAGAGGGTAAATGCCTCTGTTTCCATCCTGGACAGTAGCTAGTAGGAGATGGCCACAGTATCTTCCTGTTAAAAATGTTTCATCCACAGATATCACCTGTCATAGTACACATATACATCATGTCATTGATGTACACAGTATTTACATAGTATGTAATACAAACATAAATATATCCTGTCATACAATGCTATCCTGTCATACAAATCTATCATGTCATAGAGTTATATCCTGTCATACAATGCTTCAGTGCATATATGTGTTAACAAACATACCTTACTAAGATGCGATAGTCCCTTCATCCAAGAACCAACCGCCCAAAAGTAGTATTTAAAACGATGTTCAGAATCGGTTTGAATAGTTGTATGTGTTCCAAGGTTCAGTTGTTTCAGCATGTACATCCATGAGTTGAGTTCGGAGTAACTTGCCTGAGGGTTGCCTCTAATTATGACCTCTGCACTCAATCGAGCCCGATTAGCCTTGGCATAACTGGCATTTATGCCAGCTTATTTCATAATACTCTGAATTTCTCTAGCTCTGGGGGATTGCTTACGACCTTCAAACCTATAAAATTCACATTTCATCAATAAACCATCATATATCAAATAAAATCAAATATGCATCCAACAAAATTCCTTTACCTTCCAAGTATCTTTTCAGCAATCATGGATATAGTTGTATGTTTGTCGTGGTTGTGTCGATACCGAAGTGTGCAACTATGAGTTCCATTGTACTTCTTAACCTGAAACAAACCATCCGTGCCGGTTTTCACCCCCGCTGAGCAATGAAATGTGCATTTCTTGTCAACACATTGCACTGCATATCTCTTTTTGTCAGACCTCTTCACAGAAAGCTCGACAAAACCTTTGAAAGCCTTTTCATTTAACACATCTTTTAACTCTTTCTTCGTGCAAAATGTGGCTCCAACTTTAATTTCCACATTCTTTGCTTGACCATCCTCGACATCTGCATCGAAATACTCACATTCATCATCTTTATCTTCATCATCATGATCATTCTTTTCTCTTGCTTGCTTGTAAAAGCGACGACGATAGTTCTCTTCTGCCATATCTAACTCTTTCACAAATTCGGTATCCATATATTCATCCCCACCAGATGAGTTTCCATCTCTGGCATCATCGTCACCAAGTACAACGAGGTCACGGCCCTTGTGCTTGCTTGCAAACACCTTCACATCTTCATCGCTCTCAATGCTCCCACATAAATCAATGTTTTCATCATCGCTGCTCAAACACACGACATCTTTAGGGGTTGCTGTTTGTGGCCTTGATTTCTTGTAAAACCATTTTCTGGGGTCTTCCTTTTCCGCTCCAAGTCACCCAACATCGATGTTCCCATTGCATCCCTTCTCCTGTCATACAGCATGTCCTCTCCCATTGCCTCTTCATCCTCAGCAATATCATCGTCTATAATTTCATCGATACTCCTGTCATTATTCAACGGATTTCCCACCATCGGATTTTCCAGGCTTCTACTTGTAATATCCCTCAATTTTTAGTAAGGGGATTTGGGTAATTTTCCCAACCTTCGTTCAAAATATCTATTTCGCTTTCAGTGGAGTTCGGATTTTTCGTAATATCCATGATATCCGAAATAATTTCCTGAGTGGTATAAAATACATTCGATGTATTTTCGGAACTTAGAATATTTATTTGAAAACAAACATATAATTTTCGGGGTTTAAAAACTCATACCAAAGCTAATTCTCATATTACTGCCACGATTTCCCCCTCTTGCCACAACACTCCCCCTGTGTCAATTCGTTGGGCATATGTGGCAAATTGTTGGACAGCAATCAGTGTCTCCTTCGGCTATTTATAGAGTCATCTTGGAGGCTTGAAGGCATACCTCTCTCACCTCCTTCCTCTCGGCTCTCTCTCTCCCGAACTCCTTCCTCTCGGTTGTCCTTCCCGCCGGCGACCCAAGGTCTGGCGAGCTCCTTCTCCTTCCCGCCGGCGAGAACTTCTGTGCCTTGTTGTTGTTGCTGTGCTGCCGTGCTTCGCCGAGCTCCGCCGAGCTTCTCCGCCGAGCCGTTGCCGTTCGTGTCCGCCGGTGAGCACGACCCCGGTTGATGACTACCGCCTCCCTCCCCTGGTTCGGACCGCGAGGACAAGCTCCGTGGCTGCCGAGCTGTGCTGCTCCGCCGATGCTAGCTTCTGCCCTCCCGACGGCGAGGACGAAGTGGACGCCGGCGAAGACAACCCCGGCGAGAGCTTCGTCGCCGATCAACTCCTGTTGTTGTTATGCTGTTGCGTTGCTCCACTGTGTTGTTGTTGTTATTCGGGGAAGGAGAAGCAAGGTGGGGCCCTTTGCCTTAATTAATTCCTTGTTGGGCCGAGAAGCCCAAATCCATTTCAGTCCAGATTTAACCCGAAATTATTCGAGCGGTATAATTTCGATCCTCTTTCGTCCGTATTTTTCTTTAGGAAAATTTAATAAATATTTTTATGATTTAATATCATAAAAATTTATTAAATATAATTCCTTAAATTCGTCCAGTCAAATTAATTGATAGATAATTAATTTGTCAGTTAGAACGTGATCTGTTGAATCGCGTATGGACTCGTAATCAGTTGGAGTTATCTGAAGCTTAAGCCATATCCTTGGAAAGGATATTTTCGGTAGTCGTCTCGTCTAGATTCATCGCCGAATCTATTCCAGGCAAGTGGCGGTTCACTCTTGCTCATCATTCCATATTTCCATTAATTATCAATTGCTTAATTGTTAATTAATTTGGGATGATTATTGTTCTTGTCTGGGAACGGTTTTGTGAAACTGTTTTGGAAATTAAAATGGATATTATAATAGGTTGTATATCTGCTAGAACAACGCTATTATATATATATATATATCTAGATTGAAATATATCTATGATGCTGGCCTTGATGGCTTTGATATAATTTTGGACAGTTCTGAACTGTTTAGTTAGAACGAGTATTCGCAGGAACGCTACTTGGTATCTCCTTGTGAGTACTAGTCGTTTCTTTATAACCAAGTGGATGGGATGTCCAGGCCCCAACACTTCTCTTTGATCATGACCATTCCCTGTCCGTGTACAGGGAAGGTGCACACAGCTGGTGCCACTCTCTGGGATTTAGTCCCAACTCTTTATATCTCAATATCCAGCGTGGATGAGATTCTAAAAGCTTGAAACGTGAATGATCGTTTTGGAATTAAATAAGATAAGTGCCCGAGTGCACATAATTAATTTACCTCCGGCGAGTAGTGCAGCTAGGTGATAGTGCAGCTAGGAAACTCGCCCTGACTTGAATGTAGTACGTTCTCTTTCCGATCTGGATTCGTATCATGCGGTGATTCGCATTATACGGTGAGGTTGGTCGTGGACCGAAGCATCTCAGTCAGTCTTTAAATATATATGTATATATATATATATGAACTTATAATGTTCCAGACATTTATCATGCTTCCGATAAGACTCACTCTTTTGGAGTCTTCTCTTGGATTAATTCCTATAAGACTCATTTCCGTTGGAGTCTTCTCTTGATCATGTCTTTTGATATATTCCAGTAGAAGTATGGTGGTTGGCTATCGTTATCGGTTATTATCCGAGAAACGATGAGTCTAACCTAATACGACTACTTAGAATCACTCTGCTTTGTACCCTTACGTAGTCTTTCATTAGACTAACCAACCGTAATTATTCTCTGCATGGTTGGCTGGTGTCATCCGTTCGATTCGGCACATCAGATAAGTTGCCACTCCACAAAGGCTAAGAACGACTATGACGGGAGGTGTTTTTGACAAATTTATCCAGGTTGAGATCCTTGGCGTTGATCGCAGTGATCAAGACTTGTTTTATCTTTAAAAGACTTCCGCTATGCTTTAATTACTTTGATGACAATGTTTTATCCTACGGGGATTGGGTTGTAATCCCCCGACATATGTTTTAAAGATGGTTGTTGATTATATAAAAGTTGTTTATGATTTGTATAATCCGGTTTAGTCTTGGGTGGTTTCGGAGGTGAAATCCGAGATCACTGGCGGTAATACCCTTTCGAATTGGGTTAAGAATTTGGGGGTGTTACACTACTAACCCTTTGTTCTGTATCAGGTTGTGTTGCATGTGTTGGCTGTGGGGGTGAGCTCATAGTACCATCAATTTCATTCGGTGATGCACCACTGTTTCCTACGTTCCCAAATAACTCAGAATACAAATTTTTTCCATCCTTCAATGTCGAGCTTGCATACATTGATATTGGCCACACACCATCTTCACAACATTTCATATTAAGATACTTGAAAGTAGCAAGATCATCCTTATCATTAACATCCAATGCTGGTATATTTCCCTTGCTCTGTGGTGCAATGTATCTCAAATTTAATTGATACATTTCATAATCTATATATACCTTTTCCAAAATTTTCTTCTTCAATTCCTCATATCTTATAGCATCTAAGACAAGGATACCTTGCGCCTTTTTACTGCCTTTATAGAAACCAGTCTTAGACCAATCTCCCTCACTAATCAAAGTATATTGATGGTCGTTCGGTTACAGATGTTCATGTAAGCTATTATTTCTTTTCTTGTTTTCTTATTTTCTTTCAATCCTGTGTTAGTTAGACATTATTTTCTTTTTCTTTTTTTATTCTTTTCTTTTATTCTCTTCTTTTTCCATTGTTTATCATTTTTTTCATTTTCTTTTTCCTTTAATTCCAGACTTCATATTTCATTTCAAATAGAAAAGGTAAACAAATTTTGCAAAACTATCCATTGGGTATCCTTGGAAATAAATATACAAAATGGGTATTCTTGTTAGATACTACCCTTAAATGGATATTCCTGTGAATTCGTCCAATAAAAATATATGGCTAAATTACACAAAACCACCCCTTATTTTGTGTCTTTTGCAATAAACCACCTCTTATTTCAAACTTTACAAGAAACCACCCTTTAATTTTGTTCCGTTTGCTTTCAACCACCCCTCTAATTTTCTGTTAACTATTTCGTTAAATATGCACAAATACATGTGTATTGTAATTCTGTTAACTATTTTTTGTCAATCTCTTATGGCTTTTTCATCTTCTCAATTTTAGCTTCTCGAACATCTCCTTACACGGTAATCCAACAACTCAAACAATTAGAGAGTATGATCTTGAAATTCAAAAGCTATGCAAATCATTACCACTTTGCAACTCATATTTACATTGCAAAATTACAATACACATGTATTAAACTACTGTCTAAAAATTTGAAAAATGTTTAAATTTATATTTCAAAACTGATTTATAAATTACAAATTTTGAATAAATACGAACTTGTTAGGGAAAGTTCACATTCTGTAAAATCAATAGGTCATAATAGAACAAGAAGAACTTAATTGACAAAGACATATAAAAACCCAAAAAAAAATGAACAACAACTAATTTGGCTAGATTTTCTGGATCGATGATGACCAAATATTATACCACAAACATAAGCTTTATTGAAAATTTTTGAACAAAAACACATAATTTTGAGGGAATGAAGAAATCCGAGTGAATTCAATGAGAAAAATTGAAGGGCTAATCAAAGAAAATGAATTATCTGCTCAGAACATAGCAATACAACACCAAACACCTAAATTTTAGAGAAGAACGCCGAAATAGAAAGCCAAAACAAAAAGTAAAACCTAAGCTTGAAGAAGAGATTGGAGGACGATCTCCATCGGCCAATTGAAGAAACCGAGCCCCCTTAATCCCGACTTTTTCTCACAAATCCTCCTTTGAATGATCAATAAAACACGCCTTCAATCCATCTTCCCATGCTCGCGTATGAGGTGAGAGGCCAACGTGTTGAATGTGAAATTAATTGTGACTCATGAAAGTTGTTTTCTTTTCACTATAACCTAGGGGTATTTTTGTATTTGCACGTGTTTAACGAAATAGTTGATAGAAAATGAGAAGGGTGGCTGAAAGCAAACAAAACAAAATTAAGGGGTGGTTTCCTATAAAGTTTGAAATAAGGGGTGATTTATTGCAAAAGACATAAAATATGGGGTGGTTTTGTGTAATTTTAACGGATTAACATCCAAGAAATCATCAACGTGGATACAAAAAGAAATGTCCATAAACCACACTTGTTTTTAATAAGGAAAGAATTAAGAAACCAAACAACGATTAGTGGGCATTCCTAAATCCTTTCGGATGAGATCAAGAAGGGTTTGATCTAGGCTCTGTTCGGTTCGCTGCTTCTTGATGCTCTTTTTTACTTTATCTCCTCCAGATGCTCTTTTTGCAGAAAAAAGTATATTGATGGTCGTTCGGTTACAGATGTTCATGGATGCTTCAAACAACTTTCATGTGCTAAAAAATGACAAAAAAAAGTTCCCTACCCCTATTTTCGATACTTATTAGGGAGAATATGAAAATCCTTTCCATCTGCTACCCCCAACTTTTCTTCTTCCTCGAAGATGTAAACCTTGAACATGAAATTTCGTTCCATCTGCTACCCCCGACTTTTCTTCTTCCTCGAAGCTGTAAACCCGACATCGCTCTTCTTCATCGACTCTCAGGTACGTTCTTCATCCCGCCGCAAGCTCGACCTTCTCTAGGCTGGAAATTGCTCCGCTCTGCCTCTACCTGGAACTCCGCCTCATCCTAGAACTCCGCCGCAAGGTCGACCTTCTCTAGGCTGGAAATTGCTCTGCTCTGCTCCGCCTATCCTGGAACTCCGCCGCAAGCCCGCCGCCTCATCCTTGAAATTGCTGAGGCATCATGAAATTGCTCTGCTGCCTTATCCTGACCACAAGGAAAATTAATGGAATATGCTGGAAATTTTGAACTCCAATAATCCTTTCTAGAGGTTTGATTTTGCCACAATCATGAACATCTACAGAACTTCCTTCGTTACCTCATCTCAACCACATGGAGAATCTAGGTTGAAGGTTGAATTTGGGTGAAATTTGATTTTGACCTAATTTTATTAAATTTGGGAAACTTTGAATTTGGGGAACTTTAAAATGAAGATGAAGTGCTACGAGTTATTCTTCTAATAATTCCACTGATTTGTCTCTTAGGTAGTAATGACAGATTTTGAGGGAACTTTTATATTTGTTATGCAACAAAAGGGTTCTTCAAGAGGAAGATGAAGTGCTGTAGCCAAAAAAAATATGACCCTTATGGTAATTTTGACATTTTATTTTTGATATTTAAGTATCGAAAAGTATTATTTAGCGAACATGCAAGTATAAATTTAAGTATCAGCATCAGCATCCGATTAAGTACATAGCATCAGCATCAGTATCAGCATAAGTATTAACATTGTTTTACCGAACAGAGCCCTAGACAAAGCTTGGTAGTCGAGGAGAGGTGGCTCAAATGTGAAAGTTTGTTCGCCAGTCTGCCACCTTATTCACCTCGCAAAAAATGTGACGAATTTACACATTAAAGAAAGCCTGGAGGCTGTAGAGATGTTAACAACAATCATCTCGATCTTGAGATCTCTCAAGGACAACTCCAAACACCATTGAGTACAGTAATAAGACAAATTATCACATTCAACAAGAATATATACAAGATGCATGTTGCAGTCAAAATACAATGTCGCAATGCAAGAGCTTCTTTTATTAAAATGTTGTTTTTGCCACATTTTTTTGAGTCCATGTATTGGTCTGGTTTGATGATCTCTTATTATATAACAGATGGATAGTTACCAGTCTTTTAGTTACAGTCACTTCATCTCTTCAAGGTTTTTTCGGCATATTTACTACCTGAAATTACTAGGATTTCTCTTTTTGATTTACTTGTTTCTATTTTGTACAAGGCTACATGTAAAAAACGAAGGCAAGAGCCAAGGAGCCATAGGCCTGTTACGCTTGTATCTGAAAATATGATTCCTGAGACTACATGTGAATGGTGATGATGCTCGAGTGTCATTCTACTATTTCCTCGTGCTTGCTGATTGGAATGAAAGATAAAGATTCCAAATCTCAGTCTTTGTATGAGATTCAATACCTCTCCAGTTGTACAATACTGCAATGTACCAATGTTCTCGAGAAGACTCACCCAACATCTGTAAATATGCAGTGATCTAATGCGATATTCACTGAAGCCCCAAATCCGGATCGGCTTGGATGAGATGAGCTTCTTTAAGCTTGTTAGGACAACAAGGTGAAATAGAAGCTGAACTTCAAATGTTCAGAATACTTTTTTCCCCGAAAATACAATTTATGCTCCTTAAAAAGTTTGTTTTCAAACACAACCTTTATCTCAACCTTATTTTACAGAGAGGGCTGAAACTTTTTCCAGACCCAACAACTGTCACTTGTAACTTATAGTTGCCATAGACATTAGACACATCCACCCTGTGACTCTGTGAGATCTCTACAACAATTAGTCCTATGAAATTGACACCTTCTGGGTTCAAAGCAGTTTGCATTCATGTAAGAAATATGGAAGTTCTAGTGACGATTTAGCCCAATATACCCCTTACTTACAACCACCATCTTAGTAGATATTACCTGCAAACACTAGTTCCACTAGGTTCTCTGCCTAACCCTTCTTCCATCAGAATCACCACCGTCTGAGAGCTGGGCCCACACGCTCCTAGATTTCCCACCTCCACTGAGGCAATCCTCCTCGCAACCAGCAACAATCTTCAAGAGCTCTGACTGCAATGCTGCACAGTTTTCCTTCAGGTGCTGGAACCCATCCGATCGCATGACGGCTGAAAAGGAAAGAGCCACAAATGACAGTGAGAAGATGCATACACACAAGCTCTTATTATTAATAGCACAGAATGTCCTTAGACCCATTCCTTTTATACCCATGGGAATCAAGTAGGTTACCGGTACCGGAATTAGGATGTATTTTAAATTTTTAATAACCTAAGAAATATTAATTACCTTACGAAGGTATGGACAATATTTCTTGTTTCTCATCTAATTTACCATATGACCTTTAAATTTGTTAGGAGAAGGGAAATAGAGAAAAAAGAAGCAAATGTGTCATTCTTGAGCTTTCATTAAGGAAAATACATATCCTCCCAAAAAAGAACTCCTCCTGATTGTATTTATAATGTAAGGTCAAAGATAAGTCTATCAGGATCTGAAACTAGGATTGTCTTGTGTTGTTGTTATTGCCAGGACTTCTACGGTATTAAATCATAAAAAATATACAGATACAAATAATAGAGAGCAGAGAGGAAACCTGCTAGGTTTTCAGCAGCAAATCTTAGGCACACAGCCTTCAATACAGTGGCATGGTAACGATCAGCCAAAGAAAGAATCTGGGCGACTGTACTCACTGATATATCTTTGCAGAGATGAGACTCACAAATCCGCTTTAGTCTTGCCAAATCATATTTATCTGACACACCCAACAATTTTGCTACCAAAGAATCTGATATCCAAGAGTTTCCCATAGAGCTGGATGGAATCAGGCCCACATCTCCTATAAGAGCATCTTTGTATACAAAGTGCAGCATAACCTGTTGGTTATAAGAGATTAGTACTTCGAATGAGCATCCAGTATCAGCCTACGAAAGCAAGGATTATGAGACTATTAGCAAGCTACACCAAAAAGAAAGCATTCAAGAGAGGCTGTCACCTTAAACACCTCAGGCTCTACATCTGTCACTAAGATTTCTTGTTTATCAACCTCCGTCCTCTCATAAAAATCACTACGAAACACAGGTGACCGAGCGGCCAATACCAACTTATGAGCATGGAACTTCTCACCACCCACATTAAACACGATATCAGAACATTGTTGATTTTCCAGAAGCATGCCGAAATTTGTCCCTATATCAGACTCAGGGACTGGATCTGGACGCAGTCTGGAACAGTCCATTCCAGAAACTACCACACCAACAGTACACTCAAGCTTCAGGCAGTCATTCTTGAGATAATCCGAAGTCTCAAGAGCTGTTCGTTTGAAAAAGCGCTTGTAACCCCTGTATAAAACAGGCAATAATGCAGTTAGTCAGGATGATCAAAGGATATACATGCATATATATATATTATCACAGAAATGACCTAATGAGATCAAACTAAATCATTCCACAAGTAAGAAAATAAAAACCACAATTATGATCAACTGCTCTTGGTGCACTCTGCAGAGGAACCTTGGAAGAATTTTTTCCCTGTAAGAGATGGCACCGTGCAAAATATACAAATATTCAACATTCAAGTATCCTCAGACCCTTCTGTCAGGCACACTCATGAGGCCCTAGCCTACATTTACACTCGTGACCTATCTGGGCCTTACAAAAATTGAACTTCTCCCTTCAAGACCATCTAAAACATCCAGGTAAGTTAGTGGCCCTTCAACTTCGTCCCATGACTCCCACCACACCCAGGTCATAATAACTACTCTTAACCTTTCTAACTTCCCACAGGATGTAATTCATCTAAAGGTCCAATAGCTACATGACAGCAATTTTATTCAGCAATTGGTAAGGGTTCTAGTACCAATTACTTATATGATTCAGAGTAAGAATATTTTGAAAATTACGTATCAATTTACATTGTACCCTAAATTAGGCCCATGTTATGCAAAGGGGTTATTCTTTCCTTGGTATTTGCATGAAAAGGAAGGTTGGGAATCCTTTGTCAGGTAATCAAATAGGTTAAGGGCTTATGAGATGATTGTGCAAGAGTGATAATGAATGATTTAAGGTTGGGTTAGACTACAAGTAATATCCAACCCCTTGTAGTAGGCATTCAGACTCGCCTTGTTATTTTATTTTTGTCTAGAAGGCACACACCTTGTGGCCAAAGAGAGTTCTCATTCTCTTCTGGAGTAAAGTATTTATGGCCTAGTGAATTTATCCTCTGGTTATTAATTCGTTTTGAGTGTGCCTTGTGATTGATTTGATTCCATTCCCATCAGCTAAACAGGGAGTAACGACCACACATGTACAGGCATGACCTTTGAAAATTACAAGTACCCAGAAACTATGTCTATATTGTATTTCTGATATATATAATATAACCACTCGGTCCACTCCTAACTCTGATTTTCATTTATTTCTAATCAAACCTTGCATCACATAGTATTTTCCAGTCATAGATCTGAGATGCCCCTGCACCACTTCATACTATTATGTTTTATTCCCTTCTTTGAACTTTTCTCCTAAATAAGAACTACTTCCCAATTATGTGGCAAATCAGAAACTGCATTATTGCAAAAGTGAAACAATTATATGCAGTTACACCAAACATTGATAAAAAAAATGGAAATGTAAGTTCTACATAATGATAAAACCAAGGAAAAATAATGTATCCATACATCGAAGGCCCGTTATTAATCTTTCCATCCGCCCATTATATGTTCCCAAAAGCAGGAAAAGCAAGGGTTAGGAAAAAATGTTCATTTCCTGCACACGTTTCCTCAGGGACTATAGACAGATGAATTCATATAGCTGTTTGATATATAACATATATTCAAACACTTTGAAGAAAGCAGTAAGTCGACAATTTTTCTCCTAATTAAGATCCCTACTCCATATTGAGGCAAATCAGAAAACTGCATATTGCTATAGTTAGAAAGGCACGTGCAGTTACACCAATCATCCAACCATCCATTAGACGTTCATCAAAAGCAAAACCAGCAGGGTTAGGGAAGTTGTGCATTTCCTGAATACATTTCCTCTGTAGTCAATTTGTGGCTTTCTTAAAATGTGGTTGACAAAGCAATTTCCTAACGAAGTGCACCGAATCTATCCGCAAACAACATAAGCATCTTCCTTCACGTATGACTCCAACCTTCTTCCTCCTACTTCCTTCATATCAAAAATTCATCCTAAGCTCCAAACTGGACTTCAAGCAAACCATACTTTTCAGAGACTATTAAGAATAACAATCCCTTCTCCATTGTCTTACACCACTTCATTATTTTGGTTAGTAGCCAAGTATCATTCAATCTGAGACACCCTGTGATACGATCCTGCAGAGAATCAATTTCTATTTTCTATTTAGTATACTTTCTACTAATTAGTAGTTTTACATTGCTGTATTTAGTTTATCCACTACCCCATCCCATTATCCCTGATTAGCCCACTAAGTTGTTAGTGCATTTCTGTAGTTGCTTGTTTTTAGGAGTAGGTTAGGGTCTGTTTGGATTCCATACTAGAATGCATTAAAATGTATTATCTTGCATTAATTTGCATTAAATCATCAATTTAATGCATTTTAATGCATTCTATTTGGAATCCAAACGGACCTTTAGTTATTTTCAGCATTAGTGTTAATTGCTTTCCTATTTAAGCTGTTGTGACTTGTGAGTCTCAGTGTAAATCAGATTTGAATTATGAATTGAATATATCACAAAATTGGAGATTCTCCACCAAATTCTTGAGTGTTAGATTCTGACCTCAGTGGTTTCCTTTGGGTGAGATGCTTGCCTAAAGTGGTTTCTATCACCCCGTAAATGTATAAAATGGATATCCCCTTACGGCCTTACCCCTGCTCTTCCCCAAATTGCATACTTTGCCATCATTTTTTTCCAAATATTAATAACTACAGTTTAATAATATGAAAAATTATCTATAATCTCTAATTAAGCACTAGTAGACTGTTAGTAGTAGTAGTTCTAGACTTATAGTAGTCAAAAGAAAAGCCCGCAGCATCTGATCAAACAGAACAATTTTCACTTTCGAGAAGGAAATTGCTCGAATGTCAAAGTCACAGAAGTGAACCATAAGCAACAAGCGAAGAACACCAATTCCCATAGACAAATCATTCATGCAATTCTCCATACATAAATTGATCTTCTCACCTAAATCCAATCCACGAGAGGGGAAACAAAAATAGAACGAACCAAGAACACCAGATTCTGAAAACGTACCACATGCTTCCCCGATATTTCAAGGTATACGGCCCACTCTCGAGCGATCGGTCGAAGTGGCTATGGACTTTGTGCTTCCCATTCCCGCTCTGATCAACCAATGTCAGCTCAAACAAAGCCCTAACGTCGCTCCCTTCGCTCGCCAGGGCGATGAACACAGACACATACACCGAGTTGTCTTCTGGATTCTTGCCATCCGGATAGAAGTAGATCGCCCACTGGTACCCTCCAACGTTGAAATTATCGCTCGCAATGTGCTTTCCCACCCCCATTCCTTTCGCCAGAGAGTAGCCTTCGATTACGAACTTGTGAGACCCGTTCATCGTTTGAGTAACGGAAAGAGAGCTCGACGGAGATCGCACAGAACCCCGTTCCGTCCCGGAATTGGAAGCCATGGCCGGAGAGTTTTTTCAAGCTCTCTGCAAGATTGAGGAAAGATGAAGTGGTGAAAAGCTAAGCTAGTGCATAGGTTGAAGGTTAAGTCGGTGAGCTCGGATTTGAATGGGACATTGGACTGGAAATTTTGGATATTTGGATGTGGGTGATATTTTTGGGTGAATTCACAGAGAAGCGTGTGGAAATTTGAGGAGCTGGATTTGAAAGAAAGAGGGGCTAGGGTTTTCTTTTTTGGTTCGAAAAGGGAAATCCGTTGGACAGGAGCAATAGGATCAATGCATCATCGATGGCAAATTGCCAAATTGTCAAGCAAAGGGAAAGTTGATATAAGGTGATTAAGACAATATTATTTAGTTTTTTATAAAAATTACTTGAAATAAAAATATTAGAAAAGAGGAAGAGATCAAAATTTTTAGAGATGTAAAAATAAAGAAGGTGAAAAACGTGAATAATTTATGATTATTATTTACCTTCAATAATTATCTAGTTTGTGAAACTAATACAACGCTTCTAATAGATGTGATATATTTAATCTTTTAGATGTTCAAGCTTATCAAGTTTTGTTCATAACACTCCCCTTGAATATTTATCTTCGAATTGTTGTGGAATATGGGTGTATATTGGATTGTTAAAAACTTTGTCAGGAAAAAATCAGTGGGATAAAAACATGAACAAAAAAAATAAAGGGTACAACTATGAATCCCATTATAAGCTTTGATGTTGCCTCATTAAAAACTTTGCCCTACAAAACCCAGTGGGATAAAAGTATGATCGAAGAAAAAAAGAATGCAGCGCGTATGATGCTCCCATGAGATCAACGTATGTCTCGGAATTTGCACATTCCAATCTTAGATACCAGTTCTACAAATTTCTTAGGAGCCAGTGATTTTGTGAACATATTAGCTAAATTGTCATTCGATCGAATCTGTTGTGGATATCAACTTCTTCAGCTTCTTCTAGTTCATGAGTAGAGAAGAACTTAAGCAATATATGTTTTGTGTGGTTCCCTTTGATGTAGCATTTCTTCATTTAAGTGACACATGCTGAGTTGTCTTCATACAACAATGTTGGGTCGTCAGTGATAGGCCTCATTGCACATTCTTTCTGGATGAATTTGATCATTGCTCGCAGTGCCACACATTATCTTCCTGCTTCATACAGTCATTTGTGACTTGACTTTATGTGGGTCTAATAAGTACCCTGCATCTACATATCTAACCAAGGTGGTGTCCATTTGGTTACAATAGAATAGCTCAAGATCATGTGTGTCGCGAAGGTAGTGGAAGATATGTTTGATCTTGGAAAATAGATTCACTGCAAAAGCAATATCTAGTCTTGTATAGTTAGTTAACATCATAGCACCAATTGCACTTAGAGATGGTACTTCTGGACCAAGAACATCTCCCTCCTATTCTCGAGGGCGAAATTGATCATTTTCTACATTGATAGATCGAACTTCCATGGGAGAGCTCCAAGGGTGAGTCTTGTCCATTTTAACCTTTTTTCAGGATTTTCTCAGTATAATTAGACTGATGGATAATATTTCATCCTTCATATGCTTAATTTGTAAGCCAAGACAAAACTTAGTTTTAACAAGATCTTTCATCTCGAATTCTTTCATCAAATATTTCGAAGTCTCTTGAAGTTCATGGAAAGTTTCAACGATGTTCAAATCGTATATATAGATTGCGATAATAACAAACCCATTCTTGGATCTCTTAATGAACACGTATGGACATGTGTCATTATTCTTTTATCCCTCTTTCATAAGATATTCACTAAGACGGTTGTACCACAACTGTCCCGATTGTTTCAACCCATACAATGACCTCCACGGGTTTATGGAAAACATTCCTCGAGGTTTAGAGTTGTTAGACTCAGACAATTTTAGTCCTTCTGGGACTCTCATGTAGATGTTTGTATCAAGTGACCCATATAAGTATGTAGTCACAACATCCATAAGGCGCATCTGTAGTTTTTCAAACACAATCATGCCAATTAGAAACCTCAATGTAGTTGCATCAACTACCGGATAGTATGTTTCTTCATAATCAATTCCAGGAATTTGAGAAAAACCTCGGGCTACAAGTCTAGCCTTATGTCTGACAATTTCGTTTTTCTCATTTCGTTTTCGGACAAAGATCCATTTGTGACCGACTGGTTTTACACCTTTTGTTGTATGGACTACAAGTCCAAAGACTTCTCGCTTTTCAAGCGATTTTAATTCTACCTGAATGACCTCTTTCCATCTTGGCCAATCTTTCCTTCGCCAACATTCATCAACTGATTTTGGATCAATGTCATCATCCTCAACCACAATATCTATATCCACTGAGTAGGTAAATATATCATCAATAATGATATCATTTCTATTCCATTGTATACCCGTGTATACATAATTTGTGGAAATCTCGAAATTGGCGACATTTAATTTCGATCATTATCTAGGATATCATTTTCCATTGAGATGTTTTTATTTTCAATCTTTTTGCCTTTATCATCGCTTTTAGGAGCCATTATGGCATCTTTTGTCATACCCTATTGGTTCTTTGGCCCTCTTTGGTTTTCTTTGAACCTAGCGTCTACCACGCTTCCGACGTGTTTTACTCATTTGCAATGGACGCTTCTGGCTATCCAATCGATATTTCAATCCTTGTAGGAGAATTTGTTGCAGGTATATGTGACATAGGTACCTTCTTTGTATCGATGAATGCATCAAGTAACTGATTTGCAACATTTTACAAATAAATGATCCGTTGTACTTCTTGTTCACAATTTTGTTCTTGGATCAAGGTGAGATAATGATGTTGCATTCCATGTAACCTCTTTCATATGTGGGTCCACCTTTTTTATTTTCCCCACTAACCCTAAGTTAGGGAATGTACTTTCGTCAAAACGACAATCAACAAATCTTGATGTATACAAATCACCAGTTGTTGGTTCGAGATATTTAATAATCGATGTGGATTCGAAACCAACATAAAGTCTCAATCTTCTTTGTGGACCCAACTTTGTATGTTGAGGTGTGATAGCATGCATTTAGACTAGTTTAGGTCACGTTTATTTCTGCCATTTTGGTTTGTTTTGTTCCTTTTCCTTTTAGTTTTATTTGGTTTTAGTAGATTTGTAGTGTCCGGAGTCTACTCTTGCGTTTGTCTCATTTCAGGATCTTTTGGAGGCGTTTCTGGAGAATGGTGGCTTTGATATGAAGTTGTTCGAGTGGATGGCTCGAAGGAATGACGCCAACGTCGAGGGCGCGGATGATAAGAAGAAGCCGGGGCCGAGGCCGATCAAGGAGAGAGTCCGAGCCAAGCTGAAGGAGAAAGCTGGGCCAAGCCCGGCCATGCCCCGACCGGATCTCACCCCTGCCGCGAGCCAGCACTGCAAGCTTCAACTGAACCTCACCCGGCCGGGATTGTGACCGGGTCAGCAGCCGGATTTTGCCCGGGTTACACACCGGATCATCTCGACTGAACCTCACCCGGTCTTGACCCGACCGGGCTTCACACCGGGTCAGCATATGGCGCGGAGACGGCTCGTTACCTGAGCGTAACCCGGGCGCGACCCGGCCGGGCTTCGGGCCGGGTCGGGACGCCGTTTCGTTTCTGACTCGTTTTATCCCGAGCGTTTTGCCTTCTATTCGTAGGGGGTATAAAAGCCAAATGGAAACTGCTATTCCAGGGGGCTGGTAACTGCATTCCACGTTTCTAAACTCTCAAAAAAAAAACCCTAGGGAGAACTTGGAGATTTGGCTAGATTGGATTGTTGGAATTTCGAATATCTCTTTGGAGAAGACAATTGGTATGTTGTTTCTTTCAATGAAATTGATTTCTCTTTCTCTCATGTCTAGCTAAATCCTCTTTTCTAAGATTGGGTGAACCCAATGGTGATTTGGTAGGTTTGATTGGCGGTATTTGATTGTATGGATATGTAAATGTGAATTGATTCTATCCTAGGTTGCTTAATGACCTAATTGCTTTGTAATTGGGATTTCTAATTAGAATTTGAGACCGACCGGAGATAACGATAATTGGGGATTGATGCTAAATAGATCCCTAGGATAGAACTTGTGGGTTATTTGCGTGACCATCGATTTAACCCCTTGTGGTACTTGACTATCGATTAGACCTTTGGATGAGTAGATTCCGCTGAGCACCAAAAGTGGATGTTGTTTCTACTTGTCCATTGATCTATGTAGAACTTAATGGACCTAAATGAGATTAGCCTTGTGCGAAAGTGATTGCTAATCGAATTTAGGTACATACACTATTGTCTGACCATGAAGTAGTGTTGACATTGGATAGTGAGACCTTCAATTTACTTTTGCATTGAAATCTAATCGAATACTGCCTAGGATCCATCGTATCACCATTGTGGGGAGCCTAACCTTGGAAGCTTTTTCCCCTTAATTGACAATCTTGTTTTGCTTGATAATTGTTACCATTGAAACCAAACCGAACTGCAACTTTTCTTGTCTACGACTTAATCTATTAGTTGAATTGACAATTAGTACTACATAGTCCCAGAGTTCGACACCTTGGTACTACAACCGAACCCGTACACTTGCGGGGTAGGATTCGGACATATCAAGTTTTTGGCGCCGTTGTCGGGGACTATTGTTAGTATTGGTTGTTACACGCAACCGGTAGATTAAGTCTCATTTTGTTTTTTACTTCGTTTCCTTTGTCTTTGGTTTCAGATTTGTTCTCTCTCATATGCGAAGAGCCCTGAGCGCCGGTGAACTACACAACGATCCCGAACCCGAGCGTGCTTTTCACAGAAGAAGAAGGGAGCAAAGAAAAGCAAGGACCCGAGCAATGGATGAGGCTGCACAATTGCAACAGCAACAACATGAGTTGCTGCAACAACAACAGCTACAGTTGCAAGAGTTGCAACAACGATTACTAGATCAGCAACAGGAGATGCAACAGATGTTGAATGCAACAGATGTTGAATGCGCCTCCGCCTATGACACTGGGTGACTATGTGCTGCCACGTCACCAAGGGCCCACATCTGGTGTGGTCCGACCTCCTGTTCAGGCTAGGAACTTTGAGCTGAAGCCGTCTTTGATTAATATGGTTCAGCAGAATCAGTTTGGAGGTCTACCGTCTGAGAATCCTCACCTACATCTCAACACCTTTCTGGAGCTTATGGACACGGTGAAGATTCATGACGTCTCTAATGACGCGCTTTATTTGCGCGCCTTCTCATTCTCTTTGAGAGACAGGGCTAAGGCTTGGTTCAAGGCTCTACCTCAAGGCACTATCACGACGTGGGATGAGTTGGCTAAGGCTTTCCTAACCAAGTACTTTCCCCCAAAGAAGACTGCTGAGATGAGGAATCAGATCAGTTCATTTCAGATGAAAGATGGGGAGTCTCTGTATGAAGGTTGGGAGAGATTCAAGGAGCTTTTGTTGTTGTGTCCTCACCATGGACAAGATAAGTGGGTGTTGCTGCACACCTTCTACAATGCTATGGACAGCACTAATAGAATGCTCATTGATGCCTCATCTGGAGGCACGATCATGGATATGCATGTTGATGTGGCCTGGGAAAAGATTGAGAGCATTGCCTAACACAACCACTACTATAATGATGCTCGATCTACTCCAAGCTCTAAGAGGACAGCTGGTCTTTATGAGGTTGATAATGAGGTCTCACAACAAGCAAGGATGGAGGCTATGGCTCATGAGATTAAGCAACTGAAGTTGAGTATGAACAGAGCTAAGCTGAAGAATGAAGAGAGTCCTGCTCAGGTTGTTTCAAATGTGGTTTGTCAGTTCTGTGGGGAAGGTGATCACACTATATCAACTTGCCAATTATTTGCTGCACAGGATGAGCCACAAGAGGGAGATGTGAACTACATGAACAATTTCAATCGGGGTCCTAGGAATGATCCTTATTCCAACACCTATAACCCCGGTTGGAGGAATCACCCTAACTTCTCCTATGCCAACAACCAAGCTGCTCAAAGACCACCTCCTGGCTTTCAACAAAGAGCTCCTCAACCCCAAGGCCAAGAGCGTGCCCAAACATCCGGGGAGTCCAAGTTTGACTTGATCATCAAAGAGCTTCAGAACATCAACAAAGTATTGAAGAGCCATGATAGCTTGCATGCTCAGTACGCTTTGAATGCTCCTAGGCCCCAAGGTCAACTTCCCGGTCAAATTGAGGCGAATCCAAAAGGACAAATCAATGTTGTGTCCTTGAGGAGTGGGAAACATCTTGAGGATCCAAAAGTTGTGGACCTCAAGCAGAAGGGCAAAGCTGCTGAAGAGCCCGAAGAAGTTATAGTCCAAGAGAAGGTGCAAGAGGAAGTGCCCAAATATGTACCACCTCCACCATACAAGCCTCCCCTTCCCTTCCCACAGAGGAAGGCTCAAGCTCAGTTGGATCAACAATATGGCAAGTTTGTGAAGGTGCTGAAAAAACTCTACATTAACATCCCCTTCACCGATGCTCTCAAGCAAATGCCATCTTATGTGAAGTTTTTGAAGGAGATCTTGTCCAACAAAAGGAAGTTGGATGATTGCCAATCAGTTTCTTTGAGCCAGGAGTGCAGTGCTTTAATTCAAAACAAGTTGCCTCCAAAGCTTGGGGATCCTGGTAGTTTCAACGTCCCCATGGTGATTGGTGATTGCACATATGATGCTTTGTGTGATTTGGGGGCTAGTGTGAGCATCATCCCGCTCTCCATTTGCAAGGACTTGGACTTGGGGGAGCCGAGACCTGTGAAGATGACTTTGTATATGGCTGACAGGTCCGCGACTCGCCCCATAGGTATTTTGGAGGACATACCCATCCAAATAGGTAAGTTCTTCATTCCTGTTGACTTCATTGTTTTGGATATTGATGCTAACTCCCCTGTCCCTATTATTTTGGGAAGACCCTTCTTAGCCACTGCAGGTACACTAATTGATGTGAAACAGGGTATTCTTTCCTTTACTATTGGGGATGAGAGGATTGAGTTTAATTTGTCCAGGGCCATTAAGCGACCTTCTTTTGAGGACGATGTATCCGGGATTGATGTGGTTGCTCATGAAGTTCAAGAGTCCGTGATGTCTCTCATGATTGAGGACCCCTCAGAGCGTTACCTGATGGAGAGTGCGACCCAAGCTGAGAATCTGGAGCTACTTGCTGATGTGCTCTTTGATTTGGAGTCCACTGAGGAGATGCCTGAGGCCGTTGTGGAAGCCCTTACAAGAGAGGACCTTGTTCCTAAGGAGGAGACCAAAGAGGCACCAAAGGTGGAGTTGAAGTCACTTCCATCTAATTTGAGGTATGAGTTCCTTGGACCCGATTCTACTTATCTGGTGATTGTCAATGCTAGTTTAAGTGATTGTGAAGTTGAGAAATTGTTGCATGAACTTAAATTGCATAGAAAAGCCATTGGATATTCCATTGATGATTTGAAAGGAATTAGTCCCTCCATGTGCATGCATAGGATTTTAATGGAAGATGACCATAAACCCTCCATTGAGCATCAAAGAAGACTTAACCCTATCATGAAAGAAGTAGTGAAAAAAGAAGTGCTGAAATTGTTAGATGCAGGCATTATTTATCCTATTTCTGATAGTGCATGGGTTAGTCCTGTTCATGTTGTGCCTAAGAAGGGAGGAATGACTGTGGTGAAGAATGACAAGAATGAATTGATTCCTACTAGGACTGTCACAGGTTGGAGAATGTGCATTGACTATAGGAAATTGAACAAGGCCACTAGAAAAGACCATTTCCCACTCCCCTTCATAGATCAAATGCTAGAGAGGTTGGCCAAGCATTCACACTTTTGTTATTTGGATGGTTATAGTGGATTCTTTCAAATCCCTATTCATCCCGATGACCAAGAAAAAACCACTTTCACATGCCCCTATGGCACATTTGCATATAGGAGAATGCCATTTGATTTGTGTAATGCTCCGGGCACCTTTCAAAGATGCATGATGGCTATTTTTTCTGATTTGATTGAGGACATCATGGAGGTTTTCATGGATGATTTCTCCGTGTATGGTACTTCTTTTGATGCTTGCTTGTCTAACTTGTCTCGAGTTTTACAGCGGTGTGAGGAAGAAAACCTCGTATTAAATTGGGAAAAGTGCCATTTCATGGTAAGTGAAGGAATTGTGTTAGGGCATTTGGTTTCTAACCGTGGGATTGAGGTTGACAGGGCCAAGATTGAGATCATAGAGAAGATGCCGCCTCCAACCTCGGTTAAGGGCATAAGAAGTTTTCTAGGACATGCCGGGTTCTATAGGAGGTTCATTCAGGATTTTTCAAAAATCTCCAAACCTCTTACTAACTTGCTCTTGAAGGATGCCTCCTTTGAATTTTCGAAGGAGTGTCTAGATGCTTTTTGCAGGTTGAAGGAGGCCTTGATTTCAGCACCTATTATGCAACCCCCGGATTGGGACCTTCCATTTGAGCTTATGTGTGATGCCAGCGACTATGCTGTAGGGGCTGTTCTAGGCCAAAGGAAGGACAAGAAGCTGCATGCTATCTACTATGCTAGTAGAACTCTTGATGATGCCCAAGTGAATTATGCCACGACTGAGAAAGAGTTGCTCGCTATTGTCTTTGCCTTTGAGAAGTTCAGGTCTTATTTGGTGGGTGCCAAAGTTATTGTCTACACTGATCATGCTGCTATCCGGTACCTCTTGAGTAAGAAGGAAGCCAAGCCTAGACTGATTCGCTGGATTCTTCTTCTTCTTCAAGAGTTTGATTTAGAGATTAGAGACAAAAAGGGCACAGAGAATTTGGTTGCTGATCATCTATCTAGGTTGACTCAAGAGCAGTTGGAGTGCACAAAAGATGAGCCACCTATTGATGATTTGTTCCCTGATGATCATCTTTTCAGGATTGCCAATGAAGTCTTGACTCTTGCAAGTTCAAGAATGCCATGGTATGCTGATTTTGTCAACTACTTGGTTTGCAACGAGTTGCCTCCTAAGCTCTCATTCCAACAGAAGAAGAAATTCATGTCTGATGTTCGGCATTATTTTTGGGATGAGCCACTGCTTTTCAAGAGATGTGCTGATGGAGTTATTAGAAGATGTGTCCCTGAGGAGGAGGTAGAGAGTGTCATCACTCATTGTCATTCTCTACCATGTGGAGGACATGCTGGGTCCTCAAAGACAACCACCAAGATATTGAATTCAGCCCTCTATTGGCCTTCTATGTTCAAGGATGTGCACCGTTTCATTGCTTCATGTGATGCATGTCAACGCACGGGGAACATTTCTAGGAGGAACGAAATGCCTCTTAACAACATTCAGGAGGTTGAGATCTTTGATGTGTGGGGAATAGATTTCATGGGACCTTTTCCGCCGTTATGCTCTAACAAGTATATTCTTGTGGCAGTGGATTATGTGTCCAAGTGGGTGGAAGCCATTGCCTCACCGACAAATGATTCAAGAGTGGTGTCTAAGTTCTTTAATAAAGTGATCTTTCCAAGGTTTGGGACTCCAAGAGTTGTGATAAGTGATGGAGGATCCCACTTTATTGAGAAGAAGTTTGAGGCTTTGCTGAAGAAGTATGGGGTCACTCACCGGGTCGTAACTCCATATCATCCTCAAACTAGTGGACAAGTTGAGGTCTCTAACTGGGAGATCAAGGCTATCTTAGAGAAGACCGTGTCCCGATCCCGGAAATATTGGGCAATGAAGCTAGATGATGCTCTTTGGGCCTATAGGACAGCATTCAAGACTCCCATTGGCACAACTCCTTACCGATTGATTTATGGGAAGTCTTGTCATCTACCGATGGAACTTGAACACAAGGCATATTGGGCAATCAAATTGTTCAATTATGACATGAAAGAAGCCGGTGAGAAAAGGAAGCTGCAATTACAAGAGCTTGAGGAGTTGAGGTTGGATGCTTATGAGAATGCCCAAATCTACAAGGAGAGGACCAAGAGATGGCATGACAAGCATATTGTCCCTAGAGAATTTCATGAAGGCGATCTCGTCTTGCTATACAACTCTAGGTTGAGACTTTTTCCGGGAAAGCTGAAATCCCGCTGGTATGGTCCGTTCCAAGTGCGGAAAGTGTACCCTCATGGTGCAATAGAGATATGGAGCGAAGGAACGGGTCAATTCAAGGTGAACGGGCAGCGGCTAAAGAAGTACATCGTGGGTGCCCCGATCGAGATGACCGCTTCCACCCTCCTTTTCGATCCGGTTCCTTGAAAGACGATGGAAGGTCAAGCTAATGACCGTAAACAAGCGCTGGATGGGAGGCAACCCATCAGGTACGTTTTCTTTCTTCTTTAAATAAAAGGGTCGACCATGCTCAACTGAGCGTAACCCGGCCAAGACCCGACCGGGTTTCGACCGGGTTTCGCTCAGCTGGTCGCGCAAAGAAATGACGGGGGCTTCTCTGAGGCAAACCCGGCCAAGACCCGACCGGGCTTCAGACCGGGTTTGTTGAACTGAGAGAATCCCGGTCGTGACCCGACCGGGTCTCGACCGGGATTCGCATGTCTTTCAAAAAAAAAAAAAAAATTGTGTGAGGGTTAACTGAGCACAACCCGGCCTCGACCCGCCCGGGTCTCGACCGGGCTGCTCTCAGCCCCCCTTTTTATTCCCCATCCCCGACCGGGTCTCACACACCCAAATCCTTTCTTCTCTCTCTCGCTCCCTTCCTCTCCTCTTTCTCCGCCTCCACCGGCGACACCGACCACCTCCCACACCGCCGGACACCCCTTCTTCGCCCCCCCCCCCTCAGTCTCTTAAGAAATCAAGGTATATTTCTCCAACCCTAGATCTCAATTTGATTGTTAGATTTTGGATGTTTGGAGATTTTTATTGTTGGTTTGGATGATTAATGCTTGAACTAGTGGAAATTAGGGGGTGAATTTCGGATCTTGATGATTATTTTGAAATATTAGGTTATTTTCAAGATTCCTTAATTTGGGGGTGTAATTGGGTACAAATGATGTTGTTGGGGTGATTTGTTTGAATCTTTGTGGTATGCTAATGCTTTGTTCTTGCTCAAATTGATCTTTGTTGGTTGGTTGACTCGTGTGAATCTTGTGTATAATTGTTGCTCGTTCTTGCTAGAACGACATATATGCTATTTGGGATTAGGCTTGCTTGCTCCTTTGTGCTGAAATTGTGGGTCGTTCTTGCCGGAACGACAATTATGTGGGTATGCATTACCTTGGTTTTGCTTGTTCTGTTGTATATGTAGGACACCGGAAAAAAAATGTCAACTTCCAAGCGACCAAGGCAGGCCGCCGCGAGCTCTTCTCGGTCCCGCGCCAACCCTCGTGGGGGTGCGGACGCTGCTAATGCGATGGGCATAATCTTCACTACTGATGATCACCGCAAGGAGTTCCTGAAGATTAAGGATCGACCACTTATGCCCACGCGCTTCTTGGATTTTCAGATGCTTGCCACGCTTGGGATTGCCGACGACGTTGAGTGGTTAGCCGCACGGTTAGGGTGGCAACAGTTCATACACTTTGCGCAGCCCACCTACCAGCACCTCACTCTCGAGTTCCTGAGCAGTGTGGAGTGTGACCTCATCAACGGAGACAATCGCGAGAAGGGGCTTTGCACGTTCCGACTGGGAAACGTCGACAGAGCACTCACCCTGGCCGAAGTGAGCACCATCTTCGGGTTCCCAATCGCTAGTCGAGCAGCTCCCCGCGCTGAGTGCAAGGTCTACTTCTGTGACTATCTGCACTTTTGGATGGACATTGCGGCCTCCAACCGGTATGACCCCGCCAAGACCAAGGCCTCTTGGATAACCAATCCGGCCATCCGCCTATTTCACCGGTTCATGGCCCACACCATCTTTGGGCGCGGAGATGGATCTGAGAACAGCGCCTCCAAGAAAGAGATGCTTGTCCTTTGCGCCGCTCTGAACAACCATGAGATCAATTCTGCTGCTTTTCTGATGGGGCACTTGCGCTTCGTGGGGCATAAGAGCACCGGGACCATTGTTGTGGGTGGACTTGTGACTGCCTTGGCATGCCATTTTGGCATTCCTTTGGCGGGACGCCACGACTACCAATCCTCCTGTGCTCTTGATTTTTCCACGCTATCCAGTATGAGGGTGGCAGTCCAGCGCGGTTCCTCTTGGTATTGGGTGCTCCCAACTCTTTGCGAGGACAAGCGGCTCCTCCGTCTCCCCAATCCAGTGCGCACTTCCCTCCAGCAGCGGGCCAACTGGAATGTACGTCATCTGCCGTCGGACCCTCCTCACTCCAGCGGAAAGCAATCTAGGGCCGCCCCCCGGAAGAAGACGAGCACGAGGAGGATGAGGACGACGAGGGTGCTGCTGCTGAGGCGTCCAGTTCCGCTGCTGGGAGCTCACAGGGCTTTGATCCCCGCTTCTATTCTATGCTCGAAGCCATACAGCAGAACGTGACAGGTGGATTTGCTGCAATCAACACACGCCTGGACACTATCCACGATGAGGTCCACCATTTGCGTGATGAGTTCCATAGTTGGCGCATCCCCGATTCTCCACCTCCACAAGATTAGACTCCTCCTCCGCCCTTGCACCGTAGTCGAATAATTGTGAGTACTCCTTTTTCCTTATGCCTTATTTTCTACATTGGGGACAATGTGGGATTTAAGCTTGGGGGCGGGGTGTATTTTCATTTTGCATTGCATGTAGTTTGCATGATTAGTTGCATTTTATTTTTATTTTTTTGTTGTTTGCATTTGAATTTTTAGTTGCATATTTGCCCTGCTTGATCCTCTGTGAGTTCTCATAACAGTACATGTACCATGAATCCTCTTAGTATGCCTTGGCTGGTGATATTGCAATTGCATTTTGAGCATGATATGATTGATCAAACATATGACAATGACCTGAGCATGTGAACTTTGACTAAGATATGTTAGAACCGACACTCTAGACAAATGTCCTAGTAAGCTTATTGGCCTTTCTTGGACTACATTTGCAAAAGTCCTCTCATTTTCTTCATGTGTGTGAGTTCTCTTTGTATGCTAACTCTAGAACTTGCATTAATATCTTCTTTGAGGCCACGTCCACGATTTATGTGCATGACATTAATAGGATTGAGGCATTATCCTTGGCCACCCTATTCATGTATCCTTTGCTTGAAGCCCGTTGTGCCTTATTGCCTATTCTTTGGAAACTCCACAAAAGCATACCGAGCCTATAAATTCATCCTTCCCATCCGGGGATTAGGATAGTTGAATTGTTGTTGCTAGAGTGGATTTTAGCCAAGCTTGGGGGAGGTTACATAAATGGTGGTTAGAAATGTGTATAAATTTGTAATGTGTCTCCTTTCCGTTTTCTTTCTCAAAAAAAAAAAAAAAGAGGAAGAAGAAGTTAAGTAAAAGAAAGGAGACCATGTCATATGTAAGGGTTAAGTTGTATGGGTTTGAAGGTTGAAATTCAATTAAAGGTTATTTTCGCTTGGTGCTGTCTTGGTGAGATCCTCTTCCCCGAATTTAGCTCCTCATGGCCTAAATATTCCTATGCCCTATGTTATACCTTGGCCCCATTACAACCTTGGAAAAGCCCTCATGATTTTTGTTGTGTGCATGGTCTTTAGTGGTGGAGATTAAGAACACTGTTGCAAGCTTATGGTAGTTTAGCGTTCAAAGTTGAGAATTGATATTGAGCGAAACACATGCCTAAACACATGAGTGAGTGAGTGACCTGGTGAGGTCTTGAGTGAAGGAACTGATTGTACTCTTGTCATTGATTGAGAAGCATGCTAAGACGGAATTTGTCATTTGTTTGGCCTCTCATGGCTATTGGTCATATGTCTTTTGGATAGAAACAGCTATTGCATGTTCTGTGTACTCATTGTCATGTACTTGCTTGAGGACAAGCAAGGTTCAAGCTTGGGGGGATTTGATAGCATGCATTTAGACTAGTTTAGGTCACGTTTATTTCTGCCATTTTGGTTTGTTTTGTTCCTTTTCCTTTTAGTTTTATTTGGTTTTAGTAGATTTGTAGTGTCCGGAGTCTACTCTTGCGTTTGTCTCATTTCAGGATCTTTTGGAGGCGTTTCTGGAGAATGGTGGCTTTGATATGAAGTTGTTCGAGTGGATGGCTCGAAGGAATGACGCCAACGTCGAGGGCGCGGATGATAAGAAGAAGCCGGGGCCGAGGCCGATCAAGGAGAGAGTCCGAGCCAAGCTGAAGGAGAAAGCTGGGCCAAGCCCGGCCATGCCCCGGCCGGATCTCACCCCTGCCGCGAGCCAGCACTGCAAGCTTCAACTGAACCTCACCCGGCCGTGACCCGGCCGGGATTGTGACCGGGTCAGCAGCCGGATTTCGCCCGGGTTACACACCGGATCATCTCGACTGAACCTCACCCGGTCTTGACCCGACCGGGCTTCACACCGGGTCAGCATATGGCGCGGAGACGGCTCGTTACCTGAGCGTAACCCGGGCGCGACCCGGCCGGGCTTCGGGCCGGGTCGGGACGCCGTTTCGTTTCTGACTCGTTTTATCCCGAGCGTTTTGCCTTCTATTCGTAGGGGGTATAAAAGCCAAATGGAAACTGCTATTCCAGGGGGCTGGTAACTGCATTCCACGTTTCTAAACTCTCAAAAAAAAACCCTAGGGAGAACTTGGAGATTTGGCTAGATTGGATTGTTGGAATTTCGAATATCTCTTTGGAGAAGACAATTGGTATGTTGTTTCTTTCAATGAAATTGATTTCTCTTTCTCTCATGTCTAGCTAAATCCTCTTTTCTAAGATTGGGTGAACCCAATGGTGATTTGGTAGGTTTGATTGGCGGTATTTGATTGTATGGATATGTAAATGTGAATTGATTCTATCCTAGGTTGCTTAATGACCTAATTGCTTTGTAATTGGGATTTCTAATTAGAATTTGAGACCGACCGGAGATAACGATAATTGGGGATTGATGCTAAATAGATCCCTAGGATAGAACTTGTGGGTTATTTGCGTGACCATCGATTTAACCCCTTGTGGTACTTGACTATCGATTAGACCTTTGGATGAGTAGATTCCGCTGAGCACCAAAAGTGGATGTTGTTTCTACTTGTCCATTGATCTATGTAGAACTTAATGGACCTAAATGAGATTAGCCTTGTGCGAAAGTGATTGCTAATCGAATTTAGGTACATACACTATTGTCTGACCATGAAGTAGTGTTGACATTGGATAGTGAGACCTTCAATTTACTTTTGCATTGAAATCTAATCGAATACTGCCTAGGATCCATCATATCACCATTGTGAGGAGCCTAACCTTGGAAGCTTTTTCCCCTTAATTGACAATCTTGTTTTGCTTGATAATTGTTACCATTGAAACCAAACCGAACTGCAACTTTTCTTGTCTACGACTTAATCTATTAGTTGAATTGACAATTAGTACTACATAGTCCCAGAGTTCGACACCTTGGTACTACAACCGAACCCGTACACTTGCGGGGTAGGATTCGGACATATCAAGGTGGATCAATAGGAACATAAATTGCACATCCAAATTGATGACTCACAAGGTACCCTGACGATCAATTAAGGATGTTGATGAGCTTATTTGTGTCCCTTTTGATGGTCCTATAACCAAATCAAGGGCTAAGAACATCAAGGAAGGGTCGTGTGCCTTGCTTGAGCGCCTTGCAGCCACCATGGAGGTGCCTTCCGAGCCAAGGTTGGTGACCTTGCTCACGCACCACCAAGAGAGCCATGAGCCATAGCTTGAGTTACTTATTTACTATATTTAGCAGTCTGTGAGACTATCTTTAGTAGTTTCTTTTATAGCTTTGATAATTAGCTTATTGACGTTTATAGAATAGTTTTAGAAAAGAGAATCAGCCTTAGGGCCGACCTTAGTTGGTCCTTCTCTCTTCCTTGCACAACACTCTTGTTTTCTTACTTAAACATTTCCTTAATTGAATAGAAGAAGATTGAATTTTGAGAGCAACTTGGATAAGTTGTTTTCAAGATTATTCAGTCCAAAGACTTCCTCTTTCCAAAGTTTAAATCATTCAAACACTCTAAACTTTTGTGCTAATCAATCAAACAAATCGAACCTACTCAATCACGAAGATTTCCCGTTTTCAGCATTGCGTGCTGAATTTGTTTCTAATATTTCCGGAGTTCTACTTGTCCATTTGACGTGAAATTTGTAGGAGTTATAGTTGACTTCCGGATCTTTAAACAGGCATTGAAATCACTCAATTCGGAGTTACGGGGAAAAAGTTATACTTTGCCAAATACGGGACAGAAAACAAAGATCTCTTACGCGTCAAGGAGAGTTCTTTCCAATCAAGAACGTGGCAACCAAGTGATTTAACATCACAAATACTTTTAGATGAAAATTTTGGCTCCTTACCAGATACTAATTGTAGTGGGGAGTGTTCATGGTTTGCACTTCGTCTCAACCGAACCACGACTGCAGCATGCAATATAGCATGTCCCCACTAGAAAATTTGGGATGTAAATTCTCCTACATTATCAAGCCGAATTTGCTTTATGGCATAATCTAGGAACTACGCCCTTAATCGAATTATTTAGCAAGGATTTTAGCAAATGCAGCATTTTTAGTCGATAATAGACTTACATGAGACCAACGAGTGGATGCATCAATTAGCACCATAAAACATTGAAATGGTGCACATGGTGGAACAATTGGTCCACATATATCTCCTTGGATTCTTTCCAAGAATGAAGGCATTTCACTTCCAATTTTGCTTTTGGAAGGCCTTATAATTAGCTTCTCAAGTGAACAAGCAATGCAATTAAAATCACTAGACAGTAGAACCTTAATGTTCTTCAATGGGTGTACAAGTGAATTCATTATGATTATGTGCATCATTACTGATCCAGGGTGACCCAAACGGTCATGCCATAATGTGAATGCAGGTTGGTCATTTGACCTTTTACTTATCGCTGCATTGACCTCAAGCGGATAAATATATGTATGATATAATCTGGAAGTTTGCCCTGACATCCTTTCAATTAAGGATCTGTTTACGGTCAGATTCATGTTTTATGATGCACAAATATTTCTTCCATTTTCATTCATGGTTTCCATATGAAACCCCTTATGACGCACATCTTTAAAACTCAATAAATTCCTTCGATATTTACTCGAATATAAGGCGTCATTTATCATTAATTTTGTTCCTCTTGGGAGTAGAACAATAGCTCTTCTGGATCCTTTGATGAGTTTAGACACACCTGATATTGTAGTGCCATTGCCTGCATAGGCTTTCAATTGAGTAAAATATTTTTTGTTTCTCAAACTGGTGTGTGTTGTTGCAATGTCTAGAAGACATTGCTCCTTTCCATCGAGTTTCACTTCAGGTGAGTTCATGTTTTCTAGATAAAAGGAGAGAAGATGAATCAAGACATTAGTAAGAAAAAGCTTCATATACATTACATACAGATCGTTATATTATACAAAGTTCCTACGAGGGAATGAGGAAACATAGTGCAAAAAATAGAAGACATTACATTATTTTACACAACAAAAGAGATAGCGTAGATATTTAGAGGTCAATGTTTAATTTAAGCCTCTAAGGCATGGTCATCGTAATTCTCAAGGTTGAAGAAATTATCGACGTCTAGACTGGTCACGTGTGAATTACTCCTACCTTCAATATAATTGGTCTCAATAGCCTTTTCTTTATTTTTTCTCATCTTGGTATGGCTTCTGGTCACATGTGAATTACTCACACCTTCAATATAATTGGTCTCAGTAGCCTTTTCTTTATTTTTCTCATCTTGGTATAGTTTCACTGAGTGTGGAGCTACATGACATACCCTTGATCAATGACCATTCATGACACATCTATAGCAAACGGATTTGGATTTGTGGGAGGGTCTTGTTTGACCCATCTAGACCTTTTGCTTTCCATTCCCTTAGTGACCATAGTTCTCACGATAATTGATATGGCTTTTATTGTAGCTTTAACCATGACCACGACCATAAGAAAAAAAGGAGTGGAGAAAGTAAGACATATGTCCAACAAAAAATGTGTCATGTAATATAGATTTTAAAAAAGACTTGGATTCTCTTTGTAATGTATTAGGGGAACCCACCATGATTTATGATTATCTGTAATATCCCTCATTTCATAGGGATAATTTTGAAATTTTCTTATGTCCATATTACAAGTCAGATTAAATTCAGAGAAGTACGGACATTCTATGAGATGTTTGGTCTCTGTAATATTTTTCTGAGTAGTATAAAATTTAGTTAATGTATTTTTGGGTTAAAAAGTTATTCGTGTACGAATATATTTAACCCGGGGTTAAGAATATTTAACCTCTTAGCAAGAAAGGACAAAACGGGTAAAAAGGGGGCAAAATTGGCCTTGACTGCACCCTGGCCGCACCCTGCCGCACCCGCGGCGAAGGCCAATTCCAGTGGCGGTCACGAGTCGGCCACCGTACCCCCACCGCACCCTGCCGCACCCCGCGGTCGTCGTCATCGCGATAGAGTTTCTGCAGCTCTATCCCTTGGCCAATGCTTGCTCCTCACGTCTTTCCATCTGGTTGGGACACCTCATGGCATACGTGTCTAGCTCTTGAGCAACCTTGTGGGACTATAAATGAGAAAGGAGGCGGAGAGGAAGCTCACAACTCCAGCTGCAACTTCATCTTCCTCCAAGAAAACTTCATTGTTGTCCAAATCTTTGAGCTTTGTTTGTGAGAGAGATTGAATCCCTTTTGAGTACTAGAAAGGTGCTTCTAAGAGTAATCAAAGGTCTAAAGTGTTGGGAGATCAAAACCACAACAAATCGAAGTCGAACGAATCGATTTGGGTGAGTTTTCTCCCCGAAAATTTGTTGTCTCCCTTGCCACTGTAATCCCGCCGCACCCGTGGCAGAGGCTCCACCGCACCCGTGGCGAGCTTACCCGGGTTGTGTGTTCTTGGGTGTTTGGCTTTGGGCGAGGCTTGATCCCTTCGATTCCTTTTGTATTCTTTTAGATTCATATATGTAGATATTGAATCTAACTTAGGGTCTCGTTATGGGTCGTTCCAGAGAGATTTAATATCCAGGATCTGTCCCAGTTTCAGACTCAGGAACCGTTGTCTCTAAGCTTGTTAAAGCTTTCGTCTGATCTAAGGCAAGTGGCGGTTCGCTCTTGCTCATCATTCCGTATTTCCATTAATTATCCATGGTTTGATTGTTAATTAATTTGGAATGATTTACTGTTTTGTTGGGAACAGTTTTGATAAATGATATGGATTAAAATATGATATTATAATAGGTTGTATATCTGTTAAAACAACGCTATTATAGATATATATTTTATGAGGATTGCCGGGAGGGCAACAATATGAAAAGAATATGATATTATAATAGGTTGTATATCTGCTAGAACAACGCTATTAATCTATTATAGATATATATTTATGATATTAGCCTGGAGGGCTTTGATATGATTATTACTGTGTTGAACTGTTTAGTTAGCACGAGTATTCGTAGGAGCGATGGACTATTCAAGGTCCAGTCGTTTCTTAATAATGATTAATGGTGCAAAGGGTGATAAACCCAAAAACCATTTGGTGGGTCATGACCGATCTCTATACTCGGGTATAGAGATGGTGGCACTTAACTGATGCTACAAATCTTGGGATTCATCCCATTCGGGAGTATGTCCCTCATGGTGAAACATATGTCCTATATGTCTCTCATGGCGAAACATATATTCAATATATGTCCCTCATGGCGATACATATATTTAAAAGCCTATAACGTGATGCGCGTTTTGAAATTAAATAAGATAGGCAGAAGCTAATCGCACTACGTTTTATAACTTTTCGCACTACAAAAGGCTACGCCAACATCTGGCGCGCGCCAAATACCAGCGTAGAAGGCAAAATAGATAGGAATACGTGGGATTTTAAAAAAAAAGAATAGAGAAGCTACGCCAGATTCTGGCGCGCGCCAGAATCTGGTGCGCGCATTTAGGTTATAAGCCGCGCGCACTTCTTCTTCTCTTCTTCTTCCTCTCTTTCTTCCCCGGCGGCGTTGTTCCCTGTGCGAATCCGGCGGCGTCTTTCTTCTTCCTCTCTTCCTCTGTTCCCTCTCTTCTCTTAATCCATCTCTTTCCAGCCAAGAAATGAGCTCCCCGAGGCAGTTAGTGGAGGCGGCGGAGCAAACTTCGACGGCGGCGACAGTGGGGCAAGGCGGCGGCGTCGAGGCAGTTAGTGGAGGCGGCGGTGATCATGGTGGTGGCGGTGACAGTGGGGCAGGAGCTGGCGGTGCTTCTGGTGGCGTGGCTGGTGGTCCTGGTGGCGCAACTGGTGGTCCTGGCGGCACGGCTCCTGGTGGTGGCGCAACGGTGGGGCAGGCGGTGGCTGGCACCGCTGTTGGTGGGGTAGTTGGCGGTGGTGGCGTTCGTGGGCGTCGTACCCGTGGTGTTCGTATCCGTGGCCGTGGAGCGTCCACTTCGGCTCCAGACGCGACGCCTGTCGGGGCTCCAGACGCGACGCCTGTCGGGACAGGACGAGGATTAAGTTTTCGACAAGTAAATTTAATTTGTCGTAAAATTTTCGCCTTAAATAGACGTTAAATTTGGTTGATACTAGAAATCATATATGAAATTTAATTAGACGTTAATTTGGATTTAATATCTCTGAATTATTTAGATTATTATTTGGGTTGAAATTATAAATTTAGATAATTAATTTGTATTTAAATAATTTCGGTCGAACTATTTAGAAAATTATTTGGATAATTTTTACATGAAATAGATAGGAAAACTATAGGATATAAGTATTTTTAAACGAAATAGATAGGAAAACTATAGGATATAAGTATATTTACATGAAATAGATAGGAAAACTATAGGATATAAGTATTTTTACATGAAATAGATAGGAAAACTATAGGATATAAGTATATTTCAGTTTTTTACCCGTTTCTTCCAAATTCATCCCTATTGGGCCTAAATGGGCCCAATTTCATGTGTTTTCATTTTTCACCCGTTTCTTCCAAAATCATCCATATGGGGCCTAAATGGGCTCAATTTCAAGTTTTTTTCAATTTTTTACCCGTTTCTTCCAATATCATCCCTATTGGGCCTAAATGGGCCCAATTTCATGTGTTTTTATTTTTCACCCGTTTCTTCCAAATTCATCCATATGGGGCCTAAATGGGCTCAATTTCAAGTTTTTTTTCAATTTTTTACCCGTTTCTTCCAATATCATCCCTATTGGGCCTAAATGGGCCCAATTTCATGTGTTTTTATTTTTCATCCGTTTCTTCCAAATTCATCCATATGGGGCCTAAATGGGCCCAATTTCAATTTTTTTCAGTTTTTTACCCGTTTCTTCCAATATCATACATATACATATACAAACACAATGTATTTTTATTTTACAACGTCAATCACTACACCGGAGGATCGGGTGGACGGTTACATCTTATGCGATAATCCCGAAATATTTTAACCCTCGATTCAAACTGAACATCCCAGCCATCTACACTTCGGTCCTTGAAACAACGCCAAGCATACGGAGGAGGGGGTATTGGACAATCATCCCTCAGCCACACCTACATACAAACACAAACACAAACACAAACACAAACACAAACACAAACACAAACACAAACACAAACACAAACACAAACACAAACACAAACACAAACACAAACACAAACACAAACACAAACACAAACACAAACACAAACACAAACACAAACACAAACACAAACACAAACACAAACACAAACACAAACACAAACACAAACACAAACACAAACACAAACACAAACACAAACACAAACTTGAACTCTACATGCATATACTCATATAGTTTAGTATAATAAATTACTTAGAAGTAGTAAGCTTTATCGGTATGAAGTGGTTCCGATCTCCTACGTGGGCCATCGTCAATATCTCCGTCGGAGGGCCTAAGCTTGTATTACGGGCCTTCATTGGTAGGCACAAGCAAGGACCATCCCAGGATATAAAACATAGCGCAACTTGATACGCCGTGGCAAACACCAAACCGATTAGGGGCATTTCGAGCCAATACTACGAGGAGCAAGGACTTATGACATAGTTCACCCGGAATATAAGATCTTCGTAACTCGTTCCCGGTGCTAGTCTGGGCAATATTTCCATGTACACATCTCTGTTGTCCAATAACTCTGCAGCTAGATGCATTCAAACCATAGGGTAATAATGCTCTTCGTACCCCAACAATACAGCTAGTGACCGATACCCATAATGCCCGTCCGGAATTACATCTTTCGCCGGGAACCAGAAGTAATCCACATTCCTAACCCCAAAGTTCACCCCCATATAAGTAATGGGTTGGTCAGGAAACTGTGATCCAGACGCTTCAGTTTTATCCTTCCTAGGACGGCCACGACCCCTACCTTGGCTAGCTTGGGTACCTTGGGTCCCATTCTCATTCTCCATCTCCTTCTCCTTTTTTATCTCTTTCTCCTTCTCAAACTCCTCTAACTCGGCCCTTCTATGCTCAAACAAGCTCGGGTCCCTCTTGGTGGAATACTTTGTGGAACCCTTCGGCCTTCCTTTGGAAATGATACCCGTCGGCTCCAACAACGAAGATTCATGCGGATGCTCCAAGTCATGGAACAGTTCGGTGACTTGCGCTAAAGTGGATTTTTCAAGGACCCCATCTTTCTCCTTCTTGTACAGTTCCTCAAGTCTCTGCTTTAGAATAGACATTGTTGCATCCTCCTCAATGGTGTCAGAACGATAACCCTTATCCCATTCCAGCTGCCTCCAGAAGCGGTGGATCTCACTCGGCATGATCTGCCTCTTAGCAACAATAACCGCCCCAATCTCATGGATGCACGGCATGCCTTGGCATTCTTTCATCCAGTAATCATCGCACTCCTCATTGAAATCATCATTCTCTAACTGCTTATACATATCGAACAATATCCTCAAGTCCTTATCCGACACTTTATAGAACAACTTCGTAAACACCCTTCTCGTTTCTACTGGCACCTTGTTGAAGCAATTTGGTTTTTTGACCCGTGACATCTCCATGCTCGCCCTCACCTGCCCGATTTGACCTTCGATTGCATGGTGGATCCTCAATGCCATCCTGTTAAAACCGCCAACACTAGAATCCACAATATCCTTCAACACCTTATGCATACCCTCAACCCTATCAAAACAAAAAAAATGCATAGTGCTAATAAGAAGGTATGACAACGAGCCCTAGGCCCAATACATATCCCAGAAAAATGAAAAGTGATACATACATGTTTGAAGTCCTCGTGAAAAAGTGAAGATGATGATATGTCCACGCACTGACTATGTTTTCTTTGTAAGGATTCAACCACTGTTTCTCAAGGTATCCAACAAGGCCGCTCTTCCACGATTTCCTAAGTTTTTGGAGCCTCTCTTCGTAGCTTTCCTCCGTGGTTGAACACCAAAGTCCCCAACATTGGCCGCAAAAGTTGCTGACTTTTTTTGAATCCTTCAAGATTGGATTCGCATATGCCTCGATGTTGTGTTTGATGTGCACCCAACACAAAAGGTGTTTAACCCGATCCTTGAAAACTATCCGAATTGCATTGATGAGGGCTTTCTCTCGATCGGTCATTATGGCCGCTGGCATTACTCCCGCCGCTTGAAACAAATACAGAATCTTTCGCATTATGAATCCGTAATGCAAACCATCTTCCTCTCGCGTAAATGCATAGGCGATGTTGAAAGTCTTGTTAGTGCATGTAAAACCGACAATCTTCACAAGAGGCATGTTATACCTAAGGATGAATGTAAGAAAACTAAAGCGTATGAGCCATTTTAGATCATGTATATTACGACTATATTAAATTGTAATAAACATTACATACCTATTTGTCTTGTATGTGGCGTCGATAACTACCACGTATGGGAACAACTTCAACAGGTGCAGCGAGTCAGGATGAGCGAAAAATAGGATATCGATCTCAGATTGGGACTTTTTCCTAAGAGGATGCACTTCGTACCTGTTTTCTTTGAAGAAATTTAGGGTCCATTGGGTGACCGTCATTTCCCCACGATCCTCGTATTGCATCTTTTGTAAATAGCTGGAAACTTGTTTCCTTGATGTTACATTTTCGGGGTTTAACTTCCTCAACTGTGCAACAATAACACACGGCCGAGTGGAAATCTCGCCGGCATTCCTGACAATGCACTGCTCATCAGGGGTCATTCGACCCATGTATGGATGCCCTAGAAAGGTAGTCGAAAGCTTATGGTTGTGTTGCCCGGTCAACACATTCAAGATCCATTTCCGAGTCTCTACTCCTGGCTTCTTTTTGATTCGAAGACCGTACAACTCAAATGTGCACCCAGACTTCTTCGATCTGCTTTCACGAATTACCACAGCAGCCTCATTCCGATCATCTTCACTAACTTTCTTCTTCCCTGATCTATATTCACCAAAGTGCTCGCAAGTCAAACTAACATGTCTTTCATTACTTCGGCGAATGACTAGAACCATCATCAACTCTTTGCCCCTCTTCTGAGCCCAATCAACCAACTCCTGTCGGCTATCCCACTTTTGATTCGTACGAAATTCAGATCCATAATCTTTACCCTATTAATGTAAATACTAATGTTATTCATTTGCATTTAATGACATCACACTATCTCAATCTCCATACTTAAAGAACTACTATTTCTAACTACACATGAAATATCAAAATACCGCATAGAATATACAATTCGCGAGTGAAACTATATTTATCATCACTTCTCGTAATGACATTATTAATGTAAATACTAATGTTATTCATTTGCATTTAATGACATCACACTATCTCAATCTCCATACTTAAAGAACTATTATTTCTAACTACACATGAAATATCAAAATACCGCATATAATTACAATTCGCGAGTGAAACTATATTTATCCTCACTTCTCTTAATGACATTATTACTGTAAATACTAATGTTATTCATTTGCATTTAATGACATTATTCTATCTCAATCTCCGAACTTAAAGAACTACTATTTCTAACTACACATGAAATAACAAAATACCGCATAGAATATACAATTCGCGAGTGAAACTATATTTATCCTCACTTCTATTAATGACATTATTAATGTAAATACTAATGTTATTCATTTGCATTTAATGACATCACACTATCTCAATCTCTAAACTTACAGAACTACTATTTCTAACTACACATGAAATATCAAAATACCGCATAGAATATTACAAACCTAAATCACGAGTCAATTTCCAAACTTATAAACCTAATATGTCTAACTACACATGCATTATCAAGCCTTTTACGAATTATGAAATACTAACCGCGAAATTGATGGGGTTGAATTCTTCATCACTGCTGAAATATTCTTCATCGGTACTCCAATAATCGCATTCGGGTTGAATTCTTAGAGGGGTAATTCGACCATTGGATTATGGCCGTTGGGCTACGCCGGATCCTGGCGCGCGCCACATCTTTGCATAGTTACCAAAATTCAAATGCCTCCAACGGCCATAATTCAAAAAGTCCCAACGGTCCTATACAAGGAGCTACGCCAGATTCTGGCGCGCGCCAAAATCTGGCGTTGCGCGCCAGAATCTGGCGTAGCTCTGTTATACTTTTTTTTTAAATTCCACCGTATATATACGGTTTTGGCCAAGTATGCACGTATTTGGTGTGCGCCAGATTTTGGCGTAGCCTTTTGTAGTGCGAAGCGGCACAAAATGTAGTGCGAATAGTCGGCTCGATAAGATAAGTGTCGTCGTAGCACATGATTAATATACCTTGGGCGAGTAGTGCGGCTAAGTGTAGTGCTGCTAGGAAAGCTCGTCTTGACTTTGATCAGAGTAAAGTTCTCTTTCCAATCTGGATTCGCATTGTGCGATGAGGTTAGTCGTGAATCGAAACATCAAGTCGTTTTAAACACTTGTGTGAAATTATAATGTTCCAGACATTTGTCATGCCTTCCGATAAGACTCAATTCATTGGAGTCTTCTTTCGGGTTGATTGTTGTAAGACTCGGTCTTTTAGAATCTTCTCTTGATCATGCTGCTTGATATATTCCAATAGGAGTATGGTGGTTGACTATCGTCATCGGTTTTAATTCGAGAAACGATGAGTCTAACCTAATATGACTACTTCGAATCACTTTGCTTTGTACCCTTGCGTAGTCTTTCACTTTGCTTTGTACCCTTGCGTAGTCTTTCATTAGACTAACCAATCGTAATTGTTCTCTGCATGGTTGGCTGGTGTCATCCGTTCGATTCGGCACATCAGATAAGAATCCGAGAAACAAAGGCTAGAACGACTATAAAAGCAAACGGTGTTTTAATGGATTTATCAGGTTGCAATCCTTGGCGGGTGATCATTATGATTAAGACCCTTGTATTTATACTTTGCAAAGACTTTCGCTGATTACTCTGTTTTGTCCTATAGGGATTGGGATGTAATCCCCAGACATATGTTTTAACCAAAGATTTTGGTGTTTACATCATGATTGTTGTTTATGATTTGTATTTAAACCGATAAAGCCTGGGGTGGCTTCGGTGTGGAAACCGAGGTCACTGGCGGTAATACTTTTCCAAATGGGTTACGATTTGGGAGTGTTACAGATCAGCGCAATTGGTAACAAGTGGGCGTAAGGCCGCTTGTTAAAGCGTGAGGTCTCGAGTTCGAGCCTTGCGAACAACCTCCCAGTCATGGGGATTTGGTTGGGGTACATGGGCTGCGGCCCATGGATAGAGAAATGGCTGGCCCGATAAGGTCGGAGCCCCTCTCATTCAAAGTGTACTTTTTATGTAACACCCCAGGCCATCCACCGCGCCACCAACCGGTGCCGGTGCCGCCTGGTTGTCCACATGGGCCGCAACCCATACATCCCAACCATTCCCCCACACTGGGTAGCGCAATTGGTGACATATCTTCCAAGGAAAGGGAAGATATGCCAAAGGTCGGGGGTTCGAGTCCCCGCGGCAACAACCTACCCAGTGTGGGGGAAGGGTTGGGGTGTATGGGCTACGGCCCATGTGGACAACCAGGCGGCACCGGCACCGGTTGGTGGCGCGGTGGCTGGTCTGGGGTGTTACATTATCAATTATCATCGTCCATCTATAGTCCCATTTGGATTAAAATGGAGCCTAAACATAAATATAATGAGTCTTGCTAAACATCACTGAAACAAAACATCACCATTTATTTTTCTTTAAATCGCCCTTAGAGCATCCTTATTGCAAGGCTTATTGGGGTTTTTTTTGAATTTTTTGGATTAAAAAAATTCAAACATCCCAATAAGCCTTGCCCAAAGGCTTAAAATTGGGCCAAATTTTAAGCCCCATCATGCCCGGCTTATTGTAAGACCACGTTTGGATGTGCAAAAAAAAAGAATCCTTGAAACCAAAAAAAAAAAGGCTTGTCCTTGTTCAAAACGACGCGTTTTGGCCCGAAAAGGGCCAAAACGCGTCACTTAAAGCAAGAAGCCAAACGACTGCTTGCTTTAAGAAGCGCCACGTGGCGCCGTTTTACTGGGCGCACGAACGTGGCCCGGATGGGGCCACGTGGCGCATAATCGGATGGCCATCGATTTTCGCTGGCCGTCCGTTTTTATAATCTTAAAACTTAAATATTTTTTTATATGTTACATTAAAAAAAAATTACTATAATTCTAATTGTATTTTTTTTATCCATAGACACCCATTATGATTATGTTTCTAATATTTTTTATTGTATTTTGTATATTATTAATTGAAAACAAATAATATTAATATTATTTGTGGTGGTTTAAAATATAAATATACACTAATTTATTTTCTTTACATTAAAATGAAATTATGGATATTTAAAACTATAAAAATGTACTAACTAAGATTATTTAGACAAGTTTTAATATACACTCATTTAATTTCTTTACATTAAAATGACATTATGGATAGTTTAAACTAAAAAAATATACTAACTAAAATATAAATATACACTAATTTAATTTAATTCATGTATGAATTAATTAAATTTGAAATGACATTTAGTAAGATTAGGTAAGATTATTCATATTAAATTATAGTGAAGAATTAGGTAAGATTTTTGCCCTATAAATAAGTTGAAGTGGTCTCATTGTAAAACTCACACTATCCAATATCTCTCTTTTCATGCTCTTCTTCTCTTCTAAATCTCTTACCATGAATCCAAACCAACTTGACTACCCAAATAACTTTGAAGATTTATCCTTAGATTCGTATGATCCGAGTATGCCATTTTATGCGAGTCTCCTCTCACAAGGTCAAGCCACAACCGGAGGTGGATATCAATCCATGGATGAACCAAATTTCAGTACACAACCTGAAGTTCTTGAGGATTCACCCTAAGAAACTTAGCATATTAGTCGTGGTCGGGGTCGGGGTCGTGGTCGTGGCGGTGGCTCCACTAGATCCCCAAGAAGCTCATGGGGTCAGGCTGAAGATATGATCCTCATCAGTGGGTTCCTAAACACCAGCAAGGACCCAATAAGAAACACAAATCAGTCATCAGCCTCATTCTGGAAGCGAGTTTCAGCCTACTGGAATGAGCATAAACAACTAGGCCAACCAGATCGAGATGAGAAAAGTTGTAAGAATAGATGGCAGATCATCAACAAAAGTGCACAAAGTTTTAATGGCTTCTATGCAAAGGCTAGTAGAGACAGAGGTAGTGGGGAGTCAGAGGCCGACGTTATTACTAAGGCTAAATCATATTATGTTGCTTTCAACAAGAATGATTTTTCCGATGAGCATGCATGGAGAGTTCTTAAAGATGAGCCAAAATGGAGTCAATATTTTGTGAAAGAGATCAACCAGAACAATCCAAGCTCTGGAAGTGCAGGAAGCTCAAAGAGATCGAGGTCTGATGTGGAAGGTGATACTCTAAATGCAAATACTCCGACAAGTGGTTTCAGTAGTCATACTATTGAGCGTCCAGAGGGTATCAAGGTCGCTAAACGCAAGGGGAAAAAGCGGTATCTATAAGTTATGATCAAGAGGATGAGCGTGCTAACGAGATGGTAAAACTAAAAGATGGGTGGCTTAGTAGAGCGCATGAATTGGAAATGGCAAAGGAGGCCCGCAAGAGGGAGAAGCAAGCTCATGAATTGGCAATGGAGAATGAACAGAATAAGAGGGTGGTTTTCCAACAGAAGTGGGATTTGCTCCAGTGGATGTCAGCACAAACTAATCTTGAAGAGGATGGAGAAGCTGCCAAACAAAAGTTGTTCAAAGAACTCTCTAACATGTGATGGTTTTATTTTCAGACTTGTATGTTTTGATTTCCGAATGCATGTTTGATCTTGTAATGCATGTTTTAATATTGTTTTATGCATGTTTCATCTTGTAATGCATGTTTCATCTTGTAATGCATGTTTCAATCTTGTTTATGCATATTTCAATCTTGTTTATGCATATTTCAATCCTGTAATGCACTTGTCTTAATGTAATGTGAAGCATCTGCTTTTTCGATTTTTCGACTAAAGCAATAATGATATGCAAGTTGTGGTTGGGATGTGACAACTCCTCAGAGTTGCCATGTGAAGTTGGCAGATATGCAAGTTGGCATGGTCTGAAATAATGCAGAGAAATCAATAATTCTGCAAACATAGCATGTGAAGCATCTGCTTTTTTGATTTTTGTACTAAAGCAATAATAATATGCAAGTTGCGGTTGAGATGTGACAACTCCTCAGAGTTGCCATGTGAAGTTGGCAGATATGCAAGTTGGCATGGTCTGAAATAATGCAGAGAAAGCAATAATTCTGCAAACATAGCATGTGAAGCATCTGCTTTTTCGGTTTTTGGACTAAAGTAATAATGATATGCAAGTTGGCATGTGAAGTTGGCAGAGAAAGCATCTGCTTTTTTTGGACTAAAGCATAGAGATGCTTTTATGGTTGGGATTTTATAGCTTTTCAAAGATCTATATAAGTGAGGACATACAAGCATTTATTCCATCCTCAAATTTCTTAAAACCCTCAATCTCTAAAAATGTCTAGTTCATCTTCAAACTCCTCAAACTCTGACGACGGTGAGTATCAAAGACTTTTACAAGAAGTTGTTGATGCAGCTAATGAAGTTCAAGAACGCGCTCTATAACGCAAATACAAAGCACAAGCAGAAAGTTCATGTAGGAGATCTCGTCGTAATTACATTGATAGAGGAAGGGAACAAGGCTTTGAGCAACTTTACAAAGATTATTTCTCCGACCAACCAACTTATCCAGATCATATGTTCCGACGTAGGTTCAGAATGCACAAGGAACTTTTCATGCGCATTGTGGAAAGGTTGGAGAGTGGTATGGAGTTCTTTCAACAAAGGCCAGATGCAGTGGGTAGGCTTGGCATATCTGCATTGCAGAAATAGTACTAGCGCTTTGCGTATGTTGTCTTATGGAGTTGCTGCTGATACGAGTGATGAGTATCTCCGTCTTTTTTAAGCAACCGCAAGGTTAAGCTTGGAGCATTTTGTCGATAGAGTCATTACCTTTTTTGGTGATGAGTATCTGAGGCGTCCAACCGCAGAAGACACACAACGTCTACTAAGTGTGGGGGAGTCTCGTGGATTTCCTAGGATGTTGGGTAGCATTGATTAATGCATTGGAGGTGGAAAAATTGTCCAACTGCATGGAAAGGTCAATATACCCGTGGACATGGCCATTCGACAATCATTTTGGAGGCTGTTGTATCATACGACTTGTGGTTCTGGCATGCATTTTTCGGGGTAGCAGGTATGTCTAATGATCTTAATGTTCTTGATCAATCTCTTGTTTTTGATGACGTTTTGGAAGGTAGAGCTCCAAACGTTAATTTCACAGTAATGGGACGTGAATACAACATGGGATATTATCTCACTGATGGCATCTATTCGCAATGGGCCACATTTGTCCAATCAATTCGGCTTCCTCAAGGCCCTCAAGCGAAGTTGTTTGCCCAACACCAAGAGGTTGTTCGTAAAGACGTGGAAAGAGCATTTGGAGTATTGCAATCTCGATTTGCAATAGTTCGTAACCCAGCACTCTCTTGGGATCTTGTGAAGATTGGAAAAATAATGAGAGCTTGTATCATTATGTAACACCCCAAAACTTAACCCTTTTGGAAAGGTATTACCGCCAGTGACCCCAGTGTTCCTTACCGAGATCACCCAAGGCTTTACCGTTTAAATATGATTCAAGAAATATAATGATACAAAATGATAACCTTATTTATATAAAACCTGAGTCCCGGGATTACATCCCAATCCCGAATAGGACAAACACAGAGTTTAAATAAATTACAGTGGAAGTCTTAAACAAAGTACAGCGGAAGTCTTATAAAATATTTTACAAACAAGGATCTTGACCATAATGGTCATCTCCCAAGGATCTCAACCTGATTAAAAGAAATTATTAAAAACGTCGAATAAACCACCGTCGACTCCATAGTCCTTCTAGTCTTCTCATCTACACTCTATCTGATGTGCCGAATCGAACGGATGACACCAGCCCACATGCAGAGAACAAAGTTCATGGGTTAGTCTACTTGAATAGACTAGCAAGGGTAAAAAACAGAATGGTTCGAATGATCGTAACCGTTTACTATCATTGTCCCTCAAATAATAACCGAAGGGACGATACATAACCCGACACTTTCACGGAATAACAACAAAAGGTATGCAAAAGAGAAGATTATGGAAGACTTAATCTTCGCAGAAATCGACTCAAAAAGAGACTCCAAGAGATTGAGTCTTTAAGGAAATATGACAAATCTGGAATGTTTACAGCAACAAACAACAACGATTAAAAGCTGACTGAGATGCTTCGGTTCACGACCAACCTCACCGCTTACAGCGAATCTAGATTGGAAAGAGAACGTACTACATTCAAGTCTGGATCGTACAGAACCACATAACAATAATTTAAAAACTGACTAAGATGCTTCGGTTCACGATCAACCTCACCGCTTACAGCGATTCCAGATCGGAAAGAGAACGTACTATGATCAAAGTCGAGACGAGCTTTCCTAGCTGCACTATTACTTAGCTGCACTACTCGCCGAAGGTTTATTAATCATGTGCACTCGGGCACATATCTTATTTAATTATAGAACACACGTTATTGAAAACCATTAATGTTATTAAGAGCGGCACACAGCTTAATCACAGGGTGACCATTATGTCGACCCAAATTAGTACAACACACAAACACACACACACACACATGCACACACGAAGCTTAATATTATTCCGAGAACAACGGAAGTTATTGTTACACAGGGTGATCTTATGTTCACCCAGATTGCACTGCCACAGCGCTTACACTTTAATTTACAGGGTGACAGTTACATCCACCCCAATTGCACTAGCTAGGTGCTTAATACACAAGACTGCTATTAAGCTCATCCACTGGCGCTAGCAAGGCGCTTAAACACTTCAGATCCTTAAAGGTGGATAAGAAGCATAGGTCATGACCCTTAAATTAATATTCGGAAATTATCCCGAGGAATATTATGATTTAAAGAAACGACAAATCCTTACTTGGATCAGCGTTCCTACGAACATTAAGTTATAAAGAAACGACTAATCCTTACTTGGATTAACGTTCCCACAAACTCTCATGTTAACTAAACAGCCTAACACATCAATTAATCACATTAAAGTCATCCAGGCAATCAACTTAAACATAGAGATAATAGAAACGGCTAATCCTTACTTGAATTAGTTTTCCTATTAACCTACATGCTATTCTAGCATTAAGATTAATTTCACAATAATACCATCACGGTAATTATCACATATAATAGCGTTGTTCTAACAGATATACAACCTATTATAACATTACTTTAATCACGTTTATTTATGAAATTAGTTCCCAAACAAAACAACAGTTCTGGATAAATCCACATAAATGCCCGGAAGACGATCACAGATAATAACGTCGTTCTAACAGATATACAACCTATCATATGATTTTCCAAAACAGCTTATAAAACCAATTCCAGACAAACACAGTAATCATTCCAAATTAATTACTCAGATAAACAACTTATAATTAATGTAAATATGGAACGATGAGCAAGAGCGAACCGCCACTTGCCTTAGTCCGCAGATCTGGAACAAAGCAGAGACAACGGGATTTCGGGCTCGACACAGGTATAGCTCCGACAGCACAACGACCTTCGAGTCGACCCATAAGGAAACCCTAAGTTAGATCCGACATAAACTAGTACGAATCTAAGGAAAGACGAAAGAAATCGAAAGGAACGAGTCCATAACGACGACCATCAAGACCAAGCCAACAAAGGGGCTTCTGGCCACTAGCGGCGGGCGCCGTGTTCATCACGGCGGTCGCCGCCACGAACACGGCGGTCGCCGTGAAGAACGGCGGCCAACAGAACGGTGAGAAAACTCACCAAAACACACACGAGGGTCACTCCTTTGGCCTGGCTTTGGATTCAGACCTCCACTAAGCTTCCAAAGGGACCTCTAGGCTACAGGAAAACACACCAAACAACACCGGCGATTGCTCCAAAGAACTCCGGCGAGGGCAAGCTTTTCCGGCGAGACAAATTCTGAGATTGAGCTTCTGATTTTAGCTCGAATCCGACCCCCAAGCCTCTCCTTTTATAGCCACATATCGAGGGAGCACAATGATGGCCTAAATGGAGGCGTGGCGGGGCTAGTTCGGCGTCGTCAGACGTTCGCCAGCGACCTTCGGGCAAGGACCTCCGGACAACAACGACGGCGGGCACCGTCATAAATGCGGCGGGCGCCGCCATAGGCCTGGCGTCCCCAGCTAGGAGAAGACCCGGCTGCTCCTCGAGCCTTGCGACGGCGGGCACCGCCATACCCACGGCGGGCGCCGCCACCCTGGCTTCGCCTCCTCAGCTCTTAGACGAAAACGATATTAACCCGGGATAAAATTATCGTACGCGAACGAGTAATTAACATCCAAAGCACGTCGTCTGTATATTATTTCACTGAGAAAAATATTACAGATACAAAGTACATTACAGAATGCCTCCAACTTTCTGAATTAAATCCGACGTACTAAACGGGTGTTCGGGAAAATTCCAAAAATTCCCAAAATAATCCTTACAGAATTACGGGGTATCACACATTATGCATAATATGATCGTAGAAGATGAGCGAGATTCTTATAGCCATCATGGATACGAAATCCCAGAGTATGACGAAGAGGTAAGTGGAGAGACATCATCGGCGAATGTTCCGAATTGGACATACTCCACCGATACACCACCGAATATGAGAAACTACCTGGAACGGACGAGGGCACTTCGGAATTCAATTACACACCTCCATCTTTAGGAAGATTTGAAGGCAAACATTTGGCGACTACATGGCGAAGATTAGAGACTTTCTTGTGCTTTTTTTCCAAAAAAGTTATTGAGTTATGTATCATGTAATGATGTTTGTCATTCAATTTGGTAATTTGTTTCAGTTTGTCTTTCAATTCGGTAATTTGCTTCAGTTTATGTTGTTCCATTATAACCCTCTTTCGTTAATTTGCTTCAGTTTGTTGTTTTAATATATATGTTTATCATTAATTTTCTTCAAGTCTATTATTCGCTCGTCATTTATATTTTTTATTTATATTAAATATTTAATATATTCTTTATATTAAATATTTATATAAAGAATATATTAAATATTTATATAAAGAATATATTAAATGTTTAATGTAAAGAATATATTAAATATTTAATATAAAAAATATATTAAATATTTAATATAAAGGTATATTGATAATTTGGTATAAATAAAAGGATATAATTATAATTTAATATACTCCATAAACCCCTTTAATAAGCCCTCTACTAAAGATTTAAAAATGAGTGGGGCTTATTGACAAAAAGACTCCAATAAGCCTTCCATTAATGATGTTCTTATCATTTTATAAAATTACATTAAAAGTACTCGAAATTCTGGTTTATCCTTCTTTCGATATACTCAACTCATACGAGTTAAAATCCAGTCATCGTCTCGAATGCTTGGAGTCTAGTTGATTCCTTGACTTCCTACTTAGTTCACCAATTAATCATATGTTACTAACTAGAAATTAGAGCCCCGTGCGTACTTTTGTTGAGGACGTATTGATCTAGTGCTTGAGTATGCGGTGAAGCGTTATCGTTTAGGGATATGTAGAACGACCTAAACTAATGTATTGTTGAGCTTATGGTGGGGATTTGCTTGTTTTTGCAATCGAATGTCTACAGTTTGGTTGTACGCGTAGTGGTATGATGCTTGATTATATGTATTTGGTTTGAGAGACTAAAAGGCGTTGTCTTTGGTCAAACTTTGTGTGTATTAAAATATCCATATTCGGGACAATATGAGAAGTTGTATGCATGATACCTAAAATTGGAATGCTATGCAACAATGTGTTCTGTTGAATGAGCACTCCCCTCAGCGTGAGAGCTTGCGAATGAAGCAATTGAGGAGTCTATGATGCCCGTAACCTGCGACAATAAAAGTTCATCTGGTAAACCTAGTGGATTTATTATGCTAAAGGTATTTAAATGTTTGAGCCGCTAAAGATGCTCGTAGCGCATATTTGTATAAAACATTGCATTCACGTACCTCATGTTTACCGGATTGGTTGATATGCGTTCCATGCTATCCAATGGTGACCAATGTGTTGTATCATCCGATGCTAGACCTGGAACATGAGTAAATATATCTGAGCCAGCTATTGTGAAAGCGTGATATTATGATAGATATAGTGCACATCAAGTATGTGTTGTGTAACATTATAATCCCATGTGATGATCCTTTACGCCAGGTTTGTAGAGTGTAGTGGGTCCGGACATATTTTACGTAATGGGTTGTAGTGCTTACATTCATTTCGGTGGCCAAGTGATTGAATGCCTCTTTGAAAACTATATTTCGTGTGTAGTTAGCTGGCTCTTTTCTCGTTGGTAGTAACAGGACACTGAGTCCTTGTGGGTGTGTAACTCGAGAGACTGCCACATAGAGTTGGCCGTGATAGAAAACTGGCCTTGGTAAATACAACCCCACATGCTTCAGTGATTGCCCTTGGCTTTTATTGATAGTCATAGCATATCAAGCTTTTAGTGGGAATTGACGACGTTTCATGATGAATGGCCATTTAGATTGAGTGGCGTTTAGTGTTATCCTAGGAATTAGGACTTTGTTTCCTACGCACGTGCCAGTAATAATCTCAGCCTCAACCACCCACTCCCCTAAATGCGTAATGATGAGACGGGTGCCGTTGCACAGCCCTTGTGAAGGGTTTACATTTCTTAGAAGCATCACCGACAACCCTTCCTTCAATTCAAGTGCGTAGGGTGGGATTCCTGTAATTTTGTGTCCATGTTATTTTCTTTAGTTGATGAGTTTACAACTGATTAGGCATAGTGTATGGAAAGGTAAGGGAACTGTGCCAAAGAAATCTTGAGTGTTCAAGAATTTGGGTGGGTATAGATGCTCTTGTTCAGCCACATCGGTAGATGCCTTGCAAACTTCATCAGCGCTTTTGTATGTCCTCATTTGCCCCTGCAGACGGTTGAACATGTAGCGTTTTATCTGATCGGCATCTTCATTTAAAGGGGTTAGAATAGCTCTGTCTTGGAGGTATGATGGGTTGGTTTCGTTTGCCATGAAATCTGGAAAGACTTTGGCAATTAGTTGCTCAATCAGATCCGTCCCAGGCTCGATTATGAACTCTTGTGGGATCTCAGTCCATGTTTCTTCCTCTTCATTGTCTAGCGCGATTGCTTCAGCATTTCCATCTCCGATCTTTTGAATCCATTTGTTGAATTGTTGTTTTTGGATGTCAATCTCCCCATTTGCTTGCTGGTCATTCACCCTCATGCTCTTTTTTAACGTGAGAACCTGGCAATGGCTCCAAATAGGTGAGTTGCTGATGCAAGTCTGGACGATGTCTTGTCGTTTCCCTTATCCGGACGATGTCTTGTCGTTTCCCTTTTGTAAGAATATGCTCATTCAACACAGTTTTTGAACGCCATAAATATAATTGTATGTGTTTACCGATAAACACAATCTCACCATTAAAAAAAGCAAGCCAAAGAAATATATGTCCGGGTAAAACTACCAATGCTTCGGGTCTAATGTTTTGTCGAGGTTGAAATATAAAAACATGCTTACTTCAAACCACCAGTTCGAAATTGTAGATCATCCGGTCGTTGCATGCTCCCCGCTCGCTACAGAATCATCGTCACTACCCGATTCATCGTCCGATGATGAAACAACAACTTTCCTTTTTTTCGACAGGGTTTTGTTTGGGGTTTTCATAATAGGTGTGACCTCATTTGCGCCATCATGCCTGACATAGAAAGAGGAAAATCATGAATGTACATTTTAATACCAAACGGCTTGCCTAGATTCAAGAAAAATGATCCTCACTTGTCTTTCTCCTCTGATCCATCAACAACGCGGTCTCCTGCAAGCTGCTCTTCAGCATCTACGATAAGTGGCATAGTCGGCAACCCACTTTCACCCTCTTTTTCCTACATGGTGTGTTGTTTTTGTATAAGAAATTGTATTTTTTTGGAATTAGAATTAAGAAGTATAACAACAAATGAATCTTGGTTCAATGCTCACCTTAAGAACAGTGTGAGTACTGACAATCCGTGACACATTGAATTTTTCGTTGTCGTTAGAAGCGGTGAAGTATGTATGCGTTTTGACCTCAAACACATGGTATGTGTTTGCTAACTTCTTGATCTCTTGCGGGAGCACACACTCTTCTGGGTTGTCCTGCACAAGCCAAAGGGCAGAATTGAGCAGAGCTACATAAAGCAAACTTTCATCCGCATTTTGTGTGAGGTTCCATTGTAAACTAAGCAGGGTCACAACTTTCTTCTTGAGCAAGGTTTCAGCAAGGTCATCGAACACAGTTACCGGAAGGGTTGCTGTGTGATTTGAAACTTCAAGATTTAGTCTGTACCTGCACGGAATTAGATGCTCATCCAATTGTGCTTTGTGGATATGGATTTGGGTGGTTTAATGAGAAATCAAAGGGGCACCACATACCTCACCAGAGGGAACTCCGCCGTCTTACAACATGAAGCACAATAGAACTGGCCTCCAATCGGGGTCAACCCCTTCCTACAGTTACGTCCACCGCACGAAAGATAGTTCCATCTGTTCTCGGGAAGTACCCTTTCAATCTTAGCCTCAATGTTGAATGTGATGGAGTCCTACAAAAGGGGAAAAAATGTCACTGGGTGTTTCTTTTTATGAGCATAAATTGAAGCCTGATTAGATTTCATATTACAGATACCTTCCTGGGAAAAGCCTTCTGCTCCCCTCCTAGAAGTAGTAGCTCTGAGAGGGTTCCTTGTCTAGCAGTAATTGTAGGGAGAGGGGGCAATGTCGTAGGTAGGCCGACGGTACTGGGATGTCGCATACGATGGGTTAGAAACATATTTATAAATGCATGAGCATATAGCTATACGTGTCGACCAAACATGTACCTCATTTCAAGTTGTAATTGCTTGATAGCAGGTATGTCCTCCGTGTCATACAACGTCGTGGCCGAGGTGGTGGAAAAATAGACATCACCTGCGTATGCATCAATCAAATGGCTTAAAGTTTTTTGGTGTGTAAGCTTCAAAAATAACAATAATTGAAAAAGGGTTAGAGTACCATTCCAATGTCGCACGTTCATGGAGGCCAAAGCAACTATGAATGGGGTCTTGGCCCGCTTGTTACGCTGAAGGAGGTCCTCGCCTATACTGCCCCACATGGAGACCTTGATCATGTTTCCCATGTGCGTATCACAAGAGGCCAAACGCAGGGTAAGTGAAACATATGTGCGATGTATACGACAGATGGCATGAAGAGCGACATGTAAATTGTACCTTTCGTTCATGAGGTGGAACTCTAGTAGCTGAGCACCTGTAGGAGTGGTTCGCACGGTCCCAATATTAATAGGGCAACCTACAACATCTGGCAGAGAGAAGAAACATTAGCGGGTAGGTAATTAACACTGTATTACTAAACCTAATTACATTACATTCAGAAGGCATGAAATAAGTCAATATCTACGCATAGAATGGAATATTAAAAAAAATCACTTTTTTATGCGCACCACAGTGCAAATATAAAATGCGTTGTGGACATATTTGTTTTGGATGGAAAAAGACAAAGCTGAATATCAATATAGTACATCATGTTTCTTATATTAGATAATATAAACTAAGTTCCATAACACATTTATTCTATCATTTTTATTGGTAATTAGTATATTAATAAATTTATATTATTAAATGATTATAATACAATTAAATTATTTATTGTATTATATACATTCATATACATATGTTTACATCTCAAAGCTGGATATCGATATAGTATATCACTTTTCTTATATTAGACAATATAAACTAAGATTCATAACACATTTATTCTATACTTATTATTGGTGATTAGTTCATTAATAAATTTTAAATTTATGTTATTATATGATTACAATACAACTAAATTATTCAGTATTCATTTATATATATATATTCATATACATATCTGTAGACAATTTTTAATTTTTAGGGAAATATACATCTACATAAACTCATACCACGTAAGAGAAAAGAAATTATGACTTTTTTTTAGTTTCATATGTGTTTTATTAAGTTAATCAAAAGTGTAATATTTTCTATTTAACAACAATGGATCAACTCTATGACTTGTACGATTACCAACCTGATTGATCTCTCATTTTGCCACTCATTCTAGTTACTAAAAACTGCATATTAGATTCTATATTTAATAAATACAACACAAAATTTGCACAATAATAACATTAATTAACAATTAATTCCGCAATTAACAAATAAGGGGGAAGATTGGAAGTGGTGATTAGGGTTGCAAGTCATCAAATTTCGCAGTTCAATCTAATTCTGCGTCTTCTCTTCCATTTCTCTTGTGTAGTTACAAATCACTAAATTTAGAAACTCTACCAAGATGATTAAATCTCAGCCATGGATTCTATTCAATGGTCAGGATTTAATACGTTTATTTGTAATTTGTAAAAAATGAGAAACGACGTCGTAAGGTTGTCAACAATTTTGACTCCTATACATAGTCCACCCCCAATTCTGTTGTTTCTTCGTTTTAAACCCTTGTTTCCGATTTACTCAAAAACCCTAGCCCCCTTTTCCTCCCCACTGCTCTAATCGACCCGACATTCAAATGGTACTTTCTATGTCTTTTTAATTGTAGTGATTGAATATCAGGTTGGAGTTTTCTGTTTTGTTTTGGAATTGCGTGGTAGTAAGTTGGTTTTTATGTTGCAGGGAGGAGAAGCGGTGAACCCAAAGGCGTACCCTCTCGCTGATGCTCAGTTGACCGTTACGATAATGGATTTGGGTTCGCAAGCTGCCAATTACAAGCAACTCAAAAAGGGTGTCAATGAAGGTAATAGTTTCTGTATCTAAATTCTTTTTTGTGTATCGTTTTTTGGTTTCTAGGGTTTTGATCGGTTATTGAATTTTCAGCCACCAAGACGTTGAACAGAGGGATATCTGAATTTGTAGTCATGGCTGCTGATACTGAGCCTCTTGAGATCCTTCTGCACCTTCCATTGCTCGCTGAGGACAAAGTATTTATCTATGCTGTTTTTTTTGCTCTATGTTTGTGCTGACCTTTTATGTAGTTTTGAACTTTAGGCTTGTTTGAAGTAGAATCTTTTGGTGACCAGAGTGCTTCGACATAGATAAACCCACTCACAGACACCACACTATATGATTTGGGTGTTTGTATGTAAACTTTCCTTCTGCAATATTGGCATGTGTATGCATGTAGTAACGAATCTAATGAATTTTCATTTGGTGGTTCAGTTCATTGTTACAACAATTTCAATATGTTTTTTTTTCCGCTGGGTTCGATTATGGATCAATCTGCTGTTTTAAATGAATGCTTTTGTTTGTTACCAATAGAAATCAGAGATTTAGTACAATCAAATTTAACATCTTGTGATGGTATAAGAGGGAAAAAAATTCATTCATATTTTGGTGTTCAACTTAATAAAATTTCTATATTTACTGGAAAAGAAAGGGAGGTTAACTGGTGCTTTCTATACTTTCCAATGTGAAGCCTTGATGACAATAGAAGAAGGCATTACTCGAGATTGGGATCTCTTAATTAGCTGAACAATACAATTTCAGGCTTCTCTAGATATGTCTGCTCATGCTAGTGCAGAAATGGTTGAGAGGGATGGAGACGTGTAGTTTTAGTTTTAGGAAAATTTGTCTATTCAGTCCTGAGCCGTGGTTGAAGGATGCATATGGAAATAATAAATCTGGTCATAGGAGAATGCATGCAATTTGTGATGAGTGGCTGCGTATCCTTTCTCTTCATGATGCACGTAAGGTTGAATGTACTATTTGTATGTATAAGGAAGGAAGTTCTAGGTTTTTGAGTTTGCTTTTTTGTTTTGAATCAAGACTTCCCCCTCTCACTTTGTCGCTATTTCCTAACCAACTGCTGATATTCGTGTACTGTTTTTTTGGGTGTAGTTAATGATCATATGGAACAGAGTATAATTGAAGCATGACTGGCCTATAAGGAATTTGGAACTGTTGAACTCAATGTCTTGAATCGGGACCAGCTGGAGTGGATACCTTTCGAAGCCTTCTGGGGGACAGTCTAGATGCCTCACAACAGTGCTGCCTTCGAGTAGGATCACGAACGAGTCACCGTTGCGGACCCGATAAGAAGGTTTCGGCGGTGCAACGGTGAATTGGCTAATGGCGTAGACCTCTCCTACCAAGAGTTTGCCCGCGAAACAGTGGCTGATGTTGGCCCTCGCTACGCAGTGGATCGCGCCTCCCTGCGATAAACGGCAAAAAAGGTTAGTCGTTAAGGCATTTTAAAAGTGGGGGTCGCCCTAGGTGCATTTTTTAATTACCGTATGGTCGGCTATGATATAGTCTGAGCTTATATGATGTTTTTGCAAGGTGATGGCATCCCACTTGCGGATGACCATTGCCTTGACGGTGCATTCCATGCCCAGGGCCAGATCAGAAAAGGGGGTGTACGACGGTAACGACGCCGCTATGAAATCATCGAGGGCCCTTTGACATGCCCTTCTGCGGTGGGTTCTTGGTGGAGCTCGAGGTGTTCTTTTTTTTTCGAGGAGGAAGACGATGCCATTTTTGAGTGTATGTGGGGTAATGCGGTCGAAAAACAGGCTCTAATGCAACGTCATCCACATTTATAAGGAGGTTGCCCGCTTTGGAATTGTGACGTGGACTGTTATGGGAGAGAGCTGTGGGTTGAAATAGTAATTGGATTTAATTGTACCCTATTTATTTTGTTAACGACTGGTGTTATGGCTGAGAGCTGTGGAGGATTATTATATGCATTTACTTGTATGCTTGAATTTCATAACGGATTAAAATAGTAACGGCTGGTGTTATGGTCAAGAGCTGTAAACGGATGAACAATTCAGTGAACGACTGAATTAACATTTATCAGCCCCTATGAATTAGCATTTACTTGTATGCTTGAATTTCATAACGGATGAACAATTCAGTAAATTAGGCTTTATTGCAGGATTTCAATATTAGTTCCTATGAATTAGCCGCGGTGGTTTGAATTAGGAGGAAGAGTTAATTGAAGTCTCCATTCTTTTTTAAAAGGTTAGTCCCTATGAATTAGTCGAAGTGGTTTAAATTAGAAGAAAGAGTTAATTGAAGTCTTCATTTTTTTTTTCAGAAGGTTAACTTTATATTAGATATTGATTGATTGATGATCGATGATTCGTACATATTAATTAGAATTTACAAGCCTTAAATTCTGATCTTACTATCGAATAGCCATATCTAATTAAGGACATCGCATGCCACCGACATCGCTCACACCTACGTCGAGGAGATCAGCCGTTGGTCGAGGAACAAATTACGACCGCAATCTGCCGATCTCCACCTACGAATTTGTGAGGCCATTAGTTTTGAGCCACAAACCTACACCTACGATCCACAACCTCCTGTATGCGGCCACAAATTGATAGGGGTTTGAGAGCCGAGAGAATTTTCAGTAGTTGGAGGAAGATCCCAAGAAGGTTCATTTCACTAACTCAAACAATAACCCATTGGTTTACTTTCGACCTATGTCGTGCCCTCAAAATCTGATCCAATGATGCCATTAATGTGGAGAAGGAGGGAGGAGAAGGGAAAAACCGTCATAAGAATAAAAATGGAGTTGTAAAAGTCAATATAGGGTGACGTTCAGCATTTATGAATATGAATTGAAGAAAATATTTGAGGTTGGCCCTCAACAAAATACTGAAATCAGCCACCAACATCCGACGACAGCGAAGAAAGGAGCATGACCAAACCATAGTAGAAGCAAGCAAGCAGTACAAATGAACCAAGTTTCTTCCTCTTCCCTCGCACCTTTCTCTTCTTCTCTCTCCCTCCTCTCTGTCCATTCACTTACTTTCTTCCCCACCACCATCTGATGCTTTCCTTTCTCGTTTATCCGTCTCCCTGTGCACGCTAGGTATTTTGCTATCTATCGTATATTTGGCTCTTCTCATGCTAATTTGGCTCTTATTATTGCCATTACGATTCTTGTGTTTATCGGTGAATATTTACTTGATTGAGGATTTTGCCATGTATTGTCATTGATGTGAAATTGCTGCTGAATGATCAATGGTTTTCTTCGTGCTCCATGTTATCTATTGCAACTAGGCTCACTTGGCATAATGAAAAATCTGGAAATCCTATACAAACCTGAAACCCTAACTAAGCTGATATAAAAATGTAACATGGAGTCATGGGCATTCATGCTTGATAAGTCCAGGAATATCTAATTGTATAAGTGAACACCTATTTGGTCTTAAAGTTCTATAAATTTCATGAATGTATGAACATTGATGCTTGCGTTTCTTTGGGATGATAAACTTTTATGATACTTGTTTTTCTGGCCTTTATAATGTTTTTTTTCTTGGTAGAAACTTTATTTTCTTCATCTTTGTTTGACTAAAACTATTTGCATGTTTGGAAGAAATTTAAGTTCTTCGGGTGGTATTTCATGGATCAGAGCAATGGCGTCAAACATTGTTTGTTACCCTCGTATGGGACCTAAGAGAGAATTAAAGTTTGCCTTGGAATCATTTTGGGATGGGAAGAGTACTGTTCAGGAGTTGTAGAAGGTGGCTACCGATATCAGAGAGTCCATTTGGAAACAAATGGCTGATGTTGGGATCAAGTACATCCCTAGCAACACTTTCTCGTTCTATGACCAGGTTCTTGATGCAACGGTAATGCTTGGTGTTGTTCCACCTGGGTATGGTTGGATTGGTGGTGAAATTGGATTCGAAGTTTACTTCTCAATGGCTAGAGGAAATGCCTTTGTACTCGCTATAGAGATGACCAAGTGGTTTGACACTAACTAGTAAGGGATCCTTATCCTTACTTTATTTTTAGCGTGGATTATATTCATTGCTACTTGCTCTATATTTGTTGCTAGTCTTGTTATTGATTTTATACCACATCAAAAACTGATGCAAAGCATCCTCTGATGCAGCCACTATATTGTCCCTGAACTGGGACCTAAAGTCAAATTCACATATGCTTCTCACAAAGCAGTGGATGAATATAAGGAAGCCAAAGCTGTAAGATTCCCCGTATTGTTATTATTTGTTAAGATTCAGTTTTCTATGACAATCAGGATTATGATCTAACTTGATATTATGTTTAATTGGTAAAAAAGTAACACACGTCACATTGCTTATACTACATTAGAAAATAAAGAAAGATTTATAAATTGGTACCTATAGAGTATAGAATAGGTACTTCATAGATTTATCAATAAGAAAATAATGATGTTACTTTCATATACTGGAGAAATTCTCCGAGGTATTTCAATGTGATGGATTGGAATCTAATAGTTGTGCATCTCATGATATTATGTCCCACTCATTCATGCAACAAAAGATGGATGTAATTAGCTCTGTTGGATCTCATAGCTTGGTCATTTGATGTATGCTACAACTTGGGATTGACAGCATCCATGTCCTTCTAGGCCCAGTTTCGTACCTCGTGTCAGCAAAACCTACAAAGGGTGCTGAAAAATCCTTCCCTCTTCTCTCTCTGATTGACAACATTCTGCCTATATATAAGTAAGATTATAGGAATTGTTTCTTGCTTTTTTTTTGTCTTTTTGCAATATCATAATAATAATGAACACAATGTATGGAAGTTGTGGCTGAACTCAAGGGGGCTGGTGCTTCTTGGATTCAGTTTGAGGAGCCTACACTTGTCATGGATCTTGACACTCACCAACTGCAGGCATTTGAACATGCTTATTCAGAGTTGGAGTCATCCTTATCTGGCTTGAATATTCTTATTGAGACATACTTCGCTGATATTCCTCATGTGGCATATGAAACTCTTACCAACTTGAAGGGCGTCACCGCTTTTGGATTTGATCTTGTTCGTGGGACTAAAACACTTGATCTGATCAATGGTGGATTCCCATGTGGAAAATACCTCTTTGTTGGGGTTGTGGATGGGAGAAACATATGGGCTAATGATCTAGCTGATTCTCTGGTTACCCTGTAGGCTCTTGAAGGCATTGTTAGAAAAGGTGTGTAATTAGGATTTGTCAATTTTTATGTGATCTGGTGCAATGCGCATGCTTCTGCTTACAACTGATTATGCTTTTCATTCTATCCTCCAAACAAACTGGTGGTATCAATCTCGTGCTCACTTCTTCACACTACTGTTGATCTGGTAAAAGAGACTAAAATGGACCAAGAGCTCAAGTCATGGTTAGCTTTTGCAGCTCATAAAATTGTTGAGGTTAATGCGTCAGTCAAGGCAATGTCTAGCCAAAAGGATGAGGTAATTCTTCATTTATTTGTGTGTAAGAAAATAATTTGTGCAAGCTTTCACGAAAAATATGGAGTCATTGGTTGATTGATTGCTTGGAGTTTTAAAAAAGTTGAAATTGAGTAAGGGTTGGATGAGGTCTTCTCTCTTTCAAATAAATTTATGCATTTCACATATTACATGTACGATATCCATTCTAAGTTGAGACTTGCTACAATTTGAAATGCTTTCTAATATTAGGCATTATTCACTGCCAATGTTGCTGCTCATGCTTCACGGAAATCCTCTCCAAGGGTCACAAATCAAGCAGTTCAAAAGGCTGTATGTGTTTTTCTCATCATTCACACCATGATTACTGTCATTGCACCTAGTCACATGTTGTTAACAATTTTTCATGCATTCTGAAGGCTGCTGGTCTGAAGGGGTTGATCATTGTCGTGCAACCAGTGTGTTAGGTTTGAGTCTCAACAGAAGAAGCTAAATCTTCCTCTTCTTCCTACCACCACTAGTGGATCATTTCCACAAACCGTGGATCTGAGAAGAGTCCGTTGTGAATACAAAGCTAACAAGTGAGCTTGTTAATGCCCTTAGCTTCCTCATTGTTCTAAATTTTTTGCTTGCAATTTGACATTAGAACCATATATGCTTCCATGTGTTAGGATTTCTCAGGATGAATACGTGAAGCATATTAAGGACAAAATTAGCAAGGTTGTTCAGCTCCAAGAAGAGCTTGGAATTGATGTTTTGGTCCATGGAGAGCCTAAGGTAAGCATGTTGAACCACTTTGTGACACAATCCTTCCCAAAGAGAGTTTCTAAATTCTAATACTGCTATCAAAATACTTTTACAATTTAGAGGAACGACATGATTGAGTACTTTGGGGAGCAACTTTCTGGGTTTGCCTTCACTGTGAATGGATGGGTTCCGTCTTACGGATCTCGTTGTGTGAAGCCACCTATCATCTATGGTGATGTAAGTCGTCCCAAACCCAAGACAGTCTTTTGGTCTACAATGGCTCAGAACATTACTAAGCAACCCATGAAAGGGATGCTCACTAGTCTTGTCACCATTCTAAACTGGTCTTTTGTTCGAAATGTCCAGCCTAGGTAAGCATAGCACAAAGTCCTGGTTTTCCCATCTTGAATGTATACATAGTCGTATCATCTTAACTGGGTATGTTACACAAAATATCCAAATTTGAAACTTGCTATCAAATTGCTTTGGCCATCAAGGACGAGGTTGAGGATCTTGAGAAGGCGGGAATTAATGTGATACTGATGATTGATGAGGCTGTTCTGAGATAAGGTTTGCCTTTAAGGAAGTCCGAATAGTCTCTCTATTTGGATTGGATTGTTCATTCCTTTAGGATCACCAACTGTGGTGTCCAAGACACTACTCAGGTTAGTCGTTTTTGCTCACAGAGTCTTTTACTTTTTGCAGTTCTACATTACAAAACTGAAAAGAACGTTATTTGCTTGTTTTCTGGTTCAGATTCACACTTATATGTGCTACTCCAACTTTAACGACATCATACACTCGATCATCAACATGGACGCTGATATGATCACAATCGAGAAGTCCAGATCAGATGAGAAGCTTTTGTTAGTATTCAGGGATGGAGTCAAGTATAGCGCATGTATTGGTCCTGGTGTCTATGACGTTCACTCTCCTAGAATCCCATCAACAAAAGAGATAGTTGACCGGGTCAACACAATGCTTGGTGTAATCAAGTCGAACATTCTGTGGGTCAACCCGGATTGTGGGCTGAAGACTCGGAAGTACACTGAGGTCAAGCCTACTCTTAACAACATGGTGGTTGCTGCAAAGGCAGATCTTGCTCAGCTGGCTGGTGCCAAGCGAGACCGAATACGATAACACCTTACAACAAGACAACGTTATACAAAAAAGTCTAATAACAACACACCAGGTGAATTTGGCTTGTGATCTTTGCGTAGGCACATAACTATTTTTTCGTGTCCCATTCCTCAAGGCTCTTTTGTGTTGTTTTTCTTCATTAATCAAACACTTACGAGAGGCTTGTGAAAAAGTTCCAAGATGGTTCACAGATTTTTCCTTGAGCATAGAAACCTGCAGAAGTGCAAATCCAACAACAAAGAACTTTTTTTAAAAAAAACCTACAAAATGCACACTGCAACTTTTGAGGTGTAAATCATATCGTGTAACTTCATTGTATTATTTTTAATTATTATAGTTTAATGTACATTTCAACGGCCATTCATTTCTGTTAAGTAACACTTGTCAGTTACCTGCCACTTGCACATACCCTATTCACATAACCAACATCAATAGCTAGAGCCACAACCACTACAACAACTACAGCAAACACCTTCAACTTCCCCGACTTCTTCAACTCCTTATAAATCCCTTTGCTAGATCTGCTCTCTTCTTCACACCACCTAATTTGCTCGGCTTGGCGCGATCTTTTCCTTTCTCCTCGGCAACGTTGTTGTCATGAGCAGCCACAAAGCTGCCGGGTTTACCATCGGCCGGAGCCGGAGCCGGAGCTGGGACTAGCTGGATCGGCTCAGGCTGCGGGGGCACGTCTGGTGACTTCATCACCTTGGGTTGTTTAACGTGAAGTACACCCCGTTCGAATTTAGCAGTGATGTCTCGGGTGACACAATTTTGTGGGACCAGAATCTCCTTCATGAAGCGTTGCCTCCAAGTGGGCGCTCGCCGCTGAACTTCAGAATCTGAGCCGGCGTCAGATGAACCCTCATCTGCTCCTTCTTGTACTCTTTTTATTGCACCAAAAATAAAAATAAAAACATATGATTACGAGTTCTTTTAAATTACTAGGGATGCAAATTAGTTATGTATCGATTCATCATAGGTGAATGACATTTTTTGTGAAGTAAGATATATGACATAAAGTACACAAATGACATAATTAGATAAAAGTGTAATCACTATTGAATTCATTTGGCTGTGAATTATATTAAACATGGGATTGTGTATAATTTAATTGGGAGATAAATGTTCAACTAGTTTTATTTTGAAATAGTTATGTACAAGAAGGTTAACATATGGAAATGAAAGCAAAGGAAGCATGATTGTACTCGACAAGGAAACCTGGACCGACTCGTCCGCTTCCACGATACCAATAGCGTTTCCGGACCGAACTCTTCGTATTGACGGGAAGCCGCATGACGCATACTTGTGTCCATTTCGGAAACTGTTTATACTATTATTCTTGCTTAATTGTTTGCTTTCTTGCAATCAATAGTGTACTACTTGCTTTTGAGAATGTATTGCATATGGAATTGGCCGTGTTTGTAGTTGTTGTATAAAGAAGAGGACAGCTTGATTGATATCTTGTTGGGGTTGTTTTTTGTTTCCTCCAAAACTAGCTAGCATGTCAATATGGTGTCCTTTAAATTATATTTGGGTGTGTACAAGAGGGATTTACAGATGCATGTTTTACTTTTCAGATACTCTTTTTCTTTCTTGAAGTTTAGAAGATTGATGATTTTCTATATAAGGTGTGCATGCTTCAAGTATGCAAACCTTTTATATATTTTTTTTTATCGAAAAACAGGGCAAAGCCCTTGGGAGAATTGATCAAGGCTTAAATGTCTTGCTCCAAAGGAGCTACAACAGAGGCATCATCAGAAATAAGCAATGAATTGAGCAAAGCAGGGGGATGGAAAGCATCAGGAAGGCTTAAGGCTAAATTAGCCAAGTAGTCAGCCGCTTTATTAGTCGAGCGATAGGCGTGGTTGATCGTGAACTCCCAAGTTCGCGACGAGATGAGCCGCTTACAACGATCAACCAGGTAAAACTCACTATGGGTCAATAATGCTGGTGCCTGAAGGAGGGAGACCGCAGCAAGTGAGTCGGTTTCGATGGAAAGACGATCGACGTTCATGGTGGCAGCCATACGGATACCATGGTAGACAGCCCAAAGTTCAGCAGTCAAGGCCGAGCAAGAACCACATTGGAAGGCAAAGGCATTGACAAAAGCACCAGAGGAATCTCTGAAGAGGCCACCGCCTCCTGCTAAGCCCGGGTTCCCTTTAGACACGGCGTCACAATTAACTTTGAGCCACGATGACACTAAAATCACCAACAATGTATGTTGAATAAGGAACAGTGTATGTTGAGGCGACTGTTCCCTGCAAGTCTTGATCTTCTCTTGATGTTGACTTCGGCTTCAATAGGGAACGATCAATGAATGTTGTAACTCGGATAAGATTTGAATCGTGAGAACACTTTCCGAAATCAGAATTTTGCCCCTTACTAGCCTTAGGGAATCCGCAAAATCTGAAGTGAGATAAGACAAATCCTCTAGTTCTCTTCAAGACTTCTGATGAGAACTAAACTATGTTCATGTATTATTGATGTATGACTTTAACTCAGATAGAGAACTCGTATCAATTTTCTGATTAGCCAACACTATCACCGAAATGCTTTTATATAGGCTTTCGGGCAGTTACATGGAATGGTTACGGCAGTTACAAGCAGTTGTTAGGATTCAAACGCGGTAACGAATAGAAAACGAAGCAAAGAACACAAGAATTGTTAACCCAGTTCGTCAAGAATTGACTACGTTTGGGGGCACTACCAAGCCAGGATATTTCTCTCTCAATATTATGATGACGACTCACAACGACTTGAAGATTACAATTGATCAACTAGGGTTTAAATAACAACACGGACAAAACCTAGAAAAGCCCACAAAACGCAACACGTACAAACGGCCCAAACAACTCCGAAAAAAGGTCCTGCACGGTTAACAAACCGTGCCGTTAACCGTGCCATTTATTCGAGAGCAATTCCGAGATCTGGCACGGTTAGCAAACCGTGCCATTAACCGTGCCCGTCTTTAAACTTCCTTCCGTGGTTTCTGCACGGTCTGTAGACCGTGCCACTAACCGTGCGAGCTCTTACGCGTCCGTCCTTCGCTTCAGGCTCCATAACCCCAACAGTCTCCCACCTGGAGACTGACTCCAATCATAATCGTTCTCCTCATCAACCCATATCTGGTAGTAGTGCCAGGCCTTCAACTCAGTTACCAAGGCCAGTTGAAGCCTGATAGGTGTCATTTCATGCACCTTAACTAGTGATTATTGATATATTTTAGATGGAGTTTTGGAGTAGATTTAGGCTAAGTCTGTAATCCAGAAGAATAGTTGAGAAGTGAAGATATCCAAGGTTTTACGGCTTATATGGAGATGATGGGGATCTGCTGGAATTTATTGGAGAAGATTACCAACACTTGGTAGTAAAGAGGAGCAGAAGAGGAGCTGAAGAGAGAAGAATGGCGCCCCGCGCCAGAGCCACCGCGACCCGGCGATGGGTCTTAGAGAAGGATGCCGCCCCGCGGTGGAAATCACCGCCCCGCGGTGGGAGTTGGCGCCCCGCGGCCATCAACGAGAGGCGAAGTAAATTAATTAAGAGGCCCGCGTGGTGATGCTGGAATTGAAGGAGTTTGGGCCGTGAGGATAAAAGGCCCATGAAGAAGAACGGCCCAGTTGAGGAGAAAATCCCCGCGTGAAGGAGCTGTTGACGCGCGTGAAATGCTGAAGCGGAGAGCTGAAGAATTGGAGTGATGATGTCAGCGCGAGGTCAGCGATCTGATGTTGTTGAAGGTGGGCCACGCATGTGATGCTTGTGCTGGGCCGAGTGAGACGAAGTGGGCCGAAGCTGATGAACATGCTGCTGACGAGATGCTTGCACGAAGGAGATACGGGATTAATTTCCCGGGATTTCGTTCGTTTATTTCCTTTAATTATTTTATTATTATTTCCTTTTATTATTTTTATCTCTTTTAGAATTAGGTTAAATACTCTTTGTTTTCCCAGTTTTCAGAATTAAGTTTTGAAGTTTTGCAGTTTTGAAGTTCTTTTCGTTTTGCCTCCAGGGTTTCCAACCCATGGAGAACTAAACACCTTTGTTCTACTAGACGTTTGAAGCAATACAGTTGATTCAGTTGTGAGATTTCTATTACTTGTTCTTATTCTTATGTATGTTGGTTTGATTCTCTTGGATATATTGATTATTGATTTATCGTTGTTCTTCATAGTCTGGCCAGCTAGGTTGAATACTATTTATCAATTGCTAGGATTTGCATATAGGGGTTCCGAGTGCTTATCTAGTGGCAAACACGATTGTGCGTATAGGGGTTCCGAGCATACAATCGTGAGTGAGAATCTTATGCATGTTAAGTAGGGGAGTGAGTACTTGTACGTCTTTCTACTTGCATGTATCCTATATCCTTGTGTGCATTGCTATTGCTTTGTTGGTGATAAAGTACCCCGGTCTGGTACAGCGTGACTGGTGGTATTTTATCATTGGCATAGTAATAAGTCTATCGACAACTGTGAGAATCGGTAGTACTTAAGATCAGGGTGGGAACAACCATAAGAATAGTAAAAGAACTTGGATTGAATAGATTTCTGTGATCAACTTATATCTCTGTATTGTGGATCTCGTTCTAGTGGAACTACTTTCCCCAACCATATTCTCAAGTCAATTAAACCTGTTTGCTTTGCTCTGCTTGATAATCAAAACCCCCTTTGTTACTTTGCATGCTCATAAACACATGAATTGATCACTTCCTCCCTGTGGATTCGACCCTTGCTTGCCTCTACTACTTGTTTAGGTTTGTTTAGGATTTTATTTGTTTAGGTGTCACGACGACAATGCCTATCAAATTGGCGCCGTTGCCGGGGAGGCAAGATTTGATCTTTCTTTGTGTTTTTTCGTGTGCGTGTTACTTTGGTGTGGATCTATCTTACGGTCCACACCTGTGCTACTGACTTTTATTTTTCCTTTTTGATTTTTGTCATAGATATGGATTTCTGGGGAGAGCCGCACGAAAGACCAGGCCCCTGCTCATTCTCGCCAGAGAGGGGACACTACCCAACTCCCAGTGCAGCAAGGCCAGCTAGTGCATGCAGAATCTGTCGCGATACGCTGCACACTACTGATGATTGTCCAGGACTTCATGCATTTAGAGCAGCAGTAAATGCACGTCGAGGTGTGGACTCGCAGGGACCGAGGCAGGAGCACTATCTGGACACCTACAACTCAGGGTGGAGGGAGAACCATAACCCAACTCCGTATGGAAATCAACCACAGTTCTCGCCTGCACCCAATGCCGATGTGCTCAGCGCTCTGATTCAAAGTATGACAACCATGGCCCAGACCATGTCATCAATGCAAACAACCATGGCCCAGACCGTGTCCTCAATGAAAACAACCATGGCCCAGAACGTGTCCACACTGCAAATAACCATGGCTCAGAATGACTACCAACAGCAAGAGGCGATTTCTAATCTCCAAAGCCAAGTTAACCAACTGAGTCAAGCGTTGATTGAGTCGAAGTCAGCTGAAAAAGAGAGCGACCGTGAGATGGAGAACATCGCCCACCGCCTCGCGTCACCTCTCACCGCGACCCGGCGTGAGATCCCAATTATCTCACCGCCCCGCGGCGAAGACCGCGACCCGGCGACATGTCTCAGTATCTCCGCCCCGACCTCACCGCCCCGCGGCAATGACTACCGCCCCGCGGTGGACGAAGTACCTCCTAGCGCGATCTCGCCGTGGCCCGGTGTCCAAAATTTCAGATATGCTGGTGAGGTTTGGGTAGACACTTACGGGGTTGAACACCCGGTGCTGACTGAGGAAGAGTACTTTTTGAGATTTGAGGAGGATTGGAGCGACGATGAGGAGAAGTACCATGTTCGCGAAAATACTCCAGAGACAATCGCCTCGACAGTCCCCGATCCTCTGGAGGCTGCCTATGATGAGTTTTTGCGTCTTAATTCCTTCCCGCTCGTTGCATTGCATCCCGCTATACCATTCCCTGAGGCTCTGAAGGATACCCAAAAGGTGGAGAGCGACAAACGCTTATTTGACACCTTCAGCGGCTGCAAGGCAACCACCCCTTTGGTCCATCTGGCGGACAGCACCCCTCGCTGCAAGGAAATATTAAAGGTGCTGGGCATAATCAAGAAGAAGCCGAAGGGGAAGCACAAAAAGGAGAACTTGACTCAAGTGGTGAATTCTTATATGCTGGATACGGGGCAGGACATACATGCAGCCCCTGAGATGCTGGGTAGACAATTTTTCAAGATGGCAAGTGCATTCATGGATACGACGAGTGATCCATCCATCAACAATTGCACAAGATTGGGGGAAAGGCTCAATAGAGAGCATACAAAGAGGCATCCCCCTGATCCAAGCCCCAGGAGTTTGGTTGCTATGAGCAACCCAAGTTGAGAGTTTGGAGCAGGATGTCATGCCATGACAATAACTAAGGCGTTGTCCGGGAGGCAACCCGAGGTATGTTTTTCTTTTCTTTTCTTTTCATTCTTTATTTTGCATTTTCTTTAGTGTGTTTTTGCTTTGTTTCGTTCGCCTGTTACTAACATTTCAGGTACGAAAGTAAATGGAGAGAGATGGTGTTCTCAGCCATCCCACCGCCCCACGGCGACCCTCGCCGCCCCGCGGTGGATTGCTGGTATATTCTCCCTCTTTGATTTTTTTTTAATAACGGGCCCCGAAAAAACCTTAAACGGGGAGTAAAAAAAAATTGAAAAAAAAAGGTACCGAAGGCCAGCTGTCCAGAGTTCCCTATGGAGATGGTGTGCATCATGTTGTCAAGGAGGAAACCTTAGCCCCACACATTATTTGACAACGATGATGGCCCTACATTCGACAGCTGAGGAGGAGGAACGCTAGAGCCCCCACCATGATTATATCTGGGCTCCACCATGTGTTCCTAGAAGGCCGTGCAACCCTACTATCATTATTTTATCACTATTCACCAAAGTGGTTCCCTTTTGGTTGCACGGTAGGAAAAGATTACAGAGTTGATGAAGACACCCGCCCAACACCAAAGACTTGGGCATTTATTGGGAAGACCGCCAGCGATCACCTTCAGTGTCCAAACAGCTTGTCAACGTTTGTGAGTTATTTTTTGCCTTTCCCTATGCTTCTATTCTTTTGTCTTTCATTACATTGAGGACAATGCAATGTTTAAGCACGGGGGATGGTTTTATACTTGCTACGTCGCTGAGGAGAAAAGTGAATATAAAGAGAAAAAGCCAAAAATTAAAAAAAGGCATACATTAAAAATCCTGGGATAGGTCGAAAACCCGAAAGGGCAGCCTAGGTAATAAGCAGGTGGCTTGAACCAGCATTAGGCTGGGGTAATATGTGGTCAAGAGTGACGTGAGCTTATGTGAGTACATCTATTGTAAAATGGAATGAGTGGCTTGGTGAAAACCCGAAAGGGCGCCTTGGCAAAATGAGCGAAAAAGAAGAAGATTGATTTTAGGATTTCTCATTATTCTTGGCGAGGCGTCATAAGAAGAGGAGTTATAAGGAGGATTCGGGTAGGTCACTCTGGAGAGATAAGAAGATAGATGGAGACTAGGATTATAATTTATTCACTCTATGGTGTTTGGGAAAAGCTTGGAGGAAGTACTCTGCTTTCCTTTTAGCTTGGATGTTTGGGTGTTGAGATTTATTGAGTTGTGTTGTATTGTGTTGTCGTGCTGTGCGTGTTGCTTTGGTATCTTGAGCTGATGGTTGAGTTGTTGTAGTCACTGGTATCATGTTTGCTCACACTTCCTGAGACCTTGGTGTTTGATGATTGAAGTATGATTGGTTTTGATTTACTCGGGACGAGTAAAGGTCTAAGTGTGGGGATATTTGATAGGTGTCATTTCATGCACCTTAACTAGTGATTATTGACATATTTTAGATGGAGTTTTAGAGTAGATTTAGGCTAAGTCTGTAATCCAGAAGAGTAGTTGAGAAGTGAAGATATCCAAGGTTTTACGGCTTAGATGGAGATGATGGGGATCTGCTGGAATTTTTGGAGAAGATTACCAACACTTGGTAGTAAAGAAGAGCAGAAGAGGAGCTGAAGAGAGAAGAATGGCGCCCCGCGCCAGAGCCACCGCGACCCGGCGATGGGTCTTAGAGAAGGATGCCGCCCCGCGGTGGAAATCACCGCCCCGCGGTGGGAGTTGGCGCCCCGCGGCCATCAACGAGAGGCGAAGTAAGTTAATTAAGAGGCCCGCATGGTGATGCTGGAATTGAAAGAGTTTGGGCCGTGAGGATAAAAGGCCCATGAAGAAGAACGGCCCAGCTGAGGAGAAAAGCCCTGCGTGAAGGAGCTGTTGACGCGCGTGAAATGCTGAAGCGGAGAGCTGAAGAATTAGAGTGATGATGTCAGCACGAGGTCAGCGGTCTGATGTTGTTGAAGGTGGACCACGCATGTGATGCTTGTGCTGGGCCGAGTGAGACAAAGTGGGCCGAAGCTGATGAACGTGCTGCTGACGAGATGCTTGCACGAAGGAGATACGAGATTAATTTCCCGGGATTTCGTTCGTTTATTTCCTTTAATTATTTTATTATTATTTCCTTTAATTATTTTTATCTCTTTTAGAATTAGGTTAAATAATCTTTGTTTTCCTAGTTTTCAGAATTAAGTTTTGAAGTTTTGCAGTTTTGAAGTTCTTTTCGTTTTGCCTCCAGGGTTTCCAACCCATGGAGAACTAAACACCTTTGTTCTACTAGACGTTTGAAGCAATACAGTTGATTCGGTTGTGAGATTTCTATTCCTTGTTCTTATTCTTATGTATGTTGGTTTGATTCTCTTGGATATATTGATTATTGATTTATCGTTGTTCTTCATAGTCTGGCCAGCTAGGTTGAATACTATTTATCAATTGCTAGGATTTGCATATAGGGGTTCCGAGTGCTTATCTAGTGGCAAACACGATTGTGCGTATAGGGGTTCTGAGCGTACAATCGTGAGTGAGAATCTTATGCATGTTAAGTAGGGGAGTGAGTCCTTGTACGTCTTTCTACTTGCATGTATCCTATATCCTTGTGTACATTGCTATTGATTTGTTGGTGATAAAGTACCCCAGTCTGGTACCGCATGACTGGTGGTATTTTATCATTGGCATAGTAATAAGTCTATCGACAACTGTGCGAATCGGTAGTACTTAAGATCAGGGTGGGAACAACCATAAGAATAGTAAAAGAACTTGGATTGAATAGATTTCTGTGATCAACTTATATCTCTGTATTGTGGATCTCGTTCTAGTGGAACTACTTTCCCCAACCATATTCTCAAGTCAATTAAACCTGTTTGCTTTGCTCTGCTTGATAATTAAAACCCCCTTTGTTACTTTGCATGCTCATAAAAACATGAATTGATCACTTCCTCCCTGTGGATTCGACCCTTGCTTGCCTCTACTACTTGTTTAGGTTTGTTTATGATTTTATTTGTTTAGGTGTCACGACGACAACGCCTTATCAAAGCCATACAAAGCTTCAACTTCTCTAAGATCACAACCTTAGTCAGCATGTCTGCAGGATTCTCAGTTCCACGAATCTTCATCAACTGCAAGACCTTCCTTTCCAAGAGATGCCGTATCTAGTGATACTTCAACTCTATGTGCTTAGTCCTCGAATGAAACATTGGGTTCTTCGCCAAGTGGATGGCACTCTGACTATCACTGTATAGAATGTTGTCCCCTTGCTCCTTCCCCAATTCATGCAAGAAATTCTGCAACCATACCATCTCCTTGCTAGCCTCAGTCACTGCAACATACTCAACTTCTGCAGTAGACAAAGCTATAACTTTCTGCAGCTTAGAAGCCCAAGAGACCGCAGTACCACCCAATGTAAAGACATACTCGGTTGTACTTCTTCTCTTGTCGAGGTCACTTGATGCCAAGTCTGCATCCACATATCCTGCCAACACGACTTCCTTGCCTTTCGGAAACTCAACTAGCTTCCAGGTTCCGTTGGTCATCAACGAATCCATCTCATCATCCATGGCGAGCTTCCACTTGCTCACATCTTCTCCACGAGATGCCTCTGCATAACACTCTGGCTCACCACCATTAGTCAACAACAGATAGTAGTTTGACGGCGAATATCTATCAGGCAATCCACGCTCTCTAATGGACCTTCGCAGCGGAATCACTGGGGTTCTCGGCTCCTCCTCAATCACGGCCTCCTGGTCACTTCGAACCGCCTTGCTCCCACCCGAGTTTGAGATATCCAACTCCACAACCTCAGGTTCAGAACTCGCTGTTTCTGATGCACCCAGACTATCCTTGTACATCTCCTGCTCATTGAACACGACGTCTCGACTGCGAATAACCTTCCTGCTCTGCTCATCCCAGAACCGGTATCCGAAATCATCCCCACCATATCCAATAAACGTGCACTTGACAGACTTTGCATCCAGCTTGCTTCTCTCAACAGGAGCAATATGAACATATGAAACGCACCCAAATACGCGAAGAAAGGACAAATTTACCTCTTTGCCACTCTAAGCCTCCTCTGGGATCCCATTCTCCAAGGGAGTTGATGGCCCTCGGTTGATCAAGAATGCAGCAGTGTTGACTGCATCCGCCCAGAACATCTTTGGAAGCCCACACTTCAGCCTCATGCTTCTAGCACGTTCATTCAGGGTCCTGTTCATACGTTCAGCGACGCCGTTCTCTTGAGGGATTCCTTTCAAGGTTTTCTCCATGCGAATTCCATTCTCAGCATAGAACTCCTTGAACTCACGAAGCTCATACTCCCCACCATTATCAGATCTCAAACACTTCACTTTAAGACCTGTCTCAGTCTCTACTAGAGCCTTCCACTTTCTGAAGGTGTCAAATGCATCAGACTTTTGCTTCAGAAAATAGACCCATACCTTTCTTGTAGCATCGTCAATGAAGGTCATGTAGTATGACGCTCCACCCAGAGATGTCACAGGTGCTGGTCCCCACAAGTCACTGTGGATCAACTCCAACTTCTGCTTCTTCAAGGTTCTGCCACCCTTCGCAAAGCTCACCCTTTTCTGCTTCCCGAGCACGCAGTCTTCACACAATCCGATCTCAACGGACTTGAGACCAGGCAGCAAACCCTTCGAGCATAGCACCTTCATCCCTTTCTGACTCATGTGGCCCAGACGACAGTGCCACAAGTCTGCATCACAGTTTACTCATGCAATGGCAATGCTATCACGGACGTTGCTCGTCATGTACAGCGTCCCCTCCTTCTTTCCTCGAGCTACCACCATAGCTCCTTTGGTTATCTTCCAGCTGTTACAGCCGAAGGTTACTTCATAACCCTCGTCATCCAACTGTCCAATAGAAAGCAGGTTTCTCTTCAGACCAGGAATATGCCTTACTCCATGCAACTGCAGCACAGATCCGTTCGGCGCCTTGATTCGCACATCACCCTTCCCCACGATTTTCAAAGCCTCATCATCAGCAAGATAGACTTTTATGAAATCTCCAAAGGTGTAGCGATCCGATATATCAACACTGCTGCATGAATGAAACGAAGCTCCAGAGTCTAACACCCAAGACTCCAATGGACTGCTCGCGCTCAGAATCAATGCATCTGCAGTGGTTCCTGTCGTTGAATCGCTCAGAGTCAACGCGTCTGCAATATCTTCACTGGCTGAATTCGCTGATTTATCTTTCAGCGGTGCCTTACATTCACTCTTGTAATGACCGTTTTCATCACACTTCCAACACTTGATTCTGCTCTTGTCTTTGGGCTTATCCTTCCCTCTAGACTTTGATCTGCCACGATTCGACTTCTTAGAGTTTGACCTCCCCCTGCTACCCGTATTCAAAGCTGATCCAGAAGCAATACTTGACGCCTTCCTGCGAATTTCTTTGATGATAATTAGATCCCTGACTTCATCAAACTTGATCTTCGCCTTCTCCGCCGAAGCACTAACAACAGTAACTGTCCCGCTCCAACTTTCTGGTAAAGAAGATAATAGGATTAGGGCTTGTACCTCATCGTCGAAATCAATCTCAACTGAACTCAGTTGTGCGATCGTCATGTTGAACTCGTTCAAGTGATTGGTCACCGCTGTACTCTCCGTCATCCGCAGATTGAACAACCGCCGCATCAGATGAACCTTGTTCACCGCAGAGGGTTTCTCATACATCGCGAAAAGAATTTCCAGCATACCCTTCGTCGTCTCTGCCTTGACTGTATGATGCACCACGTTCCTGGACAGCAATAGGCGGACCACGCTCATCGCTTTCCTGTCCAGCAACTTCCACTCTTCGTCCTTCATGTCTTCCGACTTCTCACCCAGCGGCAAATACAAATCTTTACCATACAGGTAATCCTCGATCTGCATCTTCCAGAAGCCGAAATCCATTCCATCGAACTTCTCCACCAGTGATTTTCCGCTTCCCATCGTCACCACCAGAACCAGCTCTGATACCAGTTGTTAGGATTCAAACGCGGCAACGAATAGAAAACGAAGCAAAGAACACAAGAATTGTTAACCCAGTTCGTCAAGAATTGACTACGTCTGGGGGAACTACCAAGCCAAGATATTTCTCTCTCAATATTATGATGACGACTCACAACGACTTGAAGATTACAATTGATCAACTAGGGTTTAAATAACAACACGGACAAAACCTAGAAAAGCCCACAAAACGCAACACGTACAAACGGACCAAACAACTCCGAAAAAAGGTCCTGCACGGTTAACAAACCGTGCCGTTAACCATGCCATTTATTCGAGAGCAATTCCGAGATCTGGCACGGTTAGCAAACCATGCCATTAACCGTGCCCGTCTTTAAACTTCCTTCCGTGGTTTCTGCACGGTCTGTAGACCGTGCCACTAACCGTGCGAGACCTTACGCATCCGTCCTTCGCTTCAGGCTCCATAACCCCAACAACAGTTACAAGCGGTTCCAAGGATATCCAACTACTTCTATCAGTTATCAACTGATTTAAGGTAGTTAAGACGCGGTTATTTCGATGATTACCAAGGCGGTTACAACACATTTATCACGTGCTGAAACTTTAACCATGCCTCAGGGAACTTGACGTTCCCACCTAGGGAACGGCTGATCCCTCCAAGGAACGAGCACTCGTTCAACCTTACGTAACGTCGATCTGTCTTAACGACACAATTAACCTCTCTGATGCACTATTCCCATATGGGTAACGTCACATATCCTTAATGTCTCCCTCAGAATCTCAAGTATGCTTACACGAGTGTGTACTCCATACCTCCAAACCCGTGATGTAGCTAGGTGAGATCTTATAGTGTCGTATGAATCCCGATCACACTAAATGGCATCGTTCTCTATATGGGAACGGTCTTTTGATGACACTAAAATCACCAACAGGTTTGGCCCAGCTTCTCACCGCCTGTACAACAGTGGATGAATTCCGGTGACTGTCCAGCAATGGCCTGCACATGGGGATGAACAGACCAGAAGATGTCTACAAGAGAGCAGGCAATTGTTGATAACCGAGAGTGAGAATCAATGCCATCAAAAATCAATTTGTTCCTACACTTCCATGTGTGCCATAACATATAGGCAAAGATAGTGCACCAGTAGTTATCATGCCTGATGTTATCATAAATCCAAGCCTTAGGATCAGTGGTAGCAAAGAAATGAGGGGGGAGTGAGTTACCACTTGGAGCAAGCCACACATTGCGGATGGCTCCACAATCACGCAGCACATGAAGTGGATACTCATCATGATCACATTGAGGACACGACATGGATTGAGACATGTGCCGACGGACCCGATTAGAGTTGCACAGGAGGCCATTATTCGCCACCAAGAACATGAAATTTCTAACGCGTTGTTGGGCAAGAACCTTCCAAATGCGGCCCCAAACGACTTCCATAGAGGAAGCATGATCAGCCCGCAGAAGAATCATAGCAGACTTAGCGGTAAACAAACCTGACGAGGTCGGACACCAATAAGGCTTATCAGCATCCATGACAACATTAGACAACTCAACTGATCTCAATCTGCTCATAATATCACCCGCAAATATGGCGCAATGCCATCCCAGTTCCATATCTCGTCGGACCAGAGCTCCACCACAGTGGCACCAATGAGAGAATACTGTATAGGAGCGAGACTATGATTGACCAGGGGCTGATCTAGGAGCCAAGGATGGCTCTAGAACAAAGTCGACTGGCCATTCCCAACAGTAATGCGCAGCCCTTTGGATAGCGTTTCCACCCTGTGGATCACACCTTTCCACATTTGCGACGACCTCGGCTTATCCATAAACATGTCAATATCCGCACGACCATGACAATACTTCCCTCGAAGAACACGACTCCAAAGGGCTTTCGGCTCTTGGAGCATCCGCCATCCTAATTTAGCAAGGATTGCTGCATTAGATAAGCGCATCGATCGAATACCAAGGCCACCCATTTTTTCCGGCTTCGTGATTTTCTCCCAAGACAGCAGATTCACCTTACGGGTTTCAGAGGAGGAACCCCAAACAAAATTGCGTACATGACGATCAATATTGTCGTAGACTGTCTTGGGGATTTTGGTGGCTTGCATGACATATATGGGGAGGCTCGTAAGCATCAAATTGGCAAGCGTCATGCGGCTCGCCATAGACAGATATTTCCTTGCTATGCCCTAAGTGTCGAGGAATCTTTGTCCAAAAGGAATTGATACATGTCGACAGTCAAGTGCCCACAAGCAATAGGTACCCCAAGGTAATTGCCCAGGTTGGTGGAGATAGGAATAGCCAGGATAGAGCTAATAGCATGACCAGTAGCAGAACAAACCTTCTTAGAGAACAACATCTGCTCCTGTTGGAGAGTTAACTCGAGCTTCTTGCAAAGATCACGTTCAAGAGTAATTAACTGCTGTGAAGGACAAGATGCAAGAGCCTTGCGAGCCCCCTCAATCCGAGCCCTCAGTTTGCGCTTCTTTAAAAAGATATTACGAAACACAGTTTTGTTCGTCCAAGGAAGTACATAGATCAGAGTTAGCATTCCAAGCTTCATGGAGAAACGTAGAGAAAGTCTCATGAAGCATCCAAGCATCTTGGAAACGAAACGGTTTGTTCATTCGAGAAGAAGCTGAAGTTGGATCCAGACGAAGAAGCAAAGGACAATGATCAGAATGCGACGTCGAGATATGCTGAACTGATGCCTCAGGAAACTACAAATGCCACAAATCATTACACAGAGCACCATCCAGCCTTGCCGCCAAATAGGTTCGTAGAGTAGTACCTTGGGACCAAGTATACCTTGGACCATTGAAACCCAAGTGATGCGACCCTGCCTTCCATGACGGCCACAGAGGAGGAGCATGCCATGAGCCTACGCTCAGAGGGCCCAATGACTAGATCGAAAGCCAAGGCCATCGCCGACGCCGTCCAATCTCTCATCGTTTGCGTCATCGCTGGCCAAGGCACACCCGAGACCGAGCCCAGACTCCAAGTCCTCGCCACCATCGACATCACAGAGACGAGCCCATCGTCATCGGCACCAGACGCGCCCACTGTCGAGCCCAGACACCCATGACATCGCCGCCGCTCCCAGTGTCTGTGTCCCATGCCTCGCCGCCACCGGTTTAGCCATTTAGAGGTTTACTTGCCTCGTGTTTTTGACATTGTTTTTGAGACATTACTATTTTTGGTATTTTGCTTGTTTTAAGTAGTTTCCATTTATAGCCTTTCTATTTTAGGGTGTGTGCCTATTGCATGTTGCATGGGCTAGCCCACTAGGCTCGACTCGGCCCATTCGAGTTTCGCCTCTAGTATTTAAGTTAAACTTTGTCTATTGTTTTCCTTACGTTCAATTTTAATCAAAGTTCAAGTAGAGTGTTTATCCTCCTTCCTTTGATCGGACGTCAACCTATCTCTGTCTTCGCATCCCCTTCAGTCCGCCGCCGACGCTACGGCCAAAGACTTGATCTTCAAGTCATCTATCCCAAACCATCACACCATCGCCATCCATCAAATCGCTTCCGTAATCGCACCCACTATCGCACCCACACCATCCCTGCTGTCGTCGCTAGCTCATCGCTTGTGACATCCACCATCACCATCGCTATCGCCGTCGCCACCGAACCCACCATCGAACCCAGTCAATCGCTCGCCACCGCCATCGCAATCGCCATCGCCTCCACCATCGCCACCGCCTTCGCTGTCTTGACACCCATCTTGACATCCATCGCCGCCGCCGCCGATACCACCCAGACACTCCCCACCAGGTTCGCATCCAGTCACCACCGTGTCAGATAACCTCTAAAGTTACTATTCACGTACGCGCATCCATTGTCAAGCTTTCGTGCAATTCATCAAGGGTTTCCCCAAGGTTTCCACGACAGCTTTGACAAGTGATACTTGTGACTTCTCGCCCAAGACTAGATCCAAAAGGTGCCACCTTTGACAAGTGACCATCATCGGAGGCAAGAACACATCAACTGACATCAGAGCCCATCAGTCTTGTAAGTCACGAAATCAAGTTTACATCTTGTTCACAAATTTTTTTCTTTCCCATCATCCTTTGCTTCGCTTACTCAAGAGAAAAACAAAAAGTTACCATATTTGCTTGTCCTTCCGTTTCTACAAGGTAACACCTTGGCCGAAGTTTTTTTCTTGCCCCATAAGTTTTGGTGTGTTTGGTAATTCGACTATCTTGCATGCTAGAGTAGTTGTTTCCTTTTTCCTTGCGTTGATAGAGTTTTCTAATTTGCTTGATTTGCTTTTAAGTTGGTTAGCCGAAATTTCCTTCTATAAGATAACAAATCATATCTTCTTTCTCTCTCCAATCTCTAAGATCTCTTTGATCTTTTCTTGTTACTTAGGCCATTATTTTTATTTTCTTTTCCTTATCCGATATCTTCAAGTCAAAAGATAAGATATTTGGATATTATTATTAAAAAAAAAAGAATAGCCAATCGGTTATAAAAAAAAGAAGTATACAAGGTAACTAGTTAGGGAATGCCAAAATAAGGCAACCCTAACCCACTCGACTCATCCTAGGCTCATCTTCTCAATCTCCCTGTCGTCTAGGTTAATCTCCTAGAAGGTACTTCTTGCTAGTTTGGTTTCTTTGTTTACGTTTGGCTTAGGGTTTCAATTGTTCTTGTTTGTTTGATTGACGACTTGCTTCTCACGCCAACACTTGTGACTAGCCTTAGCCGCCCTCACGACAAGCCCAAACAAGCCCTCCCTTACGTGAACATTGTGATCTTGACTAGTGATTTCTTGATTGTTGTTCTTTGTGCCTTTTGTTCGTTTTTACTCCTATGTTTGGTCATATTGTTATAGGTAGCATGACGGCCATCACTTCTAGTGGAGACAACACCGGCGCCGACAACACCAACCCCCTACCACAGCCGTTGGTTCCACAAGTTCTTCCTATGGATCCCCCACAAGATCCACCACCACAAGATCCTATCTTGGAGTTGTTCGAGGAGCAAAAAGAGATCCAAGCTCTTCGTCAACGAGTGGATCAATTCGAAGCCATGCAGAGAGCGGCACAACTCGTGCCCACACCGACACCCGTGATCCCCATGGACGCGCCGGTTGCACCACGTCCTACCGACCCCGGCCCAAGCCATGTACGCGTGGACAAAGGGAAGGGGTTGATGCCTTCGACCTCCAACCTCCAACCACGTCTCAACCGGATCCAAAGTGTCATTGAGATTCGCCAAGGCTACGTATCCTACACGGATCGCTACGTGCCCAGAACTACACCCGCTGGCTATGACACCGGCTCCGACCGCGCCGACGACTCCCAAGGTGAGTATTCTGAACCCTATGATTTTGATGCTAGGTATGCCTCTAGACGTACCCAACGCCGAGTACCAGGCTCCACTCCACGCGAAGGCCGAACTCGCCAAGCCGAGCTAGACGCTGACGCGCCGAGGAGACCCAGTCGACAAACGCGACGCGACGATGCGGCCCTGAGGACACCCACTACCCAACCCAGACCCTATGATGTTCAAGACCATCTTCGCCATCAAAGTGCAAGGACGCCCCACTATGGCTCCGATGGCTATGGCTCCTCGACGCCCACCATCCAAGATGACTTCGATGAATTCGACGACGAAGAAATCGAAGACTCAGGTATGGTCAACCCTAATTTTTTCCATCCACCTCTTGGAGATCCCATTGAATTGCAGGATCGCCCATCGGATTGGATTCCACCGCCGCGCCTACAAGCCCAAGGCGCCGATGCTCGTGACACTCGCGGCCAGCGCCGAGACGAGTTGCCACATGAATTCCGTCGCCGAGCCGAATACGATGCCCAACTGCGACAACGCCGACGCGACGACGCCTATGCGCCCAAGGACGAGTTAGCCCATGGCGATGCCCACCAAGGCCGCGACAGGTGACAGGTTAGACGCACCCCACCCCCTGGCTTATGCGCCTACCAAAATCCCCTCTTTGCAGCCGCACCCAACAACGCGCCCAATGCCATGCCCGTTCCTCGTTACCAGCGACACGAAGTCAAGGTAAAGATCGAACATTTCTTTGGTGAATACAACCCTTCTGTTTTTCTTGAATGGGTGCAGGCCACCGAGTACACATTGAGATATTGCCGAATGCCGCCTGAGGACCATGTCGACGCTGCGACTTTACACTTCCGAGGCGCCGCCCGTGTGTGGTGGCATCGCTTCGTTGACAACTACGTCCGACGCTACCTCCCTCTCGTCACCGAATGTCATCAATTGGTGTACGTGATGACGAAGAAGTATGTGCCTCCAGACTATAGGAATCAAATGCGAATGGAGATCGCCATGGCTCGCCAAGGCGCCAAGACTCCCCTCGAGTTCTTCTCCACCTTAGAGGACATGTACTACAAGGCCAACATTAGTGTTGCCCCTTCGACGCTAAGGACCAAATTCTTGAGTGGATTGAATTCCCCCATCCGAGACCAACTTGAGATCTTGCCCATCAAGGATCTCAACACTTTGACACACACGGCGATGCAAATCCACAACCAACTCAATCGCCGCAGGAACTACACTTGGTAATCTGGCCAAAGAAGGTATTCTTCTAACCCTAGTCAATCTTCTAATACTAATGTGCGTCCCAATGCCACTGCCACAACCGCATCTAGCCAAGGCGCCAAGACGAAGCCCACGACGCCAACCACAGCGAGCCACGCCAACGCGCCCAGACAGTCATCAGTGGGCACAGACCGCGCGCGACCTCGAGTGCTACAAATGTGGAGGCAGGGGACACCACAAGAAATATTGTCCAAATGCCAAGAAAGTGCTCTTCTCCTCCGCTGCCGCCGGGTATGAGTCTTACGAGGAGATTGAGCCCGCTCTCGAGCCCATTGAGGAAGGCATCGAGGACTCTTATGACTGTGAGCCTGCTTCTCTGCATGCGGGCACACCACTGAGCTTGGTGACACGGCGAATCCTCACGGTCAAGGAAGCTAGCCTAGTCGACCAACGAGAGAACTTGTTTCACACAAGGGCACTCGTCCAAACAGCTTCCTTGAGTGTCATTATTGATGGAGGAAGTTGTTGCAACATTGTGAATGAGAAGGTGGTGAAGCACTTTGCCTTGCCAACGACGCCTCATCCACAACCTTATGCCCTCCAATGGATTTCTTCTAGTCCAGGTAATACAGTATCTCGCCAGTGCCTTATCTCCTTTTCTATTGGTCAATACTGTGATTCCATACTATGTGATGTCATTGCAATGGACGCCACCCATATCTTGCTTGGGCCCCCATGGCAATTCGACAGGCGCGTGCTCCATGATGGCTATTTGAGCACCTACGTGTTCACTTACCATGGGAAGCGTGTCACTTTGCATCCAATGTCTCCCCATGAGATCTTGCAGGACCAGGTTGAGCGAGACCGCCAGAAGGCCATCGAGGCCGCCGCTACAAGGCCAGAAGAGACGCCAGCGGCACTCCAGAAGCAAACCTCCTCCAAATCTGACAATTTTTCGTCTCCACCAAGCACTGTATCCAAGAAGACGAACGCCATAGGTGGGCCATCTAGTTCCTCCCTGGATCGTGATGGCGCCGCTGCTATTGCCGCTAGGAAGGCCAAGCAGGAAAACACAGAAAACTGGCCCAGGTCTCCACATTCTGGCTCGAGCACAGGTGTCCACACACCCAGTGCCTCCCAAAAATCGCCAAGCACCTCCCTTCCATCACATTTGGCCATTTGATCATCGTAGACGCCTCCGTTGCAAGGCCGCTGTGAGCACAGGCTGCTTCTCGCGCGGCCCAGTGAGCTCACTGCTGCTTTGACGGGCAAGGCCCCCTGTTTTCTATTGGTGCCCACTCCTTGCATCACTGAGTTGCCTAGCGCCGAGCCATTGCCGCCTCAGATTGCCTCTTTGCTCGCCGACTTCGCCGACGTCTTTCCAGAGGAGCTACACCAGGGCTTACCACCATTAAGGGGCATTGAGCACCAATCGACTTGGTGCCTGGTGCCTCTTTGCCCAATCACGCCACTTACTGCGCTGGCCCTGAAGAGACCCAGGAGTTGCAGCGCCAGGTGCAAGAATTGTTGGATCGAGGCTACGTGAGGGAATCATTGAACCCTTGCGTTGTGCCTGTGATCCTTGTGCCCAAGAAAGATGGAACATGGGGAATGTGTGTTGATTGCCGTGCAATAAACCAGATCACCGTGAAGTATAGGCACCCAATACCGTGCCTAGACGACATGCTTGGTGAGCTACACGGCGCGACTCTCTTCTCCAAGATTGATTTAAAGAGAGGTTATCACCAAATTCGAATGAAAGAAGGTGATGAGTGGAAGACCGCCTTCAAGACCAAGTATGGGCTCTACGAGTGGCTCGTCATGCCTTTTGGGCTCACAAATGCCCCTAGCACCTTCATGCGCTTGATGAACCACATCTTGAGAGAATTTATGGGCAAGTTTATTATCGTTTATTTTGATGACATTCTTGTCTATTCACGCAGCCTTGAGGATCACGTCGACCACCTTCGTTCTGTGTTGGATTGTTTGTGACGTGAGAGCCTATTCGCCAACCTTGGCAAGTGTCACTTCTGCTCCGACAGTACCAACTTCCTAGGCTACGTGGTGTCCAAAGATGGCTTGCGCGTCGACGAGGACAAAGTCAAGGCCATACGTGAGTGGCCGACGACGCCCACCATGGTGAGGAGCTTCCTTGGCCTCGCCGGTTTCTATAGGCGCTTTGTGAGGGATTTTAGTACAATCGCCATGCCTTTGCACGAGCTCACGAAGAAGGGAGCCACTGTGACTTGGATCGAGGCCCATAAGAAAGCCTTCTCGACTTTGAAGGACGCCTTGTGCCACGCGCCTCTACTCCAACTCCCTGACTTTGCCAAACACTTTGAGGTAGAGTGTGACACTTCCGACGTCGGCATTGGAGGTGTCTTGCACCAAGAGAGGCGGCCCATTGCATTTTTCAGTGAGAAACTCACAGGGGCTACCCTAAACTACCCCACCTATGACAATGAGTTGTATGCCCTAGTTCGTGTGCTAAAGACTTGACAACATTATCTTTGGCCATGAGAATTTGTCATCCACAGCGACCACGCCGCCTTGAGCTATTTGAAGAGCCAAGCCCACCTAAACCGACGCCATGCTCGTTGGGTGGAGTTCCTTGAGACATTTCCTTATGTCGTGGTCCACAAGAAGGGCAAAGAGAATGTGGTAGCCGATGCCCTTTCTCGTAGGTACGTTCTCTTGACTCCTGTGCAAACTAAGATTCTAGGCTTTGCTTTGATAAAGGAATTATATGTGATTGACACTTTCTTTAAGCCTATATTTGAGCAATGCCTTAGAAGCCGTGAAATTGAGTCATACTTTCTCTCTGAGGATTACTTGTACAAGGTTGGACACCTATGCATCCCTAAGTCCTCTATTAGGCTCCTTTTGATCCAGGAAGCACACGATGGCCGAGGCCACTTTGGGATTGCCAAGACCTTGGCCGCGCTTAGAGAACACTTCTTCTGGCCTCATATGACCCACCAGGTGACCTGCTACTGTCGGAGCTGTGTGACATGCCAAAGGGCCAAAGCCAAATCTAGCCCACACGGCCTCTACACACCTCTACCCATACCCACCGACACTTGAGAAGACCTTTCCATGGATTTCATCACGGGGTTTCCCCTCTCTCGTCGAGGTAAAGACTCTATCTTTGTGATTATGGATAGGTTTTCTAAAATGGCACATTTTGTAGCTTGTAAGACCACCCATAGTGCTAGTGAGATAACCGATTTATTCTTTGAGCATGTGGTGCGTCTTCATGGAGTCCCACGTACCATTGTTAGTGATAGGGATTCTAAGTTTGTTGGTCATTTTTGGAGAATACTTTGGGGGTAATCTAGGCACTAAACTTCTCTTCTCCACTAGCTACCATCCCCAGACCGATGGCCAAACTGAGGTTACGAATAGAACCCTAGGCGCCCTCTTTCGCACCATGCTAAAGGCCAACCCTAGGCGTTGGGAGGACTTACTATCTTTTGTGGAGTTTTCTTATAATAGATGTAGGAACACAACGACCAAGCTTACACCATTCGAAGTGGTCTATGAAAGGAATCCCTTGACACCACTGGATTTGTCACCGCGCCCACTCCGAGACCCAGTGCACATCACTACCGCCAATCGCGCCGAGCAAGTGCAAGAGCTCCATCGGCGAACACACGAGCAATTGGAAAGACGGGCCTCGCAATACGCCTCGCAACACAATCATGGCTGCCGCCGCGTCGTCTTTGCACCCAACGATCTTGTCTGGGTGCATTTGCGCAAAGAAAGGTTCCCCTCGCGGCGCAAGCACAAACTGGCCCCTCGCGGAGATGGCCCATTCCGCGTGATCAAGGCCATAGGGGACAATGCCTATCAACTCGATCTCCCAGCCGACTATGGAGTCCATGCGTCTTTCAACGTCTCGGACTTGACACCTTATGTGGAGCCAGAGTTTGATGATGGTGAAGCGGGGACGCTTCACAGCCAAGTGGGGGAGGGTGATGCGACCCTGCCTTCCATGACGGCCACAGAGGAGGAGCATGCCATGAGCCTACGCTCAAAGGGCCCAGTGATTAGATCGAAAGCCAAGGCCATCGCCGACGCCGTCCAATCTCTCATCATTCGCGTCATCGCTGGCCAAGGCACACCCGAGACCGAGCCCAGACTCCAAGTCCTCGCCACCATCGGCATCGCAGAGATGAGCCCATCGTCATCGGCACCGGACGCGCCCACTGTCGAGCCCAGACACCCATGACATCGCTGCCGCTCCCAGTGTCTGTGTCCCATGCCTCGCCGCCACCGGCTTAGCCATTTAGAGGTTTACTTGCCTCGTGTTTTTGACATTGTTTTTGAGACATTACTATTTTTGGTATTTTGCTTGTTTTAAGTAGTTTCCATTTATAGCCTTTCTATTTTAGGGTGTGTGCCTATTGCATGTTGCATGGGCTAGCCCACTAGGCTCGACTCGGCCCATCCGAGTTTCGCCTCTAGTTTTTAAGTTAAACTTTGTCTATTGTTTTCCTTACGTTCAATTTTAATCAAAGTTCAAGTAGAGTGTTTATCCTCCTTCCTTTGATCGGACGTCAACCTATCTCTGTCTTCGCATCCCCTTCACTCCGCCGCCGACGCTACGACATCGCTTGGAACCCTTCAAGTAAGTCTTCCTTTGCATCTCTCTTCACTCCTCCGCCGACGCTATGGCCAAAGACTTGATCTTCAAGTCATCTATCCCAAACCATCACACCATCGCCATCCATCAAATCACTTCCGTAATTACACCCACACCATTGCTGTCATCGTCGCTAGCCCATCGCTAGTGACATCCACCATCACCATCGCTATCGCCGTCGCCACCGACCCCACCATCGAACCCAGTCAATTGCTCGCCACCGCCATCGCAATTGCCATCACCATCGCCTTCACCATCGCCACCGCCTTCGCTGTCTTGACACCCATCTTGACATCCATCGCCGCCGCCGCCGATACCACCCAGACACTCCCCACTGAGTTCGCATCCAGTCACCACCGTGTCAGATAACCTCTAAAGTTACTGTTCACGTACGCGCATCCATTGTCAAGCTTTCGTGCAATTCATCAAGGGTTTCCCCAAGGTTTCCACGGAAACTTTGACAAGTGATACTTGTGACTTCTCGCCCAAGACTAGATCCAAAATGTGCCACCTTTGACAAGTGACCATCATCGGAGGCAAGAACACATCACCAAGTCAATGAGACCATGCTCATCCACCCAAGAGCTGAAAGTGAGAGATACAATGTTGGAGCTCGGCGAAGATGTGTGTCTTTCATGAGAATCCATGGTAGAATTGATATCACCTGCTAGCAACCATGTCCTGTTGTTCAGTAAAGCAAACTCGCGTAAGTAGTCCCACAGAGCGAGCCTAGTTCCAGGATTAGGGGAGGTATAAACTGCATACAAGATCCAATGCTCCTCTCCCCGAAGAGACACCTCAACAGTGATATGTTGCGAGTGAAAAGAGATGGGCTGCACAACGACCTCCTCCGCCTTCCACAAGAGCCAGATACCGCCAAAAACCCATCTGTATCCACCCGAAGAATACCATCATAACCAATAGACCGGCAAACCTCATCAGCGCCAGACCCACTTATCCGAGGTTCCACCAAGGCAAGAACTCGAGGGTCATGCATCCGAATAAGATCCTTGAGCGTATTCAGAAAATTGGTGCTCCGCACACCCCAGACATTCCAGATTAAGATACTTATGTCAATCATGGAGGAAACAAAGTTCATAAAAGAGTCACAGATTGGAAGGCGAGAAGAGCCTTGAGATTCAGCAAACGTCACAATAGCCCTTGTAAATCTATATAGTGTGTGGTTCAGCATTGGCGACATCGATATGCGACATAGAAGAGGCTAGGATTCCGTCAGCAGAGGAAGGAACTCCAATATCATCTTATTTGCTAGCGGTGGGAGCCGAGACAGAAATGGCCCCGTCTGGCTGGTCGACACCAGAATACGTTGTTTCTTGTAGATCATGCTGGACAACACCGGCGACACCGTCAATAACTAGTGTTGCGACATGGTGGGGAACACATACGTTCTTGCCTCTGGATGACGGTCAAGTCGTCGAAGGCGGCGATGGATCTAGTCTTGGTTGGAAAGTCACTCGTCTCGTTGTCAAGCCTGCCGTGGAAGCCTTGGGCTAGACCCTTGTTGAATTGCACGAAAGGTTGACAATGGGATGCACGTACGTGAATAGTAACTTTAGAGGTTTATTGACACAATGGTGACTGGAGGTAGCAACGATGGAGTGGGCATCGCTGGGGGTGTCACAGGCGAGCTATGGTGCGAGCGATGACACTGGTGGCAGCGGTGAAGGAGCGGGTGCGATGGTGGGTGTGATAGCGAAGGTGAAGTTGATGGCGGGAGCGATGGCACTAGCGACGTCGACGATGGACTGGGTGCGATAGTGGGTTTGACACGCGACGCGAACGGTTGTGAAGCAAAGCGATTGGTGACTCGCGACCTCAAGACTAGGCACGATGGTTGGATAGGTTTCTCAATGGGTCGAGCGGTTGCCGTAGCATCGGCTGCGGAGGAAGGGGGTGCGAGGATAGAATTAGGGTGACGTCGATCTAAGAGAAGGAGGCATATGGCTCTCAACAAAACACTTAGATTAAATTATGACGTAAAGAATTACAAGAGGCTGAGTTGGCCTTAAATAGTGGACGCGTGACTCGGATGGGCCGAGTCTCGCCTAACGGGCTAGCCCATGCGACATACATGGAGCACACACCCAAAATGGAAATAACTAAAAACGGAAACTACTAAAATGAGAAAGTACCAAAAATATAAATGTCTAAAACAAGCAAAATAACCTCTAAATGCTAAAGATAGGCGCCGTTGATGCGACGAGGCATGGGCGCGGAATCAGGGGGCAACGTCCACGTCTAGTCTTGAGTGGGTTCGACGGTGGGTGCGCCAGTGTCCAAGTGCGATGGGTCTTCTTCTGTGATGCCGATGGTGGTGAGGAGCTTGAGCACAGGCTCTGTCTCGGGTGCGCCTTGGCTAGCGACGACGCGAGCGATGAGGGATTGCACGACATCAACGATGGCCTTGGCACGCGACCTTGTCACTGGAATTTCAGAGCGCAGGCTCATGGCTTCTTCTTCCTCTGTGGCCGTCATGGAGGGCAGGGTCGCATCACCCTCCCCCACTTGGCTGTGAAGCGTCCCCGCTTCACCATCATCAAACTCGGGCTCCACATAAGGCGTCAAATATGCGACGTTGAAGGTCGCATGGACTCCATAGTCGACTGGGAGCTCAATCTGGTAAGCATTATCTCCAATGGCCTTCACAATGCGGAATGGGCCATCTCCGCGTGGGGCCAACTTGTGCTTGCGCTGCGAGGGGAATCGTTCTTTTCGCAAGTGCACCCAAACGAGGTTACCGGGTGCGAACACGAGGCGACGGAGGCCACGGTTGTGTTGCGAGGCATACTGCGAGGCACGATGCTCCAACTGCGCGCGCGTCTGCTGATGGAGCTTGAGAATCTGCTCGGCACGGCTGGCCGCGGTGGTGTGCTCATGCTCCTAGAGTGGGCGCGACAACATGTCTAGCGACATCAATGGGTTCCTGTAACACCCCCAAAATACCATTTGGAAATATTACCGCCAGTGACCTCATATTACACATCTGGGGTCACCCAAGGCTTAACCGTTTTATAACCAACTGTATAATAACATAAACTTTATTAAATGACATACAACTGCCCAAATAATATTTTATTTCAAATGTTGAAATTACAATTCGATAACAAAATCGAGTACAAATATTTATTACAGCGAAAGTCTTTAGAATAAAATGACTCAACAGGTCTTGACCTCACGATCTTACGCCTAGGATCTCAACCTTAGAAAGAGACACACAAAACGCCAACTGCCCTCATGCCGAGTCCTTGCCTTTACTGGTGCGGAAACTTATCTAATGTGCCGTATGAGACGGATGACACCAGCCAACCATACAAAGGAAAATAACCGATTGGTTAGTCTAATGAAAGACTATGTAAGGGTAGAAATAAAAAGGATCTAAGTAGTCGTGTTAGGTTACACCCATCGTTTCTCAAATGATAGCCGATGACGACAGTGAATCTCAACACTTGTACAGAAACATAAGAAGAGGTATGAACAAGAGAAGACTCCAAAGAAATTGAGTCTTATGGGAAAGTATGACAAATGTTTGGGAACGTTATAGTTTCACACCAGCTTTTAAAAATGACTTGATCATTTGGGTCAACGACCAACCTCATCGCGCAATGCGAATCCAGATTGGAAAAAAGACTTACTCTAATCGAAGTCCGGGCGGGTTCCAAGTTGTACTTCTCGCCCGAAGGTTCATTAATTATGTGCATAACCACAGTTATCTTATTTAATTACAAAACGTATATTCACGTTAAAGCTTTTATTATATATATATCATCTCGACACGAGAGATATCTTGGGAACATTTCCCGAATGTTTGGCACCAGCTGAGTGCACCACCACCTATATTCGGATAGGGGTAGGTCATGACCAGAAAGGGGTGTTAGGGCATTTATCCTCCTAAGCACCAAGTTATAAAGAAACGACTAGACCCCGCAAGGTACATAGCGTTCTTACGAATACTCGTTCTTATGAATACTCGTTCTTATGAATACTCATTCTAACTACACATTTAAGTTCACACATAAATCCACACCAATGCCATCACGGTAATAACAGGTATAATAGCGTCGTTTCTAGCAATATATACGACCTATTATAGAATCATAACTTATCGCATCATTTTATAAAATCTGTTCCCAAACGAAAACAACACTTCACTCCATTTTAATTAACAATCAATTAATTGATAATTAAAGGAAATATGGAATGATAAGCAAGAGCGAACCACCACTTGCCTTAATCTAGACGAATTGAAGATGTCGGGTTTCGGGATCTGGAAACTGGAATCTGAATACGGGTTCCTACGACGACGTCGAGATAAAAGACGGAACCCTAAGTTAGATTCGGTACGAACGGAATGAGGGTAAATGAACGGATAAACGATAAGAATCGAAAGGAACAAAAGCCTAAGCCGTGACCGTGGATGCCCAAGCCACGATCGCGCTTGCTAGAGCAAGCCGCGGTCACGGTTTGGACTTCTGCGGTCGCGGAATTCTGGGCAGAGCCGCGGTCGCGGAAATTATCCACGCAGTCGCGGATCTCCCTTCCGATGACGGCTCCAACTCAGCTTCGAGGCTTACCGACGACGAAACGACCACTTCTTGGCTCGGACGCGGGCTCACTACGACCACCACTACTTCCCAGCCTCCAAGACACTTCCGGCGACACCAAAATCTCCGGCGAGGCTCCGACGAACGCGAGAATTCCGGCGAAGGAACAAAACGAGGGAAAAGAGAGGGATCGAGAGATGTGGATGGAGATTTCCAAAGCTGAAGACCCCTATTTATAGGGTGAGGAGGGCTCAACGCCGAGCAACCGAACCGCTCAAGCTTCCTCCATCGGTGAAACGCCGGTCAAGCCAAATGTCAAAACGCGAAAAGAATTAAAGGAGACGATGAACAATGTTTTCGTGGTCACGAAAATGCCACGAGCGCGTCCTTTGGCCTTAGGTCGCGGATTCACACGCGGTCTAATGCTAGATCTTATTTTAGTACCTTTAAACATATTCTAAGACCCATTATATATATTAAACGTATATTACTACGTTCAAGAGATCATTACAGAGATTCCGAATACGCCAACCACGTCTTGCTTATAGGACGAGGGTTGGGAAAATTACCCAAATACCCTTACTAAAATTGAGGGTTATTACATTACTACCCCCTTAAAAATAGTTCCGACCCCGAAACTAGCACTACCAGGATAGAGGTATCGGTCTACACATTAACCTCCCTAATTGAGCTTAGCATCCTCAACTCACGTTTGAGCCTAAGATCAAGAAAGTTTAAACTATTCCACTACAAGAATAAAATTAAATTTTACACCCATATTTTTACCACTTTCAAATTACCAATTGATCCTTCTATTTTAAGTGGGATATTACATTACTACCCCCTTAAAAATAGTTTCAACCCCGAAACTAACACTTTGACCTCGAAACTAACACCTCACAGTTAGAAGGATCGATTGTCATATTAACCTCTCTACCTGAGTTTGGTATCCTCAATTATCTCGTACTTCGAAATTAACCATAGGAAAGTTGATCCGCTTCCTTACCCACGACATCACCTCAAATATAATGTTTCCATATCCTACTCCATACAATATCTCTTAGTATATCCATCAGATTATAATTCCTTAGAATTATAGTCTCTTAATGTACCTTAAACATAAGAACACACATTTCTCTTCCAATTTTCTCTTCATAAACGAATTCAAAGTTCGTACATTATCTCACCTTTAACTCGAATATCAAATTCTTAGTAACCTTGAAACATCACATTCTCTAGTTCCTTAAAGGTACATCCCACAAGAAAGCCTTATGCCATCTCTAACTTAGAATCTTTCCAGTAGTAATTTAGCCCATTCCATTAATCATTCTCTAACTTAAACCTTTAAGATTCCTTAACTTTCTCCAAAAGTAATCACAACACTTTTATTCCTATGTTCCCCAAAACGGATCACATAGGATATTACTCCTATTCCCTCAAAGTATCATCCTGATAAATGATTCATAACCACAAAATCAGTCACTTCTATCATAATCTTTTAATAGATATGTACGAGTAATGTTTGTTACCTTAATCCTTATGTACATATGAAAGACAAAACCTTTAATTACATCCTTCCATTTTATCGAAATCCTCGTAATAACTTATCCTTATACTATAACCTTTAAATTTAAGTGCTTTCCCCCAATACAATATCTTCCCAAAAAGTGTCATACCATCAGCCTTATGAACGACACACTCACTTAAGATCCAAATATCAAACCTTATAAATTTCCAAGTATCATAACCCTATAATCCCTGAAGGTACAACTTACAAGGTCAATTATTTGGCCCAATTAAATTTGGCCCCTTAAGCCCATTTCTAACTCAAATCCCCAAAGATTATTTAACTGCCTCAAATAACTCATCTCTAACTTAAGGCCCTTGTATTCCTCAACAAGATTCTGATCATTCATTTAACATGATTATGATCAACCACTTCATTTTCCTCAAAACGCGCTATAAGATCACCGTAATGGATAGTAATCACTGTTTCCTCAGTGATTACTAACCACTTCATTGGCCCAATTCGTTTGATCCGATCCCTTGGAGTAAGTTTGGGCCCAACAATAGCCCCAAGTTTTTTTGGGCTTCATGGCAGCTGTGAGATGGAGTCCAAGCAACTTTCATCCCACACAATCTCTACCCTCCGATCTAGGCGCGACAGGCGAGGGCTACATGGCGATAATCCCGCTGCATGATGGGACGTCTCTGCGACTGCCGATTCCCTCCATAAATCCGAATCAAGTTTCTGACGGTTTGGCTTCATCTTCTTCCTTTGTTTCCTCATCTGGTAGGTTTTGCTAAGTTTTTTCGAAAAAAATTACTCTTCGATTCCCTTCTCTCTCTGTTCTAGAGATGGTTTCCAGTGAATCTTCCGAGTCGACTGCTACTTGCTCGAACTCGAGCAAGAATGAGGTCCCCCTCTTTTCCTTCTGAAGGAGGCAGACGCTCTGACGGGGATTCTGTCGGAGGCGGAGTTGGAGCAGATCCTTCAAGTCGGAGGCTTTCCTCCGGAGACGGTCGCAAGGTTGTCGTATCCAGATGAGAGAGCCGACGCTCGCTATGAGGGATGGGTTTGTTTCTATGCTTACCCGTTTAGGATTGGCCATACGTTTCCATTCTCCCCTCTTGTTAGGGATTTTTTAGCGACCCTGGCGCTTGCGCCGTGTCAGGTCATGCCGCAGGCGTGGCGGATCCTTAAGGTTTTAGATTTGTTGAATGTTCAGTCTGGGGCTGGTTTTAACTTCGACGCCCTATGGTACAACTATTCTCTAGGGTCAAAGAGTTCTTCTCGTGTCCAGTTGCGTATTCGTCCGGGTCGAAAGCCCTTCGTGTTCAACTTAGATGTAAACGATCGTGGATGGGGGTCGATGTTTTTCTTCGTCGAGCGTTCGTCTCTAGAGAAGGGGGGCGACTATTCATTTCTACTATCGGAGTGGCGAGTTGAGAGTACGTATTCGACTTCTCTTTGCCGAGTTGGAAGCGGACGCTCAGTCAGAAGGTCTGACAAAGATTATTCTCAGTATCCCTGCGTCGGAGCGGAAGTTCATAAACGTCAACCTGCTGTCGGTCTCCCCCACTACTCAGGACGTTATGTCGACTGTTTCATCATCTCGGGTCAAGTGTGAGTTTTTGTTTGACTCATGTATTTTTAGTCGTCTGCTTGTGATTTATGTTTTGTCTGTCGTGTCAGCGTCTCCGGTTGGTCGGTCGAGTGCCTGTTTGAAGGGAGTGTCTAGGAAAGGTCTGATAAAACAAAGGTTGGCGGCGGCCAGGGTGATGCGCGAGGATCGGGATGCAGCCTTCAGTGCGAGAAAGTCCACAAGAACCAAAGGAAAGAGGCAAGACAACACCAAACCGGCAAGGGATCTTGGCACCGGCGAGAGAGATTTTGAGGGTAACCTTGGGCGCTCCTTAGGCCGATTCTTTGGGCGATCTTGGAGTGAACCAGAAGAGGATTGGGTGGAGAGTGAGAGGGCGGAGAGATCGGTCTCAAGTCGAGAGGATATGGACTTGCAAGAGTCGGATATGACACACCTCTTCTTGCAAGAACTAGTGAAGGATTTGCGTTGGATATTACGCACCAAAGGAGATCCTTGCATGGAGGTTGATACCACTCACAACCTGTATTTTGTAGCTACTAAAAGAGAGAATCAAACACAGAAATTCTGCAGAAAAACCATTGATAAAAACGAGAGAGAAACAAGGGTTTTGTTCAAGTTTTAGCATCCCAAAACAAGGGCCGGCTACAACCTATTTATACCCGAACCTTAATGATGGAATTCAACCATAATATAGTCAAGACTAAGGTAGAAAATGTCATGAATACCAACACAAAAATCGGCAATAAAGGCCCCTTCAAAACAAGCCCCACACGGCTAAGGAATCCTTGCGCCTAGCCCGGTTGTTGCACCAAGGCACACATGGCCTTCTCTTCCATGTGGCTCGGTGCTCCCATGGTCATCAGGCCAGCCTGGAGTCCCTCTTGCAATGCTCGAGCCTGAGCTCGAGTGATCCATCCCGGAAAGACCCGAGCGCCGGCCTCCCTTGCGCCAACAATAGGTGCGCGGCACTTCCTTGCTTCAACTCCAGTTTCACAGGCGTTCTTGTGCCCAATGTCTCCTAGAGGACCAGTGGAGTCATCCCCCAAAAGATGGCTCAGAGAGTTGTGAGAATTGTCGGGCCAATTTCCATGCCCTAGCTCGGATGCACTAGGCGCGGCGGCGACGGTGCTTGAGTCACCATGTCTTGAATGGCTTGAGTCTTGCTCGAAATGCGACGTAGTCACATCACAGGGCCTCGTCGAGTAAATCGATACCGGTGGAGTCGTCGCTCCCAGCCAAAGTTGGCTTGAAAAGGAAGGCAGGTGCTTCTTCTGGCGATGTGAAGGTGGTGGACACTCCAAAGAAAAAGGCGACGGCTGCTCATGGAATCGAGAAGATCGATGCGGTCGGTCGATCGATTGCCGATCTCTTTCATGCTCAGGACCCGACTCTGAAATCTGAAGTTGATGGCGTCTCTCCCTTGGACTGTATTGGCGAAGTGGGGTTTTCTGCGTGGAAGGTAAGTCATCCTGGCGGATCTCAAGTTTGTTCGTTTTCTTTCTCATAGTCGGGTGGAACCTTGATTCTTTCGATCTTGTCTTTTTTCAGACTTTCCAGTTTCTCTTAGGGGCGTATTCTGGTGTCAAAGAGATGGTCGCTAAGGCCGAGGACAAGGCTGCTAGGTTAGAGTCCGATCTGGCATCTTTGAAGACCAAGGTGGAATGAGTTGAGAGCCATTTTAGGGACCCTCAGCACCGCTTCGTTAGGGAGCTGAAGAATTGCCAAGATGACTTGGATGCTTGTCGGAGGGAGCTTAGTGAGAGCCAGTCAAGTGTTGAAGAGAAGGTGAAGCAGGCTAGAATTGAGGCTGGTCGGGTCACATGCGACGTAGGCGCTTTCTATGCGTTGAAGTCGCGTGTCGAGATGATCGAGGAGTTTGAAGAGGGTAAGCAGGAGACCTGGGATTTGGAGGCGGAGAAAGAGACCATGGATACCTTGTTTCCGAAGGGGAATCCTGGTTCGGAGCTTTTCCAGTTGGTCGGCGTCGGAGAGGAATCTCTAGACGAAAGTACCGGTGAAGACGAGGTCCATTCTGGCGATACCATGCCGCTCGATCCCCAGCCTTCCACCGATCCGGCCCCTGCTGAAGGTAATGCCGTGAATCCCGACCTTTGACTGTTTTTCGTAATTGACTTGTGACCCCACTTGTGTGTGGGTAGGATGTTTTCTGTTTTGGCGACCCGTCTACCATCGCGGGTCGCATAATGTGTTTGTGGATGATTTTAAGTCCTATGTGTGTGTAGGTAGACAATATGTTTTGATGACCCGTCCATCATCGCGGGTCGCATGTATGTAAAAAATGCTTAGACTTTTATTGACGTAATCCGTTTTACAAAGGGTCGAACTTTTTTATGTGTTCGTATGTTTCGTCGGACTCTTCTAGAGAAGTTTGTCGTTGACGCCTTTGATTTGTATGTCGGGTTTGCCCGTGTGCTCCGTCGAGTAGGGCTTGCCATATGTATGTAAAGAAGGAGGTGTGCAAATGTATGTGTTTATGTTTAGTCATGACTTAGTGTTATGCCGAGAAGGAAAGCAATATGTCTCTATTACGTAAATGTAATAAGGTGTCTTAACCTTATATATTGTGTAAGGCAGGCGGTGTACCGACGTGCCTGTGGTGTTCATCTCCATGTGTTCCGATCGATCGTGTAAATGTAGTGTAAGCGCTTTTGTTTGTGACTGGATCCAGTGTGTATGTCGATGTCGTCCTGTACTTAGGTTTGCAAGAAAAAATGTCCTTACTAGATGTGAATGCTCAGTTTCAAGGAATAGAATTGTGTTTGTAACAACAAATAGTATATGGTAGGTGAAAGAACGTTAGTGCCTTACCTTGCTGGTCTAGAAGTGGTATAACTTTAGGTGTATTGCGTTCCAACTTCTCGGCATTGGTCGTCCGTCTTTGTCTTCCAATTGGTATACTCCTTGTCCGACTACTTCTTTGATTAGGTAGGGTCCTTCCCACTGAGGTGCGAGCTTTCCGTCGGTCGGATTCTTGGTGTTCTGGAATGTCTTTCTAAGGACCCAATCGCCAACTTTAAAGACTTTGGCTCGAACATTTTTGTTGTAACTTCTTGCGACCTATTGCTGGAACCTGACCATTCTATATCTGACTTTTTCTCTAGTCTCATCCGCTGTGTCCAAGTTGTGTGCTAACTCGATGTCGTTTTGTTCATTCGTCTGAAGACTGTAACGGGCCGTCGGAACCAATAGCTCGGCGGGAATGACCGCTTCACTTCCATAGACGAGTTAGAATGGTGATTGTCCGGTCGCATTCTTTGCAGTGGTCCTGTCAGACCAGAGGATGAACGGGAGCTCGTCTGCCCATTTTCCTTTAGCCCTTGTGAGGCATTTCTTGAGGTTATTGACGATGATTTTGTTGCTAGACTCGGCTTATCCGTTAGATTGTGGATATCGAGGAGTGGATGTGACCCATTTGATGTTTCATTGGTCGCAAAAGGCTCGAGTCTTATGACTGATGAACTGGGAGCCATTGTCGCACACGATTTCTGATGGGACGCCAAATCTGCATAAGATATTGCATTTTATAAACGAAATGACGTGTTGATCTTTTATCTCTTGGTAGGCTTCAGCTTCGATCCATTTGGAAAAATAGTCTGTCATGGCAAGGAAGAAGACTTGTTGACCCGACGCAGGTGGGAGTTTTCCGACGATGTCCATCCCCCATCTCATGAAGGGCCATGGTGTTAGAGTTGGATGGAGGAGTTCCGAGGGTTGATGAGGAATGGGTGCATGTCGTTGGCAAGCATCGCACTTCTTGGTGTACTCCATCGCATCTCTATTCATTATGGGCCAGTACTATCCGGTTCGCAAGGCTTTCCCCGAGAGGCTTCGTCCACCGGTGTGGTTTCCACATTCTCTTTCATGTAATGACTGTAAGATGCGTCTGACTTCTGGAGTCTTGAGGCATCGTAGGAGTATCCCTGTGACATATCTTTAGCCTTTTTGCTTCCGTTTTGTCGTTGGGTAGGACGCCGTCTTTTAGCCATCTGATGTAAGGTAACGTCCAGTCGTCATGATCGTTGACGATGTCTCCTTCTGGTCGGTCACCTATCTCCGTCGTGACAAGTTCTTCCAATGGTGTATTCGACTCCTTGGATGCTTTCGGGACAACTGGTATCGAGATGTGTGCCAGTGGGATGCTTGGGAATTCCTTTGGGTCCAAGATGGACCCCAAGTTGGCTAGTGCGTCAACCTGAGAGTTGAGATCTCTAGGCACTTGCCTAATGTCGAATGTTTGGAATTGGTCGATCAGCTTCTTGGCTACGTCTAGATAAGCTATCATCCTGTCGTCCTTGGCATTGTACGACCCTTGTATTTGATTTACGACTAAGAGAGAGTCGCAATTGACTTCAATTTCTTGGACTCCTAGGTCGCGTGCCAGAATGAGCCCAAATATGAGTGCTTCGTATTCAGCCTCGTTGTTGGTTGCGTCCCACTCGCATCTTACGGCCTGGGCTATCTTGTCCCCTTGTGGCGATTTCAACACGACCCCTAGCCCTGATCCTCTAGCATTCGACGCACCATCAGTGTGGAGTTCCCATTTGCCTGTTTCATGTGTCGCAAGTAACTGTGTTGCTTCTTTGGTGGCTTCTTGCTCTAGGGTTGGGCTGAAATCTGCCACAAAGTCAGCCAGGGCTTGCGACTTGATCGTTGTTCTGGGCTCGTATTCGATGTCATAGCCGCTGAGGTGTATGGTTCATTTGGCCATTCGTCTTGTGAACTCGGGTTTCCTTATGATTGCTCTCATGGGATGGTTAGTGCGGACAATTATAGTATGAGATTCGAAGTATGGTTTGCGTTTATTCGATGCCATTACCAGTGATAGGACAAGTTTTTCTAACGACGAGTACCTTGTTTCTGCTGGCAATTGCGTTCGACTGACGTAGTATATTGGCGATTGCTTGCTGTCTTTCTCTCTGACCAGTACTGCGCTTACGGCGGACTCCGATACTGCCAGGTACAACAATAGTGGCTCGTCGTCTTTGGGTTTGGTTAACAACAGGGGACTGGCCAGGTATTTCTTCAAATCCTGGAATGCGACTTCATGTTCTTCTATCCATTGAAAGGACTTGTTCTTCTTGAGAGCGTCGTGGAAGGGTTTGCACTTGTCGGACGACTTTGAGATAAATCTTTTCAGAGCTGTTATCCGGCCTGTCAACCTTTGTACGTCCTTGACGCATCGAGGGGATCGGAGATTGATGAGGGCCTTGACCTGTTCCGGACTGGCCTCTATTCCTCTTTGTGTCACCATGTACCCTAAGAATTTTTCTGACGACACCCCGAAAGAGCATTTCATAGGATTTAATTTCATGTTATATCTCTTTAGTACCTCGAAGCTGTCGCGGAGGTGATCGATGTGGTCCTTTTTCTTTTTTGACTTGACCAGCATGTCGTCTATGTAGACTTCCATTGTGTCCCCAATCTGATCTTTGAATATCTTGTTGACTAGTCGTTGATAAGTAGCCCCTGCATTTTTTAGTCCGAAGGGCATTACTTTGTAACAATAGATACCTTGGCTTGTGACGAATGCCATTTTCTCTTGGTCTTCTGGTTCCATGAGGATCTGATTGTAGCCACTGAACGCATCCATGAAGGATAGCATTTCATGCCCTGCCGTCGCGTCGACCATGGCGTCGATGTGAGGAAGTGGGAAGGAATCTTTGGGACAAGCCTTGTTAAGGTCGGTGAAGTCGATACAAACTCTCCATTTGCCGTTTTTCTTTTGGACTACAACCACATTGGCCAGCCACTCGGGGTAGTTGACTGCCCTTATCTTTCCTGTTTCCAACAGGCTCCTGACCTCATCGTCGACAATCTTGTTTCACTCTGGGGCGAATTTCCTGCGCTTTTGCTTCACAGGGGGGTGAGATGGATCTACGTTCAATTTATGGGTAATAACGTTTGGATATATACCGATCATATCCTCATGCGACCACGCAAAACAATCAGCATTGGACCTGAGGAAATCCAGAATTTGTTGTCTGGTCGAGTCGTCCAGGTTCGACCCGACCCTTACCGTTTGGTTTGGCTTTGAAGGATCTAGCGCGATCTCGTCAAGTTTTTCAATTTCTGGTTCGACGTATCGACTATATCCTTCGCCGAGCTGTGATTGCTATGCGATCTTATGTTTGACAACGCTTTTCATGGAGGCGACATAGCATTCCTTGGCCATCCTCTGGTCTCCTTTGATTTCTTGGACTCCCCACTTGGTAGGGAACTTGATGATTTGATGGTACGTCGAGGGTACCGCCTTCATAGCATGTATCCATGGCCTGCCAAGAATGCAATTATAGGGAGATGGGCAGTCTAGGACTAGAAGTTTCACCTGTTGGTTTACTCCTCCGGCGTATGTCGTAAGAACGATTTCGCCGATAGTATGTTTAACTTCACCGCTGAATCCGACTAGTGGAGTCGATTTCTTGATAAGATCATCTTCGCCCAGACCCATCCCTTTGAGGGCGTCGAAGGTCAAGAGATTGGTTGAACTTCCTGTATCGATTAGTACTCTACGTATCAAACAGTTTCCAATAGACAAAGAGATTACCAGACCATCGTGATGGTTTTCCGACTCGTCGGTATCGGACTCGTCGAACGTGACCGTTGGGAGGTCGGAGATCCTGGTTTGTCCGGACTCCGGCGTCTCGGGCTTACTGCCTTTGCTTTCTTTCGCATGTCGTTTGGCTGTGGAGTACGTGTTCCCACATACGTCCGAGCCCCCTGAAATGGTATTGATAATTTTTGTATGGACATGAGATGGAGGTTTGTCATGTTTTACCTGATCTCGTCGCTCCATAGTAGCCTTGGCTCGTTCCGAGATTACATCACGCAAGAGCCCCTGCGCGAGTAACCTGGCGACCTCTTTACGTAAGGCGATGCATTAGTCCGTCGAGTGACTGTGGTCACCGTGGAATTCGCACCACCTGCTCATGTCCTTTTTGACGTCCGGTCGGTCGTTCTTTCGGGGCCATCTTACCTCTTTCCCATACTTGTCGAAACTCTTGACGAGCTCCGATACGGAGATATTAAAATTGTAAGACTGAACCCTAGGAGGAAACGTTAGACCATCTCTCCAGTCTTGGGACCTGTCCTAGAAGGAGTTTACCTAATTCTTCTCGTTTTGATCACGAGAGTAGGGGTGATGACGTTTGTCTCGACGGTTGTCGGAAGAGGATTTACGGTTGGACTGGTCGAGTCCATGGGATGCTTTTCGCGATTCGCGATCCTCTTCCAAACGTATCTCAACCATGGTTTTGGCTTGGACATCTTCGAAGCTTCTGCATGGGTACTTGGTGATCTCGTTGTAGAGGTTGCTGTCCTTGATCAGACCTTATCGGAAAGCTTCGATGGAGGTGGTGACGTCCCAATGGGGGATCGTGACTTTTTCCTTATTGTACCTGTTAAGATAGCTCCGGAGAGGTTCGTTATACCTTTGGGTGATTCGATAGAGATCACTTGACTGCCTTTCTAGCCTCCGACTGCTGGCGAATTGGATTTTGAAGGAGTTGACTAGATCCGCGGACGAGGCGATTATTCCCTGAGGCAAACGCATAAACCAGGTCAGGGCGGGACCCGCGAGAGTCGTCCCAAAGCTTTTGCACATGACAGCCTCGCGGCTCTCCCTTGGAATAAATGCAGTCATTAGTTTTTGTTTATAGAGAGAAATGTGATCATCTGGGTCGTTGGTGCCGTCGAATGTCGCCATGCTAGGAAGGTGGAACTTCTTTGGGATTTCGACTCTGGCGATCTCTCCGATGAATGGAGATTCCTCGTATCCACCCGACGCTTCCTTCTCGATCGGCTATAGAACTCCGGGAATTCTAGCGATGCGATCGTCAAGTGTCTTCATATGCTAACTGAGTGTCTGCTGGACGAGAGCTAGGATGTCGGAAGGATTGGTAACTTGTGGTTTGTCGATTCGGGTTCCTGCTGACCCGATCGGTGTAGAGAAAGTAACATAGTTAGTCGAAAACGGATTGACCAGAGGAGTTCGAGATGTACCCTCAGTATGTCCGGGGCGTCGTACGCTCGGGGGGGGGGGGGGGGGGGGGGGTCAGTTCGACGCCATTCATATCGAGACGCGTCTGGATGTTGCTATGGATGGGCATCCGCCTGGATCCAGAAGCCATCGATTGTACCTACGACTTAAGAGACTCATTTTCACAGGTTAGTTGTGCAATCTCGGCCTCGGATTGGGTGGATAAGGTAGCCAAGGCTTCAGTCTTTTGGCGTTGATGGGCAAGTTCCTCTTGTAGGGCGGTCATTTTTTGGGCAAGCTCTTGGAGTTGGATTTTCGGTTGTGTTTCCTTGAGCTTGGGTGTCGTCTTCGAGGCGTAGCTCCTCGGTACCGGTAGGTGGGTTGATAGTCATGGTTGGGGGATTTTTGAGATGGTGATCGGCAAGTTGCCCCATGGTGGGCGCCAAATTGTTTTGGGACAAAAAGATCGGTCGACCTAAATCGCCTTAGACGGGGTAACGAGTCAATCAGATAATAAAAAATCAATCCAAACCAAATAGACAATCAACCAAGCAAAGAATAGATACGAAATGGCAATGTAATTTATATATCAATTGATGACTGAATCAGATCGAAATACAACTTATCCTTAGAGACTAAAGGATCGAGCCCTGTCCGACAGGCGTTTTGGTGTTTCGATCGGCAGCGATCGGGTAGAATCTCCGGGGGGTTTGAGTGAGAGTGAATATGCAAGTAGGCCTCTCGAAGGGTAAGTTATTGGATGTTGTGTGTAGACGTGTGTTCTTTCGTTTGCTTCTTCGTGGTCTATTTATGGTAGTTTCTCCTTGTGTCCGTTATTTGTCTTCGTATTTATCCTCTATTAATTCCGTGTGAGATCTTTGGGATTTTTTCTTGATTGCCATCATAATCTCTGTGTTTAATGTTGTTACCGTTGTCACCGATCAAGAAATTAATGTCCAGGGCGAAACTTCCGGGATTCGGTCGGATCCTGAGCGTCTGAGGCATCCGTCGCCTCTAACTCCTTCTGGCCTTCGGCTTCGTCTAGACTTTGGCCCAATTCGTTTGATCCGATCCCTTGGAGTAAGTTTGGGCCCAACAGTCATCAGTTAACCCCTTCTATTTTGGATCACTTGATCCCTCAGCTGGCACTGATGGCTCCCCGGACTTGCCCACATCGCCTTTTTGTGGCTCGGAGCTCCACCATCTTCGCCCCCAAAGATCTTCATTGCCGGGCTGATTTAAAATCCAGAAAAACTCTTCCCACTCCTCGGGGAAGGGATCCAACGGCTCCTTCTCGTCCTCTGGACCCTCCATTGAGTCCTCATCTTCATCAGAGACCTCGGGGGTAGAGATTTGCTTGGATTGCACTTCTCTTTCTTCCCCGCTCTCGGACTTGGATTTTTCAGTCAACGGGGTGAACTTAAGCACCGATCCGCCGACCACTGGGACTTCTATAGAATCAGGCTCAGACTTAATTGTCGGAGTGGTCTCAGATTCATCTTGGGTCTTAAGTTGGGCTCTAGGGAATACCATTGTCTGTGAAGAGACAAGGAGAGATTTAGAACTTTCTTGTTTATAGAAATTCTATCTTCCATAACAAGCAGGAATGATCGGACTACTAACGTTGGAAGAAGTTTGAAAACGTCTTTTCCACAAAACCGTTAAGGTAAACTGAACTCATTTTTTCAATCTGAAAGTCTTTTCCACAAAACTTGTTAAAAACAAACCAAGACTCGTTGGTTAATTTTGTTTCTACTAAATTATTGTGATTCAAAATCAACTTCAAAAATGTTTTTATCTTTAAACCTTACTTAGGGCCTATAGTAAAGAAATCTCATACATGAAGTTTTTGTTTTATAAAACCCCAAATAAACGCAAATAGGTTTAAAAGTTTAGAGTTTTAAAACTTTTAGCTCTGATATCAAATCTGTAACACCCCTAAAATACCCTTTGGAAATATTACCGCCAGTGACCTCAGATTACACATCTGGGGTCACCCAAGGCTTAACCATGTTATAACCAACTGTATAATAACATAAACTTTATTAAATGACATACAACTGCCCAAATAATATTTTATTTCAAATGTTGAAATTACAATTCGATAACAAAATCGAGTACAAATATTTATTACAGCGGAAGTCTTTAGAATAAAATGACTCAACAGGTCTTGACCTTACGATCTTACACCTAGGATCTCAACCTTAGAAAGAGACACACAAAACGCCAACTGCCCTGACGCCAAGTCCTTGCCTTTACTGATGCGGAAACTTATCTGATGTGCCGTATGAGACGGATGACACCAACCAACCATGCAAAGGAAAATAACCGATTGGTTAGTCTAATGAAAGACTATGCAAGGGTAGAAATAAAAAGGTTCTAAATAGTCGTGTTAGGTTACACTCATCATTTCTCGAATGATAGCCAATGACGACAGTGAATCTCAACACTTCTACAGAAATATAAGAAGAGGTATGAACAAGAGAAGACTCCAAAGAAATTGAGTCTTATGGGAAAGTATGACAAATGTTTGGGAACGTTATAGTTTCACACCAACTTTTAAAACTGACTTGATCATTTGGGTCAACGACCAACCTCACCGCGCAATGCGAATCCAGATTGGAAAGAAGACTTACTCTAACCGAATTTTGGGCGGGTTCCAAGTTGTACTTCTCACCCAAAGGTTCATTAATTATGTGCATAACCACACTTATCTTATTTAATTACAAAATGTATATTCACGTTAAAGCTTTTATTATATATATATCATCTCGACACGAGAGATATCTTGGGAACATTTCTCGAATGTTTGGCACCAGCTGAGTGCACCACCACCTATATTCGGATAAGGGTAGGTCATGATCAGAAAGGGGTGTTAGGGCATTTATCCTCCTAAGCACTAATTTATAAAGAAACGACTAGACCCCGCAAGGTACATAGTGTTCCTACGAATACTCATTCTAACTACACATTTAAGTTCACACATAAATCCACACCAATGCCATCACGGTAATAACATGTATAATAGCATCGTTTCTAGCAATATATACAACCTATTATAGAATCATATTTTATCGCATCATTTTATAAATCTATTCCCAAACGAAAACAACACTTCACTCCATTTTAATTAACAATCAATTAATTGATAATTAAAGGAAATATGGAATGATAAGCAAGAGTGAACCGCCACTTGCCTTAATCTAGACGAATTGAAGATGTCGGGTTCCGGGATCTGGAAACTGGAATCTGGATACGGGTTCCTACGACGAGGTCGAGACAAAAGACGGAACCCTAAGTTAGATTCGGTATGAACGGAATGAGGGTAAATGAACGGATAAACGATAAGAATCGAAAGGAACAAAAGCCTAAGCCGTGACAGTGGATGCCCAAGCCACGATCGCACTTGCTAGAGCAAACCGCGGTCGCGGTTTGGACTTCCGCTGTCGCGGAATTCTGGGCAGAGCCACGGTCGCGGAAATTATCCCCGCGGTCACGGATCTCCCTTCCGACGATGGCTCCAACTCGGCTTTGAGGCTTACTGACGACGAAATGACCACTTCTTCCCAGCCTCCAAGACACTTCCGACGACACCAAAATCTCTAGCGAGGCTCTGAGGAATGCGAGAATTCCGGCGAAGGCACAAAACGAGGGAAAAGAGAGGGATCGAGAGCTGTGGATGAAGATTTCCAAAGCTGAAGACCCCTATTTATAGGGTGAGGAGGGCTCAACGCCGAGCAACCCAACCGCTCGAGCTTCCTCCATCGGCAAAACGCCAGTCAAGCCAAATGTCAAAACGCTGAAAGAATTGAAGGAGACGATGAACAGTGTTTCCGCGGTCACGGAAATGCCGCGAGCGCGGAAACACTTCCGCGGTCGCGGAAATGCCGCGAGCGCGGAAACACTTCCGCGGTCGCGGAAATGCCGCGAGCGCGGAAACACTTCCGCGGTCGCGGAAATGCCGCGAGCGCGGAAACACTTCCGCGGTCGCGGAAATGCCGCGAGCGCGGAAACACTTCCGCGGTCGCGGAAATGCCGCGAGCGCGGAAACACTTCCGCGGTCGCGGAAATGCCGCGAGCGCGGAAACACTTCCGCGGTCGCGGAAATGCCGCGAGCGCGGAAACACTTCCGCGGTCGCGGAAATGCCGCGAGCGCGGAAACACTTCCGCGGTCGCGGAAATGCCGCGAGCGCGGAAACACTTCCGCGGTCGCGGAAATGCCGCGAGCGCGGAAACACTTCCGCGGTCGCGGAAATGCCGCGAGCGCGGAAACACTTCCGCGGTCGCGGAAATGCCGCGAGCGCGGAAACACTTCCGCGGTCGCGGAAATGCCGCGAGCGCGGAAACACTTCCGCGGTCGCGGAAATGCCGCGAGCGCGGAAACACTTCCGCGGTCGCGGAAATGCCGCGAGCGCGGAAACACTTCCGCGGTCGCGGAAATGCCGCGAGCGCGGAAACACTTCCGCGGTCGCGGAAATGACGCGAGCGCGGAAACACTTCCGCGGTCGCGGAAATGCCGCGAGCGCGTCCTTTGGCCTTAGGTCGCGGATTCACACGCGGTCTAATGCTAGATCTTATTTTAGTACCTTTAAACATATTCTAAGACCCAGTATATATATTAAACGTATATTACTACATTCAAGAGATCATTACAGAGATTCCGAATACGCCAACCGCGTCTTGCTTACAGGACGAGGGTTGGGAAAATTACCCAAATACCCTTACTAAAATTGAGGGTTATTACATTTCCTGTCGTAGACAACTTCAAACGGGGTGAGCTTGGTCGCCGAGTGCCTGTACCTGTTATAAGAAAACTCGACAATAGAGAGTAAGTCCTCCCAATGCCTAGGGTTGGCCTTGAGCAGGGTGCGTAGGAGGGCTCCTAGAGTGCGATTAGTCACCTCTGTTTGGCCATCAGTCTGGGGGTGGTAGCTAGTGGAGAATAGGAGTTTGGTACCTATCTTTCCCCAAAGAGTTCTCCAAAAATGGCCAACCTACTTAGAATCCCTATCACTCACAATAGTTCGAGGGACCCCATGTAAACGCACCACATGCTCAAAAAATAACTCGGCTATCTCACTAGCACTATGGGTCGTCTTACAAGCTACAAAATGGGCCATCTTCGAAAACCTATCCACAATCACAAAGATAAAGTCTTTACCTCGACGCGAGAGGGGCAAACCCGTAATGAAATCCATGGAGAGGTCTTCCCAAGGGTCGGTAGGGATGGGTAGGGGTGTATAAAGGCCATGTGGACTAGATTTGGCCTTGGCTCGCTGGCAAGTCACACAACTTCTACAATAGCGGGTCACCTGGTGGGTCATACGTGGCCAAAAGAAGTGTTCCCTAAGCACGACCAGGGTCTTGGCAACTCCAAAGTGGCCACGGCCATCATGGGCCTCCTAGATAAGCAAGTGCCTAATGGATGAACTAGGGATGCATAGGCGGCCTGCTTTGTACAAGTAACCCTCAAAGAGAAAGTAAGTGTCAAACTCACGATCCTTAAGACAATGCTCGAAAATAGGTCTAAATAAAGGATCAAGTACATATAATTCCTTAATCAAAGCAAAGCCAATAACCTTAGTTTGAACATGAGTCAAGAGAATGTACCTGCGAGAAAGGGCATCGGCAACCACATTCTCCTTACCCTTCTTGTGGACCACGACGTAAGGAAACATCTCAAGGAACTCCACCCAACGGGCATGCCTGCGGTTGAGGTGGGCCTGGCTCTTCAGGTAGCTGAGTGCGGCATGGTCACTGTGAATCACGAACTCGCGTGGCCAAAGGCAGTGTTGCCATGTCTTGAGCACACGAACGAGTACGTACAGCTCCTTGTCATAGGTGGGGTAATTCAGGGTGGCCCCTGTGAGCTTCTCGCTGAAGAAGGCAATGGGCTGCCTTTCCTGGTGCAAGACGCCTCCAATGCCGACGTCGGATGCATCGCACTCCACCTCAAAGTGTTTGGCAAAGTCAGGGAGCTGGAGAAGAGGCGCGTGGCACAAGGCGTCCTTCAAAGCCGAGAAGGCCTTCTCGTAGGCCTCAAGCCAAGTCACCGTGGCACCCTTCTTGGTAAGCTCATGCAGCGGCGCGGCGATGGAGCTGAAGTCGCACACAAACCGCCTATAAAAACTTGCGAGGCCAAGGAAGCTGTGGACCGTGGTCAATGTCGTCGGCGTAGGCCACTCTCTAACAACCTTCACCTTCTCTTCATCCACGCGCATGCCGTCCTTGGACACAACGTAGCCTAGGAAATTGGTTGTGTCAGAGCAAAAACGACACTTGCCAAGGTTGGCATACAAGCTCTCACGTCTCAAGCACTCTAACACAAGCCTAAGGTGCTCAACATGCTGAGTAAGGCTACGTGAATAAATCAAAATGTCATCAAAGTAAACTATAACAAACTTTCCCAAAATGCTCTCAACACGTGGTTCATCAATCTCATGAATGTGCTCGGGGCATTGGTGAGCCCAAAAGGCATGACGAGCCATTCATAAAGCCCATACTTCGTCTTGAAGGCGGTCTTCCATTCATCACCTTCCTTCATGCGAATCTGGTGATAGCCGCTCTTCAAGTCAATCTTAGAGAAGAGAGTCGCGCCGTGGAGTTCATCAAGCATGTCGTCTAGGCGAGGTATTGGGTGCCTATACTTCACCGTGATTTGATTGATGGCACAGCAGTCGACACACATGCACCACGATCCATCCTTCTTGGGCACAAGGATCACGGGGACAACGCAAGGGCTCAGTGATTCCCTTACGTAGCCGCAATCCAGCAATTCCTGCACTTGGCGCTGCAACTCCTTGGTCTCCTCAGGGCCGGCGCGGTAGGCCTCACACTCGTAAGTATCCTCGGCGTCTTTGATTCCTTCCTCTATGGCCTCAAGCGGGGTCTCTTCCTCCTCGTAGGACTCATATCCGGCGGCAGTGGAGGAGAAGAGCACCTTTTTCAAATTAGGGCAATCCTTTTTGTGGTTGGCTCGGCCTCCACATTTGTAGCATTCCAAGTCACGCGCTCGCTCAGTGCCCGTGGAAGAAGTCCTGGGCGCGTTCGCGCGGCTCAAGTGGGTGGCGCTGCGGCTTTCGGCTAGCGGCCTTGGCTAGACGCGGCAGAACCTGAGGCGGGGGTACGCACATTAGTAGAAACAGATTGATCAAGGGAAGAATCATACCTGCGTTGGCCGGATTACCAAGAGTACTGCTTGCGGTGGTTGAGCTGGTTGTGGAGCTGCATCGCCGTGTGTATCAAAGTATTGAGATCTTTGATGGGCAAGTTCTCAAGTTGGTCTCGGATGGGAGCGTTCAAGCCACTCAAAAACTTGGTCATTAGCGTCGATGGGTCGACACTAATGCTAGCCTTGTAGTACTTGTCCTCCAAATGTGAAAAGAACTCAAGAGGTGTCTTGGCGCCTTGGCGAGCCATGGCGATCTCCATCCTCATTTGGTTCCTATAATCTGATGGCACATACTTCTTCGTCGTGACATAGACCAGCTGATGCCACTCTGTAATCGGAGCAAGATGGCGTCGGACGCGGTCGTCAACAAATCAATGCCACCACACGCGGGCGGTGCCGCAGAAGTGCAACGTGGCTGTGTCGACGTGCTCCTCTGGGGGGACGTGGCAATACCTCAAGGTGTACTCAGTGGCCTGTACCTATTCAAGAAAAATAGTAGGATCATATTCACCAAGAAAATGTTCGATCTTTACCTTCACCTCATGGCGATGGTAGTGGGGCGCGAGTGGCGCTGGCTGGGGCACGTTGTATGACGCGTCATGGAAAAGTGGGTTCTGGTAGGCACGCAACACTAGACGGTGGTCGCGGCTGAGCTATCGTCGATCACGTCCTTCGTGGGCATCGCCGTGGGAAAACTCATCATGGGGCGCGTTGCCTTCGTCGCGGCGTCGCTGTCGCATCTGGGCATCGGTGTCGGCGCGACAATGAAAGTCGCATGGCAAGGCATCACGGCATTGGCCGCGAGGGTCACGCTCCATGGCGCCCTGGATTTGTGGTTGTGGCTGGACCTGTAGGCGCGGTGGTGGAACCAAGTCCGCGGGTCGGTCTTGCAACTCAATAGTATCACCAAGAGGAGGATGATAAGAGCCAGGATTTATCATACCTGAGTCTTCAAACTCCTCATCGTCGAACTCCTCAAAATCATCGTGGATCGTCGGCGTCGTTGAGCCATAGCCGTAGCGCAGGGTTTGCGCACTCTGGTGGCCAAAATGCTCATTGACGTCGAACGGCATGGGTGTCAGAGCAGGTCCCCTCATGCGAGCGTCTTCGCGTCATGGGCGTCGACTAGTTCTTCGCGGCGCGCCAGCGTCATGCTCGTTGCGGTGGGCTTGGCTGTCACACGGCGCAGAGGAGGGCTTACGTCGATGGGAGCGCTGAGAGGCATACCTATCATCAAAATCAAATGGCTCGGAAAACTCACCTTGGGAGTCGTCGACGCGGTCGGAGCCGGTGTCGTAGTCGGCTGGTGTGGCGCGCGGCACGTAACGGTCTCACTGCGACACATCGCCTTGGCGACTCTCAATCACGGATTGGATCCTTTGGAGACGTGGCTGGATGTTTGAGGTTGATGGCATCAATCCCTTGCCTTTGTCCACGCGCGCATGGCTGGAGCCGGCATCGGTGTTGCGTGGCATAGCTGTTGTGTCCATGGGGATCATCGGTATCGGTGTGGGCACGATTGGCGGCACGCGCTGCATGGCTTGTTGGTGAGCCACTTGTTGTTGAAGAGCTTGGATTTCTTTTTGCTTTGCCGAGAGCTCCAAAATTGGATCGTCTTGTGGTTGATGTTGTGGGGGAACCAAAGTGGGGTTCGGTGGGTCGTTGTTGGCGTCGTTGCCGTCTCCACTTGAATGCGTAAGGGCCGTAAGGCTACCTATAACAATATGGCCAGACATCGCAGTAAAAACGAACAAAAGAAATAAGCAACAACGAACAAGCAAGCACTAGTCAAGTCAACAAAGTGTATGTAAGGATGGCTAATTGGCTTACCGTGAGGGCAGCTTAGGCTAGACACAAGCGATGGTGTGAGAAGCAAGCACGTCAATCAAACAAGATCAAGTAATTAAAACCCTAATCCAAACGTAAACTAGCAACCAAACCAACACGACTTACCTTTAGGGTTAACCTAGACGGCAGAGAGATGGATAAGTCGAGCCTAGGCCGATGCGATGTGGGTGCGTAGGGTTGCCTTATTTTGTTCCCTACACTCGGTTGCCCTTTTTTTTTAATAACGATTGGCTTCTCTTTTTTTTCTTTTTTTGTGTGAAATAATATCCAAATATCTAGTCTTTGACTTTTTGAAGATATCGGATAAGGAAAAGAAAAGAAAATAACGGCCTAAGTAACAAGAAAAAGATCAAGCGAGATCTTAGAGATAGGAGAGAAAAAAGAAGATAAGATTTTATTATTATAAAAGGAAATTTCGGCTAATAACCTAAAAGGCAAATCAAGCAAGATATGGAAACCAAATCAACGCAAGAAATAAGGAAACAATCACACAATCATGCAAGATATTCGAAGTTACCAAACACACCAATACTTGGAGGGAAAGAAAAAAAATTTGGCCAAGGGCTTGCCTTGCAAAACCGAAAAGGACAAGGAAAGTTTCGAACTTTTTTTTTAATTATACGGAAGCAAGGTAATGGACAAGAAAAAAAAATGTGAACAAAGTGAAGACTTGAGATAGTGGCTTACAAGACCGATGGGCTCTGATACCAATTGATACGTTCTTGCCTCCGGATGACGGCCAAGTCGTCGAAGGCGGCGATAGATCTAGTCTTGGTTGGGAAGTCACCCGTCTCGTTGTCAAGCCTGCCGTGGAAGCCTTGGGCTAGACCCTTGTTGAATTGCATGAAAGGTTGACAATGGGATGCGCGTACGTGAACAGTAACTTTAGAGGTTTACTGACACGGTGGTGACTAGAGGCGGCAACGATGGAGTGGGCGTCGCTGGGGGTGTCACAGGGATGCGATGGTGTGAGCGATGACACTGGTGGCAGCGGCGAGGGAGCAGGTGCGATGGTGGGTGCGATAGAGAAGGTGAAGTCGATGGCGTAAGCGATGGCACTAGCGACGTCGACGATGGACTGGGTGCGATAGTAGGTTCGATATGCGACGCGAGCGGTTGTGAAGCGAAGCGAAGTGATTGGTGACTCGCGGCCTCAGGACTAGGCACGATGGTTGGATAGGTTGCTCGATGGGTCGAGCGGTTGCTGTAGCGTCGGATGTGGAGGAAAGGGGTGCGAGGATAGAATTAGGGTGACGTCGATCTAAGAGAAGGAGGCAATTGGCTCTCAACAAAACACTTAGATTAAATTATGACGTAAAGAATTACAAGAGGCCGAGTTGGCCTTAAATAGTGGACGCGTGACTCGGATGGGCTGAGTTTCGCCTAACGGGCTAGCCTATGCGACATACATGGAGAACACACCCAAAATGGAAATAACTAAAAATGGAAACTACTAAAATGAGAAAGTACCAAAAATAGAAATGTCTAAAACAAGCAAAATAACCTCTAAATGCTAAAGATAGGCGTCGTTGACGCGGTGAGGCATGGGGCGCGGACACAGAGGCAGGTGGTGGCAATTTGCTACATTGTTGGCAACATATATATGACATAGTTGCCAGCGACATCATCCATGTAGCTCCTCCTCTTGTACGAGCATCACAGATGTCTTCTCAGCCCTCTAGTACAGTCGAGTCTTCTAGTGCAGCCGAGGCATGAGCGCGTTGGCAGCATGTGCATTCTATATTTGATAGAGAGAAGGTCGAATCATCTAAGATGGCAAAAGAGCGTGCAGCAGCTCAGCAGGCAGCGTCTCAACCTATGCGGGCGACTCCTCCAGATTGGGCAAGCAACGTGGATTTGGGTGACGATGTCGGTTTGAGTTGTGATTCCGACAGTTGAGATGGAGTTGTTTTTGTAAAATGTTTATTTAGATATGTTGTAGTGACTTTTTTAGTGACTTTTGTAAAACGTTTATTTCTACTTTGGCTTCTTTGTTCATCCATATTGGTTTTTGTAGATTTTCGTTCGGTTTTCATTCAATATGAATCAGAAACAATAAGAAATCGATAACAAATTACTTCATTAAAACCATAGATTATAATCCAACATTCGGAATAAAAAAACACATAAACATTCTAAAAATTAATAAATAGTACAACATTAGAAACAACATTCATAATCGGACATCGTAGAGAGTAGTGTAGGCGTAATTCGACACAAGGAATTGTCAAGGTCCTACTCCATGCGAAAGACAATGTCGCCGACCACGTACAAAGAAACCTCCTCACGATTGCTAAGGTAATTTATCGCTGCTATGTCTGCGGCCCCTTCAACTTGCTTTAACACACGAGGTAATGTGGTGGAGTACGGGTAATAAAAGACCCTTCTCACCGCAGGCCACTCCTCTCCAGCAATCCGCTTCACGAACTCCAAGGATTTAACCCAATGGTAATGATGTCTTCTTTCACCTCTATATAGTCCCACCTTCATAATGGTGTGAATAGCCCACCTCCTGGTCCCTGTCAACTCGGACCAATTGCCCGCCCCGATAGATTTTCAAAGGCATAGTGTGGCGGTAAGTAATATAACGGCTTGGACTTGGTGATGACATATAGGGTAAGACGAAAAGCTAATCGCTGATAATTAAGGAAAGTAATATGGTTTTGGTTAACAAAATGAGGTTTCTATTTATAGCCATTTCATATGATCGGCCGTTACTTATGACCGTTGTGTTTTAACCAAATATGCCGCCCAGAACAGTCAGAATGGTCATTTTATGACAAAACATTACAATTCTGGATGGCAGGTAGTGCAACACAGAGTGTTTTATGTGTTGCACCATGTGCCATCCAAAACGGTCATTTTTTGACAAAACATTACAATTTTGGGCGACAGGTGGTGCAGCACAGAGTGTTTTTTGTGTTGTACTATGTGCCGCCCATAACAGTCATATTTGGTTAAAACACAACGATCAGATTTATACAACGATCATATGAAATGGCTATAAATATGACGGGTACTTCTCACAATTTTCTCGGTTCTATTTTATAAACAATCATTTGATTCCTTATTGTCGACGTCTTCGAGTGCCACATCAGGTCCACTTTCTTCTAGCATGATGTCTTTGTCTTGGTCAGTGTCCCAAAACCAGATGTTATCTGTTGATTCCATGTGCGAGTGCGGTTTTCAGATCGTCATGCGCACTTGCGACAACCCATATCATTACGGGAGAAGGTATTTGGCATGTAAGGATTATGACCCAGATGAGAGGGACCAAAGTTGTCGTGCTTTTAAGTGGCTTGATCCAACACCCAACTTCAATACAGCCATGGTTATCAAAGATTTGGTAATTGAACGAAATGAGAAGAAGAAGGTAATTGAGGACGTACAAGAGAGACTTTGGAGGTTAAGGGTGTTTATACACCGCAAACATATCCGTTTACCTGAAGAATTAGAGTTTGCGCGTAATTGAGGACCTACAAGCGAGACTTTGTAGGTTAAGGGCGTTTATGCGTAATTAACTAGTTTTGTGTATAATTGTATCATATTCCGACTATAAATAATCGCATTTGTTATAAATTTCATAGTCATATCTAAAGAATCACCTTCAATCGAATGATACGCTATAATGGTGGGAGGGAATATTTTGTTCATCGCTACGAAGGTGGCGATGTTCGCACGATAGTTATTAGGGATGTTTATTCCGAAGAGGGCGTGTTTTCTTGGGATGCATTCTATGTGGAGTTATTTTACAATCCAATAGCCGGGGTTCACCCTGGGCGAGCTGTTTACTTCCCATCAGGTGTGCATCCTCCCTGATTGCGTGAGGTGAAGAATGACTCACATGTAGCTGCAATTGTGTCACTTTACCAACCTGGTATTCTTGTGAATATTTACACCGAGTATGATGAAATTACTCGTCATATCCCTGGTCTTTTGGAAGATTCTGATTCCAGTGCGGAAAATGTGAATGACGAAGAGAGTTATGAGGATGGTGGAGAGAGCAATTCTGATGACAATAAAAAAGCTTTATTACAACATTTATGATTCATGTTCAACTAATGTACATTTTAATGTTTATGTGTGCATGTATTTGTTAATGATTCCCGAGTAATTTTCTCACGTTCCAAAATTAATGTTTATGTTGGGCGGTACCTAGTGCAGCACAAAGTGGTACAGAACCCTTTGGATGGAACCAGGTGCAACACATATAAAATACCCTGTGTTGCACTATGTGCCGCCCAAAACGGTCATATTTTCCACAACGGTCATATGAACCCATTATAAATAGAAACCGAAATCATCTACTCAATCACACAATTCCCACTTCATAACTTCTCACAATCTTCTCGTGTGTTCTATTTGTTCTAATGGCGCATTTGGTTCTCAAAGTTTACCAAAATGGGCGAATCACCTACAATCGAATGATACGCCAACGAAGTGGGATGGACATGTTTTTTCATGGCTACGAAGGTGGCGAGGTCCGCATGTTAGATATGGGGGATGTCTCGCTTGGAGCCAGAGGGTTATCATTGGGTTACTTGTTTAAGGCGTTATTTTACAATCCAACAACCCGGGTTCACCCTGAGCGGATTTTTTACTTACCACCTAGTATGGATCCTCCTCGACTCCGTGAGGTGGTAGATGAGGCTCACGTAGCTAAAATTCTTGCACTTTACAAACCTGGTGTTCCAGTGACCCTTTACACCGAGGATGCACACCCGGAACGTCATATCCCGGGTCTTTTAGAAGATCTGGAATCTGAGGTGGACGACGGTAGTTGTAAGGATAGCGGGCAGACCGATTCTGATGACAATTTAAAAGCTTTATTATAGCATTTATGATTCATGTTCAACTAATGTACACTTTAATGTTTATGTGTGCGTGTATTTGTTAATGATTCCCAAGTAATATTATTGTCTCGTATGGCATCTTAACGAATCAACAACAAATCGAATCAACACAAACGATTATCAACAAAACATACGGTCAATATCAATCAAACTAAGCAAATGGAAATACAATTACAAAGATATAGTCAATTACAATCCAAAAAGCCTAGGTAAGTATGTCGGGTCGACCTTGTTCCGCCCGCTCCTCTACATAATTCTTGAACCTATCCTTAAAGTGCCCATGACTATCCCATCCATCAATACTTGCATACTTGTAAGTGAACCACTGCCTCGGAGGGGGTGGAATTGGACAACGATCATCAACAAGCCAAATTTGTAAAAATAAACAATAAAAGGTTAAAAAAATTTTGAAATAATAAGTAAATACCAGAGGAGTAGGGCTCCACGTACCGGTACGTAATGGTATCTCTTGCATACATGTGTTACTGCATAAACCTTTGTTGGAGGCTCAGCACCCGGAGGGGCCATAATGGAAGACATGTCTGTGGTCTAAACCATGATAAGACAACAACCGCCACTTGGTGTTTCATGGCAAACACCAAACCTATAATAGGCATCGTACACCAGAAGTTCCTTGTGCACGGTGAAGTAATGTAATTCAATTTCCTAACAAGCGCTTCCACCGTCATCTCATCCTCCCCAACCAGCGCTAGATAGTTGGCTCGATATTTCTGGAGGTGCTTCGAAAGCTCTAACCGGATATCAATGTAGTCCTCTTCTCGGCGACCTAGTAAAATGGCAAGGGAACGATATCCGCAATGACCATCTCCTTTGACACTTTGTGCACTAGAAATGTATGCGAGCATGAAAAGGTCAATATTCTCACGTCCCCAATTGAAGCTGAGATACTTGAGCGACTTGTTTGAAGCAGATTTGGACTTGTTTGAAGCAGATCTGGACTTGGCGGGTTTAGTGGCATTCGCCTTTGCTGTTGAGACTCCACTGCGAGGTCTTCCGCTAGAAGGACATCCTTTCGATCCCACATACAATTTCAATCCCATGGACGATTTCACCTTGGTCATCTCTTCTTCGGCCGCCTCATCCTCCTCTTCCACTTCCAGCTCCTCTTTCATATCCTTCTCCATCTTCTGCTCCATATCCTTCATCTCCTGCTTCTCCTTCATCTTCTTACTTTTCGCATCCACATGCTCGTCCCAACCCATATTCCTCTTGGTGTCGGTCTTTCTCGCATTCATCCTAGGCCTCCCCTTCTTGGTCTCACCACGTGGGGGATCGTCAATCTGGCACGATGTAGGGTCATCAATCTCACGCCACTTTTCCGCCATCTTCTTCAACCTTAATCCATCAACTTTCCCGCAAAAGAACTCTTCAAAGAAGTCATGCACCGTGACATTATCCGCTGTGATTGCAACACCATCATCGACATCAAGATCCTTAACATCCACCCCTTCCCATCCGATCTGCTTCCAGAAAATATCAACTTCTTCAGGCACCAACAAGTAACCCGTCTCTACATAGACCTTAATTGTGTGTGGGCAAGGCAATCCTAGTGTGGATTTCCACCAATAATCATCACATTTGCCCCCAATTTTCCTCTCCTTTGCTAACACAACTTGGGCGTACAACATTCTCAAGCATTTCTTAGAGCACTTTTCAAGGATGCGCTTGAAGAAGACCTTTACCCACTCAGGGCCATTTACTATCTCCATGGGAAAGGCAATGCAGTTCTTAGTCATCTCAAACCGGATCTTTCGATGTTGATCAACAAACATGTTGTCGATGTGTTGCAAAATTGTGTCGAACCCTCCAACGGATGTCTCAATCATGTCCTTAAGCATAGAGTGCTAACCCTCAACCCTGAAAATAATACACACGTTTATGTTTTACTAAATGACTTTTAAAACCTAACTTGATTGCAAATGTTTGTATGAAAGTTACTTGTTTGATGTTCTTGTGGTAAAATGGAGAACATCATCGCACCATGCCGCAACTAGCTTTTCCTTATGGGGAGTAAACCAAGTTTCCTCGACATATCTCACAAGGCCTTCATTCCATGTCTCCCTAAAGTGAGCAAGTCGCTCTCCATACTCCTCCTTTGTGTGCGACCTCATCACCCGACGAACACTTCCCGAGATTTTTTTCTCGTCAATTTTCATCAACTTAGCATATGCCTTCACATTACGGTCTACATGGACCTGACACAAATGATGTCGAACCTTCGGAAACACCTTATCGGCGGCCTTGATCAGTCCTAGCTCTCGATCAGACATGATGCATACGGGACTTTTCCCCCCGCACAACCACTTCAATCGTGTCAATGCCAATTGATAGAGGCTTAAGTCGTGATGCCTAATCAAAATAATCCTTAACAACCTAAACTAGTAGAATATGCAAGCAAGGGTCGAATCCCACAGGGAGGTAGTAATCTTTCTAAGGTGCACAAATGTGTGTCAAAGTAACAATGGGGGGAATTGGTTGATTTGTTGTGAACAAGCAAACAAGGGAAACAAAAGCAAAGAGTTTGTAATCACTTGGGGAAAAACATTTAGCCAAACAAATATCCACCATTCATTTGATAGGTTGATCCTAGATTATCTCTAATTTTTTCCTATAAATGTTCCTATTCCTTTTCTTAAGTTATAAACAGGACAAACAGACTCTGAGAATACTAACTATCAAACAATCAGGAAAACCTCCATGATTCAATTCAATAGCAGCAATGAGCACATGAATTTAGATAGATACATGCAAGTGTAGCAAACAATCATACAATTAGGTAACTCAAACAGTAATTAATTCTCTCTATAATAAATCAGTCCAAATAGTTCTTAGAATATTGTAGTTGCTACTCATGAATTAGGTAACTCAAACAGTAATTACCAAACCCTAGCAATAGACAATTACTAATAACAACTAGTTGCGTCCAACAAGCAAAATCAGTAAGAATCAATGGGATGAAGCACAAGAGAATCAATACATTCAAAGGAAAAGAAAGATAATTATAACCTCACAACCATTATTCAAATGAAGGCTTCAATTGTCGGACTAAGCAAAGGGTGCTTAGTTCTTCATAGTCTTGAAATAATAAAACTCAAAGGGAAAGAATGCTGAATCCAAAAAACGATGAATGAAAACTTCCTCCTGAAAAGCTGCTATGGAACTAGGTTAAATCACCTAGAAACCAAACCTAAAGTGAAAAGATACTAAATTTAATCTTAAAAACAAATCAACTAAAGTAAACGAAATAAAAATATTAAAAGAAAACGAAAATAACATGAAGTAACTTCGGACGAGATTTGCCGCGCGGCTCGCTGATACACATTTCTGCGATCGCGGATGAATTTCCGCGGTCGCGGAAAATTCCAATTCTGATTGCTTTGTTCTCGACTTATCCGCGATCAGCCTTCTTGCTCGCCCGCGGTCGCGGATTCTCCTCTGCTGCTTCGTGTGGCTTCTTTATTTGATCTTCCTTCGGTCTTATCAAGTGGTTCTCTTCTCTTTTTCTTGATGTCATCGTTGAAGCTCCTCCAAACCACCATATCCACACTTCTTCTACTCAACTCCATTCTCCATAGTTGTGCTCTAAACATCTCCAAATGTACCCCAAAATACCGGTAACAACTCCTAGATATGCACTACAAAGTAGCACTGATCAAATTCCCCTATGCTTAAACCTTGCTCGTCCTCGAGTAAGCTAAAAGAAAACCTACTCTTCTAATCAAATCCCCAAGGTCTCAGGAAGCATAGAAAAACCATCTCCACTAAGAATTGCACCTAACATGAAACTCCAAGGCACCAAACACAATCAACTCAACACAACACATAACTCAACACCAACCAAGCTAAAAGAAAAGCAGAGTACTTCCTCCAAGCTTATCCCGAACACCATAGAGTGAATAAAAATCTAATCCTAGCCTCCATCTATCTTCTTATGCCTCCCAGAGTGACCTATCCGAATCCTCCTTATATCACCTCTTCTTATGTCACCACGCCAGGTAAAATGATGATTCTTAATAATCACTCTTCTTCTTTTCGCTCATTTTGCCAAGGCGCCTTTTCGGGTTTTCACCAGGCCACTCATTTCATTTTTAGATGGGCTCATAATAAACTCACATCACTCTTGACCAATTATTACCCCAGCCTAATGTTGGTCCAAGCCACCTGCTTATTACCTAAGCCACCCTTTTGGGTTTTCGACTTATCCCAAGATTTCTATTTTTGCCTTTTTTCAAATTTTTGGCTTTTTCATTTTCTTTATTTTTTCTCCTCAGCGACTAGCAAGTATAGAACACTCCCCCATGTTTAAACATTGCATTGTCCTCAATGTAATGAAAGACAAAAAGATGAAGCATAGGGAAAAGTAGAAAAGTACTCACAACCGTCGCCGAGTTGGCTTGGACTTGGAAGTTGTTGCTGGCGGTAAACAATAAAGCACATGTCTCTGGTGTTGCAGCGTCTTCCTCTAGTAAACTCCACCGTGCAACCAAATAGATCCACTATAGGGTGTAGTGGAATAGCAAAGAAGTCGGGGCTGCACAGCCTTCAACGAACACAAAAATGGGCCTAGATGTAATCGTGGTGTGGGCCCTGGTGTTCCTCCTCCTCAGTTGTTGAATGTAGGGCCATCATCATTGCCAAATAAAAATATAGGGCGAATGTCTCTTCCTTGGCAGCATGATGCGCACCTCCTTTCGTGTAAAATTCGGACACCTGGCCTTCTGGTAGAACTTTTTTTTTCAAGTCAGGAGACTTACAGTGGTATTTCCGCGCCCGCGGAAAATTTTCCGCACCCGTGGAAATGCTGCTGGTGCGAGAAAAATCACCGTCTTCAATTCGGCTTGGGTCTCCTACCTGCATCTTAGTCTAAAACAAAACCCAAAAACAAAAGCAAAACGAAACAAACAAAACAATAATGAATGTGAGAATGGAAAAAAAAATCGAATTGTATACCCCGAGTTGTCTCCCGAGCAGCGCCTTAGTTAATGTCGTGGCTCGACTCATCTAAGGTGATCAATTGTCCAATTTGGGGTCTGTAAGGTCCGTCTCTTCTATTATGCTAGTGTCAAAACCTTCATGGTAGGGTTTCAACCTTTGACCATTCACCTTGAACACTGATTGTGCGTCAGTGTCATACAGCCCCACCGCTCCATAGGGGAAGACGTGAGCAACAACATAGGGCCCGGCCCAACGGGATCGGAGTTTTCCCGAAAAGAGACGAAGGCGAGACATAAATAATAGGACTTTGTCTCCTGGCTTAAAATCCTTTCTCAAAATATTCTTGTCGTGCCAGGCCTTTGTCTTCTCCTTGTACGTGACTGCGTTATCATAAGCTTCAAGTCGCAGTTCCTCTAATTCTGGCAGTTGTAACTTGCGAAATTCTCCTACTTCATCAATCCTCAGGTTGCAATTCTTTACAGCCCAAAATGCCTTGTGCTCGAGTTCCACTGGAAGGTGACAAGCTTTCCTGAACACCAATCTATAGGGTGACATCCCGATGGGTGTCTTGTAGGCAGTCCGATAAGCCTAGAGTGCATCATCTAGTCTCAAACTCCAATCCTTCCTATTCGGAGCGACCATCTTCTCAAGGATTGTTTTGATCTCTCTATTGGACACTTCAGCTTGCCCATTGGTCTGAGGATGGTAGGCAGTGGAAACTTTCTGCGTGACATGGTATTTCTTCAGTAGCGCGCTCACGGTCCTATTGCAGAAATGGGTTCCCCTATCACTTATCAAAGCCTTGGGGATTCCAAACCTAGAGAAGATGCGTTTCTTCAGAAAATCTGCCACCACTTTAGAGTCATCAGTCTTGGTGGCCTTCGCTTCCACCCACTTGGAAACGTAGTCCACCGCAAGCAAAATATAGAAGTTCCCAAAGGAGTTAGGAAATGGTCCCATAAAGTCAATGCCCCAAACATCAAAAATCTCGCAAAAGATTAATGATGATTGTGGCATCTCATTCCTTTGAGATATATTCTCAACTCTCTGGCATCGATCACAGGACTTACAGTAGGCAAACGCATCCCGAAAGATGTGTGGCCAATAAAATCATGCGTCTAACACCTTCCTAGTAGTTTTATTTGCCCCAAAGTGGCCCCCACATGCATGAGAATGACAAAAAGCTAAAATAGATTGTACCTCATTATCCGGAAGACATCGGCGGATTACCTGGTCAACACAGTGCCTCCAAAGATAGGGGTCATCACACACATAGAATCGAGACTCACACCGTATCTTATCCTTTTGTGCTTTAGAGAAATTAGGCGGGAACTCTTCACAAACGAGGAAGTTGACCATGTTAGCATACCATGGCTGGAGTGTGCAGAGCCCAAGAAGTAACTCTTCAGAACAGAGCTGTGATTATGGCTTAAAGGTACTGCCGCGATCGCGGGTCTCAGTTCGCGGTCGCGTAGGGTCTTCGAAAAATTTGACGAGACAAACAGACGCGTCAGGGATATTTCCGCGGTCGCGGAAAATTGTCTGTAGACAGCTCTGAAAGTCGTGGCACCTCAGGGAAATTTCCGCGGTCGCGGAAATTTATCTGCGATCGCGGAAAACATTCCGTAGTGATCCCACATAGTGTGTCGTCGGGAAAATCGCCCTGTATTTGCGCCTCCTTCCTCGATCTATCCTCTTCATGTACGAGCCTGCTTAAGTGATCAGCCACCAAGTTCTTGGCTCCCTTTTTATCTCGGATCTCCACATCAAACTCACTCAGCAGCAGTATCCATCGAATCAATCTTGGTTTTGCCTCTTTCTTCGTCAATAAATACCGAAGAGCTTCATGATCTGTATAGATAATCACTTTGGTGCCAAGTAGGTATTGTCTGAACTTCTCCAAGGCAAACACGATAGCTAGCAATTCTTTTTCAGTGGTAGAGTAGTTCCGCTGGGCTCCATTCAGTGTCATGGAAGCATAGTGAATCACATGAGAAGCTCTTGCTTCTTTTTGCCCAAGGACTGATCCCACAGCATAATCACTAGCATCGCACATTATCTCGAAAGGGAGAGACCAATCCGGTTCTTGAATAATTGGTGCACTAGTGAGGCGAGCCTTCAAATCATCAAATGCCTTCTTGCACTCATCGTTAAGATCAAAATTCATTTCCTTCTTCAGCAGTTCGCATAAGGGTGATGAGATCTTTGAAAAGTCTTTAATAAACCTGCGGTAGAAACCTGCATGGCCCAGAAAAGAACGCACTTCACGCACATTAGTAGGATAAGGCAGAGACTGAATTACATCAATCTTTGCCTTATCGACCTCAATACCCCTAGATGACACTATATGTCCTAGCACAATTCCTTGTTCAACCATAAAATGACACTTTCCAAGTTGGTTTCTACACATCTTTTAAGCACAAGTGATAAATGGTCCAAACATGCATCAAAACTATCACCATGGACTGTGAAATCATCCATAAAGACCTCAATAAACTGCTCTACATACTCAGAAAAAATGCTTACCATACACCTTTGAAATGTCCCGGGTGCGTTACACAACCCGAATGGCATCCTGTGATATGCAAAAGTACCAAAATGGCATGTAAATGTCGTCTTTTATTGATCCTCTGGTGCTATGGCCACCTGAAAATAACCTGAGTATCCATCCAGAAAATAATAATAGGGGCGACCAGCAAGTCGCTCAAGCATTTGATCAATAAAGGGTAAAGGAAAGTGATCCTTTCTAGTTACCGCATTCAACTTATGGTAATCAATGCATACTCTCTATCCAGTTTGCACTCGGGTGGGGACCAACTCTCCTTGTTGATTCTCCACAACTGTGATGCCTCCCTTCTTTGGAACAACTTGTGCTGGGCTCACCCACTGACTGTCAGAGATCGGATAAATCATTCCTGCCTGTAGGAGCTTCAGCACCTCCTTCTTTACTACCTCCATCATTGGTGGGTTAAGTCTTCTCTGAGGTTGCCTAGATAATTTGGCTTCCCCCTCCAACAGAATTTTGTGCATACATGTAGAGGGACTAATCCCCTTTATGTTAGCGATGGTCCATCCCAATGTTGTTTTATGTTCCTTAAGCACTACCACCAATTTCTCCTTTTGATCCTTGGAAAGTTTGTTAGAGATAATGACCGGTAATGTGTCACCCTTTCCCAGAAAGGAATACTTGAGTGGTCCGGTAGTGGCTTGAGTTCAATCTCCGGTGCCTGCACAATGGAAGGTAAAAGCCTCTCGCTTGGCACTGTTAGTGGAATGGGGCCAACGCCCAAAGGTTTGAGATGAGGTGTACCATAGGCATCCAAGTGAGCCACAATTTCCTGCAGGTTAGTAGACAAAGCAAAATCTTCCTGTGGATCTACTATTTCATTCTCGAAAATAGATTATAACTCATCCGAGTTAGTAGTATCAAAGACATCTTGCACAATAGGATCAATCACATCAATAACACACAGAGAATGATCATCAATGGGGTGTTTCATAGCATCATATATGTTGTACTCCACCTTTTCCCCATCAAATTCCATAGTAAGGGTTCCACTACTTACATCAATCTTTGTCTAGGATGTTTTCATAAATGGCCTACCTAACAGTATAGGGGCTGTATTTTTATCGTGGTCCATATCCAGCACAAAAAAATCAGCAGGAAAAATCAAGTTATCAACCATTACAAGGACATCTTCAACTACCCCTTTCGGGTACACATTAGATCTATCAGCCAATTGGACAACAATTCATGTTTCATGCAATGGTCCTAATCCTAATGATTCATACAAAGAATAAGGCAAGACATTTATAGATGCTCCTAGATCTAGCATAGCTTTCTCAAATTTAGTATCACCTATTACACATGGAATACTAAACATGCCTGGATCACCACACTTTTTAGGCATCCGCCTTTGAAAAACAGCAGAAATTTGTTCGCTCACCTTAATCTTTTTCTTTCCCTTCAATTTCTGATTTCTTTTAATGGTAAACAGTTCTTTCAGAAATTTAGCATAGTGAGGAATACTCTTGACCAGCTTGAGTAAGGGAATGTTTACCTCGCATTTACTGAATGTCTCGAAGATCTCCTTGTCATTCTCCGGCCTTCTCCTGTCCCTCAGCGCTTCTGGGAATGGTGCGGGTGGCTTCAGCGAGTGAAGAGGTGGAAGATCTGGACGAACATAAGAATCTCGGGTTTTAGCTGCAGATCCGCGGTTGCGGCTGTCTGCCCGCGGTCGCGGAAAATCGGCAATTTCTGTCCCGCGGTCGCGGATCTCATTCCGCGATCGCGGATTTCTCTCGACTTTTTCTTTTTTAGTGATATATCCGCGATCGCGAATATCCCGCCGCGGCCGCGGAAACGGTTCTGCGATGATCTCTTCTGTGCGTTCAGCATCGTGTTCAGCCATATTTTCTTCCACAAAATTTTTCCTTTTAGGCATGGGATTAACCTCCAACTCTTTTCCATTCCGTAGTGTCACTGCACAGACATTCTCTCGCGGATTTTCTACTGTTTGAGATGGTAGTTTCCCCGAAACCCTGGCCTCCAACGTACTCAATGTTTGAGCGACTTGGTCAAACTTATTTTCCAAGTTCTGAATGCTAGATTTTGCCTCTTGATTGTGTTGGACCAACGTTGTAACACTCTGAGCGAGAGATCAAACCATGTCCTCGGTAGACATTGAGGAACTCGGATTTGGTATTGGTGGTCTATGCGTGTATAGCTGCCCGTACTATTGCTGATTGGCATACTGATGGAATTATTGTTGGCTGGGATTGAACTCCTGGTAATCATGGTCTTGGGGCGGATATTGTTGAGTCCCGTATCTCGGATTGGGGTGATCCCTCCACCCTAGATTGTAGGTGTTTGAGTACGGGTCATATCTTGGCCTCTATGGACCAAAACCTCTTACAGTGTTTACTTCAACTGCAGGTTCAAGAAGTGTTGGGCACTCGTCAGTGGGGTGCAGCGGATCATGATAGATTATGTAGGATTTAACTGCCTTTGCTGCAAAGGGGCTGGCCCTTTTTATGAATTGTCGTGAGCTCTCAGACAGCTCAAAGAATAACTCAAATGCTGCAGTTGGCGTCTTGTTTAGAATGCTACCGCCACAGGCTGCATTTACCAATCTACGCTCATTCTCAAGGAGCCCACCATATAGATATAGAACGAGATCTTGGTCAGAATAACCATGGTAGGGACAGCTAGATATCAATTTCCTGAATCTCTCATAATAGTCATACAACGACTCAGTAGCATGTTGTTCAATGTTGCTGATGCTTCTCTTCAGGCTATTGAGTTTTGTTGCAGGGCAGTACTTCTCAAGAAAGACTTTCTTCATCTCTTCCCATGTATCTATGCTTCTCGGAGCCAAATAATAGAACCAATCATTGGCCGCATCCTTCAGAGAGAAAGGAAAGGCCCTCAGCTTGATTTGGTCCTCAGTGATGTTCCTCGGCTTCATGCTAAAGCAGACGGCATAGAATTCAGAAAGATGCTTGTTAGGGTCTTTTCCATTCAGCCCATGGAAGTGGGGTAATAAATGATTCAACCCATATTTTAGCTCAAAATTCACGCCATCCTCAAGATCTGGAAACTGCACAGCAAGTGGTTTTTGTTCGAAGTTCGGGGCAGTCATCTGCCTCAAAGTCGGTGTTGCTTCAGCCATTTCTATATCAAAATCAAAAAGGGAAGAGTCAGTAGCACGGGTGTGGACCATAAGTTAGGTCCACACAAAAATTGGCACACAAACACACAAAGAAAAATTTAAACTTGCTTCCCGGCAACGACGCCAATTTGATAGAGGCTTAAGTCGTGATGCCTAATCAAAATAATCCTTAACAACCTAAACTAGTAGAATAGGCAAGCAAGGGTCGAATCCCACAGGGATGTAGTAATCTTTCTAAGTGCACAAATGTATGTCAAAGTAACAAAGAGGGGAATTGGTTGATTTGTTATGAACAAGCAAACAAGGGAAACAAAAGCAAAGAGTTTATAATCACTTGGGGAAAAACACTTATCCAAACAAATATCCACCATTCATTTGATAGGTTGATCCTAGATTATCTCTAATTCTTTCCTATGAATGTTCCTATTCATTTTCTTAAGTTATAAACAGGACAAACAGACCCTGAGAATACTAACTATCAAACAACCAGGAAAACCTCCATGATTCAATTCAATAGCAGCAATGAGCACAGGAATTTAGATAGATACATGCAAGTGTAGCAAACAGTCATACAATTGCATGCAATTAATTCTCTCTACAATAAACCAGTCCAAACAGTTCTTAGAATATTATAGTTGCTACTCATGAATTAGGTAACTCAAACAGTAATTACCAAACCCTAGCAATAGACAATTACTAATAACAACTAGTTGCGTCCAACAAGCGAAATCAGTAAGAATCAATGGGATGAAGCACAAGAGAATCAATACATTCAAAGGAAAAGAAATAGAATTATAACCTCACAACCATTATTCAAACGAAGGCTTCAATTGTCGGACTAAGCAAAGGGTGCTTAGTTCTTCATAGTCTTGAAACAATAAAACTCAAAGGAAAAGAATGTTGAATCCAAAAAACGATGAATGAAAACTTCCTCCTGAAAAACTGCTATGGAACTAGGTTAAATCACCTAGAAACCAAACCTAAAGTGAAAAGATACTAAATTTAATCTTAAAAAGAAATCAACTAAAGTAAACGAAATAAAAATATTAAAAGAAAACAAAAATAACATAAAGTAACTTCATACGAGATTTGTCGCGCGACTCGCTGATACACATTTCCGCGATCGCGGATGAATTTCCGCGGTCGCGGAAAATTCCAATTCTGATTCCTTTGCTCTTGACTTATCCGCGATCAGCCTTCTTGCTCGCCCGCGATCGCGGATTCTCCTCTGCTGCTTCGTGTGGCTTCTTTCTTCGATCTTCCTTCGGTCTTCTCAAGTGGTTCTCTTCTCTTCTTCTTGATGTCATTGTTTAAGCTCCTCCAAACTGTAACACCCCCAAAACTTAACCCTTTTGGAAAGGTATTATCGCTAGTGACCCAGTGTTCCTTACCGAGATCACCCAAGGCTTTACCATTTAAATACAATTTATGAAATACAAATGATACATAATGATCAAAGCATTCAATTCCAAAACATAACATTGTCAAAGAAACATGAGTTACGGGATTACAACCCAATCCCGAATAGGCTAACACAGAGTTTAAACCAAATACAGCGGAAGTCTTATAAAGTAGGGTACAACGGAAGTCTTACAAAACACATTACAACCAAAGTCATTGCCCAAAAGATCTCAACCTGATTAACGAAATAACTCAAACATTCGAAAACCACCGTCGTCTCCATAGTCCTTCTATTCTTCTGAGCTACTTTCTATCTGATGTGCCGAATCGAACGGATGACACCAGCCCACATGTGGAGAACAAAGTTCGTGGGTTAGTCTACTTGAATAGACTAGCAAGGGTACAAAGCAGAAGGTTCGATGTAGTTGTATTAGGTTAGACTTATCGTTCTCGAATGATAACCGATAACGATAATCAACCTTCATACTTTTACAGAATAATAACAAGAGGTATGCACAAGAGAAGACTCTGGAAGACTGAATCATTACAGAAATCAACTCAAAGGAAGACTCCAACGAAAGTGAGTCTTTAAGGAATTATGACAAATCTGGAAAGTTTAAAGAATCATACAACAATGATTTAAAAGCTGATTGAGATGCTTCGGTTCACGACCAACCTCACCGCATACAGCGGATCCAGATTGGAAAGAGAACGTACTATGATCAAAGTCAAGACGAGTTTTCCTAGCTGCACTATAACTTAGCTGCACTACTCGCCGAAGGTTTATTTATTATGTGTGTCGAGTAGCACTTATCTGATTTATATTTCAAGACACACATCACGTTATTAGACTTTTACATGTGTACCCCACCATTGGGACGACACATCTTAGTATACGTTTCGTCGAGAGTGACGCACACCGGAAGGTTTGTGACACCAGCTAAGTGTCCTGCCTCTACACACTTGTGAAAAAGACCGGTCATGACCTTAAAATGGTATTGGATGGGTACGAGCCACCCCTCTACCTGATTATAAAGAAACGAATGGACAGAGTCCGAGTAACGTTCCTATCTAACAGTGCTAACTAAACAATTCCAGCACAACAGTAGTTCGGATAAATCCACATAAATTCCCGTAAGGCGATCATAAATAATAGCGTTGTTCTAACAGATATACAACCTATTATATGATTTTCCAAAACAGTTTATAAAATCATTTCCAGACAAACACAATAATCGTTCCAAATTAATTACTCAATTGAAATAACTGATAATTAATGTAAGTATGGAACAATGAGCAAGAGCGAACCGCCACTTGCCTTAATCCGCAGAATAGAAACAAGCCTAATGACAACGACGAGATTCCAGGCTCGACACGGGTATAGCTCTGACAGCACAACGACCTTCGAGTCGACCCATAAAAGGAACCCTAAGTTAGATCCGACATAACCACAGTACGAATCTAAAAACGACGAAAGAAAACGAAAGGAACAACGCCACAACGACGACCACCAAAGCCAAAAGCCCAAAAAGGCATTCTGGACACTGGCGGCGGTCGCCGTTCTTGGCGGCGGTCGCCGCAGTTCACCACGGCGGGCGCCGTGAAGAACACGGCGGTCACCGTGAAGAACTCAGACGACAGAAGCGGTGAGAAAACTCACCCAAAACACAAGCGACTCGGCCTCCTTCGACTTGCTTTGGTTTCTAACCTCCAAGGCTACCAAAAGCTTCACAAAGGCACTCTGGAAACACCACCAAACAACCTCTTGCGAAAGCTTCAGAAATCCAGCGAGGCACAACTCCGGTGAGGCAAGAATTTGGGAGAGCTTGGGCTGTGGATTGAGCTCAAAACCCCTCCCAAACACCTCCTTTTATAGCCAAATGCCAGGAAACACAATGATGGCCCTACGACGAGGCAGAGCAGGCCTACTTCGGCGCGTCAGAGGCTCGCCGGCGACCATCGGGCAAAGACCTCCGGACAACGACGGCGGGCGCCGCGGAGAGCAAGGGTCGCCGCCTCACAAATTGCCTACGGCGGGCGACGTACTGCACGGCGGTCGCCGCCACTAGGCCTGGAACCCAGCTAGGAAGACGACCACGCCAGTCCTCGAGCCTGGCGACGGCGAGCGCCGCCATAAATGCGGCGGTCCCCGCCCCTGTGGCTTTGCGCCCATTCTGGTTTTGAACGAAAACAACTTTAACCCGGGATAAAATTATCGTACGCGAACGAGTATTAAAATCCAAAGCACGTCGTCTGTATATTATTTCACAGAGAAAAATATTACAGATATAGAGCACATTACAGAATGTCTCCAACTTTCTGAATTAAATCCGACGTACACAACGGGCACTCGGGAAAAACCCAAAATTCCCAAAATAACCTTACAAAAATACGGGGTATCACATCTCCTCCCCCTTAAAAGAAGTTTCGACCCCGAAACTTAGGTCGAGAATAACTCGGGAAAACGTCTGAGCATATCTGACTCGGTTTCCCACGTTTCCCAAGTAACTTCCTCCGATCCAGACTTGGACCACTGAATCCGTACCAACGGTACGATCTTGCTACGCAGCTGCTTCTCATGACGCTCCAAAATGCACACGGGCATCTCCTCATAAGTACCATTAGCTTGAATTTCGATGTCCTCATAACTCAGCACATGAGACTCATCTGACACATACTTCCTGAGCAAAGAGACGTGGAACACATTATGCATTGGATGAGCCGATGGAGGCAACGCCAAGCGGTACGCTAGAGATCCCACTCTATCCAGAATCTCGAATGGTCCCACATAGCGAGGGTTAAGCTTCCCACGCTTACCAAACCTGAAAACTCCCTTCGAGGGCGACACCTTGACAAACACCTTGTCACCGACCTCGAACTCGACATTCCTACGCTTCTTGTCTGTATACGACTTTTGTCAACTCTGAGCGGTCAACATCCTTTGTCGAATCAAGGCAATGTCAGAAGTTGTCCTCTCGACTAACTCTGGCCCAAGCAGAATCTTGTCGGCGTTATCGTCCCAACAAATCGGAGATTTGCATCGGCGACCATACAAAGCTTCGAACGGAGTCATCTTGATCGTAGCATGCCAGCTGTTGTTGTAGGTGAACTCAATCAGACTCAAGCTGTCCTCCCAGCTAGTCGGACGATCGAGTACACAAGCTCTGAGCATATCCTCCAGAGTCTGGATGGTCCTTTCAGACTGGCCATCTGTCTGAGGATGAAACGCTGTGCTGAACCTTAACTCGGTCCCCATAGCCTTATGAAGTTCTTGCCAGAATCTTGACATGAAACGGCCATCTCGATCCGATACGATGGTTTTAGGGATACCATGTAAACGGAAAATCTCTTTTTGGTAGACCTCTGCTAACTTCTGGGCTTCCCAAGTGGTCTTAATGGCTAGGAAATGAGCACTCTTCGTAAGTTGATCCACAATTACCCAGATAGCACCTTTCTGACTTCAAGTTTTCGGCAGCCCCGTGACGAAGTCCATGGCAATGTCTTCCCATTTCCATTCTGGCACAGGGAGAGGTAGCAACTCACCACTTGGCCTGCGGTGTTCAATCTTGACCTTCTCGCAAGTCAAGCACTTTGCCACGAAGTCTGCCATGTCCCACTTCATGTTTGGCCACCAAAACTTCTTCCGAAGATCCTTGTACATCTTGTTGGAGCCTGGATGCACAGAATATGCTGAGGAATGAGCTTCCCTCATCACCAACTGACGAAGGCCTTCTGCGTCTGGCACACAGATTCGGTCTCGAAACCAAAGTGATCCGTCATCCTGAATCACAAAGCCGTGAGCTTTCCCACCCATCACTTCACTGCTTAGCTTCACCAAGACGATGTCATCAACTTGCTTTTCCTTGATCTGATCTAGCAGTGTTGCCTGAATTTCCAGCATACTCAGGAAACATCTACGCTGATCATACAGAACTTCAATGTCGCACGACTCTCGGTTCAGCTTGGTCTGAGCGGTAAGTAAAGCAACTACCATCTCGTGCGTTGTCTTCCGGCTCAATGCATCATCTACCACATTAGCCTTGCCCGGATGGTACAACAACTCGATGTCGTAGTCCTTGAGCAACTCTAGCCAGCGGCGTTGTCTCATATTCAGCTCCTTTTGAGTAAATATATACTTGAGACTTTTGTGGTCAGTGAAGACTTGGCATCTTATACCGTAGAGGTAATGCCTCCAAATCTTCAGCGCAAAGACAACCGTTGCTAGCTCAAGATCATGTGTCGGATAGTTTTCTTTGTACGTCTTGAGTTGCCTGGATGCATAAGCAATAACTCTGCCCCTCTGCATCAAAACACAACCAAGACCACACTTTGAAGCATCACTATAGACCACATAATCGTCGTTCCCTTCTTGAAGTGCTAACACGGGTGCCGAGGTCAGCCGTCGCTTCAACTCCTGGAAACTGGCCTCGCACTTGTCATTCCAGACAAACTTCTTGTGAACCTTGTAGAGTAGATTGGTCATAGGTAGAGCGGTCTTCGAAAACCCCTCCACGAACCGTCTGTAATACCCGGCAAGCCCAAGAAAGTTGCGTACCTCCTTCACGTTCTGGGGCTGTGTCCAATTTGCCACAGCTTCGATCTTCTGGGGATCAACCATAACCCCATTCTCATTGATCACGTGGCCTAGGAAAGCCACCTCCTTCAACCAGAATTCACACTTGGACAGTTTAGCATAAAGTTGATGTTGTCTAAGCACTGACAAAGCAATCCGCAGATGTTCCTCGTGGACTTCTTCACTCGGAGAGTAGATCAGAATGTCGTCTATGAAGACCACTACGAACTTGTCCAAGTACTGGTGAAAACATCGATTCATCAGATCCATAAAGACAGCTGGAGAATTTGTAAGCCCAAAAGGCATCACTACGAACTCGTAATGACCATATCTGGTCCTAAACGCAGTTCTAGGAATGTCCTGCTCACGAATTCTGAGTTGATGATATCCAGATCTCAGGTCGATCTTGGAGAAAACCTTTGCTCCCTGCAACTGGTCCAACAGGTCATCAATCCTCGACAATGGGTATTTGTTCTTGATCGTCACTTTGTTCAACTCTCGATAGTCGATGCAAAGTCGAAATGATCCATCCTTCTTTTTGACAAACAAAACCGGAGCACCCCACGGCGATGCACTCGGCCTGATATAACCCTTGTCGAGAAGATCTTCAAGTTGACTCTTCAACTCTTGTATCTCTGCAGGAGCCATCCGATACGGTGCCTTAGAGATTGGCGCAGTACCAGGCTCAAGATCAATGGAAAACTCCACATCACGGTTCAGAGGTAATCCAGGAACCTCCTCTGGAAAGACATCCGAGAACTCTCTGACCACTGGAATATCAAGAATAATAGGTCCATCTTTCGCGGGCGAATCCAAGTAACAGAGGTACCCGACACAACCTTGTCGTAGTAGCTTAAATGCAGCCATCGCATTAATCAGCTTGCCGTTATCAGCGTCATTCTGGCCCTTGAACTTGCACACGAACTGGCCCTTAGATGTCACCGTCATTGTTCTTGAACTGAAGTCGATCACCGCCTTGTGACGCGTCAGCCAATCCATACCAAGAATGATGTCGTATGGTGCCATGGCTATACAGATCAGATCTGCCTCAAACTCCTTACCCTGATTGGTAATCGGAAAGTCGGACAGATGTTTGGTTCCCACCAAACGTTCTCCATTAGGAAGACTAACGACGAAAGGGTCGCACGAATCGTTGCACACTAAGTCTAACTTGCTAACGCAGCTATTCGAAATAAAGGAATGCGTAGCACCAGAATCAAACAGAATGCATACGGAAGTAGAGTGAAGGTATAAAGTACCTTGAGTAGTCGGAGCATTGGGTCCATCTGCTTCACGCATCTCGTACAAGCATTGACCCTGACTTCCAGAAACGACTGGGGCCTTTCCCCTGTTCTGAGCAGTCGTCTGAACTGATGGGCTAGGAGTCTCGGCAGGCTTGAACCTAGGTCGGTTGCTCTGATGAACTGACCCTTGTTGTGACTCTACTCCCTTCTGCTTCCCCTGCTTGCAGAACATCTGTAGATGACCATCACATCGACACCCAAAGCACGATCTCTTCTCCTTCTGACACTCATTGCTCTTGTGCCCAGCAACACCACAGTTATAACACTGAACTGAACTTCTGCTCTGACTGGACTGCTGCGTTGACCCTCCGTGAGTCATGTCCGTCTTTGCTCGGCCAGACTTGGCAAAGCTAGACGATGGCGCAGGTCGCTTGAATCCACCACCCTGATTCTGATTCTGCATCGACCTCTGTCGGATACGTCTCTTCGTTGACTCTTCCAGAGTCACTTCCAGCTTGTAGGCAACATCCACATACTGCTCCAGAGTAGAGCATGTGTGGTGCACCATTAATGGCTTGATATCTGGACTCATCTACTCATGGAAGTACCAGATCTTTTGTGCCTCGCTGGTTATCTCAACTGGGGCGTACTGCAGAAGATGATTAAACTTGGTTGCCAGCTCGGCTACCTTCAATCCATCAGTCTTGGGGTACAGAAACTCCTTGTGTTTCTCCTCTCTCATAGCACGAGAGAAGAAACGGTCAATCATTTTGGTCTTAAACATCGACCAGGTCAATACATGGCTATCAGCTAAGCTTGTACTCTCCCACCATTCACTAGCATCCTCTTTCAGCTGCAGAGAAGCTATATGGACCTTTTCAGCCTCAGTACAGTCCACATTACGGAACAGCCGTTCCATGTGAGAGAATCAATGGGTCACCTTGACTGGCTCCCCTTTTCCATTGAAGTTGTCAGGCCTCATAAAACTGATGGTCTTCAGAGCACGACCATAGTTGTCCCTAGTCCTGACTACATTCTCCTGGACATCATGGTTTCTTGGCTCCTCAAATCTAGGAACCGGTGGGGGAATCGGCACGCCTTGTGCATGTGGCACATTTGGTCGCATAGCATCAGCGATAGCTTGTATGACAATCCTCGAATTGTCTCTACTGCTGCAGCATCAAACACCACTGGTGCATTACTCTGATCCTGATCATTGCCCCTGGATTGATTATGGGATTCAGATACATGCTCACCTTGGCCAACATCTCTTATGATTGGTCTGGGACCCTGACTAGTCCCAACACCAGCTCGAACCGTGTTCCTTGTGTTCACCATTTGTTTACTGATCAAATTCCAAGTTATTTATACATTAATATCATTCAAACATGCTTAATGTAGTAAAATTACTCAGAATAGATCAACTAGGTATTTTATAGATGAACTGGAACTATTACACAAGCTACACATAAGTCTATTATCCGAGCGTTAGGACAAAAATTGCTCGAAGATAAAAGTGTTTCACAGAGTACTTGCCGTAATACTGAAATATTACACAAATTACATACTGAATTACTAAGAAAGGAAACTACTACGATAGGCAACGCCAATCCTCATCAAGGCGCTCCAAAACGTCTCCTATAAGACTGGCTACTCGTGCAAGGTCTCTTCGGACTAGGCTCACCATCGAGCTCTGGCGATGGGTTTCGCACCCTGCTCGGTCCTGGGTCACATGGCTCTGGTGACTCAGACCCAACCTCGGTCGTGGAAAAGAAAGAATCGTCCATAAGAGGTCCTCCTATCCCAGCCCTCCTCTGAGCGCTAGCGATCGCCTGATCCATCTGCTGCTGTTGCTCCATATGAGAGCTCATTTCGCTCTGGCGAAGGATCTCTCTCAACTCAGCCTCTCATCTCCTCCTCCTCCGAGGCGGAGTAGGCGGATAGTCCTCGTAGATCATGGTCGGGCCACTCCTCCCAATACCCTGCTCAGTGTACAGTGCCTCCCAATCAACATCAGTCATGAGTGCATAAGCCGGCACTGGTGATAGTTCTGGACTAGGGGGAATAAACTGCACCACCGGCTCCTGACTGTCCACCAGCAAGTGCCTCAAGTTGTTTGGCTCCTGGCTCTGCTCTTCCAGGTCCATCTCGGGGTCCTCCTCAGGATCATCTTCGATGGGATCCTCATCCTCGGGATCAATCTCGATCTGGTAATCGTCATCGTAATGCCCTAAGGCGTATCTAGACGACTCACCCACTTCCTGCACTTCTTCCTCCCTGAGTGGCTCTACAGGTGCAGCTATAATGACCATTGCATCCCTATGCGTAAGGACAACAGACTCGGGAATCACATACTTGATGTCCTCGGGCGGGCTACTCGGGCCTCTAACCTCGAAACATCGTTGAGGGATCGGAAAATCTAGCCTGCCTGGAGATGGCGGGTCCGTCTTGGTGTCCTCCGACCCCCTATCAAGAGAAAAGCACTCACCCATCCTACAGGATAACGAGGAAAGAGTTAGTCTTTCTAGACATAGAAGCAAGCTTACTACATCAGACTATATAGAAGACACGACTATGAACGGTGTTTTGAAATTCTTTTTACTTTGAAAATTTCGAGCCCTTTTAACGTATTTTCAAAAACGGATAAATGATATAAAAATCCCAAACCCGTTTTAAAACCTTTGGCTCTGATACCACAACTGTAACACCCCCAAAACTTAACCCTTTTGGAAAGGTATTACCGCCAGTGGCCCCAGTGTTCCTTACCGAGATCACCCAAGGCTTTACCATTTAAATACAATTTATGAAATACAAATGATATATAATGATCAAAGCATTCAATTCCAAAATATAACATTGTCAAAGAAACATGAGTTACGGGATTACAACCCAATCCCGAATAGGCTAACACAGAGTTTAAACCAAATACAGTGGAAATCTTATAAAGTAGGGTACAGCGGAAGTCTTACAAAACACATTACAACCAAAGTCATTGCCCAAAAGATCTCAACCTGATTAACGAAATAACTCAAACATTCGAAAACCACCGTCGTCTCCATAGTCCTTCTATTCTTCTGAGCTACTTTCTATCTGATGTGCCGAATCGAACGGATGACACCAGCCCACATGCGGAGAACAAAGTTCGTGGGTTAGTCTACTTGAATAGACTAGCAAGGGTACAAAGCAGAAGGTTCGATGTAGTTGTATTAGGTTAGACTTATCGTTCTCGAATGATAACCGATAACGATAATCAACCTTCATACTTTTACAGAATAATAACAAGAGGTATGCACAAGAGAAGACTCTGGAAGACTGAATCATTACAGAAATCAACTCAAAGGAAGACTCCAACGGAAGTGAGTCTTTAAGGAATTATGACAAATCTGGAAAGTTTAAAGAATCATACAACAATGATTTAAAAGCTGACTGAGATGCTTCGATTCACGACCAACCTCACCGCATACAGCAGATCCAGATTGGAAAGAGAACGTACTATGATCAAAGTCGAGACGAGTTTTCCTAGCTGCACTATAACTTAGCTGCACTACTCGCCGAAGGTTTATTTATTATGTGTGTCGAGTAGCACTTATCTGATTTATATTTCAAGACACACATCACGTTATTAGACTTTTACATGTGTACCCCACCATTGGGACGACACATCTTAGTATACGTTTCGTCGAGAGTGACGCACACCGGAAGGTTTGTGACACCAGCTAAGTGTCCTGCCTCTACACACTTGTGAAAAAGACCGGTCATGACCTTAAAATGGTATTGGATGGGTACGAGCCACCCCTCTACCTGATTATAAAGAAACGAATGGACAGAGTCCGAGTAACGTTCCTATCTAACAGTGCTAACTAAACAGTTCCAGCACAACAGTAGTTCGGATAAATCCACATAAATTCCCGTAAGGCGATCATAAATAATAGCGTTGTTCTAACAGATATACAACCTATTATATGATTTTCCAAAACAGTTTATAAAATCATTTCCAGACAAACACAATAATCGTTCCAAATTAATTACTCAATTGAAATAACTGATAATTAATGTAAGTATGGAACAATGAGCAAGAGCGAACCGCCACTTGCCTTAATCCGCAGAATAGAAACAAGCCTAATGACAACGACGAGATTCCAGGCTCGACACGAGTATAGCTCCGACAGCACAACGACCTTCGAGTCGACCCATAAAAGGAACCCTAAGTTAGATCCGACATAACCACAGTACGAATCTAAAAACGACGAAAGAAAACGAAAGGAACGACGCCACAACGACGACCACCAAAGCCAAAAGCCCAAAAAGGCATTCTGGACACTGGCGACGGTCGCCGTTCTTGGCGGCGGTCGCCGCAGTTCATCACGGCGGGCGCCGTGAAGAACACGGCGGTCGCCGTGAAGAAGTCAGACGACAGAAGCGGCGAGAAAACTCACCCAAAACACAAGCGACTCGGCCTCCTTCGACTTGCTTTGGTTTCTAACCTCCAAGGCTACCAAAAGCTTCACAAAGGCACTCTGGAAACACCACCAAACAACCTCTGGCGAAAGCTTCAGAAATCCGGCGAGGCACAACTCCGGTGAGGCAAGAATTTGGGAGAGCTTGGGCTGTGGATTGAGCTCAAAACCCCTCCCAAACACCTCCTTTTATAGCCAAATGCCAGGAAACACAATGATGGCCCTACGACGAGGCGGAGCAGGCCTACTTCGGCGCAAACTCAACCTTTTATTCTAACAAGAGTCCGAGCTCAAAACCCCTCCCAAACACCTCCTTTTATGAAAGTAACAAATACTTAAATATTAAATAACGAAAGAATAATCAGCGGAAGACATTTTAAATGAATAAACTCAACCTTTTATTAAGATTTCTCTCGTAAAATGAGAAGGACGGTTTTACAACAAAGTATAGTGCTAACGGAAGACTTTTAAATTACAGCGGAAGACTCTTTTAAAATAGTCATAATTACATGACTATGTATTACATTTATTTCAAATTAAACATACACGCCTTGGAAATATTACTTCTTAAAATGCAAACTTCAACTGCAAGCCTTCTCTTCGACTGATTACTTCAATCGTCGGGGACCAACCTCTGATGTGACGTATAGGACGGATGACACCAGCCAACCATGCAAGGAATAAAATCCGGTTGGTTAGTCTAATAAAAGACTATGCAAGGGTACAAACAGAATGGTTCTAGTGATCGTAACTGTTTACTATCATTGTCCCTCGAATAATAACCGAAGGAACGATACATAACCCGGAACTTACACGGAATGATAGAAGAAGACATGCATCGAAAAGAAGACTCCAACGGAATTGAGTCTTATAGGAAACGTATGTAATTGTTTGGGAACGTTAAGTTTTCACACAAGTTTATAAAAACGACCTTGATTATTTGGGTCCATGACCAACCTCACCGCGCAATGTGAATCCAGATTGGAAAGAGGACTTACTCTAACAAGAGTCCGGGCGGGTTCCACGTTATACTTCTCGCCCGAGGGTATATTAATTATGTGCGTAAAAGCACTTATCTTATTTACTTTCAAAACGTACACTCACGTTAAGGCTTTTAATTTCCACAACAAATCTCGCAATGAGATATAGAACATGGGACGAATCCAGAAGATTGGCACTAGCTAAGTGTACCACCACCTATATTCGGATAGGGGTAAGTCATGACCAAAAGCGTTAGGGCATTTATCTTCCTAACACAAAGTTATAAAGAAACGACTAGACCTTGTAAGGTACATAGCGTTCCTACGAATACTCGTGCTAACTAAGCATGTAAGTCCACATATAAATCCACACTAAAATGCATTCATCACTTTATGATAATATCATATAGAATTATATATAATAGCGTTGTTTCTAGTAATATATACAACCTATTATAAATTCATATTTTAATACATTGTTTTATCAAATCTGTTCCCACACACAACACAACAACTTTGTCCCATCTTAATTAGACAATTAAATAATTGACAATCAAGGGAAATATGGAATAATGAGCAAGAGCGAACCGCCACTTGCCTTAGCTTTAAATGCACGAGAGGTCGGGTCCGAAATCCGGGAACTGGAACTTGTGCACGACCGCCTACTAAAATTCCCGTTGAATTTTATCATCATCCGTAAGGTCGGATCCCAATCCGTACAATCAACCATGGAGACGAGCACAATCCAACACCGACGATGCATACAAGACGAGTTTTAAGACGAGAAACCCTAATTAGTTACTTTCATAAAAGGACGAAACAAAATGAAGGAAAAAGGGCAGTTCCGCAGTCGCAGATAGCATAACTGCGGTCGCGGAACTGGGCAAATCCGTGGTCGCGGAAGATAGTTCTGCGGTCGCGGAACTCCATCCCGACACCAGCTCAGGATAGAACTTCAGAGCATTACCGGCGGCGACGAGGCGCGGATCTTCGCTTCCGGACACTTGTGTACTACCACCACTCCAAGGATTTCCCACAGTGACTCCTTCGGCTCCGGCGACGATGACTCCGACGACGAACACAATTAAAACGAGAGGAAGAGGAAGCTTTGAGAATGATGGAGGAAATGGATGCCACTCCCTCCTATTTATAGGCTCAGAAGGAGGAGTTCACCTCAACGCCGAGCAACCCAACCGATCCAGCTCCCCACCGTTCGGACGCATGGAGGAAAGTCAATCGCTGGCGTTCTAGAAGCAGAGGAAGACGACGATCAGAGTCTTCCGCGATCGCGGTTTGCCCATAGGCAAAACCGCGCCTGCGGTTTCAAAACCGCGCCTGCGGTTTCAAAACTGCGGTCACAGAACTACCGCACTTGCGGTTCTCAGACCTTGCTCGCGGGTCTTGATCGCGGTCTTTGCTAAATTCTATTTTTAGCACTCCTTAAATACTTTAAGACCCATATATCTTTATTAAACGTATATCAACACGTTCAAATGGTTCTTACAAAGGCTACAAAAAATGCCTAACACGTCTTGCTTACAAAATGAAAGTTTGAAAATTACCCAAATACCCTTACTAAAATTGAGGGTTATTACATGTTATTTGTAAACATTCTACATACATGCATATAGTTTATTATGAAAAACAATCATTTTATTTCTACATTTATCTAAATATTATATATACAGGTAATATCTAATTACTTTATACTGTAACAAATTAAAAAGATTACGTACCCCAAAGTTTTGAGGAGAAATCGGTGATTGGAAATCAACTTCATCATCTAGAGACATATGCACGCTCGAAGACGACTCGGACCGCCCCCTCCAACACGACTCGCTTGACGACGACATTCACTCTTAAATTTGAGATTTGTAATTCAGTGGTGGTTCAACTACTAATACATATCCCATATATATAGCCACCCACATTTACAGAAATTAAGCGGTCAAATTGTGATGCACATAGTGTCGCACAAAATGACCGTTTAATTTAAAATGGTAAGATTCTGGGTGCCACTATGTGCAGCACAAAGTGATCGTTTAATTTCAAACGGACACTTTCTGGACTGCACCTAGTGCCGTCCAGGAACCGGTTTTCATCCTGAACCGGTTTTTTTGGACTGCATTACGTGCCGCCCAAACTGAACCGTTTTTTTTTTTTAAAAAAAATCATAAACATTTTTTTTTAAATGAACCGGGCTTGTGCTGCACCTGGTGCCGCACAAAAAACCGGGTTTTTTGTGCGGCACCAGGTGCAACACAATTTGGAGTGCGCGGTTAAAAAAAATGGAGTGTGCGGTTTTTCGCCTTATAGATTTTTAGTGCTTTTCTGATGGAACAAACCAATTAGGGTTCGGGAGGAGAGAAGGTTTTAGCGACTAGAGTTGTGAACCAATGAGTATGAGGCCAGTTTCCACCATATATACATATCAGTCAACAGTGATAGGATAAGATGAATATCAACCACACACAAATTAACACACCATGAAAATCAACATACACATATATAAACTGAACCATCTTACACATAATTAAATTCCAATTAATTTGCTCCTTTCCTTTTTAACACTCCAAACCTTAACAAAACCAGATTAAAAACATCAAAATGGGTACTCTTCATTTGAATTCAAATGCAAGAAACAACATGTTACTAACTTGAGCACCAGCTCTACAACTACAAAGCAAAGAGGTAGGAAGTTCATAACAAGAGAAATTGGCATAGTGTTAGAAAGAGGAACAACTGAAGCCACAACCACAGATTCCTCATCAGATCAAGAATCCGCCTATGTCATCAGTCACAACTTCACTTGGAATTATCTAGAAATGGCAATTGATCCTCCTGAGCCAAAAATGAATGTCTTATTCTTTATTAAATGTTAAAGCAATATAAGAACCAAGAAAGAAAAATCTTGTAGGTTTTTGTTGTTGCAAAACAAACAAACAGAAAGTAGTTAACTTAGATATCCAAATTAATCGCACACTGAATTTCAATCAAGCCCACTAACGGACTAACCAAAATCTAATTCCATCCATTCCAACACAAAACAACACGATAATTAACTATCCTCATTCAACTCTAAGGTTTCCAATTGATTCTAGTTCAATTATACTATATTTGATTCCATCACCTGGATCGAATCCTTCAAAAGCCTTCAGCTAAAACTACATGTCTTGATACCGTAGTCGCAGATTTAAGATAGGAATAAAAAGGCTTAGCACTAGCTTCACTAAAATTATATTGCTCAAAAACTTCATAAAGATTCAACTTATACATAGTCAAGAAAGGGTAGAATTAAGTTAACAAAATCAAACTCTAACAAGAGAAGAACTGTACCTGGAAAGCTGAGAACGATCAAGGGCGACTTAGTTGTGCTTCTGTTACAGGCATTAATATATCATTTCTATTTTCAGCAGTAAACTTGGTTGGTTATGTTATTTTACCTTCTATGTATTCCCGGTTCAGTTATTTCCTTTTATGTAGCTCGATTCACTAGATGCTCAAGTACTATGTAATTCTGTTTTGCCCTTTTTATCAATGAAACAATAATCCTCTTCTCCCTTAGTCATTTCCTCTCAAACCCTATTTCCAGATCTTAGTCGGAGGGTGTTCCACTACCTCACTCTCCCTTGTGATTTGGTAGCTAGATTCTCAAGCCTCCTGCTCCTAACCTTGGCTGAATCGCAAAGAACAGTATAATTGGTATCAAAGCTACGGCTCCTCTGACCTAACCATGCCAGGAAAAGTGACCTTGCGTGATGAATGGTCGTCATCTCAGGAGAAACGAGACCAGGAAATCAGTGAAATCAAGCAGATGATTCTCATTAGGATGTTTTGATAACTGCAGTCGGTGGGTCAGCGGAGGCTACTTCAGCTTCAAATTCTCATCAGGATGTTCCATCCGACCAACGATATCCTCTTCCAGACGGTTGAGGTAATGTCATAGTCACTCATGAGGGTCCGATTTCTACCTCTGTTGGTGGGTCTGTTTTTCCAGGGGGTTTATCATCTAGATTGACCAAAGTTGATTTTCCCAAATTTGACGGTTCACTACTACGACCTTGGCAATATAAGTGCGAGCAATTTTTCTCTCTGGATAATACCTTGCCGGAGTACAAAGTGCGTTTGGCTTCGTTACATTTGGAAGGGAAAGCCCTTCAATGGCACCACAATTACATAAGGGATAGAGCTCATCAGTTTTCTTGGCCTGAATATGTGGTAGATAACTGTGCTCATTTTTGTGAACTGATTGAAGACTCCTTAGCGAAGCTTGTAAATGTCAAGTATCATGGCGATGTGGATGCTCATTGAGATGCCTTTGAAGGAGCACTTACCAAGCTGTCACTACCCAGTGCTCAAGCCCTTAGCATTTTCATGGCTAATCTCAGTCCACAAATACAGCTACATGCCCGACAATTCGCCCCCACCTTGATTCACCATGCTGCTAAACTGGTGAAGCTCCATGAGTCCACCACAAAATTCACCCCCAACCATTACCAATCTAGAAGTCACGCACCACAAAATTCCCCTTCATATTTACAACCTACAAAACCAAATCCCTTGCCCATCTTACCCCTTCCCAAACCCCCTTATCCTAAATCAGCCCAGAAAGACTAAGTAAAACCCTTACCTATGCCGAGATACAGGAACGACGATCCAAATGCCTTTGTATGTGCTGTGATGAACCTTACACGTTCGGGCATCATCTCAAACATAAGAAGGCTCAGATTCACCTCATGGAAGGTGATCCCGATAGTGATGAGGAATTTTCGAATGCTTCTGAGGCAAACATCCCTGCCAAATGCACCAGCTAAAGGCAGTGCCCTTCAAATATCTATCCATGTTCTCACAGGTGTCACCATGTTTAATACGATGTGAGTGACAGGTTACTATAATCACCGGCCTCTATACATTTTGATTGATTCGGGAAGTACTCATAACTTCCTCGATTTAGAGGTGGCTAAATCCTTCGACTGTCAACTTGATCCAATTCGGCCGCTGTCCGTTTCAGTGGCGAATGGCAACACCCTACAGGCTGATGTACTTTGTAAGAACTTCTCTTGGAGGCTGCAGAAATCTACTTTCACTACTGATGTGGTTGCTCTACCACTTAGGTGTTGTGATTTGGTCTTAGGCATACAATGGTTAGCTACATTGGGACCAATTGTATGGGACTTTCAGAAGATGCAAATGGAATTCCAGGTTCATGGCCGCCGCCACGTTCTCAGAGGAGTCCCAAACTCTGAGTACAAGACCGTTTCTAGCAACACCATGAGTAAATTCCTCACTGATGGCCCTCAGTTGACTCTCATCCATGCTTTTGAAAGCACAGAGCCTCCCTTCAAACCAAACCTTCACCATATCTCAACCGTAGACACCTCTCCAGCCGCCCCACCCGCCCTTACTGCTTTGCTCAATCAGTTTGCACATGTGTTCAGGGAACCAACTGGGCTCCCACCATTCCGTCCTGGGTTTGACCACCACATCCCTTTGGAGCACGGAGCCAACCCTGTGAACAAACGACCCTATCGTTACGCTGCTCTGCAGAAAGACGCAATTGAGGCATTAATCAAAGACATGCTGGCCACATGTGTGATTCAACATAGCTCTAGCCCATATGCCTCTCCGATTGTTTTGGTGAAGAAAAAAGATGGCACGTGGCGTTTATCCGTTGATTACAGAGACCTTAACTCACACACCATCAAGGATAAATTCCCAATTTCTCTCTTGGACGACTTGCTTGATGAGTTAGGAGGTGCATGTCTTTTCTTTAAGCTCGACCTTAGGGCCGACTTTCATCAAATTCGTATGGATCCAGCTGACGTGTATAAAACGACATTCAAAACTCACTCTGTGCATTATGAATATTTGGTGATGCCTTTTGGTCTCTCCAACGCTCCCTGCACATTTCAAGGGCCGATGAATCATGTATTTCAGGAGCACTTGCGCCAATTCATCTTCGTCTTCTTTGACGATATCCTAATCTTCAGTAAGAGTTGGGCTAACCACCTTCAACATCTTCATATTGTTTTCTCCCTCCTTTAACAACAAGAGTTGTATCTTAAGCAGTCCAGGTGCACTTTTGGGGCTACACAAATTGAATATCTTGGGCATTTTATTTCAGCCGAGGGTGTTAGCACCAACCCCTCTAAGATCCGGGCCATTATCGATTGGCCCCAGCCCCGGACTGTGAAGCAACTCCGCGGATTTTTGGGTCTTGCAAATTACTACCGCTGCTTTGTCAAGTGATATGGCCAGATTGCCCGCCACCTAACTGACCTACTGAAAAAAGACAACTTTCAGTGGTCTGAACAAGCTGTTAATGCCTTCAGTGAACTGAAATCTGCCTTGTCGCCATCTCATGTGCTCGCCCTCCCTGACTTTAACAAGACCTTTATAGTGGAAACTGATGCTAGTGGAACCGGTATTAATGTTGTCCTCATGCAAGACCACCATCCCATTTGCTACATACGCAAAACCCTTAGCCCTTGACACCAACAACTATCTGTTTATGAACGAGAGTTGCTCGTTGTGGTTTATGTTGTACAAAAGTGGAGCTCGTACCTTACACAATGCCATTTTATCATTAAAACTGATCAAAAGAGCCTCAAATTTCTCCTCGATCAGTCCGTTACTACCCCTTTTCAGCACATGTGGGATGTGGGCTGCTAAGTTGATGGGTTTTGACTATGAGATTCAATACAAGAAGGGCAAAGAAAACCTCACAGTTGATGCTCTCTCTCGGATCAACTACTCACAATTGTTACAAATGCATCTCACCCTCCAGAATGATGATCTCTACGCCCTATTACAACAATCCTAGAGAACCGATGCTACCCTTATTAAGCTCATACATGAGCTGTAAGCAGATCCGAGCTCTCATTCTAAGTACTCCTATATCCAAACTGAATTCCGCCGCAAAGGTAAGCTGGTTGTTGGCGATGACCATATACTAAAGACAAAAATCCTCGGTTGGATGCATGATTCACCTTTAGGGGGACACTCAGGTAGAGACTCTACTTTGCAGCGTGTCAAGTCATTATTTTACTAGAAGGGCATGAATAAGAATGTGAAGCACTATGTCCGCAATTGTTCAATTTGCCAAAAGAGGAAAGCTTATCTTGCTCCCTACCCGAGCCTCTTACAACCTTTGCCAATTCCGAAAGATGTATGGGAAGACATTAGCATGGACTTTGTCGAAGGTCTCCCTCCATCAACCCATAAGTACACTACTATTCTGGTGGTCATTGACAGACTGAGCAAGTATGCACACTTCATGCCTCTCAAGCACCCTTATACTGCTCTTGATGTAGCTCAGATATACTTGAATCACGTCTTCAAACTCCATGGGTTCTCTAAGTCAGTTGTCAGCGACCGCGACCCTATTTTCCTGAGTGATGTTTGGCAAGAGCTTTTTCGGGTCAATGGTGTGCAACTGAATTTCTCCATAGCTTATCACCCTCAGAGTGACGACCAAACAGAAGTCACCAACCGCACCTTGGAGACATATCTGCGTTGTATGTGCCTCGACCCGCCTCACACATGGAGCACTATGCTTCCCCTTGCCGAGTGGTGGTACAATACCACTCATCACACAACCATCAACCTTACTCCTTTTGAGGTGCTTTATGGCCAAGCCCCACCACTCCACCTTCCTTACCTTCCAGGGGAGAGTAAAACTGAGGTTGTTGATCGCACAATGCAAAAAAGGAAGGACATGATAAAGTTGCTAAAGCATCATCTCACCCGAGCACAAAACAAGATGACTCAATTGGCCAATCGACGTCATTCTGACATAGTTTTTTCAATTGGAAGTTGGGTATACCTGAAACTTCATCCTTATCGGCAACAATCACTCAAGAGTGGCTCTCATAATAAGTTACTACCCCGTTTTTTTGGGCCGTTCTTGATCACTGATCGTATTGGCAAAGTTGCTTACAAACTCCAACTTCCCACCCCTGCCAACATCCACAATGTATTTCACGTGAGGCAACTCAAACTCTGCCCCAACCCCAACACTGTGGATCTTCCCCAATATCTGACTGATGTTGGTTCTCTATGTGAACCTGAAGCCATTCTTGATCGCCAAATGGTGAAACGGGGCCACACAGCTGCAACCAAAGTTCTTGTCAAACGGAAGCACCTCCTGGCAGCTGCTGTCACTTGGGAATTTTACTATAACCTACTGGCAGAGTTTTCCAATTTTCATCCTTGAGGACAAGGATGTTTCAGAGGAGGGAGTATTGTTACATGCATTAATATGCCATTTCTATTTTCAGCAGTAAACTTGGTTGGTTATGTTATTTTACCTTATATGTATTCCCGGTTCAGTTATTTCCTTTTATGTAGCTCGGTTCACTAGACGCTATAAGTACTATGTAAAACTATTTTTCCCTTTTTTATTAATGAAACATTAATCCTCTTCTCCCTTAGAATTGTCCTCTCAAACCCTATTTCCATATCTCAATCGGAGGGTGTTCCACCGCCTCACTCTCCCTTGTGATTTGGTAGCTAATTTCTCGAGCCTCCTACTCCTAACCTTGGCTGAATCGCAACGAACGGTATCAACTTCGAGGGGGAAAGATTTCGATTAAAAGATTAGAAGCAATTGAAGTGTGAGTATGTGAGAGAGAAATAGTCGAGTTGGATAGAATTAGAGAAAAAAACCTAAATCGAAAAAAGTTGAATGTCACTTGGGAGAAAGATGCTCGCTGGTGGAGGCGGTGGTCCTGGGAGAAAGATGCTTGTCGAAGACTCCGCAGCTAGAGAGCATTCGTAGAACACGCTGAAGGTTTTCAAGACCGGCAGGAGCGACAGAGACGCCAGTAGCGGGAAGAATGATGCGGAAGAAGATCTGGACCGCCGTGAGGAGAGCGTTGGCACCGCTGACCAGATGGCGTTGGCGACGTTGAGGCGGACGACTCTTGAGATTCAGAGCCTCTTTTCGTAGCAAACAGCGGGAACGTCAGAGAACACCAGAGAAGGTCAGCCTGAGGGGTCGGAGACGGCGGAAATGGAGATGATGGAAGAGGAAGCGAGGGTTTGAGTGAGGAGGAATCGCGAACCACAGGATCTTTAGAGGAAAATTATTAAATCGTGTATATAGAGGTCATTAAACAAGACAAAAAAGAAGAGGGATAATTTTCAAATATTCATATAAAAAATGGGCAATGAGTCTCATTCTGTCTATGTTTTATAAGATTTCGGCCTAAAAGAAATGAAAGCCCTATCTAGGTTTATGAAACTTAGTATCCGTTCAACAACAGAGACTGTAAGTGAGTTGAAGTTAAAAAATTTACTTTAACCCTCATTTAAACTCACATTTTTACTTAAGCTTGGGAGTACTACTAAGCTGCTTAAATTCCCTAACTTTGAGTCCCAAGCCCATTTTTGAAAATTATATTTTTCGAACTACTTTCCCTCTTTTCCTATGTGTATTTTTTGTTCTTCTCTTGCTCCTAGATCCCGCCATTGGAGAGCCCACTCACCAGTCACCACTGAGTGCTGACATACTTACCAACATTCAAAATTACGATCGCAACTCCAGCCAGCTTTGAAGGCCTTTTTTAGATTGCTTCGATTGCTCAAGCTATTTTGCGATGCGACCGAGAAGTGGAAGATGAACAAAACCCTAGTTGTTGAACCCTAATTTAGTCAGATTGTTGTCTTAGCATTTAGCAATGGCGGTTGAATCGAGCTTCAGTTCGTTGTTTCAAAAGATGAAGTTGGATGATCCGTGGCTTCCTCCTAAACCTTGGGAATCCATACCTTCCGAAAGTGGCCGAGTCTCTTCTTCGTCGCTTCCTAATTCCTCTTGTTATAATTCTAGCTGTTATGATCTCTCTTCTGTCTCTGTAAGTGCCCCTTTCTCTCTCTCCACACCTGGTGTCACCCTCCGATTTGAATACATGCAAACAGTGTAATAATTTAGAATTTTTATAGTTTTAAACACCGGGCTTCTTGAGTTCTTTCAATGATAGTTATTGTACTGGCTAATTGTACATTGTTCGAGTTGTTTTCCCCCTTTCTCATATAGCTTGTTTGAGGAATATTTTTTTTGGTCATATCCCTTGGATATAGTAATAAACGGAACTCCTGAAAATTGGAAGTGCTTATATTTATATGAATGTAAAAGTTGTCTGTCATGCTGTCATTGATCTTGTGTGTCTGTTCCGATTTGCTGAATGGGTTTCAATTCGTTGCAGGAGGCGAGTTTGGTGCGGCTTGTGATGTATGCTTTGCAAGGCTGTCAATCCTCTCTTGTAAGTATTGAGAAGATCTCTGAATCATTTTGCTCTGATCCTGCTGACAGATCAGCGAATCGAATTCCATCTCTTTGGACTCGATCCTTAAGCACAAATGCATTAGGGAAGATGCTGAAATCTATTGGTTCTACAGGTTCTGTTGTGCTACTTCTCCATAAGTTTGTGGAGTATTTTACCTCTTTGAATTTTGATAGTATCAGTATTGAGAAAAGAGAAGATAAAGAACATGCCTCTCAAAATGAAAATACTGAGAATGGAAATGTTGAAGCTCACCCTGCAAGAAGCCTTGTCAATCAGGCATTTGCAGTTGCTGTAGGAAAGGTTTTACAGGGATATATTAGTGCAGTCAATACAGTGAACACGTCAGCACTTTTGAGGCATTCTAGGAGCGAGATTAACGTGTTGCCAAAAGCTTCTCTAGAGCTAGGAAATCTCACAAGCGTTGTGCATTGTGAACTTACCTTGCTGGAGGTTTACCTGCACACAGAAGAAATGAGAACCCAGATTGAGGCCCTTGGAAACATCTGTTGTCTATACGAGACAACTTGTTGGCTCTCCTTGTCATCTTTAAAAAACTCAGTTACTAAGGCAGCTGAGGTGTTCTCGAAGTTCCCTAGGGGAGGGGATTTGCTTACGCATTTGTATCATCAGCTATTGGTGAGCCTAATTGTCTACTTCTTAAGCATCTAACCGTTCATTGTATATCTATTTTCTGGATTATTATATGACTATCAGCAAAGTGTATATGATGAACTTCTCTTAGATTTTGTTGTCTAAACTCTAAAGTAATCATCATCCTTTAGCTGGGTTTTGAACTTCATTTTTCCGAATTGTCTTTAACATGTAGTTGATTACTGGTTTTGGTCATTTCTCCTACACCTTTTGTATCTCAAGATATTCAAATATTGTAGCTCTCCAAGGCTGCCATTGAAAATCTGCATTTAAATTTTGGATATGATGCATTTATGTTGTTTTTTTATTCTCATCCTGTTGAAGTGATGATACAACTTACTGCACATTGTTACCTTCTCTATTCTTACCTTATGTTTCTCGAAACTAAATAACAAGTAGTGAACAAATCGAATTGTTTTGATATCACTGCTAGTATCATCTTGATATTATTTTCTCTGTGGCAGTTTAAACTTCGAATCTGCCTTGCCTTTTTATTAATAATGAAGATCTTGACAGGCGTATTATTTAGTGTTTTACTTCAGCTCCCTTTTCATTGTCTTCTGTTGATGAAAAGCATCATTTTTCATTACTTCAATAATTTTCTTGGGACCTATTCTGATTATTTATTAGCATTAAGCAATACGAGTCTTCTTATTGGTTCCTGATAACTTTGAATTATGTTGTTAGGTTGCTGATCCGGTCCATAGAGCTCTTCTCAAGTTTCTTTTTCACCGTTCACTTGAACCATATTGCAGTTTTATTCGGTCATGGATCTATGAAGCAACAATTACAGATCCTTATGGTGAGTTCATAATAGAATATGAAGAGAATCTGACACCTTATTCACACGGTGAAGCTGGCATGCCTGTTGATTTCCCTTTTTCTACCATTAAGGTAATGCCTTCCATGTATAACTTATTTAGAATTAAGAGGCGTTCTCTTATAACCGATTAGTCTTTTTTCTCAATTTAACGGATGCTATCCGAACTCCCCTGCAGGTGCGTGATGGTATTTCCATTCCTAGCTTTCTAAAAGATTCTACAATTCCACTGTTGAGAGCAGGTCAACAGCTAAAAGTAGTGCTTAAGCTTCTTGAAATATGCAAGTACATCACCACCGGAGAGTATACTTTTGAAGATGTCCTTCCTGGGTGTGGTGGTTTACCAATCAATGATTTTGTTTATGCATTTACGTTAAGTTTCAATAAGAAGGAGATTGAAGACAAAGTAATTTCAAGGATGAAGTTTTACAGAAAAATGCTGGAAAAACTTGAACATGTGATGAAGAACTTTCAGATAAAATATCATCAGGTAGTTTCTTTTCTTTCCTCCAGTAGGCACAGTAAAATTATTTTCAGTATTTTCCTTACCAATCATTGCTCAATGGTCTTGGAAAATTAACTGTGCTTTAATTTGTGCATAACTTTGCTCAAAGGATGAATTTTTATGCACATTTTCTGAAGCAATCATATATCAATGCTTCCTGTAAGCTAATTTTAAATTTTCTATATTTTTTGTTTAATTACATGGTTATAGGATAATAAAAACAAAGATATAAGACTGATGATAGAAATGTAACACCATCTCATAACTTGAAGCTAAGTTATTCACATTGTGATTAACGTTTTAAAAAAAGTTATTGTGATAAAAAGTAACCATATATATGTCTGCTCATTTTTAAGTGCATCATGATGTTTTTTTTGTAGGTAACTCTGCATCATGCACCCAGAGCTAACACCAACAGTGGAGGAAGTCTAGACACTCAACCTTCATTTACATTTGATGAAAGATTAAAATTTTCAGCTACTGGAGAAAGGGATCTGAATGGGTATCTCTATCTGTTCCTCTCTCACATATATTGACTTCACTATTGGTGCAATAATTTTAGGTCTTGATGTGCATAGTAGGAAGTCATTTCTATAACTGTCAAACTTGCACATCTTATGTTTCTTAATTATTGGTTTGTTTGGCTATACCTTTGACCATAACCTGGAGCTGGATGCCCATAATTATTTCCTCCTTACTTTCAGGACTCCGCAAGACGAGGATTCTGATGCCTCTAGCATGACTGACGAGTTATCATATCCACTGGAGTCTTCTGAATATAGTTCTGAGGAGCAAGATGATTGTATGCACTCAACTAAGCTTCTTGAAGTTTTATCCACACCAAAGCTGAATCATTTTTCTGCTTTGTCCTTCTCCACTATAAGCATTGTTGATGGTTGCACCCAAGAGTTGTCCCCAACAAAGAAGGCACACCATGTGGGCCATGATCTTCCTAAAATTTCAGAAACATCTGAGGTATCAGGTTTTCAGCTGGATCATTGTCAGAACCGAATAATAAGCCGTGATCCTGAATCTTGTAGTGAGCTCTCAAATACCTTAAAGCCATGGATATCTAAAATGCAGTATGCAGATCAAGGTCCTGGTCTTGGATGGCCGTTAGGAAGTCTACAGAAAAATCCACTGCACAAGTGGATGCGCACGGTGGATGCAAGGTTACAGAATTCTGGTTGTCGTCAACATGCTAGTACTTGTGATTTTGACATCTCAGAGGACAATGTTTCAACTAATGACTTTTCAAGTGTTGATGGTTTCCATGATGAACTGGTAGCCAAAACAAATCCCTCATCAAGTTCATACATTTTGCAGTCGTGGAATGCAAAAACGCCAAACAATCTCCTCAGCATGAACCCTATGCTGACAAGAAATATCTTTCAAAACCTTGTGTGCAAGACTGGAAACGTGGAAACTTCAAAAATTAGCAAGATTTTCCCTTATTATGAATTCTCATCCGCAGAGGATCCTCTTCAGCTACGCCCAAAATGGTTTTCATCTATTCCTGAAGATCAATCTAGAGTTGCAAGTCCTGTTTCTTTAACTGTGCAGCATGAAGATGGTTGCCTAATTAAGGAGTATAGTCAAACTGACAGTACAACGAACAAGGAAAAAATACTCTCTAATGATTCGATCATTTCTAAAGATGCAATTGCACAGAATATAGATGTCACATTGAAGGATGCTCGCGGAGGGAGTGCTTGGGCAAGTTTACTACATACACGAATTAGAAATATCAATGAAACTAGCCGAAATCGTGGATGCACTTCTGACGCTCTCTTTGAAATACCACTTGATTTCATCATTAGTAAATGCATACTGCAGGAGATTTTATATCAGTATCCTTATAGTTTCTGGGGCATTTTTTTCATTGTGCACTATTTTTGCAGGAGTTACAGGGTATTCTTCCTACTTTTTCCTCCTTAATAGGAGTTTTCTCATGGTTCCAATGGCAGTTTTATAACACTATTACAATCTGAACTATTTTTTTGTGGCTGCTTTTTTCATACTTTCATCTGCATTTCATTTCCTATGAAATTTAAAAAGCTTAGATTTTGCTTCCATTTGTACATGTTAGCTGGACTTTCCTTAATGATATCAGATATAATTATATAAGCAGGTTGACAATCAAATTGCTGGAAGAAGGATTTGCTTTGCAAGAGCATCTACTTACATTGCGTCGATATCATTTCATGGAGATATCAGATTGGGCAGATTTGTTTATTAGATCCCTTTGGCATCATGTAGGTTTACCCTGCGACTGCGTTATATGTTTTGCATTGTATACTGGCTGATAAGGAGTCTTATAATTTCTTTTCGTCTCTGAAAACCAGAAATGGTGTTTTATGGAGGCTGATCAGAGAATTGCAGAAATTCAAGGATTGCTAGAGTCATCGATTCAGAGGTCTTCATGTGAACAAGACCTGAATAAGGATCGATTGTATATTTATGTGAAAGATTCTTGTGTGGCCTCCTTGCCATCTTTTGCAACAGGTATGGCCTTTTACCTTTTAACTCTTCCAGCTGCATTCTCGTTGATGATATTTTAGTTCTCCAGCTGCTACATTTGTGTACCTGCCAGTGATGTGTTTCCTTTCAATTCACAGGAGTTCATTCCTTCAACTTCATTGGTCTAGGTTACAGAGTGGAATGGCCTATAAGTATAATATTAAACCCCAGCGCATTGAGAACATATGCTGAGATATTTAGTTTTCTCATACAAGTTAAACTTGCTGTACAATCGTTGACTGATGTATGGTGTCTAATGAAGGTAGTCTTTATTTGAATTGCATCAAATTTCTTTGTTCTGACAGATGCATTTGTTCTGGAATATGCATACATGTCTTTATTTGGATTATGTATAACTTCAAAGTTAATAGGAGTGCTGTTTCCTGTCTTACTTTTTGATTAGTTCTGTCCGCAATTTGGGTGTTAATACTGAGCATAGTTTATTTTCTTTGGTTAGAATCCTGGTGCAGGTACCAGCTATCTGGATACTTCAAACTTTTGTGCTAAAATAGTGATGAGTTTCTTGGGTCACAGTTAATCTGTTGTTTCCAATATTTTTGTGGTAGGATTTTGGGAATATCTACTGTCAACGTTCCAAGCAGCATGGAATGTCATGGAGTTATTACAACCGTTTGATCAAGCTAAGGCAAGTAACCATCTGAAACAATCTTGTTTATGTCATCAGGGTTTTCAACCCTTGGAATTCTTTTGTTGTTGCTTCTGAAAAGATGTTTGTGCCCACTGGAAATCATGTTTAAGAAATACATGACATGCTACTTTTTCACACTTCATTAACCTTCATTTTTTTACTTCTATGATCTTTTAAGTTTTACCAGATCTTTCCATCTGACATGGCTTTCAAAGAGAATGTCAATTATTATTGGTATATATTGATGATTTTAGTACGCTATCCTCTTATGCTTTAGTGTAACTTTACAATTCATAATGGTCCTGTGTCTGTATTTTGTTCTTCTGTTGTCCCTAGAGAAAAAGAAACTTGAAATAATTATATGTGCATGAAGGCGGGTTTATAACACTGATTCGACTTGACTGACATTTTTTGCTGTTTTATCGATTTCATAAATACCTAGGCACTTAGAAGCTTTGCTGCACATAAACATATCAGCTGTCTGATTTTTTGGTCCTATTTCAGGCACCAGGTGCATCACTTCGTATCAACATTGCAGCAATATGTGCTTTCTCAGTTATCTGATGTGTCCTGGTGTAGATTCGTCCACTCCCTTAAGCATCAGGTTGGTTGATATACATGCTTTGCTCTGCAAGATACTTATTTTCATACTTGTCAGTACCTACTAGGTTTATACTTCCATTAGAAAAAATGGTTTATAAGCTGGAGATGGAAGACGTTCTTTTAAATTTGTTTCTCACAGTTGTGATTGATTTGGTGATACTCAAATCTTGTCGTGACTCTCGGACCTTTTCAGTCTATTGATTGATACTGATCAGTCTGATATCTTCTTTTGATTATACAGGTTAAAGATATAATAGATCTTGAGTTGGCTCACATGTCCTACCTGTCCGATTCATTGTGCATGTAAGTTAATGTTACTCTTTTCTTAGAAAGGAAGTTAATGCTACTTGGTTGTACAGGCGTTTGGGTAAAACTGTGACTATAAACCTGTTCAAGTATATGTGATCTAGTTAGTAGTTCATGAACTGACATTGAAGCTTAAATTGAAGCATGATTATACTAACCTCTTTTGTTTGTTATCATGATCTTTGGGATGCTTACTGGAGAGCAATAGGAATCCTCTACAATTTCATGACTATATCTTCCAGTTAAAGTAGAAAAGCTTTTTGGTGTATCATGATGTACAATATAAATAGCTTACACTGTGTACATTGATCTGTGATTCTGTACAATTTCATAGAAACCCTCTTGAGGGTTTCTATGACTGTGTACATTGATCTGAGTGTGCTCAGTCTTCCTTTGTGTCATTGAGTTATCCCTGGCCACATAGATGAACGGTTTTCTGTACGTCGATTGATGTCCGTTCATATGTATATAGATGTGATTTAATTATGCGGCTGACCCTAGCTGTCATCTTTTCAGATGCTTCCTATCAGATGAAACAAAATCCACATCAAATACTATTCAAGGGATTTTGCAGTGCGCTCTTGAGTTCCTTTCTTGTCTGGTCAAAGACACCAAGGCGGGTGATCGCAACACTGATAGGGGCAACCTCTTTCAGATCAATAATTCCCAGGTATTACTTCCACATGTGCATGTATTCTAGTTGTTTCACTGAGAATCGACTTGTGTTTCATCTTTCACTCCTAAGAAATATCATGACAAGAATTGGTGCTTTTATTCATTAAAATTTATTCTCACAGTTACTGTCCATCAAGAAAAATTTCGAGGAAAGCATGAAAGAATTGCATTCGCAATATCTCAAGTCTCCCAAGCATAAAGAGTTCAGCCTTTCCCGCTTTTGGAGTTGCCTCAATTATAATGAGTACTACTCAAATACTATGAAAAAGGAGATGCCCTTCTATGATATTTCATTATAATCAACTTCCAATGCTGATCATGGCTACCGGAACTCTAGTTGCACTCACTACAGCAGGACTCTTGCAGTTTCGTACGGTAAGGATTCGCCTAGTGAACTTGAGCCAAAGAAACTCAAACTGCCATCCGCCTTTTTTCAGACCTTGAGAAACTTTTGAAGTTGAGAGTTGAGTGACGCCCGCCGAAATATTTATCTTCTTGGTTTTTGCATACCTCCTACATCGAGTACTTATTAACAACTTGATTTGGATAGAAGCATGACCAATGCTCGTGTACGATTGCAGCCTGCAGGTGTGTAGTTGATACATTTTGTTTTATTTCTTTGAATGATCAGAGAAGTATCCTTGGCGTAGAACTGCGCTTTACCCTTCAGGTGTTCCACTGTGTTCAGGGTTGTTTCTGTAATCGCTTGGGTGAGGTGCGTATAGCTTAACATAGTCTACTGCTGGTGTTGTAACATTGTGATAATCTTTCTTTGAGGAATGTACATATGCAAGGTTGATTAGGAAAAGTTTCCTTTGGGTTTTACACCCTTTTTTGTGGCGTGTATAACTTCAAGCAACATTGTATATTTGTATCTGTAGAAGTAATGGACAACTTACCAGTGTGTACTTAGTTCAATGTAGGTTTCCCCATACTCTGTTTAGAGTAACGAAATTCGAATTAGCGACCCAACTTAAAAGAAAGCGTATTTTGACAAGAAGAAAGTGACTCAACAAGAGTAGGCCGGTTTTGATAAGAAATAATTCGATCTTGAAATGGTGCAACTCCTAATCTTATCCACACAAAGAAAAGCCCTATTATCACCTCTAAGAAATGTCATGATCATTACATGCATATAAATTACGGAATTAATTCAAATGAAAACAGCTGGCCGCACGAGAACATGTGAGAATGACCCATTTTATTGTTTTGTTATATTGAACCTGATAATATTTTAATGTTTTGCTATATTGGACATGACAGTATAAAAAATAAAAGGGCCCTAAATGACAAAACCAACTTCGTGCGGCTGGTACATGGATGAGGAGAGAATGTTTATGATTTGAATCTCCCTCCTCCAATAACTAAAAAGTTTAAATTTAACGGGGGTCACGGTGATAGAGAAACTGGATCGTAAAAAAAAGGGATTCTAACCATAAGCTTATAGTATCCTTACGAATGAGACATAAATTTTTTGATTTGCAACGAGGTTAGTCATTATGTTAATTTATTTTTTCCTTTTAATTTGTTTCCCATTTAATTACCCAAGTAAGCACAAATGTGCATTATTTTCAGGCTAAATAGCTACGCATTAGGTTAAAAACCTAAAATAAATTATTTTGACATTAATTATATATTATATTATACACATACATAATAAATTCAAAATACCGTATAATGTAAATGCACATAATATACAATAAAAAGCATATTTAGCGGAATCAAGATTATTTTCCAGTGATTAACTTGTGTTTGTCTTCATAATTCGAAATGCACATATGGTATAATTCGATATTCGATATGCACATATGATATATTCCCTTTTGTTTTTATTTTATCTTCATTCCTTTTCTTAAAATACCCAAGTGAACGTAAATGTACATTAATTGCATTTTCAATCTAAATATTTTAATTTTCACCAAAATTAGCTACAAATTAGGTCACAAATTTAAACTATAATTGTATTGACCTTAATCATGTATTATTTATACACATACATAACAGATTAGAAATTCACATAGTGTACAATAAAAAGCACATATAGTTTAACGAGATTATTTCTCGACCAATCTGTGTTTGTCTTCATAATCCAAATGCACATATGGTATAATCCAAATGCACCTATTCTACAATACACAAGCATATATAGTTCATTTGGTGGTGCCCGACTGAGTGTTTTTCCTTCCCTTCTTTTTTGACAACTTTCTATTTGTCTTAAAAGTTCAAAATTCACATACGGTACAATCCAAACACACATAGTGTACACTCCAAATGCACACATTGTACAATACAAATGCACATATAGTTCAATTGAGACTTTTATCCCGACCAACTTGTGTTTGTCTTGGAACTGCACATACGATACACTTCAAATGCACATAGTACAATACAAATGCACATATAGTTCATCCGAGACTTTTAACCCAACCAACTTGTGTTTGTCTTGGAACTACACATAGTGTACACTCCAAATGCACATAGTGTATACTCCAAATGCACATAGTGCATACTCCAACTGCATACAGTGTACAATACAAAAGCATATCTTTGGGTTATACGTACATTTGGATACTAGATGTGTATTTTAATTATATGTGTATTTGATTATAACGTGATGTACATTTTGAATTTTTTGAGATGTTCAATTTAATTTAATGAATATACATTATTTATCTATATGCATATTTAGATTAAATGGATGTGCTTTTAAAAATAACAAGATATGCATTTCGAATTATACTATATATACATTTTGAAATTCTAAAATAAAGAAAAGTTCGACTAAAAAAAAAAATTGGTCCAAAATTTTGTTTCCAAAATATATAGATAGTAATTCTCAACTTAAGCTTTTATTTTCATATGATAAGTTGTTCTCACTGGGTGTGCCCCTATAATTTAAAACGTCTAAATTTTCATAACACTTATTTTGCATGATCTTTTAATCTAAATGCTTCATATGCCTCCTTCCAATTAAGTAAAAGAAAGAAAAATTCGTCGTAGATGAGTAATGATATTGATCTCTAAATTTGTGATCATTCTATTTAAGTCTCTAAATCATTACGAGTCGCGTTCACGTCATATTAACCATTGGGTGAATAGTGATTAATTTTCTCAGCCATTGGATCTTGTAAATGGTAATAGACGTCCAGAATTAAAATATGGAAATTAGTTTAAAAAGCTACAGGAGACGCAATTGCATTTAGAGTGGCACATGTGGTAATTTTTGTGAAACCTAGCTTACCCTTGCACCCGAACAAAAGTTCTCAATCTCGCATCCGTACACACCACTTCTTACATTTCTCCATTAAATCCCCAGCAAAATCCCTACCCAAATCGCACTTCTCGCGCCGCCGCTTCTCGATTTCTCGACCACTCTACCCCTCCTCCTTCGATTGACATTCGTTTGTCGATTTTCAATCTTGCTTGTTGTTACAGATTCTCTGAGGACTTGTGTATACATATGGTGAACGAAGTTGAGCCTTTGAAAGCGAAAAGTAGTTCAAAACAAGGTAAACACCCATTTATAATCTTTACTTTTAGTTTCTGATAGATTAATGATTTAGTTCAAAAAGGCAAAAAAAGCGTTAAGCTCCATTTTTTACAAAATTCTAGGGTTCATAAATTTTTGAATGATCATTCGTAAGGATGCTATAGATTGAGAAACCGACTCTTATGTGGTCTCCAATCTAATTTTTACCTTATCAAAAAAAAATAAAAAAATTTGAATGATGAAAACGTTTAAATCTGCTACAATAGAGGGTTGTCTAGAGTTCTAATGCACGTATTAGACTTGAATCACTAAATTTTAGTGTTGATTTGGTTATAATTTTGATTTGACCAATGTGTTTGTGAAATTTTCAGTTTGTACATGATTTTTGAATTGAATTAACACATTTTGCTTTTCAATGCAATGATTTCATGTCATGATATCATACTGAGTGATTTTCTTTAGCTAGTGTACACATGTGCAATCCTTGTAAATCCATAATTCGCTTTTCAGTAGCATGTTAAGATGCAAGTGGTTTAAGATTCCAAATTAGTTTATGTTATGCAAGAATTTAAAGAATAGTGCATATCCAGGGTTCTTTCGTGCATGTATTATTTGTAAGAGTGCATATTCAAGTGTACAATGTTGTTTATGAACAAGAAATGAATATCATTATGTCTCATTGAGTGAATGTATTTTTCCCTTGATGGTTGTTGATGAACTACCTCATTTATTTGTTGTGTTTGCTGAATGTTCCTTGAGAAAACCTGTTGTTACTGTCATGAAAAATAATCTCTGATGTTTATTGTCTTTAAATGGTATCCTCCCATTTTGATTGACTCTTATGGTTGTTGAATATGTTTTATTATTAAAAAAATTTTATGCTTCCCATTGCTGGTGTCCGATTCATAACTATTCTGGTCCAAGCTATTCTTTGCATTTTGTTAATTGATGTTGCTTGTTTCTTGCCCTATTCTGCTGCATTTTGTAATAGTCTAATTTTAAGTGTCTAATAGTGCATAGTCATATTCGTGCGAACTTCGACCGGTTTGGAAATTTCTCTCAAGATCGATCCTTGTTGTGATTTACTTTAGTTCCTTTGTAATTGGTTGAATTTTTCTCCTATGATTCATGTCGATATAGAAAAATCCATGAAAATACAAAGTTAGTGCATAACTAAATGTTTAAAAGTGCATGTTTTGTTAGTAAAAGGGCATTACTAAATGTATAGAAATGCATGTCTTATAAGTAAAAGTGTATCATTAAATGTACAAAAGTGCATATCTTGTTAGTAAATGTGCATAACTAAGTACTTGTAGCGCATAGTTTTGGCACTCAAAGTGCATAAGCCAATCAATAAAGAAAATGCATATTTTGTTAGTAAAAGTGCATAACTAATTGCCTAATATTGCACATTCTATTAGTAAAAGTGCATCACTGAATTTATAAAAAGTGCATCAATAAAGGTACAAAAGTGCATGTCCTATTAGTAAAAGTGCATAAATAAGTGTCTGAAGTACAAAGTGTTGTCTTGCTATTAAATTTTCATAGTTAATACTTTAAAGTTCATACATAATCATTTAAAATTGTTGACGCTCTCATGAATGTGTTTCATTATAAAGGTGTGGTCCAAATACTTGATTCTGACATAGCCTATTAGCTCAAATAGTAGAGCAATGTGTTGGTACACATGGATGTGAGTTTGAATCCCTCATAGGCTACAGATTAATTTATGATATCTAAAAATCTTAAAACATATTTCATTTTGCAATTAATAATATATTAAAATTATAGCAATCTTATTTAGAGAATGTTAATTTATTCCTTGTACTTATAATATATTGTATACACATGCAAAGAACACAAGAATTTCCATAATGCGAAAATAAAACACAAATTTTAATTTTTTTATATATCTAAGATAGACATAAATAATGCTTAGTCACGATATGTGTTGATGATAAAGTTCACTAAAACAGACACAGAGATAGAACAAAAGTAGAATCGTTTAAGTATTAAGCTTATGGAGGCTATTAAAAACATGAATTTACTCTCATAGTCTATGTGGGATTCGAACCCACATCATGTGCAACCAACACATTACTCTTCCTTTTGAGATAGTAGGCTTTAAAGTGATTTTTTCCTTGGGAGACTTCAATGTCATAGTTATCACCGTTGTTCGACTCATTATCCAATGAGAAAACATACACGTCATCAAAATGACTTCAATATACAAAAGAGCATCAACAATAGATGAAGATGGTGTATCAATCGTTACAAATAAATACGAGAGTGCACAAAAGTGCACAAATAAGCATATGATATAATCAACGTCCAAAAAAAGGCTAAAACCTTCGAGCACACATGGCAAAAAAGATCGAAAACAACAGTAAACATTTCTAAGATTTCCAACTTCAAACAAATATCGATTTTGTGAAATTTAGACATTCCTAGCGTTTCATTTGATCTCTTAGACTCTAACCAACATATATAGCGCACATCGATTCGTCTTTCACTATGAACTCTAGCTGTTTAATCGGTGAAGAGTCTAGTGATTCCAATTGGACAATGACAAGCAAGCTACAATCTTGATTGTTGTTTAGCAAGCATTACAGTAGAACAAACTGATAAAATTGTAGGAATTTTAACTTCACCTCTTACTTTACAAAGGATAATTTATTGTCACTTGTTTGCTGAACATAAATTTCTTTTTAATATGCATTTAGTTGTTAATAATTCAATGTATTTTCATCAAGATTGATCAATAATATGAATAAACCGATAAGTCAAGATGATGAAAATGTGGAAAAGAAAAAATCTCAAATTTTGTGAAATTCTTAACAGGAGTGCACAAGGACATCAATGAAGTGCAGAAACAACAACATAATAGAATCTACGTCTGATGTTTAGCTAAAAGCTACAAATTCATAAAAAAAGCAAACAATCGAGGACATCATTGAACATAACAGGAGTGCACAACTCGTAAAAAATCAAAAATCAAATTTTGAGTATTATTATTAAGAAATTGCAATTAAACATTGATATTTGGAGCAAAGAAACAATAAAATTCAGAGGAAGCAAAATTGAGAAAAGAAAAGAACAAATGCATGAAAAATTCATTCAATTACAAAGGGAGAAGCAATTTATCAATGGCATAACACATATTAAGTAATGGTGAAACCAATTGCACGTAGAAATCTGAAAAATCATAATTTGAAAATTAAACAAAAAAATTGGGAGAGGATAAGTAAAACTAATAAGAAAATGAAGAAACGTACCACTAGCCATAGCGATTTGATGCAAAGAAACGAAAATTGAAAGAAGAGAATGAAGGATTGAAGCATGTGAAGAAGGTTTATCAATGGCAGCGACAATACATCAAAGCTATCAAGAAGAATGAGAAGATAGAAATAAAATAAGACATAAAAGTTAAAGTACCAAAAATACCCCTAACGTTTAAAAAAATGGGATTTATCTCTACCCTAGGATATCCTTGATCTAATGGCTCAAGTTACTCCTCATTTTTTACAATAAAAGCACTCCTCATTTGATCCCTATTCTATGTATGTGTCTATACTATTGATTTTTTTGCATAAGTGGTCCTTTTGTCACCTAAGAAAATGTATATTTTTAAAATTAAATTAATGGTGAGAATAATTGGAGCAAAAGAAGAAATTATAAACAAAGAAAACTGAGTGAAAAAAGAAAATTGATAAGAACCATATGTAATGAAATGTACGAGGCGTGTTTCGGTGCAGTCAAACATTGGAGTGTTTCAACGGACGAATTTCCATCACAAGAAGAAATCAACGGCTAAGATTTGAAACTACAAATGAATCGAAATGAAGCGATGCATAAGAGTAAACAAGATGGTGGCTTTTTTGTGAATTGTGCAAAAACATGTCAGAAAAGACACTCCCACTCCTCCCATTTTTCTCCTTCCTCGCGATGAACTTTCAAAATCCTAACATAGGTTGCTTTCTTCCCAACTATGTGCTCCTTCAAGGATTTCGATTCCGACGCTTCTTCATCGTCTTTCGAGCAACAAAGATTGTTACAGGCACATGCTCATCTTCATCGGTCTCCATTGGAGCTAAGTCGTGCCCCTAGACAATCTAGTTTCGTCCTACCCGCTATACACACCTACAAAATCAACCAACTATATCTCAATTTACCCAATACAACTGAAATTCACAAAGCCTAAAACTGAAATTTGCATGTGAGATTAGGTCATTACTGAATGTTGTGGTTGTATCGATCCTGTTTTTCGTTGAGTTGATGACAGTAGAAGTTTTATTGTCTTTATTGTTTACAATTGCTAAACCTAGTGAAGGTGAATAAGAGTATGAATCAAAGGAAATCCAAATTGAGGAACAATTAGATGTTTTAGAGGAACTTTTTTTTTCCGAGTAAGATGTATTGACTAACTAGATTATTAGTTGGTTTGTAACTATGTTCTAATTGGGCTTGAAATGGTATTACTTATGTCAACTAACAATATGATGTGACTGACAAGGGCTAAAGTCGTGATGCCCAATCAAAGTAAATCCTTAAAAACCTAACTTAGTAGAATAGGCAAGCAAGGGTCGAATCCCACAAGGAGGAAGTAATCTTTCTAAGTGCACAAATGTATGTCAAAGGTAACAAAGGGGGGTTTTGTTTGTTTGGTTGCAATTAAACTAAATAAAGTAAAGCAAAGATTGTAATCAATTGGGAAAAAGTACTTAGCCAGACAAATATCCACCATTCATTCGATTGGTTGATCCTAGATTATCTCTATTTTTTCCTATGAGTATTCATTTCCCTATTCTGAAATAGTTACCAGTCCAACCAGTCCTGATAACCCTAACTATTAAACAATCAAGAGACCCTCAAGATTTAATCTAACAACAGCAAGAAGTATAGGAATTAACCAGGATACATGCAACACCACAACCCGCAACATTTAACACATAATCAATTCTCTTCATAATAAACTAGTCCAACCAGTCCTAGAATATCATGTTTGCTACACAAGATAAGGGATTTCAACCCGGAATATCCTGATAGCTCCATAACTCCCTTGATGACGGCGCAGGACGAAGAGGACGCAATGAAGTTGGGCTCGGCTGGTCCGATGACAAGAGCCCGCGCCAGAGCCATGGAACGAGCCACACACTCCTTAGTCTCACGGGCTTACGCAAGTGATACGGGTTCATCTAGTCCTAAATGGGCCCTTCTCGTGACCTATGAAGGCTTAGGTGGGGCCTCGTCCTAATCGACCCCACCAAGAAGACGAAGAGTTCGCGGAAGCGGGGCAACAGTGAAGAACTCGGCCCAGAACTCGACCGAGTTCTGGACCGAGTTGTTGCTACAGTGAAGAACTCGGCCCAGAACTCGACCGAGTTCTGGACCGAGTTGTCGGCGATTTTTCACCTCTGTTGGAGTGCGTTTACAGACAACAACTCGGCCCAGAACTCGGCCGAGTTCTGGACCGAGTCGCGGCCCGCGTCAGCGTTTCGCTTCGTCGTCTCTTCGTTTGCTGAACAATTTTAATATTATTTTATGTTATTTTATTTGACCTATTTAAACACTTGAAACCCTAGTTTGTATTCTTTACGTTGGATTTTAGTTTACAAGTTGAGTTCGCTCCTTAGAAGTTGAGTACGCTCCTTCCTTGAATCCTAACGTCAACCCTTCGATCTCCGGATCAACCTATCCCGTAGCTCGTCGCTTCGAGCAAATCGTTCACCGTCTCTTCGGTAATTAAGGTCATCTCTTTGACCTCTTCGTCATCTCTTTGACGCGCTAGAAAGGGTTATCTCTTTAACCCTAGGAAAGCCATCACTTTGGCTACGGAGGAGAAAATTCAACCTAGCTTGAGGAGTCAAGATCCTACATCGCGACATCGCCCAGGGGTTGTTCGCATCAACTGGCATCAGAGCCTTTTCCAAGCTAAGTTTTTTTTTCTTCTCTCTAATTGTGATTCCTTGCAATTTTCCGCTTACAAACCCTAGAAACTTTTTTTTTCTCCCCAATCACCGGAATCACCACCACCGTACCCTACCACCACCGTTCCCCACCACCGCCGACCACCCCACCACCACCGTTTACCACCACCACCGATCACCACCACCACCGTCCGCCGTCATCTCTCACCCTCTCGACTGAACCCTAATTCCCTTCGGTTTTGGTTACTTGTTCCCCAATCCTACAACCTACCCTCTAGCAATTCTTGTTTCCATATCTGCATATTTGATTTCCTTGTTACTTGTTAATCAAGTTTTGCTTCATCTTTGGATTAATTGCTCGATTAGTTGTTTGATTTTCATCCCTCATAGTTGCTTGTCTCTTCTTTCTTTTCCTGCACTTGCTTGTGTGGTTCTTTTCTTGCTTGCTTCAAAATCATAGCAACACAAAACAAACACATCAAGGTTTGACCGTATAAACAAAAATAAACATACTATTCTCACCTTCCATCAAACAAGAAAAAGGTTTGGGAAGACGGAAGCCCATAAAATCAAAAAAAAAAAAAAACAAGGGCAGAGAACGCCTCATACGGTCACCCTCCATCTTCTCATCTTTCATGTCTCTATGCAACTCTCATTAAAAAGGGCAAATAAAAATTTTCAACTCTCTTGTGATTAATTCTGAGACACTTGATTTGATTTGCTTGCACTTGGAAATTTTGTGTGTTGTTTGGGACTTGAATTGCTAATCCTTGCCTTGTTACCTTACGTTCAAGCCTCTCCCTCCTCACGAGCAACCCAAATTAGTACGCCCAGCGGAAAATTTCTTGGGTCACTTTTGAGACAAGGACTTGGCTTGGACTTGTTTCTTTTGCTTGGTGCAACTTACTTCTTGTGGTGTATGCTGCGTATAGGTTCTATGGACGTACCGACCACACGCACTTCTCGTTCTACGGGCAACCGCAGCCCTGGACCCATCGTCGTGGACTCCACGTCTGAGCACATCGACTCCCTTCACGCTGAGATTGACAACTTGAACGCTTCCACTGCTGAGCAAGCTGCTGAAATCGCTCACCTTCGTCGGGCCTTGAGCACCTTGACGCTGCCCACCGCTGATCCCTTGCTCAATCCTATGGCCTCCACAAGCCAGCCACGAGACCGCAAGGGGAAGGGTGTTTTGTCTACTCCGCAGGATCGCCTTCGTTCGCAAATTGCAGGATACCCCACCAAGCGTGGCGACTCCTGCGTCCGGTACAACCCCACCTTTGCTCAGGGGGAGGACGATTACACGTCGGATCGCTCACGTCGTAGTGTTCGCGTTTCCAAGGATCCCCTCCCGTATGTCAACACCAAGAACCGACGGGCCCGAGGTCGGCAACACGACCGGTATGACGATTCCGAGTCCGAGCGTGATGATGATGCTGATGATCGTCGCTCAGACCACTCCCGGGACAGCCTTGATGATCACGAGGCATATGAGATGGAACGCCACGAGGAGTTGCGCCCTACGCGACGCGGCTACCGCCGCCACTCGCGAGACCGGCATCGCCCGAGTCCCGGTCGGCAAGGCCCACGGCGCCCTGACATTAAGGTAAAACTCCCTACCTTTTTGGGTGAATTTGATCCTTTTAAATTTCTTGATTGGCAGCAGTCTATGGAGTATGTTTTGAACCACTACCAATACCCGGATGAGGAACGGGTTGCTACCGCCGCTCTACACTTCGACGGCGCCGCCAAGGCCTGGTGGCATCGCTTCTGCGCTGACCGTGTGCATTACCGCGAGCCTCCAATCACTTCTTGGCGCCAGCTTATGCGGATCATGCGGAAGAAGTATGTCCCCGAGGACTTTACTTCTGAAATGCGCCTTAAGATACAACTCGCTTCTCAAGGTAATCGCTCCCCCATTGACTTCTATGCTGAACTTGAAGAGTTGTCCCATAAGGCAGGTATCCATCACACTGACGAGGACTTTCGGAGTATGTTCCTTCGTGGCCTGCATGAGCCCATTCGCAACCAACTCAGGGTGCTTAATATTCCGGATCTCCAAAAGTGCGCTCATACGGCACAAGAGATATGGACACAGGCTCAAGCGGCTAAGCGAGCATCTTGGTCCCGCACCAATTCCAGGTATGCCCCCTCTAACTCGTCTGGTTCCTTTCCCTCTAATATGCGCCCCTCTTCGCAGTCCGCCCCCGCGATTGCACCACCGGCGCCGGTCACTCGGTCGAGCAACACCTCGGCGCGCGTCAACGAGCCACCGCAGCGGCGTGCACCGCCCTCAGATGAACGGACGCGTGACAAGGTCTGTTATAAGTGCCAAGGGCATGGCCACGTACAACGGGACTGCCCCAACAACAAGCGAGTCCTCTTCTCAGCCCTCACCGGATACGAGTCCTTTGACGATGACACCCCGGACAGCCCTCCAGTGTTTGATTCGTACGACCAGGACGAGGAAGCGGAGAAGTTGGATGGGTATATTTGCAGCCCTATGGACGCTCAAGGCAACGTGCCCCTTAGCCTGGTCACTCGCCGTGTTCTTACCGCCAAAGAAGGTACCTTACTTGACCAACGTGAAAATTTATTTCATACTAAATGTGCGGTCCAGGGTGCTTCTTTGAGTGTCATTATAGATGGTGGAAGTTGTTGCAATATCATCAATGAGAAGGTGATCACACACTTCAAGTTCGACACCACTCCACATCCCCAGCCTTATAGCCTACAATGGATCTCCGAGGGTGATGACTCCAATGTTGTTAAGCGTCAGTGCACTATCAATTTCAGCATTGGCCATTACAAGGATTCTGTGCTTTGTGACGTCGTTCCCATGGATGCCACCCATCTTCTCTTAGGGCGTCCTTGGCAATTCGACAAGCGTGCCCTTCATGATGGTTTTCTCAACAACTACGTCTTCATGCACAATGGGAGGAAGGTGACATTGCTTCCTATGAGCCCTCAAGAGATTATGCAGGATCACGTCGAAAGGAACCGCGTCAAGGCCCTTGAACAAGCCAAGGAGAAGGCCGGCCGTGACACCTCCTAAAAATCAGCACCCAAGGCTGGCATCCAAGGCTCGTGTGAGAACCGCCTTCTTTTGGCTCGGTCCCGGGATGTCTCTCCAGTCATTCAGGGAAGACTTCCTTGCTTTTTACTTGTTCCTTTCGCGTGTCTTTTAAATGTTAAAGATCTTGTTGATTTACCCCCTGCAGTGTCTTCTCTTTTACAGGAATTTGACGATGTGATGCCCGCGGAGCTGCCAGAAGGCTTGCCACCCATTCGTGGTATTGAGCATCAAATCGACTTTGTCCCTGGCGCCTCCCTTCCTAACCGCGCAGCATACCGCGCGAGTCCAGAGGAGACAAAGGAATTGCAGCGCCAAGTCCAAGAGTTGATGGATAAGGGCCACGTCCGAGAGAGTTTGAGCCCCTGCGCCGTGCCGGTCATTCTTGTGCCCAAGAAGGATGGTAGTTGGCGCATGTGTGTTGATTGCCGGGCGATCAACCAAATTACGGTGAAGTATCGCCACCCTATTCCTAGACTTGATGATATGCTTGATGAATTGTCTAGTGCTACCTTATTTTCCAAAATTGATCTTAAGAGCGGGTATCATCAAATTCGGATGCATGAGGGTGATGAGTGGAAAACTGCATTTAAAACTAAGTATGGCTTGTATGAGTGGTTGGTTATGCCCTTTGGTTTGACCAATGCCCCTAGTACTTTTATGCGGTTGATGAACCATGTGTTACGTTCTTACTTAGGGAAATTTGTGGTTGTCTACTTTGATGATATCCTTGTTTACAGCAGGTCTTTGGATGAGCATGTTGAGCATCTTAGGAAGGTCTTAGAGTGTCTTAGACGGGAGAAACTTTATGCTAACCTGAGTACATGTTCTTTTTGCTCGGATTCCACTGTTTTTCTTGGTTTTGTGGTGTGCAAGGATGGGCTGCAGGTTGACCAGGAAAAGGTTCGCGCCATACAAGAATGGCCACGTCCTACTACACCAACCATGGTGCGGTCCTTTTTGGGCTTGGCTGGCTTCTATCGCCGCTTTGTGCGTGATTTCTCCACCATTGCAGCCCCGCTTCATGAGCTTACAAAGAAGGCAGCGTCTATTGAGTGGACGACCGCACATGAGACCGCCTTCACCACTTTGAAGGATCGATTGTGCAACGCTCCCTTGCTGAAATTACCGGACTTCTCCAAGACCTTTGAGGTGGAGTGTGACGCTTCTCATCACGGAATTGGAGGAGTTTTGCTGCAGGATAGGCGCCCCATTGCATACTTCAGCGAGAAACTCACCGGCGCCCAGCTCAACTACCCCACGTACGACAAGGAGCTCTATGCTCTTATTCGAGTGTTGAAGACTTGGCAACACTACCTATGGCCCAAGGAGTTCGTCATTCACTCAGACCATGAGGCGTTGAAGTATTTGAAGAGTCAGTACAACCTCAACCGCCGCCACGCCCGCTGGGTGGAATTCATGGAGACCTTCCCCTACGTGGTCAAATACAAGAAGGGCAAAGAGAATGTGGTTGCTGACGCCCTTTCTCGCAGGTATGTATTACTTACCCGCCTTGATGCTTCTATCTTAGGCTTCTCTTTGATTAAAGATGTCTATATGCATGACGTTGACTTTGCTGAAATTTTTAAAACATGCATGAACATTGGAGAGTCTAATGGGTTCTATATTGATAATGGCTACCTTTTCAAGGCAGGGAAACTTTGCATCCCTAAAACATATATGCGTAGGTTGCTCATTCAGGAAGCCCATGAGGGTAGAGGTCATTTTGGTATCCCTAAAACCTTGGCTGCATTAAAGGAACATTTCTATTGGCCTAAAATGCTGCATCATGTTACACGTTTTTGCAAGGCTTGTGTTACTTGTGTGCATGCTAAGTCTAGATCGAGTCCCCAAGGATTGTATACCCCTTTGCCTATCCCGGATGTTCCATGGGAAGATATTAGTATGGATTTTATCACTGGTTTGCCCATGTCTAAGAAGGGGAGGGACTCAATATTTGTGGTAGTTGATAGGTTTTCTAAGATGGCTCACTTCATTGCATGCAAGACTACTAACAATGCTTCTGAGATCGCTTCATTATTTTTTGAGCATATTGTTAAGCTGCATGGTATTCCTAGGAGTATAGTGTCTGATCGTGATGCTAAATTTGTGAGTTATTTCTGGAAATCTCTATGGGCCAAATTGGGGACTAAGTTGTTGTTCTCTACTAGTTATCACCCCCAGACTGATGGCCAAACAGAGGTTACTAATAGGACTTTGGGTGCTCTATTGCGTACTATGTTAAAGTCTAACCTCCGCAAGTGGGAAGAGTGCTTGCCTTTTGTTGAATTTGCTTATAACAGGTCGGTGCATTCGGCGACGCAGCGGACTCCCTTCCAGGTGGTCTACGGCCTCAACCCGCTCACCCCGTTGGATCTCATACCACGGCCATTGAAGGACAAGGAAAGCTTGAAGGGCATGGAGCGGGCGGACCAGGTCAAGGCCCTCCATGAACGGACGAGACAGCAGCTGGAGCGGAGATCCGAGCAAGTAGCTGCCCAACACAACAAAAATCGCCGCCCGGTTGCTTATGAGCCCGACGACTTGGTGTGGCTGCATTTGCGCAAGGAACGCTTTCCATTGAAGCGACGCCACAAACTGGACGCGCGAGGTGATGGCCCTTTCCAGGTACTACAACGCCTTGGGACCAATGCCTATCGCTTGGAGTTACCCGATGACTATGGCGCGCACTCGACGTTCAACGTCGCTGACCTTGCTCCTTATACTCCTCCTGCTTTTGACGACGAGGACGAAGCGAGGACGCTTCGCAGCCAAGAAGGGGAGATTGATAGCTCCATAACTCCCTTGATGACGGCGCAGGACGAAGAGGACGCAATGAATTTGGGCTCGGCTGGTCCGATGACAAGAGCCCGCGCCAGAGCCATGGAACGAGCCACACACTCCTTAGTCTCACGGGCTTACGCAAGTGATACGGGTTCATCTAGTCCTAAATGGGCCCTTCTCGTGACCTATGAAGGCTTAGGTGGGGCCTCGTCCTAATCGACCCCACCAAGAAGACGAAGACGACGAGTTCGCGGAAGCGGGGCAACAGTGAAGAACTCGGCCCAGAACTCGACCGAGTTCTGGACCGAGTTGTTGCTACAGTGAAGAACTCGGCCCAGAACTCGACCGAGTTCTGGACCGAGTTGTCGGCGATTTTTCGCCTCTGTTGGAGTGCGTTTACAGACAATAACTCGGCCCAGAACTCGGCCGAGTTCTGGACCGAGTCGCGGCCCGCGTCAGCGTTTCGCTTCGTCGTCTCTTCGTTTGCTGAACAATTTTAATATTATTTTATGTTATTTTATTTGACCTATTTAAACACTTGAAACCCTAGTTTGTATTCTTTACGTTGGATTTTAGTTTACAAGTTGAGTTCGCTCCTTAGAAGTTGAGTACGCTCCTTCCTTGAATCCTAACGTCAACCCTTCGATCTCCGGATCAACCTATCCCGTAGCTCGTCGCTTCGAGCAAATCGTTCACCGTCTCTTCGGTAATTAAGGTCATCTCTTTGACCTCTTCGTCATCTCTTTGACGCGCTAGAAAGGGTTATCTCTTTAACCCTAGGAAAGCCATCACTTTGGCTACGGAGGAGAAAATTCAACCTAGCTTGAGGAGTCAAGATCCTACATCGCGACATCGCCCAGGGGTTGTTCGCATCATATCCAAACCCTAGCAATAGACAATTACTAATATCAACTAGGTGATCAATCCAGTCAAATCAATAATAATCAATAGGAATAAGCTCAAGAGAAAAGATATAATCAAAGGAAAGGAAATAGAATTATAATCTGACAACCATATATCAAATGAAGGCTTTAATCGTCGAACTAAGCAAAGGGTGCTTAGTTCTTCATAATCTTGAAACGTAAAACTCAAAGGGAAAAACTGATGTAAACTATAGATGCTAAACGATTCTTAAAGGAGGCTCTAGGAACTAGGTTAAATAACCTAGACAAAACCTAAAACTAAAGATAACAATTAAATTCTAAAAGGAAAATAAAATAATCTAATCGGAATAAAAGAAATAAAATAAAAGGAAATAAAGTAAAAACAAGATCTTTGGACGAAGTCTTCAGCGCGTCTGACGAAGGGATTTCCGCGATCGTGGCAACAGCTTCCGCGATCGCGGAAAATTCACTGTTGCTCTCGCTGCTCTCGGCTTTTCCGCGACCGCGGCTTGATGATCCGCAAATGCGGATTCTCGGTTTTGCACTTCTTCGCTCCTGTTGCGGTCTTCACGTGGTGGCTTCGTCTTCAACTTCTTAAGTCTTCATTTTAGCTTCTCCAAGCCACCATATCCACACTTCTACTCCTCAACTCCATACTCCACAATTGTGCTCTAAACTCATCCAAATGGTACCCAAAATACCGGTAACAACTCCTAGTTAAACCCTACAAAGTAGCGTTGATCAAATTCCCCCATGCTTAAACCTTGCTCGTCCTCGAGTAAGCTAATATAAACCTACTCCTCCAATCAAATCCCCAAGGTCTCAGGAAGCATAGAAAAACTCTCTCCACTAAGAACTGCACCTAAACATGATCCTCCCAGGCACCAACACAATAAGCACAACACAACACAACACAACACACAAGCTTAAAGGAAAGCAGAGTACTTCCCCCAAGCTTAACCCGAACACCATAGAGTGAATAAAAATATATAATCCTAGCCTCCATCTATCTTCCTATACCTCCCAGAGTGACCTACCCGAAACCTCCTTATATCACCTCTTCTTATGTCACCACGCCAGGAAAAATGAGGAATCCTAATAATCACTCTTCTTCTTTTCACTCATTTTGCCAAGGCGCCCTTTCGGGTTTCCACCAAGCCACTCATTTCATTTTTCAATATATGGGCTCACATAAAACTCACTTCACTCTAGACCAATTATTAACCCAGCCTAATGATGGTCCAAGCCACCTGCTTATTACCTAAGCCGCCCTTTCGGGTTTTTGACTTATTCTAGGATTTCTATTTTTGTCTTTTTTCAATTTTTGACTTTTTTCTTTTTCATTATTATTTTATTTCTCCTCAAACGACTAGCAAGTATAGATCACTCCCCCATGCTTAAACATTGCATTGTCCTCAATGTAATGAAAGACAAAAAAGATGAAGCACATGGAAGAGCAGAAAAGTACTCATAACCACCGCCGAGGGGCCTGGACATGGAAGTTGTTACTGGCGGTATATCAATATAAGCACATGTCGCTGGTGTTGCGCCGGTCTTCAAACTCAAACTCTACCATGCAACCAAATAGATCCACTATAAGGTGTAGTGGTATATCAAAGAATCGGGGTTGCACGACCTACAATGAACACATAATGGAGCCCAAATGTAATCGTGGTGTGAGCTCTAGTGTTCATGCTCCTCAACTGTCGAATGTCGGGCCATCATCGGTGCCAAATAAAAATGTGGGGTGAATGTCTCCTCCTTGGCAGCATGATGCGCACCATCTCTCCATGTAGAACTCAGATAGCTGGCCTCCGGTAGAACTTTTTTTTTGATTTTTTGATTTTTTTTTTCAGGTTGAGGAGACTTACAGTGATATTTCCGCGGTCGCGGAAAAATTTCTGCGCCCACGGAAAAGTTACTTGTGCGAGGATAACACCGTCTTCAATTTGGCCCGGGTCTCCTACCTGCATGTTAGTCTAAAACAAAAATGAAACAAAACAAAAACAAAAACGAAAACGAAACAATAATAATAAAGACTAGAAAGGAAAAGACAAGAAAAGAATTTCATACCTCGGGTTTCCTTCCGAGCAGCGCCTTAGTTATCGTCGTGGCTCGACTTGGTGCTTTCCCACTCAACTTGGGTTACTCACATCAATTGAACACTTGGGATCAATATCATGAGGGTGTCTCTTTGTATCATCTATGTTGAAACCGACCCTCACCCCGTCAAATTCCATTATGAGTGAACCGCTGCTCACATCAATCTTGGTGCTTGTCGTGTTCATAAACGGCCTTCCCATCATCACATGGGCTGCGTGTTTATCTTGCCCCGTATCCAGCACAAAGAAATCCGCAGGAAAAATAAGTTTGTCCACTTCTACTAGCACATCCTGCACAACTCCTTTGGGATATACATAGGAATTATCCGCCAATTGGATCACTATCCCCGTCTTTTGTAATGGCCCAACCTCTAACGACTCGTACAGCGAAAGAGGCAAAACATTGATAGAGGCACCCAAATCCATCATAGCTTTATCGAACATTGTGCCATCTATCTTGCAAGGAATAGTGAACATGCCTGGATCACTGCACTTCTTTGGTAACCGCTTTTGCAGCATAGCGGAAACGTTCTCACTGACCTTGACTTTCTTCTTTTCTTTCACAACTTGCTTTTTCTTTATCTTGCACAGTTCGTTCAGAAATTTGGCATAGCGAGGGATGCTCTTAACTAGCCTGATCAAAGGAATGTTTACCTCACAGTTGCTGAAGGTCTCGAATAATTCTTTGTCGTTCTCCAGTTTCCTGGTGTCCTTCAGTGCCTCAGGAAAGGGTGCAGGCGGTTTCAGCGAACCGAGCGGAGGGAAGTTCGGACGAACATATGTGTCATGGACATCAGAGTCCAAACCGCGATCGCGGTTTGAGGCCCGCGGTCGCGGATCTTCGACTGAGTAATCTGAGGCTCCAAAGGGTTTTCCGCGATCGCAGATATTTGTCCGCGGTCGCGGATCGTCTTCGAGCAAGTCTTCTTCAGCAAAGACTTTTCCGCGATCGCGGAAATCTGTCCGCGGTCGCGGAAAAGCGTCGTTTTTTTCCTCTTTATCAGTAGCAAAACCGCGGTCGCGGCTTTCTTCTCCGCGGTTGCGGAAAACTTTCTGTTGGCCCCGACCTTCGTCCACTTGTGTTCCGCTCCTCAGCGTCATGGCACATACGCTCTCCCTCTGGTTTACTACCGTTTGAGACAGTAGTTTCCCCAAATCCCTGGCCTCCGACTTACTCAAGGCTTGAGCGACTTGTCCAAACTGATTCTCCAAGTTATGAATACTAGACTTCGTCTCTTGCTGATGTTGGATCATGCTCTGAGTGAGAGAACTATGTTGTTGGGCCACCGCTTGAATATGTGACCCCATCGAGGTCACAGTGCTAACCAATGTCGATACACTTTGGGCGAGAGCCCTGAACATGTCATCGCTGGACATAGATGAGCTTGCGCTTTGGCCTTGGGGTCTATGCACGTATTGTTACTGATTGCCATGCGGATGGAACTGTTGTTGGATTGGATTGAACTCCTGGTTATCGTGGCCCTGAGGATGATTCTGCTGATTCCCGTATCTCAGATTGGGGTGGTCTCTCTACCCTGGATTGTAAGTGTTGGAGTACGGGTCATATCTTGGTCTAGGAGGGCCGAAACCTCCAATAGCATTCACTTCAGCAATAGGTTCAGGAAGTGTTGGGCACTCGTCAGTGGAATGTAGCGGATCATGACAGATTCTGCAGGACTTAACTGCCATTGCTGCATAGGGGCTCACCCTTTTGGCCGGTGAATTGTCTTGAGCCCTCAGATAGCTCAAAAAATACTTCAAAAGCTGCAGCAGGTGTCTTGTTTAGAATATTTCCACCACAGGACGCGTTCACCATTCTTCTCTCATTTTCAAGAAGCCCACCATATAGATAGAGAACGAGATCTTGGTCAGAATAAGCATGGTATGGGAAGCTAGATATCAACCTCATGAATCTCTCATAATATTCATACAACGTCTCTGTAGCATGTTGTTCAAGGTTGTTGATGCTTCGCTTCAGGCTATTGAGTTTCGTTGCAGGGAAGTATTTCTCAAGAAAGGCTTTCTTCATTGTCGCCCATGTATCTATGCTTCCCGGAGCCAAATAATAGAACCAATCATTGGCCGCATCCTTCAGAGAGAAAGGAAAGGCCCTCAGCTTGATTTGGTCCTCAGTGACATTCCTCGACTTCATGCTGGCACATACAGAGTGGAATTCAGAAAGATGCTTGTTGGGGTCTTCTCTATTCAGCCCATGGAAATGAGGTAATAAATGAATCAACCCAGATTTTAGCTCAAAATTCATGCCCTTCGCAAGCTCTGGTAACTGCACAGCCAGTGGTTGCTGTTCTATATTCGGGGCAGTCAACTGCCTCAAAGTCGGTGTTTCTTCAGCCATTTCTATATCAAAATCAAAAAGGGAAGGGTCAGTAGCACGGGTGTGGACCATAAGATAGGTCCACACAAAAGTTGGCACACAAACAAACACAAAGAAAAATTAAAACTTGCCTCCCCGGCAACGGCGCCAATTTGACAGGGGCTAAAGTCATGATGCACAATCAAAGTAAATCCTTAAAAACTTAACTTAGTAGAATAGGCAAGCAAGGGTCGAATCCCACAGAGAGGAAGTAATCTTTCTAAGTGCACAAATGTATGTCAAAGGTAACAAAGGGGGGTTTTGTTTGTTTGGTTGCAATTAAACTAAATAAAGTAAAGCAAAGATTGTAATCAATTGGGAAAAAGTGCTTAGCCAGACAAATATCCACCATTCATTTGATTGGTTGATCCTAGATTATCTCTATTCCTTCCTATGAATATTCATGTCCCTATTCTGAAATAGTTACCAGTCTAACCAGTCTTGATAACCCTAACTATTAAAAAATCAAGAGACCCTCAAGATTTTATCTAACAGAAGCAAGAAGCATAGGAATTAACCAGGATACATGTAACACCACAACCCGCAGCATTTAACACATAATCAATTCTCTTCACAATAAACTAGTCCACTAGGTGATCAACCCGAAATATCCAAACCCTAGCAATAGACAATTACTAATATCAACTAGGTGATCAATCCAGTCAAATCAATAATAATCAATAGGAATAAGCTCAAGAGAAAAGATATAATCAAGGGAAAGGAAATAGAATTATAATCTCACAACCATATATCAAATGAAGGCTTCAATCGTCGGACTAAGCAAAGGGTGATTAGTTCTTCATAGTCTTGAAATGTAAAACTCAAAAGAAAAAACTGATGTAAACTAGATGCTAAACGATTCTTAAAGGAGGCTCTAGGAACTAGGTTAAATAACCTAGGCAAAACCTAAAACTAAATATAACAATTAAAATCTAAAAGGAAAATAAAATAATCTAATCGGAATAAAAGAAATAAAATAAAAGGAAATAAAGTAAAAACAAGATCTTCGGACGAAGTCTTCAACGCGTCTGACGAAGGGATTTCCGAGATCACGGCAACAACTTCCGCGATCGCGGAAAATTCACTGTTGCTCTCGCTGCTCTCGGCTTTTCCGCGACCGCGGCTTGATGATCCGCGGCCGCGGATTCTAAGTTTTGCACTTCTTCGCTCCTGTTGCGGTCTTCACATGGTGGCTTCGTCTTCAACTTCTTAAGTCTTCATTTTAGCTTCTCCAAGCCACCATATCCACACTTCTACTCCTCAACTCCATACTCCATAATTGTGCTCTAAACTCATCCAAATGGTACCTTGCGCGGTGAGGTTGGTCGTTGACCCAAATGATCAAGTCATTTTTAAACGCTTGTATAAAAACTATAACGTTCCCAAACATTTGTCATACTTTCCCATAAGACTCAATCTTTTGGAGTCTTCTCTTCATACATTTCCCATAAGACTCAATTCCTTTGGAGTTTTCTTTTCAATGCATGTCTATTCTAATCATTCCGTGAAAGTTTCGGGTTATATATCGTTCCTTCAGTTATTATTCGAGGGACAATGATAGTAAACGGTTACGATCACTAGAACCATTCTGTTTTCACCCTTGTATAGTCTTTCATTAGACTAACCAACCGGGTTTTATTCCTTGCATGGTTGGATGGTGTCATCCGTCCTATACGGCACATCAATGGTTGGTTTCCGAAGACTTGAAGTAACCAATTGAAGAAGAGGCTTGCAGTTGAAGATTTCAGTCTACAAGAAGTTGGCACGGCTCTTCCTAAGAACTTGAAGCCCCTCGCAAGGGTAGGAGTAGACCAACTTATCTAAATAAAGCCTCCTTTTGCTCCTTAGTGGGGTATTAGCAACACCAAACGAAGAAAGAAAGGGCTTTGTGCGCCTAAAAATCCCATGTCTTTCTGAACCAACCCAACCGGTAATTTCCAACAAGTCTCTCTTTTTTTGTTTGGGGGTTGCAAGATTCGTATTCTTCTCAGATCCCAACCTGCCGCCTTTCCGCCACAACAGGTTGGATCTTCTTCGTTTTCGGGTGGTACTTTGGGGGTGTGCTACCAGAAATCGGGCTTGAAGCTCTTGCTTTACCAACGAGCCGATCTGGTTACAGATCAGATGCCCTTTTTCTCAACGACCAACTTTCCCAAATTAAGGGAAGATTTGTCGAATGTAGTTTCCCAAGAGGTTGAATATGGACGTACTTCCTCTCTTATCTACAACATGCCTGTATCAATCATCAATTACCACAGCTCGGGCCAAAGACGGGGGGAAGTTTAGAAGAGATGAGGAGACCCAGCAACTGCTGGTCGGTAGGGAATCTTGTCGATCCACCTGCATTAGTGGCGAAGGATTCGTCTTTCTTTGATTGAATTTTTTTTATTGCTAACCTCAAGCGAAGAGCTTCACTGATGTGGGTGGATTGACAAGATCAATGGCTACTGGAGCTTTGGTGGATTTCCCTCAATGCAATCTACAGAACTTCTCCAGACATTTGTAATTTGTGGTCTAATTAGATAAGATCTTGTTCGAACATAAGAGTTGCTAAGAGTAAAATCCAGCGATTATCGGATGAGACACATGTCTCCAGTTGGCCCACCTATCTCCTACATGAAAGGATCTGAGGCATACGGCTCCTCGTTCGATTCTTTTGAAGTCATTGGATCCCTTCCCTTGTTCAAGAATCTCCTATAGAATGAATAAGGTGAGGCTCGAAGCTATTTGAGACTGGTCGCATTGCATCAATATGGATCAAATAATCCATTGGGTGAACTAGTCGAATTCCATTAGTCTTACTCGGGGCAGCTCGCTAGAGATGCGAGGTTAGAGCTAGCCGGGTCCAACTAGCGGCCAAAAGAGGACCCGTCGAGGTTTTCGACATTCCAGACAAACCCCTTTAACAAGAAAGTTACGTACCTTTGAGTTCTCGGGGCCGAGTAAGTAGCTAAAGTTTAAGTTTCCAACTTTGAGAAAACTGACCAGGCTTGGTAAAGGTTAGGTTGAGTTACTCGATACTAGAGCTTATAGAGTGTTTATCGGATCGGCTAAAAATGCGATCATCAGTCAGCTCGGCCCCTTTCCTATTTTTTCCTTGATCGAATGTGTAGGGTAGGTGGGAGGCCTTTCCAATGAGAACTAGACACGCGTCCCATATCCCCATGTGCTTTATTTTGTTAGTCTGTGATTTATGAGTTGGATTGTTCTCGTTTCTTCTTCACTTTGGATTAGATTCAGGAAGGTGCGCGTAGCTTCTGGTCTTTGACATCAGAAAAGAAGGTAGTTGTCATGATCAGATCCATTCGGATAATCCTAGCAATTACACCTCATTATGATTATGAGATCTGGCAAATAGATGTCAAGACCGCTTTTCTAAATGGGCATTTAGAAGACGATGTGTACATAACACAACCTAAGGGTTTTGAGGATCCACAGAATCCTAGGAACGTATACAAGCTTAAGAAGTCCATTTATGGACTTAAGCAGACATCAAGGAGTTGGAACCTTCGATTTGATGAAGTAGTCAAACAGTCTGACTTCATCAGATGTGAAGAAGAACCTTGTGTTTACAAGAAGTTTAGTGGGAGCAAAGTGGTCATCAAACAGTTTAACTTAAGAATTATTTCTCAATGAAAGACTTAGGAGAGGTTGAGTATATATTAGGCTTCAAGATCCATAGAGATAGAGCTAAGAGACTTATTGGACTAAGTCAAGGAACTTATATGGATAAGGTTCTTGATAGATTCAATATGAAGAATTCCAAGAAAGGACCTATGTAGCATGGCTTACATCTTATCAAGAAGTAATGTCCAGTGACACCTGCTGAGCTAGAGATGATGAGTAGATTCCTTATGCATCAGCATTCGAGTTCATCATGTATGTCATGGTCTGTACTCGCCCAGAAGTTGCATTTGCTTTGAGTATGTGCATTAGATACCAATCGAAGCTAGGTAAAGTGCACTAGAATACAGTTAAGAACATCATAAAGTACTTAAGAAGCACTAGAGATGACCTCTTGGTGTATGAGGGGATGATGAGTTAGTCGTTAAGGAGATGTGAAGTTTTGCAAAATACATACGGATGATAACGTTGCAAATCCATTAACTAAACCTAAACCTAAGCTCAAACATGACAGTCACTAGGCTAAGGGTCTCAAGCACATTGGAGAATGGCTTTGAGATTGTATTGTTTTGATATTATGAATGATGATTTCATGATTGTTGAAACATTGCATCATGTTTGTTTTTTGAAATAAAGTTTCATTATTATTTAAATGTGGTTTAGAATTAAATAAAATGTCCTAATAATTTATAATCATCAAATAGGATCATCGTAAAAGTTATGGTGGATGAAACCATATTAAGTGAACTGATATTATGAATTATGAGTTGTTTGTAGTCTAAGTCATTAAATTGGACATAAATGACTCAATACGGGCTATTATGTAAGTTGATTGATAGCGCCAAGTTTCACGAGCTATAGGGACATGGAGATGTCTAATCAATTACATGGACATTTAGGGTGGATACGTGTTGGAAAAACCTACCTTAAGATTCTTCAAATGAGTTGTAGAATTTTAAGTTGAACTATGATTAGTAGATTCCTCAGACATGAGTGTGATATACCTCTTGCTTGGTGATTGGTAGTAGGGATGTCAATGGGGCGGGGATTCCCCTCTATGGAGGCGGGGATGGGGATTTTAAATGGGGACGGGGGTGGGTATGGGGGCAAAAAACACATCCCCGCATGGGGACGGGGATAGAGCCCCCCACCCCACTCCCCGTCCCCGTCCTCATCCCCGTCGAGGATCCCTACGAGTATCTCCATTTGGAAACTCGATGAGATTCCCCATGAGAAATTTCATAGTACGCATGTACTATGAAATTTTGGGACTTGTTTTTTATTGAATTCAACTCACTTACTATTTTGTTGTATTTTGTTTAATGTAGATTAATTGAAGAATGATATATAACAGGAAAACGAGTAAGAAAAATTTGTGGGGGTTAAATGGGGATATTTATTGGGAACTTGTTTGACTATAAGTGGATAAACCGCAGGAATTTTCACAGAAAGACCCGAAGTAAATATTAAATGAGAAACATTAACGGGGATGGGGATGTGGTGGGGACGGGGACAACTTTAGCTCCCCACGTGGGATGGGGACGGGGAGTGCTTTTCTAAACGGGGGATGGGGACGAGGATACTACTCCCCACCCCGAACCCGCCCCATTGACATGCCTAATTGGTAGTATTTGACATTGACAAACACTGTTGCGTAAAAGACGGCTATTAAGGCAGTGATCGGGATTGCTGAAAATTGAGTAGGAGCTATAGTCACACAAGAATGGAGAAGTCCTCCTATTTATATATCGGTATATATATGGATAGGAACAATGTTTTGGTCACTTGAAGAGTAAGAACTGAAAATGCATGGCCGTGCTCAAATGGATTAATAGTAATAAAGCTTGGAGTACAAGAAACAATTTGATTATTGATATGGATTACATAAGATGTCATCATATCATCAAATTAGACACTAAGTGACAAATGAATTGATATTGCACACTTGTTTAAGGACAAGTATGTGTGAGATTGAAGGAATATGTCCTTTTAATCAAGATGACAATTACAAATAATAGAATAGGATTATAATGGAGATTAATAATCCAGACATTTTAGGTAGTCTTAATGCTTTACAAGAAGCCAACTATGACTTATGGGATAAATTAAATTTGACTCATTGCTATTATATCTGGATCCTCTAAGGTCACACACAATAGAGTAATTGGGCTAGATCAAAGCAACCTGAGGCCCATAGTAGGACTAGGGAATTTTGGCTATATGGTAATATTGGAAGAGTAGATTATTCATCAAGTAATAATAAAATGTTATCTATTTACTTGATGATATAAGGAAAGTTATCTTTTAGAAAGATAAGATATTGTATCAACCACAAATATTTCTTTCTAGTTAAAAGGAGATTTATCTTATGAGATATATGATATAAGAAAATATATATATTATTATATCTTCCAAATTTGACCAAATTGAATATCTCTTAACGTAAGAGATAAATAGAGACAATTTGGTGACTTTTGTACGTGAACAACCGAAGCCAACATATTGCTTCTTAGGGACGTACATCCAAAGTGTTGGAAAGGAAGAGCTTTGTTGATTTTTGTTCGTTCGTTCTAGAAAACGAAGGCAATGCGATCTAGTACCGTGCTCGTGTGGACCAAGTAGAGGAGTCACACTTGAGGCTCTATTCTTCAGGGAGATCTCGGAAATAAGTTTTGCATCAAAATATATGTTACTCTTTCATATGTGATTCGTATCAAGTTTATGCATGAGATCCTAAGTTAGATGTTAGAAAACTGTTTTATGAAATTCCGCTTAAAGCTTTTAAATCCCTAAAGTTTAAACCCTTGATGACCTCGTCAAGGTCCAAAGACCGTCCTCAAGGCCAAGTCCACTCGTAACACAGAGTCGGCTCTGATACCGTTTGTAAGGCTCGAGGCCTTAGAAGCACCATCCTATGCCAACCCGGGGACTTCCCAGGAGGGTCCTCCTAGTACTACTCCCGCCCTAACAAGCTTAACTTCAGAGTTCTTTATCCTCACTTGAACTATGAAAAGGAAGAGCTTTTGTTGACATGGGTAGCACTTTTAATTCTTATAAGAGATCACAAACACGGGGTGATATAGGACTACACCTACTAATGTTGTGTATGTTCTTATCTACGTTGATGACATTATTGTGACAGGTGTAGTCCTATACTAAATTTAACAAATCCAACCTTTACTCAACAACTACACTAAATTTCGGCTTAAAGACCTTGTGAAGCTGTCTTATTTCTTAGGAGTTGAGGTTACGTACTCTGCAGATACAATTCATCTCTCTCCGTACAAGTATATTCGTGAGTTACTTGATCAATGTGGGTTGATATATGAAAAGTCTATTTCCTCCCATGATGGTCTAAGTTCTCGTCCTATTGCTCTGTCTGATCTGTTGCTTGATCCCAAACTATACAAACAAGTTGTGGGTAGTCTTTAGTGTGCCACTATTACTCGCCCGGAAATCAACTATGTTGTCTACTGGGCTTGCCAACCTATGTAACAACCTCGTCTAGACCATTGGTGATATGTCAAACGCGTTTTCCGTTATTTGAAGGGGTCCATTGATCATGGAATTTAGTATAAACCATCTTCTTCTACTGATATGGTGGTGTACACTGATGTTGGTTGGAATTCAAACCTTGTTGATCTTTGCTCGCAACATGGATTTTCCATCTTCTATGGTGGTAATTGTTTAGGTTGTCCTCTTGCAAGCAAAAAGTTGTTGCTTGTTCCAGTACTGGAGCTGAGTATAGGGCTATTGCTTTCGGGACTACAGAAATTGTTTGGATACAACAACTTTTACAGGAGCTTGGTATCCCGCTACACAGTCGCCCTGTTATTTTATGTGAGAACCTTTTGACAACTTCCTTGACCACTAATCTCATCCTCAACACTCGTACAAAGCATATTCGTTTAGGCTGATACTTCATTTGTGATAAAGTTGATGTTGGAGAGCTACAAGTACGACACATACCTGCTACTAAACATGCTGATGTGTTTACTAAAACGATCACATGACACTCTTTTGGTTCTCTTCGGTCCAAGCTTTCAGTCTTCCCTCGCCCATTGATCAGTGTTATTTTGTAGTGCATATCTGGGGGTTATTACCAGGTTTGAGGCGCCATTTGGATGGATTTAGAGCACAATCGTGGATTATGGAGTTAGAGTGGAGAAGTGAAGAAATCATGAGATTTATAGAGGTTTGAAGTGTATTGAAGAGTAGAAGAATAATGTGCTGAATTCAAATGGTTCGTTCTCTCTACTCAGATGTCTAAATGAAGTGATTCCAATTCGAGGAGTTAGATCTTTAAGTCTACTGCAAGTCCTCAAAATATGAGCACAATCCGAGTTGGGAATCAAAAGTTATGGCGTTTTTACGGAAGTGTCGCAGAAGCTGAAGAAGACACCGTCACCGCCGCCCCGCGGTGGAACTGGCCGCCCCGCGGTGGAACTGGCCGCCCCGCGGTGGACTTGTTAACGCCTCGTGGCCAGCGAGATATTATTTCCTATTTTGCAATTTTGGATTTTCTAGTTCTATTATCTTGTTTCCTTTATTATTTTTTAGGTCAAGTTTATTTCGTTAGCCTATTTAAGATCTTTTCCAGGTCTTAGATAAGAGACTCGTTTTTCATTCTACCTCTAGGGTTTTAACCCATAGAGAACTAAACACGTTTGTTTCGCTAGACGATTGAAGCATTGCAATGGATTGGTTGTGAGATTTCTATTCCTTGTTCTATATCTTATTAAGTTGGTTTAATTCTCTTGAGCATATTGTCTATTGGTTTGTGTTGATTTATCTAGAGTAGCTAGGTTTATCGATATTTATCATAGTGCTAGGATTTGCATATAGCGGAATGCGAGTGCATATCTAGTAGCAAACACAATTGTTACATATAGTGGAATACGAGTGTGCAATTGTGAGAGAGAGTTATTTGCATGTTAAGTAGTAAGGTTTTCTTCTATTTGCATGTATCCTATATCCTTGTTTGAATGTTATTGCTTTATTGATAGTAAGGTTTTCTTCTATTGATATTGTGGTAAGTACTATCAACAACTGTCTGAATTGGTAGTTAATTACGATCAGGATGGGAACGACTATAAGATTGTGAAAAGAACTTGGAACAATAGTTATCAGTGATCAACTAGTTTTATCTGTAGTGTGGATATTGCATGTATCCTATATCCTTGTTTGAATGTTATTGCTTTATTGATAGTAAGGTTTTCTTCTATTGATATTGTGGTAAGTACTATCAACAATTGTCTGAATTGGTAGTTAATTACGATCAGGATGGGAACGACTATAAGATTGTGAAAAGAACTTGGAACAATAGTTATCAGTGATCAACCAGTTTTATCTACAGTGTGGATATTTATCTAGTGGAATACTTCCACACATCATACTTATTCTTTCTATAAAGCTTGCATCTTTGTTACTCTGCGATCATACTAAAAACCCCCATGTTACTTGTCGGTTACACGTCTTTTGCATGCTAATCAACACTCAGAAAGATCACTTCCTCCCTGTGGGATTCGACCCTTGCTTGCCTCTATTACTTGTTTAGGTTTGTTAGGTTTTATTTTGACCGGGTTTAGGACGACTAAAAACCCGTCCGTCACCCATTAAAGGATCTACTGCCGAATAGATACCTTTGGTGGCTAATGCTCTTGATAGTACAGTAGTTGTATCTAAATGTGCAAATGCCTTATTTATTTATTATGAATCGATATAAAAGAGAATCCGTCTTTCTAGCACATGTTATTACCGCGTTGTACTACATTAGTAAGACTCGGCTTGCTGCGGGGTAATAACATAATAAGGGAAAGTCAGAAGATATGATTTTGTATATCTTGTAAATATTATATTTTGATATTTGTAATTCATATATGGAAAAGTATCATGTGCGAAAGTTTATTAACGTACAAAATACGAAAGAATTATAACCGTCTGATTTGCTTCAGTTTTTTGCATTGTTACATGCGCTTTCAAAAAAATTTTTTCGCTCCATCTGTTCGCTTCAGCCTTCTTTTTTTCGCTTCAGCTTTTCTAATTATTTTGTTTCAATTTTTTTTTTGCATTGTTACACGAACTTGCACTTTTTTTTATTCATTTGCACTTCCTCCTTAACCACTTGCACTTATGTTTAACAACTTGCACTTTCTTTCTATTCGCTTGCACTTATTCATTATTCTGATGCACTTTCTGTTCGCTTACTTGTATTTTAAATATTTTTTAATATCATATTTGCTTGCACTTTCTGTTCACTTACTTGCACTTTACTCTGTATTTCCATGTACTTTCTTCCTATTGGCTTGCACTTTCATCATTTCACTTACACTTATTCATTATTCTGATGCACTTTCTGTTCACTTACTTGCATTTTACTTCGTATTCTCATGCACTTTCTTCCTATTGGCTTGCACTTTCTATTATTTAATCTCTTGAACCTAAAGTGCAAGCATATAAGAAAAAAGTGCAATCAGAAAACATAAAGTGCAAGCATATAAGAAAAAAGTGCAAGCAAATCAACACAAAGTGCAAGAAAATAAACACAAAGTGCAAACAAATACAATGTGCATTCGAATATACACAATGTGCAAGCAGAATAAACAAATGTTCAATGAAAACATAAAGTGCAAGCATATAAGAAAAAAGTGCAAGCAAAAAAATACAAAGTGCAAGCGAATAAACACAAGGTGCATTCGAATATACACAATATGTAAACTAATAAATAAAAGTGCAATCAGAAAACATAAAGTGCAAAAAAATAAACACAAAGTGCAAGTAAACATAAGGTGCATTCGAATATACACAATGTGCAAGCAGAATAAACAAATGTGTAATGAAAACATAAAGTGCAAGCATATAAGAAAAAAGTGCAAGTAAAACAAAACAAAGTGCAAGAAAATAAATACAAAGTGCAAGAAAACATAATAAAGCGGGTGTAATGACACACTCCATAGCGCTGGCCACGGTGGACGGCTGAAAATCTTTCGTATTTTGTATTTTAACAGCCTTTCGCACCCGAACCGCGTCCTTCATATATATATATTATATTCAAGGTTGTTGAGAATGAATGACACAAGTAGTCAATTATCAATCTCTCTCTTTTGTGTAGTATATCATTTGTATGTTTGACACAAGAAGATCCTTGGATTCGTAAGCCTCCTTTTACATAAAAGTTTTATTCCATCCTTATTTTTTATTAACTATACAAATTGATAATTTTCTTTGTTTGCCTTAATCTTGGGATTCTGAGGCTGAGGAGTGCTTACAAATAAAATAAAAGTGCTTCCCTTTATCTGCATCTTTGCAGGATGTTGAAGTTACTAGAGGTTTTCTCCAACTAGTATATGAGAATTGAGAACCTAACTTGATTTCATCTTTAACTTTAGTAGGTCGGACTTGCTCTACAATCAAACGAGTTGTTGAATGTTTTGTAGATGTTTTTTTTTTATTTACATGTGGGTTTATTCCTTATATGGATCTGTTTTTTCTAACATGTAAGGTTGCAATACTTGACTTTGATTGTTGTATCAATTATGCCCCTCCCCTAAGAAAGGTGATTCAATGCTCCGCTTGACAGGAGGATCACGTAGATGATATTTATGAAGGTAAACGCGAGTGCTACTTCGATAAGATCAATATTTGATAAGGCGTGGTATTGCAAAAGCTTACAAATATAACGTAATTTGCCCATTTATATTATTATTAAGTGTTGGGATATAAAACTCATTCCATATTAGAAAGTTGAGAATAACAAAATTAGTATATAAGTTTAGTGGATCACTCCTCCCTCCTATTGTCAATTGATTTTAGGATAGAACTTCACTGGGCTTATATAATGAGTCTTGTGTGTACACGACTCTCAGTCTATTGACCCACAGACTTTCTACATGATATCATAACATGTTTCGTTCTGGGTTCGATCGTCTCCCTAGTTCTTTGGGTTGGATTTAGCAAGTTGCTAATCACCCGTTCTTGGGCTAGATATAAAGAGATTGAGATGCTAGATCCGTTGTCCAAGTATTAACTGGGTCAGGCCAGTTGCACTTGAGGGGACGTGTTGGGATATTAAACTTATCCCACATTGAAAAGTTGGAAATAACAAGACTAGTATATAAGTTTAGTGGATCACTCTTCTTATTGTCAATTGGTTTTAGGATGGAATCTCACTTGACTTATATACTGGGTTTGTGTGTGCACGACCCTCAGTCTATCGGCTCACAGACTTTCTATACTAAGCTAGCTCATGACTGTTAGCTACATGTTTTGGCTTCCTTTGGTAGGCTAACTGATCTAAATTGTTTGAATAGAGGGGTTTTATGTATTCTACATTGTAGAGGTCTGTGATTTGTTTGTACTGGAATTATGCAAGTCGATTTGTATTCAGTCATGCATTCAATTTCAGTAAACATTCTTAACTTGTTTTATATATAAATTTGATTAATAGACCAACATTTATGGAAGATAGTTGAGCCGTAGCTTGAATTAATTTGATGCATTAATCAATACAAGTTATACTGTATTGAATCATGTTTATTTGAATTGGTGAAAATATCCCCTGGTAATAGAGTATTATAGCTAACTCAATATACCAACAAAGTTTATTTGATTGTAATACTTATCCGTGTCTAGAGTTTATCATATGTGGTGTTGTATTTTAAATGAATGCCTTGTTTACAGGACCCGAAGATCTCTTACCAATACTGTGGAAGGTATTGGTGTAGGTGTTACTGATATCCAACATAGGGATCATGTTATACTCTGTGACGAGGCAGAATGCAAGGAGTGTAACTTCTGCAAGTCAGGGAAGACAAGCGTATATATGTAAGTTCGGGCAGCAATCAGAGTTGGAGTTTTGATGAATGATCGTAAGAGTCACTTCTCAATCAATGGAGAACATATTTACCATTGCATCGGAACTTCATTTTTCAGTCAATACACTGTTGTGCATGATTTAGCGTTGCAAAATATGATCAATCAGCACCCTTGGAGACAGTGTATTTGCGTTGTTGGTTCTGGTGCTCCTATTGGTATGATAATTTTTTTGTTCTACCTCTATATTTCTAGTATCCAGGCTTACCTAGCTTACTCATATATTGAATTCTTTTATCTTATAACTAATTGTCATTTCACTGAGTAGAAAAGAACAAGAGTAGGTAAGGTTGTTTAATTGGTTCGATTTGTCTTATTTTTCTTTCTTTGATTCATCTAGTGTAAGAATTTAGTTCTGCTTTTATTGTTATCAGCACTGATTTGCAGAGGTGGCTATGTGAAAATTTATTTCTTGTGAAAATAAATAATACAGATCTTGGAACTGTATGGAACACGAATTTTTTCCCAAGCTATGCACTTTTTAAAAACTTATACCGAATATACGTTCGGATTCAAACTTATTACGAGAATAGGCTGGCGCATGGAGGATTGGGGTAAATCGTTGTACGGACAAGCGACTTACCTAAAGAAAGCCGCTGTACGGACAAGCGACTCTATCCGAAACACAACCTCAAAAAAAAAAAAAAAAAAAAGGGAGAGTCGATGCCGTGGTCAGAAACTTTGTTTTTAAATATTTTGTTTTTGAGAAAATAAAATATTTGATATAATTACTGATTTGGAAAAAATCAGTAGTTGTTATACACAGCGACTATTTGAGGAAATAAAATATATTTTTTTGCTGGTCTAATCTGGGGACCGGATGCACGACGGGAGAAGCTCCGAATTGGCTTCCGTCACGATCTTGAGGAGCTAGTCAACCACGGCTTTTGCTGCGGGTGCAGTAGGCTTGAAGGCGGTGCGTCGGAGGTCGGAATTGAGCTCGGCGACCGCGGTGATCTCCATGATTGCCATGGCGGATAAGAATCGGATGTCTTCGACGCCTTTCTCGAGGAGTCACTTTCTCTTCCACCTTTCCACCTTTTTTTTCTTTCTTGTTTTTCATTTCTTCTCAATTCCAGAAAAAAGAGCTTTAAATCCCACCCAACACTTTCCCCTGATTAATTCCATCCCCAAACTCCTCCTTCTCAGGTAGTTATTTCCCGATGGGGACACCGGTGGCACGGCGACCAGCAACAACAGTCCTCCTATTCCAAATCCTCCTCTACGCCGCCGCCGCCGATTCGAACGACGTCGTATGCCTAAAACACCTCCGCGCGTCCCTCCAAGACCTGACGAACAGCCTCGGGAACTGGAGCACGGCGAACCTGGCCAGCCCCTGCGGCGACTCCGACTCCCGCCACCGCGGCGCCACCTGCAACAATGGCCGGATTTTCAAGATCTCCCTCTCGGGGCTCTCCCTCAGCTGCTCAATTTCCCCTTTCATCTCCAATTGCTCCAACCTCCAAACCCTAGACCTCTCCTCAAACCTAATCTCCGGCGATTAGACCAGCAAAAAAAAAAAAAAATCTCAAATAGTCGCTGACTAATGTAAGGTAAGTCGTTGCACTGTGCAGCGACTCGCTTGTCCGTACAGCGGCTTTCTTCAGATAAGTCGCTTGTTCGTACAGCGACTTATCCCAATTCTCAAGAGTCAGTCTATTCTCGTTATAAGTTTGAATTCGAGCGTATATTTAATATAAGTTTTTAAAAAGTGCACAGTTTGGAAAAAAATTAGTGGAACACTACTAAAAGTATAGCATGGTTCCACTATTGCTACTTTGGAATGGAAACTGTAGACCTTGCTGTAAATTCTCCATGCATGACCTATTACTTATGCTTTTCATTTTTCCTATACTATCATTCTATAAAAAGTTTAAATGATTATTCATTTCAAGTGACTAAGTTTGTCAAGGACATGGGTGGTCTTGTGTGTGGTCCAGGTGTTCTTATTATGTTAGACACTATAGTTACCTTGGAAAAGGTTTCCTAATTCCTTACAGTGCATCATCTCTATTTACTTTAACATATATATCCTTAATTATCATATTTAGTTTCTTAAAGTACATTTTGAAACTAAGAAATAGTTGCTTTCCCTTGTTGTATGTTGGGATCAACTTTCTTTCTTTCCGATAAATGAATTTGATAAGAATTTGTAGTAAAACTCAAGTATAACAATGTGGTTAGTTTTGGTGAACTAGTGTCATGATATCAGAGAATTGGTGGAACTAACATGTGGTACCGTGGTAGTGTATTATATTTTATAAAAAAGGCTTTTTAGCCGTACATCCAGATATCAGGCTTAAAAGTGAAGTTTTTCCAAAATAAATGGATTTTTTTGTCTGGATTTTTAAGGTCCTGACTAAAAAATTTAGTTTTGTCCACTCCAAATTCGGGCCTATTTCGTGCTAGATGTAGGTCAAATGTCAAAATATGCTTGGACTAAAATGACTAATTTATAGTAGTGATTTTGTTAGAATCTCGTGCAAAATACATGTACTGAGCTAGTAATACACAAAAGAGAGTTGAAAAGAGAAATAGAGGAAATGGGGCTGAGGTGAAAAAAAATACTCCAATTCAGGCTCGGCCAAGGTCAAAGGAAATGAAACAGGTTAGGGAGTAGGACCGATTGCAGGAATAGTGGATAGAAGACCAACTGAGTTAAATTTTGTTTATGTTACCCGGAAACGGAAACGGGAACAGGAAACGAAAACGTTTCCGAAACGGGGAAACGACAATCTCAAATTTGTAGAAAAGGGAAACGTCGGGGAAACGAAAACATAAATTATATATATTATTTTAAAGGTTTAAAGAAGTAGAATAAATATACACGATTTCTATTTCACGCACCGGCAAAATTTCTATTTCACGCACTGGTTCGTCCGTCACGGACCATGTGCATCCGTCTGTGACGGACCAAATCAATCCATACGTGACGCACGAATCAACTTGGTCCGTCACGGACGGATGCACATGGTCCGTGACGGACGAACCCCTAAACCATAAAATTGAATGTTACTTGTCCCCACCTAACTACATTAACTACTCCGTCATATCTCATCAATATTACGGCCAAAATTAAACCCTAAACCTCTCCATCACTCTTCTCTTTCCCTCCCACAACACATCTTCCATTCTCATCATCTTCCAAGAGTTCATTTCCATGGCAAATAAAGATGATTTTTTCAACTTCAATGGTGGAGAAGATGTTTCAACGAGTTACAATTACAATGAGGTATGTTTTTTAAGCTTTTACTTTACATGTTAGTAAAAGTTAAGAGTTTTTATGGTTCTTTCTTGTGAATGTATATGATTGAGTTATTCTTACCCCAAAACAAACACTTTCTTAAGGTAATTTCAACAGTTGTGAGTATATGTTCATAAAAACTTCATCTTTGATTAAGGTGTACTAAAAAGTTGTAAATTTTGTATGCAAAACTGCATGTTTGAGTATTTGGCGTTGCTATATTGAGTGCAAAACTGCAAGACTTCATCTTTGTTCGGCGACTGTTTTTTGAAAGAAAAACAATACGTGACGGATGGATGTCCTCCATTCGTCACGTATGGATTCACCTCATCCGTGACGTATGGATTTACTTCATACGTGACGGACCAGGTAAACCCATATGTGACGGCTGGAGTGTGTTTATTCGTCATGTATCGATGTGTTTGACAGAAATTGGATGTTTCGCTAACTTGTTTTTTTTACTTCAATAGGAGAACAATATCATGAACAACGGTATTAACAATATGTCCCTGAATGATGTCTGGGAAATGGCACCACGTCCTTCTCACTTGGGTTGTTCGGCGAACCTATGTCGCCTCAACAACCTCATATGCCGGGATTAGATTGGTTTGCTCGTAGTGAAATTCCGTTCGTAAGGTGGCAAGCTCCACCTAAGTTTGGGTTTCCGGCATTACACACACAACCGCAGTTTTCTTATCCTACACCGGAAGAAGTGATTGTTTCTGAAGATTATTCAGAGAAGTTTACCACGGGTGAAGTATTCGGCTCCAGAGATGATGCAATTAAAAGGGCTAGACAGATTGCCTTTGATAATCACTTCTGCCTCACTATTGGTCGGGATAGAAACTTTGGTGGAGGAAGCCTTCGGAAGTCATGGTTGTTGTGTGAAAAGGCGGGAATTTACATTCCTAAAGATGAAAACAGAGTAAGGCAAAGAACAAGGAGCAAAAAATGTGATTGTCCATTCAGATTGTTGTGTCAAGAAAATCAGAGGGACTCATATACAATCAAGGTAGTTGTTGAAACCCACAACCATGTCATTGGTGATGACTTGTATGGGCATGCAGTTGCTGGCAGGTTGACACCTGAGCAGAAGAAGTTGGTTAAGGTCATGACAGAAAATCATAGTAAACCATCAAAGATTGCAACAACACTTAACCAGGACCCGAACAATTGCACTAAAATGAATCAGATTTACAATGAAGTGTACAATGTCCGACATAGTGGGATGGAAGAAAGAACCGTGGTCCAAGAGTTCATCCATAAGTGCAAGGAGAACAACTACTTTGTGGAGCATAGGTCGAATTCAACGACGAATAAGATCACCGACATTTCCTTTGCCAGCCCAGATTCCATGAAACTCCTAAAGGCATTTTGATGTGACCCTGCCCGCCATGTTAGCTAGAGAGGAGGTAGACGCCATGAGACATCCGCCTTGAGACTCCTCTACAGCTACATCCAATTCGAGCTCGATTTAAGAGACTTACTATTTCTAGACATTACTTCTTTAGTACTTTTTGTTTACATTATTTCTATTTTTAGTAGCTGCTAGTTTTGGTGTGGATTCCATTTGTGTTAAATGGGCCGCCAGATTTAGTAACTAGAGAGTTTGGCCCATTAGGTCAACTCTGGCCCATTAGGTCAACTCTCTAGTATAAATAGGAATTTTTGTCTTCTTTTCTATCATGTCAAATCAAGCCTAAGTTTCAAGTTGAGTAAACTCCTTAAACCCTGGGCCCCGACGTCAACAATTAACGCATTTCTAGTCGAACTATCCTGGCACGTTAATTCGGTTACCCATTACAATTCCGCAAACCCTAATTCCCCTACCCGTCACGGCTGCCCCCATCTCCTCCACCCTAGAGCAGCCACCGAATCCACCACCACACCACACCTTCACGCCGCCCCTCCCACCTCCTTTCCTTTCCGACGAGTTGCTACGCCCCACTACGCGTTCATCGGATCCTTAGACAACAACTTGTGGTCTTCCATCGGGCAAGGTCACATCAATTGGCATCAGAGCCTACGAATCACGTAAGTCATTCCAACTATTCTTTCAATCACTCCTTCGCTTCCGTAAATCAATTCTTGCATCAAAAAAAAACCAAAACCGACGAGCCTTCTGCCCTGATTTAGTCCAACAAAAGTTTGTCATTTCCGCAATTTTCTTCCATATTCCTGTAGAGCATCTCGAGACGAGTCCGGGCATATAAAATTCTCCCAAAACAGACATAGTTTTACCCCTCAAAAGGCCAAAATACGAACTGTTTGCCGCTGAAACCCTAGCCTCCGCGACCGCGGTTTTCTACACTGCCGTTTCGAAAACCCTTTTTCTTATCCAAAACCCTAGGTTTGGTGACTGAGAAATTCGGCCATCATCAAAAACCAACAAAAAAAATTCTTTTCTGCACAACCGTATCATTCACGCAATTTTTCAGCAATTTCTGTTGTTTTTGCTTGGTTGTTGATTGTGTTTATTGTAGATCCGCTTGCATATAGGCTTAGATAGTTTGCTTGCAACTGTGTTTGCCTTGTTGCGCCAAAAATCTACATCATCTCAATCTCTTTCTCTTCAAACTTGGATCACAGCACTACTGATTTTTTTTTCCAACACTGAAATCTGTTGTCCGCTGATTTTTGGTTGTCGCGCAGCTGCTTGTTGTGTTCATTGTATGTTGTGTTCCTGCGAAGAGATATCCGCAGGAACCCTAGTTACTAAAAAAATTAATTAAAAAAATAACTTGTTCGCGGCATATAACAAAAAAAAAGATGAAACCACACAAGCCAAAATAAGGCAAGTGCGTTTCTTTGCAGTGCAAGAAGGGAGATCCCGATCTTGAATCCGGCACCTTCAATTTACCGTCTTTGCAAGTGATTCATTTACCGTCTTCTATCTCTTTCACTGTTTGGGTTGCATATCTTGGTTGACTGTGTTGTGCTTGCTTCTGTGCTTATATCCTTGCATATCTCCTTTCGACATTTTCCTTGTTGAGCATTGCCTTGATTTTGTTGATTGTTGTGTGACTTGCTTTAGCCAGCTCGTAACCGCCCACACGGCCAGCCAAATTAGTTTCCTAAGTGATTGCTTGTTGAGTTCGGTTCTGCTTACCTGTTTGTTGTTACTCTTTTGCCGTTGTTGTTTGCTTTGTTCCCGTGGTTTGCTATTTCTTACTGTCAGGTACCATGTCAGAAGGTGATACAACCCGTGATACAGGCTCTGATACTGCTGAACAGAAGATGCTACGAGAGATGCTTGTTGCCAACAAAGTCAGAGATGCACAGATAGCCGAGCTCATGCGTCTGAATGCAAAGCGCTTATCTCGACAGCAACCGTCTTCGATCGCTACAGTAGCTTCTGATCAGGGTCAGTTACAGGCAGAGGAGTTGAGCGCCCTAGCCCTGGAAAAGGCAAAGGGTAAAGCCCTAATGCTTCCCTCCACATCGACTCCAGGCCAGCTGAAACACCTGGAGTCGCAGAAAGAAAGCACTGTCGTCCCACAGCGTCGTCGACAACGACGGTCTACGCAGGTCGTGATCCGGGAGGAGGACCCTGAAATTGTAGAGGCAGATGATGAAAGTTCCCAGGAGGAACATGAGGACGATCAGGTTCATTTCAGTGGTCGATATAGGCAAGCCCGCCAGCCTCCTACAGGTCGACCACCCCGCCAGCCGTCTGGTTCGCATCGTCAGCAGCCTCCGCATCAACATCGTCATCGGCAATCTAGTGTTGTGCCGTTTGATGTTTGATGCATTTCAGGATCATCAGAGTGTCAGCACTCCTATATATTCTGATGAGGAGGATCAGTTTGATGAGTATGACCAAGAGGGGGATGAGGGTCAGTTTGGGTATGCTCATGGTTTTCACCCACCATTACAGGATCCCCCTGAGTTACAGCAGCACCCTACCAGCTATGTTCCACCTCCTCGCCTGCATCAGAATCAGGCAGCGTATTGGAACGTTGTCCAATACAGCAACCGACAGCCGGCTCGCCAGCACCAGTGCCCCACCGCCGGCCATCAGCAACAGCCTGCTCGTGACCCGCCGCCGTATGCCGGACCACATTACGGTCAGTATGCAGCTCTTCCCCAGCATGCAGCTCGTCACTTCGAGCATCATGAGGACCCTGCAGCACCATTTCCTGACCGTCGGGCCCAACCACTTGTGCACCGCAGAGACATTAAGGTAAAGATCAAACCCTTCTTTGGTTTATATGACCCTGCTATTTTCCTTGAGTGGTTGCATAACACGGAGCATGTACTGCGATACTTAACCGTCCAGGAGCATGAGAAGGTCGAGCTCGTTACTTTACATTTTGAGGGAGCTGCTCAGACTTGGTGGAATCGTCTTGAGCAGCAACATTACAGGATGGGTTGGCCACCCATTAGTGAATGGCATCAGCTTGTGCATATTATGACTAGAAAGTATGTGTCTTTGACCTACAAGGAGCAGATGTGGTCGGAGATAGCACGTGCTAGACAGGGTTTTGATTCGCCACAGGAGTTCTTCGCCCACCTGAAAGACGTGTACTTCAAGGCTGGCGTCAGTGTTGCTCCGGGAACCTTGAGGACGCGGTTCATTACTGGGCTTAACCAGCCCTTTAGTGATCAGGTCGATGTGCTGCCGATACGGGACCTCAACAATGTCGTTCACACTGCCCAGAAGTTATATCTTCAGCACCTGCGTCACAAGCAGCAACCATGGTAGTCCGCGACTTCGTCCAGGTATGGTTCTAGCACCCTTCAATCCGGGTTATGGCACTAATTCTACTCCTACTTCTAGTGTGCCTAGACAGGACCGTAGCAGCACAGGTACATCGTCTGCTACAGCGACGCAGAGATTAGCACTGTCTGCTCCTGCTCGCCGCCCGTAGCCGCCAACTACAGAGACTACTCGTTCGGAATGAGCTCGAGATGTGGAATTTTACAAGTGTGGTGGAAGAGGACATTACAAGAAGGATTGTCCTAATGCCAAGAAGGTCCTCTTCTCCACCCAGTCTGCCGGATATGAGAGTTACGACGACGCCGATGATGATTACGCCGTCGAGATGGACCCGGCAGTTGTCTATACAGCCGATGCTAATGGCTGTGTGGTCGGTACTTCCGATCACCATGATGACCAGGCATACCACTTTGCCTTGATTACTAGACGCGTGCCTAGCGTCAAGGAGGGCGACCTGACTGAGCAACGGGAGAACTTGTTTCATGCTCGGTGCAGACTTCAGGATGCATCGCTGAGTGTGATCATTGATGGGGGGTCGTGCTGCAACATTATCAATGAGAAGGTTGTGCAACATTTCAACCTTCCGACTACACCGCACCCCGCTCCATATGGCCTTCAATGGATCTCGGACGGATCAGGTAACAAAGTATCGCAACAGTGTTTTATTTCTTTTTCCATTGGTCAATATCGCGACACTGTGCTTTGTGATATTACCGCCATGGATGCTACCCATTTGCTTTTGGGACGTCCGTGGCAATAAGATCGTCGCGTGCTTCACAATGGGTATTTGAACACTTACATGTTCACTTACCACGGGAAGCGCGTGACACTCTCACCTATGACTCCGCATGAGATTTTGCAGGATGTGGCTAACCGACAGTGCCAGAAGGAGATAGAGGCCTCGGGACGAAAACCACCTGACGCGCTAGACCCGACGAGCAGCTCCTCCACCACCAGTTTGCCTACTCCTGTGAGGTCTATAGCGAACACGACAGGAAAGCGAGCTCCCGATCCATGCGGCAATGTGCCTCCTACTTCGCCTCTGCGTGGCACTTGTGAGCGCAGATCGCTACTTTGCGTACCTCCTCCAGGCAATTTCCTTGTGTCCTTGATAGTTCTATTCCTTGTCCCACTATTATGTCAGAGCCTGCCCTCTCGCCGAGTTTTTTGTCTTTTTTGCAGGACTTGCGGGTGAACATGCATCCTCATGGTCTGCAAGGACGGAGGAGCACTCAGCTTGAGCAGCGCCCTCAGCCGACCGGGGACAAGCGTCGATTGGTTTTCCGCACGGGGGACAACGCATATCAGCTGGAGCCCGAGCCTGATGAGGGTGAAGCGGGGACGCTTCACAACCAAGTGGGGGAGGGTGATGTGACCCTGCCCGCCATGTCAGCTAGAGAGGAGGTAGACGCCATGAGACATCCGCCTTGAGACTCCTCTACAGCTACATCCAGTCCAAGCTCGATTTAGGAGACTTACTATTTCTAGACATTACTTCTTTAGTACTTTCTGTTTATAGTATTTCTATTTTTAGTAGCTGCTAGTTCTGGTGTGGATTCCATTTGTGTTAAATGGGCCTCCAGATTTAGTAACTAGAGAGTTTGGCCCATTAGGTCAACTCTGGCCAATTACGTCAACTCTCTAGTATAAATAGGAACTCTTGTCTTCTTTTCTATCACGTCAAATCAAGCCTAAGTTTCAAATTGAGTAAACTCTTTAAACCTCGGGCCCCGACGTCAACAATTAACGCGTTTCTAGTCGAACTATCCTGGCGCGTTAATTCGGTTACCCATTACAATTCCGCAAACCTAAATTCCCCTACCCCTCACGGCTGCCCCTATGTAATACTCCACCACATTGGGCCGGCCCATCACAGGGCTGCAGCCCATACACCCCAACCCTTCCTTGGTAGCTCCACCTAATTAATAGGCAGCCATCTCCAAGAGGTTGTTCGTGAGTCTCGAACTCGAGATCTCACGCTTTAACAAGAGAGCGCAAGGCTTCTTGTTAAAGCGTGAGGTCTCGTGTTCGAGACTCACGAACAACCTCTTGGAGATGGCTGCCTATTAATTAGGTGGAGCCACCAAGGAAGGGTTGGGGTGTATAAGCTGCAGCCCTGTAAAGGGTCGGCCCAGAGATGGGGGATGTTATACCCCATCTCCTCCACCCTAGAGCAGCCACCGAATCCACCACCACACCACACCTTCACGCCGCCCCTCCCACCTCCTTTCCTTTCCGACGACAGTTGATGTGACCTTGCCCGATGGAAGACCACAAGTTGTTGTCTAAGGATCCGATGAACGCATAGTGGGGTGTAGCAACTCTTCGAAAAGGAAAGGAGGAGACGGCGGGCTGTAGGGGGTCGGAATCGCCGGCGGCTGTAGGGGGAGATGCGGCGGTGATGGAGGGAGGCGCGGCGGAAAGGGAGGCGTGAGGGGTGGCGGCCGTGAAGGTGGTGTGAGGGGGCGGAAAGAACTAGGGTTAGTTCTTGTTGCAAGGTTGCGGATAATATGGGTAACCGAATTAACGCGCTAGGATAGTTCGACTAGAAACGCGTTAATTGTTGACCTCGGGGCCCGGGGTTTAAGGAGTTTACTCAACTTGAAACTTAGGCTTGATTTGATGTAATGAAAATAAATACAAGAGTTCCTATTTATACTAGAGAATTGACCTAATGGGCCAAACTCTCTAGTTACTAAATCTGGCGGCCCATTTAACACAAATGGAATCCACTCCAGAACTAGCAGCTACTAAAAATAGAAATATTGTAAACATAAAGTACTAAAGAAGTAATGTCTAAACATAGTAAGAACTAGAAATAGCAAGTCTCCTAAATCTAGCTCGGAATGGCTATAGCTGTAAAGGAGTCTCAAGGCGGATGTCTCATGGCGTCTACCTCCTCTCTAGCTGACATGGCGGACAGGGTCACATCACCCTCCCCCACTTGGTTGTGAAGCGTCCCCACTTCACCCTCATCAGGCTCGGGCTCCAGATGATATGCGTTGTCCCCCGTGCGGAAAACCAATCGACGCCTGTCCCCGGTCGGCTGAGGGCGCTGCTCAAGTTGAGTGCTCCTCCGTCCTTGCAGCTCTTGAGGATGCCTGGTCACCCGTAAGTCTTGCAAAAAAGACAAAAAACTCGGCGAGAGGGCAGGCATCCTCAGGAGCTGCAAGGACGGAGGAGCACTCAACTTGAGCAGCGCCCTCAGCCGACCGGGGACAGGCGTCGATTGGTTTTCCGCACGGGGGACAACGCATATCAGCTGGAGCCCGAGCCTGATGAGGGTGAAATGGAGACGCTTCACAACCAAGTGGGGGAGGGTGATGTGACCCTATCCGCCATGTCAGCTAGAGAGGAGGTAGACGCCATGAGACATCCACCTTGCTAGACTCCACATATAGCACTAACAGGTTAGTGTAACACATCTATTTGTTGATATATTTATTCATTATGCATGACACATCTTCTTGTTCAGGTATGACTTGCCTTTCCTCGAAATAGTAGGAGTCACGTCTACATGGAAGAACTATAATGTGGCGGGGGCGTTTCTACAGCATGAGAGAGAAGACAACTACGTATGGGCCGTACAACAACTTCTTAAAATGTGCACAAAGTGTAAAGTAATACCGACATGCCTAGTGACAGATCGTGAAAAGGCCTTGATGAATGCGTTAGATAAACTCTTTCCAAGTGCCAAGTCTATCCTCTGTAGGCGCCATATGAAGAAGAACATAGAGGACAATGCTAGGAAGGAGATGAAGGATAAAAGCTTGGGTACAAGGTTTGCAAATGCATACTATAATTTATTCAAGCAAACAACTGTATCCGAATACGAGATGGAGTTGCATAGAATTCAGTCGAAATGGAGGGTTTAGCCACATCTGAATCAGTATGTAAGAAATAACTGGCGCATCCCGTACAGGGAAAGACTTGTGTCAGCTTGGACAAATACTATTTTCACGCTTGGAACGTCAACGACAAACAGGTTAGTGGCCACGTCTGAATCTGTATTGCATTCTCATTTGATATATTTTGGGGGGATTTCTGTTATCTGCACATCTTTCTGTTTCTGTTATATACATAAGTGGTTCATCACGTATGAATTCACACCATCCGTTACGGACAAAAGTTTATCGTTCGTCACGTATGGTTTCTCTTCATACGTGACGGACGAAAGATTTTCATCCGTCAAGTATGAAGAGAAGCCATACGTGACGAACCACTTATGCAGATAACAGAAATATTCTTCTATGATCAAACTTTAAACTCTTTTGTACTAAATATAGGATTGAAGGAGCACACTCTAGTTTGAAAGACTTCTTGACTACTCCACATGGTAGTCTAGACACGATATTCGGTCAATATCATTCAAAGATGGTTAACCAAGTGAAGGAAATCAAGGGGACCTTCAACGAGAGTGCACAGAACATGATGACGCTTGTGACTGGGGCTAATGTTTTCAAGCTGTTGAAGTACAAAGTATCTAAGGTTGCATTTGACCGCTTGACTGAGGAATACATAAAAGGGGAAAATACATTTTATGACAATACCTGCACATGCCAGATGAGGGTGAGAGATGGATTTCCGTGTGTGCATGATATCGCTAGATATGTGACGAGTTCAATCTCTATTAAGCTTTCAAGGTTGCATCCTTTTTGGAGACAATTGAGTTTGTCAGAAGTGCAAGACGAAGGTGAGGCTGAGGTGAAGCGCAAAGTCGCAAGATGTTTGATGGATCAATTTTATACAGATGAGTTCCCCAATCTGTCAGCAGATGATCAAGAAAAATGTGTCTCGCGGCTTTACGACATTGCTCGCCCTGAGGGGACCAGTCTGCAAGAGCCGGCTATTGTGAGGCATAAGGGACGGTCAATGGGAGCTCCAAACAAAGATAACACTAAAAGACATCCTTCTTCATGGGAATACACACACAAAGAGATGGAAGGGACACCTCCCAAGAAGCAACGAGGTAGGCCACCAAAGCCCACTAGTAAACCTTCACCAAGCCCTACAGCTCCTATCACTCCTTTGAGGCCATCTCAGGTTAGAGCTCCCAAGAATCCAGTGGGTCAAATGTTTCCACCACCTTTTCATGCTTCACAGTACTTCATTAAAGACTTTGAACCGTATATGGATATAGTTCCGTCGTGTATGCACGAACACATAAACGGTTACTTTGATATTGTTGGTGATGGAAACTGTGGATACAGAGCCGTTGTAGATCAAATAGGCATTGGGCAGGAACAATGGAGGATCGTCCGACAATCCATGATTGATAAGGTGAAAGAAAATTTTCCATTGTATGCTCAGACTTGCCTCTTTCCAATTATGCTGGATACAGTACTAGAACAACTTACATGGTTTGACGATGGGATGGCCCCGGAGAATACTTGGATGGTGATTCCAGATATGGGTTGTCTGGTCGCTTCTGCATTCAATTGTGCCGTTGTCGTGTTGGGTGCTATGAATGCTACTTACTTGTCTTTGCAAGCGGTTTCACATCATCCCGGGAGTGCTAAGCTAAAGACGATATGCATCTGCCATGTTCAGAAGGAGAGTCATTTTATTTCGGTATGTTACTAATCATTTAATCAATTTTTATTCATTATTTAAACTCATTAACTAGGCAAGTGAATACGTTCGCTTCATATGAAGAAATTAGGGTAGTCTCTAATGAACGTTCATTTCATATGATATATCTGCTTTGCTAAATTTGCTTGCTCCCTATATAGGGCTCGGTAATTCTCAGAAATGATATGACCCCATGAAAAAAGGCAGGAGCCAATGCCGGGATATTGTAATTAACGTAGCCATAGGGCTGCCAGTCAACCTACACAAAAAAGGATGCAATTAACATAATAGTATGTAACTTTACACAATTGTAATACATTAATATGAGAATTAAACCACATCGTATGATACTTACATGCCAAGCTTGTATTAAATCCAGCTCTTCCCTGTAGTTTCTTCTATGCCTACTATGAGTCTGCACAGGGTTCCATCGGCTGGCATATGGCACAGCGTCTCCGAAGCAGGGATTTTGTTGTGGAGCTATGCAAGATAAAAGAAATGGTGTGCATTGAGAGATGGTGCGCATCATGCTGCCAATAAGGAGACATTCACCCTACATTTTTGCCTTGCTTTTGCAGCATAGCGGATACATTCTCACTCACTTTGACTTTCTTTTTCTCCTTCACCGCCTTCTTCCTCTTTATCTTGCATAGCTCCTTCAAGAATTTGGCATAGTGAGGGATACTTTGAACAAGTTTTATCAAAGGAATATTTACCTCGCAGTTGCTGAAGGTTTCAAATAATTCCTTGTCGTTTTCCGGCCTTCTAGTATCTTTCAGAGCCTCAGAAAAGGGAGCGGGAGGCTTCAACGAACTGAGCGGGGGAAAGTTGGGGCGCACATAATCATCGTGGACAACTTCGAACGCATCTGGGACTCCAGGGGATTTTCCGCGGTCGCGGACTTCCTCTCCGTGGTCGCGGAAATCTTCGATCATGTCCTCTTCAACAGAGACTTTTCTGCGATCGCGGAAATCTGTCCGCGGTCGCGGAAAAGCGTCGATTTTTTTCTCGTCTCCAAGAATAAATCCGCGGTCGCGGCCTTCTTCTCCGCGGTCGCGGAAAACTTTCTGTTGAGCTCGACCATCGTCCACTTGTGCTCTGCTCCTCAGCGTCATGGCGCATACGTTCTCCCTCGGGTTTACTACCGTTTGAGATGGTAGTTTTCCCGAGTTCCGGGCTTCCAGCCTGCTCACTGTGATGGAGATCTATCCCACTTGCTTCTCTAAGTTCTGAATACTTGACCGTATCTCTTGGTTTTGTTGGACCATAGTATTGCCCAACGTTGCTACAGTCTGAGCTAGAGACTCCTGTTGTCGGACCACCGCTTGAATTTGTTGGGTTGTAGTGCTTGCCAATGTTGATACGCTCTGGGTGAGGGTTCGGATCATGTCATCGCTGGACATAGATGAGCTGGGGCTCTGGCCTTGAGGTCTTTGGTCATATGGAGCTCGAAATTGTTGTTGTTGTTGACCCCCAGGTTGCTGATATTGGTGTGGGCGCGGTAGGAATTATGGAGGTCTCTGTTGATACTCTTGATTTTTCTGGCCTTGAGGAGTACTCTGCTGATTTCCGTATCTCAAATTTGGGTGGTCTCTCCACCCTGGATTGTACGTGTTGGAGTACGGATCATATCTTGGCCTTGAAGGGCCGTATCCTCCAATGGTGTCCACCTCAGCAGTGGGTTCCTGCAGCGTGGGACATGCATCGGTAGGATGCATTGTGTCATAGCATATCCCACAAGACTTGACTTGCTGTTGGCCACCCTTCATCATGCATCTCCTCATCATCTCCTTCATCTCATCCATCTCAAAAAGTATTGAAGCATTGGGTTGAGAGTCCGCAGCTCTGACTGATTGGGTGCCCGCCCTCTTACTGAATTGTCTTGATCCCTCAGATAGCTCAAAGAAGACCTCATACGCTTCAGCTGGTGTCTTGTTCAAGATGTTTCCTCCACATGATGCGTTCACCATCCGACGCTCGTCGTCAAGAAGTCGTCCGTACAAATAAAGTATGAGGTCTTGTTCTGAATACCCATGGTAGGGGCAGCTAGAGATCAATCTCTTGAACCTCTCGTAGTACTCGTACAACGTCTTAGCAGCCTGTTGTTCAATGTTGTTGATGCTCCTCTTCGGGCTGTTGAGATTGGTCGCATGGGAAGTACTTCTCCAGGAAGGCTTTCATCATCTTAGCCCATGTATCTATGCTCCCTGGAGACAAATAATATAACCAATCATTGGCTGAATCTTTTAGAGAGAAAGGAAAGGCCCTCAGCTTGATCTGGTCCTTAGTAACGCATTTTGGCTTCATACTGGTACAGACGGCATGGAACTCAGACAGATGTTTGTTGGGGTCTTCTCCACTCATCCCATGGAAGTGGGGGAGTAAGTGGATTAACCCGGACTTCAGCTCGAAATTTACTCCATCCGCCAGCTCAGGGAACTGCACAGCCAGCGGTTGTTGCTGCAGATTAGGGGCAGTCAACTGCCTCAACGTCGGTTATTCGCCAGCCATCTCAAAACAAGGATTGTCAAAATACAAAGCTCTGTTTGTCTTGCGGTTCTTGGAAAGGGTTCTCTCAATTTCTGTATCACAAGCAAGAAGAGGAGAGTCAGTAGCACGGGTGTGGACCATAAGATAGGTCCACACAAAAATTGACACACAAACACACACAAAGAAAAATCAAAACATGTCTCCCCGACAACGGCGCCAATTTGATAGGGGCTAAAGTCGTGATGCCCAGTCAAAGTAAATCCTTAAAAACCTAACTTAGTAGAATAGGCAAGCAAGGGTCGAATCCCACAAGGAGGAGTTATCTTTCTTAGTGCAAATTAGTATGCCCAAGTAATAAAGGGGGGGTTTGTTGGTTGTTTGCAAGTAAACAAAGTAAACAAAAACAAAGGTTGAAATCAATTGGGGAAAAGTACTTAGCCAGACAAATATCCACCATTCATTTGATTGATTGATCCTAGAATATCTCTATTCCTTCCTATGAATATTCTTGTCCCTATTCTGAAGTAGTTACTAGTCCAACTAGTCCTGGCAACCCTAACTATCGAACGCACGAGAAACTATCAAGATTTAGAACAATAGCAGCAGGAAGTATAGGAATTAACCAGGATACATGCAACACCACAACTCGCAGCATTTAACACATAATCAATTCTCGTTCGTAATAAACTAGTCCAACTAGTCCTAGAATATCATGTTTGCTACACAAGATAAGGGATTTCAACTCGAAATATCCAAACCCTAGCAATGGACAATTACTAATATCAACTACGTGATCAATCCAGTCAAATCAATAATAATCAATAGGAATAAGCTCAAGAGAAAAGATATAATCAAAAGGAATAGGAATAGAATTATAATCTCACAACCATATATCAAATGAAGGCTTTAATCGTCGGACTAAGCAAAGGTTGCTTAGTTCTTCATAGTCCTGAAACACAAAAACTCAAAGGGAAAAACTGATGTAAACTAATAAACGATCTCAGATAATAAAAAGAGGCTCTAGGAACTAGGTTAAATAACCTAGCCAAAACCTAAAACTAAAGATAACAAATAACATCTAAAAGGAAATAAAAATAACCTAATCGGAATAAAGGAAATAAAATAAAAGGAAAATAAATAAAAACAGATCTTCGGAAGAAATTCCTCGGCGCGCGTCTGATGAAGGGATTTCCGCGACCGCGGCAATATCTTCCACGACCGCGGAAAATTCACTGTTGCTCTCGCTGTTCTCGGCTTTTCCGCGACCGCGGCTGTAACACCCCCAAAACTTAACCCTTTTGGAAAGGTATTACCGCCAGTGACCCCAGTGTTCCTTACCGAGATCACCCAAGGCTTTACCGTTTAAATACAATTTATGAAATACAAATGATACATAATGATCAAAGCATCCAATCCCAAACATAACAGTGTTAAAGAAACAGAGTTACGGGATTACAACCCAATCCCGAATAGGCCAACACAGAGTTTAAACCAAAAACAGCGGAAGTCATAAAAAGCACATTACAACCAAAGTCATTGTCCAAAAGATCTCAACCTGATTAAAGAAATAATTAAAACGTTCAAAAACCACCGTCGACTCCATAGTCCTTCTATTCTTCTGAGCTACTTTCGATCTGATGTGCCGAATCGAACGGATGACACCAGCCCACATGTAGAGAACAAAGTTTGTGGGTTAGTCTACTTGAATAGACTAGCAAGGGTACAAAGCAGAATGGTTCAAAGCAGTCATATTAGGTTAGACTCATCGCTTCTCGAATAATAATCGATGACGATAGTCAACCAGAAATCGACTCGAAAAGATTCTGGAAGACTGGATCTTCACAGAAATCGACTCGAAAAGAGACTCCAAGAGATTGAGTCCTTAAGGAAATATGACAAATCTGGAATGTTTACAGCATCATACAACAATGATTTAAAAGTTGACTGAGATACTTCGGTTCACGACCAACCTCATCGCATACAGCGAATCCAGATTGGAAAGAGAACGTACTATGATCAAAGTCGAGACGAGTTTTCCTAGCTGCACTATAACTTAGCTGCACTACTCGCCGAAGGTTTATTAGTTATGTGCGTCGAGTAGCACTTATCTGATTTATGTTTCAAAAACACACATCACGTTATTAGACTTTTACATGTGTACCCCATCATTGGGATGACACATCTTAGTATACGTTTCGTCGAGAGTGACGTACACCGGAAGGTTTGTGACACCAGCTAAGTGTCCTGTCTCTACACACTTGTGAAAGAGACCGATCATGATCTTAGAATAGAACCAGATGGAGACGAGCCACCCCGATACCAGATTATAAAGAAACGACTGAACAGGGTCCGAGTAACGTTCCTATTTAACAGTGCTAACTAAACAGTTACAGCACAATAACAGTTATAGGATAAATCCACATAAAGGCCCGAAAGGCGATCACAGATAATAGCGTTGTTCTAACAGATATACAACCTATTATATGATTTTCAAAACAGTTTATCAAAACCGTTTCCAGACAAACAGAGTATTCATTCCAAATTAATTACTCAGATAAACTACTGATAATTAATGTAAATATGGAACGAACGGGCAAGAGCGAACTGCCACTTGCCTTAATCCGCAGAATAGCCTAACGACGACAACTGGATTCCGGGCTCGACACGGGTATAGCTCTGACAGCACAACAACCTTCGAGTCGACCCATAAAATGAACCCTAAGTTAGATCCGACATAACCGTAGTACGAATCTAAAAATGACGAAAGAGAACGAAAGGAAAGACGCCACGACCACAACCAACCAAGCCAAAGCCACGAAGGCATTCTGGGCACTGGCGGCGGTCGCTGTTCTTGGCGGCGGTCGCCGCATTCATCACGGCGGGCGCCGTGAAGAACACGGCGGTCGCCGTGAAGAACTCAGACGACGGAAACGAGAGAAATCTCACCAAAACGATGCGCGTTTCGACCCCTTTCCGCCTTGCTTTGGTTCTGACCTCCAAAGGCAACCAAAAGGCTTCTAAAGGGCTTCTGGAAACACCACCAAACGACACCGACGAGAGCTTGCGAACTCCGGCGAAACACAACTCCGACGACACGAAAATTTGGCAGAGGTTCGGTGTTTGGGATGGCTCAATTCCCTTCCCCAACACCTCCTTTTATAGCCAAAGCATCGGGAGCACAAAGATGGGCCTACGAAATCTAGTTCGGCGCTCGCCAGAACCACGCCGGCGACCATCGGGCAAAGACTTCCGGACAATGACGGCGGCAATTACGGCGGGCGCCGTAATTTACGGCGGTCGCCGCCGTAGCCTGGCACGCCAGCTACCACCTCGAGCATCGGGACGGCGGGCGCCGTGACTGTACGGCGGTCGCCGTTCTTGGATCCGCAACGGTGGTCGCCGTGACCAGCTTTTCCCGCCCGTTCAGCTTTGAACGAACATGACATTAAACCGGGATAAAAATTATCGTACACGAACGGATATTAAAATCCAAGGCATGTTGTCTGTATATTATTTCACTGAGAAAAATATTACAGATATAGAGCACATTACAGAATGTCTCAAACTCTCTGTATTAAATCCGACGTACACAACGGGTACTCGGGAAAATTCCAAAATTCCCAAAATAACCTTACAAAAATACGGGGTATCACATCTCCTCCCCCTTAAAAGAAGTTTCGACCCCGAAACTTAGGTCGAAAATAACTCGGGAAAACGCCTGAGCATATCTAACTCGGTTTCCCACGTCTCCCAAGTAACTTCTTCGGTCCCTGACTTGGACCACAGCACTCGTACCAACGGCACGATCTTGTTGCGCAAATGCTTCTCCCGACGCTCCAAAATGCGCACGGGCAACTCTTCATAAGTACCATTAGCTTGAATCTCAATGTCCTTATAACTAAGCACATGAGACTCATCTGGCACATACTTTCTGAGCAAAGATATGTGGAATACGTTATGCACCGGGTGAGCCGATGGCGGCAACGCCAAGCGGTACGCTAGAGATCCTACTCTATCCAGAATCTCGAATGGTCCCACATAGCGAGGGTTAAGCTTCCCACGCTTACCAAATCTGAAAACTCCTTTGGATGGCGATACCTTGACAAAAACCTTGTCACCGACCTCGAACTCGACAGTCCTGCGCTTCCGATCTGCGTAGGACTTTTGTCGACTCTGAGCGGTCAACATCCTTTGTCTAATCAAAGCAATGTCTGAGGCCGTCCTTTCGACCAACTCTGGTCCAAGCAGAATTTTGTCGGCATTATCATCCCAACAAATCGGAGATCTGCATCTGCGACCATACAAAGCTTCAAACGGAGCCATCTTGATTGTAGCATGCCAGCTATTATTGTACGTGAACTCAATCAGACTCAAGATGTCCTCCCAGCTAGTCGGACGATCGAGTACACAAGCTCTAAGCGTATCCTCCAGGGTCTGGATGGTCCTTTCAGACTGGCCATCTGTTTGAGGATGAAACGCGGTGCTGAATGTAATATCCCTTAATTTTTAGTAAGGGTATTTGGGTAATTTTTCCCATCCTTCGTACTTTAATTATTTCGCTTTCAGTGGAGTTCGGATTTTCCATAATATCCATGATCTCCGAAATAATTTCCTGAGTGGTATAAAATACATTCGATGTATTTTTGGGACTTAGAATATTTGTTTGGATACAAACATATAATTTCCGGGGTTTAAAACCCATACCCATGTCCAAACTTATCCTCCCTGTGCAACTTATCCCGTCAACAACTTGCTTCCAGCTTGGCACCCCACTTGATCTGCGTGGTCGGCCCTCTTGCTTGGGAGTTGTCTAAGCTTGTCCCCTCCCTCCCTTATAAGCTGAGATCGATCTCTCTCTCTCGCGAGCTCCCGTTGGCTCCTCTGTTCATGTCGTCTCTCCCCTGCTCCATCGTCTTTCTCTTGTTCCTCTCGTGAGCTCCCCTGTGCATCGCCTCCTCTGCCCAGCCACCATCTTCTCGTGCTCAACCTCCTCCTCCTTCTTCTCCGGCGAAGTCGCGGTGCCGCTCGCCATCACTGGTTCGCTGCTGGTGTTGCTGGGCTGCTCGCTGCTGCTCGCCGTGGTGTTGTGCTGCGGTCGTGGACTGCTGCCGAAGCCACCGCCGAGCTCCCCTGTTCGCTCTCTGTTTTGCTCGAACGGAGACGAAGACGAAGGGAGTGGGCCCCTTGTTGATTTAGCTGCTATTCGTGGTCGTTGTTCGCCGCCGCCGCTGGTGCTCCGTTCCTGGCGTCAGATCCCCGACGAGACCCCGGTCGAGCTCCGTTCGAATTGTTGTGCTGTTGTTGCCCCTGTTGTTGTTATTCGGGGAAGAAGGGGAAATAGTAGTGTGGGGCCCCTCTGGCCAATTGTTGAGTTGGGCCGAGAAAGCCCAAAACCCTTCCAGTCCAATTTCAACCCGAAATTATTTGAGCGGTATAATTTCGATTTCCTTTTATCCGTATTTTTCTTTAGGAAAATGTAATAAATATTTTTATGGTTTAATATCATAAAAATTTATTAAATATAATTCCTTAAATTCGTCCAGTCAGATTAATTGATAGATAATTAATTTGTCAGTTAGAACGTGATTTGCTGGATCGCGTGTGGACTCGTTTTCTGCTAGGACTATTCTGAAGCATATGCCATATCCTCGGAAAGGGTATTTTCGGTAGTCGTCTCGTCCAGATTCATCGCTGAATCTATTCCAGGCAAGTGGCGGTTCGCTCTTGCTCATCATTCCATATTTCAATTATTTATCAATCGTTTAGTTGTTAAATAATTTGGGATGATTCTGAAATATGTTGGGAACTGTTTGTTAATAATATAATCTAAAATCTGATATTATTATTAGGTTGTATATTCTGCTAGAACCGACGCTAGTATAATTATATATATATTGTGCAGGTTGGGCCGTGATGGCTTGTGTGATGTGTTTGTGTGTTAGACTAATAGTTAGCACGAGTATTCGTAGGGGCGATGGGCTCTAGATTGCGGCTCAGTCGTTTCTTTATAACAAGTGGTGAAGAGGCATGCTATAAGTCCCCGACACCTTGTGTTGTGGTTGTTGTGGATAAGGTCGTGGACTCTATATGTGGTCCCGTCTCTTCTGATCGTGTTGTGGATAATTAAAAGCTTATAACGTGTTGTGGTTTATTGTGGAATTAAAACAAGATATAGTGCCTTAAGTGCACATAATTAATATTTTGACGAGTAGTGCAGCTAGGAAAAACTCGTCTTAGTTTAAATCGCTTGTATGCGAAGCTGTTTGTGTGTTTGCTTGAGTTTCCCAACATTTGTCATATTTTCCTATAAGGCTCATTTCTTTGGAGTCTTCTTTTGGGATTGATTGCTGTGAGACTCGGTCTCCAGAATCTTCTCTTGTTCATGCTGCTTCATATATTCTAGTAGGAGTATGATGGTTGACTAGCGTACTCGGTTATTATTCGAGGAACGATGAGTCTAACCTAATACGACTGCTTCGAACCACTATGCTTTATTCTCTTGCTAGTCTATTCATTTAGACTAATCAACCGTTATATTCCTTGCATGGTTGGCTGGTGTCATCCGTTCGATTCGACACATCAGGTAGGTTGCTGTTTCGCGAAGACTAGAACGACTATGAAGATGAACGGTGGTTTTGGATGTTTTTATTGTTTTTAATCAGGTTAAGATCCTTGGGCAGGTGATCACTACGATCACAACCCTTTTCGTAATATTTTAAAGTCTTCCGTTGTAATTATTCTGATTTTGTATTAAATTCTGATGATGTATTTCGTTTTGTCTGGAATCATGTGAAATTCTGAGACTGTGGTTTAATAAAAGTTATGATATTTGGTATTGTAACTGTGATTTGATAGTTATATCGTTTGGAAAAGCCTGGGGTGACTTCGGGGTTTTTGTCCAGAGTCACTGGCGGTAATACCTTTTCAAATAGGGTTGAAATTTGGGGGTGTTACACTGAACCTCAACTCGGTTCCCATAGCCTTATGAAGTTCCTGCCAGAACCTTGACATGAAACGGCCATCTCGGTCCGATACAATGGTCTTAGGAATGCCATGTAAGCGGACAATCTCTTTCTGGTAGACTTCTGCTAACTTCTGGGTTTCCCATGTGGTCTTGATGGCTATGAAATGAGCACTCTTCGTAAGCCTATCCACAATTACCCAGATATCATCCCTCTGACTTCGAGTCTTTGGTAGCCTAGTGACGAAGTCCATGGCGATGTCCTCCCATTTTCATTCTGGCACTGGGAGAGGTAGCAACTTACCACCTGGCCTGCGGTGTTCAATCTTGACCTTCTGGCAAGTTAAGCACTTTGCCACAAAGTCTGTTACGTCTCACTTCATGTTTGGCCATCAAAACTTCTTCCTGAGGTCCTTGTACATCTTGCTAGAGCCAGGATGCACAGAATAAGCAGATGAATGAGCTTCTCTCATCACCAACTGACGAAGACCTTCTGTGTCAGGCACACAGATCCGATCCTGAAACCAAAGTGATCCATCATCCTGAACCACAAAACTGAGAGCTTTCCCATCCATCACATCACTGTTTAACTTTACCAAGATGATGTCATCGACTTGTTTTTCTTTGATCTGATTCAGTAGTGTAGCCTGAATTTCCATCATACTCAGGTATCCTCTACACTGGTCATACAGGACTTCAATGTCGCATGACTCTTGGTTTAGCTTGGTTTGAGCAGTAAGTAGAGCAACTACGGTCTCGTGCGTTGTCTTCCGGCTTAGTGCATCAGCTACTACATTAGCCTTGCCCGGATGATACAGCAACTCCATGTCGTAGTCTTTGAGTAACTCTAGCCAGCGGCGTTGTCTCATATTTAACTCCTTTTGAGTAAATATATACTTGAGACTTTTGTGGTCAGTGAAGACTTGGCATCTTATACCATAGAGGTAATGCCTCCAAATCTTTAGCGCAAAGACAACCGCTGCTAACTCAAGATCATGGATCGGATAGTTTTCTTCGTAAGTCTTGAGTTGTCTAGATGCGTAAGCAATAACTCTGCCTCTCTGCATCAGTACACAACCCAAACCACACTTTGAAGCATCACTATAGACCACATAATCGTCATTCCCTTCTGCGAGTGCTAACACGGGTGTCGAGGTCAGCCGTCGTTTCAACTCCTGGAAATTGGCCTCGCACTTGTCATTCCAGACAAACTTCTTGTGGACCTTGCGGAGTAGATTGGTCATAGGTAGAGCGATCTTTGAAAATTCTTCTACGAACCTTCTATAATACCCGGCAAGTCCAAGAAAACTGCGCACCTCCTTCACGTTCTAGGGCTGTGTCCACTTAGCCACCGCTTCAATTTTTGGGGATCAACCATAACCCCATTTTTATTGATGACGTGGTCTAAGAAAGCCACTTCCTTTATCCAGAATTCACATTTAGACAATTTAGCAAAAAGTTGATGTTGTCTAAGGATTGACAAGGCAATCCGCAGATGTTCTTCGTGGACTTCTTCATTCGGAGAATAGATCAGAATGTCGTCGATGAAGACCACCACGAACTTATCCAAGTACTGGTGAAAATATCGGTTCATCAAATCCATAAAGACAGCTGGAGCATTTGTAAGCCCAAAAGGCATCACTACGAACTCGTAATGACCATATCTGGTCATAAACGCAGTTCTAGGAATGTCCTGCTCTCGAATCCTGAGTTGATGATATCCAGATCTCAGGTCGATCTTGGAGAAAACTTTTGCTCCCTGCAACTGGTCCAACAAGTCATCAATCCTAGGCAAAGGATACTTGTTCTTGATCGTCACCTTGTTCAACTCTCGGTAGTCGATACAAAGTCGAAACGATCCGTCCTTCTTTTTGACGAACAATACCGGAGCACCCCACGGCGATGCACTCGGCCTGACATAACCTTTGTCAAGAAGATCTTCAAGTTGATTCTTCAATTCTTGCATCTCAGCTGGAGCCATCCGATACGGTGATTTGGAAATCGGCTCCGTACCAGGCTCAAGATCAATTGAAAACTCTACGTCACGGTTCGGGGGTAATCCAGGAATTTCTTCCGGAAAGACATCCGAAAACTCCCTAACTACAGGAATATCAAGAACCTCAGGTCCATCCTTTGCAGGCGAATCCAAGTAGCAAAGGTACCCGACACATCCTTGTCGTAGTAGCTTAAACGCAGTCATCGCATTGATCAGCTTGCCGTTATCAGCGTCATTTCGACCTTTGAACTTGCACACGAACTGGCCCCCAGATGACACCGTCACCGTTCTTGAACTGAAGTCGATCACCGCCTTGTAACGCGTCAGCCAATCCATACCGAGGATAATGTCGTATGGTGCCATGGCTATACAGATTAGATCTGCCTCGAATTCCTTATCCTGAATGGTAATCGGAAAGTCGGACAGATGCTTGGTTCCCACCAAACGTTCTCAATTAGGAAGATTAACGACGAAAGGGTCGCACGAATCGTTGCACACTAAGTCTAACTTGCTAACACAGCTATCCGAAATAAAGGAATGCGTAGCACCAGAATCAAACAGAATTCACACTGAAGTAAAGTGAAGGTATAGAGTACCTTGAGCAATTGGGGCATTGGGTCCATCTGCTTCACGCATCTCGTACAAGCGTTGGCCCTGACTTCCAGAAATAGTTGGGGCCTTCCCCATGTTCTGAGCAGTCGTCTGCACTGAAGGGCTAGGAGTCTCGGCAGGCTTGAACCTAGGTCGGTTGCTCTGATGAACTGACCCTTGCTGCGACTCTACTCCCTTCTGCTTCCCCTGCTTGCAGAACTTCTGCAGATGACCATCACGTCCACACCCAAAGCACGACCTCTTCTCCTTCTGACACTCATTGCTCTTGTGCCCAGCCGTACCACAGTTATAACACTGAACTGAACTCCTGGTCTGCCCTGACTGCTGAGTCGATCCTCCTTGCGTCATCTCCGTCTTAGCTCAGCCGGACTTGGCAAAGTTAGACGGTGGCGCAGGGCGCTTAAAATCACCTCCCTGGTTCTGATTCTGCATCGACTTCTGTCGGTTGCGCCTCTTGGTCGACTCCTCTAGAGTTACCTCCAGCTTATAGACACAATCCATATACTGCTCCAAGGTAGAGCATGTGTGGTACACCATTAACGGCTTGATATCCGGGCTCATCCACTCGTGGAAGTACCAGATCTTTTGGGCCTCGCTGGTGATCTCGGCAGGGGCGTACTGAAAAAGATGATTGAACTTAGACGCTAACTCGGTCACTTTCAGACCATCCATCTTTGGATACAAGAACTCTTTATGCTTCTCCTCTCTCATAGCACGAGAGAAAAAGCGATCAACCATCTTGGTCTTGAACATCGACCAAGTCAACACTGGGCTCTCAGCCAAACCTGTGTTCTCCCATCACTCGCTAGCCTCCTCCTTCAGCTGAAGAGAAGCGATATGGACCTTCTCGGCCTCAGTACACTCCACGTTCCGAAACAGCCTCTCTATATGGGAGAACCAATGAGTCACTGCTACTGGCTCCCCTTTCCCGTTATAGCAATCGGGCCTCATTGAAGTGATGGTCTTAAGAGCGCAACCATAGTTGTCTCTAGCCCTGACGGCATTCTCTTGAACCACAGGGTTTCTGGGTTCCACAACATCAGGAACCGCTGGGTGGGTAGGCACTTCTTGCGCTTGAGGCGCACTAGGTCTCAATACGTCTGCAATTGCCTGCATCACAATCCCGCGAATCACCTCAACAGCTGCGGCATCAAACAGTGTCGGCGCTTGGGTCTGATCCTGACCTTCACGCCTATGCTGGACGCGAGACTCTGACTCGTGCTCATCCTGAACACATTTTCCTGTTGGCCTGGGATCTTGGCTAGTCCCAGCACCGGCTCGAATCGAGTTCCTCGTGCTTCTTGGGTTCACCATCTATTTACCGATCCAATTCCAAGCATTCAATACATTAATATTATGCAATATACTTATGCAATATATCAACGTAAAGGAATTACTCAGAATAGATCAACTTGGCATTTTATAGATGAACCTTCGAACTGATACACAAGCTACACATAAGTCTATCATCCGAGCGCTAGGACAACATTGCTCGAAGATAAAAGTGTTTCCCAGAGTACTTGTCGCAATACTGAAATATTACACATAGTACAAACTTGGAATACTAAGAAATAAAACTACTGCGATAGGCAACGCCAATTCTCATCAAGGCGTTCCAAAATGTCTCCCATAAGACTGGCTACTCGTGCACGGTCTCTTCGGACTAGGCTCACCATCGAGCTCTGGCGATGGGTTTCGCACCCGGCTTGACCCTGAAGCACATGGTCCTATCTCAGTCATGGTAAGGTATGGGTCGTCCATGACTGGCCCTCCTATCCCAGCCCTCCTCTGAGTACTGGCGATCAGCTCATCCCTCCGACGCTGCTGCTCTGTAGAGATTACCTCGCTCTGGCGGAGGATCTCCTGCAGCTCGGATTCTGACCTCCTTCTTCTTGGAGTAGGGATAGGCTGAGATTCCCTGTCACTTCTCCTAATACCGTACTCGGTATACAGTGCCTCCCAATCAGCTTCTGACATGGATGCGTACTCTGGCACTAGTGGCAACTCTTGCATAGGTGGTAACTCTGTACTGGGGTGAATAAATTGCATCCCCGTTTCCTGACTATCCACCAGCAAGTGCCTCAAGTCATCGGACTCCTGATTTTGTCCGCTGAGGTCCATCTCGGCATCCTCCTCGGGATCATCCTCGATGGGGTCCTCTTCCTCTTCTTCCTCTTCGGGGTCATCCTCTATGGGGTCCTCTTCTTCATCTTCCTCCTCGCTCCCTTCAATAATCACATCCATCAGGTAATCGTCATTGTAGTACCCTCTCGCGTACCTAGACGATTCATCATCTTGCATTGCTTCCTCCCTTGGTGGTTCCACTGGCGCTGTCACAGGAACTATAGCATTCCTTGACACCAGAACTACCGACTCAGGAAGCACATGCTTCATCTCCTCAGATGGGCTGCTCGGGCCTCCAACCTCGAAGCACCTCTCGGGTATAGGGAAGTCTAGCCTCTCGATAGATGGTGAATCCATCTCGGCATCTTCCGACCCCTTCTTCAGAGAGAGACATGCACCCATCTCCTATAGGATAACGATGAAGGAATTAGTCTTTCTAGATATAGAAGCAAGCTTACTATATCAGACTATCCAGAAGACATGACTATGAATGGTGTTTTTAAATTCTTTTTACTTTGAAAATTCAGAGCCCTTTTTAAAGCATTTTCGAAAACGGATAAATGGTTTATAAAAATCCTAAACCCGTTTTAAAACCTTTGGCTCTGATACCACAACTGTAACACCCCCAAAACTTAACCCTTTTGAAAAGGTATTACCGCCAGTGACCCCAGTGTTCCTTACCGAGATCACCCAAGGTTTTACCGTTTAAATACAATTTATGAAATACAAATGATACATAATGATCAAAGCATTCAATCCCAAACATAACATTGTTAAAGAAACAGAGTTACGGGATTACAACCCAATCCCGAATAGGCCAACATAGAGTTTAAACCAAAAACAGCGGAAGTCATAAAAAGCACATTACAACCAAAGTCATTGTCCAAAAGATCTCAACCTGATTAAAGAAATAATTAAAACGTTCAAAAACCACCGTCGACTCCATAGTCCTTCTATTCTTCTGAGCTACTTTCGATCTGATGTGCCGAATCGAACGGATGACACCAGTCCACATGCAGAGAACAAAGTTCATGGGTTAGTCTACTTGAATAGACTAGCAAGGGTACAAAGCAGAATGGTTCGAAGCAGTCGTATTAGGTTAGACTCATCGCTTCTCGAATAATAATCGATGACGATAGTCAACCATCATACTCCTACTGGAATAGACAAGAGGTATGCACAAGAGAAGATTCTGGAAGACTGGATCTTCACAGAAATCGACTCGAAAAGAGACTCCAAGAGATTGAGTCCTTAAGGAAATATGACAAATCTGGAATGTTTACAGCATCATACAACAATGATTTAAAAGTTGACTGAGATGCTTCGGTTCACGACCAACCTCATCGCATACAGCGAATCCAGATTGGAAAGAGAACGTACTATGATCAAAGTCGAGACGAGTTTTCCTAGTTGCACTATAACTTAGTTGCACTACTCGCCGAAGGTTTATTAGTTATGTGCGTCAAGTAGCACTTATCTGATTTATGTTTCAAAAACACACATCACGTTATTAGACTTTTACATGTGTACCCCATCATTGGGACGACACATCTTAGTATACGTTTCGTCGAGAGTGACGTACACCGGAAGGTTTGTGACACCAGCTAAGTGTCCTGTCTCTACACACTTGTGAAAGAGACCGATCATGATCTTAGAATAGTACCAGATGGAGACGAGCCACCCCGATACCAGATTATAAAGAAACGACTGGACAGGGTCCGAGTAACGTTCCTATTTAACAGTGCTAACTAAAAGTTACAGCACAATAACAGTTACAGGATAAATCCACATAAAGGCCCGAAAGGCGATCACAGATAATAGCGTTATTCTAACAGATATACAACCTATTATATGATTTTCAAAACAGTTTATCAAAACCGTTTCCAGACAAACAGAGTATTCATTCCAAATTAATTACTCAGATAAACTACTGATAATTAATGTAAATATGAAACGAACGGGCAAGAGCGAACCGTCACTTGCCTTAATCCGCAGAATAGCCTAACGACGACAACTGGTTTCCGGGCTCGATACTTATGAAAGATACCGATCATGATCTTGTAATTCCTAAGTTGGTTTGATGGATAAGCTGATCAAATGCTTCAAAGATTTGCAACCATTTGGGCCCAAATTGGATGGCAGCTTTGGACCTTTTAGCTGGCCCATTCCATCAACAATTAAAGCAAGTTCAATTTCCAGCTTGCAAGTTCACGTGAAGCACTGCCTTTGTGGATTAATTTATAAAGGACAGTTGCTTTCCTTGCTTGGGTTCCGTGTGGGTGACATCTTTTGCAGTAGATTTGCTCCAGCCAAGGGATTTCTGATGTGTTCTTGCCTTCGATGACGAGCACACTTGTCAAAGGTGACACTTTTGGACCTAGTCTTGGGCAAGAAGTCATAAGCTTTGTTTGTCAAGGCTTTCGTGGAAACCTTGGGGAAACCCTTGATGAATTGCACGAAAGCTTGACAAGCGGTGGCGAAGTGAATAGTATCTTTTGAGGTTATCGGACACGGTGGTGGCCGATGGCGAACTCGGTGGTGAGTGTTTGGGTCTCTCGACGGTGGTGAGTGTCAAGATGGGTGTCAAGACAGCAAAGACGGCGACGACGACGGCGAGGGTGATGGTGAGCGATAGATTGGGTTCGATGGTGGGTTCGATGGCGACGGCGATAGCGATGGTGTGGGTGCGATAGCGGGTGTGATGGTGGAGCAATGGAAGCGATTGATGGATGGTGATGTTTGGATGGTTTGGATAGATGGCTTGAGGGTCAAGCTTTGTTGTAGCGTCGGCGGCGGAGTGAAGGGAGATGCGAAGGAAGACTTGCTTGAAGGATTCCAAGCGATGCCGTAGTGTCAGCGGCGGGTGAAGGGGGATGCGAACCTAGAGATAGGTTGACATCCGATCAAAGGAAGGAGGATAAACACTCGACTTAAGCTTTGATTAAAATTGAACATAAGAAAAATAACAAGACATAAGTTTGACTTAAATACTAGAGGCGAGACTCGGATGGGCCGAGTCGAGCCTAGTGGGCTAGCCCATGCAACATGCAATAGGCACACACCCTAAAATTAGAAAGACTATAAATGGAAACTTTCTAAAACAAGCAAAATACTAACAATGGAAATGTCTCAAATAACAATGTCAAAACACAAGGCAAATAAACCTCTAATGACTAAGCCGGTGGCGCGAGGCATGGGACGCGAACACTGGAAGCAGCGGCGACGATGAGTCGACTGGCTCGGCAGTGGGCGCGCCTATTGCCGGTAGCGATGGGCTCAATTCTGCGATGCCGATGGTGGCGAGGACTTGGAGTCTGGGCTCGGTCTCCGGTGTGCCTTGGCCAGCGATGACGCGAGCGACTAGCGATTGCACGGCATCGGCGATGGCCTTGGACCTAGACCTTATCACTAGGCCCTGTGAGCGTAGGCTCATGGCATGCTCCTCCTCTGTGGCCGTCATGGAGGGCAGGGTCGCATCAATTTCTTAGAGCTACACTCAATCCAAATAGGAAGGGAGAAGAAAAACAGTAGCTCACTCCTGCCATTGTTGGTAGCTGTCTTAGAGGAACCTTGGTTTCTCTTCAAGATGCCTTTGAGCTTCTCAGTTGTTTCTCATCTTCACATTAGTTAGTTCTTTGTTTTTGCCCTTTTGATTTCTAACCTAGTGGTCTTGGATTTTCTAATTGAGGTCTTAAACACTTTATTTTAAATCTTGATTTGCATAATAAAAGAACTTGTTTTTTGTCTACTTTCGCATCTGATTTCGTTACTGTTTGTATTCGATTTCTACAATACGCCAGGTCGCCAACCAATATATAATTAAGTGATGTGGATTTTTCCTCTTCACAATGTAACTTTGTGGCTAGTATGCCACTTTCATCAACCAGGTCCATTATATTATGCTTGAACTTCAAATGGCCGACTTTAATAGTCAAACCTGAATTATCACATTTTGTGACTTGTAACTTCGCAATTTAATTAATAAGTACAAGTATGATATTTTGTGACTATATGATAATGAATTTAATTTTTATATTCAGTTGTAGTGACCTAAATATCTTTTATAGACAAAAAAAACACTTTGCTTTTAAGTTCCCTAATTTACTATATATATATACACTAAAGTTAAATCTCACTTAGTCATATGGTACTCCTCAATTAAGACACGTAATCATATGTCACATATCATTCTCTTATTTTCATTTTATTTAAATTTATATTATCAAAAATCAAAGATTCTCAATTTTTAGTGTGATTCTAGATAATCCTACTTGAATTTTTAGTACATGTATGAGATTGCTTTCCTATAAATAAAAATAATGTCAAATTTTTAGTGTAATTATGATTTTCATAAGTTACTTTCTATTTAATAAAATATGATATATATAATTTTGTTTATTTCTCTATCTACTTAAATATGATAATTACATTATAATTTATATAATATAATCAAAAGTTATATTTTATATACTAAAATAGTTATTAACTAAGGTCACATGCCCCCTCTCATTAAGTCGCATTATCTATGACATTTTTTGTTTGTATTTTATATCAAGTCATCCAATATGTCAATATTCTGTATTTCAATTTCAAAAATATGCATATTATATAAACATTGTATAATATATGATTGAGAAAAATAGTTTGTAAAAATATGTTGTTAACTAACGATATAATCGTGCCATACAAGTTTATGTCTTACTATTAGACCTGTCAATCGGGTCGGTCAGATCGGGTCCGGTTATTTCGGGTTCATGTTGAGTACGGGTCGGTCAAGTCGAGTTACATGTCAAGTCGGTCGAGGTGTTATAGGTTAGCGGACAGTTCTAGTTGACTCAACGAGTCAGGAACATCCTTTTTTAGATATTTTGTTCAATATTAAAATATTATTAAATAGTTAAAAAGTATTATAAATATGTCAAAATAAACAAAAAATAATTAAGTAATTCATTATTTTATGTATAATTGAGATTAGTACACAAAAGTAACTTTTTTATTTAATTATATTAACTTGTAAATTTATGAATTTATAAAAGGTATACAAGTATAACTATGCTCTTTTTTAGGATACATGAACAATTGAACATATTAACATAATTTAAATGTTATATATTCTATGTAATACTTTACTAACACTTTACATTTATTCGTTAATCAGGCCGGGTTCGAGTTCGTTGGGTTCGGTCATACGATCTCGGATTAGATTCGGGTTTGCTAATTTCAGGTTACTAAAAGTTTTCGTCGGATTTGGGTCGGGCCAAGTGTGGCTGTGGTCAGATCGGTTAAACGGGTTCGTCATATTTTAACAGCTTTATTTACTATCAAATACCTAAATAAAGTAATTTTAAATTATTTTTAATATTTTATGTATAATATATATTACAATAAAGCTCGTACAATGCACAAGAATTATGCTAATATTTTACTAATGGTTTTTCTAACCTATGCCCTTAGGGCATAGGTTAAGAATTCCTATTAATGAATATAAACCCTAAATAGGAAATGGTGAACCTATTTTAAAAAAATTAAAAAACTCTAAAAAATTAACACATAATCAAAACTTTCTATATAAGACATCTTAACCTATGTCCTTAGGGTATAGGTTAGAAAAATCGTTTTACTAAAACTAGAAATTTAAGGCATTTTTTATAGAATGGCTATTAAGTTAGCAAACTCAACGGCTTACGTACGTATCTTGTTAATTCTAATTGGATTAATTAAGAGCTTAGAGTTGTCATCATGGATCACCAATCACACCATGTACACACTGCTCATTAAGGGTGTGTTTTGTAAAAATGGGTGTATGAGTTTGAAATAAGGTATGAGATCAGGGGTATAGGGTTGGAATTTGATACTTCCTTAGGGTAAGCAAAAAGAAGCTTCCAACCTAAATTTTAAAATGAGACTCATTTCCATCAAATATGAAATATATGAAAATATCATATCTTAGGAGTTTGAGAAATTGGGTTGAAGCTCTAAATACTCTTTAACAAACTCAAAGTATTAAATTTTCATTCTCTAACCACATACCTCATTCCTCAAATCTTCTTACCAAACACAATCTAATTTATTAACTTCAGAAATGCTACCAAACACACACCTACATAGATAGGTCTACTCACATATATACGGGTATACCCGGCCCCTCGCCCAAAAATGGATAAAAAAGGGGGATTCGTCATGCCTGATGAAATTGAAGGCAAAAGACTTGAATTTTTGTAAAGTTACATCAAGACAGATTTTAACATTCTAATATTACATACTTCGATAGAGAAAGTTTCTAATATTACATAGAGAAAGTATACAACCAACATACGTAAATTACGAAGTCTTTATATTAGCATATAAATTTTCAATTGACCATTATTAATAGGTTTTTTTCTTCGACGAGTTAGGTAAATGACTTTTTGACAAACGTTTTTTTTTAAACTAATAGACCCTTAGTAAAAATGGATCCATCTCCCTAAATCCTACTCCCTACCCCCTAAATCCTACCCCTTAAACCCTAAACCCCAAAAAACAATATTTTAAAGAGAGAAAAAACAAAGAAGAGGGAGGAAAAAAACATAATAAAATAAGCTAGTAGGGGTAGGAAAAATACATAAAAACTAGTAAGGGGTAGTTTTATTAATTAAAAACTCTTAAAGGGTCAATGGGCCCAAAATCCTCTTTTTCTAGTGTGTGTTCATGGGCATACTATAATTACTTTTTTTTTAGCAATAAAACTTCATTTTTAGCAATAATTTTTTTAACCATTAGTTTAACTATTTTTTACTAAAGATTTATCCATTCTCTTTTAAAGAATATTTTAAATATAATTTGATAATTTAACTTCTTAACATATGACCATGGACACAACTAGAAAAACGGTTATTAATATAATGGCCAAAAAAGTGAAATAACAAAATCTTCTTATCGACCATAAGAAAACGCTTTTTTTTCTCGATTATTTTGTGTTTTGTCCCTTTCCTAGAGAGGGCCATTCAAAGTAATGAGCAGGTGAAAAAGTCCAACCTTCCTTGTTATTTTTTCGCCAGTTTCAGTCATTAAATCTAAATAATAATAACAAAAATCCATTTTCAATAAACTAGGATGACACCGATATCATATAATTAATTTTTATAATGTTATACTCTCCGTTGAACGTGGAAACCAATATGGATGTGATAAGATTGACTGCGAAAAGCTGTGCAGATTACAAGAGTTGAACTTCATCTTCAACCTCAGAAGAGTGGTGCTACTATGGAGGCTGCAGATTCAAGCAGGAATGTGGTGTTTGCTGTAAATGGAGAGAGATTTGAAGTCCCAAAGATTCATCCTTCAACAACTCTTCTTGAGTTCTTGCGCTCATTCACCCGTTTCAAGAGTGTCAAGCTCGCCTGTGGCGAAGGTAAATTAATTCAGCACATAATTTTAAAGAGTTGGCTTGCAAACTCAGCTGATTAATTTTGAATTCTTTCTTTCAGTTACAAATGATGATCGTATGGGTTTTCTTTATATCCTGTTCATGCGTCTTTTATGCGTTTTGCTTGTTGAATTTATACATCCCAAGAACTTGGGTTCGGCATGCCTGTATTGCTATTAATTGTACAATAAAAAATTATGAGTGCCTTGTCCGAACAGATAGGTTCTACTTTGTGGAAATTTGGTTATATGATTAGATTGGATGCTTTTGAGGATATCTGGGCTTTTTTCCTATCCTGCTTAATTTGGAGAATATATTCAAATCTTGTCAAATGGATGGACCTAGTAGAAAATTTTAATCTGCATAACTAATGCCTAATATGAACAAATATTTTAGAAACAAAAAAGAAAGAGCACACTTGCACTGATGTAGAAGCACTGTGAATCAACAAACACATATTATGCCAAAAATGTCTTCTGATTGACTTGCAGCAATACCTTTTTTCTCAATTAACGCCTTTGTTGGTGCATCCAACGCAGGCGGTTGCGGTTCTTGCATTGTCCTTGTCTCCAAATACGACCCCCTACAGGATCAAGTGGAAGATTACACTGTTAATTCATGCCTTACACTTGTGTGCAATGTAAATGGCTGTTCAATCACCACATCCGAAGGTCTTGGCAACAGCAAAGATGGGTTCCATCCAATACAACAAAGGTTTGCTGGTTTCCATGCCTCGCAGTGCGGGTTCTGCACCCCTGGGATGTGCATGTCACTCTTCTCAGCTCTTGTCAATGCTGACAAGACACGTGGCTCAGAGCCCTCTCCCGGGTTCTCCAGGCTGACCGTTGCTGAAGCCGAGACAAGTGTTGCAGGAAACCTTTGTCGTTGCACTGGCTATCGACCCATTGCGGATGCCTGCAAGAGCTTTGCATCTGGTGTGGACATTGAGGATTTGGGACTCAACTCCTTCTGGAGAAAGGAGGATACCAAGGAAGTTAAGGAAAGTAAGTTGCCTTCTTATACTCCCAAGGATCAAATGTGTACATTTCCGGAGTTCTTGAAGTCTTCTGCGCCGTTGAATTCAGAAGGTTGCTCTTGGTACAGTCCTACAAGCATTAAGGAGCTCCAAGGTTTGCTTGACTCAGATGGAGAAAACACGCGCCTCAAGTTGGTTGTTAGCAATACCGGTGTAAGTTACTACAAGGAGCTAGACAAGTATGACAAATACATAGATCTTAAATACATTCCCGAGTTATCAGTGGTTCGGATAGATGAAGCAGGAATGCATATAGGTGCCGCGGTGACAATTTCTAAGGCAATTGAATCGCTCAAGGAAGGTAGCGACAACGTATGTAATGAGGGAACCGGGTTATTGCTAAGAAAAATTGCTAGTCATCTTGAGAAAGTTGCGTCAAGATCTGTTCGGAATTCAGCAAGTGTAGGGGGGAATTTGGTGATGTCACAGAGAAATGGTTTTCCCTCTGATGTTGCTACCTTGATGCTTGCTGCCAATGCAACAATTGATGTAATTACCGGGCCAAAACGAGAAGTCATCGCATTCGAAGAGTTCCTAGGAAGGCCTCCTCTTGATTCTAGAGGCTTACTAGTGAGTGTTCATATACCGAGTTGGAAGCCAGTCTCCGATGATCACTCAGGGCAGCCTCCTAAGCTACTATTTGAGACATACAGAGCAGCGCCTCGGCCTTTGGGGAATGCATTGCCTTATTTGAATGCAGCTTTTCTGGCTCAAGTCTCTCCAAGAAACGTGATAAATGATGTCCATTTGGCTTTCGGGGCCTACGGCAGTGCTCATGGAGTTCGTGCTAGAAACGTTCAAGAGTTTCTTCGTGGAAGGACACTGAAATATGATGTTCTTTATGAAGCAATCAAGCTAATTCAAGAGTCCATTGTACCGGAAGATGGCATTCGACACGCTTCTTATAGATCAAGCTTGGCAGCAAGCTTCCTTTTTGAGTTCCTTCATCCCTTGATGGACTCTCGTCACGGGCTTTCTCGTGTTTCACTGCCATCAGAGAGCGATGGCGTTGGTCAGATTCATGACGGATCTCCCATATTGTCACCAGCAAAGCAAGCAATCGGGTCGAGTGAGGAATTCCATCCCGTCGGGGACTCTCTCGTGAAGACCGGAGCTACTCTCCAGGCCTCAGGTTTCCTCTCATGCTTGAAGATTTTGTTATGGTCTCTTTTGAATTGCTTTTATATATAGTATAGGGTTGTATGACTTGTTGCAGGTGAAGCTGTGTACGTTGACGACATTCCTTCTCCGCCAAATTGCCTTTATGGAGCTTTCATATACAGCACGATGCCACGAGCGAGGATCAAGGATGTGAAATTCAAGTCAGGATCATTTCCTGATGGGGTGGTTTCAATTATCTCCTTCAGAGATATTCCGAATGGAGGGGAGAATATAGGATGCCTCACTCCACTCTCCAAAGAGCCTTTATTTGCTGAAGATCTCACAAGTTGTGTTGGTGACCGCATTGCTGTCATGGTAAGGCAGACATTTGCTGAAGTTCGTTTTCGTGTATTCAGATTCTGTTTTTGCAGTTTCATGAACAAGGGGAATTTATATGTAGGTTGCAGAGTCACAAAAACAAGCTGATTTGGCAGCAAACCTTGCAGTGGTTGAATATGACACGGAGGGACTAGACCCGCCAATTTTGACCGTTGAAGAGGCTGTTGAGAAGTCCAGCTTCTTTGAAGTCCCTCCTTTTCTTAATCCAAAGCCAGTTGGAGATTTCTCAAAGGGCATGGCTGAAGCAGATCATAAGATACTTTCTGCAAAGGTACTCTTGAAAAGTAGCATTCATTTGATAGCAATTGAAGCTATCTATCAAAGGCTATGCAGCATAAAATGTTTTTCTGTGATATGTAGATGACTCTGCCATCACAATACTATTTTTACATGGAGACGCAAACAGCACTCGCCGTGCCAGATGAAGACAACTGCATGTTAGTTTACAGTTCCACTCAAACCCCTGAATACTGCAACTCAACAATTGCAAGATGCCTTGGTCTTCCTGAGCATAACATTCGTGTGATCACGAGAAGAGTTGGAGGCGGCTTTGGTGGAAAGGCCATGAAATCGATGCCTGTAAGTATTCTCATCTCCAATGTACAGAAAAAGCTACATTTTGTGGATGAATTCCTTTGTATCTCCTAATCCTCTGAATCCTTTTCCAGACTACTGCAGCTTGCGCATTGGCAGCGCACAAGCTTTGCCGTCCTGTAAGGATGTACCTAAACCGAAAGACTGATATGATAATGGCAGGAGGAAGACATCCTATGAAGATAACGTATAGCGTAGGATTCAAGTCAGATGGCAGGATCACAGGCTTGCACATTGATGTACTAATCCAAGGAGGATATACCGAAAATTTTAGCCCATTGATGCCAATGTGCATGGTTAATTCACTCAAGAAGTACAACTGGGGAGCCTTGTCTTTTGACATGAAGGTGTGCAAGACGAACCACACGAGCAAATCAGCTATGCGCGGCCCAGGGGAGTTACAGGGATCATTTATAGCTGAAGTTGTGGTTGAACATGTAGCAGCTAGTCTCTCCATGGATGTGGATGCAGTCAGAGCCAAGAACCTCCACTCATTTGAGAGCTTAAGCTTCTTTTACAACAAAGGCGCTGGCGAAGCTCATGAATACACGTTGCCTTCCATTTGGGACAAGCTTGCTGAGTCGTCAAACTTTGCTGAAAGAAGCCAAATTGTGAAAGAATTCAACAAGTCTCACGAATGGAAGAAAAGGGGCGTCTCTAGATTACCGGTGGTGATGGAGGTGTCGCTAAGACCGTCTCCTGGAAGAGTAAGCATCCTGTGGGATGGCTCTGTTGTGGTTGAGGTTGGAGGAATAGAACTCGGACAAGGTCTATGGACAAAGGTAAAACAAATGGCCGCATTCGGCCTAAGCTTGATTCAATGTGATGGAACTGAAGATCTTGTGGATAGAGTTCGGGTTGTGCAATCGGATACACTGAGCTTAGTTCAGGGAGGGCTAACGGCTGGGAGTACTACATCTGAGGCGAGTTGTGAAGCAGTTAGACTTTCTTGCAGCACCTTGGTTGAGAGATTGAAGCCGCTTAAGGAGAACCTCCAACAAAAGACAGGTTCAGTTGATTGGAAAACATTGATCTATCAGGTTCCATTTCTTATGATCATAACTACTGATTCTTCTTAGTGTCTGAAAAAAGATTCAGTCTAACCCCTTGATTGAAATGCAGGCAGAGTTTCAGTCAATCAATTTATCAGCAAGTACTTACTACGTACCGGAGTTCGCTTCCAACCAATATCTGAACTATGGAGCAGCAGTGAGTGAGGTAACTTCTTCTGCACAATGATCCTTTTTCCCTCCTATATCCGGGTTGAGTTCATAATCGAGTGTGCTACCTGCGAGCATCGGTATGCAAGAAACAAAGATGCACTATAACTCAAAATCTGTATGATGTCGCAGGTGGAGGTGAATCTCCTTACGGGGGAAACCGCAATATTGAGGTCGGATATCGTATACGACTGCGGACAGAGCTTGAATCCTGCAGTTGATCTAGGACAGGTTGGTTTTCTTAACGGGTCCTGCCTTGTCTAGTGCCAATGGTTTGACATGATTAGCGTTGGTATGATCGTTACAGATTGAAGGATCTTTTGTTCAAGGAATTGGATTCTTCATGACAGAAGAGTACTTGGCTGATTCAAATGGATTGGTGGTGGCTGACAGCACATGGACATACAAGATCCCAACAATAGACACCATCCCAAGACAGCTCAACGTCGAGATACTCAACAGCGGCCACCACCAGAAGCGTGTCCTATCATCAAAAGGTATGTTGAGTAAAAGGCAGAAGCCTTCTTCACGAATGCATTCATAACTGAATTAGCTGATGGTTTGCACTTGTGCAGCTTCCGGAGAGCCACCATTGTTGTTGGCAGCAACCGTTCACTGTGCCACGAGAGCGGCGATCAAAGAAGCAAGAAGGCAGGTGAGATCTTGGGGAGTGGAATTGTCTGATTCTGATGACATTTTCCAGTTAAGTGTGCCTGCAACCATGCCTGTTGTGAAGGAGTTATGTGGACTTGACATTGTTGACAAGTACCTCCAGTATAAGATGGCTTGGGGCACTAAGGAAATCAAAGATCAAATTACAGTTGACGCATAGTATGTGTAATATTGTTACACAACATGTAGTATAGAGTGTAAAGTGTGAGCCAAGACCTGTTCGCAAGTGATGCTTTCTATGATTTGATGTCACATGTTGAATTGCCCCCCTTCCCTACTATAAATTGAGTGCGAACTGTAGCGGAATAAATACAAGAGTTGAATTTTCTCATTATTTATACGATTTTTCTTATCTATGCCATAGGTTAAGATCTCTCATATAAAAAGTTTTGATTATGTGTTATTTTTTTAGAGTTTTCTAAATTTGTCTTTGTGAAACTTACCTTACCTTACCTTCCTAGAGAGTCCAAGGTGGATGTTGTTGCAAGGAATCTGCAAGATAGAGAGAATATGATCCAACTCTTGAAGTTCCACCTTGCTAGAGCTCAGCATAGGATGGAACAAGTGGCGAATAGGCATAGAAGTGATAGACAGTTTGACATTGGTGATTTTGTCTTTGTGAAACTCCATCCATACAGACAGCAGAGTGTGGAACATAGGGGCAATCAGAAGTTAGCTCCTAAATATTTTGGGCCATTTAAAATCATTGATCGCTGTGGAAAAGTAGCTTACAGGTTGGAGTTACCACCTACTTCACAGATTCATCCTACATTCCATATTTCTCAGCTGAAGAAACATGTTGGTTCTTCAACTACTTCATCAGCTCTTCCTTCCATCATTTTTGATGCTCTTGTTAAGGAGCCAGAGGCCATTATTGAGAGGCACATGGTGAACCGTCAAGGCAAGGCTGCTACACAGGTGTTAGTCAAGTGGACTCATCAACCAATTGAAGAAGCAACTTGGGAATACTACTATGACTTGCTTAGGAAATTTCCTTCATTCCAACCTTGAGGTCAAGGTTGTTTGGGTGGGAAGGATCTGTTACAGGATTGTTGTAAGTGAGAGTCACGTGCTCTGCACGTGTTAGGAGAGTTGTAACAGAAAGTGGTTAGGCTGTTAGAACCACTTGAGTTAGTTGATGAGAGGTATAAGAGAGGTTGTGTATGCGAGGGAGAATTCATTCAGTTTCATTTTTGCTCAATTCTGTAATCTCAAAATCTCTAAGAAATGCATTGCCATGGTTAGCTCGACTCTTGTTCTTCAATTCTCAAGAGTCCGCTACTAAGGTAGGAGATTGTTGTTCTTTGAACATTAATTTCCATATCAATCTTGTTCTCAGGTTAACGATTTGCGTTAACAGTGGTATCAGAGCCGTTCATCCTTGGCACACGCATGGAGAAGTCGACATCGACGCGCTCACAGACTGTGGTTCGCGGTGAACTGGAAGAGGTGCTGAATTCAAAGCTTACCTCCATCAATGGCGAATTGGATGATCGTATGAAGATCATTGATCGGAGAATGTCGCAAATTGATGAGAAGTTGGATTTGAAGATTGTCGAGATGTTCGAGGCGATTCGCTTGTTCACCAGTAGTTCACAGCCTTCGTCTTCGACTATGGGAGGAGTTCTTGTTTACCATTCGTCCCCAATTTTGGACAATGGCTGACAGGAAGCTATGGCGATCTTGAACGCTGCACCGGAGAGGCTGAATCCGACGATGAATGCACCACAATTCGCTGCTACAGAGGGAATTCGTCCAAGAATGAGAGGTAATGGAAATTTTGGATACTCTGGTTTGACTAGACTTTCAAGGTTGGATTTCCCAAGGTTTAATGGTGAAAATGTGAAGGAGTGGTTGTTCAAAGCGGAGCAATTCTTCTTGATTGATAATACTCCTGAGGAAATCAAGGTGAATCTGGCTTCGATTCATTTGGAAGGGCAGGCTGCAAGTTGGCATCAGTCGACATTTCAATCGGACGGTGTGATTGGATTGATAACTGACTGGAAATTGTACAAGGAATTGTTGCTGGAAAGATTCGGGAAAGTGATCGATGATCCGATTGCAGAACTGAAGAACTTGCAGGAGACGGATGGAATCATGGACTACCACAGTAAGTTTGAATTCATTCGAACTCGAGTTGAGTTGCCTGAAGACTATTTGGTTAGTGTATACTTGGCTGGTTTGAAGGTTGAAACTCAGATGCATGTGAGAATGTTTCAACCAAGGTCAATTAGGCAATGTTTGACTTTGGGGAAATTGTATGAATCTGCCCATCCAAGCAAGAATGGGGGTTCTATAAATTCTAATGGTTCTAGGTTTGTCCCAAACAAACCACTGCAATCTTTCAAGAAAGATTTTTCTAGCTTTGGTAAGGCACCATTTGTTGCTAAACCAATAGAGATGCACAAAGGCATCTTGGAGAAACCAAATTCTGCTAGGAAATTCTTGACTGCAGAGGAGATGAATGATAGGAGATCTAAGGGTCTCTGTTATTTTTTGTGATGAGCAGTATACCCCAGGCCATCATCTGAAGCATAAAAAGGGCCAATTGTATATGCTTGAGATGGATCAAGAAGGGGAGGAAAGTGAGGATACTGAAATGATGGAAGTTGAGGAAGATATTGTACAGATTTCAGTAAATGCAGTAGCTGGAGTTTCTGATTACAGGAATATGAGAGTGAAGGGTATGTATGGCAAGAAGACTTTGTTTATACTCATTGACTCAGGTAGCACTCACAACTTCATCGACAAAGCTGTAGCTGAGAGACTGGGGTGCAGATTCAGTTCAGCTGGGTTGACAAAGGTTGCAGTGGCTGATGGGAGTACTTTGAGTGTGACAGCTAAGGTAGAGGAGTTCAAATGGAGCTTCCAAAACATACCTTTTGCGGCTGAGGTGATGTCTGTGATATGGTGCTTGGGATACAGTGGTTAGAGACACTTGGGCCAGTTTTGTGGGATTTCAAGAATCTTACAATGGAGTTTAAGGTGGCTCAAAGGAGGGTGGTACTACATGGTCTCAACCCTGGGTGAGTACGAGAACTCAAGGCTAAGTCTCTCAATAAGCTGAGTGATCAAGATGCTCAGTTAGCCTTGATATGTGTTACTGAGGTACACTCTTATGCTCATCTGAATGCTATTGATAGTGCTAGCAGTACATCGTCACTTCATGCATCTATTGAACAACTGGTTGCAACCTATGCTGACATATTTGAGGAACCCAAGCAATTTCCTCCTTTTAGAGGACTTCATGATCATAAAATTCCTCTATTGGAAGGATCCAATCCAATCAACCAAAGGCCCTATAGATATGCAGTTTACCAGAAAAATGAGATAGATAAGATTGTTCAGGAAATGTTGGACAGTAGGGTAATTCAAGCCAGCTCTAGCTCTTATGCATCTTTTGTGGTCTTGGTCAAGAAAAAAGATGGTACATGGAGACTTTGTGTTGATTACAGGGGGTTGAATGCTATGACAGTGAAGGATAGGTTTCCCATTTCATTGATAGAAGTTTTAATGGATGAGCTGGGTGGATCAAGGATATAATCCAAGATTGATCTAAGGGCTAGATACCACCAGGTTAGGATGAGCAGCAGTGTTGTGCACAAGACTGCATTCAAGACCCATAGTGGTCACTATGAGTATTTGGTTATGCCTTTTGGGCTGACGAATGCTCCCGCCACATTCCAGTACCTCATGAATTCAGTTTTCAAAGTTTTCTTGAGGAAGTTTGTGCTTTTTTTTTTATGACATATTAATCTATAGTTCAACTATGGAGGATCATGTGCATCATTTGGCTGTGGTATTTCAGACAATGAGGAAAAATCAATTATTTGCCAAAAGGAGAAATTGTGCTTTTGTTGTGAATAAGGTGGAGTATTTGGGTCATTATACTTCTGCTCAGGGAGTTTCTACTGATCCTTGCAGATTCTCAATGGCCAGTACCTAAATCATTGAAGCAGCTAAGGGGATTCTTGGGTTTAGCAGGATATTACAGGAGGTTTGTTCAACATTATGGTACAATTGCTAGGCCATTGACAGTGTTGTTGAAAAAAGATGCTTTTCACTGGTGTGAGGAAGTTGTTGCAGCATTTGAAAGCCTCAAGTTTGCATTGTGTAATGCTCCTGTCTTGGCCCTACCGGACTTCTCTAAGGATTTTGTGGTGGAGACTGATGCTTGTGGGCATGGTATTGGGGCTGTCTTGATGCAGTAGGGGCACCCATTGGCATTCATTAGCACACAGTTAAAAGGTAGACAACTACATCTATCAATCTATGAAAAAGAATTATTGGATGTTGTGTTTGCTATGCAAAAGTGGAGGCACTACCTCTTAACTTGTCACTTCATCATAAAGACTGACCAAAGGAGTCTAAAGTACTTGTTAGAACAAAGGCTCAACACTCCTATCCAACAACAATGGCTACCTAAGTTGTTGGAATTTGATTATGAGATACAGTATAAAGAGGGAAAGGAGAACTTGGTGGCTAATGCTTTGTCTAGGCTAGAGGAGACTGAAGCTTTAACTATGGCTATCTCTGTCGTTCAATCAAAGTTACTCAAAGAGATTCAAAGTTGCTACCAAACTGATTCTCAACTGAGGGAGATAATTGAAGAACTGAAGCTTGATCCATCTGTTAAGAAGCACTACACATGGTTCAGAGATCAGTTGAGAAGGAGGGGTAAGTTGGTGATTGGCAATGACTTACAACTCAGAGACAGACTTCTTCAGTGGCTGCATTGTTCTAGATCAAGTGGGCATTCTGGGAGGGATGCCACATTACACAGAGTCAGAGGGCTTTTCTATTGGAAAGGTATGTCCAAAGATGTTCATACTTTCATTAGAGGTTGTGCAGTTTGTCAAAGGAACAAATATGATCATGCTGTTTATCCTGGACTGTTGCAACCCCTTCTTGTTCCTGAGAGGGTTTGGTCTGATATATCAATGGATTTCATTGATGGACTGCCTTTGTCATTTAGCAAGTCAGTGATCCTTGTTGTGGTGGATAGGTTGAGTAAAGCAGCCCACTTCATGGCTCTTGCTCACCCCTATTCTGCAGCTTCAGTGGCACAAGTCTTCTTGGACAATGTGTTCAAACTTCATGGATTTCCTGCTTCAATTACTAGTGACAGAGATGCAGTATTCTTGAGCACATTTTGGAAGGAGTTATTCACAGTGTAAGGTGTGGTTAATAGGTGCTTGGAGACCTAGTTGAGGTGTATGTGCAGTGATCGACCATTCTTGTGGAGCAAGTGGCTACCTCTAGTTGAATGGTGGTATAATACCACTTTCCACTCTACCACACAATTGACTCCATTTGAAGTAGTCTATGGTCACTCACCTCCTGTCTATCTACCTTACCTTCCTGGAGAGTCCAAGGTGGATGTTGTTGCAAGGAATCTGCAAGATAGAGAGAATAAGATCCAACTCTTGAAGTTCCACCTTGCTAGAGCTCAGCATAGGATGGAACAAGTGGCGAATAGGCACAGAAGTGATAGACAATTTTACATTGGTGATTTTGTCTTTGTGAAACTTCAGCCATACAGACAGCAGAGTATGGAACATAAGGGCAATCAGAAGTTAGCTCCTAAATACTTTGGGCCATTTAAAATCATTGATCGTTGTGGAAAAGTGGCTTACAGGTTGGAGTTACCACCTACTTCACAGATTCATCCTACATTCCATGTTTCTCAGCTGAAGAAACATGTTGGTTCTTCAACTACTTCATCAGCTCTTCCTTCCATCATTTCTGATGCTCTTGTTAAGGAGCTAGAGGCCATTATTGAGAGGCACATGGTGAACCGCCAAGGCAAGGCTGCTACACAGGTGTTAGTCAAGTGGACTCGTCAACCAATTGAAGAAGCAACTTGGGAATACTACTATGACTTGCTTAGGAAATTTCCTTCATTCCAACCTTGAGGTCAAGGTTGTTTGGGTGGGAAGGATTTGTTACAGGATTGTTGTAAGTGAGAGTCACATGCTCTGCACGTGTTAGGAGAGTTGTAATAGAAATTGAAACATAAAGTGGTTAGGCTGTTAGAACCACTTGAGTTAGTTGATGAGAGGTATAAGAGAGGTTGTGTACGCGAGGGAGAATTCATTCAGTTTCATTTTTACTCAATTCTGTAATCTCAAAATCTCTAAGAAATGCCAATGCCATGGTTAACTCGACTCTTGTTCTTCAATTCTCAAGAGTCCGCTACTAAGGTAGGAGATTGTTGTTCTTTGAACATTAATTTCCATATCAATCTTGTTCTCAGGTTAACGATTTGCGTTAACAGATTGATATTGTTAATAGGAGTTGCACTTGCAATTCATATACTAGACAGCTTGAAACTCCAACCCTTTTTTACCGTAAACGTGTGACAGTTGTACTTCTGCAATTTCCGGAAGTTTTTCACCACCAAAAAAAATATAATCAAACCCCAAAGCGATTTTACATTCAATCTCTCTAGTCAAACCCACCGGCCAACACACAAGATAAAAATTCAGTGAGAATCCAACGCAGCAAAGCTTAGTCCTTTCGAACTTTCCACATTACAAGATATACGAAATAAGCACAAGAACAAAATATAAACTGAGGTCATACGTTAAGATAATCAAATCCTCATCTTAGCATTAACATATAACTACTCACAAGACATACTAGCTAGTAACAGTGTACTCACAAGACATACTAGCTAGTAACAGTGTACTCACAAGACATACTAGCTAGTAACAGTGTACTACGACATAACAACTAAATATTAAAAGATAGTACTAGGAATTCACGTCAGCTGCAATCAGGAGAACAACCATCCACAATGTCCAGCCTGCAGCATTTGTTCTGAATTAGGAAAGAAATATAGTTATTATTGTGCAATTTTAGACCCAAAAAGGGGAATATAACCCAAAAAATAACTTATTAAAGGGTCATTTTGTAAATAACACCAATAAATATTTAATAAGAGAACACCCATAATAGTTTCATAAATACCTTCAAGGATGCTTTTTGGAAAGAAAAGAGAAAAAGAAAACCCTTACTACAGATGGATTGAAGTAATTTTCCAAATTCTGGATGAATAAAATCAGATAATCACGCAACAGATTCCTTATATCATTGTCCTATATATGTCATTTTACTATTTTAGCCATACATACCTCACTCGACATTATGAGACTGATCATGCTCGATGAAGTCCAAAGCCTCGTCCTTGGAGACACAGTTGACTTTGCTGACTCTATTCTTGAGAGTTACCCCATAAATCCGATCAGCAACTTTTACAAGCTCTGGACGAAATGTAGTTGTAATAAATTGAGTACTTGCTTGGTCAGCCAACCGACGAATCATATCTACCAGAGTTAGGGAATGTTAAACAGTAAGCAGCACGCAAAAACAAATGTTTTTTATATCGCATTGAAAACGGATAATCAGAGATGGAAGGATAATCAGATTGGTGAATAACTAAAAGCAAAATCAATAATATGCAGTAGGTGCAGTTTCTTCGGCTTCTTTTTTTCTTTGGACAATCGGGTCAGGACAATCACATGCTAGTAATCATATAAAACTAATTGCTTTCGTCTTCCCATAGGAGACGATGTTATACGCATGCATCAGTCTAGAATATGATCAGAAGAAAAGGATACTTCCAACAGCAGTTCGGTACTGAGGATCAAGGGCTGCGTCTATTTCATCAAAAAGATAGAATGGTGCAGGATCACACCGCTGTATGGCGAATATAAGGGCCAATGCAACAACAGTTTTCTGACCACCTGATAGCTGCTTCATTGATTGTGTCTCCCCTTGCCCAGTAAAAGAAACCTGACATGGCGTGCACCATATTGGAAGAGAATTATTCAATAAACGGCAATATACATAATGTCTCAAGATAATAGTCCTCAAAACAAATTGGCTCCAGCCATGTGGATGAAAAAAGCTTTGAATAATAGACTCAATACATGCCTTCACTTTCACGCCAATGTATTTTTCGACTCTCCCTTCTGCTTCAGCTTCTCGAGGCCCGTCATCATCATCATCGTCACCTTGGTCACCATCCTGCAGAAACCGAATATAAGATTATACATTTGACAACAACTCAGATATATGTGGCATACTCAGGAGAAAAAAGATGATAATATATTTCTCAGGAAACGACAGGCAATGCTACAAACAGCCTAAGAACCACAAGCCGAATACAGATTATTTAACACAAGCACTAAATAGCAGCAAGAAAATCCCCACTTCAACCAGATAGCGTTAACAAAGAAGAATGATACGAACTTCCCATATCCTAGTTACATCATGCCATGTTTCACTTTAGTATCAGATGGAAACAATGAAACTGTCTACACACCGTCACATCATATATATAAGATAAAGCCATCAAATTCAAATCAATACAACTCCAGAGCTCAGAATTATTCAAGACGGACATACTAACCTTCTTCTTCATCATAACTAAGAAGCCATTCCCACCCTGCACAAGCTCAGAAAATACTTCTCGAAAGTTCCGAGCAACACCCTTGAAAGTACGTTCTATAGATTCATCCTTCCGCTGATCCAGTACATCAATAAGTTCCTTTATTTTCTGCAAGAATAGTATTGTTCATTAAAGAAAGAGAAAAACATTTTAAACAATCAATAAGTCTAACATCACCAAAAATATGAGCTCATTTAAAATATCCACAGCTATTGAATAAGTAATACCTCATCACCTGCATCCAGCTCAGCTTGCCTTTTCTGAAGTTCTTCACGTTGCTCTGTAAAATTTACATACTGATCAAGTGCTTTTTTGTTTACATGACTGAACTGTTGGAGCTGCTCATTACATCTATGAAGTGCCTTTTGCAACTCCTTGACACTTTTCCTTCTATACCTATTAAATTCAGTAAAACACATGATAGATAATGTTACAGGTTTTCTCATAAATCAAGCAATCCAAGATCAAACACAAGCAGACAGCATTACAATAGTATACATACATCAATGTTCAAGTCAGTGATTTCTTGAAATCTAGCAATTCAGAAACTACACAAACCTGTTGACTGAACCTACAATGTATCAAGGTTTATGTTCATTGGGGGCAAGAACTCCAATGGTACCATGTTACAAATACAGGTTAGTTTGAGACAAAGAGAAAGGGAAAATGATAGCTCCTTTGGATTATCTTTCTCCCCTTTATACCAAACAGGGTTTAGGGGTCTGTTTGACAGGCAACATGTTTTACCTTATAAGTGACCTGGTTAACAACCTAATTCAGAGTACCTATACGCAAGACATGCCAAAGAGACCCTATAGCAAATCAGCGAGAGTTGAGAGAGAGACCTCATCTTTGAAACTTCTCATAGTTCATCCCCAGAAAAAAAAAATCATCTCACAACCACTCTGCTACCTATGGCTGCTACCATTTTGTCATCGAACCTCCATCATGATCTTCTAATCAATATAGCCACCACATGATGTCCCCTTCTCCCCTTCCTTATAAAGAAACTGTCCCCTTCTCCATATATTGACCTTCTGCAAACATGTTGCCATAATTGACTTGTTCAATGAACTGGAATGTTGCCCAGAGCTCAGACTTACCTAGTAGATCTGACCTAACTCAGATCAGATTTGTCAAGATCTGGTAACTATCCATTTATTAACCAAGACATCTGACTAAGCTGACATGTAGTCACACAGATCACCATGATTGCCGATAGGGAGAAAGGAGAGAGTCAAGTAAGAGAATACGTGTAGGGGAGAGTAAGAGAGAAGGGACAAAGAGAAGAGAAAGAACACAATAAGATCAAAGGCAGCGACAGAGTACTTGTGAGCAACTGTAAGGTGATAGAATTGCATAATTCCTTTATCTTTTTCATTTTTGAGTAATTGTCCTAGCATGCAATTTTAGAAAGAAAGAGACTAGTGTTCACACCTCTTTTTCCTTCCTCGCTCTACCATAATCCATTTGTCAACTGCCTAAGAAAAGAATAGCCCCTATAATCAGTGATTAAAAAGGCTCAAGGCGCACCTAGGCGCAGGGGACCCTGGAGCCTAGGCGCGCGCCTAGCCACAAAAATGCTCAAAAATGTGTATTTCATGATCAAAATGTTATAAAACCAGTTTATAATGAAATAAAACTAAGTTAAAGCACCATAATGTTATAAAATCAAGTCTAAACTAGTAAATAAGTAGGAAAATCAAGTCTAAATCATAAAAAAGACCAATTTTGAAGCATAAAAAGTAGTGAAGTGGGTCAATCAAGGTCTAAATCACCCTCTTCATCTTGGTTGAGACAAACACCCTCATCATCTCCATTAGCAGAATTGTAGTCTTCATCATCTTCTTCATCCTCTTCCTCTTCTGGTTGTGACATCATCTTTTTCATCCTCTTCCTCTTCTGGTTGTGACACACCAGCAGAAACAAAAAAGAAAACAGAGAAACACTTACCTGTAGGAAGAAACGCACCAGCAGCAAGCCGAACTAGGAAGATGAATACAGCAGGCAGCAGCTAGCCGAACTTGAAGTGGAGGAACCAGGGAAGAACTTGAAGAGGAGGAACGAAGAACTTGAAGTAGGAACCAAGGAAGAGGAAGCGTCTTTGCTTTGGAAATCAGAACGTTACTTCTTGGAAGTGAATATAATTATAAAGATAGAGGGTAAAAGATACTTTAAAAATAAAAGGAAACCAAATCTTCTATAAAGAATTTTAAAAAATCAAAAAAGGATAACAGAAAGATACTCAAAACGTTCTGGTATATGCACAACTGAGAGGCGCCTGAGAGCCTAGGCGCCTAGGGGGCACCTAGCCATTTGAGGCACGCCTCAGGCGAGGCGGGCGCCAGGCCTTCCCAGGCGCGCCTTGGCTGCGCCTTTTTAATCACTGCCTATAATAATTGCTAAGTAACACATCTCTCCTAACTGACCATTTCAAGCTAAAATGCCAAAGAAGAGAGACTGATTAGACACATCTAGAACCGGAACGGACGGAACCGGAACCGGAAAAAGCTCCTTAGTCCGGTTCCAGTTCCCATAAATATAGAACCGGAGCCGATTCGAAACCTCCAACTCCACCCCTTTTCTATTTTGTTTTTTCGAATATTTTTTAGCAAAACCGGCTCCAAGCCGGGTGGAATCGGAGGTTCCGGAGCCTAAAACCCCCAGTTTCGGCGCCAAAACCTCCGGTTCCACCTTTTTTGAACTTTTTTTTTAAAAAAAATGAATTTTTATGCTTTTTTTTTTATTCGGAACGGAACCGAAAACGGATGGAACTGGGTTTGACCGGTTCCATGAAACAAGTTCCGGAACCGTGCCATCTCTACATATATCTAATTAAAATATGGCAGAGGTATTTAAGTTCAAACAGAAGTCGTACGTCTCAAAAGCATCTGAAGACAGCGCGCCTAATTCTCGAATCTTCTTTGAATATTCCTCCTGTCTGGCACGGAGCATATTCTGTCTACTTATTAGTTGTTCCAGTTCTTTGCCTTCCTCATTAAGCGTTTTCTCATACTTCTCTTCCATAGCCTGTGTTAAGAGTAAACAAGCATTACCCACTACTAATATTGACATCAGCATCACTTGAGATCACTATTACCTTTAATTTGTCTTTCTCATCTTCAATCTTCTTAACCTGTTTGTTGATGTCATCCATTGACCCCGAAACTCCTACCAGAAAGAAATTAGAGCAGATGACACAAGTTTTAGAGTGTATTATTTGTAAAGGATAAACCCCACGCTTACCTTTCAGTTTCTCAGTTAACTCTTCAACTGCAGCTACTGCATCATTAAAATCCTTCTCCTTCGCCTTCGAATCATCTTGTAACGACTCACTTAGTATAGAATCTCTAATAGCTTCTAACTCCTCTTTGCGCGGATAAAGATTAGTTGAAAGATTGGTCTCAAGTTCAGCTATCTTTGTTTCAGCCTGAGATATGAGCATGTATTGAGGAATACAGTAAGTAGAAGAGACACATCAGCATCAATAAAGATATATACTAACCTCCACACGGTCAGTCCTGCACGCAATCAGTTTCTCTTTCATCTCTCTAATTTCAGGATTTAATCTTGACAAAAGATTTCTTTCCTCTGGTGCCAAATGATCAACAAGATCAGTGCCCATCTCTTCCTCTTTAGCAGTGATATTAGCTCTAAGTTGTGCAATTTGAGCTTGAACGTTAGAAAGCAACTTCCCCTGCAAACAAAGATTAATAAAATCATTAACCATAGTTAACTCAAAGAAGATGCAAAAGAATTAACATCAAACAAGAAATCAGCTGCAGCTGCTAACGCACCTTCTTGTCAAGTGCAGTAAAAGTAGATTTCTTGCGCCTATTAGCATCAACAATGTCCTGACGAAGCTGCTCGAGTTGTGATCTATCATGAGCTCTTTCAGCATCGATTTTCTGCTGCTCAGTAATAAGTTCGGTAACTTTCCTATCTATATGTGGGAAATGTTAAGGAAATCAGAGGAAGAAATGCAGACAACCATTTGATCAACTTGGCGGGGATAAGAAGATGACTAGAGCACAAAACTTAGAAAGGTAATTAAATATAGAACTCAAAACATTAAAGCTCTATGTTTGCCTTGCTTAAAAAGCGGGCACTGCATATCATTAAAATTTCAGCAACAATCTTATACATTAAAGAAAATCCACACATCCAGAATCAGCAAATAAATCATAAAAGAGCAAACAAAACAGTCATGAAAAAGATAGTTTGAGATTGGTCACCACAATTCCACAAACATTCCCTTTATTAAAAAAAAAGGCATCTATAACTTAGAGCATAGTATTCAAATTCACAAGTATAACTTGGAATCTGTATGTTATGCAAAGGATATCTTGAAGTTCAGCCTTTACTTTTTCCAGTTCCTGCTTCTTCATTGTGACAGCCACCTCATTCTGCTTAATGATATTCATGAACTTCAGCTTTGAGCGCCTGTGATCATAAAATCCTCCTGTCATGCCTCCTTTCTTGCTTACTTGGTCACCTATTTCAGTATGAAAGCACTTAAGACCTAAGTCAGCAACATAGTATATCCAAAATGACAATGAATAAGAGGTTCCACCCAACCTTCAAGAGTTATGCAATCCAAACCCTCATTACGAGCAACCCTTGCAGCCACATCTAGGTCTCGGCATACAACAGTTCTAGCAAACACCTGAAAAGGAGAAGGATTAATATTTGTAGACAAAGAAGTGATAATAATGCAACACGAGAAAATGATGCAGTACTGTACACACAAAAGTGGAAACAAGCCCGCTATTTAGATTATAAGATCATGTAATGATCAATATGGCAACCTCAGATAAGAATACTCCGTACTTTTTAGTATAATATTTAAGAAGTGATTCATCTTCAATTTGCGGAGTCTTATCTAACACCAAAGTGCAGACCAATCTGGTAGAAACTGCTATCTACCATCCTTATTTTTTCATTAGGTTCACAAACATTTAATATACCTGTAATTTTTTAATCTTTTTCCTGATCAATAAGATTGATACTCCATCCAATGTCCTCTCTATAATTAGACATTAACTGAAAACAAATTTCATGAATCAACCATGCATAGTTCCTTCTAAACTGTGGAATAAGTGGTTCACAATCCATCGCCTTTGCAAACCGTTCAGAAGAGCATTATCTTGTTATCTGGCAACTTTACAAAGCCATTAAGCATATGAAGAAGTGGACACCAATGACTTCTTTGCATCATTCACAATCTCAAATCAATATAATTGCTGACCTGGGCAAACGCTTTGGAATATTCTTCAGAAAACTTCAGTTTTTTCAACATCGGTATCACATCAGGGCTCTGTGGATATGTAACATGAGGAGGCTTGACCTTATTAAGAGGTATAAATGTCACTCGTCCACCTTTCCGTGCATTGAGATCCCTAATTATCCTTGTTGCCGTTTCATCCGAATCAACCACTACATGAAACAAGCTGAGAGAAAAAAAGTAAAAAGGGCTTCATTAAAGCATACACCGTTCTGATTAACCCAACTAATCCAAAAATAACTTGGAAAACCATACTTCAGGATATATAGCAGGAGATAGTCATGCACTCATGTCCTGACAGGTCAGTAAGGAGAAGTCATGAGAAATCCTACTTAATACCTATTTCCAGCAGTTACTTCCACCGCAGTAAAGAATCTCTCATCGCACTCCAGCAAATCAATAATGGAACCAAACATTCCATTAATTCTCATGTCATTGCAAATCCTGCGAACGGAAACCAGGCCTCTTCGAACATCCTGTATGATTTCAAGAATCAAATACACTGCTCCGAATAATAATTAAACAAGAAAAAGGCTTTGACAAAAGAAAGGTACAGAGATTTCAACTACTTTCTGATCAATGGTATGTAAAACTATTATATATAGAAAAAGGTACTACCATCTAATCATGTCATCTCTTATGAACCCTCACCAAAGATAATATGTACGCTCAAGACTCAAAAATCAGAACTCAAGAGAAGCAATCAATAATAGTCTACTAGAAACAAGATAAGCCAATTTCTGCATCACCTGCAATTTCATCAGCAGACAAAAATTTCACAGCAAGCCTAGCATGTGGAAAACAAAAGACAAATTCCAAGTAGGAGATCCACCAACACAAATTCAACACCAAACTCAACTTTTCAAACATACAGACGAAGAGCCATTATAACAAACACATGGTAAAGCAATAAGTCGCCAGAAAGAAGGGAAGACCAAAAGTAACACTCACGCCGGGAGTACATTGATCAAGGTTCTTCTGTGCCTTCACTTTTTCTAATTTCATCTTATCAATTTCAGCAGATAGTTCATTTTCTTGAGACCATAAGGACCTGAAATGAAGGAAATAAATCATCATTCATCCCAGATAATCTAAACGGAAAAAGGAGGACACTTCTCCACAGTTAAAGAGGGTGGTAGCCGAAAGCACAACTCACTTGCGTTTGTCCTGCAACTTGTCCCTTTCTGCCTTATATCTGGTAAGCCTCTCATTGGTCTGCTTAATGTTGTCTTCTAATGCAGCTACACTAGCCTGGCGTCTTTCAATATACTCATCTTGCTCCTTAAGTTGAGCATTAAGCTGATCAATTTCATCTTGAAGTTTCTTTTCCTGAAGCACACAAAGGTGAGTGAGGAACCAAAAATGCAGCCATTAAGATCACCCTACCAGGCCCAAACCCCAGACAAGATTAAAAACACATAGTTCATTGATTAGTAATACTAGTAAACGCATGTGAAATAAAGACCACAATGAAGATTTCTTTTACAGTATCTTCGCTATTACACAGCAACTATTGTGCCTCTAACTTTGCAACTAGGCTTGCAACCCATTCCCATCAATCACCTCCTCCAACTTCAAATTAACCGATTCTTGAGGCACCAACAGAAGTGCATGAGTTCATCCGAATTTCACAATACATTTCTAGAGCTACAACTCATGTATCCTGCCACAACATAAAACCTCCAATGCTTCTCCACGCTGCAGTTTATACTTTTAGAGAAAAAGATTTGAAGCTACCTGAGATAAATTGGTAGAAAGAACAAGCTCAAGATCATCAATTTCCTTCCTAAGCCATTCATCCCGGGCAGCTTTACTTGAAAACTGTGTTGCACGACCTTGTTTTTGATAAAGTATACTCAGCTGCTTTTCACGTTCCATTATTCTACATAAATCCCAGAAAGGAGGGAGAAAGTTGTTATAGCAGATCCCTTTACAAGCTACAACACTTAAGCCTAACTCCAGAGCATCTAATGAATAGCAAACTTGAAAGTACAATGTAAGTAAAAAGAAGATTAATAACTGCAAAGAGTCTAGAAATTACCCCATGGACAATTTCTCCTCCTCTTTCAATTTTTTATCATAAGAGGGCTTGATACTATTAAGTTCCCTCATGGATTCTTCAATTTCCCGCTTTACAATGTCCAGCTGCCTTGCTGCCCCTTCCTGAACAAAGAAATACAAATGGAACAGCCTTCCATATTCAATACCTGCATTCATAAAGTTTTGCTTACAAAGTCAAATTGACTTCAGTTTATTACCCTTGCACCAATGTGTTCTTTGATCTTGTCATTTATATCTCGGGAATCAAGCTCAAGCTGTGTCCTGGTCTTTATGGCTTTTTTTCGTTGTTTCTCTATCTCTTCTTTCTCTTTGATTTTGTCTTGAAGAAATTTTCTCAGCCTCTTAAACTCCTTGTCCAGGTCCTTGAATTTTTCTTGGGACTCAAGCACACTATTATACATTTCAGTTGATTTCTCAGAAACTCTTGCTCGAGTATCTTCTAGCTGAAAAGTTTTAGACTGGTTTTAGCATTGGGTGAAGCCCTCAAATGAAGGATATAAACTATGCAGTTCTCTAAGACCAATGCACAAACCGTATTCAATAGATTTAGAAATTTATGTTGCAAAAATAGCAGAATGATGGTAGCCCATTGGCCACATCATGACGATATAATATAACAAACAAACAGTAAAAAAAAAAAGAGAAAATTAACATATACTGGAAAAAGTATTAGACAATTATATGATGCATCAAACCTTTTTCAGGAAAAAAGCTTATTGGCAACAACTTTTCTATTACAGAACTCTTCGAAGGAAATCTGGAGAAATTTTTAATTAACCATCTAGCAATACAGATTTTTTAAAAGTAACTTATTGGCAGATCAGCATATTTTGGTTATTTCAGCATCGTTACTCCAGCAAGGAAGAGAACAATGTTTAACATGCAAAGTTTAAAAACTGCTAACCTCAGCCAACTTCTGTCGAGCATCAACAAGCTCTTTATCATACATTGTGTATTCTAGTGCTTTCCTCTGCTTGTCAAGTTGCTGATACTTCTTCAACTCCTCTTTCTCTTCATCCAGCTCTCTTAATCTCTCATCCAAATACTGAACAACTTGAATTATCTGCCTTCTTTTATTGCCTAGAAGGACAAATTAGAAAGATAAGAGGAAGCAAAATGATTTCCCATCAATATGTAACAGATTGGTGATCACTTGCCAGTTTCTTGCATGATTTTCAGACTCTCACGACGCCTTTCCTCATAAACTCGGGTGCCACCAATTTCCTTCAGCAAATCCAGGCGTTCTGCATCTTTCATCAATGTTAATGATGCTATCTACACAATAGTAAAAACATACACAAAAAGGTCAGCAGTTGACTTAAAAGCAGCAGTTGACAGAAAGAAACCTTACATTGAAAGGTTGAAACTATGACATAGGCATGGATATCCGGAAAACTACCTTTCCTTGTTGCACAACATAATAAGGATTTGAACGAGAAAACCCAGCACTCTCAAGAAGGTTCATGACTTCATTTTTTCTGTTAATTATGGCCCACTACTTTAGTTAAACAAGCATGAAAAGCATGAATATTAAAAAGCACATGAGTATGGAGAGTTCAAATTAGAGATCTATATATCCTCACGTGATATGCTTCCCATCCAAAAAGTACTCGTCTTTCTTTAGTCCAACTGATCTTCGCAAGCGAACCTCCTCCTTATCCACCTACAAGGATGACAAACATACTGGGCAATTTGAGATTGTCTTCTTGTCTACAAGTTTCTGGATACGCACATTATAAGTTCCATTGCAGGAAACTATATACCATTGTGCATCTACACAATTAAGCATAGTCAACCACCGACTAGGCATCTACTAAAGAACAAAAGACTAATCGGGAATCTCTTTACTTTGCAAGTAAGGGGGACATGGATAATGTTACCGGAATACGATTATCTGAGTTGTCGAATACAATCTCCACAAAGGCTGACAATACTTGGTTGCCTGCACCCTCCTATTAAATATAAACATGTACAAATAAGAGTATTGAATATTATAACATTACACCAAATCACAAGACTTTATACAAACATGCAAAGACATACATGAAGTAGTGCATGTCTGTCTTCACTCCGAAGATTTTGGAAAAGATCACTAAGCACAAATCGAATCGCTACAAAAGTAAAACACAAAAGCTAAAAGCATAAGCAATTAGTTTTTAGTAAAAGAACAATAAACTGTAGACAAGCAAGAGTCACCGTGGAAAAAGTTTGACTTTCCAGACCCATTAGCTCCAACTGCACATAATAACAAAAACAACAGTATGTAAGAGAACTGACATAATTCTAATCATCCCAGGCTAATCAAAATAGCTACTGATCAGTATTCAAATGAGAAAGAATGGAAGGATTTAAAAAAAAAAAAAAAAACCAAACCACATATTTGGTGTGCTAACATTGCAACATGAATCAAACCAATAAAATCTCACTCGAAGACCTATACCACCTCTATAACAAAACCCAACCAATCTTTACAATGATGAGTCAAAAATAAGGGTTAAGGCAGCTATATCATCCATTTTTAAAATAAATCTAAGCTCAGTGCATGTACAGTTGACAAACCTATGTGAAAAGTATCTGTTGAAAACATAATCTAGATAATAGTGGCTACAAGAATGAACAAACTACAAAAATATGGTGTTTATTTGATAAATAACCGGGAGGAAAGTGATAGCTTCTTAGGAGGAGCCTATACCAACACAGTTAACTTTAGGGCTAAAAGGTTCTGTTGCAGTCTGCTCTCTATAGCTTTTGAATCCTTCAATAATAACCTGCATACGAGAAGAAACAATATCAGGTAGCAAACCATCTGGAACATCAATGAGCTGAATGTTACCTGAGTAGACATCAACTTACAGTTTGAAAATACACTGCCTAAGACTAGCCTCAGCATCAAGCCATTTACTAATAGTTCTGGGCTACAGGGTAAAAGGTGTCGAACTCTAAGGTTGTGTTTGGTAAACATGTGTCACTTTATCCATTATCTTAACAGCTACCTTTTATAAGCATATTTATTACCGAACACACCCTAACCTTAGAATTATTGGGTTAGAAACGCATGAGGCAAGCATTATATCCTAAACCTGAACCTCACTCTTATTGGGTCATTTTAGTACAGGTCTTTCAGGCTCTAATATTTTCTAAATTAGAAGATTTTGAATTACTCGTCAAAAAGTGCTTTAGCTCTAAGTGTGAAGTTCTAATGTCAGGTGAATCAAGTTATTGGGTTAAATTGAGATTTTAGTGGTGTAAATACAGAAACAATACTTCATCTATACATAATACATCCATAATGTGGGTACATTCCAAAAGTGAAGACATGATAACCCTTACCAGCTTTATATACATGTTGGTAGCTCCAGATTAAACCACCAAGTCTGCAAATGGAAGAAACAGTAACAATTTGAGTAACCTTGAAGAGTGAATACGTAGCAGACCTAGAGCTAAATAAATAATTTTTAAAATTCATAGACCAGATATTTTCAAACAAAAAAGTATACTCAAACTGCTTGAAAATGTCGAGCATAGCAGAAAGACACCGAGCCTTAGCGTAACATTCAGAACTTCAGAAGCAAATGAACACAAGCATAGAGTTTCGAAAGAGCAAAACAGAAAAGCCAAAAGATGAACAAAACCTAAATTTCGACTTAACAGCTACAAACTCAAAATTTGGGTAGAGTTTCAGTACAGGAGCATAGAGATTCTTGCCACAAAATCTTACACCAGCAAGGGTGTTCCGAAACCCTAGAACAAATATCGCAACTGATTTAACAGCAACAAATTCAAAATTTTAGTATAAGGCTTTCAGCAAGCATGACTGACGAAGATGAAAGTCAACTGCAAGTGCGAAGAGATTGATCCTTACCGTAGAACTTGATCGATTGAGAGGATGAAGGATCTGTTTGCCGTTGCAGACGAGTAACTACGAGAGAGAGGGAGGGAGGGAGGGAGGGAGAGAAGCAGATTCCGTACAAGGAAATGCAAAGAGCGCGAGAAGTTTTTTCTTTTTAAGGGTTTATTTTTATGAGGAAAGAATTCGAAGTACGACCGGACACTCAGACATCATCCGAGAGATCGATAAATCGGCGTCGGTCAAAATCGGACAATGAGAACAATAATTCAAACATAGAAATTACAACAAAGCAAAAATAGAGTTAAAACGACCAAGAGTGAGAGGAGAGCAAAGCATGATCAGACGAAAGCGTCACCGGAAGACGAGTCAGACAGGAGTAATCCTGCAGAAGTGATGAACGGACTGTCATGACGTTGCCCTCTCTTTAAAGAGGGATCTTCAGGAGCCTCAACCATGACGTTGCCCTCGTACAAGAGGGATCTTCATTGAGCCACAGACACGACCACGACCGGACACTCTGACATCACCCAAGATCAGCTCCACAAATGCCGCGAATAATTTGACACCCAAACTTGAAGCAAACGGAACCGCAAAGATAAACAATGGTGAAAATTGATGTGAAAAAAAAATCAATTAATCTTATTATTTGGTAAAAGAGAATGTACTGTTTTTATTAATAAAATCCAGTAAATGATTAAAATTAGTTGGTGAGACATAAGAGTCCATTTTTTTAAAGCTTTCATTATTAGAACAAAAAAGGGCTAATAAACCTACAACACAACGGATCCGCAAGCTAGAATCAACGAAACCATTATGAAATTTCACTCGTATTGAAGAGTTTAAACCGATAAACATTATTATTGTGTTTTAGTATATTGGTTGGAATAGAGGAGTTGGCTTTACAGCCCATTAAAATAAATTCAAAAAGTCCAAATAAGAAGTACCGAGACTTTTATAATTTTTTCTTTGCTTTGTACTAAGCTTGCAGGGCAAGCCTCGTTAAGTTATCAATGAGATCATCATTATACAATTATTTTATTTTTTTACTAGTTTGTTGACCTAGTCAAAAAGCAAGAAATGCACAACTTTATTTCATTTTCTTACTTCAAGCTTGCCTTGAAAGCAATAGAGGAGTAGGACAAGTATAGATTTGATGTGGTATCAGATTGATTTTATGAGTCAAGCAAGACCCAAATGATGGAAACAAGAGAAGTACAAGACTTTTCTTTCCTAATTTTATCTTTTAGTAGATATCTCAAAAGAGTCTCCTCTCTCCCTTAAAAAGGGGAAATCTAGATCTTGAGCAACGGTTGATTAAAAGTCAACAAATTGACATGATTTTGATTATGGTGTTGACAACATCATCCATCGGAGAAGATGACACTAGAGTGGAGTGGCCACGGGATGGGTCAACAATGGTGGAGGTTTAGACGCAAGATTTGGGTAATGGCAGGGAAGCAGACGGTGTCGATATTGTCGATCATGGTTTAAATTTGGAGCTTTGAGGTCTGAGGGTCGAGGAGGGTTATCTTAGTGTTCATCAGCTTTTCAGTGTTCCCCATTGCAATTCTTAAATACACCAAAAGAGTCAAGGATCTAAAGTGGTGGCTACATAATTTCTTGATCGGTGACTACTAGGGTTTGAGGAATGAAGTTTCGTTGATTTGGGCGAATTTTGGGAAGTGCAAGGAAAACGGATAAATGCGGAGAGCAATTCCAGAAAGGACTCTTGATTTAATTGGGAGATTGTCCTTTTGGTTTTAATGGGAGGTTATCCCTAGGGTTTATTAAAGAGAAAGAAGACATTTGTTGTATGTGTTTTGTTGTTGTTGTGTGTTGTAGTAGCTCTAGTTGTTGTTGATGATGATCATGTTGGATGAAGATGATGTTGTATGTTGTTGTTGTTGAACGGTTATTGTTCTTGTTGTTGGAGAAGATGATTGATATTATTGGTGGGGGTTTATCCCTAAGATGATAGATTTGGTATTTAGGGGTTTTTAGAGAGAAGGGATATGCCTTCTCTCTAAGTCCCCTATTTAGTTTTTTTTAAGGCCATTGTTAGACCACCCACATAATGGCTTTTTAGCATAAAATATAATAACTTTTTTAATTAAGATATATTTTTGCTAAAAAATCTCTTCTTTGGTTTTTTTATTAAAAAAATAGCTAAAAAATTCCCTCAAGCTAAAAAATTGAAACTTTTTGCTATTTTAGTCATTTTTAGCCTGAATTTAGCTTCATTTATTTTAAAATAAATTTTAATAACTATAATTGAATTTTATCCATGCATAGACACCCATTTTATATATTTTTCATAAAATTTATAGGGTTAAAAAACCCGGATTAAAAAAAATCACAAATTCGAAAAAAGAAGAAGAGTTTTTTAGATGATGTGAAGGAGAGAGAAAGTAAAAAGTTTGGTTAAAAAATTTGTTAAAAAAGTAATCATTGTGGATGCTCTTAGAATCAACTTCTCATGTTTAAATAATTTATTTTCTAAAATAACAAATAATTATAAAATTAAGAATATTTAGCATTAACTGTATTAGATTAAGAAAAACTGAATTGAAATTTACTAATTAATGAATAAAAGTCATATCTATCTATCTATAACTATATATTAAACCTCGTCATCAGAACATTTTTAGACTCATGTTATTGAGATTTGATTATTTTCATTTATTATTATCCTCTCTAATAATTTTATTTGTTTTTTAAATTAATCAAATTTAAACTCTAAAGTTTTATCAAATCTCATCAAATTAACTTCATTCAATTAAAGAAATTTGCTTATTTCTTTTTACAATACGTATAAACTAATCTAAACCTTAAATTTGTTTGCATATTAAATTTCACATTCATTTTTTACCATGAAGATTATTATTTAATTATTTTAACTTGATATAAGGGTTTTATATAGTATTCATAGTCAATATAAAAATAGACGGATTATTATTTTTATAATAAAAGAAATTAGGTAATTTTAATAATTTATTATAATTATGTTATTTCTAAACCATAAATTATTGATATGATTTATTTTGATACTCTTAACCAACTTTACTTTTTTACTTATTTTACAATTACTGATACAAAATCCTTCATAAATGACAATGTAGTTAGTTTAAATTAATAAGTTTAAATTTCTTAATTTATTAACCTAATCAAATCCTACGAGATCTTCCTAACATCATGTTATAATTTTACTTCTCTAGAATTCTTTTGCTAACAAATCTATGGAGTTGTTATCATACATAATTAAATTTAAGATATCTCAATTAGTTATTAATTGTTCACTTTTTTATCTAATTTTGAAATTAATTTAATATCTTCATAGTTCAACTCAACTTAAAATTTAAAAGTAAACAATATTATAAAAAATATAATTTCATGGATTGAATTAACTAATATTTATAATAATATATATTTATTTTAGAATTAATAAGAAAATATGAGCTATCGTAGACACAAAGTAGAATACTATTCAAAAATATAAAAAAAACATAATTAATTCATTTTAAAGCAAACGTAATACACCAAAGTCAATTTTAAAGAGAGGTTTTTGCAGGAAACCACCCCTTATTTGTCCGAATTTTTACGGAACCACCCTTTATATCGAAAATTATTTTAAACCACCCATTTTTGCTCCTCCGTTAACCAAAAGCCACCTAGAGCCACATTCTGTTAGATTTCCCGTTAGTTCGTGTGAAATGACTAAAATGCCATTTGTTCTTTATTGAAAATTACTTGAAATGCCATTGTTTTTTAGCCGTTTGAAGCCGATGATTTAACAAAGTTTACCTTCTTCATTTTTTAACTGTGGGAGCTCATTCATCACACAGTTCTCCTTGGCGATAGAAAGCTTGATTGTGCTAGAAGGAATTACACCCAAAACTCTCCGATTAATAACCATCAGTTGGGATTTTCGAGTTGCTTAGGGCTCTTGATTCACATGGTAGGTTTCTTCTGTGTTGAAATTTTGGCTGTTGATTGGTCTAGGGTTTGATCGAGAAATTGGGGGTTTCGGTTTTCTTGGGTTTGCGAATGGAAATTGGGGGTTTCAGTGTTCTTATCTGTGGGATGCGAATGTGTTGTGGTATTTGCATGGTGATTTCGTATTGTTTGAATTCCTAATTTGGTTTTCTGAATTTCTAGGGTTTTATCGTGAAATTGGGGTTTTTTGTGTTCTAGGGATTCCGACTTGAAATTAGGGTTTTTTGATTTTTTAGGTTTTTTCTAATTTGTAGGGATTGTGAAAGGGTGCAATTGGAGCTTGAGGATTTGGAAACTCGATTCAACAATGTTAAGGTGAGTTTCTCTTTCTCCCCTTTTGAAAACTGAATTAATATAGAAAGATATTGATTGTAATATGTGATGCTCATGTGCTGCTCATTGAATGTTATTGATTTATTTTGGAATTGGTTGTGTGGACAACAGTAGTTGTCATTGGTGTCATCAATATATGTAATATTTCTGTGGACCCCAACATTAAAAACAAATTTCCTGTGGCATATGACATGTGAGGAATATTGCAGTTTGTTTTTAGTGTTTGTTGCTTTTAATACTTGCTTGTGAATGGACTTATGACTGACATCTCTGGAGCTTTAGTGTATGTTGCTTTTATGTGGTGACTATTGCCTTTTTTTCTTCTCCAGATGAGTATTTCTATAAGATTTCTGTATGGTGGAAATTTTTATCTTAGTAAGGTTCAATACCCTAGTCTATGCTATAGGAAGAGATTAGTCTATTCTAAAAAAGAAGTGGATCCTGATTTGCTTTCTAAGATTGAGTTGGAAGAGTTCATTAAGGATGGAGTTGGGACTGTAAGTGATTATGAACTCTGATTTTGTAAGTCTGGAACCACCCTGCATAGAGGGATACAACAGATCAAATGTGACAGAGATATTGTGGAATTGTGTTTAATTGGTGGGAATGAAAATACACTAGATGTGTATGTGGTTCAGAAAGGGGAAGAGAGCCCAAGTTGCATACTGGACAGGGCAAAAGGTGAAAGTGGTAGATCAATATCACAAGTAGTAAGCCCAAGTTGGAAGGATAGGGCCAATATTGCAGGCCCATTAATCACATTCGATGAAGTCTTACAAAACCCTAGGGGAGTCACAAGCACAACATCACCTCTAAACACTTCTCAGAAATCTGTTTCACAAACAACTCCAAAATCAATTTCCTTAGGATCTGAATCTTCTGATGATGATAACTCCTCTGATGAAGATGAAGATGCAGACTTGCTAGGATCTGAATCTTCTGATGATGACTCTGAAGATGTCACATATGAACAGAATATATTTGGAGATGAGTCTGATGATGATTCACAGTTTGAAAGAAATGTTGATGAAGGTGTGATTGATGAGAATGTCAACAATGATGATGGAGAGCAAAACATTGAAGATGCATTTGATGTTAGGGTTGACATTGATGACTACAGGAGTTACAGTACTGGGTCAGATGAGGAAGTCAAGGTAAGGTATCCAGAATTTAATCCATTAGTTGATTTCAGAAGTAAAATATGTTTCAAATCTGGCACGGTGTTTGACTCAAGTGATGTATTCAGAAAGGCTTTGAGACAGTATGCTCTAGAGCAGGGGTTTGACTACTATTATCTACATAATGATGGGACCAAAATATCTGCATATTGCATGAATAAATGTCATTGTGGGCTGAAACACGACAGAAAGAAGTGTGTTTGTAAGGAGAACTTGTGTGGTTTTAAGGCTTGTGCTAGGAGAATAGGGAGTGATGGTAGTTTTCAGTTGAAGTCTTTTGTCCCTGAGCACAACTATGGTTGGCAAGACAAAAACACCAAGATGACTTCAAACTGGCTGGTTGAAAAGTATTTAGAACACTATAGAGATGATCCACAGTGGAGAATCAAGAGCTTCATTTATACAGTGAAGAGGGAACATAGTGTGGATATCACTTACCATCAGGCATGGAGGGCTAGGATGAAGGCAGTACTAATGACTCAAGGATTTGCCCCAGAACAGTATGCTAGGGTATGGGACTATGCAGCTATATTACTTAAGTGGAATCTTGGGAGCTCTATTTTTGTTAGGCCAGAAGAAGGTCCAGAAAGACCACTCAAGTTCCAAAAGTTTTATGTATGCTTAAAGGCTTGTAAGGAAGGCTTTGTGACATGGTGTAGGCCAATTCTGGGGTTGGATGGATGTCACTTGAAAGGTGCCTACACAGGGCAAGTTCTAACAGCAGTTGGTAAGGATGGAAATGAAAACATATTTCCTGTGGCATTTACTATTGTAGAGCAAGAAACTAAGGAGACATGGTGCTGGTTTCTTCAGAACTTGGTGAATGATATTGGAGAAAAAGCCTTGACATTTATGTCAGACAGACAAAAGGTAGCCTTACATTATTTTAGTGCTTTCAATTGTAATTTATTTCAGTGTCTGGCAAGTTGATTAGTTTTCCCTTGGTTTCCCCTTTTTATTACAGGGTCTGCTATAAGCATTAGCTGAAATTGTTCCCATGGCTGATACAAGAGTCTGTGTTAGGCATATGCACAATAACTTCAAGAAACAGTGGCCTGGAAAGTCATTCAAAGATGCTGTGTGGGCTGCTGCAAAGGCTTCAACATTTCCAGATTTTTAGGGAGCTATGAGGAGAATCAGAGACATGAATGTTGATGCTCATGACTATTTGATGAGGCAAGAACCAACTACATGGTCTCTACATGCTTTTAGGCATTACCCTCAGTCAGAGATGTTGCTAAACAATGCTTGTGAGTCATTCAACAAATGTATATTAGAGGCCAGAGAGATGCCAATTCTGAGCATGTGTGAGTGGATAAGAAGGAAGTTGATGAAGATGTTCATCAACAAAAGGAACAAAATGAGAGCACACCAAGGATTCCTTACTCCAGATGCCATGTCTAAGTTAAATGCCACCAAGGTTGAAAGTTTGTATAGATGCAAGTGTCATGGGGATGTTGATCTTTATGAGGTGGACTCTGCTGGCAGAACTTATGTGGTCAATCTGCAACAAATGAGTTGTGGATGTAATATGTGGGACATCACTGGACTACCTTGTGCCCATGCAATCTGTTGTATCTTGAAAAGAAGGCTCAGAATGGAAGACTTTGTAAGTCCTTACTACCATAAGGAAACTTACATGAGAGCATACAATCTGTCAGTGACTCCAATGCCTGGCCAAGATCAATGGGAAACAACTGTGCACCCACCTCTAGACCCTCCTAAACTTGTGGTTCAACCAGGAAGGCCCAAGAAAAATAGAAGAAAAGAAGTTGGAGAAGAGAGTAAGACCAAGAGTACTAGGGTAAGGTTTGGAAAGAATAAATGTGGCAACTGTGGAGAGGAAGGGCACACAAGGAAGATATGCAAGAATCCTGCTAAAGAACCAGAGGCACCACAGACTAGTAAGAGCTGTGGAAGACCAGCTAATGAGAGCACATTACCCACTCAAATTCAGAAAAGGAAGTACACCAAGAGAAAAGTTTGTTGCAAGAAACCCTAAAATATCAAACAAACTTGATGTTGTCAAAAAACCTTCTAACTGAATTATTCTATTTTTTCATGCATGTGAGGACAACAAAACCTGAGTCTTCTAACCCTGGTGCACTAGAAAATGAAAATGATCCTGATGTGGTAAGTGTTACTTTTAGGATTGTACAAATTAATGTGATCCCAGTTTCTAACCCTGAATTGTCATATTATTGTCTGTTGCAGCAATCTATGATAGAAAGTGCAATGGTACAGACTGAAGAAAATGTGTTACCAACTCAAGTTTCTCAAACTCCAATGGTAAGTATTTGTACAAATTATGTGTAAATCTTGATGTGGTCTATGATATTGTTGTCTACATAATTGCCTTTATTGGTACTAACAAAGGCTTTGATGCAGCCCCCTTCCACAAGCCAACTCATTCCTTTCCAATCCCAAGCAGGCACTTCCACATACACAACAGGGGGCTGCATCGTCTGTTTCTAGTTCAAGGAAGAAAACAAGGAAGTCTGCAGGGTCTGTCTCAACCAGGACTCACTTGGAGAAGAGCCTCAAAAGGACTACAAGATCTTTCAGTGCAAAAAAATAGATCATGTTTCTGATTTTCAAGACAGTTTATGAATTTCTAATTTTCTAATTTTCAAGAGAGTTTATGTATTTCTGATGTTTAAGACAGCTGATGTTTAATCTTTTGGTAATGTTGGCCAGTAGATGCAGTATGACAAAACTCTAGCAGTGAATGATTACTTCACCACTTATGTTGGTCTTAAACATTGTATTTTGCCCATGAAATATATGGTATCTTTATGGTATTGTAGGGACAAATGATTTGTACATTCTATTAGCATTGTGTGTTATTGACCATTTGGATGAATGTCATTGAGCATTATGAATCACTGATCATTTTGTGTTATTGAGCACACAGCCAGAATATTGAGCATTGATGAAAATGTCACACATGAAAGCAAACACAGCCAGAACATTGAGAATTGTCAGTCTTACACAAGATGAGGATTACTGTCATAGAACACCAACACCAGCAACTAACTACATGTTGGACCAAATGAAAGCAAAAACCAACACAGCCACAACATATGACAACTCTACCCTAAATGAACCTTTAATCCTTCTGATTTCTTCCTCTTTTGCCATAAGTTCTTCTTCTACCTTGTATAGCTTAATTTCCATTTCTCTCTTCTGGTTGACCAACTTGGCAATTGTGGCTTCTGCTTGTGTCTCAAATGGAGCATCAATCCATTCAAAGTAGTTACAGCCAGTAGAACTGTTTGTTTTATACAATGGGCAACCCAAAAACCTCCTTCCATAGTTCTTGTCAGTATGGGCAGTTCGAATTTTTGCTTTCAACCTACACCAGCAACATGCGGATCCATTGTAGGAATTTTGAGATGCTGATTGTGTTGACATATTGCTGTATAATACAGAATGTTTTCCATTGTAGAAATTCAATAAAATTAGGAATTCAGACATAAATCACCAATTGAACAGCTTCAAAGCGTAATACTACCCTAAACCCTAATTCGAACACCTCAATTGAAATACACCTCAATCAATGTGATGTTCTCGTACCTCTTTTGCCCTGATTCGAACAACTTCGAATTGGGCTCTCCTCCTTCGTCTTGTGCTCTTCACCTTCGAACACCTTCAGGAAATCGAGCCCTGGTTCGAAAAAATTCCCAAACCACAACCCTCCTTCCTCTTCTGTTCTTCCCTTCGTCTTCTGCTTGGGCTCTCCTCCTTCATCTTCTGCTTCTTATTCTATCAGTGAAGAGGAATGAAGAAGGTAAACTTTGTTAAATCATCGGCTTCAAAATGGCTTCAAACGGCTAAAAAACAATGGCATTTCAAGTAATTTTCAGTAAAGAACAAAGGGCATTTTAGTCATTTCACACGAACTAACGGGAGATCTAACATAAGGTGGCTCTGGATGGCTTTTGGTTAACGGAGGAGCAAAAATGGGTGGTTTAAAATAATTTTCGATATAAAGGGTGGTTCCGTGCAAATTCGGACAAATAAGGGGTGGTTTCCTGCAAAAACCTCTTTTAAAGATATAAGATAAGGAAGTGAAAGAACTTTAATGTTATTTTGAAACTAAGCCCAATTTATGGAATAATATAAATAAATCAATCAATTCATTTAGTTTTTTTATACAAACAACGCGTATAAAAGTTAAAAAGATATTTATAATAACAAACTATATTTTTAATCATAAAATAGAATCTAAATTGGGGTGGTTAGGAAAATAATTATACAGTAAAATCATATTAAATTTACACGATTTTTATTTCATGCACGGGTGAAATTGTTATTTCACGCACCGTTTCGTCCGTGACGAACCACTATCATCCATCCGTGACGGATCAAAGTGATTCGTACGTGATGAATGGATCACTTTGGTCTGTGACGGATGGATGATATTGGTTCGTCACAGACGAAGTAAACAACCAGAAAATTGAACCCTAAACCTCTCAATCACTCTTCCTTTTCCCTCCCACAACACTTCTTTCATTCTTTTCCATTACTTTGGTTCTTTTTCATGGCAAATGAAGATGATTTTTCCAACTTTAATGGTGGAGAAGATGTTTCAAGGGGTTATCATTACAATGAGGTATGTTTTTTAAGCTTTTACTTTACATGTTAGTGGAAGTTAAGAGTTTTATGGTTTTTTCTTGTGAATGTATATGTTTGAGTTGTTCTTTGGGAAAACAAACACTTTCTTAAGGTAATTTCAATAGTTGTTACTATATGTTCATAAAAACTTCATCTTTGATTAAGTTGTACTAAAAAGTTGGAGATTTTGTGTGCAAAACTGCATGTTTGATTGTTTGGCCTTGTTATATTGAATTTTGACGAGATCATTGCAAGTGCAAGAACTTTGTTCGACGACTATTTTTTGAAAGAAACTTGTCCGTGACGGATGGAACAAGTCCATCTGTCACAAATGGATGTCCTTGATCTGTCACGTATGGAATGTGTCTATTCGTGATGGATGGGATGCTACCATCCGTGACGTATGGAATGTGTCTATTCATCACGGATGAATTTGTTTGACAGAAACTGGATTCTTACATGCTTCTATGCTAACTTGTTTTTTTACTTCAATAGGAGAACAATATCGTGAACAACGGTATTAACAATCTGTCCCTGAATGATGCGTGGGACATGGCACCACCGCCCTTCTCACTTGGGTTGTTCGACGAACCTATGGCGCCTCAACAACCTCATATTTCGGGATTAGATAGTTGATGCGAACAACCCCTGAAGTGTCGTTTGCAATTCGTAGGATCTTGGATTCCTCAAGCTTGTAGTTGAAACTCCTCTTCGTAGCCAAAGTGATGGCTTTCCTAGGACTAAAGAGATAGCCTTCAAACTTGTTCAAAGAGATGAACGGAGAGATCAACGTGATGATCGCGAGGCACTAAAGAGACGGTGTTTGATTTGCTCGAAGCGACGAGCTACGGGATAGTTTGATCCATGGGATCGAAGGGTTTGATGTTGGGATTCAAGGAAGGAGCGTACTCAACTTTACTACTCAAATCAACATGTCATTAAAACTATGGTTTGTTAGTTTAAATAGTCGCTAACAAATAATAATAAAATTATAATAAGTTTCGGAAATAAAGACGAAACAACGAACGTTCGAGCCCGTTTCCGCGGTCGCGGAAAATACTTCCGCTATTGCGGAAAAGTTCCTGTAAAGACTCGAGCGATCGTGTTAATTCCACGGTCACGGAAAAGTTCCTGTAAAGACTCGGAAATCAGCGTCGTTTCCGCTGTTGCGGAAATACTTTTGCGATCGCGGAAAAGTTCCTGTAGACTCTCGTAATTCAGCTATATTTCCGCGGTCGCGGCGACGTCTACCGCGATCACGGAAAACTTCATGTAGAGCCAGTTGTTGTTCGTTCGTCTGGCTCTCCTTGGCGGGGGCGACTAAGGCGGGACCTCACCTAATCCTTCATAGGTCAAGAGGAGGACCCATTTAGGACTAGATGAACCCGCGTCACTTGCGTGCGCCCGCGAGACTAATGATTGTGTTGCTCGCTCCATTGCCCTTGCACGAACTCTTGTTACCGAGCCAATCGAGCGCACCTTCATTGCTTCCTCTTCGTCCTTCGCCTTCATCGAGGGGATCATGGAGCTATCAATCTCCCCTTCTTGGCTGCGAAGCGTCCCCGCTTCGTCCTCGTCGTCAAAAGTAGGAGGCGTAAAAGGAGAAAGGTCAGCAACGTTGAAAGTTGGATGCGCACCATAGTCATCGGGTAAATCCAAGCGGTAGGCGTTGGCCCCAAGGCGTTGTAGCACCTGAAAAGGACCACCACCTCTCGCGTCCAGCTTGTGGCGTCACTTCAAGGGAAAGCGTTCCTTGCGCAAGTGCAGCCACACCAAGTCGTCGGGCTCAGAGGCAACCGGGCGTCGGTTTTTGTTGCGTTGCGCGACGACTTGCTCGGACCTCTGCTCCAGCTGTTGCCTCGTCCTCTCATGCAAGCTCTTGACCTGGTCCGCACGCTCCACTCCCTTGATGCTTTCCTTTTCCTTCATTGGCTGTGGTACTAGATCCAAAGGGGTGAGCAGATTGAGGCCGTAGACAACCTGGAAGGGAGTCTTCTGCGTAGCCGAGTGCACGGACCTGTTATAAGCAAATTCAACAAAAGGCAAGCACTCTTCCCACTTGTGGAGGTTAGACTTTAACATAGTACACAATAAAGCACCTAAAGTCCTATTAGTAACCTCCGTTTGGCCATCCGTCTGGGGGTGATAACTAGTAGAAAACAACAACTTAGTCCCCAACTTGGACCACAAAGATTTTCAAAAATAACTCACAAATTTAGCATCACGATCCAACACTATACTTCTAGGGATATCATGCAATCTAACAACATGCTCAAAAAATAAAGAAGCAATCTCATAAGCATTGTTAGTAGTCTTGCATGCAATGAAGTGAGCCATCTTAGAAAACCTATCAACTACCACAAATATCGAGTCCATCCCCTTCTTAGACATGGGCAAATCAGTGATAAAGTCCATACTAATATCTTTCCATGGGACGTCCGAGATAGGCAAAGGGGTATACAATCCTTGGGGACTCGATCTAAACTTAGCATGCACACAAGTAACACAAGCCTTGCAAAAACGTGTAACATGATGCAACATTTTAGGCCAAAATAAATGTTCCTTTAATGCAGCCAAAGTCTTAGGAATACCAAAATGTCCTCTACCCTCATGAGCTTCTTGAGTTAGCAACCTACGTATAGACGTTTTAGGGATACAAAGTTTCCCGGCCTTAAATAGGTAGCCATTATCAATATAGAATCCATTAGACTCTCCATTTTCCATGCATGTTTGAAAAATTACAGCAAAGTCATTATCATGCATATACACATCTTTAATCAAGGAGAAGCCTAAGATAGAAGCATCAAGATGGGTAAGTAACACATACCTGCGAGAAAGGGCATCAACAACCACATTCTCCTTACCTTTCTTGTATTTGACCACATAGGGGAAGGTCTCCATGAACTCCACCCAACGTGCGTGGCGTCGACTGAGGTTGTACTGGCTCTTCAAGTACTTCAACGCCTCATGGTCCGAGTGAATGACAAACTCCTTAGGCCAGAGGTAGTGTTGCCAAGTCTTCAACACCCGGATAAGAGCATATAGCTCCTTGTCATAGGTTGGGTAGTTGAGTTGGGCGCCCGTGAGCTTCTCGCTAAAGTAAGCAATGAGATGCCTATTTTGCAGTCCAATTCCATGATGAGAGGCGTCACACTCTACCTCAAAAGTCTTGGAGAAGTCCGGTAATTTCAGCAAAGGGGCGTTGCACAACCGGCCCTTCAAGGTGGTGAATGATGTCTCGTGCGCGTTCGTCCACTCAATGGACACAACCTTCTTGGTAAGCTCATGTAATGGGGCTGCAATGATGGAGAAATCACGCACAAATCTGCGGTAGAAGCCAGCCAAGCCCAGGAATGACCGAACCATGGTTGGGGTTGTGGGACGTGGCCAATCCTTTATGGCGCGGACCTTCTCTTAGTCAACCTTCAGTCCATCCTTGCTTACAACAAAACCAAGAAAAATAGTGGAATCCGAGCAAAAAGAACATTTACCAAGGTTAGCATAAAGTTTATCATTTCTAAGACACTATAAGACCTTCCTAAGATGCTCAACATGTGCATCTAACGACCTGCTGTAAATAAGGATATCATCGAAGTAGACAACTACGAATTTTCCTAAGTAAGCCCTTAAGACATGATTCATCAATCTCATAAAAGTGCTAGGAGCATTGGTTAAACCAAAAGGCATAACCAACCACTCATAAAGGCCATACTTAGTCTTAAAAGCAGTTTTCCACTCATCACTCTCATGCATCCTAATTTGATGATAGCCACTCTTAAGGTCAATTTTAGAAAATAAAGTAGCGCCATGCAATTCATCAAGCATATCATCAAGTCTAGGAATAGGGTGTCGATACTTCACTGTAATTTGGTTGATTGCCCGACAATCAACACACATGCGCCAACTACCGTCTTTCTTAGGCACTAGAATCACCAGTACTGCGCAGGGGCTTAAGCTCTCTCGGACGTGGCCCTTGTCCATCAACTCTTGCACTTGACGCTGCAATTCCTTGGTTTCTTCCGGGCTCGTGTGGTATGCAGCTCGGTTAGGAAGGGAGGCGCCGGGTACAAAGTCGATTTGATGCTCAATTCCACGAATAGGTGGCAATCCTTCGGGCAACTCATCGGGCATCACATCCTCAAATTCCTGCAAAAGAGAAATCACTGTAGGGGGTAAATCAACAAGCTCTTTAACATTTAGAAGACACGCGAAAGGAACAAGTAAAAAGCAAGGAAGACGTCCCTGAATGATTGGAGAGACATCCCGAGACCTAGCCAAGAGAAGCCGGTTTTCACACGATCCTTGAATGTCGTTGTGAGCTGGCTTAGGGGGCGGCTTAGATGCTGATTTCGGTGGCTTCTCACGGTCAGCTGAGGGCAGTGGATGTCCCTTGGCTTATTCAAGGGCCTTGACTCGGTTCCTTTCAACATGATCCTGCATAATCTCCGGAGGGCTCATAGGAAGTAATGTCACCTTTAGTCCATTGTGCATGAAGACATAGTTGTTGAGAAATCCATCATGAAGAGCTCTCTTGTCAAATTGCCAAGGTCGCCCTAAGAGGAGATGAGTTGCATCCATGGGTACTACGTCACAAAGCACTGAATCCTTGTAATGGCCAATGCTGAAATTGATAGTGCATTGTCGCTTCACAACATTGGAATCATCACCCTCTGAGATCCATTGTAGACTATAGGGTTGAGGATGTGGAGTTATGTCGAACTTGAAGTGCTTGATCACCTTTTCGTTGATGATGTTGCAACAACTTCCACCATCTATAATAACACTCAAAAAAGCACCCTGGACCGCACACTTAGTATGAAACAAATTTTCACATTGGTCAAGTAAGGTACCTTCTTTGGCTGTAAGAACGCGGCGTGTAACCAAGCTAAGAGGCATGTTGCCTTGATCATCCATAGAGCTGCATATGTAACCGTCCAACTCCTCCTCATCCTGGCCGTACGTGTCAAATACCGGTTCAGCGTCGGGAGTGTCCTCGTCAAAGGACTCGTATCCGAAAGTGTTCGAGAAGAGGACTCGCTTGTTGTTGGGGCAGTCCCGCTGCATGTGGCCATGCCCTTGGCACTTAAAACAGACCTTGTCCCGTGCCCTATCATCGGACAGAGGCGCTCGATGCTGTGGTGGCTCGTTGACGCGCGCCGGTGTGTTGCTCGGCCGAGTGGTCGGCGTTGTAGTCACGGGAGCGGACTGCGAAGAGGAGCGCACATTAGAAGTAAAAGAACCTGAATTAGGTGAGGGGGCATACCTTGTATTAGTGCAAGACCAAGACGCTCTCTTAGCCGCTTGAGCTTGCGACCATATCTCTTATGCCGTATGTGCGCACTTTTGGAGGTCTTGTATGTTGAGCACTCGAAGTTGATTTCTAATGGGCTCATGCAGGCCACGAAGGAACATACTCCGAAATTCCTCGTCAGTGTGATGGATTCCTGCCTTATGGGACAACTCCTCAAGTTCAGCATAAAAATCAAGAGGAGAACGGTTACCTTGGGCCGCTAGCTGTATCTTGAGGCGCATTTCAGAAGTAAGTCCTCGGGGACATACTTCTTTCGCATGATCCGCATAAGATTGCGCCAAGAAGTGACTGGACGCTCACGGTGACGCTCACGGTCAGCGCAGAAACGATGCCACCAAGCCTTGGCGGCGCCGTCGAAGTGCAAAGCGGCCGTTGCAATCCATTCTTCTTTTGGGTAGCGATAATGATTCAAAATATACTCCATGGACTGCTTCCAATCAAGAAACTTAAGGGGATCAAATTCACCAAAAAAGTTTGGAAGTTTTACCTTAATGTCAGGGCGACGCGGTCCATAGCGCTCGGGGCTCGGTCGGCGTTGTTCCAGTGTGTGGCGGCGATAGCCATGGCGCGCGGGATGCAGCTCCGCTTGGCATTCTAACTCATATGCCTCATCGTCCTCAAATCTGTCTCGGGAGTGGTCCGAGGCATGGTCAATGTTGTCATCAAGCTCGGACTCGGAATCGTCATACCGCGTATGTTGTCGGCCTCTTTCCCGACGATCATTGGTGTTGACATAAGGAAGAGGGTCCCTGGATACGCGAACATGATGACGGGAGGGATCCGAGGAGTAATCCTCATCTTTTGGAGCAAAGGTAGGATTATACCGTACGCGGGAAGCGCCATGCTTAGGAGGGTAGCCTTCGATTTGAGAGCGAAGGCGATCATGCGGAGTAGACAAGGCGCCCTTACCCTTGCGGTCCAGTGGTTGGCTGGTTGTGGCCATAGGGTTCAACATGGGGTCGGTCGTGGGCAACTTAATGTCACTCATGGACCGACGAAGGTGCGCATTCTCGGCAGCCTGCTCGGCCAGTTGGCGGTGAAGTGTGTCAATTTGCTCATAGGCGGAGTCCATGTGTCCGGGGTTGCGGTTGCCCGTAGAAGGAGAGTGGCTTGTCGTAGAAACCTCCACAGTACCTATACGAAGCATATAACACAAGGAGTAAGTTGCACCAAGCAAAAGAACAAGTCCAAGCCAAGTCCTTGTCTCAAAAGTGAACCAAGAAATTTTCCACTGGGTGTACTAATTTTGGTTGCTCGTGAGGAGGGAGAGGCTTGAACGGAAGGCAACAAAGCAAGAACTAGCAAATCAAGTCCCAAACAACACACAAATTGCCAAGTGCAAGTAGATCAAATCAAGTTTCTCAGAATTAACCACAAGAGAGTTGAAAATTTTGCCCTTTTCAATGAGAGTTGCGTAGAGACATGAAAGAAGAGAAGATGGAGTATGACCGTATGGTGCGTTCTCTCCCTATTTTAAGGCTTACGTCTTCCCAAACCTTTTTTTGTTTGTTTGATGGAAGGTGAGAATTGAATGTTTTTTTTTGTACGGTCACACCAATTTTATTTTTATTTTTTTATTTGATTTTGAATCAAAGAAGAAAGAACCACACAAGCAAGTGCAGGAAAATAGAGAAGAGACGATGCAACTATGAGGGAATGAGATCTAACAACTAGTCTAGCAATTAATCCAAAGATGAAGCAAGAAGTAATCAACAAGAAACAAGGAAATCAAATATGCAAGTAAGGAAACAAGATATTGCTAGAAGGAGAGATTTAAGGGATGGTGAAAAGTCAAAGATTACTCTTGTTTAAGAGTAACCGAAACCTAAGGAAAATTAGGGTTAGAGGCCGTGAAGGAGAGGTGGCGGACGGTGGTGGTGGTGGTAACGGCGGGGGAAATTCTGGCAAGTGGTGGTGGTGAGAAAGAAAAAAAAATATGGGTTTGCAAGCGGAAAAATTTCAAGGAATCACAATAAGAGAGAAGAAACAAACTTAGCTTGGATAGGCTCTGATGCCAGTTGATGCGAACAACCCCTGAAGTGTCGTTTGCAATTCATAGGATCTTGGATTCCTCAAGCTTGTAGTTGAAACTCCTTTCGTAGCCACAATGATGGCTTTCCTAGGGCTAAAGAGATAGCCTTCAAACTCGTTCAAAGAGATGAACGGAGAAATCAAAGTGATGATCGTGAGACACCAAAGACACGGTGTTTGATTTGCTCGAAGCGACGAACTATGGGATAGTTTGATCTGTGGGATCGAAGGGTTTGATGTTGGGATTCAAGGAAGGAACGTACTCAACTTTACTACTCAAATCAACATGTCATTAAAACTAGGGTTTGCTAGTTTAAATAGTCGCTAACAAATAATAATAAGTTTCGAAAATAAAGACGAAACAGTGAACGTTCGAGCCCGTTTCCGCGGTCGCGGAAAATACTTCCGCGATCGCGGAAAAGTTCCTGTAAAGACCCGAGCGATCGTGTTAATTCCGCGGTCATGGAAATACTTCCGCGATCGCAGAAAAGTTCCTGTAGACTCTCGTAATTCAGCTATATTTCCGCGGTCACGGCGACGTCTACCGCGATCGCGGAAAACTTCTTGTAGAGCCAGTTGTTGTTCGTTCGTCTGGCTCTCCTTGGCGGGGGAGACTAAGGCGGGACCTCACCTAATCCTTCATAGGTCAAGAGGAGGACCCATTTAGGACTAGATGAACCCGCGTCACTTGCTTGCGCCCGCGAGACTAATGATTGTGTTGCTCGCTCCATTTCCCTTGCACGAGCTCTTGTTACCGGGCCACTCGAGCGCACCTTCATTGCTTCCTCTTCATCCTTCCCCATCATCGAAGGGATCATGGAGCTATCAATAGTTTTGCTTGTAGTGGAATTTCGTCCGTAAGGTGGCAGACTCCAGTTTGGGTTTTCGGCATTACACACACAACCGCAGTTTGATTATCCTACATCTGAAGAAGTGATTGTTTCGGAAGATTATTCAGAGAAGTTTACCACGGGTGAAGTATTTGGCTCCAGAGATGATGCAATTATTTGGGCTAGACAGATTGGCTTTGATAATCACTTCTGCATCACTATTGGTCGGGATAGAAACCTTGGTGGAGGAAGCTTTCGGAAGACATGGCTGTTGTGTGAAAAAACAGGAATTTACATTCCTAAAGATGAAAATAGAGTAAGGCAAAGAACAAGGAGCAAAAAATGTGATTGTCCATTCAGATTATTATGTCAAGAAAAACCGAGGGACTCATATACAATCAAGGTAGTTGTTGGAACCCACAACCATGTCATTGGTGATGACTTGTACGGGCATGCATCAGCTGGCAGGATGACACCTGAGCAGAAGAAGTTGTGTAAGGTCATGACATAAAATCATAATAAACCATCAAAGATTGCAACAACACTTAACCAGGACCCGAACAACTGCACTAAAATGAAGCAAGTGTACAAGGTTTGACATAGTGGGATGGAAGGAAGAATCGTGGTCCAAGAGTTCTTCCATAAGTCCATGAAACTCCTAAAGGCATTTCTGTACGTCCTTTTGCTAGACTCCACATACAGCACTAACAAGTTAGTATAACACATCTACATGCTACATCTAATTGTTGATATGTTTATTCATTATGCATGACACATCTACTTGTGCAGGTATGACTTGCCTTTTCTCGAAATAATAGGAGTCACGTATACATGGAAGAACTACAATGTGGCGGGGGGCGTTTCTACAGCATGAGAAAGAAGACAACTGCATGTGGGCCGCACAACAACTTCTTGAAATGTGTAAAAAGTGTCAAGTAACACCGACATGCCTAGTGATAGATCGTGAAAAGGCCTCGATGAATACGTTAGATAGACTCTTTCCAAGTGCAAAGTCTATCCTCTGTAGGCGCCATGTGAAGAAGAACATAGAGGACCATGTTAGGAAGGAGATGAAGGATAAAAGCTTGGGTACAAGGTTTACAAATGCATACTATAATTTATTCAAGCAAACAATTGTACCCGAGTACGAGATGGAGTTGCGTAGAATTGAGTCGGAATGAAGGGCTTGGCCACGTTTGACTCAATATGTAAGAAACATCTGGCTGATCCCGTACAGGGAAAGACTTGTGTCAGCTTGGACAGATACTGTTTTCACGCTTGGAACTTCAACGACAAACAGGTTAGTGTATTGTCTAATCTGTACTGTATTCTGTATTCACTCATTTGCTATATTTTGAGGGCTTTCTGTTATCTATATAGCTTTCTGTTTCTGTTATCTGCATAAGGAGTCTGTCACGTATGGATGCACTTCATATGTTACAGACTCAGGTTTATGGTCCGTCACGTGTGGATTCCATCCACACGTCACGGATGAAAGAGTTTCGTCCGTCACGTATGAAGTGCATCCATACGTGACAGACAATTTATGCAGATAACATAAAGATCTCGTATGATCAAACTTCAAACTCTTTTGTACTAAATATAGGGTTAAAGGAGCACACTCTAGTTTGAAAGACTTCTTGACTAGTCCACATGACAGTCTAGACACGATATTCGGTCAATATCATTCAAAGATGGGTAACCAAGTAAAGGACATCAAGGGGACCTTCAACGAGAGTGCACAGAACATGATGACGCTTGTGACAGGATCTGATGTTTTCAAGCTGTTGAAGTACAAAGTATCTAAGGTTGCACTTGACCGCTTGACTAAGGAATACAGAAAATGGGAAAATCCATTTTATGACAGTACCTGCACATGCAGATGAGGGTGAAAGATGGATTGCCGTGTGTGCATGACATCGCTAAATATGTGACGAGTTCAATCCCTATTAAGCTTTTAGCGTTGCATCCTTTTTGGAGAAGATTGAGTTTGTCAGAAGTGCAAGACGAAGGTGAGGCTGAGGTGAAGCACAGAGTCACGAGATCTTTGATGGATCAATTTTATACGGATCAGTTCCCCAATATGTCAGTAGATGATCAAGAAAAATGTGTCTCACGACTATACGACATAGCTCGCCCCGAGGAGACTAGTCTGCAAGAGCCGGCTATTGTGAGGCATAAAAGACAACCAATGGGAGCTCCAAACAAAGATAGCACTAAAAGACATCCTTCTTTATGGGAGTACACAGACAAAGATATGGAAGGGATACCTCCCAAAAAGCAACGAGGTAGGCCACCAAAGCCTACTAGTACACCTTTACCAAGCCCTACAGCTCCTACCACTCCTTTGAGGCCATCTCAAGTTAGAGCTTCCAAGAATCCAGTGGGTCAAATGTTTCCACCACCTTATCATGCTCCACAGTCCTTCATTAAAGACTTTGAGCCGTATAAGGGTATAGTTCTGTGGTGTATGCACAAACACTTGAACAGTTACTTTGATATTGTTGGTGATGGAAACTATGGATACAAAGCCGTTGCAGATCAAATAGGCATCGGGCAGGAACAATAGAGGATCGTCCGACAAGCCATGATTGACAAGGTGAAGGAAATTTGGCCAATGTATTATGAGGTTTGCTTCTTTGAGACGACGCTGAAAAAAGTAGTAGAACAACTTACATGGTTTGACCCTGGGATGGCCCCAGAGAAGACTTGGATGGTGCTTCCAGATATGAGTTGTCTGGTCGCTTCTGCATTCAATTGTGCAGTTGTCATGGTGGGTGGTGTAAACGCTACTTTCTTACCTTTGCAAGCGGTTCCACATCATCCCAAGGGTGCTAAGCTTAAGACGATATGCATCTGGCATGTTGAGAAGGAAAGTCATTTTATTTCGGTATGGTACTAATCATTTAATTATTTTTTATTGATTATTTAAACCCATTAACTAGGCAAGTGAGTACGTTCTCCATTCTTTTGTAGATGGACCTATCAGATGAGTCACCATTGCCGCATGTATTTACAATGTGGGAGCATACAAAGGATGCCTCTACTGCTTGTCTGTATGATCCATTCACTACTCAACTGATGGCATACGAATCTTCTTCCACAAGAAAGAGACGAGGTCGCAAGCCAACTTAAATGCTATTGTACTCGCACATTGTAATGTTATTGTGAGCCATGATTGTAATGCTAATGCTATTGTGATCCATGATTGTAATGCATCGATCGACAATTATTAACAAAGTAGCAAATGTGCGATATCAAAGAAGCAAAGACGTCCAAATTAGTTTAATTAAGTAAAACATATATATATTTACTTACCATATCCGTGTACGGTGTTTGGTATATGGGTGGATCGTTAAACGGCATGGTGTTGAGTGACGGGTCTGCATATACCAGTACAGTCGGGTCATGGACCGTACTCGATCCTGCTTCGTCGCATTTTTTTGATTTCTTCTACTGCCTCCTTCGATATACTATACGATCATCTTCTTGTTCTTGTCCCTCACGGACAACGTTCCACCTTCTGTGACGGGCAGATCTTGTTTGGTTTTCCATTTGTAACAGGAAAAAAACAAGACTTTAGAGGGAGCAACAACAACAACAACAACAACAAGGAGTCAACTATAAATTTCATCGCGATGTAGATTTAGCTTCTGTAAAGAGGCACGGTTTAGGACAATCTGTACGTGACGAACCAATACAATCTGTACATGATGAACCAATGCAATCTGTACGTGACAAACCAATGCACTTTGAATGTGACGAACCAATGCAATCTGTACGTGACGAACCAATGCACTTTGAACGTGACGAACCAATGCACTTTGAATGTGATGAACCAATGCAATCTATACGTGATTTAGCTTCTGTAAATTGTTCATTACGCTGGTTTAGCGAAAAGATATGACACTCTTGTTGTTAAATTTGCTTGCTCCCTACAAAGGTTGATAGTTAAAAGATATGACACTCTGGTTTAGCGTTTGCAAATTAGTTTGATTATCATCATAAAACTAGTCAAGAAACTGCAAATTAGTTTGATTATCATCATAAAACTAGTCAAGAAACTACAATTCCATAAACGGTGTGACACTCCCTAAAATACAATCAAAGTAGCAATTGAAAACTTGAATGCACTTAATATTCGTCCTCCTCCTCATCATTGCCATGCTCGTAGGGTCTGAAGTCCTGGATGCAGTGTCACACATCGTTGCGCATGTTGTAGAATTGTTCTTCCTCCGCATCATGGAAAGGATTTAGACGCTGCAATGCTTGACCAATGACCTACAGAAATACGTATAAATTAAAAAGAATCGGTTTAATTGTATATGTAAAGTAAAAAAAAATATCCAACACATATTTTTACTTGGACAGGATCTCTGATGCCAACATCCTGAGGCCTGACACATGGGTGTGTATGAGGTATGTACCACTCCATGTAGTCGGCACTACACTCATATCATTCTAAAGCAAGAGGGCCCATATGTTTGATCTAGATGGAGTGTTCACTTCTTGCATCCCAACTCCAGTTTGAAGCAAGGTCATACTGCACTATATAACTCCTAATGCTGGGATGTCTGTGCGCTTTGATGGGCTCTATAACTATTCGGGGAATCCCCTGTACCACTCCAAATTGCCTCGATACCCGATCCGGCATATAGGGCTTGGTAATTCTCAGAAATGAGATGACCCCATGAAAAAAGGCAGGAGCCAACTCCGGGATGTTGTAATTAACGTAGCCATAGGGTTGCCAGTCAACCTACACAAAAAAGGATGCAATTAACACAACAATAAGTAACTTTACACAATTGTAATACATTAATATGAGAAATAAACCACATCGTATGATACTTACATGCCAAGCTTGCATTAAATCCAACTCTTCCCTATAGTTTCTTCTCTGCCTACTACGAGTCTGCACAGGGTTCCATCGGCTGGCATATGGCATAGCGTCTCCGAAGCAGGGATTTTGTTGTGGACGAAAGCTAGGGAAGTATAGATAGATCCAAGCCTGTACATAAATAACAACAACAAACATATCAACCTATACCTTAAATGTAATTAAATAATATAGAAACATTCGGGCCCATTATCCTTTTTTCTCACCAAAATCAGATTATCATCCCCGAAAAATTCTCGTTTAGCGTTTTGACCCCGATATACAGCTTTACTCTCTCTTCCTATCTGTCTCTCTCATCTGAAGCTATCTCCCTTCCCGACAATAATATTTCATCTCATATTTCACTCCTCCACCTCCCCAAACCCTCGTCTCCTCTTTGTGGTGGATCAATGCCAACTTCTTCCGTAACAGTCATAGGGACCATAATCTCGAACCTCCATCCCCGATGTCCTTTCCGTCAACCTCCATCATCGGGTTCTCTCTTCAACGACTACCGCTAACGCTTCCCCCTCTTCATCAACTACTGACCACTCCACCGTCTTCCTTCCTTCGAGCTCGCTCCTCCTCATTGTCGTCAGGTTTGCGTGGCCTGAGCGATCCCTCCGCCGAAGTCGAAATTCGCCATCGGTAACGGCCTATTACAAACCGAGGATCTGATGCCGGAGGATGAAGAAGTCATGAAATTGGTGATTTCCGGATCTGTTCCCTCCTATTTCCTCGAGTCCAAGCTCGACGACTGCTTCCCTGCTGCCAAGATCCGTCATGCGGCACTCCAGAGGGCAACTGGGCGGTCGCTTGAGGGGCTTTCCCTTTCCGGCTTTGACTATTAGTTGATTCTAGGCCAGTGCTGTGAGATGCCGGTGGGATTCGTGCAGATTCCGGTTGGAATAACTGGTCTGTTGTTGCTTGATGGTCATGAGTTTTAGGTTCCCATGGTGACCACCGATGCTTGATTGTGAGCACCAATAGGGGTGCAAAGAAATTCACCTGTCCGGAGGTGCTAACAGTGCCCTTCTGAGGGATGGGATGACTAGGGCGCCTGTTTTGAGGTTCAGTTCAGCAAGGTGGGCAGTTGATCTCAAGTTTTTCTTGGAGAATCCGGCCAATTTCGAGACCCTATCCATGGCGTTTAACAGGTTTGTGCCCCCAATTTGTTGTTGAATATGTTAAATTAAATAGTCATAACGGTAGCTTGTTTGAGGTGCGAGATTTGGGCTTAAAAATGGAACTTAGGGGGATTTTCAAGGCTGAGTAGCTTCTGAGAAATGGGATGCCAATGCATTTTCTTTTAACTACAAGTCTAGTAGATTCGTAAGGCTCAAGCAAATTAAGGGTGGAATTGCTAGAAATAATATTTACACTAGATTTTCGTGCACTACAAGCGATGCTATGGATGAACATGGTAGCCAAAGATGTCAAGAACGTCTTGGAGTTTCTCAGGAATGATTTCACTAACATGGATGTTATAGGCATTAGTGGTAAACTTCTTGTCAGCTTTTGCTAAATTTCACATTTGAGAGTTATTTGTAGTGTCATCTTAAAGAAACTAGTCCATTTGAGAGTTATCTGGGATAGTGAACTTGCTATTTAGTTATGTGATGCACGTGGAGCTACTCTCAAGATTCACTAGAATGGAAGGCTAGTGTCAGTGCTTGAAGTTGATAAATTGGGACTCTCACTGTAATTAGTTTGAATTTGTTGACTTAGGACAATATTTGTTGCTCGGACTTGAAAGAATGTCTTGGGGAACTTTGTTTTGGAGATCCTCTGATAAACTCTGTTGATCTTTGTCACTGTGTAACAGTCATAGGGACCCAAGTTGAAACAAAAACTTCTGAATGACCCAACTAGATTTATCATTTGCTAAGAATTTTCTTTGACATGGCTCAACTGAGAATGGCTTATAGAAGATCATGAAATCACGGTAGACTTTGGGTTGATTTGCATCACTCTCGAAAGCTCACAAAACGCAAATAATATAGTGATACAGGGTGCTATTGGATGGAGGTTGATTAGTATATTATTCTAAAAAGTTGCATATTTTGTTCTATAAATTAATTTGATTTATCTTTGATTGGCACCGAACTTCGAACGCGTCACCGACTAGCCTCGGTTACGCTTCGAACACGCCACCAACTAGCCTCGGTGACCCTTCGAATGCACCACCGACTAACCTCAGTGACCCTTAAATCGCGCCACCGACTAGCCTCGGTGAGACTTCGAACGCACCATTGACTAGCCTCGGTAACGCTTCGAACGGACCACCGACTAGCCTCGGTGACGATTCGAAAGCGCAACCGACTAGCATCGGTGACGCATGACCCTTTGAAAGCGACACCGACTAGCTTCGATGACGCTTCGAAAGCAACACCGACTAGCTTCAATGATGCTTTGAAGGCGACACCGACTAGCTTCGATGACGCTTTGAACGCGCCACCGATTAGCATCGGTGACGCTTCGAACGCACCACCGACTAGCCTCGGTGACGCTTCGAACGCACCTACGACTAGCCTCGGTGACGCTTCGAACGCGCCACCGACTAGCCTCAATGATGCTTCGAATGCATCACCGACTAGCCTCGGTGACGCTTCGAATGCGTCACCGACTAGCCTCGGTGACGCTTCGAACGCGCCACCGACTAGCCTCGGTGACGCTTCGAACACGCCACCGACTAGCCTCGGTGATACTTCGAATGCGCCACCGACTAGCCTCGGTGACACTTTCAAAGTGCCACCAACTAGCCTCGGTGATACTTTGAAAGTGTCACCACTTACTAGTCTTGATGACACTTTGAAAGCGCCACCGACTAGCATCGGTGACACTTTGAAAGTGTCACCACTTACTTGCCTTGATGACACTTTAAAAGCGTCATCGACTAGCCTCTGTAACACTTTGAAAGTGTCACCAACTAGTCTCGGTGACACTTTGAAAGTGTCACCACTTACTAGCCTTGATGACACTTTGAAAGCGTCATTAATTACTAGTCTTGATGACACTTTGAAAGCGCCACTAATTACTTGTCTTGATGACACTTTGAACATACACTAACTAGTGGAGATGACACTTCGTAAATGCCACCAACTAGTGGAGATGACACTTCGTAAATGCCACCAACTAGTGGTGGTGACATTTCAACGATAATTGTCATCAAGACGAGATTTGTATTGTCATCAACTAGTTGTAATGACAGTTTGTGACATTAACTAGTTGCGATGACAATATGTGTCATCAACTAGTTGCGATATCGTTTGTATGTGATGACATTTTGTGTTTTGATGACAGTATGTGTCATCAACTAGTTGCGATACAATTTGTATTTGATGACAGTATGTGTCATTAACTAGTTGCGATGCAGTTTGTATTTGATGACAGTTTGTGTTTTGATGACAATTTGTGTTTTGATGACAATTTGTGTTTTGATGACAATTTGTATTTTTTATGACAGTTTGTGTTTTGATGACAGTTTGTGTTTTTGATGACAGTTTGTATTTTGATGACAGTTTGTATTTTTTATGACAGTTTGTATTTTGATGACAGTTTGTGTTTTGATGATAGTTTGTATTTTTGATGACAGTTTGTGTTTTGATGACAGTTTGTGTTTTTTATGAGAGTTTGTGTTTTGATGACAGTTTGTATTTTTGATGACAGTTTGTATTTTGATAACAGTTTGTATTTTGATGACAATTTGTATTTTTATGACAGTTTGTGTTTTTGATGACAATATGTGTCATCAACTAGTTGTGATATAGTTTGTATTTGATGACAGTTTGTGTTTTGATGACAGTATGTGTCATTAACTAGTTGCGATATAGTTTGTATTTGATGACAATTTGTGTTTTGACGATAGTTTGTGTTTTTTATGACATTTTGTGTTTTGATGACAGTTTGTGTTTTTGATGACAGTTTGTATTTTGATGAAAGTTTGTGTTTTGATGACTGTTTGTGTTTTTTATGACAGTTTGTGTTTTCATGACAGTTTGTGTTTTGATGACAATTTGTGTTTTTTATGACAGTTTGTGTTTTGATGACAATTTGTGTTTTTGATGACATTTTGTATTTTTTTGACAGTTTATATTTTGATGACAATTTGTATTTTGATGACAGTTTGTGTTTTTGATGACATTTTGTATTTTGATGACAGTTTGTATTTTGATGACAGTTTGTATTTTTGATGTCAGTTTGTGTTTTGATGGCAATTTGTGTTTTGATGACAGTTTGTGTTTTGATGACAGTAACTGATCAGTGCTATTTTATAGTGCATTTCTAGGGGTTATTACCAAGTTTGAGGCGCCATTTGGATGGATTTAGAGCACAATTGTGGAATAGGGAGTTGGAGAGAAGAAGTGTGGATTTGGTGGTCTGGAGAAGCAAATTGAAGATATCCAAAGGAAGAGGAATTGACCACTGAGGAGACGAAGAAGAACCAAGGAGAGAGTCCACACGAGAGTAGAAGAACAAGGTGCTGAATTCAATTGATTCGTTCTCTTTACTCAGATGTCCAAATGGAGTGATTCCAATTCGAGGAGTTATATCTTGAAGTCTACTGCAAGTCCTCAAAATATGAGCGCGATCCGAATTAAGAATCAAAAGTTATGGCATTTGTACGGAAGTGTCGCGATGCTGAAGAGAGAAGGCCGCGACCGCGGCCCGAAGGCCGCGATCGCGGCCACACACGGGAGACATCCCGTGGAGATTTCCGAACTTTTGTTTTCTTTTTCCTTTTCTTTTTTTTCTTTATTTTATTTAATTCGAATATTATATTTTATTTCCTTGTAGATGAGGTTTGTGATCTTGGGCTTTAGGTTAACTTTATTTAACCTAATTCCCACAGCCTCCATTCATCATCTTCGGATCACGTTAGACCTAGTTTTCCATTCAGTATTGTTTTTCCCTTTCTTAGTTTAGTTCTTTGTTTTGTTTTGTGTTTTTGGCTAGACAATTGAAGCCTTGGTTTGAATTTGATATTGAGATTATTCCTTTACTCTTTCTATGATTGTATTAATTCTCTCTCGTACTTAATCTCATTGATCATATATCGATTCCCCTTGATTTGTTGATTAGGAAATCAAATAGATTATTAATAGTAGTTCCCTCTAGATTAACAACCTAGAGAAATTAGTATTACGCTATTGGTTCCCCTTTTCTATACAACCTGTTAAGATTGTTATTGATCATACTACTAAGGATTGGAGGATACTGGTTGAGAATCTTAATCCCTTAGTTTGTGTAGAGAATTAATTGCATGCAATTGTATAACTGGTTGATACACTTGCATGTATCTATCTATTCCTGAATTCATTGCTGCTGTTAGATTAATCTTGAAGGTTAGTAGGGATTAGTTTGATAGTTAGAGCTATCAGGACTGGTTGGACTGATAACTATATCAGAACAGGGATTAGGACATTCATGAGTATTGAGGACTAGGAGTAATCAATGATTGATCAACCAAACTAAAGGTGGATATTTGTCTAGCCAAGCTTTCTATATTTTATTTATCGTTTTCTTAGTTAGTTTCATTCACCCCCCCCTTGTCTTTGTTATCAATTGGTGAATGATTTTGCAAACATGAAATATAACTTGATTCTCTGTGGGATTCGACCCTTGCTTACCAGACTACATTAGTTAGGTTTGTTTAAGATTATTTTGTTTAGGTGTCACGACAACGCCCTATCAGTAACTGTCATCAAAATAATGACAGTTTGTATTTTGATGACAGTTTGTGTTTTGATGACAGTTACTGTCATCAAGATGATGGCGTCACAAAAAATATTTTTTGGCAAAAAAAAAAATTCACCGGTTGACCACCGATCAACGCCGGTCAACACCGATCAACGGTCGTTGACCAATCAATGGTCTAATGTGTTAATTTGTTTGACTTATGGTGATGTCATTATTACATAATGATGACATCACCATGGGTCATGGGTTTGGATGAAGTTTATTGGGGGGTATTTGTCTAATTTCACTATACTAAAAGGGTCATTTAACCTGAACAGGGAATAATATAAAAACAATATGCAACACAATCCTTACCAGCAACAACGTGTAGCAGGTCGACATCTGACGACACTCATGCCGTGAACACTCACCCAATGACGGATACATGAATGCCAATGTGCCAGAACCCCAAGAAAGATTGCAAGTATCACCAATGTCACTCACGTAGGTCACATAAGGCATGGGCAACATGTGTTGGGACTTGTCTAGAAAGAGGGTCGAGCCCATCAGGTACAGCAGATAACCTGATGCGATCTCATCATCATCTAGCTCTGTGTTCAAGCAGTGATTTTTCAGGTTGTCTGCAGTGAGACCGTGTGTAGCCATTTCTTCCGTCAAGGAAAAGAACTGTATTGCCCTCAACGCTTGTTCATTGTACAATTCATGTTTGCCCTTGCTGCGATCATGGAGAGGAAGTCCCATTCTGTGCCCATCAATCTTGAGGCCCAAAATCATGTAGACATCCAGGAGAGTGATCGTCATCTCTCCAAATGGCATATGAAATGATTTGGTCTCCGGCTGCCATCGCTCCACAAATGCAGAAATCAAAGGCTGATCTACATAAGTGTAGATCAGGTCCTGCAAATGTGTGATGCCGCTGTTTCTGGCAAGATCGCACCATGGAGAGTGATCGTCAAGCCTCCATTTTCTTAGCTGCTCATGTCTGAGCTGAAACGTGAGAGTTTCTCGCTCCTATAAAAAGAACATGTTAGATACAAAAAAAGAGGATAATAGTTTAATAACAGGCTCAAGTTTTGATAACTTACAATGCCCTGATAAATGAAGCATGCAGTATGGGCAGTGAAACCAAACAACAGGTATGGGATCTCCGGACCTCCCGGTACAGGTCCTATTAACTTGGGATCGACAACATCCTGACCTCCAGCTTGTCTAGCCTGCCTAGGCTCTCTACGTTGTCTAGGAGCAACCTGTTCCTCCGCCGGTTCCTCGAAATGAGGCTGTTGAGCGGGCAAATATGCTTGCCCACTCATACCTCCTGGCCATATGGGCCAACCACTAGGCTCCTGAGGTGCATGAGGTACGTACCAACCACTAGGCTCCTTAGATGCAGAAGGTACATACCATGTCGGATCCTATAAAACAAATTATTAGAACAAATATTAAATAACCGACAAGTTTAAGAATATGTATAGTTACTTACCACATAGGGTCATTCTGGTATATAGGTGGATCATTAAACGCCATGTTGTCGAGTGTCGGGTCTGCATACACAGGTACAACAGGAGGGTCACGGACCGTACTCGGTCCTGCTTCGTTGCCTTTTTGGGATTTCTTCTGCTGCCTCCTTCGATATACTATATGATCGTCTACTTGTTCTTGTTCCTCACGGACAACGTTCCACCTTCTGTGACAGGCAAATCTTGTTTGGTTTTCCATCTGAAATAGGAAAAAACAAAACTTCAGGGGGAGCAACAACAACAACAACAACAAGATCCGTCCGTGACAGATCAAGTAGATTCGTCCGTGACGGATCATGACAATCCGTCCGTGACGGATTGACTCAATCCGTGCGTCACGGATTGACTCAATCCGTGCGTCACAGACCAGATCTGGATGGATCATTTTTGACAGATCTGGATCTGTGCATATCGGTTTTTTTTTTACAAATTTCATAAGTGCAGATCCATATTCAAAACCAACATTAAATCAATTGAAACAACCTTCAAACATGTTTAAATCCAATACTAGACAAGTAATCCCTAAACGAAAATCATCTAAAATGTCTTAACAACTTCAATAATTTCAAGATAATTAAACTAAGTGAAGAACAAATACTGATTTAACTAACCTTACGGATCGTGACAGACGGATTTGATCGAAACATGACGGATCAAAACCTTTGACCTTGGGAGCGACATCGCGAGTGGGTTGCTGCAAATGAGAGATGTGGGTCGGGGGAGACGAAGTTGCTGCATTTATATGCAACAACTTCGTCCGTGACGCACAAATAGGGTTGGTGCGTCACAGACGGTTTGTTGTGGTCCGTCACGGACGGCATTTTGTGGTGCGTCACATGCGGATTTATTTGGTACGTCACGGACTAAACAGTGCGTTAAATAAAATTTTTACCCGTGCGTGAAATAGCAAGGGCCTATTTTTATTACAAACATCAAACCAAAGTTTTAATTTAAGTTTTATGTACTTGATGTGAGAGATATGTTATTGTTCATGATATCAATTGCTTTGTTAATGTTCTTAAGTTGCTTATATTTCGTTGAACAACAATCCTTTTTAAGCATTGAGCAAATTTAACCAACTCCAACATATAGAAAGCTCATTGCTCAACAAAAATTACTCAAAGCTATTATAAATGTACATTAAAATGAATTGATGGATTTGATAATTTCTAAAATTATTTACATTAATTAAAAGTTTAATTATTAGTTGTTATATAAAAATTTATAATTGTTTATATTGAATATAACTGATGAAACACGATTTTTATTGAAGAGATCATTCTTACCGAAAAAAGCTTATTCATATTTTTTATTATATATTTTACTTTTTTTTTCCTAATGTTCAATCATATATCTTCCAATATTATATACCGATCTGATAATATATCACTTCAACATATCATTTCTATTTTAGTTTCTATAAATTTATTATGATACATGTGAGCAATATTGTTTTAAATTTTTTTTTTTTTTTTACAAATATTATGATTTTATGATTAATATTTTTTAATAAAATATATATACAATTTTTTTATGGTTTATGCTAATATAATATAGTTTTATTTGATATACATGTAAAATTGGTATTAAAGTGATACTAAAACAACACTTAATAAAAATATCTCGTGCATGGCACGTGTTCTGGACTAGTTTTTTATAAACCGAGCACAAAGCACAAAATGATTAGAGCATGGGTTAAGAGCCCTAAATTAGAAATATTTTTTTTATAATTTTTTTTATATAGAATTTATCTTTTTATTTATAGAGTCATAGCTTTTAATGTACGTGTTCCTTGCAAATTGATGAATTCATTTCATTCTTTACTAAGAAAGTAGTCAATTAGTAAGAGGAAGGCAATGAATAAATTAAAGGGAAATTCTTGATCCTGAGTTTAGGATTATTTCTATTGGTGACTCATGATTAATTTTTTTTTCCTGTTGGTGCCCATAAGGTTTTGTGTTGGTTTACTTTGTAACCGAGTTTTTCCATATTCGTACTCTTCCGGTTCAAATTGATCAAATCCAAGCTCACCATTGTGTTTCTCGTCCTCAAATTAATAGGATTCGAATCCTAAAACACTCAAATTCATACCTGAACCATCTCAATTTGAAATCGTAAGGTCGAGAATGTGTTGTTGTTTCAGAATTCAAATTGAGATGGTTCAGATATGAATTTGGGTGTTTTAGGAGTCAAATCCTACTAATTTGAGGGTGAGGAACATAATGATGGGCTTTGATTTGATTAATTTGAACTGAAAGAGTACGGATATGGAAAAAACTTGGTTATAAAGCAAGCAAACACAAAACCTTAGGGATACCAACATGAAATAAAATTAATCATGAGATACTAACAAGAATAACCCTAAACTCAGGGGCACCAACAAGAATTTTCCTAAATTAAATAATGTTCTTGAAGTCATAGAGTGACGAAATTGCTATATATATTTTTATTGTTTAAAAGACTTACTGTTACTTTTGTTGTCATATACCAAAGTAAAATATACAATCTAGAAAAGAAGATTGTGGATAAGAAGATTGACAAAGAAGAAGATAAACAATGACATTTAGGATACATAAGCTTTCCATGTTGATTCAAAGAGCTACTGCGCTTAGTCCAATTATTAATGAGAAAGTTAACCAAAATACCTTCCAAGACACTGTTCAAGCAACTACTACACAGTTATCAAAATGGAAAGCTAGCACTCTTTCCCTTGAAGGGAGAACAACCCTCATCAAAGCAAATCTGGCTGCCAAACCAAATTACATTATGTAATGCTTTATGCTACCAGCATCTTTACACAACACACTAGATAAAGTTAATAGAAATTTCTTATGGAATAAAGAACAAACGTATAAACCTTTAATCGATTGGGATAAAATCTGCAAGAACAAATCAAATAGAGGGATTGGTATTCGAAAAACAGAAGATATGAATAAAGCTCTCCAAATGAAGCTCATCTAGAAACTCTTTATTGAACCAAACAACATCTGGGTTAAAATCATAAATGAAAAATATCTAAAGAATTCTAATATTCTTAACTATACAAGGAAAACTAACCATTCATGACAATGGGGACAACTCCTTAAACTCTGCAATGAATTCAAATCTGGCCTGCAATGGCTCATTGGGGATGGCTGCTCTATCAACTTCTGGGAAGATTCCTGGACTCCTAACCTTAAAATCAAAGACTATATCCTCCCACACATCATCATCAACCCAGAGGCCAAAGTTGGTGATTTTATCACAAACAAAGAATGGAACTCAAAAGGATACTTCATGATGAGGCTGTTGATATTATTACCAATATCCATTTACCTTAAAATAGTATACCTGACCGACTCTATTGGTTTCCCAATAGGAATTGTTGGTTTACTACTAAAACTGCATTCGAACTTATCACCAAACATACTAACTGATCAACTCTACTTTGTAGTGCTTAACTAGGAGTTGTTATCGGAGTTTTAGGTACCGTTTGTATGGGTTTAGAGCATAAGTTAGGAGAATGGAGTTGTGGAGAAGAAATGTTGATTTGGTGGCTTTGAGTGCCTAAATGAAGACTTAAGGAGTTGAAGAAGAAGCCACCACGAGAAGACCGCAAGCAGAAGAAGGAAGAGCCGCGAGAAGCTGAAGATTGATGCAGAAAGATTTCCACAGGCGCGGAAGGCCATGCCGCGGTCGCGGAAAACACACAGACAGCGAAGACAACATGAACATTTCCGCGGTCGCGGATACTGTTCACACGCGGATCAGGGATTTCCTTTTCGTCCGAGTTTACTTTATTTTATTTCTTTTATTTCCGTTAGTTTATTTTATTTCCTTTTAGGATTTTGTTTCCTATCCTATGGAAACTAGGTTTTGCTAGGTTATATCTTTCTTTTCATTAGTAGCCTTTTGGATTATTCAAGATTATTCATTCAAGTTTTACATCAGTTTTTCCCTTAGAGTTTTATTCTTTGAAGACTATGAAGAACTAAGCAACTATTGCTTAGTCCGACGATTGAAGCCTTCGTTTGTATTTGGTTGTGAGATTATAACTCTATTTCCTTTCCTTTGATTTTATCTCTTCTCTTTGTGCTTAATACCATTGATTCTTGCTGATTTGACTGGCCTGATCAACTAGTTGATATTAGTAATTGTCTACTGCTAGGGTTTGGATATTTCTGGTTGAAATCCCTTATCTTGTGTAGCAAACATGATATTCTAGGACTGGTTGGACTAGTTTATCGTGAAGAGAATTGATTACGTGTTAAATGCTGACGGGTTGTTAAGTATTGCATGTATCCTGGTTAATTCCTATGCTTACTGCTGCTGTTAGATTAAATCTTGATGGTTTCTTGATTGTTTGATGGTTAGGGTTACCAAGACTGGTTGGACTGATAACTATTTCAGAATAGGGACATGAATACTCATAGGAAGGAATTGAGATAATCAATTCCAACCAATCAAATTGAATGGTGGATATTTGTCTGGCTAAGTTACTTCTCACCAATTGATTACATCCTTTGCTTTTATTTACTTTGTTACATTGAAACAAACCAAAAACCCCCCTTTGTTACTATTGACATACAACTTTTACACTTAGAAAGATTGCTACCTCCCTGTGGGATTCGACCCTTGCTTGCCTACTATACTTAGTTAGGTTTTTGAGGATTACTTTGATAGGCATAACGACTTTAGCCTCGTCAAATTTGGCGCCGTTGCCGGGGAGGCAAGTTTTAATTTTTCTTTGTGTTTGTTTGTGTGCCAACTATTGTGTGGACCTATCTTATGGTCCACACCCGTGCTACTGACTCTCCTCCTTTAGATTGTGATATAGAAATTGAAAGAACACTTTCCAGAAACCGTATAGCAGCCCGTACACAAAGAGAGATGGCTGAAGAAGAACCGACTTTGAGGCAGTTGACTGCCCCGAATCTAGAGCAGCAGCCGCTTGTTGTGCAGTTTCCAAAGTTAGCGGATGACGTGAATTTCGAGCTAAAATCTGGGTTGATCCACTTATTACCCCACTTCCATGGGATGAGTGGAGAAGACCCCAACAAACATTTGTCTGAATTCCACGTTGTCTACAGCAGTATGAAGCCCAAAAACATTACTGAGGACCAGATCAAGCTGAGGGCCTTTCCGTTCTCTCTGAAGGATTCGGCCAATGATTGGTTCTACTATTTGGCCCCAGGAAGCATAGACACATGGGCTAAAATGAAGAAAGCTTTCCTGGAGAAGTACTTTCCTGCGACGAAGCTCAATAGCCTGAAGAGGAATATTAGCAACATTGAGCAGCACGCTACTGAGACGTTGTACGAGTACTACGAGAGGTTTAAGCTGTTGATCTCAAGCTGTCCCTACCATGGGTATTCTGACCAAGACCTCGTACTTTATTTGTATGGTGGGCTTCTTGATGATGAGCGTCGGATGGTGAATGCAGCATGTGAAGGAAATATTCTAAACAAGACGCCAGTTGCAACATTTGAGATATTCTTTGAGCTATCTGAGGGCTTAAGACAATTTAGCAAGAGAGCGAGCGCTCACACAGCCAAAGCTGCAGACTCTCAGCCATCGTCCGTAATACTTTCTGAGATGGCCGAGATGAAGGAGATGATGAGGAGGTTCATGATGAAGGGAAACCAACAGCAAGTCAAGTCTTGTGGGATATGCTATGACACGATGCACCCTACTGATGTGTGTCCCACGCTACAGGAATCCGCTGCTGAGGTGAACGCTATTGGAGGTTTCGGCCCTCCAAGGCTAAGATATGACCCGTACTCCAACACGTACAATCCAGGGTGGAGAGATCACCCCAATTTGAGATACGGGAACCAACAGAATCCTTCTCTAAGTCATGATAATCAAGAGTTTCACCAGAGGCCACCACAATTCTTACAGCGCCAACAACAATTTCAGCAGCCTGGAGGTCAACAACAACAATTCAGACCACAACACGAGCCTAGACCTCAAGGCCAAAGTTCTAGTTCATCTATGTCTGTTGATGATCAGATCAAGTCTCTTGCGCAGTGCATAACCGGTATTACTCAGACGGTGTCTACCATGCAGAACAACATGATACAATTTCAGCATGAGACCAAGTCTAGTATTCAGAACTTGGAGAAGCAAGTGGGACAAATCTCTATCGCAGTGAGCAAACTGAAGGCCCGGGATTCAGGGAAACTACCATCTCAAACGGTAGCAAACCCAAGGGAGAATGTCTATGCGATGATGCTGAGGAGCGGAACACAAAAAATCAAGAAGTGAAGGAGGCTAATGACGAGGAAGTTCGTGGACAACAGAAACAAATCCGCGACCGCGGAGAAGACATCCGCGACCGTGGAGAAGACATCCGCGACCGCGGCCATATACCCGAAGACGGGGAATTTTCTGAACTTTTTCCGCGACCGCGGATGGATTTCTGCGATTGCGGAAAAGTTCATGGAGGTGAAGAACTGTCTGACGAAAATCCGCGACCGTAGACGAATTTTCGCGACTGCGGAAAAGTTTATGGAGAGGCAGAAATTTTCGACGCAAATCTGCGACCGCGGAACACCCCCTGACGAGCCAGAAACTCTTGAAATTGAACCGCGACCATGGGTCCCAAACCGCGACCGCGGTTTTGTCTCAGATGCTCACGATGATTACGTTCGTCCTGATTTTCCTCCGCTCAATTCGCTAAAGCCACCCGCACCATTTCCCGAGGCCCTGAAGGACACCAGAAGATTGGAAAACGACAAGGAACTCTTTAAAACCTTCAGTAACTACGAGGTAAATATTCCTTTGATCAAGCTAGTTAAGAGCATCCCTCTCTATGCAAATTTTTTGAAGGAACTGTGCAAGATTAAGAGGAAGAAAGCTGTGAAAGCAAATAAGAAGGTCCTGGTCAGTGAGAATGTCTCCGCTATGCTGCAAAAGCGGTTGCCAAAGAAGTGCAGTGACCCAGGCATGTTCAGTATTCCCTGCAAGATAGGTGACACCACATTCGATAAAGCCATGCTGGATTTGGGTGCATTTATAAATGTACTGCCTCTCTCACTGTACGAGTCTTTGAAGATTGGGCCATTACAGAAGACTGGGACTGTGATTCAACTGGCGAATATGTCCTATGTATATCCCAAAGGAGTCGTGTAGGATGTTCTAGTAGAGGTTGATAACCTTATTTTCCCTGTGAATTTTTTTGTGATGGATACGGGGCAAGACAAACACACAGCCCCTGTGATGCTGGGTAGGCCGTTTATGAATACGGCAAATACAAAAATTGATGTGAGTAGTGGTTCGCTCACAATGGAGTTTGATGGGATGAGGGTTGGATTCAACATTGACGATGCAAAGAGACACCCTCCTGATGGTAACCCCAAGTGTTCGGTTGATGTGAGCAACCCAAGCTGAGTTGGAAGGCATTATGTTGAGCCGCGACACTAACCGAGGCGCTGTTCGGGAGGCAACCCGAGGTATGAAATTCTTTTCTTGTCTTTCCTTTCTAGCTTTCATTATTGTTGTTTCGTTTTTGTTTTAGACTAACTTGCAGGTAGGAGACTCGAAGCTAATATTCGAAGACGGTGTTCAACTCGCACCAGAAGCTTTTCCGCGACCGCGGAAAAATGTTCCGCGATCGCAGATTTGCTATTGTAAGTCTCCCGTCCTAAAAAAAAAGAAAAAAAAGAAAAAAAAGAGGTACTGAAACGGTGCGCATCATGCTGCCAAGGAGGAAACATTAGCCCCACATTTGTATTTGGCACCATTGATGGCCCGACATTCGACAGTTGACGAGGAGGAACACCAGAGCCCACAACACGATTATATTTGGGCTCCCATTCTGTATTCGTTGAAGGCCCGTTCAACCCCGTTTTCTTTGATATACCACCTACCTTACAGTGGATCTATTTGGTTGCACGTGGAGTTTATTTGAGGAGGACCGCCGCAACACCAGAGACATGTGCTTTCATTGATTTAGCGTCGACGTCTACATCCAGGCCACCTTAGCGACGGTGTGAGTACTTTTCTGCTTTTCCCTGTGCTTCATCTTTTTGTATTTCATCACATTGAGGACAATGCAATGTTTAAGCATAGGGGAGTGATCTATACTTGCTAGTTGTCTGAATAAAGAAAAAAATAATGAAATTGAAAAGGTCAAAAATATGGAAAAAGACAAAAATAAATCCTGGGATAAGTCGAAAACCCGAAAGGGCGGCTTAGGTAATAAGTAGGTGGCTTGGACCAGCATTAGGCTGGGGTAATAAGTGGTCAAGAGTGATGTGAGTTATTATGAGCCCATCTATTGAAAAATGAAATGAGTGGCTTGGTGAAAACCCGAAAGGGCGCCTTGGCAAAATGAGTGAAAAGAAGAAGAGTGATTATTAGGATTCCTCATTTTTCCTGGCGTGGTGACATAAGAAGAGGTGATATAAGGAGGATTCGGGTAGGTCACTCCGGGAGGTATAAGAAGATAGACTAGAGCTAGGATTAGATTTTTGTTATTCACTCTTTGGTGTTCGGGATAAGCTTGGGGGAAGTACTCTACTTTCCTTTAAGCTTGGTTGTGTGTTGTGTTGATTGTGTTGGTACTTGGAGATTCATGATTAGGTGCAGTTCTTAGTGGAGATAGTTTTGCTGTGCTTCCTGAGACCTTGGGTATTTCATTGGAGGAGTAGGTTTCTATTAGCTTACTCGAGGACGAGCAATGTTTAAGCATAGGGGAATTTGATCAGCTCTACTTTGTAGTGCTTAACTAGGAGTTGTTACCGGAGTTTTAGGTACCGTTTGTATGGGTTTAGAGCATAAGTTAGGAGAATGGAGTTGTGGAGAAGAAATGTTGATTTGGTGGCTTTGAGTGCCTAAATGAAGACTTAAGGAGTTGAAGAAGAAGCCACCACGAGAAGACCGCAAGCAGAAGAAGGAAGAGTCGCGAGAAGCTGAAGATTGATGCAGAAAGATTTCCGCGGGCGCGGAAGGCCATGCCGCGGTCGCGGAAAACACACAGACAGCGAAGACAACAAGAACATTTCCGCGGTCGTGGAAGATATTCCGCGGATACTGTTCACACGCGGATCCGGGATTTCCTTTTCGTCCGAGTTTACTTTATTTTATTTCTTTTCTTTTATTTCCGTTAGTTTATTTTATTTCCTTTTAGGATTTTTTTTCCTATCTTATGGAAACTAGGTTTTGCTAGGTTATATCTTTCTTTTCATTAGCAGCCTTTTGGATTATTCAAGATTATTCATTCAAGTTTTACATCAGTTTTTCCCTTAGAGTTTTATGCTTTGAAGACTATGAAGAACTAAGCAACTATTGCTTAGTCCGACGATTGAAGCCTTCGTTTGTATTTGGTTGTGAGATTATAACTCTATTTCATTTCCTTTGATTATATCTCTTTTCTTTGTGCTTAATCCCATTGATTCTTGCTGATTTGACTGGCCTGATCAACTAGTTGATATTAGTAATTGTCTATTGCTAGGGTTTGGATATTTCTGGTTGAAATCCCTTATCTTGTGTAGCAAACATGATATTCTAGGACTGGTTGGACTAGTTTATCGTGAAGAGAATTGATTACATGTTAAATGCTGACGGGTTGTTAAGTATTGCATGTATCCTGGTTAATTCCTATGCTTACTACTGTTGTTAGATTAAATCTTGATGGTTTCTTGATTGTTTGATGGTTAGGGTTACCAGGACTGGTTGGACTAATAACTATTTCAGAATAGGGACATGAATACTCATAGGAAGGAATTGAGATAATCAATTCCAACCAATCAAATTGAATGGTGGATATTTGTCTGGCTAAGTTACTTCTCACCAATTGATTACATCCTTTGCTTTTATTTACTTTGTTACATTGAAATAAACCAAAAACCCCCCTTTGTTACTATTGACATACAACTTTTACACTTAGAAAGATTGCTATCTCCCTGTGGGATTCGACCCTTGCTTGCCTACTATACTTAGTTAGGTTTTTGAGGATTACTTTGATAGGCATAACGACTTTAGCCTCGTCACTAACCCCACAACTAACAAATTCTCATGGTTATGGAAACTGGATACCTACCCGGAAGTCAAAAACTTCTTATGGAAAATATGCCATGACAAACTACCCACTAAAGCTAGACTAGCCCAAAAACATGTTGCGGTTCCCCTTGCATGTGATTCTTGCAATAACCCGCATGAAGACTTAAACCACTTCATATTAACGTGCCCTAATACACTTAACCAAATCAAAAACCAAAGTCCATCCATTGAAAATTACATTAAAAGTTTAAATACTAATAGTAAACCAATTGAAATAATCTGTGAACTACAGTCATTACTTACCAAAAGTGAATGGGTCTGCCTTGTCACCACTTGGTGGGGCACCTGGATTAATAGAAACCAAATAATTTTCCAAACACCAAGTCCAGACAAAATAAAAGATCTTACCATATACATCAAAACCCTTATTCATAATTGGAACATAACCAAACAACTAGAAGCTGATGATTCTAAACAACAAAAACCTAATCCAGCTCAAAGGCGTAAAACCAAAAACATCAAGTGGGATAAACTTCGCTCTGGATTTTGTAAAATAAACTTTAGCGGTTCTAAAATACCAAATGGAAAAACAGGAACAGGATTTATTATCAGAAATGAACATGCTGAGATAATTCATATGTCCAACCAAAAGTATGGATGCCAGTCTGTCCTCATGGCGGAGACCATGGCGTTAAAAAACAGTATTAAAAAAGCCATTTTACTAAACCTCAACAAAATCGAAATTGAAGGAGATAACTTATGTCTTATTAACTCTGTCTTAGGCATTTGGACTTGCCCTTGGGAAATTGAAATGGTCATCACTGATATTCTTATCGATCTCCGTTCTTTTCATGAAGTCCTTATTAGGCACGTTTTTCGGGAGGTGAACCATTCTGCTGACCAAATTGCTAAACTCAGCTTCTCACCTTCGAGATTTGCCTTAAATTCCAATCCAGAACTCCGTGTTCTCATTCGCAAGGATGCTCTAGGCTGGACCTTGCACCGCTTCTAGGTCCCGTCTAATTCTTTCCTCATAAAAAAAAAGAAAAAGAAGAAGAAAGGTTTTACATATTCTGATGCATGATTTTGTTTAATTCTTTATAGAGTACTAAAATGAGTTATTTTGAAGCTTGAACTTCATTAGAAGCATAGCATAATTTATTCACATAATATGATACAAGAATTTGGATGGATTAAAAGTATTCCCAGAGTGATTTTTTCATCCCTCACATCCTCGTGCTAAATCCTGAAATCTTGGAGTACCATGTTGACATGCATAGTGGTCACTCAACCAATTTAAAAACTGAAAATTCCAAATAGTAAAATCTTAACACTTAAACTTATATTAATTAATATACACTATAGGCAACGACGGAACCAGAAAAATAAAAAAGAGGGGGCACACTAAGTTGCGGGCGAACGGCGGACCAAAGGAATGAAAATGATTGAATAAATATAATTACCATTGACGAATAAATTTGAAATATGTAGTTATTCTCATACGAGTTTTTGTTATAAGACACTAAAATTACATATTTGTACAACATTTATTCTATTTTGTTAGGTATGAATAGTTTCATATCTAATTTTCATTAAAGCACACTAATATAATAAATCATTTTAATACCAACCTGATAAAATATTATATTTAATATATATGTACGAAGTAATAATGTACCTAAAATACTATATATATCTACACGTACCAACTTAACATATTAAAAAAAGTGATAATTATAGTGACAAAAGAGACTGGAAAAGATTAAAGAGGGAGCAGGGAGAGGGAAAATGGAAGAGGCTGAAGAAAAAAATAAATTTAGTTAAGTTGGAATTCACTAAGGTTTGAACATGAGACTCACTGAACACATGGTGTGTATATTGCCACTGGACTAATTTGTAATAACCCCTAAAAGTCCCAACTTTAGTTTTGTAAGCAAGACGTGTTAGGCATATTCTGTAACCTCTGTAAGGACCATTTGAAAGTGTTGTTATACGTTTATTGAAATATATGAATCTTAAATATATTGAGGAGTGCTAAAAACCGGAGTTTATCAAAGACCCGCGATCAAGGTCCAAAAACCGCAAGCACGGCAATGCCGCGACCACGATTATGAAACCGCGGGCGCGGTTTGGCCTTTGGGCAAACCGCGATCGCGGTTATGAAATCGCGATCGCGGGCATTGTTGCATCATCTTCTTCCTCTGCTTTCTAGAATGCCGGCGATTGGCATTTCTCTCACATGTCCGAACGGCGGGAGCTGGATCGTTTCCTCTCTTTGGCGTTGAGTTTAGGGCTCCAATCCTAGCCTATAAATAGGGCTCGAAATTGGCTAACACCTCCACCATTCTCAAGTTCTCTCTCCCTCTCGTTTAAAGCTCGGAAGTGTTGTTTTCGTCGGAGTTGTCGTCGCCGTGGGAAGTCCTTGGAGTGGTGGAAGTGCTCGATTGTTCAGAAGCGAAGATCCGCGCCTCATCGTCGCCGGTATGGCTCAAACGTTCGATTTAAGCTCGCGTCGGGATGGAGTCCCGCGACCGCGGCTCCATCCACTGCGACCGCTACCGGGTAGAGACCCGCGACCCCGGCTGGGGGTGAAACTGCGATCGCGGTTTTGCCCAGTAAAACCGCGATCGCGGCTACGCCATCCGCGACCGCGGCACTGTCATGTTTCCTTCGTTTTGCTTCGTTTTTTCATACCGTATCTAATTTAGGGTTTTTGTCTTAAAACCCGTCGTCGTCCTAGGCATCCGTGCTCAGATTCAAGTTTCCAGATCTTGGAACCCGATCTCTCGTTCGTCTAGACTAAGGCAAGTGGCGGTTCGCTCTTGCTCATTATTCCATATTTCTCTTGATTATCAATTATTTGATTGTTTAATTAAGATGGAATAAAGTTATTGTTTTGTGTTTGGGAACAGATTTGATAAAACAATGTGTTAAAATATGGATTTATAATAGGTTGTATATATTGCTAGAAACAACGCTATTATATAGTTCTATATGATATTACTGTAATGGATTTTGGTGTGGATTTATGTGTGAACTTATGTGTAGTTAGAACGAGTATTCGTAGGAATGCTATGTACCTTACGAGGTCTAGACGTTTCTTTATAATTGGTTGTAGGAGGATTTTGCCCTAATACTTCTGGTCATGACCGTACCCTTATTCAAAGGGTAGGTGCACTTAGCTAGTGCCAACATTCAGGATTCATTCCCAGAAATATCTCTCGTATCGAGATGATATGTATTAAAAGCTTTAACGTGAATGTTCATTTTGGAATTATATAAGATAAGTGCTTTTTACGCACATAATTAATATACCCTCGGGCGAGGAGTACAACGTGGAAATTAACCGCCCGGACTCTTGTTAGAGTAAGTCTTCTTTCCAATCAGGATTCTCATTGCGCGATGAGGTTGGTCGTGGACCCAAATAATCAAGGTCGTGTTTTAAACTTGTGTGAAAACTTAACGTTCCCAAACAATTGTCATACATTTCCTCTAAGACTCAATTCCTTTGGAGTCTTCTCTTCATACGTTTCCCATAAGACTCAATTCCTTTGGAGTCTTCTCTTCAATCATTCCTTTTCTTGTGTTTCTGTGGAAGTATCAGAGTTTACATCGTGTATCGGTTATTATTCGAGAAACGATAGTTGTAACTTGATACGACTACTTAGAACCTTTTATTTGTACCCTTGCATAGTCTTTTATTAGACTAACCAACCATTATTTTCCTTTACATGGTTGACTAGTGTCATCCGTCTCATACGGCACATCAGGTAAATTTCCTCATCCGTGAAGGCCAAAAATCCGACGTTGAAGATAGTTGATATTTTTGTGTTTTCCTATGGTTGAAGATCCTGGCGTCAGATCGCACGGTTCAAAACCCCTTGTGGAATTTTCTCTATTTCAAAGACTTCCGCTGTAATATACATTTTCTGTAATGGTTTTGTTATCATTTGTACTTACAACATCGGTATGAGACATTAATTGATCAATTTTTATATTATATACTAAAGTTTACACTATTATATCATTTGTTATAAAAACGGTAAGCCTTGGGTGACCTCGGGTGTGTATTCTGAGGTCACTGACGGTAATATTTCCAAAGGTATTTTGGGGGTGTTACAGATTTGGTATCAGAGCCGAAAGTTTTTAAAATGATTTAAGCTTTCAAGTCATTTTATTTAAAACAAAACTTTATAAACCGTTCTTCGTTCGTGGTAAAAAAATTAATTGGGTATTTCAAAAGACAAGTCAAAGTTTTAAACAAAATTATACTTTTGAGTAGTTTTTATACTTTGAAACCTCTGCCGTTCTAGTCGTGCCTTCTTCTTCTGTCTAATATAGAAAGTTAGCTTCTATATTTAGAAAGTTCTATTTCTCCCTCGTCACCTCGCAGGCAATGGGTGCTGTCGTATCGCAGCTGAGGGGAAGGAAGGACGCTGAGGTAGTTTCGCCACCTAAGGCCGAGCTCGAGTCTCATATTCTTCCGAGTTGCACTCATGTCGGGGTTGCAGTTAGTCCTTAAGAGGAGGAAAAGACTATTCTCATAGAGTCGGCGGTTCTCGTATCCGACAGGATGGAAGACCCCGAAGAGGACCCTGAAGAGGATCTCGAGGAGGATCCTGAGGAAGACCCAGAAGAGGACCTTGATGTGATCCCACCTCCCATGACGGCCACAGACGAGGAAGAAGCCATGAGCCTTCGCTCAGAGGGCCCATTGACAAGGTCCAGGTCCAAATCCATCGCCGACGCCTCCCTAGTCGCTCGCGTCATTGCTGGCCAAGGTAGCCCAGACACCGAACCCAAACTCGTCGTCCTCGCCACCATCGGCATCGGAGAACCAAGCCCATCGCAGCTGGCACCGGGTGCACCCACCGCCGAGCTAGTCGACCCATCGTCACCGTCGCTTGCAGTGTCTGCGTCCATGCCTTCGTCGCTACCGGGTTTTGACACTTAGAGGTTTATTTGCCATTGTTTTGAGACATTACTATTTTTAGTATTATGCTTGTTTTAGATACTTTATATTTATAGTTATTTCTATGTTTAGGGTGTGTGCCTTTGCATGCTTGCATAGGCTAGCCCACTAGGCTCGACTCGGCCCATCCGAGTCCTCGCCTTTAGTATTTAAGTTCAAACATTGTTATTGTTTTGCTCACGTTCAATTTTAATCAAGGCTTTAGTAGAGTATTTATCCTCCTACCCTTGATCGGACGTCACCCTCTATCTTCGCATCCCCATTCACTCCGCCGTCGACGCTACGACATCGCTTGAACCCTCAAGCCAAGTCTTCCTTCGCATCTCCCTTCACCCCGCTGCCGACGCTACGGCCAAAGACTTATCTTTTCAAGTCATATATCCCTCCATCTAATCGCTTCCGCCATCGCTAACCAATCGCTTCATCAATCGCTTCCATCGCACCCACAATCGAACCCAAACCCTTCGATGTCGCTAGCACCGCTGTGACATTCACCTTCGCCATCGCTATCGCCGTCGCCAACAAGCCCAGACACTCACCCAGTCGATCGCTCGCCACCGTCTTCGCCATCGACATCACCATCGTCGTCGTCTTCGCCAACGTGACACTCATCATGACACTTGTCGTCGCCGCCGACGACACCACCCAGATCATCACCACCGGGTTCGCTATCGGCCACCACCGTGTCTGATAACCTTCAAAATCACTGTTCACTTCGCCACCAATCTTGTCAACCTTTCGTGCAAGACAACAAGGGTTTGCACCCAAGGATTCCCCAGCAGGTTTGACATGGACAAGAGTGACTTCTCACCCAAGACTAGATCCAAGGTGTCACATTTGACAAGTGTGCTCGTCATCGGAGGCAAGAACACATCAACTGGCATCAGAGCCCAGCAGTCTTGTAAGTCACGAACTCAAGTTTGCATTTTGTTCACATTTTTTTTCTTGACCCCCATCGTTCAAGAGAAAAACCAAAAGTTTCCATATTTGCTAAGTCCAATCGGTTTCTACAAGGTAATTCCTTGGCCGAAAATTTTACCTTGCTCCCTAAGTTTTGGTGTGTTTGGTAACTTTGATATCTTGCATGCTAGAATAATTTGTTTCCTTGTTTCTTGCGTTGATAGAGTTTTCCATATTTGGTTGCTTTGCTTTTTAGGTTGTTAGCCGAATTTCCATATATAAGATATCATCAAATCTTATCTTCTCTCTCCTATCTCTAAGATCACGCTTGTGATATTCTTGTTACTTAAACCGTTTTTGTTTTGTTTCCTTTTGCATAACCCGATATCTTCAAGAAAAGATAAGATATCGGATATTATTATTATATAAAAAAAAAGATAATCCAATCGGATATTCAAAAAAAAAAAAGTTTCCAAGTTAGGGAAAACCAAAATAAGGCAACCCTAACCCATCGCTTCGGTCTAGGCTCATCTCTCAATCTTTCCACCGTCTAGGTCAAACTCCCAAGAAGGTGTTGTCTTCCTAATTTGGTTGCTTTGTTTACGTTTGATTTAGGGTTTCACTTTGTTCTTGTGTGTTTGATTGACGACTTGCTTGATACACCATCTCTTGTGACAAGCCTAGCTGCCCTCACGGCAAGCCCATACAAGCCCTCTCCTACGTGAACTTTGTGACTTGATTAGTGATTTCTTGGTTGTTGTTCTTTGTGTCTTTTGGTTTGTTTTTACTCTGTCTGGCCCTATTGTTATAGGTAGCATGACGATCGGAAATAGTGAAGACAACCCAAGTGACGATAACACCAACCCACAACCCCAGCCGTTGGGTCTACCACAAGACCAACCCCCACAAGATCTTCAACAACAAGATCCTATCTTGGAGTTGTCCGAGGAGCAACAATTGATACAAGCCCTCAGACAAGAAGTTGCAACCTTGCAAGCCCAACAACGAGTGGCACCTACCATGCCAACGCCTACCCCAGTGATCGCTATGGACGCGCTGATTGTGCCCAGAGCCACCGACGTAGGTCCAAGCAAGACTCGCATGGACAAAGGCAAGAGAGTCATGCCATCGACTTCCAACCTCCAACCACAACTCAATCGGATGCAAAGTGTGATCAAGAGCCGACAAGGTTACGTGTCTCACCAAGACCGTTACGTGCCCAGAGCCACACCCGCTGGCTTCGACACCGGCTCCGACCACGACGCCGACTCCTAAGGTGAGTTTTCTGAACCTTATGACTTTGATGATAGGTATGCATCTCGACGCACCCAGCAATGCGTTCCAGGCTCAACGCCACACGAAGGCCGAGTCCGCGAAGCCGGGTTAGCCGCTGCGACGCCAAGGCGACCTAGTCGCCGTCCCAGTGGGCACACGCGACGCAATGATACCGCTTTGAGGACGCCACCTACCCAGCCCATAAGCTACGATGTCCGAGACCATCTTCGACATCAAAGTGCTCAGACTCCACACTATGGGTTCGATGGCTACGCGTCCATGGCACCCACAGTCCAAGACGACTTCGACGAAGAAGAAATCGAGGACTCAGGTATGGTCAATCCCAATTTTTTTCATCCACCCCTTGGAGACCCTATTGAATTGCAGGATCGTCCATCAGATTGGAATCCTGCACCGCGTCTTCAGGCACACGGAGATCGTGCTTGTGACATTGGCAGCGAGCGCCGCGATGTCATGCCCAGAGATGTTTGCCGAGCCGACTACGAAGCCCAGCCGCGACAGCGTCGACGCGATGACGCCTACGCGTCCAGGGACGGGTTTGCTCGCGGCGATGATCACCTAGTCTGCGAAAGACGCCAGCTTAGACGTGTTGCACCCCATGGCGTCCATGCTTACGAGAACCCTCTATATGCCGCTGTGCCACACAACACGCCCATGCCAGCGCCTGCCCAGCCTCGATACCAAAGACACGAAGTCAAGGTAAAAATCGAGCACTTCTTTAGTGAATACAATCCCTCTGTTTTTCTTGAATGGGTGCAGGCTACGGAGTACACACTTCGCTATTGTCGAGTGCCACCTGAGGACCATGTCGACGCTGTGACGCTTCACTTCCGAGGCGCCGCCCGTGTGTGGTGGCATAGGTTTGTTGATGTCAGCGTCCAACGCCGCTTCCTTCTCGTCACCGAATGGCACCAATTGGTGTACGTGATGACCAAGAAATACGTGCCTCCAGATTACCGCAATCAAATAAGAATGTAGATAACCATGGCTCGCCAAGGCTCACAAACTCCACTCGAGTTCTTCTCCAAGCTAGAGGACATGTATTACAAGGCCAACATCAGCGTTGCCCCATCAACTTTGAGAACCAAGTTCTTGAGTGGCTTGAGCACGCCCATCCGTGATCAACTCGAGATCTTACCCATCAAGGATTTGAATACGTTGACACACACGGCGATGCAAATACATGCTCAACTCAATCGCCGAAAGTCATACACTTGGCAAAGTGGCCAAACAAGGTATTCTTCTAATCCTAGTAGTTTGCCTTCTACTAATGTGCTTCTTCCACAGCCGCGTCTAGCCAAGCCCTCAGGGCGAAGCCCTCGACGCCAAGCGCAGCGCCGCGCCAGACAGCGCCCAGACAGCCTTCAGTGGGCACCGATCGAGCGCGCGACCTCGAGTGTTACTGACGTGGCCTAAGGTCGTTATGCCAAATCAAAGTAAACCTCAACTTTCAAACTAGTATAGTAAGCAAGCAAGGGTCGAAATCCCAAGAGAATCGCAAGCGTCTATTTTCTTATCACAAATCGAATACCAATCGAATAGCAGTAACAAGGGGGGTTTGTGAGGTTTAAATCAAATAAGAAATAAAACAGAATAAGTAATATGCAATCAAATGTGAGAAAACACTTAGCCAGGCAATTTCCACTTAAGTTTTGATTGGTTGATCCTAGATTACTTCTAATTCCTTCCTATGATTATTTCTGTCTCGATCTTGTGTAGATTCAGAGGGAAACCTTCCACAAAGAACCCTTACCAATGAATAACCCTAGTACCACTAAAGGTTCAACCCAAAGGCAGCAATACAAATAAGAATTAACCAGGATACACAGAACGCTCGCTCAGATGCATTTACAATGTAATTATCTCTCCCTACAATAGAATAATTTCAACCAGAGCATGTAAATTGTAGTTGCTATAGCGGAATAGGACGTTAGCCCAACAGTTTCCTAATCCTAGCAATATGAAAATCACCAATAACAACTAGTTGCGCGGGCTAGTGCAATCAATGAAATCCAATGGAATAAGCTTAGAAGAGATAATATAATCCAATAGGAATTAAGAAAGGGAACATAACCTCACAATCAATGATCAAAACTTAAGCTTCCATTGCCAGACTAAGCCAAAGAGGCTTAGCTCCTCATAGTCATGGTGAAACTTCAAAGGAAAAGTAAACAACGATGAATGAAAATTGCAACTAAAGTGGAATAAGAGTGTGGACTCCTCAACCTAATGCTAAAAGAAAGTATTTATAGGGCTCTAACAAATGACCTAGCCCATTAAGAAAATAACTAAATTAGAAATAAGAAAAAGGGAAAATAAAACTAAAAAGATAATTCGGAATAAGTCCGAGCCCCTGCCGTGTCAGACCCGCGATCGCGGGTCGTGGACCTTGATCGCGGCCCATGTGGCTCCGCGCCCTTCAATCTCTCTGCGCCCGCAGAAAACTCTCGACATGCTCTGAGGCCCGCGATCGCGGCACCCATGCCCGCGATCGCGGTTAATGCTCGGCATTCTTGTCCTTTGCCTTGCACCAACTCGTCTCCTCTTTACTCCTTGGCGTCTTCTCTTGATGGCTTCCTTCCTCAGTGTCTTCATGATATCCAATGTAGCTCAAACACCTCCAAAAACACCAACTTTGCCTCCAAACGCCATACACAAAAATGTGTCTAAATCTACCCGAATGGCACCAATAAAACCTCTAATAACTCTTAGTTAAGCCCTACAAAGTAGTGCTTATCAGTTACAAATGTGGTGGAAGGGGCCACTATAAGAAAGATTGCCCCAATGCTCGAAAGGTGTTATTCTCCATGGCCGCCGCTGGCTACGAGTCTTGCGATGACGAGGAGCACACTCTAGAGCCTATCGATGAAGGCATCAAAGAAGAGGAAGACGCCTACGACTGCGAACCCGCTTCTCTGCATGCGGGCATGCCTTTGAGCTTAGTGACACGACGTCTACTCACCGTCAAGGAAGCGAGCTTGAGCGACCAACGGGAAAACTTGTTCCACACAAAGGCACTCGTCCAGACGGCTTCCTTGAGCGTTATTGTTGATGGAGGTTCATGTGCTAATATTGTGAATGAGAAGGTCGTGACACACTTCAAGTTGCCCACGACGCCTCATCCCCAACCCTATGCCCTCCAATGGATTTCTTCTAGTCCAGGTAACACAATGTCTCACCAATGCTTAATTTCTTTTTTCAATAGGCGAATACTGTGATTCTATACTTTGTGATGTCGTTGCAATGGACGCCACCCTTATTTTACTTGGGCGCCCATGGCAATTCGACAGGCGCGTGCTCCATGATGGTTATTTGAACACTTATGTGTTCAATTACCACGGGAAGCGCGTCACCTTGCATCCAATGTCTCCCCATGAGATCTTGCAGGACCAGGTTGAGCATGATCGCCAGAAGGCCATTGAGGCTGCCACTACAAGGCCAAACGAGTCCCCAGAGGCACTCCAGAGGCAAAACTCCTCCAATTCTGGCAAAATTTCGTCTCCACCAGGCACTGCCCAGAAGAAGCCGAACGCCATAGGTGGGCTACCCAGTGCCCATCTGGATCGTCATGGCACCGTTGCTGCTGCCGCTAGCAAGGCCAAGAGAGGCATACCAGAGACTTGGCCAGGTTTTCCCCATTCTGGCTCGAGCACTGGCCCACATACTCCCAGTGCCTCACAAAAATCGCCAAGCGCCTCGCCATCGACGCAGTTGGCCAATCCGTTGCCGTAGACGCCACCGCTGCAAGGCAAATGCGAGCGTAGATTGCTTTTGGCCAGGCTCAGTGAGCTCACTGCTGTGTTGTCTAGCAAAGCTCCCTGTTTTCTACTTGTTCCAACTCCATGCATCCCAGAGTCATCGAGCGCCGCATCCATGCCGCCTGCCATCGCTGCATTGCTTGCCGCCTTCGACGACGTTTTCCCAGACGAGTTGCCAGAAGGTCTACCTCCCTTGAGGGGCATTGAGCACCAAATTGACCTGGTGCCTCCTTGCCCAATTGCGCTGCTTACAGAGTTGGCCCGGAAGAGACCCAAGAGATGCAACGCCAGGTGTAAGAGTTGTTGGATCGAGGCTACGTGAGGGAATCTCTTTCCCCATGCGTTGTGCATGTGATCCTTGTAACCAAAAAAGATGGCACATGGAGAATATGTGTTGATTGATGTGCCATAAACCAGATTACAGTGAAGTATCGGCACCCGATCCCACGCCTGGACGACATGCTTGATGAGCTCCATGGCGCCACACTTTTCTCCAAGATTGATTTGAAGAGTGGTTATCACCAGATTCGGATGAAAGAAGGTGATGAGTGGAAGACCGCCTTCAAGACCAAGTATGGGCTCTATGAGTGGCTTGTCATGCCATTTGGGCTCACCAACGCACCCAGCACCTTCACGCGCTTGGTGAACCACGTCTTGAGAGTTTCCCTTGGCAAGTTTATTGTCATTCATTTCGATGACATACTTGTGTACTCACGCAGCCTTGAGGAGCACGTCGATCACCTACGCCTTGTGCTTGATTGCCTTCGCCGTGAGCGATTATACGCCAATCTTGGCAAGTGTAGCTTTTGCTCCCCTTCTACCAACTTTCTTGGCTATGTTGTGAGTAGTGATGGCTTGCGCATCGACAAAGAGAAGATCACGGCCATCAAGGACTGGCCCACGCCGATGACGCCGACCTAGGTGCAAAGCTTCCTCGGCCTCACAGGCTTTTATAGGCGTTTTGTGCGAGATTTCTCCTCCATTGCCGCGCCTTTGCACGAGCTTACGAAGAAGGAAAGCACAGTCTTGTGGCTTGAGGCCCACGAGAAGGCATTCACGGCTTTGAAACGGGCCTTGTGCCAGGCGCCTTTGCTCCAGCTCCCCGACTTCGCCAAGCACTTTGAGGTGGAGTGTGATGCCTCAGACATAGGCATTGGTGGTGTGCTACACCAAGAGAAGAGGCCCATAGCGTATTTTAGTGAGAAACTCACGGGGGCCACACTCAACTACCTCGCCTATGACAAGGAATTATATGCCCTAATACGTGTGCTAAAGACTTGGCAACATTACCTTTGGCCACGTGAATTTGTCATCCACAGCGACCACGCCGCCTTGAGCTATTTGAAGAGCCAAGCCCACCTCAACCGACACCATGCCCGTTGGGTGGAGTTCCTTGAGACATTTCCCTATGTCGTGGTCCACAAGAAGGGAAAATAGAACGTTGTGGCAGACGCTCTCTCTCGCAGGTACGTTCTCTTGACTCATGTGCAAACTAAGATTCTAGGCTTTGATTTGATTAAGGAATTATATGCTATTGATCCTTTCTTTGCACCTATATTCGAGCATTGCCTTAGACTACGTGAGTTTGAGTCTTATTTTCTTTCTGAGGGTTATTTGTACAAGGTTGGCCGCCTATGCATCCCTAGGTCCTCCATTAGGCTCATTTTGATTCAGGAAGCACACGACACTCATGGACATTTTGGGATTAGAAAAACCTTGGCCGCACTTAGAGAATATTTCTTTTGGCCTAAGATGACCCACCAGGTGACCTGCTATTGTAGGAGTTGTGTGACATGCCAAAGGGCCAAAGCTAGATCTAGCCCACACGGCCTCTACACGCCCTTACCCATTCCTAGTGCCCCCTGGGAAGACCTTTCTATGGATTTTATCATGGGTTTGCCCCTCTCTAGACGAGGTAAAGACTATATTTTTGTGGTTGTAGATAGGTTTTCTAAGATGGCACATTTTAAAGCTTGTAAGACAACCCATAGTGCTAGTGAGATTACGGATTTATTCTTTGAGCATGTGGTGCATCTTTATGGAGTCCCTTGTACCATTGTTAGTGATAGAGATTCTAAGTTTGTTGGTCATTTTTGGAGAACACTTTGGGGTAAGCTAGGCACCAAGCTTCTATTTTCCACTAGCTACCACCCACAGACCGATGGCCAAACGGAGGTCACGAACAGAACCCTAGGAGCCCTTCTTCGCATGATGCTTAAAGCCAACCCTAGGCGTTGGGAGGACTTACTATCACTTGTCGAGTTTTATTACAATAGATGCAGGCACAAGGCGACCAAGTTGACACCGTTCGAGGTGGTGTATGGAATGAACCCATTGACGCCGCTGGATTTGTCGCCACGCCTACTCCGAGACCCAGTGCACGTCTCTGCCACCAATCGCGCCGCACATGTGCAAAAGCTCCATCGCCGAACCAAGGAACAATTGGAGAGGAGGGCCTCGCAATATGCCTCGTATAAGAACACTGGCCGTCGCCGCATCATTTTCGCACCTGGAGACCTTGTCTGGTTGCATTTGCGAAAAGAGAAGTTCCCCTCGCGGCGCAAGCACAAATTGGCACCACGTGGAGATGGTCCATTCCGTGTGATCAAAGCCCTAGGGGACAATGCCTATCAACTCGAGCTCCCACTAGATTTTGGTGTCCATGCGTCCTTCAACGTAGCGGACTTGACACCATATGTTGAGCCTGAGTTCGATGATGGTGAATCAGTGACGCTTCACAACCAAGTGGGGGAGGGTGATGTGATCCCACCTCCCATGACGGCCACAGACAAGGAAGAAGCCATGAGCCTTCGCTCAGAGGGCCCAGTGACAAGGTCCAGGTCCAAAGCCATCGCCGACGTCGTCGCCTCCCTAGTCGCTCACGTCATCGCTGGCCAAGGTAGCCCAGACACCAAACCCAGACTCGTCGTCCTCGCCACCATCGGCATCGGAGAACCAAGCCCATCGCAGTCGGCACCGGGTGCACCCACCGCCGAGCCAGTCGACCCATCATCGCCGTCGCTCGCAGTGTCTGCGTCCATGCCTTCGCCGCTACCGGGTTTTGACACTTAGAGGTTTATTTTCCATTGTTTTGAGACATTACTATTTTTAGTATTATGCTTGTTTTAGATACTTTCTATTTATAGTTATTTTTATGTTTAGGATGTGTGCCTTTGCATGCTTGCATGGGCTAGCCCACTAGGCTCGACTCGGCCCATCCGAGTCCTCGCCTTTAGTATTTAAGTTCAAACATTGTTATTGTTTTGCTCACGTTCAATTTTAATCAAGGCTTTAGTAGAGTGTTTATCCTCCTACCCTTGATCGGATGTCACCCTCTATCTTCGCATCCCCATTCACTCCGCCGCCGACGCTACGGCATCGCTTGAACCCTCAAGCCAAGTCTTCCTTCGCATCTCCCTTCACCCCGTTGCCGACGCTACGGCTAAAGACTTGTCTTTTCAAGTCATCTATCCCTCCATCTAATCGCTTCTTCCATCGCTAACCAATCGTCTCATCAATCGCTTCCATTGCACCCATAATCGAACCCAAACCCCTCGCTGTCGCCGTCGCTAGCACCGCTGTGACATTCACCTTTACCATCGCTATCGCCGTCGCCAACTGATAAGCACTACTTTGTAGGGCTTAACTAAGAGTCATTAGAGGGTTTATTGGTGCCATTCAGGTAGATTTAGACACATTCATGTGCATGGCGTGTGGGGGCAAAGTTTGGTAATTAATTAAAAGCCACGTGATTGATGGGCCGAATTGGATGAAATTAGGCCCGTGAAGAGGAAAAGGTCCAATTGAAGGCGTGGCCCACGTGAAATGCCGCGTGAAGGAAAGCGGAGAGCTGAAGCGGAAAGAGAACAGCGGGAGGTGACGTCATGGTGACATGGGCGAGCATGATTTGCTGGAATGGATTACGGAGTGGGCCGATTTGAAGCTGCAATTGGAGTGGGCCGGTGATGCTTTGCTGGAGCGAGATGCTGAACGACCGAGAGGAGAAGCCGAGCGAGAGAATTACGGGATTAATCCCCAATCTCGTTTGTTATTATTATTATTATTATTATTTTATTACGATTTATTATTTCATTTTAGGTTAATTTACATTTTATTTCCTTTAGTATATCAAGGTTGAGAAAAGGCTTGTTTGCTTATCATATCATCTATCATCTTGAATCTATCGTCAACTCTCTCTCCAACCCTAATTTTCTCTCTACGTATTTGCTATGAAGAACTAAGCCTCCCTGACTTAGTCAGACGCTGAAGCTTTCGTTTCGATAAAGTTGTGAGATTCTCGTTCTTAATCTATTGCATGGATTTTATCTATTCTCTTACTTAAGTTGCTTATGATTGATATTGATAACTTCTAGTCTGATCAACTAGGGTTTATTGTTATTGATCTATTGCTAGATTTAGATTGTTACTGGTTGAGCATATCTATTTCAGAGTAGCAACTGTATCGTATTAGTAACTGGTTGTGCTAGTCTTATGCAGAAGAGAATTGATTTACATTCTAGGATAAAAGCTGGTTGTTTTATGCTAGAATTGTATCCAACTATATTCCTATCCGTAAGGCTGCTGCTAGACTGAATCTTGATAGTTTCAGGGTTGTTTAATTAGTTAGTGCTAATAGTATCTGGTTGTGCTATTAGTTATATCTGAAAAGGAATTGGAATTTCCATTACACGAGATTTTGAATGAGTATCTAGGATCAACTTGTCATACGAATAGTGGATGTTGTTTGACTAAGTGCTTTTCCCCATTACTGAATCCATCACATCTAGTTGTTTACTTTTGCATGCTTAGATTAATTAAACAAACAAAATCCCCCCTTTGGTTACTTCTGATTGACATACAAATTGCATATTAAGATAGAATTCGCCTCCCTGTGGATTCGACCTGTACTTACCTAGGACTACGGTTTAGGGTTTGTTGGATATTTTGCATAGTAGTTTTTCACACGACAAAAGCCTGTTATCACCAACGAGCCCAGACACTCACCCAGTCGATCGCTCGCCACCGCCATTGCCTTCGCCATCGACATCACCATCGTCGTCGTCGTCGTCTTTGCCAACGTGACACTTGTCGTCGCCGCCGCCGACACCACCCAAACCATCACCACCGGGTTCGCTATCGGCCACCACCGTGTCCGATAACCTCTAAAAGCACTGTTCACTTCGCCACCAATCTTGTCAACCTTTCGTGCAAGACAACAAGGGTTTGCACCCAAGGATTCCCCGGCAGGTTTGACAAGGACAAGAGTGACTTCTCGCCCAAGACTAGATCCAAGGTGTCACCTTTGACAAGTGTGCTCGTCGTCGGAGGCAAGAACACATCAGACCCCGAAGAGGATCTTGAGGAGGACCCTGAGGAGGACCTCAAGGAGTACGATGCTGATATGGGTCAGGAGCACCTGCTAGTGGATGGAGAGGACCGGGGATGCAGTTTCTTTTTCCCAGGGGGTCCGCATCCTACCCACGCACCTGGAGAGCCGGTGATGAGCCCTGCTTCTCGTCACATGCACCATCACAGTGAGATGGCTTCCACCGAGGCTCGTCGCCAAGTGGAAGAGATGACGGAACAAGCCCGTAGACGAGCGAGACCGTGAGGATCGTTGGAGGCTTCTGTGGACGTTCCCACCCAGCAGGCAAGGGTCAGGCCCCGTGTGCTAGTTGAGCACATGGATGAGTGGATGGACGCGCTATACGCTATGGAGGAGCGGGCTTACGATGTTGAGTCCAATCTCTCTCTCATGCTGGATGATGTCCACGAGCTCCAGGATGACATTAGGCAGGCAAGGCAACTGGTCAACCCGCACTATGAGCTGGATGTGGCAGATTTTCGCCCAGGGTTTTTGGATCGGTTTTGTTATCCACCTATGCCTAGGGAAGGGCCAAGCGTTCCGATGCCTAGGGAGTGGCCAAGTGTTCCGGGTCCTAGTAGCTCGAGGAGGCCAGCTCCGAAACCAGAGGACAGGTCACCTCCGAAGAGATATCGGAGGGCTGATGAGTACAAGAATCTCTTCAAGGCACCTCGAGGGGGGCAGTAGCATGTCGTAGTGATCAATTCTCGTTGTTTTGCTTTTCGTTGTTTTTAGAGCATTAGCCTCCTAACAGTTTTGTCTCGTCGTTTAGGAAGGTTATTGTAAGACTTATAAAACATGGTCTCAGTTCTTGTTATCAATAAAGTTTGTCAATTAATCTACTCTGAATTAATTACATCTATTGTGCGTCTTTAAATGTTATATTAATTTTATGGAGTACTTTAATAAATTGATCGGCAAACAGATGGTGAATACAAGGAACACAATCCGTGCTGGTGCTAGGATGAGTAACAACCCTAGGATTAACCTGAGAAGTGCCGCTAATCAGGGGGATGAGAGCGAATCTGCCTCTCACAATAACCCAATAGGTCATAACTATGTTCAGGCTAACCCTCAAGTGGAGAGGGAAGGAACCTTCATCCCACCAACTGCTCCGGTACTCTTTGATACTGCGGCCATCGAGGCCATTCGAAGGATCGTTGTGCAGGCTGTCACCGAGATAGTTCGGCCAATTGTACAACCAGTGCAAGGTGTTCCAGTTCCTCAGGTTATTCCTGAATTTGGGGAGCCAATGGACCCTGTACCTCCCACCGACACCATGGGAAATGGAGGGAATTACGGTCGGGCCTTGAAGGCCATTAGCTCGATGAGGCCTGATAGCTATGATGGTATTGGAGAATCGGTCAGGGTGGCGTATTAGTTCTCACACATGGAGCGGTTATTCTGAAACGTCGCTTGCACTGAAGCTGAGAAAGTGCACATTGTCTCCCTTCAACTAAAGGATGTGGCTAGTGAATGGTGGAAGAGCACCGGATTAGCTGATCATCCCGCATTGAATTGGGGTATGTTCAATACAAAGTTGACCGATCGTTTCTTTTCCCGTGCTATGAGGGAGGAGAAACATAAGGAGTTCATTTACCCCAAGACTGATGGGCTGAAGGTGACTGAGCTTGCGACAAGGTTTAACCACTTGTTGCAATATGCTGGACCGAAAGTGTCGAGTGAGGAGCAGAAAATCTGGCATTTCCATGAGTGGATAAACCCAAATATCAAGCCGTTGATGGTATGCCACGATTGCTCTACTCTGGAGCAGTACGTGGATGCCGCCTACAAGCTGGAGGTGACTCTAGAGGAGTCGGCCAAGAAGCGTAATCGCCAGAGACCGGTAAAGAGCCAGCCTCAGGCTAGTGGGTTCAAACGACCCACACCGCCGTTAAACTTTTCCAAGTCTGGTCGAGCAAGAACTGAGCCGACCCAGTCAGGTCCTACTCAATGTTCGGGCCAGGGCAAGAACCCGATCCAGTGCTATAATTGCGGAACGTCGGGGCACAAGAGCAATGAGTGCACGAAGGGCAAGAGAACGTGCTTTGCATGCAGGAAGGAAGGGCATCTGCAGACTTTTTGTCCTCAAAGGAGGCAGAAGGAGGCTGAGTCACAGCAAGGGTCAGTTAGCCATAACAACCGACCTCGATTCAAACCTGTAGGGACTCCTAGCACCTCGATGCAGACGGCTGCTCAGAACAAGGGGAAGGCCCCAGTTGCTCCAATGAGTCAGGGTCAGCGGCTGTACGAGATGCGTGAGGCTGATGGACCAAATGATCCAATTGCTCAAGGTACTCTATACCTTCACTCTACATCCGTGTGCATATTGTTTGATTCTGGTACCACTCATTCCTTTATTTCGGAGAAGTGTGTGAGTAAGTTAGGGTTAAAATGCAATGAATCTTGCGAACCATTCGTGGTGAACCTTCACAACGGTGAGCAATTAGTAGGGACCAAGCGACTATCGGAATTTCCGATTACCATTCAAGGTCGGAAGTTCGAAGCCGACTTGATCTGTATAGCCATGGCTTCATACGACATCATTCTCGGGATGGACTGGCTGACACATCACGGGGCGGTAATCGATTTCAGCTCAAGGATAGTGACAGTTTCATCTGGGGGCTAGTTTGTGTGTAAGTTCAAGGGTCGTAATGACACCGATAACGGAAAGCTGATCAATGCGATGGTTACATTTAAGTTACTTAGACAAGGTTGTGTCGGGTACCTGTGCTATCTGGATAAACCCAAGAAGGATGAGACTTCAGTTCATGATGTTCCTGTCATATGTGAGTATCCGGATGTTTTTCCTGAAGAGATACCCGGTTTACCCCCGAATCGTGACATGTAGTTCACTATTGATCTAGAGCCTGGAACCTCATCGATTTCTAAGGCACCCTATCGGATGGCTCCAACGGAGATGCAAGAATTGAAGAAACAACTTGAGGAGCTACTCGAGAAAGGATATATAAGGCCGAGTGCATCGCCTTGGGGCGCTCCTGTCTTGTTTGTCAAGAAGAAGGATGGTCGTTTAGGCTTTGTATCGACTATCAAGAGTTGAACAAGGTCACCATCAAGAATAAGTATCCTTGCCACAGATAGATGATATTTTGGATCAAATGCAGGGAGCAAAAGTCTTTTACAAGATCGATCTGAGATCTGGTTACCATCAGCTCAGGATTCGTGATGAAGATATTCGAAGGACTGCGTTCCGGATGAGATATGGACACTACGAGTTCATAGTCATGCCATTTGGGCTTACAAATGCTCCGGCAGTTTTCATGGATCTAATGCACGGATGTTTCCATCAATACCTGGACAAGTTCGTGGTGGTATTTATCGACGATATCCTGATCTACTCTCCGAACGAGGAAGTTCACGAGAAGCATCTTCGTATCACATTGTCTGTCTTTAGACAAAATCAGTTGTATGCTAAGTTGTCTAAGTGTGACTTCTGGATTAAGGAAGTGGCTTTCTTAGGCCATGTGATTAATGAGAATGGGGTTATGGTCGACCCTCAGAAGATCGAAGCGGTAGCCGACTGGAAGCGACCTCAGAACGTGAAGGAGGTGCGCAGTTTCTTAGGACTTGCAGGTTATTACAGACGGTTCGTGGAGGGATTTTCAAAGATCGCTCTACCCATGACCGGGTTGCTCCGCAAGGTCCACAAGAAGTTCGTATGGGACGACAAGTGCGAGGCAAGTTTTCAGAAGTTGAAAAAGTGCCTGACGTCCGCACCAGTTTTGGCGCTACCAAATGGATCTGATGGTTATGTGGTCTATAATGACGCTTCAAAACATGGATTGGGGTGTGTATAAATGTAGAAAGGAAATGTTATTGCATACGCATCTCGACAATTGAAGCCCTATGAAGCGAACTATCCGACACATGATCTGGAGTTAGCGGCTGTGGTTTTCGCGCTGAAGATTTGGAGGCACTATCTCTATGGTGTTAGATGCCAGATCTTTACCGACCACAAGAGTCTGAAGTATATGTTCACTCAAAAGGAGTTGAATATGAGGCAACGTCGCTGGTTGGAGCTACTCAAGGATTACGACATCGAGTTGCTGTATCATCCGGGCAAGGCTAACGTGGTAGCTGATGCTTTGAGCCGGAAGACGCCGCACGAGACCGTAGTAGCTCTGCTCACTGCTCAAACCAAACTGCAATAAGGATTGTGCGGGATTGATGTCTTGTATGATCAGCGTCGAGGATGCCTGAGTATGTTGGAGATTCAGGCTACGCTCCTCGATCAGATCAGGGAGAAGCAGGTTGATGATCTGATCTTAGTGAAATTAAGCAGTGAAGTGATGGATGGGAAAGCTCCGGGATTCGTGATTCAAGATGATGGATCACTCTCGTTTCAGGATCGGATCTGTGTGCCTGACATAGATGGCCTTCGCCAGTTGGTAATGAAGGAGGCCCATTCGTCAGCTTATTCTATACATCCAGGATCCAGTAAGATGTACAAGGACCCCAGGAAGAAATTCTGGTGGCCCAACATGAAGTGGGATGTAGTAGAATTTGTGGCGAGATGCTTGACTTGTCAGAAGGTCAAAATTGAACACCGCAGACCAGGTGGTGAATTGCAACCTCTCCCAATGCCAGAGTGGAAGTGGGAGGATATTGTGATGGACTTCGTCACAGGGTTGCCAAAGACTCAGAAGGATGCCATATGAGTGATCATTGACCGGATCACAAAGAGTGTTCATTTTGTGGCCATCAAGTCAACTTGGGGAACCCAGAAGCTATCAGAAGTTTTCCTACACGAGATTGTCCGATTGCATGGTATGCCAAAAACCATTGTATCGGATCGTGATGGCCGATTCATGTCGATGTTCTGGAAGGAACTCCACAAGGCCATGTGAACTGAGTTGAGGTTCAGTATTGCGTTTCATCCTCAGACGGACGGGCAGTCTAAGAGGACCATTCAGACACTGGAAGATATGCTGAGAGCTTGTGTGCTAGATCGTCCGACCAGCTGGGAGAACAACTTAAGTCTGATTGAATTCACGTACAATAATAGCTGGCATTCCACCATCAAGATGGCTCCATTCGAGGCTTTGTACGGTCGAAAGTATAGATCTCCGATTTATTGGGATGAGAATGCCGATAAGATTCTGCTCGGACCGGAGTTAGTCGAGAGGACTGCCTCAGATATTGCCTTGATCAGACAAAGGATACTTACAGCTCGGAGTCGACAAAAGTCTTATGCTGATTTGAAGCGTAGGAATGTCGAGTTTGAGGTAGGTGACAAGGTGTTTGTCAGGGTGTCGCCATCCAAGGGTGTGTTTAGGTTCAGCAAGTGTGGGAAGCTCAACCCTCACTACGTGGGACCATTCGAGATCCTTGACAGAGTTGGATCTCTAGCATACCGTTTAGCACTGCCGTAGCCGGCACATCCTGTGCATAACGTGTTTCACGTGTCTCTGCTGAGGAAGTATGTGCCAGATGAGTCTCATGTGCTGAGTTATGACGACATCGAGATTCAGGCAAATGGTACATACGAGGAGAGACCTATGCGTATTCTCGAACGGCGCGAGAAGCAGTTGAGGAACAAGGTGGTACCGTTAGTGAGAATCCTCTGGTCCAAGTCAGGATCTGAGGAGGTGACTTGGGAAACTTGGGAGACTGAGGCTGATATGCTAGGTCGTTTCCCCGGGCTATTTTCGGGGTCGAAACTTTTTTTTAAGGGGGAGGTATTGTAATAACCCCTAAAAGTCCCAACTTTAGTTTTGTAAGCAAGACGTGTTAGGCATATTCTATAACCTCTGTAAAGACCATTTGAACGTGTTGTTATACGTTTATTGAAATTTATGGGTCTTAAATAATTTGAGGAGTGCTAAAAACCGGAGTTTATCAAAGACCCGCGATCAAGGCCCAAAAACCGCAAGCGCAAAAAGTCTGCAGATGCCCTTCCTTCCTGGGCGCGGTTTGGCCTTTGGGCAAACCGCAATCGCGGTTTTGAAACCGCGATCGCGGGCACTGTTGCATCATCTTCTTCCTCTGCTTTCCAGAATGCAGGCGATTGGCATTTCTCTCACGTGTCCGAACGGCGGGAGCTAGATCGTTTCCTCTCCTTGGCGTTGAGTTTAGGGCTCCAATCACAGCCTATAAATTGGGATCAGACATGGCTAACACCTCCACCATTCTCAAGTTCTCTCTCCCTCTCATTTAAAGCTCGGAAGTGTTGTTTTCGTCGGAGTTGTCATCGCCGTGGGAAGTCCTTGGAGTGGTGGAAGTGCTCGATTGTTCAGAAGCGAAGATCCGCGCCTCGTCGTCGTCGGTATGGCTCAAACGTTCGATTTAAGCTCGCATCGGGATGGAGTCCCGCGACCGCGACTCCATCCACCGCAACCGCGGCCGAGCAGAGACCCGTGACCCCGGCTGGGCGTGAAACCGCGATCGCGGTTATAAAACTGCGGGCGCGGTTTTGCCCAGCAAAGCCACGATCGAGGCTACGCCATCTGCGACCACGACACTACCCTGTTTCCTTCGTTTTGCTTCGTCTTTTCATATCATATCTAATTTAGGGTTTTTGTCTTAAAACTCGTCATCGTCGTAGGCATCCGTGCTCAGATTCAAATTTCCAGATCTCGGAACCCGATCTCTCGTTCATCTAGACTAAGGCAAGTGGCGGTTCGCTCTTGCTCATTATTCCATATTTCCCTTGATTATCAATTATTTGATTGTTTAATTAAGATGGAATAAAGTTATTGTTTTGTGTTTGGGAACAGATTTGATAAAACAATGTGTTAAAATATGGATTTAAAATAGGTTGTATATATTGCTAGAAACAACGCTATTATATAGTTATATATGATATTACTGTAATGGATTTTGGTGTGGATTTATGTGTGAACTTATGTGTAGTTAGAACGAGTATTCGTAGGAACGCTATGTACCTTGCGAGGTCTAGACGTTTTTTTATAACTGGTATTAGGAGGATTTTGCCCTAGTACTTCTGGTCATGACCGTACCCTTATTCAAAGGATAGGTGCACTTAGCTAGTGCCAACGTTCGGGATTCATTCCCAGAAATATCTCTCGTATCGAGATGATGTGTATTAAAAGCTTTAACGTGAATGTTCGTTTTGGAATTATATAAGATAAGTGCTTTTTACGCACATAATTATTATACCCTCGGGCAAGGAGTACAACATGGAAACCGCCCGGACTCTTGTTAGAGTAAGTCTTCTTTCCAATCTGGATTCGCATTGCGCGGTGAGGTTGGTCGTGGACCCAAATAATCAAGGCCGTGTTTTAAACTTGTGTGAAAACTTAATGTTCCCAAACAATTGTCATACGTTTCCTATAAGACTCAATTCCTTTGGAGTCTTCTCTTCATACGTTTCCCATAAGACTCAATTCTTTTGGAGTCTTCTCTTCAATCATTCATTTTCTTGTGTTTCTGTGGAAGTTTTGGAGTTCACATCGTGTATCGGTTATTATTCGAGAAGCGATAGTTGTAACTTGATACGACTACTTAGAACCTTTTATTTGTACCCTTGCATAGTCTTTCATTAGACTAACCAACCGTTATTTTCCTTTGCATGGTTGGCTGGTGTCATCCGTCTCATACGGCACATCAGGTAAATTTCCTCATCCGTGAAGGCCAGAAATCCAACGTTGAAGGCAGTTGATATTTTTGTGTTTTCCTAAGGTTGAAGATCCTGGCGTCAGATCGCACGGTTCAAAACCCTTTGTGTCATTTTATCTATTTCAAAGACTTCCACTGTAATATACATTTTCTGTAATGGTTTTGTTATCATTTGTACTTACAACGTCGGTATGAGACATTAATTGATCAATTTTCATATTATATACTAAAGTTTACACTATTATATCATTTGTTATAAAAACGGTAAGCCTTGGGTGACCCCGGGTGTATATTCTAAGGTCACTGGCGGTAATATTTCCAAAGGTATTTTAAGGGTGTTACATAATTTCATTTGTGTAGTACTGGTACTACAATAAAAATATATGTGAACTGAAGCTAAATGAAAGGAGGGGCACATGCCCCCCTGCCCCCCTCAATTCCGCCTATGACTATGGAAACTTTTTTTATGTAAGAAACGTGAATCGATATCCAGACAGGTTTAAAACATCGAGTGACTAATATTCGATAATCACAAATCGAAAAGAAAAAACATCACAATTGTCTACAAATCAAAAGACATAATGGTAAGAACACTTTTTTTTATTTCACCTACCACATACCCACCTATGGCTAATTATTTTCAAAATATTAAGAAGAATTAGTAGCCCATACCCCACTTTGCAAAACTGTCTTGGTTTTACAATTTACAAGAATGCCTAAAGTAATTAAGCTTATATCCAAAATAATAGTAACAAATGTCCAAACTCTAAAAAATGGATTTTTAAGAAAAAGGTAAATTCTAAATTTTATTAATTCTTTTTTTCATTTAAGAAAACATAATAATATTAAAATACAAAAAATAAATATAATAAAAGTTGAAACGTTAATTCCAGATTTCAAATAATTCTCCCTCCTTCATTTTTATTTCTCAATTCCCTCATTCTCTTTCTCTGTATCGCGCCTCTCACAGATCTCACTTTGCCTCGTCGCATCGCCTCGTCGGAAGCCATCTTCTCCATTGAAGTCCTCTCATCGCTGAAGAGTGAATACTGCAGGCAAAACAAAGAAAACCGATAAGATAGAATTTGTTGTATGTAGAAACGAAACTTACCCATGGTTGCTTCGGCGAAGATTACAGATGACGACTTCGGAAAAAAAAGACGGTGAACAAATAGAATTAGGGTGAATCAGAATAGTGTCAGGATAAGGGTGAAAAGAAGATTACAAACCCTTTTTTTAAGATCTCACAAATTCTTTGATTTCCATCTTTAATAATCGTGGTTATAGGAGGGAAGGCAAAAACACGCTTAATGGTAAGTATTTCATTTTTTCCCTTTAATATTTTCTTTTTCCATTTTTTAATATATTTTTTATTTTTATTTTCATGGAGAATCAATACTCCATATATACCACAACAACTATTCAACAATTACAAATTGAAAGGATAAATATTGAAGTACGCCAGACTAAAACTTGTGTCAACAAAAATCTACATCATGTTCAATTGAAAGTCCATAAGATCTTGTCACAAAAAAAAAACAGTCTAATGGATGACAAGATAAATATTCGAGTATGCCAAGATTAATATGGAGATCGATGAAAATCCTGTATCTTGTTCGATTAACATGTTAAATAAAGGAGATCATCGAGATTAAGCTCAATGGTGTAGGAGGAACGAATTAAGATTTTAGGGTTGATTAGGGTTGAATGGAAGACTGTCAGGATTGAGAAGAAGCGTTGACAGAAGATAACAAAAACTTTTGATAAATATTTCACTAAATCTTTACTTTTCATCTTTAATAATCCTTACTTTCCATCTTTAATAACAAAAACGATTTAAAGTTTTACGTTTTTTTTTTTGATAATTTTCATTTGACAAGATTGTAATTTTAAGTTTCTTTTCATAAAAGTTTATTTATTTTCTGATTTTTGTTTTTAAGAAAAAAATAGAATTTATAAAAAAAACTTAAATAGGCCGGCTTTGCTATCTTGTAGTTTATGAGATATTTCTACAATTTTTTTTATAAAGTGATATACCCACGCAAATTCGCCAAATATTTTAGATATTATTTGTGTCCAACTAGATATGTATCAATAAAAAATTATAACCCCTATATTCGTTAACTAATTTTAGATTTAGGAATTCACATGCCTTTTTCCAAGTATGATAATTTCACTTATTAATGATCTTCAATGTCTATGGTCTGAAGTGTCAATTAAATTTTGATTGTGATCTCAATTTTAAACCATTAGGACGATTGTATGCCCATTTTTTTGCATACGTGTCAATTTGTGATTTTTATTTATTTATAAATATGAATACATTAATAAATGAGGAAAAAATAAACTACAAAATATTAACAAAATTTGAAAAATATAATTCAATTTTGTTTGTAGAATAAAAAAATATAATTAGTAATTATATTATTTTTAGAAAAAGGTTAATGTGAGAATGAGCGCTTATGTGAGAATGTGAGAACGTACGTCGGATGTGCATGAATTTATAACTGTATATATGTGTATGACTTTGGTAGGTGAAAACTCATGCACATACATGTAAAAATTCATATACACCTCAAGATATGTATGAATTTTTGCCTATATGTGCATAAATTTGTACTATATGGTGACTATGTATAATTGCAAACTCATGCACATATAGACAACTTTTTTGGCCTGTATGTGCATATTTTTTTTTACTATGTGTGTGAATATGTGTAAGTTAAAACTCATGCACATACAGGCAAAATTTCATAAACACCTCAAGATGTGCATGGATTTTTGCATGTATGTGCATATATTTTTTACTATATATGTGACTATGTGTAAGTGAAAACTCATGCACATACAGACAAAATTTCATACACATCTTGTGATGTGCATGAATTTTTGTATGTATGTTCGTATTCTCACGTTCTCATCTAAACACCCTTTCTCACCGGATTCATGTCCTTATTTTTATCTATCTTTCTTTTTATTTCTGAGTAAATACAATTGATAATTTGAAATTCTAAAATACTATATATATATTAATAAGAAATATTTTAAATATAGAAACATATCACTTTGTTCTATAGAACGTTTTTCTAGTACACATATTTTCCGTTTTTACTAATATTGTGACTAATGTTTTTTAAAATGAAATATATACATGAGTTGAATATTATATGTCAAAATAATATAATTTATTGAAAATACACGATAAATGGTATTGAAATACATAAAACTACTTAAAAAATATTTCATGCATGGCATGAGTCCTATACTAATATTATATAATAGGACTAACTATTTGATGATATTGAAAGATTAAAAAAAAAACAGCCTCTCCCAACATGAAAAAGAGAAAAAGAAAATCTTTGATAGTTACTAGCTACTCCGTAAGATTTAGGGTTTGCTTAATGAGTAAAAAAACATAATTAGGAATCAAGGTTTTTTACATATAATAATTATGGAACTTTGGAAGATGTGTAAAAATAATTGCTATTTATATACTCCCTATGTCCCTAAATATAGTTCTTGTTTTTCTTTTTTGGTGTCCTAAAATATTGTTCCTATTTCTTTTTTTGGCCATTTTAATACTCCCTTCACTTCTTCTTCCTCTCTCTCTCTCTCTCTCTCTCTCTCTCTCTCTCTCTCTCTCTCTCTCTCTCTCTCTCTCTCTCTGCTAACCCTAAATCTTGCTCTCCATTTCTACAATTCTCTCACCGCTTCTCTGCTCTTCATCTCTCTCTCATATCTCTCCATCTCCATCCACTTGCGCCGCTTCTCTGCTCTCCATTTGCGCCCCTTCTCTGCTCTCCATTTGCGCTGCTTCAATATCTTTGTCTCTTCATTTGCTCTGCTTCTCTAGATCTCGGTTTTTGGGTTTGCATGCATAAGGTTTGAGCCTCAAATCTTACCTGTTCATCCAAAAACCCTAAACACCGGTTCATTTCTTGAAGATGAGTTTTGATTCCTTGTTTTCAACTAAGAGTCCCCTTTGTTCCGATGGATCTGGTACATACTCTTGCTCTAACGTTCCAAATTGCGAGTGGGGTTCATCATGTGATGGAAATCACATCTACAGTCCTAGATATTTAGAAATGGAGAGCAAAGTTGTTGACGCGGCTCCCTTTAAGTCCCCTGAGGCAAATTTGGAAGAAGAAACTGGAGGCAAAGTTGTTGACGAGGTTCCCTCTGAGTCCTCTGAGGGAGGTGTCGATTCTTCTAATGCTGATGAAACTGGTGGCTCCAACTGTGAATCTTGTAGCTAAGTCCCCTGAATTCTCTATCTTTCAATAGTTCTTTATTTTGGAGTATGTTTGCATGTTATGGATACCAGTGATGGATGTGAGTGATGCTTGGATGGTTTATGTGAATGAATGTCAGTGATGCTTGGATGATGACATGTGTATGATGGTTTATGTGGTGGATTGATGCTCTTACGTGTTGATAATTTGTGATATTGTCCCCTTTGAAGGATGTCCCTAATTGTTGCATGTGTTTTGATGGGTCCTGTTATGTTGTTTGATCAATTGATTGTCCATATTATGTTGTTTGATCAATGATGGGTCCTTATATGCTGAGATTACTCATCCTAATGATGCTTCTAATACTGCTATGCCATGAGAAACCAATCAATTTTGACTAAATGTGGCTCATGGTGTAGTTAGGGTTAATTGTAAGGGTAAATATACTCCATCTGTCCTTGAATATAGTTCTTGTTTCCTTTTTAAGTGTCCCAAAATATTGTTCTTGTTCTCATGTTGTTCTTGTAATCTTATTGTTTGATCAATGATGAAGTCTATTATGTTGAGATTATTCATCTTAATGATGCTTCTAATCCTACTATGCCATGAGAAACCAATCAATCTTGACTGATGAGGCTCATGGTGTAGTAAGGGTTAAATGCTAAGGGTGAAATTCAGTCATGCTTAGGGACATCTGAGATTAGTGCCATAAGAAACTAGTCACTTGTGGTTGAATGAGGCTTATAGGTAAGTTATTGTTATGTGAATGAAGTGTCAAACTGTAATCCTATTGGTTATTAATAGAAGTGCTCTTCTATTTTGGGAATTTTTGTAAACAACTGTTAATTTTTGTGATTAAAAGTATAGCATTAAATGCTATACTTTGTGTTTCAATTTCCTTAATTCATGTGCATTTTTGAGAAACAAGAACTATATTTTGGGACACTTAAGATTAGTCCATTTTTATGTTGTTTGTGCATTCTGTTGTTTGATCAATAATGAAGTCTTGTTGTTTGATCAATGATGAAGTCTATTATGCTGAGATTATTCATCTTAATGATGCTTCTAATCATGCTATGCCATGAGAAACCAGTCAATCTTGACTGATAAGGCTCATGGTATAGTAAGAGTTAAATGCTAAGGGTGAAAGTGAGTGATGCTTGGGGACATCTGAGATTAGTGTCATCTATTTCTTTTTTTGGCCATTTTAATACTCCCTCCAATTCTCATCTCTCTCTCTCTCTCTCTCTCTCTCTCTCTCTCTCTCTCTCTCTCTCTCTCTCTCTCTCTCATATCTCTCCTCTGCTATCCCTAAATCTCCATATGCTCTCCATTTCTAGAATTCTCTGCTCTCCATATGAGATTAGTGCCATAAGAAATCAGTCACTTGTGGCTGAATGAGGCTTATATGTAATTTGTGCATTCTGTTGTTTGATCAATGATGAAGTCTTATTAAGTCTGAGATGCAATTCCTGTATGTTCACTACTTTAATGTGCCATAAGAAACCAGTCATATATAATTGACTGATTGAGGCTTATGAGTATATTTTTGTTGTGAATGGAGTTGTGACAGTGAGGGTTATGGCGACATCTGAGATTCTTTTGTGTCATATACATAGATGTTATGAAAATATTTACATTCTGATTAGTGTTCACAAAAGTTGGAGCTTTACAAAAAAAATTATACTTTTCAAATAACTTCCTAAATTTGCACAAAAGTACCACTGATTGAGGTTCACAAAAATATAAGCTTTTTACAAGACAATCAATGTATCTAAGATTCTAAATACATTGACTGTCTTGTAATGCATATGATGTTGTTGCTGCTTCTTGAGTGTCTTGTAGTGAATAGGATGTTGCTTCTTGAGTTTGTTCTGCTGCTTCTTGAGTTTGTTCTTGAGCATCTGCTTCTTGAGTTTGTGCACCTCCATGAACTAGGTCCCATGCTTGTAGCACTGCCCATATATGTGCTTTGATATCTCCTTCTAGGTTTCCAGCAGCCTCCAATTTTTTCGTGTTTACATGTGGCAAATCATAATCATTTCCTCCTTTGTGCTTTTAATATCTCATTCATGACATATTGTAGTGACATCCATACATTACTTAGAGTTTTGGGGTCTAACTCATAAAATGCTTCATGCACCGCATCTAGCATCTTATCAACATCCTTAGGCATTTTTTTGTACATCAATGATTGTATACATTGACTGTCTTGTAATGCATATGATGTTGTTGCTGCTTCTTGGGTGTCTTGTAGTGCATAGGATGTTGTTGCTTCTTGAGTTTGTTCTTGAGCATCTGCTTCTTGAGTTAGTACACCTCTATGAACTAGGTCCCATGCTAGTAGCACTGCCCATATAGGTGCTTTGATATCTCCTTCTAGGTTTCCAGCAGCCTCTAATTTTTTCGTGTTTACATGTGGCAAATCATAATCATTTCCTCCTTTTGCTTTTAATATCTCATTCATGACATACTGTAGTGACATCCATACATTACTTAGAGTTTTGGGGTCGAACTCATAAAATGCTTCATGCACTGCATCTTATCAACATCCTTAGGCATTTTTTTGTGCATCAATGATTGTATACTTCTAAAGAACCCTAGGTCTAAAATGTTCAAATTAAGGCTATTAGGTGGTTGTTTGAATTAAAATGAAAGTGAAACCATCTTGTTGATATACATGCTGCCATTCTGCATCATCTTGAGTTATATGGGCCTTTGCATTATCTTGGTATATGAATATCACTTTGTGACCTCCATCTGCTAGCCATTTTGCCTTGATTGCTGGAATGATTTGGTTGATTAACATGCTCCTTGTGACTTTCTGGTTGATTGATTCAACAATCTTAGTAACAATTGTTCCATTGTCTCTGTTTTTTGAATTCTTTTTTGCCGGTTCTTTGAAAGTGAATGGGAATATACCAATCTTCCCATCAAAAGTACACTGTCCCTCTGTATTGAATCTTGGTCTAGCTACAACAACAGTGAACATGACTTTGGGTATGAACTTACTTGAACTTACATATATGTATTTGCCCTTCTCACCTTCTGCTAGATATACTCTGTGTTACTTCTTGCTCTGATTAAACCACTTTTCATCCAAGTGAACAAAGTCATACATTGGATAATATTGTCTCTTTGTTTATGTTGTATCCCCTTGCAGTGGCAGATCTAGAACATATTATAAGGGGGGGCTCAAAGTCTTATAAAAAAACTTAAATATAATTAGTTGATTTTTACAAAAATAGCGACACAATAAGTTCATTACAAAATACTCTCTCCTAACATGTGATACCCCGTATTTTTTGTAAGGTTATTTTGGGAATTATGGAATTTTCCCGGGTACCCGTTGTGTACGTCGGATTTAATTCAGGTAGCTTGAGACATTCTGTAATGTGCTCTGTATCTGTAATATTTTTCTCAGAGAAATAATATTCAGACAAGGTGCCTTGGAGTTTAATTGTCGTTCGCGTACGATAATTTTTATCCCGGTTTATCGTCAAGCTCGTTCAAAGCCGAATGGGCGGGAAAAGGGGGAAACGGCGACCGCCGTTCAGAAACGGCGACCGCCGTGGTTGGGCCCGAGAAGTCAACGTGTCAGCTTCTAGCTGGCCGCGACAGGCCTAGCGACGGCGACCGCCGCATTTACGGCGACCTCCGCATGCCCACCGCAGGCAAAATCACGGCGACCGCCGTGATTATCCAGTGGACATTGGCCGTTGGTCGCCGGCGTCGTTCGAGGCGCGCCGTTGCGTCGTTTGCCGCGTCTGAAGGTTTGCAGATCACTCCTTGGGGTTTGCCTATAAATAGACGAGCTTGGGCATGGGTTTTGGGTCATCTACAACCCCGAATCGCTGCCAAATTCGCCTCTCGCCGGAGTTGTGTTTTCGCCGGAATTTGAAGGTCTCGCCGGTGTTGATTTGGTGTGGTTCCTGAGTGCCTTTGTGAAGCTTTTGGTTAGCCTTGGAGGTTAGAAGCCAAAGCAAGTCGAAGGAGGCCGAACCGCTCGTGTTTTAGGGTGAGTTTCTCTCGTTCTGTGTCGTTTGAGTTCGTCACGGCGACCACCGTGATGAATACGGCGACCGCCGCCAAGAACAGCGACCGCCGCCAGTACCCAGAACGCCTTCGTGGCTTTGGCTTGGTCGGTTGTCGTCGTGGCGTCTTTCCTTTCGTGTTCTTTCGCCGTGTTTAGATTCGTACTGTTTATGTCGGATCTAACTTAGGATTCCTTTTATGGGTCGACTCAAAGGTTGTTGTGCTGTCGGAACTATACCGTGTCGAGCCCGGAATCCAGTGACATCTTTAGACTATTCTGCGGAGTAAGGCAAGTGGCGGTTCGCTCTTGCTCTTTCGTTCCATATTTACATTAATTATCAGTAGTTTATCTGAGTAATTAATTTGGAATGAATATTCTGTTTGTCTGAAAATGGTTTTGATAAACTGTTTTGAAAATCATATAATAGGTTGTATATCTGTTAGAACAACGCTATTATCTGTGATCGTCTTTCGGGCCTTTATGTGGATTTATCCTGTAACTGTGGTGGTGTTGTAACTGTTTAGTTAGCACTGTTAGATAGGAACGTTACTCGGACTCTGTCCAGTCGTTTCTTTATAATCTGGTAGAGGGGTGGCTCGTCCCCATCCAATACCATTCTAAGATCATGATCGGTCTCTTACACATGTGTGTAGAGACAGGACACTTAGCTGGTGTCACAAACCTTTCGGTATACGTCACTCTTGACGAAACGTATACTAAGATGTGTCGTCCCACTGGTGGGGTACACATGTAAAAGTCTATAACGTGATGTGTGTTTTTGAAACATAAATCAGATAAGTGCTACCTTGACGCACATAATTAATACACCTTGGGCGAGTAGTGCAGCTAAGTTCAGTGCAGCTAGGAAAACTCGTCTTGACTTGAATGTAGTACGTTCTCTTTCCAATCTGGACTCGCAGTAGGCGATGAGGTTGGTCGTGAACCGAAGCATCTCAGTCAGTTTTAAATCATTGTTGAATGATTCTGTAATATTCCAGATTTGTCATTTTCTTCCTTAAAGACTCATTTCCGTTGGAGTCTTCTTTCGAGTCGATTTCTGTGAAGATTCAGTCTTCCAGAATCTTCTCTTGTGCATACCTCTTGTTTATTCCAGTAGGAATATGATGGTTGACTACCGTTATCGGTTATTATCCGAGAAGCGGTGAGTCTAACCTAATATGACTGCTTCGAACCAGTCTGCTTTATACCCTTGCTAGTCTATTCATTTAGACTAACCAACCAATATTTTCCCTTGCATGGTTGGCTGATGTCATCCGTTCGATTCGGCACATCAGTTAAGAAGTAGCTCAGAAGATTAGAAGGACTATGGAGTCGGCGGTGGTTTTTGAATGTTTTAATTATTTCTTTAATCAGGTTATGATCCTTTGGACAATAACTCCGTTTGTAATGTACTTTCTTAGTCTTCCGCTGTGTTTGGTTTAAACTATGTTTTGACCTATTCGGGATTGGGTTGTAATCCCGTAACTCTTATTTCCTTGACAATGTTATGTTTTGGAATTTAATGCTTGATCTTTGTGTATCAATTGCATTTCATAAATTGTTTTTTTGGTAAAGCCTTGGGTGATCTCGGTAAGGAACACTGGGGTCACTGGCGGTAATACCTTTCCAAAAGGGTTAAGTTTTGGGGGTGTTACAGTTGTGGTATCAGAGCCAAAGGTTTTAAAACGGGTTTGTAATTTTTATAAACCATTTATCCGTTTTCGAAAATGCTTTAAAAAGGGCTCTGAAATTTCATTCTGAAAAGAATTTAAAAACACCGTTCATAGTCAAGTCTTCTTTATAGTCTGATATAGTAAGCTTGCTTCTATGTCTAGAAAGACTAATTCCTTCCTTATTGTTCGATAGGATGGGTGTCTGCTTTTCTATTGGTAGGGGGTCGAAAGACGCCAAGTCGGATCAGCCGAGGCTAGATTTTCCGTTACCTCAACGATGTTTTGAGGTTGGAGGCCCGAGTAGCCCGCCCGAAGACGTCAAGCACGTTCTCCCCGAGTCGGTTGTCCTTGTAGCCAGGAATGCTATGGTCCCTAGACCTGCACCTGTGCCGCCACCAAGGGTGGAGGGAGTACAGGAATGGGAGCAGGAAGACGAGTTGTCAAGGTATGAACAAGGGGTTTACCAAGACGACTTTCTGCTAGGACCAATTCCCGAGGAGATCGAGTACGAGGACGAGGAAGAGGAGATGCTTGAGCAAGATCCTGTCGAGGACGAGGAGATGATCGAGGATGATTCCGAGGATGAGGATCCCATCGAGGATGATCCCGAGGATGAGGATCCCATCGAGGATGATCCGGAGGAAGAGGATCCCATAGAGGATGATCCAGAAGAGGATCCAGAGTTGGACCTTGGAGGGCAGAATCAGGAGCCCGGTACAGGATTGTCAGCAGTGCCTGAGTACGCACCCATGTCAGAAGCTGATTGGGAGGCACTGTATACCGAGTACGGTATTGGGAGAAGTGACAGGGAATCTCAGCCTATCCCTACTCCAAGGAGATGGAGGTCGGAATCCGAGCTGCAGGAGATTCTCCGCCAGAGCGAGGTAATCTCCGCAGAATAGCAGCGTGAGAGGGATGAGCTGATCGCCAGTACTCAGAGGAGGGCTGGAATAGGAGGACCAGTCATGGACGACCCATACTTTTCTATGACTGAGCTAGGACTATGTGCTTCAGGGTCAAGCAGGGTGCGAAACCCATCGCCAGAGCTCGATGGTGAGCCTAGCCCGAAGAGACCATGCACGAGTAGCCAGTCGTATGGGAGACATTTTGGAACGTCTTGAGGAGGAGTGGCGTTGCCTATCGTAGTAGTTTCGTTTCTTAGTATTCCAAGTTGTACTTTGTGTAATATTTCAGTATTGCGGCAAGTACTCTGAGAAACACTTTTATCTTCGAGCAATGTTGTCCAAACGCTCGAATGATAAACTTATGTGTAACTTGTGTAAGAATTCGAAGGTTCATCTATAAAATGCCAAGTTGATCTATTCTGAGTGATTTATGTACATTGATATATTGCATAAGTATGTTGCATAATATTAATATATTGAATGCTTGGAATTGGATCGGTAAACAGATGGTGAACCCAAGAAGCACGAGAAACTCGACTCGAGCCGGTGCTGGGACTAACCAAAACCCCAGACCAGCAGGAAGAGGTGTTCAGGATGAACACGAGTCTGAGTCTCGCGTCCAGCAGAGGCGTGAAGGTCAGGATCAGACCCAGGCGCCGACGCTGTTTGACGCTGCAGCTGTTGAGGCGATCCGAGGGATCGTGATGCAGGCTATCACAGATGTCTTGAGACCAAGTGCGCCTCAAGCACAAGAAGTGCCTATTCACGCAGCGGTTCCTGATGTTGTGGAACCCAGAAACCTCATGATTCAGGAGACTGCCGTTAGGGAGAGGGACAGCTATGGTCGCGCTCTTAAGACCATTACTTCCATGAGACCCGACTACTATAACGGGAAAGGGGAGCCAGTGGCAGTGACTCATTGGTTCTCCCATATGGAGAGACTGTTCAGGAACGTGGAGTGTACGGAGGCCGAGAAGGTCCATATCGCTTCTCTTCAGCTGAAGGAGGAGGCTAGCGAGTGGTGGGAGAGCACTGGTTTGGCTGAGAGCCCAGTGTTGACTTGGTCGATGTTCAAGACCAAGATGGTTGATCGCTTTTTCTCTCGTGCTATGAGAGAGGAGAAGCATAAAGAGTTCTTGTACCCTCAGACTGATGGTCCGAGAGTGACCGAGTTGGCATCTAAGTTCAACCATCTTCTACAGTACACCACTGCCAAGATCACCAGCGAGGCTCAAAAGATCTGGTACTTCCACGAGTGGATGAACCCGGATATCAAGCTATTAATGGTGCACCACACATGCTCTACCTTGGAGCAGTATGTGGATTGTGCCTATAAGCTGGAGGTAACTCTCGAGGAGTCGACCAAGAGGCGCAACCGACAGAAGTCGATGCAGAATCAGAACCAGGGAGGTGGTTTTAAGCGCCCTGCGCCACCGTCTAACTTCGCCAAGTCCGGCCGAGCTAAGACAGAGATGACGCAAGGGAGATCGACTCAGCAGTCAGGGCATACCAGGAGTTCAGTTCAGTGTTATAACTGCGGTACTGCTGGGCACAAGAGCACTGAGTGTCGGAAGAAGAGGAGGCCATGCTTTGGGTGTGGACGTGATGGTCATCTGAAAAAGTTCTGCAAGCAGGGGAAGCAGAAGGGAGTAGAGTCGCAGCAAGGGTCAATTCATTAGAGCAACCGACCTAGGTTTAAGCCTGCCGAGACTCCTAGCCCTTCAGTGGAGACGACTGCTCAGAACAGGGGAAAGGCCCCAACTGTTTCTGGAAGTCAGGGCCAACGCTTGTACGAGATGCGTGAGACAGATGGACCCAACGCTCCGATTGCTCAAGGTACTCTATACCTTCACTCTACTTCAGTGTGCATTCTGTTTGATTCTGGTGCTACGCATTCCTTTATCTCGGATAGCTGTGTTAGCAAGTTAGACTTAGTGTGCAATGATTCGTGCGACCCTTTCGTCGTTAATCTTCCTAATGGAGAACGTTTGGTGGGAACCAAGCATTTGTCCGACTTTCCGATTACCATTCAGGGTAAAGAATTCGAGGCAGATTTAATCTGCATAGCCATGGCTCCATACGACATTATTGTGATACCCCGTAATTTTGTAAGGTTATATTGGGAATTATGGAATTTTCCCGGGTACCCATTGTGTACGTCGGATTTAATTCAGGTAGCTTGAGACATTCTGTAATGTGCTCTATATCTGTAATATTTTTCTCAGTGAAATAATATACAAACAAGGTGCCTTGGAATTTAATTGTCGTTCGCGTACGATAATTTTTATCCCGGTTTATCGTCAAGCTCGTTCAAAGCCGAATGGGCGGGAAAAGGGGGAAACGGCGACCGCCGTTCAGAAACGGCGCCCGCCGTGGTTGGGCCCGAGAAGTCAACGTGTCAGCTTCTAGCTGGCCGCGACAGGCCTAGCGACGGCGACTGCCGCATTTACGGCGACCGCCGCGTTCCCGCCGCAGGCAAAATTACGGCGACCGCCATGATTGTCCAGTGGGCTTTGGCCGTTGGTCGCCGGCGTCGTTCAAGACGCGCCGTTGCGTCGTTTGCCGCGTCTGAGGGTTTGCAGATCACTCCTTGGGGTTTGCCTATAAATAGATCAACTTGGGCATGGGTTTTGGGTCATCTACAACCCCGAATCGCTGCCAAATTCGCCTCTCGCCGGAGTTGTGTTTTCGCCGGAATTTAAAGGTCTCGCCGGTGTTGCTTTGGTGTGGTTCCTGAGTGCCTTTGTGAAGCTTTTGGTTTGCCTGGGAGGTTAGAAGCCAAAGCAAGTCGAACGAGGCCGAACCGCTCGTGTTTTGGGGTGAGTTTTCTCTCGTTTCAGTCGGCCGTGTTCTTCACGGCGACCGCCGTGATGAATACGGCGACCGCCGCCAAGAACAGCGACCGCCGCCAGTGCCCAGAACGCCTTCGTGGCTTTGGCTTGGTCGGTTGTCGTCGTGGCGTCTTTCCTTTCGTGTTCTTTCACCGTGTTTAGATTCGTACTGTTTATGTCGGATCTAACTTAGGGTTCCTTTTATGGGTCGACTCAAAGGTTGTTGTGCTGTCAGAACTATACCGTGTCGAGCCCGGAATCCAGTGACGTCTTTAGACTATTCTGCAGAGTAAGGTTCGCTCTTGCTCTTTCGCTCCATATTTACATTAATTATCAGTAGTTTATGTGAGTAATTAATTTGGAATGAATATTCTATTTGTCTGGAAACGGTTTTGATAAACTGTTTTGAAAATCATATAATAGGTTGTATATCTGTTAGAACAATGCTATTATCTGTGATCGCCTTTCAGGCCTTTATGTGGATATATCCTATAACTGTGGTGGTGCTGTAACTGTTTAGTTAGCACTGTTAGATAGGAACGTTACTCGGACTCTGTCCAGTCGTTTCTTTATAATCTGGAAGAGGGGTGGCTCGTCCCCATCCAATACCATTCTAAGATCATGATCGGTCTCTTACACATGTGTGTAGAGACAGGACACTTAGCTGGTGTCACAAACCTTTCGGTATACGTCACTCTCGACGAAACGTATACTAAGATGTGTCGTCTCACTGGTGGGGTACACATGTAAAAGTCTATAACGTGATGTGTGTTTTTGAAACATAAATCAGATAAGTGCTACCTTGACGCACATAATTAATACACCTTGGGCGAGTAGTGCAGCTAAGTTCAGTGCAGCTAGGAAAACTCGTCTTGACTTGAATGTAGTACGTTCTCTTTCCAATCTGCATTCGCTGTAGGCGATGAGGTTGGTCGTGAACCGAAGCATCTCAGTCAGTTTTAAATCATTGTTGAATGATTCTGTAATATTCCAGATTTGTCATTTTCTTCCTTAAAGACTCATTTCCGTTGGAGTCTTCTTTCGAGTCGATTTCTGTGAAGGTTCAGTCTTCCAGAATCTTCTCTTGTGCATACCTCTTGTTTATTCCAGTAGGAATATGATGGTTGACTACCGTTATCGGTTATTATCCGAGAAGCAGTGAGTCTAACCTAATATGACTGCTTCGAACCAGTCTGCTTTATACCCTTGCTAGTCTATTCATTTAGACTAACCAACCAATATTTTTCCCTTGCATGGTTGGCTGGTGTCATCCGTTCGATTCGGCACATCAGTTAAGAAGTAGCTCAGAAGATTAGAAGGACTATGGAGTCGGCGGTGGTTTTTGAATGTTTTAAGTATTTCTTTAATCAGGTTATGATCCTTTGGACAATAACTCCGTTTGTAATGTACTTTCTTAGTCTTCCGCTGTGTTTGGTTCAAACTATGTTTTGACCTATTCGGGATTGGGTTGTAATCCCGTAACTCTTATTTCCCTTGACAATGTTATGTTTTGGAGTTTAATGCTTGATCTTTGTGTATCAATTGCATTTCATAAATTGTATTTATTTGGTAAAGCCTTGGGTGATATCGGTAAGGAACACTGGGGTCACTGGCGGTAATACCTTTCCAAAAGGGTTAAGTTTTGGGGGTGTTACAGTTGTGGTATCAGAGCCAAAAGTTTTAAAACGGGTTTGAGATTTTATAAATCATTTATCCGTTTTTGAAAATGCTTTAAAGAGGGCTCTGAATTTTCATTCTGAAAAGAATTTAAAAACACCGTTCATAGTCATGTCTTCTTTATAGTCTGATATAGTAAGCTTGCTTCAATGTCTAGAAAGACTAATTCCTTCCTTATTGTTCGATAGGATGGGTGTCTGCTTTTCTATTGGTAGGGGGTCGGAAGACGCCAAGTCGGATCAGCCGAGGCTAGATTTTCCGTTACCTCAGCGATGTTTCGAGGTTGGAGGCCCGAGTAGCCCACCCGAAGACGTCAAGCACGTTCTCCCCGAGTCAGTTGTCCTTGTAGCCAGGAATGCTATGGTCCCTAGACCTGCACCTGTGCCGCCACCAAGGGTGGAGGGAGTACAGGAATGGGAGCAGGAAGACGAGTTGTCAAGGTATGAACAAGGGGTTTACCAAGACGACTTTCTGCTGGGACCAATTCCCGAGGAGATTGAGTACAAGGAGGAGGAAGAGGAGATGCTTGAGCAAGATCCTGTCGAGGACGAGGAGATGATCGAGGATGATTCCGAGGATGAGGATCCCATCGAGGATGATCCCGAGGATGAGTATCCCATCGAGGATGATCCCGAGGAAGAGGATCCCATAGAGGATGATCCAGAAGAGGATCCAGAGTTGGACCTTGGAGGGCAGAATCAGGAGCCCGGTACAGGATTGTCACCAGTGCTAGAGTACGCACCCATGTCAGAAGCTGATTGGGAGGCACTGTATACCGAGTACGGTATTAGGAGAAGTGACAGGGAATCTCAGCCTATCCCTACTCCAAGGAGATGGAGGTCGGAATCCGAGCTGCAGGAGATTCTCCGCAGAATAGCAGCGTTAGAGGGATGAGCTGATCGCCAGTACTCAGAGGAGGGCTGGAATAGGAGGACCAGTCATGGACGACCCATACTTTTCTATGGCTGAGCTAGGACTATGTGCTTCAGGATCAAGCAGGGTGCGAAACCCATCGCCAGAGCTCGATGGTGAGCCTAGCCCGAAGAGACCATGCACAAGTAGCCAGTCGTATGAGAGACATTTTGGAACGCCTTGAGGAGGAGTGGCGTTGCCTATCATAGTAGTTTCGTTTCTTAGTATTCCAAGTTGTACTTTGTGTAATATTTCAGTATTGCGGCAAGTACTCTGAGAAACACTTATATCTTCGAGCAATGTTGTCCAAACGCTCGAATGATAAACTTATGTGTAACTTGTGTAAGAATTCGAAGGTTCATCTATAAAATGCCAAGTTGATCTATTCTGAGTGATTTATGTACATTGATATATTGCATAAGTATATTGCATAATATTAATGTATTGAATGCTTGGAATTGGATCGGTAAACAGATGGTGAACCCAAGAAGCACGAGAAACTCGACTCGAGCCGGTGTTGGGACTAGCCAAAACCCCAGACCAGTAGGAAGAGGTGTTCAGGATGAACACGAGTCTGAGTCTCGCGTCCAGCAGAGGCGTGAAGGTCAAGATCAGACCCAGGCGCCGACGCTATTTGACGCCGCAGCTGTTGAGGCGATCCGAGGGATCGTGATGCAGGCTATCACAGATGTCTTGAGACCAAGTGCGCCTCAAGCACAAGAAGTGCCTATTCACGCAGCGGTTCCTGATGTTGTGGAACCCAGAAACCCCGTGATTCAAGAGACTGCCGTTAGGGCGAGGGACAACTATGGTCGCGCTCTTAAGACCATTACTTCCATGAGACCCGACTGCTATAACGGGAAATGGGAGCCAGTGGCAGTGACTCATTGGTTCTCCCATATGGAGAGGCTGTTCAGGAACGTGGAGTGTACGGAGGCCGAGAAAGTCCATATTGCTTCTCTTCAGCTGAAGGAGGAGGCTAGCGAGTGGTGGGAGAGAACTGATGTAACACCCCCAAATTTAACCCCATTTGGAAGCGCTACTGCCGATGACCCCGGGCGTAAACCCCGAAGTCACCCCAGGCTTTTTCGACGTCATAACTGACTTAAAACACAGTTACGATACTAAAATCATAACTTTTATTAAACCACATGGTCGCGGAATTACACGATTCCTAAAACGACCCAATTTCATCAGAAATACAAAATAGCAATTTGCAACGGAAGACTTATAAACAAAATACAAAATAGCACAGCGGAAATCATTTTAAACACAAAGCGACAAGACAAGTTGTCGAAAACAAAACACCGTTCATCTTCATAGTCGCTCTAACCTTCTCTGAACAGCAACATATCTGCATGTGCCGAAACGGACGGACGACACCCCCATGACGTTACCAATAAATAAAATACAAGCGTTAGTCTAATGAATAGACTAAGCAAGGACGGAAAACATACTCCAGTAATTCACACAAATGCTAAACAAGCAGTTTCACATATCACAAATCATATCAAATCCTCAAGCGTTAACTTAACAGTTAAACATATTAACATATCACATCAGACATTGCATACGAGCGATCTACAACTAAGACGAGCTTTTCCTAGCTGCACTACTCGCCCAAGGTATGTTTAATTATGTGCGACAACGGCACTTATCTTATTTAAATGACCACACACGCACATCACGTTATAAGCCTTTAACATCTCTCTACAAGAGATAACACGGGGAATAAATCCCAGGGAATAAATCCCAACCGGTTGTACTTTAACAAAATAACGGGGAATAAATCCCAGGGAATAAATCCCAACAAGTTGCATTTCTGCGTGCACGTATCCTTTATTAGGATAGGGTCATGATGACCTAACAAAACTAACGGGGAATAAATCCCAGGGAATAAATCCCAACAATTTGCATTTCTGCGTGTACGTATCCTTTATTAGGATAGGGTCATGATGACCTAACAAAACTAACGGGGAATAAATCCCAACAATTTGCATTTCTGCGTGTACGTATCCTTTATTATGATAGGGTCATGATGACCTAACAAAACTAACGGGGAATAAATCCCAGGGAATAAATCCCAACAATTTGCATTTCTGCGTGTACGTATCCTTTATTAGGATAGGGTCATGATGACCTAACAAAACTAACGGGGAATAAATCCCAGGGAATAAATCCCAACAATTTGCATTTCTGCATGTACGTATCCTTTATTAGGATAGGGTCATGATGACCTAACAAAACTAACGGGGAATAAATCCCAGGGAATAAATCCCAACAATTTGCATTTCTACTCACGGACTGTACTAGCAGTCAAACACACAATCACAACACAGAGAATCATCACGGCTCACCCTGAACAACTAACACCCTAGATTTAATAATCTAAACACACACGATAAATCACATCAAAGACCCTTACGGCCTTCACCTGCACAAATCTAGAATAGACTAGCGTCGGTTCTAGCAAAATATACAACCTAGTATAATATCTTCTTTTTAATCACATAACGTTATCAAACAATTCCAACATAATTAACAACAAAACAATTGATAATTAATGAAACATGATTAAGCAAGAGCGAACCGCCACTTGCCTTAAATCCGACAAGCTCGAACCAAGCAGAGCAACGTCTAGTTCCTGGATCTGAAACTGGAGCAAATCTTGGATAATAAATCCCTAAGAAATGGCCCATAACAAGACCCTAAGTTAGATTCAATATACTTATATATGAATCTAAAAGAATACAAGAAGAAATCAAAGGAAACGAGCAAAGCCCAAAGCCAAACCACAAAACACACAACTCGGACACAATATCGCGATCGCGGCAGGTCGCGGTCGGTCGCGGTTTTGTGCTGTGACAGTGGCCAGCTCGCGAGACGACAATGGAGAATTTCTTACCCAAACCGATTTGTTTGCCTTCGATTTGTCTATGGTTCGATCTCCAAACACCACAAAGCTTCACACAACACTCAAGAGCACCTTCTCAACTCAAGAGACACTCGAAATCTCCCACACACGAAGCTCAAAACTGCTCAACAATGGTGGACAGAAAAACAGAGGAAGAAAGAAGAGGATGAAGAAGAGCTTCTTAGCTCCGGGTTTCACCTCCTTTTATAGCCCCAATCCGACCACCTCCAAGGGAACAAGGGGACAAAGGCGAAGGGCCAGTTGGCTGCCCACTTGGCCTGCCCAAAAATATCCCAAAAAACAGAGCTACAGTAACCGCCACGCGAGGAAGACGACACTGCTCAGCAAAAGACATTACCGTGATCGGCCGCGATCGCGTCAGGTCGCGGTTCATCGCGGTCAATCGCGGTTGATCGCGGTTTCTGGCCGACTTCACTTATTTTTATCCGAACTTGGTTTGGATTAAATTTCTTAACTCCGGGTTAAATATATTCGTACATTAACGATACATCAACCCCGTAAACACCTCAACTGTATTATATAATGCTTGAAAAATTCTACAGAGCTTAGACCCCTCTTCAGAAGGTCCGAGACTCACTGAATTAAATCCGTCTAGCAAAACGGGCATAAGAAAAATTTAAAAATAATTCAAAATACCCTTAAAAATTACGGGGTGTTACAACTGGTTTGGCTGAGAGCCCAGTGTTGACTTGGTCGATGTTCAAGACCAAGATGGTTGATCGCTTTTTCTCTCGTGCTATGAGAGAGGAGAAGCATAAAGAGTTCTTGTACCCTCAGACTGATGGTCTGAGAGTGACCGAGTTGGCATCTAAGTTCAACCATCTTCTATAGTACGCCACTGCCGAGATCACCAGCGAGGCTCAAAAGATCTGGTACTTCCACGAGTGGATGAACCCGGATATCAAGCCATTAATGGTGTACCACACATGCTCTACCTTGGAGCAGTATGTGGATTGTGCCTATAAGCTGGAGGTAACTCTCGAGGAGTCGACCAAGAGGCGCAACCGACAGAAGTCGATGCAGAATCAGAACCAGGGAGGTGGTTTTAAGCGCCCTGCGCCACCGTCTAACTTCGCCAAGTCCGGCCGAGCTAAGACGGAGATGACGCAAGGGGGATCGACTCAGCAGTCAGGGCATACCAGGAGTTCAGTTCAGTGTTATAACTGCGGTACTGCTGGGCACAAGAGCACTGAGTGTCGGAAGAAGAGGAGGCCATGCTTTGGGTGTGGACGTGATGGTCATCTGAAAAAGTTCTGCAAGCAGGGGAAGCAGAAGGGAGTAGAGTCGCAGCAAGGGTCAATTCATCAGAGCAACCGACCTAGGTTTAAGCCTGCCGAGACTCCTAACCCTTCAGTGCAGACGACTGCTCAGAACAGGGGAAAGGCCCCAGCTGTTTCTGGAAGTCAGGGCCAACGCTTGTACGAGATGCGTGAGACAGATGGACCCAACGCTCCGATTGCTCAAGGTACTCTATACCTTCACTCTACTTCAGTGTGCATTATGTTTGATTCTGGTGCTACGCATTCCTTTATTTCGGATAGCTGTGTTAGCAAGTTAGACTTAGTGTGTAATGATTCGTGCGACCCTTTCGTCGTTAATCTTCCTAATGGAGAACGTTTGGTGGGAACCAAGCATTTGTCCGACTTTCTGATTACCATTCAGGGTAAGGAATTCGAGGCAGATTTAATCTGCATAGCCATGGCTCCATACGACATTATTGTGATACCCCATAATTTTGTAAGGTTATATTGGGAATTATGGAATTTTCCCGGGTACCCGTTGTGTACGTCGGATTTAATTCAGGTAGCTTGAGACATTCTGTAATGTGCTCTATATCTGTAATATTTTTCTCAGTGAAATAATATACAGACAAGGTGCCTTGGAATTTAATTGTCATTCGCGTACGATAATTTTTATCCCGGTTTATCGTCAAGCTCGTTCAAAGCCGAATGGGCGGGAAAAGGGGGAAACGGCGACCGCCGTTCAGAAACGGCACCCGCCGTGGTTGGGCCCGAGAAGTCAACGTGTCAGCTTCTAGCTGGCCGTGACAGGCCTAGCAACGGCGACTGCCGCATTTACGGCGACCGCCGCGTGCCCGCCGTAGGCAAAATTACGACGACCGCCATGATTGTCCAGTGGGCATTGGCCGTTGGTCGCCGACGTCGTTCGAGACGCGCCGTTGCGTCATTTGCCGCGTCTGAGGGTTTGCAGATCACTCCTTGGGGTTTGCCTATAAATAGCTGAGCTTGGGCATGGGTTTTGGGTCATCTACAACCCCGAATCGCTGCCAAATTCGCCTCTCGCCGGAGTTGTGTTTTTGCCGGAATTTGAAGGTCTCGCCGGTGTTGCTTTGGTGTGGTTCCTGAGTGCCTTTGTGAAGCTTTTGGTTTGCCTGGGAGGTTAGAAGCCAAATCAAGTCGAATGAGGCCGAACCGCTCGTGTTTTGGGGTGAGTTTTCTCTCGTTTCAGTCGGCCGTGTTCTTCACGGCGACCGCCGTGTTCTTCACGGCGACCACCGTGATGAATACGGCGTCTGCCGCCAAGAACAGCGACCGCCGCCAGTGCCCAGAATGCCTTCGTGGCTTTGTCTTGGTCGGTTGTCGTCGTGGCGTCTTTCCTTTCTTGTTCTTTCGCTGTATTTAGATTCGTACTGTTTATGTCGGATCTAACTTAGGGTTCCTTTTATGGGTCGACTCGAAGGTTGTTGTGCTGTCAGAACTATACCGTGTCGAGCCCGGAATCTAGTGACGTCTTTAGACTATTCTGCGGAGTAAGGTTCGCTCTTGCTCTTTCGTTCCATATTTACATTAATTATCAGTAGTTTATCTGAGTAATTAATTTGGAATGAATATTCTGTTTGTCTGGAAACGGTTTTGATAAACTGTTTTGAAAATCATATAATAGGTTGTATATCTGTTAGAACAACGCTATTATCTGTGATCGCCTTTCGGGCCTTTATGTGGATTTATCCTATAACTGTGGTGGTGCTGTAATTGTTTAGTTAGCACTGTTAGATATGAACGTTACTCGGACTCTGTCCAGTCGTTTCTTTATAATCTGGTAGAGGGGTGGCTCGTCCCCATCCAATACCATTCTAAGATCATGATCGGTCTCTTACACATGTGTGTAGAGACAAGACACTTAGCTGGTGTCACAAACCTTTCGGTATACGTCACTCTCGACGAAACGTATACTAAGATGTGTCGTCCCACTGGTGGGGTACACATGTAAAAGTCTATAACGTGATGTGTGTTTTTGAAACATAAATCAGATAAGTGCTACCTTGACGCACATAATTAATACACCTTGGGCGAGTAGTGCAGCTAAGTTCAGTGCAGCTAGGAAAAATCGTCTTGACTTGAATGTAGTACGTTCTCTTTCCAATCTGCATTCGCTGTAGGCGATGAGGTTGGTCGTGAACCGAAGCATCTCAGTCAGTTTTAAATCATTGTTGAATGATTTTGTAATATTCCAGATTTGTCATTTTCTTCCTTAAAGACTCATTTCCGTTGGAGTCTTCTTTCGAGTCGATTTCTGTGAAGGTTCAGTCTTCCAGAATCTTCTCTTGTGCATACCTCTTGTTTATTCCAGTAGGAATATGATGGTTGACTACCGTTATCGGTTATTATCCGAGAAGCGGTGAGTCTAACCTAATATGACTGCTTCGAACCAGTCTGCTTTATACCCTTGCTAGTCTATTCATTTAGACTAACCAACCAATATTTTTCCCTTGCATGGTTGGCTGGTGTCATCCGTTCGATTCAGCACATCAGTTAAGAAGTAGCTCAGAAGATTAGAAGGACTATAGAGTCTGCGGTGGTTTTTGAATGTTTTAAGTATTTCTTTAATCAGGTTATGATCCTTTGGACAATAACTCCGTTTGTAATGTACTTTCTTAGTCTTCCGCTGTGTTTGGTTTAAACTATGTTTTGACCTATTCGGGATTGGGTTGTAATCCCGTAACTCTTATTTCCCTTGACAATGTTATGTTTTGGAGTTTAATGCTTGATCTTTGTGTATCAATTGCATTTCATAAATTGTATTTATTTGGTAAAGCCTTGGGTGATCTCGGTAAGGAACACTGGGGTCACTGGCGGTAATACCTTTCCAAAAGGGTTAAGTTTTGGGGGTGTTACAGTTGTGGTATCATAGTCAAAAGTTTTAAAACGGGTTTGAGATTTTATAAATCATTTATCCGTTTTTGAAAATGCTTTAAAGAGGGCTCTGAATTTTCATTCTGAAAAGAATTTAAAAACACCGTTCATAGTCATGTCTTCTTTATAGTCTGATATAGTAAGCTTGCTTCAATGTCTAGAAAGACTAATTCCTTCCTTATTGTTCGATAGGATGGGTGTCTGCTTTTCTATTGGTAGGGGGTCGGAAGACGCCAAGTCGGATCAGCCGAGGCTAGATTTTCCGTTACCTCAGCGATGTTTCGAGGTTGGAGGCCCGAGTAGCCCACCCGAAGACGTCAAGCACGTTCTCCCCGAGTCAGTTGTCCTTGTAGCCAGGAATGCTATGGTCCCTAGACCTGCACCTGTGCCGCCACCAAGGGTGGAGGGAGTACAGGAATGGGAGCAGGAAGACGAGTTGTCAAGGTATGAACAAGGGGTTTACCATGACGACTTTCTGCTGGGACCAATTCCCGAGGAGATCGAGTACGAGGAGGAGGAAGAGGAGATGCTTGAGCAAGATCCTGTCGAGGACGAGGAGATGATCGAGGATGATTCCGAGGATGAGGATCCCATCGAGGATGATCCCGAGGATGAGGATCCCATCGAGGATGATCCCGAGGAAGAGGATCCCATAGAGGATGATCCAGAAGAGGATCCAGAGTTGGACCTTGGAGGGCAGAATCAGGAGCCCGGTACAGGATTGTCACCAGTGCTAGAGTACGCACCCATGTCAGAAGCTGATTGGGAGGCACTGTATACCGAGTACGGTATTAGGAGAAGTGACAGGGAATCTCAGCCTATCCCTACTCCAAGGAGATGGAGGTCGGAATCCGAGCTGCAGGAGATTCTCCGCCAGAGCGAGGTAATCTCCGCAGAACAGCAGCGTCAGAGGGATGAGCTGATCGCCAGTACTCAGAGGAGGGCTGGAATAGGAGGACCAGTCATGGACGACCCATACTTTTCTATGGCTGAGCTAGGACTATGTGCTTCAGGGTCAAGCAGGGTGCGAAACCCATCGCCAGAGCTCGATGGTGAGCCTAGCCCGAAGAGACCATGCACGAGTAGCCAGTCGTATGAGAGACATTTTGGAACGCCTTGAGGAGGAGTGGCGTTGCCTATCATAGTAGTTTCGTTTCTTAGTATTCCAAGTTGTACTTTGTGTAATATTTCAGTATTGCGGCAAGTACTCTGAGAAACACTTATATCTTCGAGCAATGTTGTCCAAACGCTCGAATGATAAACTTATGTGTAACTTGTGTAAGAATTCGAAGGTTCATCTATAAAATGCCAAGTTGATCTATTCTGAGTGATTTATGTACATTGATATATTGCATAAGTATATTGCATAATATTAATGTATTGAATGCTTGGAATTGGATCGGTAAACAGATGGTGAACCCAAGAAGCACGAGAAACTCGACTCGAGCCGGTGTTGGGACTAGCCAAAACCCCAGACCAGTAGGAAGAGGTGTTCAGGATGAACACGAGTCTGAGTCTCGCGTCCAGCAGAGGCGTGAAGGTCAGGATCAGACCCAGGCACCGACGCTATTTGACGCCGCAACTGTTGAGGCGATCCGAGGGATCGTGATGCAGGCTATCACAGATGTCTTGAGACCAAGTGCGCCTCAAGCACAAGAAGTGCCTATTCACGCAGCGGTTCCTGATGTTGTGGAACCCAGAAACCCCGTGATTCAAGAGACTGCCGTTAGGGCGAGGGACAACTATGGTCGCGCTCTTAAGACCATTACTTCCATGAGACCCGACTGCTATAACGGGAAAGGGGAGCCAGTGGCAGTGACTCATTGGTTCTCCCATATGGAGAGGCTGTTCAGGAACGTGGAGTGTACGGAGGCCGAGAAAGTCCATATCGCTTCTCTTCAGCTGAAGGAGGAGGCTAGCGAGTGGTGGGAGAGCACTGGTTTGGCTGAGAGCCCAGTGTAGACTTGGTCGATGTTCAAGACCAAGATGGTTGATCGCTTTTTCTCTCGTGCTATGAGAGAGGAGAAGCATAAAGAGTTCTTGTACCCTCAGACTGATGGTCTGACAGTGACCGAGTTGGCATCTAAGTTCAACCATCTTCTATAGTATGCCACTGCCGAGATCACCAGCGAGGCTCAAAAGATCTGGTACTTCCACGAGTGGATGAACCCGGATATCAAGCCATTAATGGTGTACCACACATGCTCTACCTTGGAGCAGTATGTGGATTGTGCCTATAAGCTGGAGGTAACTCTCGAGGAGTCGACCAAGAGGCGCAACCGACAGAAGTCGATGCAGAATCAGAACCATGGAGGTGGTTTTAAGCGCCCTGTGCCACCGTCTAACTTCGCCAAGTCCGGCCGAGCTAAGACGGAGATGACGCAAGGGGGATCGACTCAGCAGTCAGGGCATACCAGGAGTTCAGTTCAGTGTTATAACTGCGGTACTGCTGGGCACAAGAGCACTGAGTGTCGGAAGAAGAGGAGGCCATGCTTTGGGTGTGGACGTGATGGTCATCTGAAAAAGTTCTGCAAGCAGGGGAAGCAGAAGGGAGTAGAGTCGCAGCAAGGGTCAATTCATCAGAGCAACCGACCTAGGTTTAAGCCTGCCGAGACTCCTAGCCCTTCAGTGGAGACGACTGCTCAGAACAGGGGAAAGGCCCCAGCTGTTTCTGGAAGTCAGGGCCAACGCTTGTACGAGATGCGTGAGACAGATGGAACCAACGCTCCGATTGCTCAAGGTACTCTATACCTTCACTCTACTTCAGTGTGCATTCTGTTTGATTCTAGTGCTACGCATTCCTTTATTTCGGATAGCTGTGTTAGCAAGTTAGACTTAGTGTGCAATGATTCGTGCGACCCTTTCGTCGTTAATCTTCCTAATGGAGAACGTTTGGTGGGAACCAAGCATTTGTCCGACTTTCCGATTACCATTTAGGGTAAGGAATTCGAGGCAGATTTAATCTGCATAGCCATGGCTCCATACGACATTATTGTGATACCCCGTAATTTTGTAAGGTTATATTGGGAATTATGGAATTTTCCCGGGTACCCGTTGTGTACGTCGGATTTAATTCAGGTAGCTTGAGACATTCTGTAATGTGCTCTGTATCTGTAATATTTTTCTCAGTGAAATAATATACAGACAAGGTGCCTTGGAATTTAATTGTCGTTCGCGTACGATAATTTTTATCCCGGTTTATCGTCAAGCTCGTTCAAAGCCGAATGGGCGGGAAAAGGGGGAAACGGCGACCGCCGTTCAGAAACGGCGCCCGCCGTGGTTGGGCCCGAGAAGTCAATGTGTCAGCTTCTAGCTGGCCGCGACAGGCCTAGCGACGGCGACTGCCGCATTTACGGCGACCGCCGCAGGCAAAATTACGGCAACCGCCATGATTGTCCAGTGGGCATTGGCCATTGGTCGCCGGCGTCGTTCGAGATGCGCCGTTGCGTCGTTTGCCGCGTCTGAGGGTTTGCAGATCACTCCTTGGGGTTTGCCTATAAATAGATGAGCTTGGGCATGGGTCTTGGGTCATCTACAACCCCGAATCGCTGCCAAATTCGCCTCTCGCCAGAGTTGTGTTTTCGCCGAAATTTGAAGGTCTCGCCGGTGTTGCTTTGGTGTGGTTCCTGAGTGCCTTTGTGAAGCTTTTGGTTTGCCTGGGAGGTTAGAAGCCAAAGCAAGTCGAACAAGGCCGAACCGCTCGTGTTTTGGGGTGAGTTTTCTCTCGTTTCATTCGGCCGTGTTCTTCACGGCGACCGCCGCCAAGAACAGCGACCGCCGCCAGTGCCCAGAACGCCTTCGTGGCTTTGGCTTGGTCGATTGTCGTCGTGGCGTCTTTCCTTTCGTGTTCTTTCGCCGTGTTTAGATTCGTACTGTTTATGTCGGATCTAACTTAGGGTTCCTTTTATGGGTCGACTCAAAGGTTGTTGTGCTGTCAGAACTATACCGTGTCGAGCCCGGAATCCAGTGACGTCTTTAGACTATTCTGCGGAGTAAGGTTCGCTCTTGCTCTTTCGTCCCATATTTACATTAATTATCAGTAGTTTATCTAAGTAATTAATTTGGAATGAATATTCTGTTTGTCTGGAAATGGTTTTGATAAACTGTTTTGAAAATCATATAATAGGTTGTATATCTGTTAGAACAACGCTATTATCTGTGATCGCCTTTCGGGCCTTTATGTGGATTTATCCTATAACTGTGGTGGTGCTGTAACTGTTTAGTTAGCACTGTTAGATAGGAACGTTACTCGGACTCTGTCCAGTCGTTTCTTTATAATCTGGTAGAGGGGTGGCTCGTCCCCATCCAATACCATTCTAAGATCATGATCGGTCTCTTACACATGTGTGTAGAGACAGGACACTTAGCTGGTGTCACAAACCTTTCGGTATACGTCACTCTCGACGAAACGTATACTAAGATGTGTCGTCCCACTGGTGGGGTACACATGTAAAAGTCTATAACGTGATGTGTGTTTTTGAAACATAAATCAGATAAGTGCTACCTTGACGCACATAATTAATACACCTTGGGCGAGTAGTGTAGCTAGGAAAACTCGTCTTGACTTGAATGTAGTACGTTCTCTTTCCAATCTGGATTCGCTGTAGGCGATGAGGTTGGTCGTGAACCGAAGCATCTCAGTCAGTTTTAAATCATTGTTGAATGATTCTGTAATATTCCAGATTTGTCATTTTCTTCCTTAAAGACTCATTTCCGTTGGAGTCTTCTTTCGAGTCGATTTCTGTGAAGGTTCAGTCTTCCAGAATCTTCTCTTGTGCATACCTCTTGTTTATTCCAATAGGAATATGATGGTTGACTACCGTTATCGGTTATTATACGAGAAGCGGTGAGTCTAACCTAATATGACTGCTTCGAACCAGTCTGCTTTATACCCTTGCTAGTCTATTCATTTAGACTAACCAACCAATATTTTTCCCTTGCAATGTTGGCTAGTGTCATCCGTTCGATTCGGCACATCAGTTAAGAAGTAGCTCAGAAGATTAGAAGGACTATGGAGTCGGCGGTGGTTTTTGAATGTTTTAAGTATTTCTTTAATCAGGTTATGATCCTTTGGACAATAACTCCGTTTGTAATGTACTTTCTTAGTCTTCCGCTGTGTTTGGTTTAAACTATGTTTTGACCTATTCGGGATTGGGTTGTAATCCCGTAACTCTTATTTCCCCTGACAATGTTATGTTTTGGAGTTTAATGCTTGATCTTTGTGTATCAATTGCATTTCATAAATTGTATTTATTTGGTAAAGCCTTGGGTGATCTCGGTAAGGAACACTGGGGTCACTGGCGGTAATACCTTTCCAAAAGGGTTAAGTTTTGGGGGTGTTACAGTTGTGGTATCAGAGCCAAAAGTTTTAAAACGGGTTTGAGATTTTATAAATCATTTATCCATTTTTGAAAATGCTTTAAAGAGGGCTCTGAATTTTCATTCTGAAAAGAATTTAAAAACACCGTTCATAGTCATGTCTTCTTTATAGTCTGATATAGTAAGCTTGCTTCAATGTCTAGAAAGACTAATTCCTTCCTTATTGTTCGATAGGATGTGTGTCTGCTTTTCTATTGGTAGGGGGTCGGAAGACGCCAAGTCGGATCAGCCGAGGCTAGATTTTCCGTTACCTCAGCGATGTTTCGAGGTTGGAGGCCCGAGTAGCCCACCCGAAGACGTCAAGTACGTTCTCCCCGAGTCAGTTGTCCTTGTAGCCAGGAATGCTATGGTCCCTAGACCTGCACCTGTGCCGCCACCAAGGGTGGAGGGAGTACAGGAATGGGAGCAGGAAGACGAGTTGTCAAGGTATGAACAAGGGGTTTACCAATACGACTTTCTGCTGGGACCAATTCCCGAGGAGATCGAGTACGAGGAGGAGGAAGAGGAGATGCTTGAGCAAGATCCTGTCGAGGACGAGGAGATGATCGAGGATGATTCCGAGGATGAGGATCCCATCGAGGATGATCCCGAGGATGAGGATCCCATCGAGGATGATCCCGAGGAAGAGGATCCCATAGAGGATGATCCAGAAGAGGATCCAGAGTTGGACCTTGGAGGGCAGAATCAGGAGCCCGATACAGGATTGTCACCAGTGCTAGAGTACGCACCCATGTCAGAAGCTGATTGGGAGGCACTGTATACCGAGTACGGTATTAGGAGAAGTGACAGGGAATCTCAGCCTATCCCTACTCCAAGGAGATGGAGGTCGGAATCCGAGCTGCAGGAGATTCTCCGCCAGAGCGAGGTAATCTCCGCAGAACAGCAGCGTCAGAGGGATGAGCTGATTGCCAGTACTCAGAGGAGGGCTGGAATAGGAGGACCAGTCATGGACGACCCATACTTTTCTATGGCTGAGCTAGGACTATGTGCTTCAGGGTCAAGCAGGGTGCGAAACCCATCGCCAGAGCTCGATGGTGAGCCTAGCCCGAAGAGACCATGCACGAGTAGCCAGTCGTATGAGAGACATTTTGGAACGCCTTGAGGAGGAGTGGCGTTGCCTATCATAGTAGTTTCGTTTCTTAGTATTCCAAGTTGTACTTTGTGTAATATTTCAGTATTGCGGCAAGTACTCTGAGAAACACTTATATCTTCGATCAATGTTGTCCAAACGCTCGAATGATAAACTTATGTGTAACTTGTGTAAGAATTCGAAGGTTCATCTATAAAATGCCAAGTTGATCTATTCTGAGTGATTTATGTACATTGATATATTGCATAAGTATATTGCATAATATTAATGTATTGAATGCTTGGAATTGGATCGGTAAACAGATGGTGAACCCAAGAAGCACGAGAAACTCGACTCAAGCCGGTGTTGGGACTAGCCAAAACCCCAGACTAGTAGGAAGAGGTGTTCAGGATGAACAGGAGTCTGAGTCTCGCGTCCAGCAGAGGCGTGAAGGTCAGGATCAGACCCAGGCGCCGACGCTATTTGACGCCGTAGCTGTTGAGGCGATCCGAGGGATCGCGATGCAGGCTATCACAGATGTCTTGAGACCAAGTGCGCCTCAAGCACAAGAAGTGCCTATTCACGCAGCGGTTCCTGATGTTGTGGAACCCAGAAACCCCGTGATTCAAGAGACTGCCGTTAGGGCGAGGGACAGCTGTGGTCGCGCTCTTAAGACCATTACTTCCATGAGACCCGACTGCTATAACGGGAAAGGGGAGCCAGTGGCAGTGACTCATTGGTTCTCCCATATGGAGAGGCTGTTCAGGAACGTGGAGTGTACGGAGGCCGAGAAAGTCCATATTGCTTCTCTTCAGCTGAAGGAGGAGGCTAGCGAGTGGTGGGAGAGAACTGGTTTGGCTGAGAGCCCAGTGTTGACTTGGTCGATGTTCAAGACCAAGATGGTTGATCGCTTTTTCTCTCGTGCTATGAGAGAGGAGAAGCATAAAGAGTTCTTGTACCCTCAGACTGATGGTCTGAGAGTGACCGAGTTGGCATCTAAGTTCAACCATCTTCTATAGTACGCCACTGCCGAGATCACCAGCGAGGCTCAAAAGATCTGGTACTTCCACGAGTGGATGAACCCGGATATCAAGCCATTAATGGTGTACCACACATGCTCTACCTTGGAGCAGTATGTGGATTGTGCCTATAAGCTGGAGGTAACTCTCGAGGAGTCGACCAAGAGGCGCAACCGACAGAAGTCGATGCAGAATCAGAACCAGGGAGGTGGTTTTAAGCGCCCTGCGCCACCGTCTAACTTCGCCAAGTCCGGCCGAGCTAAGACGGAGATGACGCAAGGGGTATCGACTCAGCAGTCAGGGCATACCAGGAGTTCAGTTCAGTGTTATAACTGCGGTACTGCTGGGCACAAGAGCACTGAGTGTCGGAAGAAGAGGAGACCATGCTTTGGGTGTGGACGTGATGGTCATCTGAAAAAGTTCTGCAAGCAGGGGAAGCAGAAGGGAGTAGAGTCGCAGCAAGGGTCAATTCACCAGAGCAACCGACCTAGGTTTAAGCCTGCCGAGACTCCTAGCCCTTGAGTGCAGACGACTGCTCAGAACAGGGGAAAGGCCCCAGCTGTTTCTGGAAGTCAGGGCCAACGCTTGTACGAGATACGTGAGACAGATGGACCCAACGCTCCGATTGCTCAAGGTACTCTATACCTTCACTCTACTTCAGTGTGCATTATGTTTGATTCTGGTGCTACGCATTCCTTTATTTCGGATAGCTGTGTTAGCAAGTTAGACTTAGTGTGCAATGATTCGTGCGACCCTTTCGTCGTTAGTCTTCCTAATGGAGAACGTTTGGTGGGAACCAAGCATTTGTCCGACTTTCTGATTACCATTCAGGGTAAGGAATTCGAGGCAGATTTAATCTGCATAGCCATGGCTCCATACGACATTATTGTGATACCCCGTAATTTTGTAAGGTTATATTGGGAATTATGGAATTTTCCCGGGTACCCGTTGTGTACGTCGGATTTAATTCAGGTAGCTTGAGACATTCTGTAATGTGCTCTGTATCTGTAATATTTTTCTCAGTGAAATAATATACAGACAAGGTGCCTTGGAATTTAATTGTCGTTCGCGTACGATAATTTTTATCCCGGTTTATCGTCAAGCTCGTTCAAAGCCGAATGGGCGGGAAAAGGGGGAAACGGCGACCGCCGTTCAGAAACGGCGCCCTCCGTGGTTGGGCCCGAGATGTCAACGTGTCAGCTTCTAGCTGGCCGCGACAGGCCTAGCGACGGCGACTGCCGCATTTACGGCGACCGCCGCGTGCCCGCCGTAGGCAAAATTACGGCGACCGCCATGATTGTCCACTGGGCATTGGCCGTTGGTCGCCGGCGTCGTTCGAGACGCGCCGTTGCGTCGTTAGCCGCGTCTGAGGGTTTGCAGATCACTCCTTGGGGTTTGCCTATAAATAGATCAGCTTGGGCATGGGTTTTGGGTCATCTACAACCCCGAATCGCTGCCAAATTCGCCTCTCGCCGGAGTTGTGTTTTCGCCGGAATTTGAAGGTCTCGCCGGTGTTGCTTTGGTGTGGTTCCTGAGTGCCTTTGTGAAGCTTTTGGTTTGCCTGGGAGGTTAGAAGCCAAAGCAAGTCGAATGAGGCCGAACCGCTTGTGTTTTGGGGTGAGTTTTCTCTCGTTTCAGTCGGTCGTGTTCTTCACGGCGACCACCGCCAAGAACAGCGACCGCCGCCAGTGCCCAGAACTCCTTCGTGGCTTTGGCTTGGTCGGTTGTCGTCGTGGCGTCTTTCCTTTCGTGTTCTTTCGCCGTGTTTAGATTCGTACTGTTTATGTCGGATCTAACTTAGGGTTCCTTTTATGGGTCGACTCAAAGGTTGTTGTGCTGTCAGAACTATACCGTGTCGAGCCCGGAATCCAGTGACGTCTTTAGACTATTCTGCGGAGTAAGGTTCGCTCTTGCTCTTTCGTTCCATATT